>OZ030010.1:75055167-76442667 GCA_964023405.1 Apodemus agrarius
AGAGAATTAGCTACAAAAAGTTGTCCCTGATCTCCACATACATGATAGGGTGGGAATACACACACACACACACACACACACACACACACACACACACATACTTTTAAACCACTTTGTCTCCATCTCTCTCTTCCTCAATATCTGTAGTTTGACAGAGTTGAAGGAAAATGAATAATTATACAGTCATAATGAAGGGTACCATTATTATCTCCCTGATACAAGACAAAATAAGCTGCATGAAAAATAATTTGCTCCCAGAGAGGACAGCCATAGGAAGAAGGCCACCTGACTCCAGGATTTAATTATAGCCAAATTCATAGCAATCATACATAGAAAAGAACTACAGGAGCAAATATACTTGCCTCTTGTTCCTTCTCCCCTTCATTCTTTCTCCATGGTCCCATTTTTATGAATTCTACAGAAGACAGAAAGGTATTACAGAGTTATAAGGATACTTAATGGCCCTAAACATACAAATGAAAAAATATTCAGGTCATTAACTTGGGCCAAGTGTACAAATGTAGACCAGGCTCTGTGGTCCCGAACATGGTAGGATGATTGTCTAGCTTAGGTGATGTGATCACTGAAGGAATGGAGTTAAAGTGGATGGAATGCCCCACAATAATAAAGCCCTCGTGACTGAAAGTTCATATGAATGTAGCACAGCCAAAAATGGTATTCTATATGAATATGTCCAATTCAATCATAATGCTACACTAGATTCTTGGGAGCATTTCCTGCATTGAAACAGAAAATATATTTAGTTCTAACTGCACAAATTCTATTTTTACTTTGAAAGCTCAAAGAAAACATAAAATTTACTAATTTACATAACCAATGGTTTTTAATTTTAGTGCAACTACTCATACAGTTTTAGAAAATTTGCATAATCTCTTAAACAAACCACGTCCCCTTAAACTATTATCCTCTTTCTTCTGTTACTGTCTTCTAGTCCCAGACAATTACTAGCTTACTTTTTGTCTGTATAGGTTTTCTCTTCTGGACATTTTTCTCTACTTTTTCCATTTTTTATTGGATATTTTCTTTATTTATATTTCCAAAGTTATCCCCTTTCCTGGTCCCTCCTGAAACCCACTATCCTCTCCCCCTCTCCTGTTTCTATGAGGATGCTCCCCCACCCACATACTCACCCACTCCATTCTCCACACCCTCGAATTCCCCTACACTGGGGCATCAAGCCTTCACAGGACCAAGGGCCTCTCCTCCTATTAATGCCCGACAAGGCTATCCTCTGCTACATATGCAGCTAGAGATATGAGTCCCTCCATGTGTACTCCTTGGTTGGTGGTTTAGTCCCTGGGAGCTCTGGAGGCTATGGTTGGTTGATATTGTTGTTTGTCCTATAGGGTTGCAAACCACTTCAGCTCCTTCAGTCTTTTCTCTAAGTCCTCCATTGGAGACCCCATGCTCAGTCCAATGGTTGGCTGCAAGCCTTATGTATAATAGCCAGAAGCTGGAAAGAAGCAGATATCCTTCAACAAAGGAATGGATACAGAAAATGTGGTACACAATGGAGTACTACTCAGCTATTAAAAACAATGAACTCATGAAATTCTTAGGCAAATGGATGGAACTAGAAAATATCATCCTGAGTGAAGTAACCCAATCACAAAAGAACATACATGGTACGTGCTCACTGATAAATGTATATTAGCCCAAAAATTCGGAATACCCAAGATACAATTCACAGACCACACGAAGCTCAAGAAGAAGGAAGACCAAGTGTGAGTGCTTTGGTCCTTCTTAGAAGGATAAACAAAATACTCACAGGAGCAAATATGGAGACAAAGTGTGGAGCAGAGACTGAAGGAAAGACAATCCAGAGACTGCCCCACCTGGAGATCCATCCCATATACAGTCACCAAACACAGACACTATTGTGGATGCCAAGGAGTGCATGCTGACAGGATGCTCTTCTGGACATTTTATATTGGCTTCTTTTACATTAGTATTGTGTATTTAAGGTTTAGCCACTCTTTTGTTGTGTTGGTATACCATAGTTGGTTTATCCATTTATCAATTAGTATACTTTGAATTGTGTCATCGTTTTGGCTATTAGGAATGATAGAACTACCAAATTTTGTGAAAAATAATCTTTTCAGAAGGCCCACTTTCATTATTATTGGGTATGTATCAGCAATCAAAATGGGTTGGTTATGTATTTACTTTCTTCAAAAACTGTCAGAATTTTCGACTAAGTGATGTTACCATTTATCAGTCTCAAAAGAATTGTGTAAGAGTTCTGATTTCTCATACCTGATGTTTTAGTTCTGATGATCCTTGTGGTAGGAAGCAACATCTCCTGTATTATTGTATTACATATTCCTAATTACTTAGTTTTTGAAGCAAGTTTTCAAAATTGGGAATTTCTTTGTTGCTGCTCCTGTGTTTTATCCTTAAGTCTTGTCTTGCTTCTGATTTTAGTGGAATTTTGTTGATTTTTTCTTTATTTAATTCCATGCTTACTATAGGCCTGCTGTAAATTACCTTATTATATTTACTTATGTCCTTTGTGTCCCTAATCTCTCTGAGACTTTTATCATGGAGGGGTGTTAGAATTTTTCAAAGGATTTTTGGCTCCTAATGAGTTTCACTGAGTTGGTTTATATGATAGATCATATTTACTGATTATGTATGTTGTATCATTCTTGAATTTCTGGAACAAAACCTACTTAAACATAGTGGATGAGATTTTTGATGTGTACTTAGATTCAGTTTGCAAGTATTTTGTGGGTTTTTTTGCATCTATGTTCATAAGGGAAAATAATCTGTATTTCTCTTTTTTTGGTTGAACACTTATGTGGTTTGGATATCATGATGACAGTGCCCTCTTAAAATGACTTGTGAAATATTCCTTCTGGTTTAATTTTGGGTAGTAATTTGAGGAGTATTGACATCAACTCTCCTTTAAAATTATGATAAAATTCTGCCTTAAAACCATGTGCCTTTTCTTTCTTTCTTTCTTTCTTTCTTTCTTTCTTTCTTCCTTCCTTCCTTCCTTCCTTCCTTCCTTCAGTTTTTTGGTTGGGAGACTTTAATAACTACTTCTATTTCAGTAGTGGTTGTAGATTAAAGTATTTATCTGATCTTGATTTAATTTTGGTAAGTTGTATCTATCAAGAAAATTATCCATTTCTTTAGATACCTATTCAATAGAGTACTTGTACTTTTACTAGGGCAATAGCACAACTGAAATAGATCAATGGGATACAAATTGGGAAAGACACATATGCAGATGATCTGATAACATAAATAAATGACACTAATATTTCACCAGGGAACTCTTACAGCTGATAACCACTTTCTACAAAGTGGCTGGATACAAGTTTAACTCAAACAAAAATCAGTAGCCCCTTTGTATACAAATAACAAAGAAGCTGAGAAAGAAATCAGAAAAATAACACCTTTTATTTATTTTTTGTTTTGTTTTGTTTTGTTTTTTTGAAACATGGTTTCTCTGTGCAGCCTTGGCTGTTCTGGAACTCACTCTGTAGACCAGGCTGGCCTGGAACTCAGAAATCCTCCTGCCTCTGCCTCCGAAGTGCTGGGACTAAAGGTGTGCGCCACCACTGCCCAGCTAACTAACACCTTTTAAAATAGCCTCAAAATAATATAAAATATCTTCGGGCAACTCTAACCAAGCAATTGAAAGACTTGTATAATAAAGATTCCAGGTCTATGAAGAAGGATAATTAAGATCTCAGAAGATGGAAAGATTTACCATGCTCATGGATCAGTAGGATTAACAGTAAAAATGGCCATCTTACCAAAAGCAATTTACAGGTTCCATGCAATTCCCATCTAAATTCTAACACAATTCTTTATAGAACTTGGAAGGACAATTCTCAATTTGATATGGAAAAACCCACAATGTTCAGGATAACTCAAAGAACTTCTGTAGGTCTCACCATTCCTCATTTCAAGTTGTGCTACAGAGCTATAGTAATAAAAACAATGTGGTATTGGCATAAAAACAGGCAATTAATCAATGGAATCAAATTGAAGACCACAGACATAAATTCAAACACATATTGGCACCTGGTTTTTAAAGAAGAATCCAGAAATACACACTTGGAAAAATAACATCTTCCTCAAATGGTCCTGCAAAAATGGATGTCTGCATGTAGAAGGATACAAATAGATCCTTATTTACCCTGCCCAAAACTTAAGTCCAAGTTAAGTCAAAGACTTCAACATAAAACCAGATACATTAAACCCGATAGAAAAGAAAGTGAGAAAATAACCTTGAATTCATAGGCACAGGATTAGTCTTTGAGAAAAGAACACTGACAGTGCACTCACTAAGATCAACAGTTAATAAATGGGACCTCATGAAACTGAAAAGCTTCTACAAGGCAAAGAATACTGTCAAATGGACAAAGCAGTGGCCCAGAGAACTGGAAAATAGTTTTACCAACTTCACATCCAATAGAGGACAGATATGAAAAGTATAAAGAATTCAAGAAACTAGACATCAAAAAAAAAAAAAAAAACCAAAGACAAGAAAAACAAAATAAAAAAACAAGAAATCGTTTGGAGTACAGATCTAAATGGGGAATTCTCAATAGTGGACTTTCAAATGGCTAAGAAACAAATCAAGGCAACAGAAATAAAACTACTTTGAAATTTCATTTTCCACCTTGTCAGAATGGCTAAGATTGAAATCACAAGTGATAGCTCATGGTAGCAAGGGTGTGGAGCAAGGGAAACACTGCTCCTTTGCTGGTGGGAGTTCAAAGTTTTACAGTCACTATGGAAATCAATAGGGTGGTTCCTCAGAGAGTTGGGAATTAAACTATCTCAAGACCCCACTACACCAACCACTCTTGGGCATATACCCAAAGGACACTCTGTTCTACTACAAAGACACTTGCTCAACCGTGTTCACTGTGGCTCTATTCATAATAACCACACACACACACACACACACACACACACACACACACACAAAACCTACATGCCCCTCAAACAAAAATGAACAAAGCAAATGTGGTACATTTGGACAATGGATTATTACTCAGCTGTTAAAAACAATGACATCACGTAGTTTTAGGCAAATGGATAGAACTAAAAAAGATTCTGAGTGAGGTAACACAGACACAGAAAGATAAATATAGTATATATAACTCGTAAGTGAAGATGAGTATTTACATAAATGATAACTAAACTGTATTCTGTAGACCCAGAGAGGTTATGTAAAGAAAGGAGGTTAGTAGGACATATGGATATCCGCAGGAATGGAAAATAGAATATATTTTATTGCTGGACTGGGAATGATGTGGACAGGAGTAGGAGGGATTGAGTTGGGGGTTTGGGATTGAAGGAGAGAGTGCATGGAGCGAAGCTACAAATCAGGGCATTTGAGGGGTATTGTAGAAACCTAGTACAGTGGAAGCATCCTGGAATCTCTGAAGATTGTCCTACTGGGGGCTCTTAGTAGTGGCAGATATGGAGTCTTAACTGACCATCTCTTGTAACTATGCTCCCAGTGTCAGGAGTCAGTGTCATTCAGTTGAGTTATTGGTTGAGGGTGTCCGAACCTGATGCTATGACAAAGGGCTTCTCTCTGCAAAGTGACAGAAGGGGGCCCAATTGCTGAGGATAATATACACACAAATCATTGAACACAGAGAAGATGAGCTGATAACTACAAGGAGCTTTCACCCATAAGTTCTAGCCTCTTTGGTGCAAGGAGGTACTTTGTAGGTTACTGAAAGAAAAATATGTACACCAACCCAGCCACAAAACGTTTGCCTACATTCTGTCCTGCCTGAAAATTATACTAGGATAATGCTGACACAGAACTTGTAGGAGTAGCTAATCAATGTCTGATTTGACCTAAAACACACTCCATTAGAAGGAACCCATATCTGACACTGCTTGTGTAACCAAGAACCCAAACACTGGATACCCTAGAGATATAAGATAAAATCAAGTACTACTGGCCTAAAAACTTCAATAACATGATTCTCAATGATATTCAACTAAATCCATAGATTAGTGCCTTATCCAGTCGTCATCAGAGAAACAAACTTTCTGTGGCAGCAGAAGGGAACAGATGCGGTACCACAGCCAGACATTATATGGATTGAGAGTCTAAATTGGAGGTCTCCATCAAATTCCTGTGCTCTGAGTTCAGGGAATACTGCAGAAAAGGAGGAAGAAAAATTACATCAGGGAGGATGGAGGATTCCAGAAGAACAAGGCCCTCTGAATCAACTAAGCAAGGTACCTATGAGCTCACAGGGACTGAGGCAGCAAGCACAGAGGCTGTATAGGTCTATACCAGATTGTGTGTGTGTGTGTGTGTGTGTGTGTGTGTGTGTGTATGTGTGTGTGTATAATAGTTATCAGCTTAATGTTTTATTTTTAATTTTTATTTTCTATATTCTTTGTTTACATTCCAAAGGCTTTCCCCTTTCCCAGTTCCCCCCTCCCTATGTCCCATAATTCCTCTCCCCCCCAACTATTCCCCAATCATCAGCTTAATGTTTTATGGGATGCCTGGCTATGAGAACTGCTTATTGTTGCCTCCTCTTGGAACTCTTTTCCTCCTGTTGGGTTGCCATGTCCTACTTCGAAATGATAGCTTTTGCTTCATCTTTTATACTTTATTTTGTCATGTTTGGTTGTTACCTCTTAGAAGCCTGTTCTTTTCTCATGAGAGATAGAAAGTAGTAGATATGAAGGGGAGGTGAAGTAACAAGGAGCTTGGGGAAGTAGAGGGAGGGAAAGCTATAATCATTATATATTGTTTGAGGAAAGAATCCACTAAAAAGTCATTCCTAACTTTCACAATGCAAAGTTCTTTGAAAATGCATTCAACAACCCAGTTATCTTTCTCATTTGTAGGTGGGACCATCTTCTAACTAATGCCAAGACACATGAAAAATTGTATCTGGAAAATTAGTAAGGGAAAGGAATTGATACAAGGAAGAAGTGTATTGAAAATAAGCACCTCGCCTTCCCCCCCCCCCCAGAGGCTCTTCCCTATATAATCCAGACTTTTGTTCTCTCTCTCTTTCTCTCTGCTTCTCTTGTTCTCTCTTCCAACAGGTTCTAGACTCATAAAAGCTATTATAATTAAGAAATGTGATAACCGGGTGTAGCGGCGGGCCTCCATATTGCAACCAGGACACAGCTGGAAAGGCCCAGGACACAGCTGAAAAGGCCCAGGATCTGTGGGACATCCCCGCCCTCGGGTGAGCACCTAAGCTGCGTTCTGCAACCAGCTCGCCGGCCCCTAGACCAGCGGTGTAGCCGGCCCCTAGACCAACGGTGTAGCGGCGGGCCTCCATATCGCAACCAGGACACAGCTGGAAAGGCCCAGGATCTGTGGGACATCCCCGCCCTCGGGTGAGCACCTAAGCTGCGTTCTGCAACCAGCTCGCCGGCCCCTAGACCAGCAGTGTAGCGGCGGGCCTCCATATTGCAACCAGGACACAGCTGGAAAGGCCCAGGTAAACACCCCTTCCAGGGCTACACTCACGGGGGTATCTGCTAGGGTCTCAGAGCCAAGCAGGCAGAGTCCCGCCTAGGCTCTGTGGGACATCCCCGAGCCCTCTGGTGAGCACCAAGGCTGCTTCTGCAACCAGCTCGCCGGCCCCTGGACCAGAGGTGTAGCGGCGGGCCTCCATATTGCAACCAGGACACAGCTGGAAAGGCCCAGGTAAACACCCCTTCCAGGGCTACACTCACGGGGGTATCTGCTAGGGTCTCAGAGCCAAGCAGGCGGAGTCCCGCCTAGGCTCTGTGGGACATCCCCGAGCCCTCTGGTGAGCACCAAGGCTGCTTCTGCAACCAGCTCGCCGGCCCCTGGACCAGCGGTTTAGCGGCGGGCCTCAATATTGCAACCAGGACACAGCTGGAAAGGCCCAGGCTCTGTGGGACATCCCCGCCCTCTGGTGAGCACATAGGCTGCGTTCTGCAACCAGCTCGCCGGCCCCTAGACCAGCGGTGTAGCGGCGGGCCTCCATATCACAACCAGGACACAGCTGGAAAGGCCCAGGCTCTGTGGGACATCCCCGCCCTCGGGTGAGCACCTAAGCTGCATTCTGCAACCAGCTCGCCGGCCCCTAGACCAGCGGTGTAGCGGCGGGCCTCCATATTGCAACCAGGACACAGCTGGAAAGGCCCAGGTAAACACCCCTTGGCTCTCGGAGTTCCTTGCAACCAGGACACAGCTGGAGAATCCCAGGTAGACAGACTCCAACAGGGGCTACAATCGCATGGGTGGCAGCCAGCTTATGATCCCTTAAAGCAGCAGTCACACATATTCACCAATAGAGAAACAACAGGTGAGCCCAGCCTCACAGGAGATTCAAACACCAGCCACTGACAACAAGGCCAACTAAAACCAGAAATAACCAGATGGCAAAAGGAAAACGAAGGAACGTTACTAACAAAAATCAAGGCAACATGACAGCATCTGAACCCAGTTCTCCAACAACAGGAATCCCTGGATACCCTAAAACACCAGAAAAACAAGACTTGGATATAAAATCACTGGTCAGGATGCTGGTAGCTGAACACATAGAAAAATCTCGTAAAGAAATAGAGGAGAAAATGGATCAAAAGTTAGAAGCCTTTACGAGGCAAATACAAAAATCACTTCAAGAAATGCAGGAGAAGATGGATCAAAGAGAAGAAGACAATAAGGAAGAAAGACAAAAGTCACTTAAAGAACTACAGAAGAACGTGGGCCAACAAGTAGAAGCTATGAAAGAGGAAGCACAAAAATCTATTAAAGAAATACATGAAAACACAATCAAGCAAGCGAAAGATCTGAGCACATCCATCCAGATACTAAAAACAGAAGTAGAAACAACTAAGAAATCACAGAGGGAGACAACATTGGAGATAGAAAACCTGGGGAAGAAATCAGGGGCCATAGACGCAAGTATCAACAATAGAATACAAGAGATAGAAGACAGAATCTCAGAAGCCGAAGATAACATAGGAACCATTGATTCAACAGTCAAAGAAAATACTAAATGCAAAAAGGTGGTAACCCAAAACATCCAGGAAATCCAAGACACTATGAGAAGACCAAACCTAAGGATTATAGGTATAGACGAGAGTGAAGATTTACAAGTTAAAGGGCCAGCTAATATCTTCTATAAAATTATGGAAGAAAACTTCCCCAACCTAAGGAGAGAGATGCCCATGAATATACAAGAAGCCTATAGAACCCCAAACAGACTGGACCAGAACAGAAATACATCCCGTCACATAATAATCAAAACTCCAAATGTAATAAACAAAGAAAGAATACTAAAGGCAGCAAGAGATAAAGGCCAAGTAACATATAAAGGAAAACCTATCAGAATAACACCAGACTTCTCACCTGAGACCATGAAAGCTAGAAGATCCTGGGCAGATATCATGCAAACTCTAAGAGAACACAAACTTCAGCCAAAACTACTTTACCCAGCAAAACTCTCAATTGCCATTGATGGAGACATCAAGGTATTCCATGACAAAACCAAATTTGCAAGATATCTCTCCACAAATCCAGCCCTACAAAGGATAATAGGGGGAAAACACCAAGACAAGGACGGAAACTACACCCGGGAAGAAGCAAGATAGAAACCTCCTCTCATCAAACCCAAAAGAAGATAACCTCTCGAATATAAAAAATAAATAAGATAAATAAATATAATTTCAAAAATGTCTGGAGGTAATAATTACTATTCCTTAATATCTCTTAACGTCAATGGACTCAATTCCCCAATAAAAAGACATAGATTAACAGACTGGATACGGAAACAGGACCCTACATTTTGCTGCATACAGGAAACACATCTCAGTGTTAAAGACAAACACTACCTTAGAGTAAAAGGCTGGAGGACAATTTTACAAGCAAATGGTCTCAGGAAACAAGCTGGAGTAGCCATTCTAATATCAGATAAAATTGACTTTCAACCTAAAATCATCCAAAGAGACTCAGAAGGTCACTTCTTGCTGGCCAAAGGGAAAATCCACCAGGAAGAGCTCTCAATACTGAACATCTATGCTCCAAATGCAAGGGCACCCTCCTTCGTAAAAGAAACCTTACTAAAGCTTAAAGCACACATTACACCTAACACAATAATTGTGGGTGACTTCAACACCCCACTCTCCTCAATGGACCTATCAGGAAAGCAGAAACTAAACAGGGACACAGTGAAACTAATTGAAACTCTGGACCAATTGGATTTAACAGATATATATAGAACATTTCATCCTAAAGCTAAAGAATATACCTTTTTCTCAGCACCGCATGGTACCTTCTCCAAAATAGACCATATAATCGGTCACAAGACAGATGTCAACAAATACAAGAAGATCGAGCTAATCCCATGCCTCTTATCAGATCACCATGGAGTAAGAGTGGTCTTCAATAGCAACAAAAACAACAGAAAGCCCACATACACATGGAAACTGAACAATACTCTACTCAATGACACCTTGGTCAAGGAAGAAATAAAAAAAGAAATCAAAGACTTTTTAGAATTCAATGAAAATGAAGGTACAACCTACCCAAATCTATGGGACACAATGAAAGCAGTGCTAAGAGGAAAACTCATAGCTCTAAGTGCATCCAAAAAGAAACTGGAGAGAGCATACACTAGCAGCTTAATGGCACACCTTAAAGCCCTGGAAGAAAAACAAGTTAATTCACCCAGGAGGAGTAGAAGACAAGAAATCATCAAACTCAGGGCTGAAATCAATCAAATAGAAACAAAGAGAACCATACAAAGAATCAACAAGACCAGGAGCTGGTTCTTTGAGAAAATCAACAAGATAGATAAACCCTTAGCCAGACTAACCAAAGGACACAGAGACAGTATACAAATTAACAAAATTAGAAATGAAAAGGGAGACATAACAACAGAAACTGAGGAAATTCAAAAGATCATCAGATCCTACTACAAAGGTCTATACTCAAAACAACTGGAGAATCTGGAGGAAATGGACGATTTCCTAGACAGATATCAAATACCAAAATTAAATCAGCATCAAGTAGACCAGCTAAATAGTCCCATAACCCCTAAAGAAATAGAAGGGGTTATAGAAAGCCTCCCAACCAAAAAAAGTACGGGACCAGATGGTTTTAGTGCAGAATTCTACCAGACCTTCAAAGAAGACTTAACACCAATACTCTTCAAACTATTCCACAAAATAGAGACAGAAGGGACACTGCCCAACTCATTCTTCGAAGCCACAATTACGCTAATACCTAAACCACAAAAAGATCCAACAAAGAAAGAGAACTTCAGGCCAATTTCTCTGATGAATATAGATGCAAAAATACTAAATAAAATTCTTGCTAACCGAATCCAAGAGCACATCAAAACGATCATCCACCATGATCAAGTAGGCTTCATCCCAGGGATGCAGGGATGGTTCAATATACGGAAATCCATCAATGTAATCCACTACATAAACAAACTGAAAGAAAAAAACCACATGGTCATCTCATTAGATGCTGAAAAAGCATTTGACAAAATTCAGCATCCTTTCATGCTAAAAGTCTTGGAAAGAGCAGGAATTCAAGGCCCATACCTAAACATAGTAAAAGCAATCTACAGCAAACCAGTAGCCAACATCAAAATAAATGGAGAGAAACTTGAAGCATTCCCACTAAAATCAGGGACTAGACAAGGCTGCCCTCTCTCTCCATATCTTTTCAATATAGTACTTGAAGTTCTAGCAAGAGCAATTAGACAACATAAGGAAGTCAAAGGGATACAAATTGGAAAGGAAGAAGTGAAACTATCATTATTTGCAGACGATATGATAGTTTACCTAAGCGACCCAAAAAACTCCACCAGAGAACTTCTACAGCTGATAAACAACTTCAGCAAAGTGGCAGGTTATAAAATTAACTCAAGCAAGTCAGTGGCCTTCTTGTACTCAAAGGACAAGCAGGCAGAGAAAGAAATTAGGGAAATAACACCCTTCACAATAGCCACAAACAACATAAAGTATCTTGGCGTAACTCTAACCAAACAAGCGAAAGATCTGTACAACAGGAACTTCAAGTCCCTGAAGAAAGAAATCGAAGAAGACCTCAGAAGATGGAAAAATATTTCTTGCTCCTGGATTGGCAGGATCAATATAGTAAAAATGGCCATCTTGCCAAAAGCAATATACAGATTCAATGCAATCCCCATCAAAATCCCAACTCAATTCTTCATAGATCTAGAAAGAGCAATTCTCAAATTCATCTGGAGCAACAAAAAACCCAGGATAGCTAAAACTATTCTCAACAATAAAAGGACTTCTGGGGGAATCAATATCCCTGACTTCAAGCAGTACTACAGAGCAATTGTGTTAAAAACTGCATGGTATTGGTATAGCAACAGGCAAACAGATCAATGGAACAGGATTGAAGACCCTGAAATTAACCCACAGACTTATGGTCACTTGATCTTTGATAAAGGAGCCACAACCATCCGATGGAATAAAGATAGCCTTTTCAACAAATGGTGCTGGTTCAACTGGAGGTCAACATGCAGAAGAATGCGAATTGACCCACTTTTATCTCTTTGCTCTAAGATCAACTCCAAGTGGATCAAGGACCTCCACATAAAACCAGACACACTGAAACTATTAGAAAAGAAACTTGGGAAGACCCTGGAGGACTTGGGCACAGGGGAAAAGTTCCTGAACAGAACACCAATAGCGTACGCACTAAGATCAAGGATCGACAAATGGGACCTCATAAAATTACAAAGTTTCTGCAAAGCAAAGGACACTGTCTGAAGGACAAAACGGCAACCAACAAAGTGGGAAAAGATCTTTACCAACCCCACATCCGACAGAGGGCTAATATCCAATATATACAAAGAACTCAAGAAGTTAGACCGCAAAGAAACAAATAACCCTATCAAAAAATGGGGCACAGAGCTAAACAAAGAATTTTCACCAGAAGAAATTCGGATGGCCGAGAAACACCTTAAGAGATGTTCAACATCATTAGTCATCAGGGAAATGCAAATCAAAACAACCCTGAGATTCCACCTCACACCAGTCAGAATGGCTAAGATTAAAAACTCAAGAGACAACAAGTGCTGGCGAGGATGTGGAGAAAGAGGAACACTCCTCCACTGTTGGTGGGATTGCAAAATGGTAAAACCACTCTGGAAATCAGTTTGGCGGTTCCTCAGAAAATTGGGCATGTCACTTCCAGAGGACCCTGCCATACCACTCCTGGGCATATACCCAGAGGATTCCCCTACATGCAATAAAGACACATGCTCCACTATGTTTATAGCAGCCTTGTTTATAATAGCCAGAAATTGGAAGGAGCCCAAATATCCCTCAAAGGAGGAATGGATACAGAAAATGTGGTATATTTATACAATGGAATACTACTCAGCAATTAAAAATAATGAATTCATGCAATTTGTAGGTAAATGGTTAGACCTGGAAAATATCATCCTGAGTGAGCTAACCCAATCACAAAAGAATGCACATGAAATGCAATCACTGATAAGTGGATATTAATGAGCCCAGAAGCACTAAATACTCAAGACACAAATAGCAAGTCAAATGATTCCCAAGAAGAAGAAAGGAGAGGACCCTGGGCATGTAAAGATTGCATCCAGTTTAGTAAAGAAACCGAGGGGGGAGGGGGAATGATTGGGGAATAGTTGGGGGGGAGAAGAACTATGGGAACTATGGTGGGTGGGAACTGGGAAAGAGGAAAGCCTTTGAAATGTAAACATAGAATATAGAAAATAAAAATAACTAAAAAAAAAAAGAAAGAAAATAAGCACCTCAAAGCATTATCTTACAGCGTTTCAGACATATATTATTTAGTTAATGTTAATACAGGCACTTAAGATTTAAATTAAGGACCCAACCTACCTAAATAGAAATAGAACACTGTATATAATATTTGTAACTGCTTTAAAATAACATAATAAAATTTTAAAATATAACTTGAATTGACATTAATTTACCAGAGAAAATTCCAAACATATGTTCCATTGAAACTCTCTCTGACAGTTTTTTGAAGAAGAGTTTAAGAAATTTTATCATATAAGTTTGGATATTGTTTGAGGCTTCAAAGATTCATGTATTAAACCTTGGTTATTAGTGTGGACATATTGAGAGATAGTAGAACATCTAAGAGGAAGACCTGTGGAGAAAGAGAATATAAAGAGGACTAGAGGGACAGTGCTGGAGACTGAACTAGGTTTGCTTATAGAGCTAGTTGTGCAATGCTTGTTGATCTTGCATCTTTGTTGATCTTTGCTTTGCTGAGAGAGGCACAGTTGGGAACTCCTGGCCTTCCCCCTGGTTCCTCCTGCTGACTTGTGCTGAGGCTGAGGCCTGGCTGCCTTTGCTAAGTAGTACCACTGCTGCTGATTTATGTTTGCTATCCTGATTCTACCGAATTGGACTACTGATATATCTGTGAAATGTTTGGGAGTGGATTAAGCTGCTGCTGCTAATCTCTAAACTCAACAGCTGATTTCCAGGCAACACAGATGGGAAAGAGCCTCCAAAGAACCATTTCTTTCTTTCTTTATTTTTTTATTTTCTATATTCTTTGTTTACATTCCAAATGCCTTCCCCTTTCCCGGTTTCCCCCTCCCCATAAGTCCCATAAGCCCTCTTCCCTCTGCCCATTCTCCAATCACCCACTCCCATTTCTCTGTCCTGATACTCCCCTACAATGCTGCATCAAGCCTTTCCAGAACCCAGGCCCTCTCCTTCCTTCTTCTTGGGAATCATTTGATATGCTAATTGTGTCTTGGGTATTCAGAGCTTCTGGGCTAATATCCACTTATCAGTGACTGCATTCCATGTGTGTTCTTTTGTGAATGAGTTACCTCACTTAGGATGATATTTTCCAGTTCCAACCATTTGCCTAAGAATTTCATGAATTCATTGTTTTTAATTTCTGAGTAGTATTCCATTGTATAAATATACCACATTTTCTGTATCCATTCCTCCTTTGAGGGACATCTGGGTCTGAGGTCCGTGTCCCCATATCCTTTCTTTCCCAATACCTCTAGTTTGTGGTGGGCTAGAAGGGAGGTTAAAACATTTAAGAGCCATCATTAAAAATAGGTTTTGAAAAAATTCAAGTTACCTCCATGTGTTGAGTTTCCTATGTTTTCCAGGACACCTTAGTCCCCATTGACCCCCCCTTTTTTTTCAAAAAGTTCACTTTAATCATTTGTACTGATATGTATAATCTCTGTATATGAGCATGTGATTCCTCTTAAATGCATTTATTCAATTCCTACTGCCATGAATTTAAAGTGAGAGAACTGTATACTTTTTGACAGAATGAAACAGCACATAAGTAAATATAAGTTCTGTCCATGTTCTGATTTATTACTTTAAAATGCATATATTAAAGTAATAAAATGCATATATTAGATATTAAAATGCATATTTTAAAATAATTAAAATGCATGCTTTAGAAAGATGACTCAGCCCTTAAAGCACCTGACTTTTAAGCATGAAGACATGAATTCAGATGCCCAGAACCCACAAAAAGTAAAAGTATGGTGGTTAACACCTGTAATTACAGTGGTGGTGGGATGGAAAGTGGAGTTTGGTAAATCCTCAGGAGCCTGCTAGACAGGTAGTTTAGCATATATGGTTAAGTTCTGAGCCATGGAGCGATCTTATCTCAAACAAAAAAGGAGAAGCCACCTGCAGAATGAATGTGCACATACATACATACTCCTTCACTTTTGCATCCTCACACCCAACTGCACAGACTCATACAGCAACATGCACACATATGCACATGCACACACAGAAATAAACATAAAACAAAACTACAACTTCAAAGTATAATGATTGGTTCTAAAAGGTAAATATAGGCTTCCTAAGTAATTTTTTTTTAATTCACAGAAACATTCCTCATTATTTACTAATAGGATTACTTACTCATTTTAAATCCTTTCAAATGATTTGCTGTTTGTTCAAAGAGGAGAACATTATATGTGTAGGTCTCCCACGTTGTCTCCCTGAGAAGTAGTTTTTTTTTTAACCTGCTCTTAGTGTCTTCTAGCTCCTAATTCTGTCAACTGATATGTTCAACTTGTCCTGGGTGAGCATTCTACTTTGCTCTAAGTACTTATTTATATGCCTTTGAAGTTTTCCAGAATTTTTCCTTCAGAACATTATGGTGACGAGGGTAAGATACAAGTGCACAAAGCTCACAGCTTATTCTTCCCAAACTTAATGGTAATGCATTATATCAGACAGAAAAATCAAACTCCTTGAAGCCAAAAGGAGACTTTATTGCCTTGTGTAAATGAATATTAAGGAGTATGGCTCTGACATACCTGTAGAGTGTACATTCCAGCTTCAGCTCTGTCTGAGTTTTATAATGTTACTCGCTTTCCCAGAATGTGGTGACCCTTAGTTACTCTAGGCTTTTGCTTTCTCCGAGAAGATAACTTTCAATAGAAAAGATTACTAACCTCTCTTCTCTCTGTCTCTGTCTCTGTCTCTCTGTCTCTCTCTCTGTGTCTCTCTCTGTCTCTCTGTGTCTCTCTGTCTCTCTCTCTGTCTCTCTCTCTGTCTCTGTCTCTGTCTCTGTCTCTGTCTCTCTCTCTCTCTCTCTCTCTCTCTCTCTCTCTCTGTGTGTGTGTGTGTGTGTGTGTGTGTGTGTTCCTGCGCATGTATATGGGCCATGTTTTCAAAGGAGTTATCTGGAAAGAGGTACCTTAGATGAAAAAATACCTCCATTAAAACTCTAGCAAGTCTGTATGGTAGTATCTTGACTTGACTGGTGTGGTCAGGCTGAGCTGGCTGAGCTGATGGCGGGCAGTGCTACCTCTAAGCAAGAGGCGCTGAGCAGTATGAAAAAGCAAGCTGAGCAAACCATAGAAGCAAACCAATAAGAAGCATTCCTTCATGGCTTCTGCTTCCATTCGTGCCTCCGGGTTCCTACCTGATTTTTCCAACAAGTCGGATTGTGACTCAGATGGGTAAGACAAATAAATACTTTCTTCCCTCATTTTCATTTTGGTTATGGTGTTTATCATAGCAATAGAAATTGAACTTAAAAACCTACCTTTCAAAATTCATCTCAGGTGGAAGTCCCCACCCCCTACTCAGCCTGACCTCTAAACTCCAGTCTCTTGAGGGTTAGGTGCATCATCTCTGATTAAACACAGACCCAGCAGTCCTCTGCTGTATATGTGTCAGGGGCCTCATATCAGCTGGTGTATGCTGCCTCTTTGGTGGTCCAGTGTCTGAGAGATCTCTGGGATCCAGATTAATTGAGACTGCTGGTCCTCCTATGGGATTGCCCTCCTTCTTAGCTCTTTCAGCTTTTCCCTAATTCAACAACAGGTGTCATCTGATTCTGTCCATTGATTGGGGGCAACTTTCTGCATCTGGCTCTATCAGCTGCTCATTGGGTCTTCTGCAGTGCAGTCATGCTAGGTCCCTTTTTGTGAGCACTCCATAGTCTCAGTAATAGTGTCAGGCCTTGGGGCCTCCCCTGGATCTGGATCCCACTTTGGGCCTGTCACTGGACCTTCTTTACCTCAGGCACCTCTCCATTTCCATCCCTGTAATTCTTTCAGACAGGAACACTTATGGGTCAGAGTTGTGACTGTGGGATGCCCCCCCTCCCTCATTTGATGCCCTGTCTTCCTGCTGGAGGTGGGCTCTATAAATTCACCCTCCCTACTGCCAGGCATTTCATGTTCTGAGATTCTCTCACCTCCCATGTGGTCTGATGCATTCCAGAGGGTCCCCCCAACTTCCTATCTCCTGAGGTTGCCTGTTTCCATTCTTTCTGCTGGCCCTCAGGGCATCAGTCCTTTTCCCTCACCCAATACCAGATCAGGTTCCCCTCTCCCTTCTACCCCCCACTTCCAGCCTGTCCACTTTGCCTCCCAGGTCCCTCCTTCCCCCAATTTGTGATTGCTGTGTTCTCCCTCCCAAGTGGGAATAAGGCATCCTCACTTGGGCCCTTCAGCTTGTTGACCATTTTGAGTCTCTCTATTTCAAGTGAGGCCATGTCCCTACCTTTCTCTGATTCACATTACTTGTGGAAAGTTGAAGTTCTGTGTGGTAAGAATCAAGTGATATGCATGCCTTCTAGAGTGTGGAACTAAAATCAGAAGAGAGACCAGTCATTACAAAACTATTATATTTGGTCATAAAACTAGTGATGATTAAATGTTCCTGTACTGGGTTATATTTTCTATTTTGTTTGCATTTAAAATTTACATGTAATTTATTTTCTTTAAAGCCCTGATAGCCTCACACTTTAGAATTTATATACTATACTAATCTAATTAACATTAATTTGGGGAAATTTCTAGAGCTTTATAGTTTAGATTTATTTTCTTCAGTACTCAATATTCATGAATTCTGCTAACATGTATTCTATATTCTTGTGGTATATGGGACAGGATAAGCTGAGTTTATTTTATATTACACATATAAGTGAAATCATTCAGTGGGTTTCATTTCATATACTTCAGGTAGTATAGTATCTTTAATATATTTTTTCCTCACACACTTCCTCCTCTTTCAGATCCTCCTACCACCCAGCTTTTTTTTTTTGGAGTTAATTTAATATACCTTTAGTACAAGATTTGGGAAAGATACTCTACACCCTTGTCGACTGCCAAACAGAACCCCAAGGAGGCCTCCCAAAATGACCCTGAACTCCCTGATACTTTGGAAACCTTTAAGAGTTTCACACTGGCTTCTGGGTACCAAAGCAGAGAGGGCATGTCACAGGATTTCTGACTCCCTAGAATAGGCTCTTTTTGTTAATGTTCTTTCAACTTTCTTGTTGGGGCAGGGAGTGTTGGGCTTTTATGTCTATCAATGGTACATTAATAATCAACCTAGTTATTCCCAAGGGGAAAAAAGATAAGTCCTCTAGACATCATAGTTTTACATGTCTTCATATTTATATAGTCATCTCTAAAAACATAGCTATTCTACATAATCAAAGTGCTTGTATTATGTCTATACAAATGAAAAATAATTTATGTAGTATCTAATGTCTTACATAAGATATTTCTTGAGGATAAAAATGTGTGTTTAGATAAACATTTAGCCAAGGTCCATAAAATACATTTGATGGATATGCTTCTTGTTCTCTGTAAAACTACAGTACTATATTACTGAAACCTTTGTTTTCTCCACCACTATCTTTGTGGAGATGCCACATTAATTGCTCCTATGGACTATGTTACTATGTTAAATTCATTCTTGTTTCCTTCCTAGAAATATCAACGCACTTGTCTTCCATTCCTTCATATATCTGTTAATAAAGTTTACTCTGATATCAGTGTCTAAATAACCCAACAATTTTGGTATTTTCTTTAAACTAGAAGTTTTACCCTTAAAACACATAGCCAAATCTTGCACATAGACCCATTTGAATTTAAAGGTGAGGTGCTATTTCTTGTTTTCTTAAACAGTAATATTTCCTTTAGTATCTGAATGGGGAAAATGTTTCAGAACTGTTAAATATATGAAGTAGAAAAATAGAAGATAAAAATGAATCCTGTTTTAAGGCATGTTTCCTTATCCAAGATACCTTTACTCATTTATATTACCCATTGGCCATGTAAAAGAAATTTTAAACACATTATTTTTGAAATAAAATATAATTGTGTAATTTCCCTCTTCCCTTTCTTCATTCCAACCCCCTTCCACATACACTTCCTTGCTCCCTTTCAAATTCAAAGCCTCCTTTTTCACTAATTGTTGAATGTGTATAGCATATGTACATAGAGATATAATTCATATATATATATATATATATATATATACACACACACACACATAGGCACATGCATTCCTAAATACATAAATACTAAATGATCAGCCCTGAAAATGTACATGCATATAAATGTTATTTTATAATTCCTTATAAGTAGGTGTACGAAATCTCTACTGTCAGAGTGGCTCTGTGTAGTCAGCTCAAATAGACTGAACCCATACACAATGTGTTCTGTTGTTCTGAAAGTTCTGTATCAGAGCATAGCAAAGATAGAATTTGAACCCTTGCCCCCCCCCAAATAGTGCCATATAACCATTCTGAAAAGTAACCATGACAAAATGTTTGGCATTTTCAAAAATTTGGAGCTAAAAATTTTGTTTTAGAAACTTTACATTTCATCACAAATCTAAAAGACTTTAAGGTGGTCCATAAAACCTAAAGCCTTGATGGCTCCCATGTACCATATTTTAACTAGGACATTTTAAAGGGAATCCATAAACAAATGACCATAAAGATATCACATGAAATGAGGTTTTGAAAACTCAGATTTGTTGAGGAAGACACTCCAAATTCACTAGGGATAAAAAAACAAATATGAAACTTTAGTACCCCTATGATGAGAAACATAAGTTCCAGGTTAAATTTCATGTTTCCAGGTCTTTCAGAAACAATTTATTTTTGTAGTGTCTAAATTGAGACAAAGGAAGTCAGAAGGAGAGGAGAATAACCAGAAGAACATGTTATAAGTATCCTCTTTGAGATTGTTTCAAAGCTTTTAAAACTGGGTGTGTAAGTTAAAGTTGCTTTTAGCACTTCCTTGAAAAAAATTACCTTAGATTTTCGTAAACTTTGCAGCTTTATATGGGTCATATTTTTACATGGATGCACTCTGGTTGAACAGAATGGAGTTGACAGAAACAAGTTTTTTCTTTTTACTCCATGCATTTGTGTTTCTTCTTTCCATAGTAAACAGCAAGATAAAGCTCACTATTCTGGATTATCATTCTAAAATTCCCACTTATCTAGGAAAACAAGTTTGTCTCTTTTGTTTTGTTTTTTCTTTTGTTTTCTTTTGTTGTTTTATGGTTTGGAGAAATGTTTTTAGCTTTTTTGTTAATTTTTATTTTCTATATTCTATGTTTACATTCCAAAGGCTTTCCCCTTTCCCAGTTACCCCCCACCATATATCCCATAACTCCTCTCCCCCCTGCTATTCCCCACTCATCCCCCCCCAAAGATTTCTCCGTTCTGGGTCTACAATACTGGATTCAATCTTTACAGGCCCAGGGTCCTCTCCTTTCTTCTTCTTGGGAGTCATTTGACTTGCTAATTGTGCCTTGAGTATTTAGGGCTTCTGGGCTCATTAATACCCACTTATCAGTGATTGCATTTCATGTGTATTCTTTTGTGATTGGGTTAGCTCACTTAGGATGATATTTTCCAGGTCTAACCATTTACCTACAAATTGCATGAGTTCATTATTTTTAATTGCTGAGTAGTACTCCATTGTATAAATATACCACATTTTCTGTATCCATTCCTCTTTTGAGGGATATCTGGGCTCCTTCCAATTTCTGGCTATTATAAACAAGGCTGCTATAAACATAGTGGAGCATGTGTCTTTATTGTATGCAGAGGAATCCTCTGAGTATATGCCCAGGAGTAGTATGCCAGGGTCCTCTGGAGGTGACATGCCCAATTTTCTGAGTAACCGCCACACTGATTTCCAGAGCGGTTTTACCATTTTGCAATCCCACCAACAGTGGAGGAGTGTTCCTCTTTCTCCACATCCTCGCCAGCACTTGTTGTCTCTTGAGTTTTTAATCTTAGCCATTCTGACTGGTGTGAGGTGGAATCTCAGGGTTGTTTTGATTTGCAATTCCCTGATGACTAATGATGTTGAACATCTCTTAAGGTGTTTCTCGGCCATCCGAATTTCTTCTGGTGAAAAGTCTTTGTTTAGCTCTGTACCCCATTTTTGATAGGGTTATTTGGTTCTTTGGGGTCTAACTTCTTGAGTTCTTTGTATAGATTGGATATTAGCCCTCTGTCGGATGTGGGGTTGGTGAAGATCATTTCCCACTTTGTTGGTTGCCGTTTTGTCCTTCTGACAGTGTCCTTTGCCTTATAGAAACTTTGTGATTTTATGAGGTCCCATTTGTCAATTCTTGATCTTAGAGCATAAGCTATTGGTGTTCTGTTCAGGAACTTTCCCCCTGTGCCCATGTCCTCCAGAGTCTTCCCAAGTTTCTTTTCTAATAGTTTCAGTGTGTCTGGTTTTATATGGAGGTCCTTGATCTAATTGGAGTTGATCTTAGTACAAGGAGATAAGAGTGGGTCAATTCGCATTCTTCTGCATGTTGACCTCCAGTTGAACCAGCGCCATTTGTTGAAAAGGCTATCTTTTTTCCACTGGATGGTTGTGGCTCCTTTATCAAAGATCAACGGGCTATTTTGGGTACCTGGTTCCGCAGGCTGGGTCTTACCACTTGGGAAGACCCTGGAGGACATGGGCACAGGGGGAAAGTTCCTGAACAGAACACCAATAGCTTATGTTCTAAGATCAAGAATTGACAAATGGGACCTCATAAAATTACAAAGTTTCTGTAAGGCAAAGGACACTGTCAGAAGGACAAAACAGCAACCAACAAATTGGGAAAAGATCTTCACCCACCCCACATCTGACAGATGGCTAATATCCAATATACACAAAGAACTCAAGAAGTTAGACCCCAGAGAACCAAATAACCCTATTAAAAATGGGGTACAAAGCCGGGCAGTGGTGGCACATGCCTTTAATCCCAGCACTTGGGAGGCAGAGGCAGGCGGATTTCTGAGTTCGAGGCAAGCCTGGGCTACAGAGTGAGTTCCAGGACAGCCAGAACTACATAGAGAAACCCTGTCTCAAAAAAATTTGGGGTACAGAGCTAAACAAAGAATTTTCACCTGAAGAAATTCAGATGGCTGAGAAGCACCTTAAGAGATGTTCAACATCATTAGTCATCAGGGAAATGCAAATCAAAACAACCCTGAGATTCCACCTCACACCAGTCAGAATGGCTAAGATTAAAAACTCAAGAGACAACAGGTGCTGGCGAGAATGTGGAGAAAGAGGAACATTCCTCCACTGTTGGTGGGATTGCAAGAAGGTACAACCGCTCTGGAAATCAGTCTGGCGGTTCCTCAGAAAACTGGGCATGACACTTCCAGAGGACCCTGCTATACCACTCCTGGGCATATACCCAGAGGATTCCCCTGCATACAATAAAGACACATACTCCATTATGTTCATAGCAGCCTTATTTATAATAGCCAGAAATTGAAAAGAACCCAGATGTCCCTCAAATGAGGAATGGATACAGAAAATGTGGTATATTTATACAATGGAATACTACTCAGCAATTAAAAATAATGAACTCATGCAATTTGTAGGCAAATGGTTGGATCTGGAAAATATCATCCTAAGTGAGTTAACCCAATCACAAAAGAATACACATGAATTGCAATCACTGATAAGTGGATATTAATTAGCCCAGAAGCTCTGAATACTCAAGGCACAATTAGCAAATTAAAAGATTCCCAAGAAGAAGGAAGGAGAGGACCCTGGTCCTGAAAAGATTGATCCAGTATTGTAGAAGAGTACCAGAACAGAGAAATGGTGGGGGGGGTGGTGATTGGGGAATGGGTGGAGGGAAGAGGACTTATGGGACATATGGTGGGGGGGAACTGGGAAAGGGGAAAGCCTTTGGAATGTAAACAAAGAATATAGAAAATAGATAAATAAATAAATAAATAAATAAATAAATAAATTTTCCAAACTGGGGGGAAAAAGACATTTTGGATCAAATGATAGATATGTTTAGAACATTTCATTCTAAATCAAAAGAATATACCATCTTCTCAGTACCTCACTGTACCTTCTCCAAAATTGACCATATAATTGGCCACAAAACAGACCTCAACAGATATAAGAAGATGGAACTATTCGCATGCCTCCTATCAGATGACTATGTAGTAAGAGTGGTCTTCAATAGCAACAAAAACAACAGAAAGCCCACATGCACAAGGAAACTGAACAATGCTCTACTCAAGGAAGAAATAAGGAAAGACATCAAAACCTTTTTAGAATTTAATGAAAATGAAGGCACAACATACCCAAATTTATGGGACCCAATGAAAACAGTGCTAAGAGGAAACCTCATATCTCTGTGTGCCTCCAAAAAGATGCTAGAGAGAGCATACACTAGCAGCCTTTTTTAAAATGGTGCTGGTTTGACTGGAGGTCAGCATGCAGAAGAATGCAAATCAATTCATTCTTATATACTTTTACAAAGATCAAGTCCAAGTGGATCAAGGACCTCCACATAAAACCAGACACACTGAAACTAAAAGAAAACAAACTGGGAAGAGCCTTGAGCACAGGGGCACAAGGGAAAATTTCCTGAACAGAACACCAATAGCTTATGCTCTAAGATCAAGAATTGACAAATGGGACCTCATAAAATTACAAAGTTTCTGAAGGCAAAGGACACTGTCAATAGGACAAAATGGCAACCAAAAAATTGGGAAAAGATCTTCACCAACCTTACATCCGACAGAGGGCTAATATCCAATATATATATATAAAGAACTCAAGAAGTTAGACTCCAGAGAGCCAAATAACCTTATGAAAAAATGGGGTACAGAGCTAAACAAAGAATTTTCACCTGAAGAAATTTGGATGGCTGAGAAACACCTAAAGAAATGTTCAACATCATTAGTCATCAGGGAAATGCAAATCAAAACAACCCTGAGATTCCACCTCACTCCAGTCAGAATGGCTAAGATTAAAAACTCAAGGGACAACAGGTGCTGGTGAGGATGTGGAGAAAGAGGAACACTCCTCCACTGCTGGTTGAATTGCAAGCTGGTAGAACTACTCTGGAAATCAGTCTGGAGGTTCCTCAGAAAACTAAGCATGATACTACTGGAGGATTTTGCTATACCACTCCTGGGCATATACCCAGAGGATTCCCCAGCATGTAATAAGGACACATGTTCCACTATGTTCATAGCAATCCTATTTATAATAGCCAGAAGCTGGAAAGAACACAGATGTCCCTCAGCAGAGGAATGGATACAGAAAATGTGGTACACACACACACACACACACACACACACACACACACACTGGAATACTACTCAGCTATTAAAAATAATGAATTCATTAAATTCTTAGACAAATTGATGGAACTGGAGAATGTCATCCTAAGTGAGGTAACCCAATCACAAAAGAACACTTATGGTATGCACTCACTGATAAGTGGATATTAACCTAGATGCTTGGAATACCCAAGACACAATCCACATATCAATTAAAGCCCAAGAAGAAGGAAGGAGTGGCCCCTGGTCCTGGAAAGGCTCAGTGCAGCAGTGTAGGGGAACACCAGAACAGGGAAGCAGGAAGGTTTGGATGGGAGAACAGGGGGAGGGAAGACAGCTTATGGGACTTTCTGGGGAGGGGGGATCCAGGAAAGGGGAAATCAATTGAAATGTCAATAAAGAATATATCAAATAAAAAACGTTATAATTGCCGGGCATGGTGGCGCACGCCTGTAATCCCAGCACTTGGGAGGCAGAGGCAGGCGGATTTCTGAGTTCGAGGCTAGCCTGGTCTACAGAGAGAGAGTTCCAGGACAGCCAGAGCTACACAGAGAAACCCTGTCTCAAAAAACCAAAAAAAAAAAAAAAAACCAAACAAACAAAAACAAAAACAAACCAAAAAACCCGTTATAATTTTACTTGCATTGTTTTGTTTTATAGGTTAATTCTGTATTCCATAACCGGATCGGTAGAAGACTTTATTTTGTTACTAGGATATAGAAAATAGTCTAGAAGGTACTAAGCACCAGAGTTTTGCCTGAAACTCTTTCAAGAGTTTGTCTATTTTTATCCTCTATCCTTTCCCAATAAGTAGTTTGTCAAAAACCAGAGCCAAGTTATTATAATAGGCTAAAATCCTAAGGAAGTAAAGAAAATACTTTTTTGGGCTACATTTAAACTATGTATCAAAATAAACGATAAGCTTTATTCTAGTGGTTCCAAGGATAAAAAATTATACAGATAAAATTTCTTATCTTCCTCAGAAATCAAAGCTTCTACTGAAAACTTTGGCACAGAATGAATGACTCTTCCATTCCTCATTTTGACAGAGGCATTTAGGAGAAAGCTAATAAAAAGGCCTACATTGAGATGGTTATATCTCTATTAGGAAGAGAAATGTGTTTCTATATTGATAAAAAAATTAGTAAGTTAGAATGATATTTCAGCTTGATTACTTTTATCACACTAATCATTTCTTGGAAGCTTTAGTGACCAATTTGTAATGTAGTGTAAATTAATTTTGTATTTCTTTAATTCTTTACCATCATACTTTTCTTTAGGAAATTGTTTAACCTCTGAATTATTCAAAGATTCTCATCCCTTTTTAATTCATATGCCTATATTATTCACTATTTAAATATAAAATTGAGACAGCTATTTTATGCCAAAAACATGTGTCATTATTTAAAAAGAAAGTATTTATTTTGTTTTAGATATATAAGCATTTTGACTATGTGGATGTATGTGTAACATGAGTGTGCCTACTGCTAGCCAAGGTCAGAAGAGATCATCAAATCCCCAGTATTTACTGTTCTAGTTGATAGTGGGACATGCAACAGTGGGACTGGTAAATGAAGCATGTTAAAGCCTCATGCAATAGCCAAGTTTATTCAAATTATCAGACCATTTATATTCTGATGGTTAAGAAGAGCCATGTGGGCCAGGCGGTGGTGGCACACGCCTTTAATCCCAGCACTTGGGAGGCAGAGGCAGGCGGATTTCTGAGTTCGAGGCCAGCCTGGTCTACAGAGTGAGTTCCAGGACAGCCAGTGCTACACAGAGAAACCCTGTCTTGAAAAAAACAAAAAAAGAAGAAGAGCCCCGTGGGTCAAGTACATAATCACAAGGGTAAGGTGCATGTGGCAGGCAAACCACAGGCCTCAAAAAATGTTTTTCTATAGAGGCATATAAACAAATAGCTATAGCCAAGTTTAATGAATAGTCTGAAGTAAACTCCTATCCACTATACCTGGGAGGTACACAAAAGCTTAATCCAAGACCAATTTTTGTTTTGTTTTGTTTTTGAAGAAACTGAGGTTACAAGAGTCTTGTCTGGTTTTCTTATAACCACTTAGAATTCTCACAAAACTCCATTCTTGGGCTGTGCTCTGTTACCTGAGGCACTGAGGTTAAAGATGGTGTCATGTGGGTGCTGGCAACCAAATCTGGCTCCTAATCAAGAAAAATATCCTCAACTGTGGGGAAACCAGGCTAAGCACAAAATAGAAATGTTTGAGTTCAACACAAAATAGAGGATTCCCTTTACTGGCAGGACTTCCCTTCTGTGACCTTGTCTATGGATTCCATCTCCCACACTCTATACCTGGGGGAAGGTTGAGTAGTCCTTGGCAGACCTACAAACTTCCTCCCCTCCTCAACTTAAGAACCTGCCCTGCAAGTGCCTGGGATTCCTGGAATATCTCCCCTACAAATGAGGCATTCTCAAAACTCTAAACTATCAGATGATTTTCCTTTATCCTGAAAACTCCTTCCCAGTCTCCAAGGTCCTTATATACCTGTTTTACCATGAATAAAGTGTGTGAATACAAGGCCAACCTGAATAAAGTTATGCGTACAAGTAAGATCATGTAAGAGAACTATTTAATTGAAGACCGTTGGAGAAGGCCACACTCCCCACCCCTACCCCCACCCTCAGTTCCCCACCCCACAGCCAGACCAGGAAAATTCGAAACCCCACTCTTCACAGACTCTACTTCATCCTTCCAGGACAGTGTGCAGCAGCATCTGGACACCCTGAAAGGGAAGAAGCACAGCTGGACCCAAAACCACATACAATATTTCACCACTGAGATGTTTTTCCAGCCACAGGTTTCATCACTTTCGCCAGGAAAATTATCTTCTTAGAGATACAAACATGGTATACTGAAATGTCAATTGATGCTATAGCATATGAAACTATTACTTCTACACAAAGTGATATTCTAGAAAGTATGAATACATATGAATATGAAATTTCAGGCCTCTCTTGAAACTTATGAAAGAATATTTGTATAGTGATTCAAACCATAATAAATAAATCTCAGTTGCTGAAATCAATATGAAGAAAAACAAAATCATGAGGTCTTTCTCCATAGTTCAAGGATCTTGAGAAGGGAAATAAACAATGTGTTTTGAATAGAAATATCTTGTACACTTTCTTATTAACATGGTCTTGGTTACATCTCAGAAATTCTCATAAGATACTCTTTCATTATCATTTATCGAAAGTGAAGGCTATAGAGAAAAACCAAACTCTAAAAGTAAAAACAAAACCAACCAACCAAAAACAACAAAAAAGAAAATAGTTGGAATCAACCTAGTTGTCCATCAATAACTGAATGGATAATGAATTTCGAATATAAATACAATGGAATTCTATTTGGATCTAAAGAAAAATGAAAGCACAATTTTTTTAGGAAAATTAATGGACTTAGAACATGAAATATTAAGTGAGGCCACACAATCTCAGAAAGAAAAAAACAGATATTTTCTCCTATTCCTCCATATGTGTGAACTAGCCAATGATCATATACACAAAACCCATACATGTGTGTACAGTATAATACAAAGAAAACAGAACAATGCTAAGCATTAGGGGATGAGGAAGGGCTAAGTGCAGGGAAAGAACATGAGTTATAAAAGGGAGTATAAAGCTAAGCGTTTCTTCTAATTCTAACCCTATCATGGATTTTTGGTTTTAGTGGTATATAAGGATATAAATGCATATTTGGTAGTAACAGTATCGAATTCAATGTACAGTCCCATAGCTACTGTGTTGAATGCCTATTGTAACTATATAGAACCCAACTGGGTTGCATAGAAATTTGATAAGGTTTCCATTTGTGCTATTTCTTCATTTGAAACTTTTTAAATAATAAAGTTTAAAATAAAAATTTAAAACTTGAAAGGTTCTTGCTGTCTATTTTCATCTAGCTGACTCTTGATTATACTTTAATGCCTAGATCAAGATCTACTTAAAAAAAAAGAAAACCTTTCCTAAAGCTTAATCTACACATCCATAAAATACTATTTCTAAACTATGTCATGTTTCTCAAATATATATTATAACATAGAAATCATAATTTTAATGAAAATTATGGAAAAATAAAGTAATATAAGTATTTGACATGTGCATGTAAATATATTTTTATAGTGTATGTAATGCTTACAATAATCAGATTAATTAGTGCATTCTTATCACTACTCATGTTGTAAATTATAGCCACAGAATTTATTTCTCCTTTTGCCGGAAGTTTATATGCTCAGAGCAATATCTCTACCTTTTCTTTTTTCTTTTTAATCAAAAAAATTTTTAATTGGATATATTCTATATTTACATTTCATTTCCCTTTTTTTGGTTCCCCACCCCCCTAAGGTCCCACATGCCCTCTTCCCTCCCCCTGCTCCCTCATCCACCCCTTCCCACTTCCATTCCCCTACACTGATCCTTTCCAGCACCAGTGTCCATTCCTTTCTTCTTGTCAGACATCATTTGGTATGTGAACTGTGTCTACCTTTTCTTCACAGGAACATCACTCTAGCCAATGGCAGTTTTCATTCTGCTCCCTTGCCTCTTAAATTTCATCTTTTAAAAAATTATTTCATTTCTTTTCATTTCAAATGTTGTCCCCTTGATCCCCCTCCACAACCTCATACCATCTTCTCCTTCCCTGTCACCTTTAAGAGGGTGCACCCCCAGTCACCTGCCCACACCCACCTTACCCCTCTAGTATCCCTCTTTTCTGGGACATCAAGCCTCCACAGGACCAAGCACATCCCTTCCCACTTAGGCCAGACAAGGTAGTCCTATGCTACATATCTAGTGGGGGCTATGGACGAGCCCAATTATGTTCTTTGGTTGGTGGTTTAGTCCCTGGGAGCTCTGAGAGGTTCAGTTAGTTGATACAGTTGTTCTCCCGCGGCCTTTCCTTCAGTCTCTGCTCCAGTTTTGTCCCTGCATTACCTTTAGACAGGAAGAATTCTGGGTCAAAAATTTTGAGATCGGTGGGTGACCCAATCCCTCAACTGAGGACCATATCTATCTACTGGAGGTGGTTCTTCAATTTCCATCTCCCCATTGTTGGGCATTTCAGCTAGTGTCATACTAATTGGGTCCTCAGAGCCTCTCATGTCCCTGGTGTCTGGGACTTTCTGATGGTTCTCCCCCCACTCCACACTGCTGCATATTTCCATTCATTCTCCTGGCCCTTTAGGCTTCTCTCCTTTGCATATATATATATATATATATATATATATATATATATATACATATATATGTGTGTGTATGTATATATGTATATATACACATATATATGTATATACATATATATATGCATATGCATATGCAAAGAGGAATTTCTGAGTTTTGTAGTATTCCTGATTTTAGCGGAATACAATGCTGTTTTCCATAATGGATGTAGCAGTTATATTCCTAGCAACTGCATGTATAGGATTGTTTTTCCCACTCCAAACCTTTGTCGACATTTATTTCTGGTTCTTTAGATAATAACCATCCTAGCAATTGTAAAATACTGTTATCGTTTTCTGTTTACAATGACTAGCAATGTTTAACACATTCTAATACACCTGTTATCTGTCTATGCTCTTCATGACCTTTATAGTTTGATCTTTTTTATGTTTCTAACTTTGATTATATGGCTTGTGTTTATAGTGTTTTTAGAGTTATGTGAGTTGCGTGCACATAATTGATACTAGAAATACATGATGTGCAAACATTTTTTCACTTCTGTAATGTGTCTTATCTTTTATTATTCATTTCTGTATTACTTACTTCACTATCACTGTATTAAAATACCATGGCTGGAACAACTTACAGAAGAAAGACTTTTGGCATTATAGCTCCAGAAGGTTAAGAGTCTATGATGGCAGAGAGAGGACCTGGAGCAGGAAACAGGAAATTTAATGAGGAGGAAGCTGAAGACCCAAATAGACCCACAAGCTGAAACTAGAAAAAGTGAAGGATGACATGAAGCTTTGAAACTTCAAAGCTTACCTCTCCCCATGATGCCTTTCTACAAAACCACATCTCCTTGGGCCTCCCCAAAGAATACCAACAAATGCTCAAGTTTAAGGGTAACATCTCATTCAAACCATCACACCTTTGCTATTTCTTTCCATTTAGAATATACTATCAGAGATGATAAAGTACTATCCATAAGTTTGTAAATGTTGATGTTTCTCTTATGAGAACTGAGGAAGATTAAGACAAAGTTGAAAATTTCAGGAATCCAGATGTTTGGAAAAAATAGAATGTGGTAAAAAGAGAATGAAATTTCAAAATTCATGTTGTATATCTTCGTGATACACCTCAGACAAGTGTCTATATTCTAAGTATTTTAAAGCATAATTTATACTTTTCCTTACACATGAGGAAAAAGAGGAATTAGTGTAAGAGAAGTGATTAATTCATGAGAGGAAATTTTTGCTCTTTTTACTATTGAGAGGTGTTATTAATGGCTATAGCTACTCTAATACATTTAATTGTAGCCTATCCAGAATCTAATGCATTGCATTTTTAGAGTCATTGAATCATTTGATTTGAGACAGAAATATCAATCAATTTTATCCATCTATCTAAATCATTCTTTTGTATATAGTATCTTTAACTTTTTTGCAAATTTCATTAAATATCATTCTGTAATTTTAACTCCTATTCTTTCCCCAACCCCTTTAAGACTTACCACTATCTTCCTACCTCCTCAAAGCTTTATGTCTTGTTTTTATTTAGATGAACTTTTTTTTGGAAATTACATATATAAGTACTTGAAACAACCTGCTGAGTACGTTTAGTATTGCTTGCATATGTGTGTGTTAAGGATGGCAACTTGGTGCAGACTAACTTATCAGAAGGCACAACCCTAGAGAAGCTTAATTCTCCCTCTCTTCTCAACCATTGATTCTCTACCAGACTTAATTTAGAGGTAGGGCCATGGGAGAATTCTTCCACTTACCTTGCAATGTCAACTGATATTGAGCAGGTCTGATTTAGGTGACCATGTTGTTAAGATGTAATGAGTACATCTCCCTGATATAAATAGAAGACACTATCTTTTAGCAGATGTCTTTGCCCTGTGTTTTTCACAATCTACAATCCACATTCTTTCTGCCTGCTCTTTTGTGAAATTCTCTGAACTTTATGTGTAAGAGTTATGTCTTAGAAATATAAATTAGAGATGGGCACCCCATGGTGGGTTGCTCTCTGCATGTTGGCTAGTTTTGAATTTTATTTTCCTTTTGCTCAACTTTATTATATTAAAAAAAAGCCCTTTCAGCTGGGCAGTGGAGGCACATGCCTTTAATCCCAGCACTTGGGAGGCAGAGGCAGGCAGATTTTTGAGTTGGAGGCCAGCCTGGTCTACAGAGTGAGCTCAAGGACAGCCAGGGCTACACAGAGAAACCCTGTCTCAAGAAAAGAAAGAAAGAAAAAAAGAAAGAAAGAAAGAAAGAAAGAAAGAAAGAAAGAAAGAAAGAAGGAAGGAAGGAAGGAAGGAAGGAAAGAAGGAAGGAAAGAAAGAAAAAGAAAAGAAAAAGAAAAGCTCTTTCAAATAAATAAAAACACATAGTAGAATTTTAATCCAGAAACATAGCTACTCTGGAAAGGGATCACATGTGAAGACATCCACCTGTAATACAGATGTGCCCTTAATACACACCTGTAATCCCCAAAAATGGCATTTAATTGAGGGGCAGGCAAAGTGATGAATCAGATAAACATTTGACAGATGAGTCAGAGCAAAAATATGCCCAACTCTCACCAGGACAGGAAAGATATGCTATTTAAGAGCAGTGTAGGGAGAAAAGTAGAGTTGACTTAAGCTGGTCACAGTTTAGTTGAAAGCAGTGAAGTTCAGTCAGTTGAGGCAATGGAGTTGAGTTTAGTGAGTCAGTGCAGCAGAGTTGAGTTGCTGCAGTTCCGTGAGGGTCAGCAGAGGCAATTGTAGGCAGAGAATAAGAAGGAGCCAGGGTTAGTTTGAGACTAAGCAGAGCTATTCAGTAAGAAGCTGAGAAAAGCTAGATTGAATCAGTCATCTTAGAAAGGAGTTTGTCGTGGGGGGGGAATGATTGGGGAATAGTTGGGGGGGAGAGGAATTATGGGACATATGGTGGGGGGAACTGGGAAAGGGGAAAGCCTTTGGAATGTAAACATAGAATATAGAAAATAAAAATTTAAATAAAAAGAAAAAGAAAGGAGTTTGTGTCAGAACAGCTGAGTTGAACCAGTCAGCCAGAGTCAGAGAAAACTAAAAAGAGTGAGCAGTAAGCCTTCAGAACAATAATTACATATGGTGAATGAAAGTTACATTTTCTTTAGACAGGAACAATTCTGGGGACCATGTCAATCTACTGGAGATGGTCTCTTCCAGTTCCATCTCCCCACTGGTGGGCATTTTGGCTAATGTCATCCCCATTGAGTCCCAGATCTCTGGAGGTTTCATTTCCCCCTAACCTCCACTGCTCCGTATTCATTCTTCTGGCCTTTTGGGTGTCTATCCTGTCTTTCCTCATACTTAATTCTGCCCCTCCATTTTCCTTCCCTTCTCCCCTCACCCACAGTTTCTTCCTTCCTTCTCCCTCCCATGATTATTTTGTTCTCCATCTAAGTGGGTTTCAGGTATCCACACTTGGGCTTTCTTGTTAAGCTTCCTACAGTCATGGGTATTCTGAGCTTTTTGGCTAATATCCAGTTATCAGTGAGAACACGCAGAGACAAAAATGGAACAGCGATTGAAAGAAAGGCCACCCAGTGACTTGCCCAACTTGGAATTCATCCCATGTGCAATCACCAATTCCTGACACCATTACTGAGGTCATATTGTGCCTGTAGACAGGAGCCTGGCATGGCTCTCCTCTGAGAGGTTGTACCAGCAACTGACTGAGACAGATGCAGATATTTACAGCCAACCAAATATGGAAGAGTTAGAAGAAGGAGTGACGGAACTGGAGGGGATTGCAACCCCATAAGAAGAACAACAATCTCAACTAACCTGCACCCCTCAGAGCTCCCAGAGACTAAGCCAAAAACCAAGGAGCATACAGGGGCTGGTACATGGCCCCGGGCACATGTATAGCAAAGGACTGCCTTGTATGGCCTCACTGGGAGAGGATCCACTTAATCCTGTGGAAACTTGTTGCCCCATGGAAGAGGGATGCTGATGGGAGTGAGTGGGGGGCTAGGCAGGCGGGGGAGCATCTCTCAACGATGGGGGGATGGGGTGAAGAACTCAAAGAGGGGAGACCAGAAAGGGGGCAACTTTTGGAAAGTAAATACATAATTTAATAAAAAGTTATATTTTCAAAAACATTACACACTAAAATTAATCAGATCCAATGTCTATATAACTAAAACAAATTCTATACAGTTAGAATAGGCATTTAGAACTGATGTTTCAGCTGAGGAGATGGCTCAGCAGTTACGAGCACTGACTGCTCTTCCAGAGGTCCTGAGTTCAAATCCCAGCAATCACATGGTGGCTCACAACAATCTATAATGGGATCTGACGCCCTCTTCTGGTATATATGAAGACAGCTACAATGTACTTATGTATAATAAATATATAAATCTTAGAACTGATGTTTCACATTAAGTTTTACACTTTAATTATTGAATATATTTTATTCACCTTTATACCACTAAAACAATCAATTCCATCAAAGAATTAGAACTATAAAATTAGCTTTGTATTTTCTTTCACAACTTATGTCCATTACCTGTTTTCCATCTTTTATCATTCCATAATATTTAATCTTTTGTGTTATAGTTTCTTCATGTTACATGTTACCCATATGTACATTTGTTTACACATATACACATATTACTGTCTAGATTCCATGTATAACAGAATGTTCGTCTTCTTACTTTCTAAGATTGTGTGACCTTGGTTAATATTAGATGTTCTAAGTCTATTTTATTACAATTTTTATTACTCCAAATAGACATGATCATAGAAGAGAATCTCCACATGCATTATGATTAGGATGTCAAAACTACAAAGTAAAGGACTAACCCTGAAAGCAGAATGAGAAAAATTACAACTCAAATAAAAAGACAGAAATATCAGAATTATCTTAGACCTTTCATCAGCAACTATAAAAGCTGGAAAAGCATGGGTTGAAGTATTTCAAGTTGGTTTCCCTAGCAACCTGCAAGTCCTGCTGGACAGGAAAGCAGGTAGGGCCGCTCCAGATCCTCAGCTTTCTCTTCACTTCTGCAAATCCAACTTGGGGCAGTAGCATATTACTTGCTGTGGCCTCCCCTTTCTCTCTGGCCCCACTTCCAATAAATCAAGCAGAACATATTCTCTAAATGTTCTTCCCACTCATTCCATTTTCTCAGCCCCCAACTAGCAGGCATTTCCTGGGACCAACCAGCCAAACCTATGAGAGAAGGTGGAAGTCTAGCTAAGCAGGCAGCTGAGTTTTAGATCTTTACTCTCACTCCTCTAATAAAAATCCAATCCTGTAATCTGATCCTTGCTGAAAACCACATGCTGCAGCCTCTCCAGACTTTCCACTTCTCTTCCAGAGGTCTAAGCAGATCCTGGTGGAACATCCTACTTTCCTTTTTTTTTTCCCTATGGACATCCCCATTTTTCTTTACCTCTATTCCATTCCTAAGTGTCATCACCAAATACCTAAAAGCATATTCTACATGGAATCCACAGTGGTAAAATCTGGCAGTATACCAAAAGAATTCCCTATCAGGCAACACACAGCCATCTTAAGAACTTGAGAGGAGAATAGAAACCATGGTAGGAAAAAAAACAACAAATAAAGGACAGGATATCAACTTATAATTACAATCATCCAAAATCCAATGCCTGGCTGTCAATATTAAAAACGTAAGCAAAAGAGGCAGTACCATATGTTTCCAGTACAGCCAGCTAACCCTAAACAGCAGACCCAAGAAATGCAACATAGCTGAAGCACAAGACAGGGATCTTAAAATAACTTTGATGAATATGATAAAGGTCCTTAAAGAGGAAATTAGTAAATTCCTTAAAGAATTCTATGTAAGCACAAACAAGCAGTGGAAGGAAATGAATAAAACCGTGCAAGACCTGAAAAAGGATCTATTAAAAAAAACAGGGAAATCTGGTAATGAAAAATTTAGGAACTCAATCAGGAACTGCTGAGGCAAGCTTCAGAAATACAATGCAAAGGAGGGAAGAAATAATCTCAGACATTGAAAATAAGATAGAAGAAATGTATTCCTTGGTTAAAGAAAATGTTAACTTTTTAAAAATCCAGGCACAGAATATCCAAAAATTCGGAACACCATAAAAAGACAAAATTAAAGAATAACAGGGATAGAGAAAGTATAAGAGACCCAGATAAAAGGCACAGAAAGATGGAACAAAGTCTGAGGGAATGGCTAACCAATCACTGAGTCAACTTGAAACCCATTCCAGTGAAGAAAGCCAACCCCTGATATTATTAGTGATATTTTGTTATGCTTGCAGACAGGAACTCTGCATAACTGTTTCCTGAGTGGCTCCTTCCAGCAGTGGATGGCAACGGATGCAGAGACCCAAAGCCAAATTTCAAGTGGAGCTCAGGGAGGGAAAAGAAAACTGGGAAGGGGAATAGCATTTCAAATGTAAATAAATAAAGTAACCAATAAAAAATGAGAAAGAAGAAAAAAACAAAAGTCAGATATTATCCTAGTCTGTCTTTATATGTTAGTCTTTTCCCCTTGCAAATGTTTTGTTTTGTTTTGTTTTGTTTTGTTTTGTTTTGTTTTGTTTTGTTTTGTTTTGTTTTGTTTTGTTTTTCAACACAGAGTTTCTCTGTGTAGCCCTGGCTATTCTGCAACTCACTCTGTAGACCAGGCTGGCCTCGAACTCAAAGATTTGCCTACCTCTGCCTCCCAAGTCCTGGGATCAAAGGTGTGTGCCACCACCACCCAGTTTCCTTGCACCTTCTAATATTGTTTCTTTCTTTAAGTGTTTCAATAGTATGTTTCAAGGAAAATTTCTTTTCTGATCCAGTCTCATTGGTGTTTTGTATGCTTCTTGCAGCTTGATAGTTACCCCCTTCTTTAGGTTAGAAAATTTTCTTCTCTGGGCCCTCCTTATTATCTAGTTTCTTTGGATCTGTGCATTATAGCATGGTTATCCTGAACTTTATGGCTAATATTCAATTATAAGTGAGTACATACAATAGGGGTCTTTCTGTTTTATTTTATTATTTTTCATCTCGCTCAGAACGATATTCTCAAGTTCCATCCATTTGCCTTTAAACTTCAGGACTGGTAGGATTAATGTATTTAAAATGGCCATCTTACCAAGAGCAATCTACAGATTCAATGCAATTATCATCAAAATTATGCCAATTCTTTAGAGACCTTGAAAGAACAATGCTCAACTTGATATGGAAAAACAAAACAAAACAAAACAAAACAAAACAGAAAACAGATTAGCTAAAAAATTTCTGAAATTTCTGGAGGTCTCACCATTCCTGATCTCAAGTTGTACAGCACAGCAATATTAATTAAAAATTGCATTGTATTGGTATAGGAACAGACAGGTTGAACAACAGAATCGAATCAAAGACCCTGAAATAAATTCACACAACTATGAACACTCAGTATTTGACAAAGAAGCCAAAACTATGCAATGATAAAATGAAAACATCTTCAACAAATAATGCTGGTTTAACTGGATGTCTGCATGTAGAAAAATGCAAATAGACCCATATCTATTACCTATTACCCTGCACAAAACTCAAGTCCAAGTAGATCAGAGACATCAACATAAACCCAGTCACACTACATCTAAGAGAAGAGAAAGGGGGGGCTGCTTTGAACTCATTGGTACAGAAATCAATTTCCTGAACAGAACACCAATAGCTCAGGGACTGTGATCAACAATGAACGGCAACCTCATGAAACTGAAAAGCTTTTGCAAGGGACATGTGAATTTTATTGATCTCAGAGCTGAGTTTGAATATCCATAAGCTTTGTGTTTTGTTGTTGTTTGCTTGTTTGTTTTCTGTTATTTCTGATATCTAGTTTTTATCTGTTCTGGTCAGATGGGATTCAGGCTATTATTTCAATTTTCTGGTATTTGTTGAAGCTTGCTTTGGTCCAAATATGTGATCAATTTTGGAGAAATTTCCTTGATGTTCTGAGAAGAAAGCATATTATTTTGCATTTGGCTGAATTGTTCCGTAAATATTTGTTCAGTTCATTTGATTCACAACATCCGTTACCTCCAGAAGTCACTATCAATGTGTGATGCTATGTGATTTAAACTGTAGTAATGTTTCTTACAAGCTCGAATGCTCTTGTGTTTGGTGCATAGATGTTAAGAACTGCAATGTCATCTTGCTGGACTTTCCCTTTGATGAATATGTAGTATATTTCTCTTTCTCTTCTGATTTGCTTTGGTTTGTAGACTATATTGTCATATATTAAGATGGCTATAGGGGCTTACTTCTTAGGTCCATTTGCATGGAATATTTTTTTCTATCCTTTTATCCTGAGGTGAAGCCTATCCTTGATGATAAGATGTGTTTTATGGATAAAGCAGAAGGATGGAATCTGTTTTGCATCCATTTTGTTAGTCTTTTTATTGGCAAATTGAGACCATTAATATTGACAGTTATCAATAAACAATGGTTGCTGATTGTTGGGAATTGGTTCTAATGCTTTGTCTTATTTCGGCTCCCCAAAGCTGTGCTTCCAGACCTGAGGGTCCCTGCCCCCTGCTCCCTTTGGAGGGATGATAAAATATTGTCATACAGCCAATGGCTGGGCAAGGAGATGGGGTGGGACTTTTAGAGTGAGCAAGGGACTGAGAGGGACGCAAGTAGAGGGAGAATCACCATGACTCCAAAGCAGAGAGATCAGATTTAAAAGGAGGAGGAAAGAAACCATCCTGCAATGTAAGTGGAAAGAAAATGTGGTCCTGGTGGGGGAGCTTTCCAGAGGGTAACAGGGTAAAAGAGATGAAATATAGATTCTAAAACATGTTAACTCAGGAATAACAGAGGAGAGTGTGTGTTAGCCATGGGGAGATGTAGAAGTGCGGTGTGTGTGTGTGTGTGTGTGTGTGTGTGTGTGTGCGTGCGTGCGTGCGTGCGTGCGTGCGTGCGTGCGTGCGTGTGAGAGAGAGAGAGAGAGAGAGAGAGAGAGAGAGAGAGAGAGAGAGGGAGGAGGGGGGCTTGTGTTTCATTTGCAAATCCATAGCTCTTGGGCAGGTGCCATGCACAGGACCCACCATGAGCCAAAACAGTTAACTAATTCATTGCTACAGTTGTTCACTGTTATTTTATGTGTGTGTGTGTATGCATAGTGATATATGTATATATTTGTTAGTATATTTTGATCCTCTTTAGGTTTTTTAGACTGGAATTATTTATTCTTGTATTTTTTCTGGGTGTGGTTAAATGCTTTAGGTTAGAGATTTCTTTCTAGTACATTCTTTTTTTTAATTAAATATCGTCTTCATTTACATTGCCAATGGTAAAACCTTTCCCGATATTCCCCCTCCCCTAAGAACCCCAACCCTTCCCCCTCCTCCCACCCCCTGCCTCCACACATATGCCTCTCCACCTGACACACTCCCTCCTCCCCTTCCCCTGGTTTCCCTTTGTTCAGGCATCTGTTGAGCCTTTACCTGACCAAAGACCATTCCTCCCACTGATGCCCAACAAGGCCTTCCTCTGCCACATTTTTGGCTGGAACCATGTGTGCCCCTTGGTTGATGGTTCAGTCACTGGGAGTCTTGGGGTGTCTGGGTGGCCAAAATCATTGTTCTTCCCATGGGGCTGTAACCCCCTTCAGCTCCTCTGGACCACCCTCCAGCTCCTCCATTGGGGACCCCATGCCCAGTCCAATAGTTGGTTGTTAGCATCTGCCTCTGTATTTGTAAGGCTCTGGCAGGGCTCCTCTGGAGACAACCATGGCATGCTCCTTTTGGTATACATTTCTTGTTGTCCACAGTAGTGTCGGGGTTTGGTGACTGTTTATAGGATGAATCCCCAGGTAGGGCAGTCTCTGGGTGGGCTTTACTTCAGTCTCTGCTCCACACATTGTCTCTCTTATTGCTCCTGTGAGCATTTTGTTCCCTTTGTTAGAGGAACCGAAGCACCCTCACTTAAGTCCTCCTTCTTGAGCTTGATGAATTGTAACTTGTTTATTTTGAGCTTTTGGGCTAACATCTGCTTATTAGTGAGTACATACCATGTGTGTTCTTTTGTGATTGGGTTGCCTTGCTCAGGATGACACTTTCTAGTTCCACCCATTTGCCTACGAATTTCATGAATTCATTGTTTTTAATAGCTGAATAGTAATCCATTGCGTATATATACCATAGTTTCTGTATCCACTCGTCTGTTGAGGGACATCTGGGTTCTTTCCATCTTCTGGCTATTATAACACTTATACCTAAACAAAACAAAGACCAAACAAGGAAGGAGAACTTCAGACCAATCTCCCTCATGAACATTGATGCAAAAATATTGAACAAAATCCTGTCCAACCGAATCCTAGAATGCATCAAAACGATCATTCACCATGATCAAGTAGGCTTCATCCCAGGGATGCAGGGATGGTTCAATATATGGCAATCTGTCAATGTAATCCACTACATAAACAAACTAAAGGGAAAAAAAAACCACATGGTCATTTTATTAGATGCTGAAAAGGCTTTTGACAAAATCTAGCATCCCTTCATGATTGAAGTCTTGGAGAGATTAGTAATCCAAGGCCCATACATAAGCATAGTGAAAGCAATATACTGCAAACCGGTAGCCAACATCAAGTTAAATGGAGAGAAACTTGAAGCAATCCCACTAAAATCAGGGATTAGGCAAGGCTGCCCATTCTCTCCCTATCTATTCAATATAGTACTTAAGTCCTAGCCAGAGCAATCAGGCAGCAAAAGGAGGTCTTTCTAGTACTTTCTATAGGGCTAGATTTGTAGATAGATACTAGTATATATTTTTCCATCTATTGTGATTGAAAGTTTTGCTGGGTATATTAGTCTAGGCTGGGATCTGTGGTCTCTTAGTGTCTGGAGCACATCTATCTGTCCAGACCCTAGCCCTGGCTAATGATGTATACTTGCTTAGAAAGTTCCAACATGCCTCCCCCAAAGGTTTAAATAGTCTTTGCCACTCTCATTAAAGGAGTTATTTAGCTGAAGCTGCTTCCTGAGATCCACCAGAGGTCTTTTAGCTCCTGGAAGTCCTGCCTTGCTTCCTCTCTCAGGATCTACCAGTTGTGATCTTGGGCTAATTAGGATGTTATGGGTAGGGAAGTGTAGCCTGAACATCAACTTTTAAAAATTAACTTTTATTGTTATATTATTTTAATTTTTTTCTTTTCTTATCCTACAGATCGTTGATGTATATATTATGGGTTCCTAAGTATGCAAACAAGTGGGGCTCTGTGTTTCTTGTGACTTTTCTTGGGCTCTTTTCCTTCTTCTTTTTAGGTTTCAATTTCTTATTCAATTGTGTCTGTCTTTGTTTTATTTTATTATAGTTTATTATTGTCCCTTAGATGCCTGTTTGTTTTGTAATGAGAGACAGAAAGTGGGTGGATCTGGCTGGGTGAGGAGGGGGGAGGAACTGGGAGGGAAAAAGGGAGAGAAAAACATAATCAGGATATATTGTATGGAAAATATTTACTTTTAATAAAAGAAAAAATATTTCAAGTTACAAACAACTGTGGGTATAAACACAGGTATTTAGAATGCAATTGAGAATCATCCTAATTTAAGAATCTGGTAGTAGTATGTTCTGTTGGTCCATGACCAGTCACAGGTATGAGGCTAGGGCTATTACAGTACTGAGTATGAATTCGAGCTTATTGAGTGAGGCTTCTCCAGTTTGACAGTTGTAAGTTAGCCCTAAGATATATGTACTACTTTTTTACACTTGAAAATATCTGCCTTTTAAAAAATAACCTTCTGAGCCCTATTCATGCTTCCCAAATACTCATGTGTTGGGGATTACCCACTGGAGCATAGTTAACCTACCAGGTGCTACACCCTTAACAAATTCAGTTTTGTTTGGTTTTGGTCTTTTCTTGTCTGTCTTTTCCTGCTCCCATCCACTGAGGGGAGTTGGTTGGGAATTGGAAACATGAAAAAATATGTAAATAAAAAGAGAAAAAAAAAGAGCAAAGAAAAGAAAAGTAAAAAAGAAAAGAAAAGAAATTCAGATCATCTCTGTAAGAAACTCTAAAGTATCAATGGCTCCTGGATTAGGGTGGGTCCTTGAGTAGCTAATGCCCACATACTCGAATGTTGAATCCCTTGACCTTGTACAAGTACAGGACAGGAAACCACAATGCAGTGAATTCAGGAGTGTACTGATTCTGTTATATCCTAAAGACACTGTTTCAGTTTAATCCTCCTCATCCTCTGTCTCTAGAATAAATAGAGAATCCAATTCCTGTAGGAGTTTGAAAAATGAATTTCACCTATTCTCTGAAGGCTTTTTTTTTTATTTTACAAAACTTGGTATTGGTAGTAAAAAAACTTGCAATTTTTCCCATCTTCAAATACTCCTGTACATGATTCAATTAATATTTATCAAACTTTTATAATGATTATGAACTAAAAAAACATGCTTCATTGGTTTTTGGCATTGTAGTTAAACTGAGACGCACTTAAGTCACCCAAAGCTTTCAAACCAGATTATCAAAATCTTGGTGACTTTTATTGGCATGATTTGATAAGGAAATTGCTTCTCATCTCAAGTTCTTTCCCCCTCTGTTTAGTTTACTTGCTGTTCTTGTTGTGTCAGGAGGAATTTCACATCCCTTTGCAGAATGAAACTTACTGAGCTTGTATTTCTTTTGCCAGATCTATAATTTCTATTTTTTCATCCTTGGGGATTGCCTGTTCACATTAGTGGGAGCTGAGTAAACATATCAAGCAAACAAAAACATTCCCTTTACTTGAGAACCAGGTAACATGGGTGCAGTTATCATTGCTAGCAATATTTTATCACAAGGATAATTTAAAGGATTGCTTTTAATTATGACTCGAGGGCTAAGCTTGATAGCATATTACATATCTGAATCATTTATAAAAACATAAGTCCCTTTGCAAACATTTTGGGAAGTTGACTTGTATGTAGTACTTTTATCATTAAAGTGTGTTTAAGATATTGTTAATTAAATTTGTCATCAATATTAAGAACTTGAAATCACCGTGATGAGAAAAAAGCCCTTGGCATGTACTCCTAAAAAGGCAACACAGCACTTTTTCACCTGGAATTTTAATTTACAAGTCCAATATCTTTGTCTAAACAAATGCAATATAACTTCTTCCTATAGATAACATCACAGCTAGATGCTCAAAATTAGATCAAAATACATCTCAGCGATCTATTAAATATTGCTTGAGGGCTGACAGGATGTCTTTGCAGTTTGGTACTTGACACCATTGGCATTTATCAGAGATTTAAAATAATCCCTTAGATCTTAGATCTTCCTATTAGATTCAAACATTAAGCAAATTTTCATACTTTCCAAAAGGCAGCGTTTTGGATTTATTCCCTTTTATACATTTACTTCACACTTTTAACTCTCCCCCGTCCCTGCCCCCTAAGAATAGACTATACCCACTACATAACAGGTGCAGAGTGTAATTTGGATGCTTCATCACTCATTTCTTCTTGTGCATCATTACTGGAAACATTTTGATGGCTATTTAACAAGTGTCCAAAACCCAAGAAAGGTTATATTAAGAAAATATACTTAAATGGTCTAGTGGGAGAGGGAAATGGCATGTAAAGCCCCATGTAAATAAAATAATTTTATGATAACCAGTAGATACTCCTTTGGGACAAATAACCTTATACCAAGATTCATTTTCCAAGTGTTAGCTGCCTAAATTGCTTTTGATGCTACCACAAGGGAACGATAAATAATTCCTTCATGCAAGAAGGCTATTGCTTCTTCTCTACTGAGAGTTTGTCTTGATAAACAGTTATTACTGATAAGAGTTTGGATTGCCAACTAGCAAGATTCTACTTAGGCTATGTGTTGAATACATATGAGGCTATTCTAAGAATTATTAGATTTGAAATAAGATAGCTTTTGCTGATTTTCTGCACCTCAATATGATTTCTCAAAGGTCAAAAGAATGTTTGTAAATTTGCTTGCTGTGGTCAATGAAGTATATGCATACCATTTTTTTGTGGTCCAATGAATCTCTGTATTTAATGATCAGTTATGATTATTAAGAATGTGTTATAACTTCTTAAATATTCTAAAAGATGCCTTTATTTATTATGTTTTATAATAAAAATCTCTAAATTTCCTTACTTACAAGAAGACAAACATTTGCGTAGTAACAATTAGTTGCACACTCCAAAATAACTAGTAAAAAGGTTTTTTGAATGATTCTAACACAAAGAAATGACAAATAGTTCAACTAGGGCTTATGCTAATCACCTTAGTACAAAGAGTCCTAACTGTACATTTATTGGAATGTCACCTTTACCTCATAGCCCTGTACATCTATTATGTAGAAATTAAAACATATTACATATGAAAGAATTGAGGGACAATAAATATTTCTTTCTTTTCCTATTTTTTTTTAATTTACATCAAATATTTCCCCCTGTTCTGGTTCTCCCCTCACGGAGACCCACTTCCCACCCTTCTTCCCCTTTTATGAGAATGTGAGGCTCTCCTTGGGTATCCCTCTACCTTGGCACACCGAATTTTTGCTAGGGTAGGTGCATCTTCTCTCACTGATGCCAGACAAGGCAGCCCTGTTTAGGAATGGGTACCACAGTCAGGCTACAACTTTAAGGAGATCTTCCAGTTGCTGGGGAGCCCACATGGAGACTGAGCTGCATGTCTGCTACATATGTGTCAGGGGCCTCATTCAAGTCAATTCTTTGGTTGGTGTCTTAGTCTTTGAAAGCTCCCAGAGGTCCAGGTTAATTGGTTCTGTTGGTCCTCCTGTTGGGTTTCCATCACTTTCAGGGCCTTTAAGCCTTCCCAAAACTCTTCCTTAAGAGTCTCTGACCTCCATCCAATGTTTGGCTGTGGATAGGTTCCTCTGTTTCAATCATCTGCTAGGTAGAACCTCCCAAGGATAGTATGCTATGCTCTAGTCTGCAAGCATAACATAGTGTCATTAACAATGTCAGGAGTTGGCTTGCCCATGAGATGGATTTCAAGTTGGGCCACTTATTGGTTGGCCATTCCTTCAGTCTCTGCTCCAACTTTTTCCCTGATTTTTTTTTTAGACAGAATAAATTTTGGGTTGAAAGTTTTATGGATGGGTTGATGTTGTTATTTCTCCACCGAGGGTCCTACCTGGCTACAGGTGGTGTCCTTTTCAGATTCCATGTGCCCCCATTTTTAAATAGGGTTATTGGTTTTCTGGTGTCTACCTTCTTGAGTTCTTTGTATATATTGGGTATTAGCCCTCTGTCAGATGAGAATTCTAAACTGAGGAAACTTGAATGGCTGAGAAGGACCTAAATAAATGTTCAACATTCTCAGTTATTACAGAAATACAAATAAAAACAAGCCTGAGATTTAACCTCATATCAGTCAGAATGGCTAAGATCAAAAACTCAGGAGACAACGGGTGTTGGCAAGGATGTGGAGAAAGAGGAACACTCCTCCATTGCTGGTGAGATTGCAAGCCCATACAACCACTCTGGAAATCAATTCTGGCAGTTCCTCAGAAAATTGGACATACATGAGGACCCAGCTATACCACTCCTGGGCGTATATCCAGAATATTCTCCAACATGTAATAAGGACACATGTTTCACTATGTTCATAGCAACCTTATTTATAATAGCCAGAAGCTGGAAAGAACCCAGATGTCCTTCAACAGAGGAATGGAGTTCCTATCCTCGTCGGGCCCTCAATTCTTATCCCAACTCTTCATTAAAAGTCCCCAAGCTCAGATCAATGTTTGCGTGCAGGTCTCTGCATTCCTCTGAGTCAGCTACTGAGTTGAACCTCTCAAAGGACAGCAATGCTAGACTCCTGTCTGCAAGTATACTAAAGTATCGTTAGTAATGATAGTGATGGGATGATGATATGGATCTCTGGTTGGGCTGGTTGCTACTTGTCCATTCCCTCAGTCTCTGCTCTATTCACTGCTCCTGCATTTCTTGTAGACAGGATAAATTTTGGGTCAAAAGTTATGTTGGCGGGTTGGTGTCCCTATCCCTGCACTGGGGTTCCTGCTAGCTACAGAAGGTGGCCTCTTCATGTTCTATATCCCCACTGCTATGAGGCTCTGCAAATGCCACTCCCCATTGATTCTTGGGAACTTCCTCTACCCCATGTCTCTGGCAAGTATTTGAGATTCCCTTCCCCTATGGTCCACCCCTGCCAGAGGAAGATTCCCTCTGTTCTCATGGCTATCTGGCCATCTCCACTGTCTCTTCCCCAAACCTTATCTGGAGACCCCTCTCCCTCATTACCCCTTCCATCCCTTCTCCCACTCAGTTCCCTCTCTCCACCTGCCTCCTATGACCCCCTTCTAAGTGAGATTCAAGCATCCTTGCTTGGGCCTTCCTTTTTATTTAGCTCTTTGGGTCTATGGAGTATCTTGTACTCTATGGCTATTATTTCACTTATAAGTGAGTGCTTATATGCATGTCCTTTTGAGTCTGGGTTATCTCACTCAGGATGATTTTCTCAAAGTTCTATCTATTTGCCTGTAAATGGATATTTTTAGAAGCAGTAAAGCCCAAGGATAGCCCAAACAGTGTAGAAAATACTAAAACTAAAGTATCATAAATAAAGACTCCAAAATTACATATACTAACAAGAACCCAATGGTATTGGCAGAGAAACTGAGAAGTAGATTAAAAGAGTATAATATAGAATTTAGAAATAGATTCACATATGCAAGGTCACATAATTTATGAAGAACTACACAAAGGAGGAAGAAATGTTTAGCTCTGTGGTGGTTTGTATATGCTTGGCCCAGAGAGTGGCACTATTTGGAGGTATGGCCTTGTTGGAGTAGGTGTGTCACTGTGGGTGTGGGCTTTAAGCCCCCTATCCTAGCTGCCTGGAAGCTAGTATTCTGCTAGCAGCCTTCAGCTTAAGATGTAGAACTCTAAGCTCCTCCTGCACCATGCCTGCCTGGATGCTGCCATGTTCCTGCCTTGATGACAATGGACTGAACCTCTGAACCTGTAAGCCAATCCCAATTGAATGTTGTCTTTTTAAGAGTTGCCTTGTTCATTGTGTCTATTCATAGCAGTAACCCCCCCATGAATCATTTTAATATCTATTGTTAAAGACATTTATAATAGTACTATCAAAAGATACCAATTCTCCAGTGCTAGAAAAAAGTGTTTAGCAGGTAGAGTATTTGCTGTTTTTCCAGAGGATGTGAGTTTATTTTACAGCATCCACATTGTGTCTCACAACCATCCATAACTTTAGTCCCAGGGAATCTGACACATTCTTCTGACATCCTCTGAAACCAGACTTGCATATATATATATAAGGAAAATACTCAAATAGACACAAAAATGTAAAACACAAAACTAAAAACAAACTACAGTTCTAAGTGAATGGAAATTTGTGTGTGAGAAAACAGTCTGATAGAATGTAATATAAGAACTATTTTTATGATAATTTGGATAAGTAACATTTTCTCATGCAAAACTCAAAAGGATCCAGGCAGTGCTGTCACATGTCATTAACGCTTTTCTGTGCATAGTCCTTTCTATTCATTCTGTAATCTGCAAGGTCCTGTTGTGTTTGGTTACACTAAACCTTGAGATCACTGACTTGTCTTCCAGTGTAGGATAGTCAAGACAATATAGGATTGAGTTGCTATTTTTATGTTTAAGTTTGAGGAATCTGTTTTGTGCTCTGCAAACTATTTTCAACATACTATGTCATTGTTTCACAGATGTCATTTGTCTCATCATAGTATGTATTAACTTTCAAAGCTTAATATTACCTTTGTTTTTTCTACTTTGAATTCTTATGTTTAATTTGGCCTCTGTTTTTCTTATATCAGAGACCTTCCTTAAATATTTGCTTTTGCATTCATTTAGCAGTGTCTTTTATTCATTATCCAGAAAGGGACTGGAGGATATGTCCTCACCAATACAAAAGAATAAATCAGTAAAAACAGATAAAAGGAACAGGAGAAACAGTGCAGGAAATTACCAACCCAACAGGTATTCAACTAGCTAGGGGAGGCTTGCTTTATGCAGATTTTTCAAAGGCATTTTTAATGCTTGAAATTTTTTTTACTTCACAGTTCTCATCATTTCCTTGTCATAGGTTTCCTTATAGTACATAAATATGTGTATCTGTGCCATTAAAAACATTTGGCTTTGTTTTACAATGTTAATGTTTTCATCTTCTGCGAAACTCCTTTTACAATTTAAGCTCATCCATGGGTTGCCTATCTGGCCACATCTTCTCCAAGTTTTTTTTTTAAGTTTATTTATGCATGATTCATTCATTTATTCACTATCTTAGGTTGCTCTGGAATTTGCAATCCTTGGCTTCAACCTCTTAAGTGCTGGGATTACTGGTGTGCACCACCACCCTCTGAATTTACAAATTCATTTGAGTTATATATTGGGAATTCCATTTTTGAGAACTACTTCCCCTCAGGAGAATGTTTTACATTGTTTCCTTTGCACTTAATTGCTTAATATCACTTTGGTTTTAAATTTTGTCTTTGTCTTAAATGTGAAAATCACTTCTCATTGTTGATTTTGTCTCTCATTCTTATGATAACATAGAACACAATAATGTAGGGTCTCTTAGCCTGTCTAGGAAGCCATAATAATACTCTCCTCTTCTGGGTTTTCACATGAGAGGTTTCCATCTAATGGATTACTGTAACCAAACTTTTGCCCTACAAACTAGATATTAAATAAGATATTTTGAATTAATCCATAGTCTCAGTATGGAACATCTTTGCTTGACTTTTTTGAGAAATAAATTATTTATTACTCCTTTAATTTTTTATCATAAAATTCTCATTGATGACTATAAAAGACCTCTAAACAAATGATTTACTTAGGTTGGTAAATGTAAGTGGGTAAGTGGTGTGTGTGTGTGTGTGTGTGTGTGTGTGTGTGTGTGTGTAGCTGGGAATTTACCTCAGAGATTAGTACCTGCTAAACAAGGACTCTATTACTGACTTCATTACTCTTCTGAAACTTCATATTCTGGTAATACAGATGAAGAAATAGGCAAAATCAGTTGAATGAAGTGTATTAGTGTTTGAGGCATCTTGGTTACATTAAAATTAATGCTATTTCAATTTTTACATTCACCATAAAACTTTTAACTTTTTAAATATTTAGGCAAGTTCATAACTCGTTTTAAAATGTATGTACATGAGACAAATAATATACACTGATGGTATGTCACTGATACTTAACTACTTTTAACTTAGAGTTCACTTCCAGACCTAAATAATATACAAGAGAATTAGCAATATGATCAAGAACAAAAAGTATTTTATATTACTTTAAATACTTTACATGATGTGAATATGTTAGCCTTTATAATTCTCTAATAACAGCATAATTGATACAGCATTTTATCTATCTATCTATCTATCTATCTATCTATCTATCTATCTATCTATCTATCTATATGTGTGTGTGTGTTTTATTACAGTCTAATCAGAGAACAAATAGTCCAATCAGGTGAATTGAATCCTAATGTTCCTAGTATTATGACTAAAATATCACAAAGGCACTTTTCACATTTAAGCCTGATATTCAATTAGGAAAAATATAAACCGCAGATATCTACTGTTAGGTTTGTTTTTTATTTCTAGCCCAGATGTTTGACACACAATTCAATGTGACCCCTAGAACTTTTACAAGACATTGATTAATGGGATTTAGATCGAGTGACTCTGAGAATGATAAGTGGCTGCTAACCTAGAGACCCAGAACTTCCCCATCCTTATTTTAGGATTGTTCTCCCTTGTAGACACAAAAGAATTAGTCCAAGCATCCCAGCAGTTCTTTAACTAGATGAGTGATTAAATTGTCTGTTTGGCATGTTCAGTGTCCATGGTAGATATTTTCATACTGTTCCTCTGGGAAATTTGAACGAAATCCAAACATTATATATAATTCATTGTATTTTTAAGTTGCAAAACAGATGATATTTTTGGCAGTACTAGGGATTGAATCCAGAGCTTCACACACGCTAGACAAATATCTTACCACTGTGGTACATCTCTAGCCATTAGATAATTTCAAATAAGTACTATCTGTTACTAAATAGTAGTTCTTTAACAAACGAAACTGCAAATACTCTTGTGGATGTTTTCTTTTGTGGTCAGTAGGGCTGCATTTGATTCTTGAGAAAGCTAAACTAAAAACTTGCAATTTCTGTTTCCTAGTTTAAACAAAAGTTTACTTTCCTTCCACACAGAGGATACTATGTATGTGACTGTGAAAGACCATAGCAGTTCACTGTTAAAAAAAATAAACAATTCCTAGCTCCTACATAACTGGGACACACACACACACACACACACACACACACACACACACCCCACAGAGAGACAAAGATAACTAATTAAGTACATGATTTATAAAAGAATGTAAAATATTTGATCAAATGTTAACATTTTTTCCTTCAAGACAATATTTATGTAGTCATGAATACAAGGAAATCATTAATGACAACATCTCAGGAACCTGCACACACGGAAACTTCTCAAGATAAGAGCTGCAGATGTCAGTACAGTTTATAAAAATAGAAAATTATTATTATTGGAAACAATTGGTAAGTAAATAAAAAGAAATATTGTTTTAGCATAGAGTTTCAGTAGGTTTCAAATACAAAGGAATACATAATGTTCATGGCTTGTATGTTCATCAGTAAATAAAATCTTAACATGTAAGAAACCTAGAACTCCATTTTTTTAAATCAGAAAATTTTAAGTTATAGTCAATGACCTAACAGATATATTAGATTGATAATCTCTAATAGTTTTATCTTTTGATTTTTACTTTTCAAAAGTGTATGCAATCTAGTTTTGAAAAATAGAATGATTAAATATATAATACTAGGTGGTGATCATTTCTGGATAGGTCACATGCAGGGAAGTAGTAAAGTGGGGGTTCTTACTTGTTGACTGAGATTTTCCTGATGATATTAAATGAAGTACCTGTCTATGAAAAAATGTGTGTCTACTTGCATCTCCTCTGAGAGGGCGGATCCTCCCTCTTGGGTATTCCAACATGGTACATTGCAGGCTAGGCACATCCTCTTCTTTGAGGTCAGAAGAATCAGTCCAGTTAGGGGAATGGGATTTACAGACAGGCAACAGTTTTAGAAACAGCCCCCACTCCAATTGTTTGGGGACCCACATAAAGTCCAAGATTCACAACTGCTACATATGTGCTGGGGTGCTAAGTCCAGCCCGTGTATGCTCTTTGGTTGGTTATTCAGATTCTTAGAGCACTCAGAGGTCCAGGTTAGTTGACTCTGTTTGTCTTCCTGTGGAGTTCTATGGGATGACTTTAGCTCAGACTCTTAGTAGTGGGAGTATGGAAGACCCATTCATTTGATAAGCACCAATCTCTGACCCTATTAATGATAGTCTTTTATGCTTACAGACAGGAGTCTAACATGACTGTCTTCTGAGAGTCTGCATCTAGCAGCTGACTTAGACAGATGCAGACACCCACAGACAAACATCGGATGGACTCTTATGGAAGAGTTGGGGGAAGGAGTGAAGGCCCTGATGGGGATAGGAAAATATAGTCTCAGCTGAATATGAGTGAACCTTGAGGTATAGTTTGTATGAATATTCCTTATAAGACAACATAGAGAAGAATGATGTAACAAAATGAAGGGTATATAGTAAGAGATTTTAGTCAGTAGCACAATAAACAATTTATGTTTAAAATAAAACATTTCAGCAACCAAGAATGATACAAGATAAAAATACCAATTTACATTAAAATAGATTTTATTCCCTCATCAATTATCAGTGAAACATTCCCAGTTACCACACTCAAAATTTCTATTTGATAATCATAAAATTACATTAAGAAAAATTACATCCTGAAGCATGTAAACAGTTGCATAGAATGAAGAATGTGGTTCTTTCAAAGGAAAAAATCAAGTGAAATAATTCCTTAAGTTAAAAAAAGAAGAAATCTAAAGGTGCATTAGGTTTCACCATGCAAGGGGACATCTTATGGACATACTGAGAAATGAGGGAGAATTTTGAATTTAGTGTAAACCTGAGCTTTTTTTTTGTTTTTTTTTTTAATAGAAATGTTTTGGACAATTACTGCTGTTTTTATTTTCTCGTTAGACATTGCTGTGAACTTGGAGACAAAGGTTGAAGATTCAAGTAACAGCACACCTCTGTCTGATTATCATTTTGAGATGTACTAGAAAATAAGCTGAAAGGCTCAAAGGACTCTGTGAATTGGTCATAGTTACTATTGTATTTCAAATTAGCAGTGAACAATATTTGTGTCTTAAATATTGTACCTTGGATTTTTATTTGCTAAATCTATTTTTACTTCCTTAGTTACTACAACTTCTGATTAGTAACCCATTGATGTGGCAAAGAAATCTAAGAAGAATTATTTAATTTATTTGTGGAGAATGATTTTTACCTTAATATTGTTATTGAAAATTAAATGTGAACTAAATGTAAGAAGTAACACATAATCAATACTTCCATTAGGGCACTTTGAAGATACAACTATGCTTGCTAATCACTGAAAATATCCCTAGAAATTCGTTGTTTTACTTAATAAGGGATATTTTATCTTTAAAACATTAAAAACAGATGCCACAACATGACTACACTGGTGATGTATGCAATAGAATTTACACACTAATTAGTTTAGTGCAGTAGAAGTGTACTGATTATTTATTATGGCTGACAATAAAATTATGAAAACATTCAATTATAATCAGTGGTAATTATTATTTATTGATTTCATATTATACACACATTAAAACAACACATTTAATTATGCAGAAAATAGGTATTTTTCATTGATACATGGACATTTGAATTTTCAGTTTTCCTTAAAAAAAATGAAGTGTTTGACCAATAAGTAATGATCCAAACGAAAATAGAATATATTTTCAATATTTATATGGAACTGATTTGGAGTCCCCTTAAAAAGACTAAGAAACATGAGCTCCTGAGTAAAATTGTATTCATTAATGTTTTTGAGACAGGATCAATCCAAGCCTCCTGAGTGCTGGTCATCCAGGTGTTCATTGTCGTACCTTGAAAGGCTTTATTCATTTAAATATGTTTCTGGATTTAACTACATCTCTGACATGGTAAGTAGTCCATGTCATTCAAAATGAATGCATACCTTCTGCATCATTACATCACAAGCCTTCTATGTAGTGTGAATGTAACAAATATTTGCTGCAGAAAATCTCAGCTCCCAAACAGATAGTATTTTAATGATGGGAATGCATTAGCTAGTTTTTTTGTTTGTTTTGTTTTCTTTTCTTTTTTGCAAAGGTAGTCTTTTTGTTTGCTTGTAACAGTCAGCAAAGAAAATTTAAGGCATACTAATAATTCTGCAAGATAGATTTTGTAAGATGAGATAGAATTAGAAATAGAATGAGGGGTGCCAGCTCGCTCAGCTTGCAACGGAGGCCGCCATCTTGCCTCAGGTCACTGCAGACAGCTGGCAGCTGGGGCCAGGTGCGTGGACAGAGTCCCGAGTCTAACATCGACTACCCCATCAGGCTCTTGCCTGCACCCAGAGCCCGATCAGCTCAGTGGGCTTTCTCTGTGCCGACCCGCGCAGGCACCAACTTGCTCGGGGGTCTGTGCCTGGGTGTCATCTTGCCTCGGAGCACTACAGACATCTAGCAGCTGGGGCCAGAGACAATATCCAAATTAACAAAATTAGAAATGAAAAGTGAGATATAACAACAGAAACTGAGGAAATTCAAAAAATCATCAGATCCTACTACGAAAGTGTATACGCAACACAACTGGAGAATCTGGAGGAAATGGACAATTTCCTAGACAGATACCAAATACCAAAATTAAACCAGGCTCTAATAGATCTTCTAAACAGTCCCATAACCCCCAAAGAAATAGAAGGGGTCATAGAAAGTCTTCCAACCGCTGAATGGGTTTACAGCCCCATGGGAAGAACAATGATGTCGGTCACCCAGACGCACCAGGACGCCCAGGGATTAAACCTTCAACCAAGGGGGTACACATGGTTCTAGTCCAAAGTGTGACAGAGGAATGCTTTGTTGGGCATCAATGGGAGGAGAGGTCCTTGGTCCCGTGAAGGCTCAATAGATGCCCTAACAAAGGGAAATCAAGTGGGGGGTGGTAGGTCAGGTGGAGGGGCATATACTTGGAGGCAGGGGGTAGGAGGAGGGATTGGGAGTTTTCAGGGAGGGAGGAAACCAGGAAAGGTTTTAGCATATGAAACTTAAATGAAGATTACATTTGATTATATTCAATAAAAAAGTAAAAAAAAAAGAACATTTCATAACTTCAAATAAACTTCACTCCATAGGAAACCTAAAAAAAAACACACACACACAAAACAAAAAAAAAAAGAAAAAGAAAAAGAAGAAGAAAAAGAAAAAGAAAAAGAAAAAGAAAAAGAAAAAGAAAAAGAAAAAAAAGTCTTCCAACCAAAAAAAGCACAGGACCAGATGGTTTTAGTGCAGAATTCTATCAGACCTTCAAAGAAGTCCTAATACCAATACTCTTCAAACTATTCCACAAAATAGAAACAGAAGGAACACTGCCCAACTCATTCTATGAAGCCACAATTACCCTGATACCAAAACCACACAAAGATCCAACTAAGAAAGAGAACTTCAGACCAAACTCCCTTATGAACATCGGTGCAAAAATACTCAATAAAATTCTTGCCAAGAACACATCAAAACGATCATTCACCATGATCAAGTTGGCTTCATCCCAGGGATGCAGGGATGGTTCAATATATGGAAATCCATCAATGTAATCTACTACATAAACAAACTAAAAGAAAAAAACCACATGGTCATCTCATTGGATGCTGAAAAAGCATTTGACAAAATTCAGCATCCTTTCAGGCTAAAAGTCTTGGAAAGAACAGGAATTCAAGGCCCATACCTAAACATAGTAAAAGCAAATTACAGCAAACCAGTAGCCAACATCAAAGTAAATGGAGAGAAACTTGAGTCACACCAAGATACTTTATATTGTTTGTGGCTATTGTGAAGGGTGTCATTTCCCTAATTTCTTTCTCAGCCTGCTTATCCTTTGGGTATAAGAAGGCTACTGATTTGATTGAGTTGATTTTATACCCAGCCACTTTGCTGAAGTTGTTTATCAGCTGTAGGAGTTCTCTGGTGGAGTTTTTTGGGTCACTTAAGTATACTATCATATCTTCTGCAAATAGTGATAGTTTGACTTCTTCCTTTCCAATTTGTATCCTTTTGACCTCCTTGTGTTGTCTAATTGCTCTAGATGCTGAAAAATCTTGACAAAATTCAGCATCCTTTCATGTTAAAAGTCTTGGAAAGAACAGGAATTCAAGGCTCATACCTAAACATAGTAAAAGCAATATACAGCAAATTGGTAGCCAACATCAAACTAAAAGGAGAGAAACTTGAAGCAATCCCACTAAATCCTATAAATCTTTTAAAGACTTGGGGGAGGGGCGGGTTTGTAGCTTCTGATTGCCAGAATGTACCCTGTACAACACCTCTCTCTTTAAACTACATTTTAGAGAGTTCTAAGTGTATTGAAAAAAGAAGCTTTTGATCTATTATCAATTTTCCTGGATAGGCAGAATTTGTCAACCATTTCTAAGTTTACTATGCTGCAATTATATTGTTTAAATTTTCTTAGGGGCAGATACCCAAAGAAAATTTCTAGTGTCTTTGTGCTTATCACAATTTCCAGGGAACAAGGAAGACTTCCACATAGTGCCAGATAAAGTTATTTCTCTCAAAGCAGAAGGAATAGTACATTTAGGTCTTTCCTAAGAAGACTCAGGTGCAATTTTCCCAGGAAAAGACATAAACTGAGTCATAATGCAGAAAGTCTCCAAGAATGCAACATGCAGTGACCAAAACCTAAAAGTGAGAGACAGAATGACAGTGATCACAGTATTCAGCTCAGACTTGTTTTAACTGTGTTAAACAGCTGTGCCAGATTCATGACTTTTCCTATTTTCAGTGGATATGGCTATGACATTTGACATTTCTACTAGACACAATTTCACAGCAAACTCCCTGTTCCTCTGGTGATATCTTTTCATCTCCTCTTCATCATGAATTCCTAAGCCTTAGATGGGAATTGTATTATAGATGTTTCAATTGGGACTAGAATCCACAGTTCTGCATTTTGATTGGTTGTGATTTTTGTAACTGTTCTAGGTATGGTACAAAGAGAAGTTTCCATATGTAACATCAAGAAATGAAAATAAAGGCTATGAAATGCAAAGAGAGCAAGAGGAGTGTATGGGAGGATTTGAGGGAAGGAAAGGAAGAAAGAAATTAAGTAATTTTATTATATCTCAAAAATAAAACAAAAGATAAAAAAAGACTAAATAAATAATTAAAAACATTTATGTGCAATATACTGAGATGACTCTGGCACATTGCTTGAAACACATTATTCTTTTTGTACCCATGACTAATGATTTCCACAGAGAAATGTCGAATTGTTAAACTCTATTGGAAAAAAAATGTGCTATGGTTTCTTTCTCTGCTTCAACCTTGCTGTTTTAAGGAGAAGCTAATCACTTTGCTTCACTTTAGTGATGATAGCTTGCACACAAGGAGGTGGTTAACAGTGCTTCTCTTTGTTTAGCTCCCTTCAAATGCCCAAGGCCTTTCAGGTATTAGGACTGAGTTGTTTTTCAAGAGAGATTTTTGTGCTGATCTTTAAACAGTGATCTCATTTATCTGTGTTCTGAACCATGCTGTCAGATCCCTTCCCATATATCTGGTTTTTTTTCCTAATCCCAGATGCAAAGATGTAATTTTAGCATTGCTCCTTGTCTTCCTTGCTCCATCCCACGTTCCCAAATACATTTTTTCCACTTTATCTCCTCGTCATTCTCATTTTTTAAAATTATATCTTACCATTCCATTTCTTACAGTTTTTATTTGTTCTTCACATTGTTACTAATATTTTCATTTGGGAAAGCCAGAATTTATATATATATATATATATATATATATATATATATATATATATATATATATATTAAAATTTTGAAAAATAATCTTTACAGATAAATGATAAAATATTACAGTAGTAAACACTATCACTATGGAAGGCACTATTCTAGGCCCAACTTACACAATCTCTCAGACACCTCTGAGCAAGACACAATGTGTTAGATTACAGATCAGAAAACTGAGTTACAGAATAGCTAAGTATTTTGCTTACGAGCACTCATGTAGTAAATTGGAGAAGCAGGCTCTGGATCCCTGAAGTCTGGTTGCAGATTTGACTCCTGGAAGCAATCTGCTAGTCTGCATTCTCAGACAGAAATAGCTAAATTTGACCTGAAGGAATCTTGTAGTACTGAAGAGATTACTGTGCTCAACGAAGAAGCCAGTGAACTGTAAAGAAACAAAATGTACAAATACTGCTGATGCCACAATTGAGATAGCTTGTGTTTGTGTTCATTTTCATAAAGTGTTCCTCCTCACTGGTAAGTGAAAGGCAAGCTTTGGATTTTTGAAAAGTAAATAAAATAACCAATAAAAATGTTTCTAACATACACACACACAAAAGTTCTCAGTAATTTGGAATGTGTAGATACAGTTTGGTACTATTTTCCTTTCAGAACTTAAGGGTTAAAAAATGTAAACATTTGCCCGCCCAGCTGGCAGTGGGGAAGCCGGAGGGTCACCCAGCGTCCCAGGTGCTCAGAACCATCCGGCGGCGGCGGCAGAACCAGGTACCCGACACAGCCCGAGCTTAAGACCTTCGGGGACTCAGGCCTGGAGTGGGAATTGGGCACAGAATAGCGGGTGCACTCTGCACTCGCGCGCGGGGCGGACCCCGAGCTCCCTGCAGGCAGCTGCCATATTGCCTGCAGCTTCCCGCCCAGCTGGCGGTGGGGAAGCCGGAGGGTCACCCAGCGTCCCAGGTGCTCAGAACCATCCGGCGGCGGCGGCAGAACCAGGTACCCGACACAGCCCAAGCTTAAGACCTTCGGGGACTCAGGCCTGGAGTGGGAGTTGGGCACAGAATAGCGGGTGCACTCTGCACTCGCGCGGCGGACCCCGAGCTCCCTGCAGGCAGCTGCCATATTGCCTGCAGCTTCCCGCCCAGCTGGTGGTGGGGAAGCCGGAGGGTCACCCAGCGTGCCAGGTGCTCAGAACCATCCGGCGGCGGCGGCAGAACCAGGTACCCGACACAGCCCGAGCTTAAGACCTTCGGGGACTCAGGCCTGGAGTGGGAATTGGGCACAGAATAGCGGGTGCACTCTGCACTCGCGCGCGGGGCGGACCCCGAGCTCCCTGCAGGCAGCTGCCCTATTGCCTGCAGCTTCCCGCCCAGCTGGCAGTGGGGAAGCCGGAGGGTCACCCAGCGTCCCAGGAGCTCAGAACCATCCGGCGGCGGCGGCAGAACCAGGTACCCGATACAGCCCGAGCTTAAGACCTTCGGGGACTCAGGCCTGGAGTGGGAATTGGGCACAGAATAGCGGGTGCACTCTGCACTCGCGCGCGGGGCGGACCCCGAGCTCCCTGCAGGCAGCTGCCATATTGCCTGCAGCTTCCCTTCCAGCTGGTGGTGAGGAAGCCAGAGTCAGCCAGTGTGCCAGGTACCCAGACCCAGCCGGAGGCCGAACCAGCCTCCCATCCAGCCAGTGGCAGGGAAGCTGGAAACCGGACCCAGCCAGCTTCCCAGCAGCTTGGGACCAGCAGGCGGAACCAGATAACTGAGATATCCCAACTTTAAGACCCCTGGGGAAACAGGATATCAGACAGCGAACCCTGAGCAGGAGCAGTGCAGAGCAGCCGCCCAACAGGCGGAACCAAATACCTGGGATATCCTGAGGTTAAGACCTCGGGGGACTCAGGCCACCTGTCAGCAATCTGTGAGCAAGAGCCCCGCAGGACAGTGATTCAGGTATCCCAGTCACTGGGAAATAGCCTTACAACCCCACAGGAGGGTCAAGCACCAGCTAGTATCTACAGGACCAACTAACACCAGAGTTAACCAGATGGCAAAAGGCAAACGTAAGATCGCTACTAACAAAAATCAAGGCAATATGGCGGCATCCGAACCCAGTTCCCCAACAGCAATAAATATTGGATACCCCGAAACACCAGAAAAACAAGACTCAGATCTAAAATCACTGGTCAGGATGCTGATAGAGGAACACTTAGATAAATCTCTTAAAGTAATACATGAGAAAATAGATCAAAAGCTAGAAGCCATTGCAAGACAAACACAATTAAATCCCAGATATCTCAACACACCAGAAAAACAAGACTCAGATCTAAAATCACTGGTAAAGATGCAGATTGAGGATCACTTAGATAAATTTCTTAAAGTAATAGAGGAGAAAATAGATCAAAAACTAGAAGCCCATACAAGGCAGACACAAAAATCACTTAAAGAAATCCAGGAGAATATAGAGCAAAAAGTGAATCCCAATAAGGGGGAGAAACAAAAATCACCCAAAGAAATACAAGAGAACATGGGTCAACGAGTAGAAGTCATAAAGGAGGAAACACAAAAATCCCTTAAAGAATTACAGGAAAACACAAACAAGCAACTGAAAGATCTGAGCAAAACCATACAAAATCTAAAAACAGAAGTAGAAACAACTAAGCAATCGCAAAGGGAGACAATGTTGGAAATAGAAAACCTTGGGAAGAAATCAGGAGTCATAGATGCAAATATCAACAATAGAATACAAGAGATAGAAGACAGAATCTCAGATGCTGAAGATACCATAGGAACCATGGATTCAACAATTAAAGAAAATGCAAAATGCAAAAAGCTGGTAACCCAAAACATTCAGGAAATCCAGGACACAATGAGAAGACCAAACCTAAGGATTATAGGGATAGATGAGAATGAAGATCTACAACTTAAAGGGCCAGCAAATATCTTCTACAAAATTATGGAAGAAAATTTCCCCAACCTAAAGAGAGAGATGCCCATGAATATACAAGAAGCCTATAGAACCCCAAATAGACTGGACCAGAACAGAAATACTTCCCGTCACATAATAGTCAAAATCCCAAATGTACTAAACAAAGAAAGAATATTAAAGGCAGTAAGAGAAAAAGGACAAGTAACATATAAAGGAAGACCTATCAGAATTACACCAGACTTCTCACCTGAGACCATGAAAGCTAGAAGATCCTGGGCAGACCTTATGCAGACCCTAAGAGAACACAAACTTCAGCCAAGACTACTATACCCAGCGAAACTCTCAATTGCCATAGATGGGGAAACCAAGATATTCCACGACAAAACCAAATTTGCAAGATACTTATCTACAAACCCAGCCCTACAAAGGATAATAGGGGAAAAAAACCAACACAAGGGGGGAAACAACACCCCAGAAGAAACAAGATAGAAACCCCATCTCATCCAACCCAAAAGAAGAGAACCACTCAAATACAAATAATAATAACAATTCCCAAAATGTCAGGAAGTAATAATTACTATTCCTTAATATCTCTTAATATCAATGGACTCAATTCCCCAATCAAAAGACACAGACTAACAGACTGGATACGGAAACAGGACCCTACATTTTGCTGCATACAGGAAACACATCTCAGTGTCAAAGACAAACACCTCCTTAGAGTAAAAGGCTGGAAGACAGTTCTACAAGCAAATGGTCCCAGGAAACAAGCTGGAGTAGCCATTCTAATATCAGATAAAATCGACTTTCAACCTAAAGTCATCAAAAGAGACACAGAAGGTCACTTCCTGCTTGTCAAAGGGAAAATCCACCAAGAAGAATTCTCAATACTGAACATCTATGCACCAAATGCAAGGGCACCCTCATTCGTAAAAGAAACTTTACTAAAGCTTAAAGCACACATCGCACCTAACACAATGATTGTAGGTGACTTCAACACTCCACTCTCCTCAATGGACCGATCAGGAAAGCAGAAACTAAACAGGGACACAGTGAAACTAATTGAAGCTTTGGACCAATTGGATTTAACAGATATATATAGAACATTCCATCCTAAAACAAAAGAGTATACCTTTTTCTCAGCACCGCACGGTACCTTCTCAAAAATTGATCATATAATTGGTCACAAGACAGACCTCAACAAATACAAGAAGACCGAACTAATCCCATGTCTCCTATCGGATCACTATGGAGTAAAAGTGGTCTTCAATAGCAAGAAGAACTACAGAAAGCCCACATACACATGGAAACTGAACAATACTCTACTCAATGACACCCTGGTCAAGGAAGAAATAAAGAAAGAAATCAAAGACTTTTTAGACTTCAATGAAAATGAAGGTACGACCTACCCAAATCTCTGGGATACAATGAAAGCAGTGCTAAGAGGAAAACTCATAGCCCTGAGTGCCTCCAAAAAGAAACTGGAAAGAGCATACACTAGCAACTTAACAGCACACCTGAAGGTGCTGGAACAAAAAGAAGCTAACTCACCCAGGAGGAGTAGAAGAGAGGAAATCATCAAACTAAGGGCTGAAATCAATCAAGCAGAAACAAAGAGAACCATACAAAGAATCAACAAAACCAAGAGCTGGTTCTTCGAGAAAATCAACAAGATAGATAAGCCCTTAGCTAGACTAACCAAAGGGCACAGAGATAGTATCCAAATTAACAAAATTAAAAATGAAAAGGGGGATATAACAACAGAAACAGAGGAAATTCAAAAGATCATCAGATCCTACTACAAAGGCCTATACTCAAAACAACTGGAGAATCTGGAGGAAATGGACAATTTCCTAGACAGATACCAAATACCAAAATTAAATCAGCATCAAGTAGACCAGCTAAACAGTCCCATAACCCTTAAAGAAATAGAAGGGGTTATAGAAAGCCTCCCAACCAAAAAAAGTACGGGACCAGATGGTTTTAGTGCAGAATTCTACCAGACCTTCAAAGAAGACTTAACACCAATACTCTTCAAACTATTCCACAAAATAGAGACAGAAGGGACACTGCCCAACTCATTCTTCGAAACCGCAATTACGCTGATACCTAAACCACAAAAAGATCCAACAAAGAAAGAGAACTACAGGCCAATTTCTCTTATGAATATAGATGCAAAAATACTAAATAAAATCCTTGCCAACCGAATCCAAGAGCATATCAAAACGATCATTCACCATGATCAAGTAGGCTTCATTCCAGGAATGCAGGGATGGTTCAATATACGGAAATCCATCAATGTAATCCACTACATAAACAAACTAAAAGAAAAAAACCACATGGTCATCTCATTAGATGCTGAAAAAGCATTTGACAAAATTCAGCATCCTTTCATGCTAAAAGTCTTGGAAAGAGCAGGAATTCAAGGCCCATACCTAAACATAGTAAAAGCAATCTACAGCAAACCAGTAGCCAACATCAAAATAAATGGAGAGAAACTTGAAGCAATTCCACTAAAATCAGGGACTAGACAAGGCTGTCCTCTCTCTCCATATCTTTTCAATATAGTACTTGAAGTTCTAGCGAGAGCAATCAGACAACATAAGGAAGTCAAAGGGATACAAATTGGAAAGGAAGAAGTCAAAGTATCATTATTTGCAGATGATATGATAGTCTACTTAAGCGATCCAAAAAACTCCACCAGAGAACTTCTACAGCTGATAAACAACTTCAGCAACGTGGCTGGTTATAAAATTAACTCAAGCAAATCAGTAGCCTTCTTGTACTCAAAGGACAAGCAGGCTGAGAAAGAAGTTAGGGAAATAACACCCTTCACAATAGCCACAAACAACATAAAGTACCTTGGCGTAACTCTAACCAAACAAGTGAAAGATCTGTATGACAGGAACTTCAAGTCCCTGAAGAAAGAAATCGAAGAAGACCTCAGGAGATGGAAAAATATTTCTTGCTCCTGGATTGGCAGGATCAATATAGTAAAAATGGCCATCTTGCCAAAAGCAATATACAGATTCAATGCAATCCCCATCAAAATCCCAAATCAATTCTTCATAGATCTAGAAAGAGCAATTCTCAAATTCATCTGGAGCAACAAAAAACCCAGGATAGCTAAAACTATTCTCAACAATAAAAGGACTTCTGGGGGAATCAATATCCCTGACCTCAAGCAGTACTACAGAGCAATTGTGTTAAAAACTGCATGGTATTGGTACAGCAACAGGCAGGTAGATCAATGGAATAGGATTGAAGACCCAGAAATTAACCCACAGACTTATGGTCACTTGATCTTTGATAAAGGAGCCACAACCATCCGGTGGAAAAAAGATAGCCTTTTCAACAAATGGTGCTGGTTCAACTGGAGGTCAACATGCAGAAGAATGCGAATTGACCCACTCCTATCTCCTTGTACTAAGATCAACTCCAAGTGGATCAAGGACCTCCACATAAAACCAGACACACTGAAACTATTAGAAAAGAAACTTGGGAAGACCCTGGAGGACTTGGGCACAGGGGAAAAGTTCCTGAACAGAACACCAATAGCTTATGCTCTAAGATCAAGAATCGACAAATGGGACCTCATAAAATTACAAAGTTTCTGCAAAGCAAAGGACACTGTCAGAAGGACAAAACGGCAACCAACAAAGTGGGAAAAGATCTTCACCAACCCCACATCCGACAGAGGGCTAATATCCAATATATACAAAGAACTCAAGAAGTTAGACGACAAAGAACCAAATAACCCTATCAAAAAATGGGGCACAGAGCTAAACAAAGAATTCTCACCAGAAGAAATTCGGATGGCCGAGAAACACCTTAAAAGATGTTCAACATCATTAGTCATCAGGGAAATGCAAATCAAAACAACCCTGAGATTCCACCTCACACCAGTCAGAATGGCTAAGATTAAAAACTCAAGAGACAACAAGTGCTGGCGAGGATGTGGAGAAAGAGGAACACTCCTCCACTGTTGGTGGGATTGCAAAATGGTAAAACCGCTCTGGAAATCAGTTTGGCGGTTCCTCAGAAAATTGGGCATGTTACTTCCAGAGGACCCTGGCATACCACTCCTGGGCATATACCCAGAGGATTCCCCTGCATGCAATAAGGACACATGCTCCACTATGTTTATAGCAGCCTTGTTTATAATAGCCAGAAATTGGAAGCAGCCCAAATATCCCTCAAAGGAGGAATGGATACAGAAAATGTGGTATATTTATACAATGGAATACTACACAGCAATTAAAAATAATGAATTCATGCAATTTGTAGGTAAATGGTTAGACCTGGAAAATATCATCCTGAGTGAATTAACCCAATCACAAAAGAATGCACCTGAAATGCAATCACTGATAAGTGGATATTAATGAGCCCAGAAGCCCTAAATACTCAAGACACAAATAGCAAGTCAAATGATTCCCAAGAAGAAGAAAGGAGAGGACCCTGGGCCTGTAAAGATTGCTTCCAGTTTAGTAAAGAAACCGAGGGGGGAGGGGGAATTATTGGGGAACAGATGGGGGGGAGAGGAACTATGGGAACTATGGTGGGTGGGAACTGGGAAAGGGGAAAGCCTTTGGAATGTAAACATAGAATATAGAAAATAAAATTAAAAAAAATGTAAACATTTAAAGTTGTTGTGTTAACATTTCAAAAAAGCTTAAGCCTGTAGTTTATACTTTGTAACACATTATGTAGAATGAGTCCATAATGACTTAAAATTGAAGAATAAAATCTTGCAGATTTGGAATACATCTCTAATGCTTCAGCACTTCATTTATTAACACATTTTTCTATCTTATTTAATACATTTGGACTTAAATGTATTTTAGAAATTTACTACAGAACAATTTTTTGAAATGAGGAAGTATATTGGAATGGCTAAGATTGATGTCTTAAGATGTGTCTGTAATTTGACTATAGGTCATCGAACTTAAAATTGAGTGATCATGGACAAATTAATCATTGTTCATCTGAGATATGGGGAAATAATAGAATCAATTTCATAATTGTTTTCATATAAAGTTCTTAGCACATGCACAAAGATGCAGCCTTTCAGTATAAGCTGGTTAAGGAAGCAACTTCATTACATTTAAAAAAAATTCGGCACTCCCTGCAGCCTCTACCAACTTCACTGCTGTTTGCATCTAGCAGGCTGAACCAGGTGCCTGAGATATCCCAGGTTTAAGACCTCTGGGGACTCAGGCCACCAGACAGCAATCTGTGAGGAGGAGGTTCAAGCACCAGCTAGTAACTACAGAACCAACTAACACCAGAGACAACCAGATGGCAAAAGGCAAACAAATGTAAGATCATTTCTAACAGAAATCAAGGCAATATGGCAGCATGCGAACCCAGTTCCCTGAGAGCAATAAGTTTCGGATACCCTAACTCACCAGAAAAACACGATTCGGATCTAAAAATCACTGGTCAGGATAGAGGAACACATAGATAAATCTCTTAAAGTAATACAGGAGAAAATGGATCAAAAGTTAGAAGCCCTTACAAGGCAAACACAAAAATCACTTAAAGAAATTCAGGAGAATATGGATCAAAAAATAGAAGCCAACAAAGAGGAAATACAAAAATCACTTAAAGAAACACAGCAGAACATGGGTCAACAAGTAGAAGTCATAAAAGAGGAAACACAAAAATCTCTTAAAGAATTACAGGAAAACACAAACAAGCAATGGAAAGATCTGAGCAAAACCATCCAGAATCTAAAAACAGAAGTAGAAACAACTAAGAAATCGCAAAGGGAGACAACTTTGGAGATAGAAAACCTGGGGAAGAAATCAGGAGTCATAGATGCAAATATCAACAATAGAATACAATAGATAGAAGAAAGAATCTCAGATGCTGAAGATGCCATAGGAACCATGGACTCAACAATTAAAGAAAATGCAAAATTAAAAAAGCTGGTAACCCAAAACATTCAGGAAATCCAGGACACAATGAGAAGACCAAACCTAAAAATTATAGATGAGAGTGAAGATCTACAACTTAAAGGACTTAAAGCAAATATCTTCCCCAACCTAAAGACAGAGATGCCCATTAATATGCAAGAAGCCTACAGAACTCCAAACAGACTGGACCAGAACAGAAATACCTCCCATCACATAATAATCAAAACCACAAATGTACTAAACAAAGAAAGAATATTAAAGGCAGTAAGAGAAAAAGGCCAAGTAACATATAAAGGAAGACCTATCAGAATTATACCAGACTTCTCACCTGAGAAGATGAAAGCTAGAAGATCCTGGGCAGATATCATGCAGACGCTAAGAGAACACAAATTTCAGCCAAAACTACTATACCCAGCAAAACTCTCAATCACCATAGATGGGGAAACCAAGGTATTCCATGACAAAACCAAATTTGCACGATATCTATCCACAAACCCAGCCCTACAAAGGATAATAGGGGAAAAACACCAATACAAGGGGGGGGGGGAATCATACCCCAGAAGAAGCAAGATAGAAACCCCCTCTCATCAAACCCAAAAGAAGAGAAACACTCAAATATAAAAAATAACATCATAAATGTCAGGAAGTAATAATTACTATTTTTAATATCTCTTAACATCAACTGACTCAATTCCCCAGTAAAAAGACATAGACATAGACAATTCCCCCATAAAAAGACTGGATATGGAAACAGGACCCTACATTTTGCTGCATATAGGAAACACATCTCAGTGTCAAAGACAAACACTACCTAAGAGTAAAAGGCTGGAAGACAATTTTACAAGCAAATGGTCTAAGGAAACAAGCCGGAGTAGCCATTCTAATATCAGATAAAATTGACTTTCAAACTAAAGTCATCAAAAGAGACGCAGAAAGTCACTTCTTGCTGGTCAAAGGGAAAATCCACCAAGAAGAATTCTCAATACTGAACATCTATGCTCCAAATTCAAGGGCACCCTCATTTGTAAAAGAAACTTTACTAAAGCTTAAAGCACACATTAAACCTAACATAATAATTGTGGGTGACTTCAACATTCCACTCTCCTCAATGGACCGATCAGGAAACCAGAAACTAAACTGGGATACTAATTGAAGTATCCCAGTGAAACTAATTGAAGCTTTGGACCAATTGGATTTAACATATATATATATATATATATATATATATATATATATATATATATATATATAGAGAGAGAGAGAGAGAGAGAGAACATTTCATCCTAAATCAAAATAATATACCTTTTTCTCAGCACTGCATGGTTCCTTCTCCAAAATCGATCATATAATTGGTCACAAGACAGACCTCAACAATTACAAGAAGATCGAACTAATCCCATGCCTCCTATCAGATCACTATGGAGTAAAAGTGGTCTTCAACAGCAAGAAAAACAACAGAAAGCCCACATACACATGGAGACTGAACAACACTCTACTCAATGACATCTTGGTCAAGGAAGAAATAAAGAAAGAAATCAAAAACTATTTAGAATACAATGAAAATGAAGGTACAACCTACCCAAATCTATGGGACACAATGAAAACAGTGCTGAGGAAAACTCATAGCCCTGAGTGCCTCCAAAAAGAAGCTGGAGAGAGCATACACTAGCAGCTTAACAGCACACCTGAAATCCCTGAAACAAAAAGAAGCTAATTCACCAAGGAGGAGTAGAAGACAAGTAATCATCAAACTAAGGGCTGAAATCAATCAAGTAGAAACAAAGAGAACCATACAAAGAATCAAGGAAATGAGGAGCTGGTTCCTTGAGAAAATCAACAAGATAGATAAATCCTTAGCCTGACTAACCAAAGGGCACAGAGACAGTATCCAAATTAACAAAATTAGAAATGAAAAGGGGGATATAACAACAGAAACTGAGGAAATTCAAAAATCATCAGATCCTACTATAAAAGCCTATACGCAACACAACTGGAGAATCTGGAGGAAATGGACAACTTCCTAGACAGATACCAAATACCAAATTAAATCAGGATCAATTAGATCAGCTAACCAGTTCCATAACCCTTAGAGAAATGGAAAGGGTTATAGAAAGTCTCCCAACCAAAAAAAGTACGGGACCAGATGGTTTTAGTGCAGAATTCTATCAGACCTACAAAGATAACCTAACACCAATACTCTTCAAACTATTCCACAAAATAGAAACAGAAGGAACACTGCCCAACTCATTCTATGAAGACACAATTACCCTGATACCAAAACCACACAAAGATCCAACTAAGAAAGAGAACTACAGGCCAATTTCCCTTATGAATATTGATGCAAAAATACTAAACAAAATTCTTGCCAACCGAATCCAAGAGCACATCAAAACCATCATTCACCATGATCAAGTAGGCTTCATCCCAGGGATGCAGGGATGGTTCGATATACAGAAATCCATCAATGTAATCCACTACATAAACAAACTAAAAGAAAAAAAACCACATGGTCATCTCATTAGATGCTGAAAAAGCATTTGACAAAATTCAGCATCCTTTCATGCTAAAATTCCTGGAAAGAACAGGAATTCAAGTCCCATACCTAAATATAGTAAAAGCAATCTACAGCAAACCAGTAGCCAACATCAAAATTAATGGAGAGAAACTTGAAGCAATCCCACTAAAATCAGGGACTAGACAAGGCTGCCCTCTCTCTCCATATCTTCTCAATATAGTACTTGAAGTTCTAGTGAGAGCAATTAGACAACATAAGGAAGTCAAAGGGATACAAATTGGAAAGGAAGAAGTCAAACTATCATTATTTGCAGATGATATGATAGTTTACTTAAGTGACCCAAAAAACTCCACCAGAGAACTCCTACAGCTGATAAACAACTTCAGCAAAGTGGCTGGTTATAAAATCAACTCAAGCAAATCAGTAGCCTTCCTGTACTCAAAAGACAAGCAGGGTGAGAAAGAAGTTAGGGAAATAACACCCTTCACAATAGTCACAAACAATATAAAGTATCTTGGCGTGACTTTAACCAAACAAATGAAAGATCTGTATGACAGGAACTTCAAGTCTTTGAAGAAAGAAATCCACGAAGACCTCAATAAATGGAAAAATATGTCATGCTCTTGGATTGGCAGGATCAATATAGTAAAAATGGCCATCGTGCCAAAAGCAATCTACAGATTCAATGCAATCCTCATCAAAATACCAAATCAATTCTTCATAGATCTAGAAAGAACAATTCTCAAATTCATCTGGAGTAGCAAAAAACCCAGGCTAGTTAAATCTATTCTCAACAATAAAAGGAGTTCTGGGCGAATCAATATCCCTTACCTCAAGCAGTACTACAGAGCAATTGTGTTAAAAAGTGCATGGTATTGGTACAGCGACAGGCAAGTAGATCAATGGAATAGGATTGAAGACCCAGAAATGAACCCACAGACTTATGGTCACTTGATCTTTGATAAAGTAGCCACAACCATCCAGTGGAAAAAAGATAGCCTTTTCAACAAATGGTGCTGTTTCAACTGGAGGTCAACATGCAGAAGAATGTGAATGGACCCACTCTTATCTCCTTGTACTAAGATCAACTCCAAGTGGATCAAGGATCTCCACATAAAACCAGACACACTGAAACTATTAGAAAAGAATCTTGGGAAGACCCTGGAGGACATGGGCACAGGGGGAAAGTTCCTGAACAGAACACCAATAGCTTATGCTCTAAGATCAAGAATTGACAAATGGGACCTCATAAAATTATAAAGTTTCTGTAAGGCAAAGGGCACTGTCAGAAGAACAAAACAGCCATCAACAAATTGGGAAAAGATCTTTACCAACCCCACATCTGACAGAGGGCTAACATCCAATATATACAAAGAACTCAAGAAGTTAGACCCCAAAGAACCAAATAACCCTATCAAAAAATGGGGTACAGATCTAAACAAAGAATTTTCACCAGAAGAAATTCGGATGGCCGAGAAACACCTTAAGAGATGTTCAACATCATTAGTCATCAGAGAAATGCAAATCAAAACAACCCTGAGATTCCACCTCACACCAGTCAGAATGGCTAAGAAACTCAAGAGACAACAGGTGCTGGCGAGAATGTGGAGAAAGAGGAACACTCCTCCACTGTTGGTGGGATTGCAAGATGGTACAACCGCTCTGGAAATCAGTTTGGTGGTTCCTCAGAAAACTGGGCATGTCACTTCCAGAGGACCCTGGCATACCACTCGTGAGCATATACCCAGAGGATTCCCCTGCATACAATAAAGACACATGCTCCACTATGTTCATAGCAGCCTTGTTTATAATAGCCAGAAGTTGGAAGGAGCCCAGATATCCCTCAAAGTATGAATGGATACAGAAAATGTGGTATATATATATATACACACACACACACACACACACACACACACACACACACAATGGAATATTACTCAGCCATTAAAAATAATGAATTCATGCAATTTGTAGGTAAATGGTTAGATCTGCAAAATATCATTCTAAGTGAGTTAACCCAATCACAAAAGAATACACATGAAATGCAATCACTGATAAGTGGATATTAATGAGCCCACAAGCCCTAAATACTCAAGGCACAATTAGCAAGTCAAATGATTCCCATGAAGGAGAAAGGAGAGGACCCTGGGCATGAAAAGATTGGATCCAGTTTTGTAGGAGAGTACCTGAACAGAGAAATGGTTGGGGCGGGGGGGGTGATTGGGGAATAGTTGGGGGGGAGAGGACTTATGAGACATATGGTGGGGGTGAACTGGGAAAGGGGAAAGCCTTTGGAATGTAAACAAAGAATATAGAATAAAAAAATGAAAAAAAATAGATGTTCAACATCATTAGTCATCAGGGAAATGCAAATGAAAACAACCCTGAGATTCCACCTCACACCAGTCAGAATTGCTAAGATTAAAACTCAAGAGACAACAGGTGCTGGCGAGGATGTGGAGAAAGAGGAACACTCCTCCACTGTTGGTGGGATTGCAAGATGGTACAACCACTCTGGAAATCAGTCTGGCATTTCCTCTGAAAATTGGGCATGACACTTCCAGAGGACCCTGTCATACCACTCCTGGGCATATACCCAGAGGATTCCCCTGCATACAATAAAGACACATGCTCCCCTATGTTCGTAGCAGCCTTATTTATAATAGCCAGAAGTTGTAAGGAGCCCAGATGTCCCTCAAAGAAGGAATGGATACAGAAAATGTGGTATATTTATACAATGGAATACTACTCAGCAATTAAAAATAATGAATTCATGCAATTTGTAGGTAAATGGTTAGATCTGGAAAATATCATCCTAAGTGAGGTAACCCAATGACAAAAGAATACACATGAAATGCAATCACTGATAAGTGGATATTAATGAGCCCAGAAGCTCTGAATACTCAAGGCACAATTAGCAAATCAAAAGATTCCCAAGAAGAAGGAAGGAGAGGACCCTGGTCTTGAAAAGACTGGATCTAGTTGTAGGAGAGCACCAGAACAGAGAAATGGTGGGGGGTGACTGGGAAATGGGGGGAGAGGACTTATGGGACATATGGTGAGGGGGGAACTGGGAAAGGGGAAAGCCTTTGGAATGTAAACAAAGAATATAGAAAATAAAAAAGAAGGAATAATAAAAAAAGAAAGCTTTCTCAGTAGCACAGGTAGGAGGCACAGCTCCCTGAACTATTTGCATGAATTTAAACAAAAATGATGCAGTTATTCTCTTCTAATGTTTCTCCATGAAGGTGTGAAGTTATCTTTCTTGTTTCCATTTGCAGAAGAAAAGCACCAAAAATGAAGTACTATAATTACTCTGATCTGCTTAGTATCTCTGCCTTCATTCCTCTGTTCTTCCAATCATAAACAGACCTTTTGTCTCACCCAGTTATAAAGAAGATAGATAACCTTTTCCTCTTTTCTCAGATCTTAGATGGGTATTTTACAAAAAGTAAATACAAAGTTCTACTTTTGCGTTGTGCATTTTTAGCATCTCTCCACAGTTATTTTAAATACTTATTCCATTGACATCATATCTACAAACTTCCCGAGTTAGTGTATTCTAACATAAAATATGAAAAATAGATATATTTAGTAAATTTCAAACAGATTAAAATACCTTTTATTAAAAATATACCACATAACCAATCTAAGTGATTTTCTTTGGAGAAAGTAAAAAAGTACAATTTTATAATATACTCATTGCAGACATATAACAAATAAATTCCATAAGGCTCAGGCAAAAACAGCAATACAACCTGTTAATCTTCCTTTATTCATGGTGATAGGGTGTAACATTCCTATAAACTTTTGAAACATATGTGGCACAATGTAATACATTATAAGATTAGTTATACATGCATGTATGAGTTTATCAATTACACTCAATAACAGATGAATAACTACAATAATAAAATAGAACAATTTATAACAAGGTACCATACTAAAATCCATGTGAGTGTGGTTTGTTTCATATTTCTCAGACTTAAAATATTGGACTGTTCATCTTAACTACATCAATTGACATCTTTTTTCTTTATTAAAAATTTTCACCTTTCCTCTTAAGGGTCTTATCTTTGGTATACCCAATTTGCCAACATTATTGTGTTTGTACCTTGGGACTATTATTAAGGAAAACTAGGGTTATTTGAAGACAAGGATTGCAATATTTTGGCAATCAATATGATAAGCAAGATGGATGTTAAGTGACTAATGAATTACTAGTCTAGCATAAAGCCTGGATGATTCAAATCCTATGTGGGATCACATCAGATAGAGTAGAATGGCAGGAGATTTCATCATCTTACTGAGAACTACAAGCAATTTAATACTTATGAATTGCATGTTTCTGAAATTTTCCATTAATATTTTTGGATCCTAACTGACTGTGAGTAGCTGAGACTGCAAGAAGTGAAACCAGAGGGGAAGAGGGGTGCTATATAAACATAAATGCTTAAATAACCATGCTTAAAATAACCATGCTGAGAAAATTAATGTTTAGGTAAAGAAAATTGAAATAATTTTTAATAATCTGAAAGAGTAGTTATTACCAAAAATGTCCTGAAAATACTAATTATTAAAATAATCATCCTCCTAATCATGAAAACTAAATCTTTGATGTATGATAAATACATAGACTCTGCGTTAGAATAAGCAATAACAAGCATTCATATAAGGCAAAATTTATAAAGACAGCAGAATTGGTTCCAGACCACCAAAATAAAGCAAATTTTGTGATAAAAAGAGTCATAGGAATAATTTTCATTTCTCAATGCATGTAAAAGTTATCTTTATGCTACAACACACAATCAAGTGTATAGTATTATATTTTTTAATTTTTAAAAAGTAATACATAAGGTAAGCATATTAGGAAAACAACAACAAAAGATTTATGTGATGCAAGGTTCCCACAAACCATTAGTTTCTAAAAATCACAGGATAAAGCAAATTCACTAAAATGAGATTCTATTGTATAATATTAACCTATGTATGTATGTACATGTGTATGTATGTATGTATGCATGCATGTATGTACGTACGTATGTATGTATGTATGTATGTATATATTTATGTATTTAAGAAACATCTATGTAAAGCAACTGTAGGCTAGGCACAGTAGTTGGCCCTTGAAGTATCATATAAATCAATATAAAAATGATCCCTAATATGGTGTAACCTAATTCTAGGTCATGACCTAAGACTAAGTTACAATTCCACATGCTTTAAGAGAGTCATAAAATTCCATGAAAGTTTGGAGAGAGAGGGAGAAGGCATCCTATTTCTGACTGGGAATAAAAGGAATGAGATAGTATTTCATGGCAGTGCACTGGAATTTAGTTTTAAAGTATGGATAAGCTTGAGATAAATAGAAATGGGGAAGTGTGCAATAATGCACTCAACATAGATGATAACTCTGAGCATTAGCATCAGGTTGGAAGCATTGTAAGAAGTTTAATAATCGTGATGTGTGATATCAATCTATTTGTGTTCAAGCAACGTGTTACTGACTATTTGAGGAAATGACTGATTAAAGAAGTAACATAATTCTAAAGAACAGGACATTTATCTGATATTCAAATGGAGTAATAATGAAGAGTTTTAATAAGATTACAGCAACATTTCATTAACAAATAGTGTGGTCTGTCATGGAGGCCTGTTTCTGTAATCCTAGTATTTGGGAGGCTGAGGCAGGAGGAATAGAAGCTGAAATCACCTGAAAAATGGTGGGAGATCTTGTCTGAAAAGAATATGACATAGAAAAGTAAAGAATGTAGACAAAAGAAAAATAATTCATCTTGTGTCCTTTGCAAAACTGGAAAAGGAAGCACTGAAAGTAACAAGATTGAGAAGTAATTATCATAATAACACAAAAACCCCATGGCTATGCAAAATTGTTGACATTGAACATAGAAAGGTGTGGAAGAGAAAAATGCTGAGTATAACTTCACAGTGACTGATGAAGGAATGTATAACGAATGGGCAGAGAGAAATCAAAGGATTATCTCCAGGAACTATGAAAGCTTTTTAATTTACTAGAAATGAACTCAGTGGGACTGTGGAGGTGGCTCACTGGGTAAAAGCACTTATGCATGTACTTGTACATACATGGACACACACACAGACACACATTCACACATACCCCATACACATGTGCATGGATACACATTAAACACAGATGCATGTATTAATGTATTCTACAACAGAAAGACAAATGAAGTTAGAAACAGTGGCATACACCTGTAGCCTTACTAATGAGGCGAAGGCAAGGAAATCACTAATTTGGGGCAAAAATGATTAGACAGATTATTCGACAAACAGGTAGATATCAGAAACAAAAAACAAAGATCAGATTCACAGGGGCTAGATTCATTAATTCAGTTTTGGATATTTTAAATTTAAGAATTCCATAGGGTATTCTACTGGAAAATTATATTCTATTCTTTTTTCATATTTAAAAATTATTTTATTTTTTTTAATTATGTGCATCTCTGAATGAATATTCACATATAAGTGCAGGTGCCTAGAGCGGCCATGAGAGGGCATCAGGTCCACAGTAGCTGAAGTTGCAGGCTTTCATTAGCTCCCTTGTATTAGAGGACTGCTCTATTAGAAGAGCTATAATTAATTGTTCTTCAGCCCCAGAGACATTCCATATTACAGGAGAGTTCTTTAAAAAGCTAAATATATGAATTGGAGAAGTTCACTGTGTTGGTGGTGTTGAAGCTACAGAAAATTGATGAAATTATGATCAGTAATGATAGTGTACACATCAAGAGCTTTACATCTTCAGTGTCAAGAACAAGGACATGGAAGTGGGAAAGATATATAGAAGAGAAATACTTGGTTGGTGCAAAGTCAGAAAGCCAAGAGATAAGAATGTTCACTATTTAAAGAGAGCAAAGATGGATATATGAGATGGTTTGGAAGGAGTATAGGGAAGGGGGAAATGATGTTAATCTCAGAAAATAAAAGAAATATCAATAATTAAAAATATAGTACAGACAGATCCAGAATGTTGAAGGATGAAGATTTAGAAAAACAAATTTGGAGTGCTATTTAACAGCACAATGATCATGTTTGGTATAGTAATTTCAACTTTGTGTTAAGAAGAATTAGATTGCAAAAGGTTAAGGTCAAAAGTGTAGTAAAGAGGAAAATAATTGTAAGAAGCTAAGATTTTCAAAATGTTTGAAAACTCAGCAGTGGATTTCAATAGTTTGCCTTCATCAGAATCATCTGTAGGTTTTGTTAAAACTCAAATTTCTGGGTCCAATCTCTTAGAGATTCTGTTTTGTAGGTGTTGGCTATGGAAAAACAGTTTATATTTCTTCAAGGTACTTGGAGGATGCCGATGCCAGGAATCTGGGGACAGTACTCTGAGAATTATTATTGAACATTTGGAGACTGTTTCTGTTTGTTTTCATTCAAAGCCTTGTGGTTTATTTTAGTAAGAAAAGAAATAAGAGTAAGCAGAGAGGGATACACTGCAGATGCAAAAGAGACGAGACCAGGGAGTAAAAGTGATTCATGGCCTGAGTGACACAAAGGGGTCAACAATGTCAAGGAAGGCAGTGGAAGAAGTTTTATATTTTCTCAAGGACCCTGGGAATATAAGAAGATCAGAGAAATTAAGGAGAAAATCTGTTTCAGAATAAAGAGGGAGGTTTGAAAAACTCTCTATTTCTTTGTGGCAAAATTATATAGAAATGGAAGGCAGCAACTGATGAGAGTGTAGGGGATGGTGCAGACACTGCAGTGAATTCTACAGGGAGTCAGCAAAATGAATTAAATCATATCTAGTACTGGTAGGAGTCCAGATGAAGTTCAAATGGCTCTGACCTGAACAATTAAAAAACTAAAGTTTTGCCGGGCGGCAGTGGCGCACGCCTGTAATCCCAGCACTTGGGAGGCAGAGGCAGGCGGATTTCTGAGTTCGAGGCCAGCCTGGTCTAAAGAGTGAGTTCCAGGACAGCCAGGGCTACATAGAGAAACCCTGTCTCAAAAAAAAAAAAAAAAAAAAAAAAACTAAAGTTTTAAAGGAAAAGTATATTGTGATGTGTCGATGGATTTAAATTTAAAGACATATATCTTCTCCTAGATGGTGTAATATGGGGTATCATATATTAAAAGTATGGAATTAGACATGTATTTTATGAGTACTTTAAAAGTTTACTTTTTGAATTTCAGTTAGAAAACAATCATTTTTCTGTTAAGCCTCTAATTTTTAGGTGTTGATTCTTTTTTTTTTCTTTATTTTTTAAATTATTTTTTTATTTCATGTATTCACCATTGCTCTCTTCAGACACACACCAGAAGAGGGCATCAGACCCCAATGCAGATGGTTGTGACCCACCATGTGGTTGCTGGGAATTGAATTCAGGACCTCTGGAAGAGCAGTCAGTGCTCTTAACCGCTGAGCCTTCTCTCCAGCCCTGTTAATTCTTTCAGTTGGCAAATTCTTTTCTTGTCCTAAAAGCTCATATTTTCCATTTTTACACTCCTTAGAATTCATCTTCAATGAAAAAAAGTATATTATATATAATCACTATGTAGCCAGTTTTCTGGGAATAGATTAATCATGTGTGTGTTTGCTTGGGGGAGGATTTCTCTGTGGGTTTCAAATAATTCCATTACCTTAGGATGTTCTTAAATGTCTCTTCTAAAAACACATTCCCTTCAAATATTTTTGGATATTTTGCAGTTCTAGTCAAGCTAGTATATCTATATCTATATCTATATCTATATCTATATCTATATCTATATCTATATCTATATCTATATCTATATCTATCTATCTATCTATCTATCTATCTATCTATCTATCAATATGTGTGTGTGTGTGTGTGTGTGGTGTATGCATTTATGTATATACATGTGTGCATACATTAACAAAATTAGGGCTGAAGAAATAGATTGATAGTTAAGAGCACTTGCAAAGGTCCTGTGTTTGATTTCCAGAAGCCACATGGCTGCTTACAATTGTCTGTAACTCTTGTTTCTGCTGAATCTAATGCCTTCTTCTGGCTTCCACGAGTATGCATATGGTGTATATACATGCAGACACATACATAAAATAAGTCAATAAATCTTTTTAAAAGAATTTATATTCATTGAGGTATCTTTTTATAGGCTGTGGGAAAAGTAGAACATTTGCCTATGTTTATAAATGAGCACTCTCCCCTTCTAATTGAGTGTGAATTAGGATAAAATGTAAATTTCTAATTAAGGTCAGGAAGTTCTGTTTTAAGACTCAAATTATTGAATCTTTCTATTTGAACTGGTGCCATCTACAACTTTTTCTTATAAGAAATGCTATCTTTTAAGCCGGGCAGTGGTGGCGCATGCCTGTAATCCCAGCACTTGGGAGGCAGAGGCAGGCAGATTTCTGAGTTCGAGGCCAGCCTGGTCTACAGAGTGAGTTCCAGGACAGCCAGGACTACACAGAGAAACCCTGTCTTGGAAAAACAAAAACAAACAAACAACAACAACAAAAACCAAAAAAAGAAAAGAAAAGAAAAAAGAAATGCTATCTTTTTACATTAATTTTATTCATATTGTCTCTAGTTTCTACCTGGTATTAATTCACAAACCTGCATATTTCCCTATTGTTCATGTAGAAAATCTCATCTCCCAAAGGTGTTGTTGAAATTAGTGTCCTAATAAGCCCATATAAAAGACACACAATCTAGATATTTTATTTATAACCCAAGTGACTAGGTTTGGCCGATCTAGGCCTATTCTAACTTATTCCTTGCTCTGAAGTCCCTTGCTATTTTCTGTTCCTCCTGGCCACTCAAGAAACTTTCACCATAGAAGTTTCTTCTCTGTCAGTCCTCCTTTCTCATCCACCTGCAATCTCCTCTTAAACATCCAGTCCCACCTTACTCCCTCCACTACCCAATATTAAGCTCTAGCCTTTTATTGACCAGTTAAATGAGAGAGAAGGTTCACATGGCATCACTTGAGTACTTGAGCATTTGCTTATAGGGGGCAACCACATTTTGAGGAACCAGTTTTAGCTATAGAATACAAACAACATCAGACTGACCCAGTACATAAGGGCACTCTGTTTACTACAGCCATTGCAATTTTATACTACTTCATATAGTTCCAAAGTTACAGGGTATTGACATGTAAAGATTCCTCCGATCTTGTAGAAAGCCAGGCTTCTTTAGAAATATGCTTGTCTGATGAAAGATAGTCAAATCAAAAACAAATAAAATACAACTCTGTATGTGGAATCTGATAGTGTCAGTCTCAAACCATAGACAGTAGTAATAGAAATAAAGTCATCAAAGCATCAAGAAACCCAAGGACACAGTATTTGAAGTCTTTATCTAGATGTCTTTAAGTTACAAGTATCACTTAAAATTAATTCACATGTTAATTTTCTACTGGACGGAAATGGGAAGGAATTCAAGTAATGAAACCAAAAGCATTTTCTACATTGAAGGCTTATGAGAGAGCTGATAATCCTTCAGAGATTACTGGTCTATCAGTGCTTTGAGGCTCTATCAATTCTACTTGAATTCTAGCATTAATATTTGATAATTAAAACATTGCTACAAACTTGATAGATACTTTAAGTAAATAACATTTAATTTAATTTAATTCATGTCTTTTCTAACACCATAATGCATTTGTTTTCTAATATAAGAAATGATTGCAGCCTTAGCGAATGTTATACCTTTTTTATTTTATACCATATTTTTAAAATATGAAATATCCAAACACCTGAGCCCATTTGGGAGGGAGAAAAAAGTCACTAAGTTCAGAGTGTTAAACTCTGTCCTCATAAACTCTATACTGCTTTGAGTCTTTTGGTAATGTCTTTGGTAAAGTCTTAGCAAGGCTAAGGGCTGATGGGCTCTCGTGCACCCATACACACATCCTTCTATTGTCTTATTGCTGAAAACCTACAATTAATATAAAAGAAAGACCTTTATAATATAATTGCACATGAAACTAACTGCTTGATCTTAGGATTACCAGTGTACAGTTTTGTCAAATAAAACTGTGTATAAAATGTATTCTCTTGGAAGATTTTATTGCAACAATACCAGAGGTATAGTTCAACACTTTGTTTAATAGACATACCATTCAAACACCTCTTGTACAGACTTGAAGTTTCTTTTTTTAAAAAGGAACAATTAGTAAATACTAAAAAGCATGGTAGTGCTGTTATATTGTCTTTGCAAACCGCTGCATTCTCTGGGAAGCTTTTCTTTCTCTGTCTGTCTTATCGGTGCCCTTATATCTTCTCATTTTTCTCCTAAGATTGTAGCAAGTAAGCAGAAACAATTTCATGCCTTTAAAAATGATTTGTGATTGAATGTATTCCAATCTGTTATGTTAGAGTTGCTTATTCCTGTGGTCCAAAAGCCACTGTCATCGCGAACTCTTCACATTTGGACCTCATTCAATTGGAAATAGAACACTATGAAGAGACTCAAAAGGAAATTTGTAGTACTTGGTTAATGAAATAACAGAAGAAAAAAAAAACCAAGCTGTAGAAAGAGAGACAAATATCTTACCTAGGGCATTTTCAACTTAGGACTTGGGGAAAAAGAACTCACTTCTGTTGGATAATGCTAAATACTACTGGCACTAATAAAACTCAGCAGGTTTCTAAAAGTATTTATGTTCTCGAAGAATATCAGAGAAGTTATGTAGCTATGTGGGTGGTAACTTTTGTAAATAAATGAAGCCTGAATTTAAGGCACTGAATAAACTACCAGTTCGTCTAGGAGAGCATAGTAAAGGAAAATACCTTGCAGCTCATTCAAACCTTGACAAAGAATTTAAAACAATTTGGCTAAGGTGACTTAACTATGCTATGTTGTATGGAAATGAGTATGCTTTTCTTCAGGCAGGTACCCTACTCAGATATTTCCTTCATTGTGTATCCTTGTACTAAGTGTGGGAGGTTTGGTAGGTAAGGGAAGAAGACTCATGAGGTACCATTTAGGATATAGAACCTTTGGATGCCGGGGTCTTTCACTGGTTTTCGGAGCCTATTGTTAGGGAGAAAAAAAAAATCCAAGTTCAGAGTGTTGTTAAACCGTATCCTTATAAACTCTATACTGTTTTAAGCCTTTTGGTAATGTTAGGGCAAGGCTAAGGTTTCGGGCACTCTCGTGCACGTGCACGTGCACCCCCCCCACACACACAAAAAAAAAACGAGAGTGGCGGAAGTGTTGTAAAACAATCCACCCATCTGCTACAGAGGCTCCCCATCGCGCTTCCTGAACCCCTTTGAGTAGTATTAGAGTCAGAAAACCAGCAACTCTGATATGAATGCCAGAATTCTGGGGAGCGGGGTCCTGTGGGTGCTGGATAAGGAAAATATTACATCAAGTGAGCTAAGTGGGTAAGAGAAAGGCTGAGTTGTTCACTTGTGAACTCACTGGACTCTTTCTCCAGGATGCAGGGCGAAGCCCCCTCTTCTTTCCGCTGAGTTTAGAAGTAATGTGCAAGTTCATTTAGAGCTAAGTCGCTTTCCTCTGTGAGGTGGCTCCGGGTGTGTGGTGAAGAAGACACATTTGCCAGTCCCGTGTTTGACTCCTCTAATCCTCCACTTCAGAGGAGACAGGCTGGAAGCAGAGTCCCCCTCAGAGACCTGACGATTGGACTCTCCGCTCTAATCTGGCAGTGAGCGAGGCTGCACACCGCCCCCTTCTCCCTTCTCCTGCTCCACCTCCATTCACCGAAAGTCCCACACGGCCTCAGGTAGGCAGAGGCTGGCTAGGGAGTCTCCACCCCTCGCTGGCGGCAGCCATTCTGCGCGCTCGGGCTCTGAGGGGGTGGGGCCCATTGGCTGGGGGGCGCTGCCAGTCTCGGGAGGGGGTGTGGTGGGGGTGGGCTCTTGGGCCGCTGCGGGTCGAGGCTGCTCACAGTGTGGAGGGTGGTGGATGAGCTGGAGCCTGAGCCAGCGCGCTTCAGACTTGAGAGTAGTTCAGAGAGTCAGAACGTGCCTGAAAGAGAGAGAAAGAGAGGGAGAAGAGTCAGCGAGTGAGCGCAAGGGAACCTAAAGGAGTCAGGGCAAGAAAGCAAGGGCGCTAAGAGCTACGCTCAAGACAGAGTGACCATGGCTGTCTCCGCACCTCCGGTGATTTCTGCAACTTCCAGCAGCGCCGGTGTCCCGGGGGGTTTATTCCGGGCTGAACCCCTGTATTCTTCTCCAGGAGAGCCCCCTCGTCTAACCCCTAATATGATCAACAGTTTCATGGCCAATAACCACAACGGCAATGTCGTGGGTGGCGGGATTGGTGGTGGTAGCAGTGGCAGCGGCAACACCAACACAAATGAGTGCCGGATGGTCGACATGCACGGGGTGAAGGTGGCTTCATTCCTGATGGACGGCCAGGAACTAATCTGCCTGCCGCAAGTCTTTGACCTTTTCCTCAAGCACCTGGTGGGAGGGTTGCACACAGTGTACACTAAGCTGAAGAGACTGGACATATCTCCGGTGGTGTGCACTGTGGAACAAGTTCGAATCCTCCGCGGGCTGGGAGCCATCCAGCCGGGGGTGAATCGTTGCAAGCTCATCACCAGGAAAGACTTTGAAACTTTGTTCACGGATTGCACCAACGCCAGGTGAGACACTCGTTTCTTGCTTGCCTCTTTCTCTCCTTATCCCTTTGCTTTCTTCTGCATGTCTTAAATCAGCGTCATCCAACTTGGTCTGTAGAGATTGAGTTCTGCTTCTTTGCACTGTAATCTGCGGGGTTGAAAGAACTGGAAAGGCTCATAAATTAATTGCTAGTCCTTTCTAGGCTGTTCTCAGTGGTAGGGCTTCAATTTGAAAAAGTCCCGCACAAACTTCAGTAGCAATCCTCCACTGAAACTTTACAGCCTTTTGCCTACATTTTACATGGCTTTTTGGCTGCTCGTGGTAGTTATTTTCTTTATTTGCTTTTCTTTCATGCTCTTTTTGTGGCCATACGGGTCGGATAGTTTTTCTTCTGAACAGGGACACCAAGAGCACTCTTGGGAGTGGGGGCTGGCTGAGCTGTAACCTGGGCTCCTAAGCTGGCAACCAAGAAAAAGGCACTTAGTGGGTGCAGGGGAACGGAAGTCTAGAATCCATCCCAGAGGGTGATTCGATCACCGTCATGTATGCTTGTTGTGAGAGTGTATGGGATGTGTGTGTGTTGTGATGGTGACGGTGGTGTGTGTTTGTGTGTGTGTATGTGTGTGTGTGTGTGTGTGTGTGTGTGTGTGTGTGTGTACGCGCGCGTTTGTATGCTTGTAGAAGTGCCTGCAAGGACATATGCTCATGCCTGCAGCGCAAAGCTCCCTGGTGCAGGGTAAAGTAGATGAGTCCTATTAAAACAAAACAAAAAACAAAACAAACCAAAACAAAAAACCGGATAAGGACAGATGCCACTTTCCTGGAATCCTCCTTGGGCCACCTGCAGAGGTTAATGTGGGGTACAAAATGCTGGCATTCAGGCTAGGCTGAGGCTTGGTGTAGAAGTTAGGCTTTGTTGTTGCTGTTTGAGAGGATGAACCAGCTCCTCCACCTCAGACAAACGAGTTAGTTGGAAGGATCCCATTTGCCCCAAGAGGGGATTGTTTAAATAATAATTGCCACCTTCCCAAGTCCTAAGTGTACCTCCTTGATATCACAGTTTAAAAGTGCATCAGAGACTGGGTTCACGTGCACTTAGAAGCAATTTATGTTTGATGCTTTGAATAAAATTTTAGGAAAAGAAACTGTTGAAAATTATTTGACATTCAAAAATGTGAATTAGTAATCTTAGTGTTTTATTTCATCTCCAGTCTGGTAATATCTCAAGAAAGTAAACATTTTACACATGAGGCTAGTACACAAATCAGGAAATTACAATGAAAAAGGAGCAAAGAGCTTTGCTGTAAAACAGCAGCATGGTTGATCATTTTATAAAGAACCTATGAGGTCTAGTCTCACAATACAACTTTAAATGATGGTATTTCTGGGTCTGCGGAATAAGACTGCAACTACATTGTCATGTATGCTGTAAAATATAAATTGCTGTCTTTAGCAGAGGTGTACTGATGATAACTAATAGGCAAACTGTTGCTTACTAGTGGAATAAGCAAAATATTGCTATAGAACTTGCAAGAGAACCTTTTCTTGTTCCTTCTGAGCAACTTCTGTGTTCAAGCAACTAAACAGAACCCAGTTCAGAGGGATATTCCTACCTGATTCCCATGTAAAGCTTAATAATGTGGCTTATAAAGTGAACTTTTCTTAAGGTAGATGACTGTAAAACACAAAGGTTAAAAGCCTCTCTCAATTACAAGACAAAATTATGGGTTTAAAAAGTAGAAATAATCTATAGAAAAGAGAAATTTTTCATTTTGATTACAAAGAATATTACTAATATACAAACTCAGTGAGTTACCAGAACTTCTAGTGGAGGCCATGTGATTCATTTATTGATATTCAGATACACGCACTTGAAAAATAATTGCAGAGTGAAAAAGCCATATTCATCTCTTCTCTTTCTCTTTCTCCTTCTCCCTCTCTTACGTCTTTTTTCCTTCCCTGTTCTTCATTATTCCCCTCCCCCAAATTGTTATTCTTAGAATGAAAATTTTATACAGGGACCCTTTCCCCCATTTTCAATAATTAATATTATCATTCTTGAGAAATATTTATGAGTTTCACTTTCAAAATAAACAGGTTATTATTTAATTATGACTTTGATGTTTTTTTCTATAAATAAGAACTTTTTAAAATTTTAACAAGTCATACCAAAGAGATAAATGATTAGCTACTTAGTTACACTGAGACAGGTTGTTTTATACTACTTTGGGATCCTGTTATAATGTGTTTTAGGTTCCTGTTTTAGTCTGATTAAGTTTATTTATTCCTTATCATTTGCATAGCTAATATTTCTACTTGATTTTTTTGTAAAATTGTGATAGAAAAGTATTAAATATGGAAAATATATTTGTGATACAATGGGTTGTACATTCTATTACATTTTATAATATATGTTTTGGATAATTGTCTTGCAAGTATTGAAGTATATAATTGTAAAAATTATGAAACCTATTTTATGGTTATAACATATAAAGAAGAGAGGAAAGTCACTAGACAGACAGAGATACACATAATACATATATACTAATTTTTTAAATAGGGGAAAAGTACAATTACTTGAAAATCTAATTAATGATAATATAACATTAGCAAATTCTCCTGCTGCAAGTGCCCTCATAAATATGTTAATAAAATTGCAGAATATGATTCTTATAAAAAATGCTTCATTACTCTAGGTAACATTGTTTACAAAATCTATGGTTTTAAATGCAATCTGAAGTTAGTGTTTAGGTGAACACTATTTCTGTCACTTATTAATTTAGTAAAAAGATAAGTGAGAGATATACAACGGCACTAGGCTCAGGATGAAAGCATAAAGTAGGTAAGACACATGGTAGTAAAGAGCAGAATTATGTCATAAGGAGAGGAAGATGAAGGGAAAGATCCTATAAACATACCGAAGAAGATAAGTGATGTTCTCAATGTAGACTCGCCTAAAGAGGATTGTTTGTAAAGATGCATGACTTACCTCTTTGAGCTAAAGGTGAGGGAGGAGAAAAGTACAATAAAAAGAGTGCACATTCAGTTGACTCAAAATTCATTTTGATGGATACAATTTTATGAGATACTATTGAAGACCTATTCTTGTAATGGTACTATTGGCAATTATCTTTTCTTGATTTTCAAACATACTTCTACGTCTTTGTCAAATGCATGGTGAAAAGTATGTGTCCTGACTCGAGTGTTTTTAGTTTGTACTGTTTTCTCTGTTATCTCATAAAAATGGATCATTTTGAAATTTCCTATTTTCATAAACCCCAATATATTGCTTGCGGTAGCTTTTTGATATAGTTTAGTGAAATTCACACCAAAGAAACATGAGTCACACACACACACACACACACACACACACACACACACAATCATTTCCTTCATAATACTGAGTCATGATAAGAATGATAAGAACTCTATTAGTGTCATATGCTTTAATTACTGAAGCATTCAAATTGTCTTCTCAGAAAAGAAGTTGTGAAATAATGTATATACTTCAACTACTAGAGAGTAGTACAACAAAACTCCTGATCATATATTATTCTATTAGGTAAGTTAAGCTTTGTATCTTTGCAATGATGCCTATGCAAAGGGCTGTACAACATTTCTCTTCATGGTGTTTTACCTGAAACTGAATAGTAAAGCTAATATTTGGATGGTTATTAAGAGAATGATTATTTTAAAGATCCCCAAACCAAATGGAAAATATCTTCTTTTAGATTTAAAGAACAATTTTTGTTTCATTGCTTTACAGGAAAACTTAGAAATTTTAATGCCAGAGAAAGGCAAATTCAGATAGCATATGTGTAAAATCTTCATTCTGTGACTGGATCTTTCTTACACATTGTCCCAAGTATACCAGCAGTCATACACTAAATGACAAATCATTCTTAGTAAATATGCTAATCAACCAACATATTTTAGTGATGTCTCTTTTTAATCTACTTACATACATAAAAGTTACATTGTCAGGTTTCAGGATCAGCAGTTTGTTTCATTGCGGAAGCAATTAATTACATGTTATTCAGTCTCAAGTATAGTTAAATAAATGATTGTAGAAATAAGAGTGTATGATTAAGACAACCTTGTAATAATTATTTAGAGACATGATTCAACATTATTCAAATATGTTTGCTTTTGCAATTAAATTCACAATGCTCACTTATATTTCATTTGACAGTATATAAACTGAACATATATGTGTTTTGATGTTGGAATAATTTTATATGAATTTACTGACACTTTAAATATTTAAATTATTCTTAAACACGAGAAAGATGTTTATTATAAGCACTCAATGAATTTGGCATTGCACTCAAGCTTGTCATATCCCTTAGAGTTCATTATCCATATAGTAACACAGTTTACTTGGAACTGTTGCTTTGTATTTATAATAAAATTGATCATCATCATTAAAGAGCTTGTATAACTTTTCTGGACTGGTAGTCTGTATTCAAGACACTTCACAGATAATAAAAATGTTATAGAAATAAATTTGGACAATGAGTACATATATATCTCATTTCATAGAGTGGTGATGAGGCAGTTATTGTCTCTTAAAAGCAGCCAGATAACCAAAAATCCTCGTTTTGTGTTAGAAGAATGGTGCTAATATAACAATTATAGCAATTCAGTCATATATCAGTATACTAAACTTTAATGATTACCTTCATTTTAACCATATACTTCTGCCTACATTTTTTATTTAGCTAGATCCTTCAGTTACTGACTGACTGCTCGTGTTTACCTCAAATGCCTTTCTTTATCTTAGGTGATGCTTGTGATATACTAGTACATATTTGGAGTTTTATGTATGACATTATTCTCAGTATACATATGGTCCATGATTGTTAATAGATTATTAGACTGTTGTTGTCTTCTGACATTAATATTTTATATGCTTTTATGTAAAAATTCTTAATACTTGAAGTAGAAGTTATCAAATTTGAGTTATTTGGTTCTAGTTCAAGTACTCTTATTTTGTGTACATGCTTACAAACAAATCTTCTTGCAGATGAGTATAATTGTGAGAATCCCTAATCACAATACATTTCAGTTGCCAATATACATCTCCAGTTGCACTTTATCTTGTTTGCAAAGATACATATGATTTATTCACTCTACATATTTCAAATATCTTTAAAACCAACCCAGTTGACCTAAAACTGACTATATTGTGTTTATGGCTAAAAGTAGTCCCCAAAGCAAAACAATTAGGTATTAATGATATTCTCGTTGCATATTCAAGAGGTCTCTAGTAGCATTTTTCCTTCTTTTTTTTTTCCATTTTACCAGCTCAACCTGCAAAACTCTTCACTGTCACTTCAGATCACACAATTCTACGAAGATAAAACAACATTTAAACACATTTGCTTTGGAAGGGAAATTGAACATTTGCACCCAATAAGCCTGATTGTGGAACTGAATGCAAATTGTGTTTTGATTTATCTCTTTTACACTTTTTTCCATTTGAATTGATCTTGCATTAATTTCACCAAGCGGCTCTGTGAGGCTGCAGATGTTGCCCCGTGTTTAATAAATCAATGAGACAGATCTGAATGAATCACTTCAGATGGATTCTCTGCTCGGTTTGATGTCTAGATGTTATTCTTAGCTTGTTATCATGACAGATGCATTAATGTTCCCATACACTGCCAGCAATGTCAAAGAGATTGAAGCTTTTAAAGTGGCGGCATCCCTTTTCCCATTTTCTGCTAGAACAACTACATTTATATTATTTTACTTAGAAGTCAGAGTAAAATAACACAGCAGTCATATGATTTCTGTGAAAATATTTTTTAATTTTTATATTATATTTTAATAATTCTGTAATGGTGATATAAAAGCTAAATAAAGGGAAGCTGCTTAATAATGCCAGTCTATTAATATTTAATCATGAAACAAAAAATGAGAATTAGCAATATATGATTGGGACACTTTGAAAATGGCATTATAAATAGAATAATACTATATGCAAATTGATTATAGAAGGGTGTCAGTTTTTAAAGCCTTACTAATAAGCTTTTTGTTGGCTTAATGCAGCTGCAATATAGTTTTACCAAGGGATTTGAAACCTTTCAGTATTTAACAGTTTTTTAAGTAGCAAGGAGAAAGTCTGTCTATTGTATATTAATCATGTCCTTAGTTTGTGATACTGAAAATGTTAGAAAAATGTATTTCATCTTAGCATATATAATTTATTTATATTCTAATTACTTGCCAACCATAAAATATTTTATAACCATAATTGTTATTTCTGTAGCATATGTTTTTAAACTGGAAAAGAACATATATGTAAACCTATAGGACGTTCATATAAATATAGTGAAATTACTTACCTTCATTAAATAGTAGATATCCCATACTTTTACATTTAATCTCATGCCTCTTGTTGGTTTTCATAGAAAACAACAATATCAATTGACATGAAATATGTATGGTCTAATATTTCAATAGCTAGAGTTTTAAGTTAATATCAGATACATGAAAATGAAAACAATCAAAGCAGATTCAATATTTAATTTGTTTGTTTTACTTATTTTGAAGAACATATGTTTTAAGACAACAGCACTTATGGCTTGATGTAGTTTAATGGGATACCACTTCTCTAGCATGTGCAAGGTCCTATGTTCCATCAAAAGCATATAAAATGAATAAATTTTTAGAAATAGTGTCTCTTTATAGAAATTTACAATATTCTTTAAGCACAATTGTATCATTACTTAGATTAGGACATCAAGAAACACTCTTAAATGACAAGATTCAGATTGTCGATATTTCAGAAAAAAATATCTTCAGGTAGTCATTTCAGAAACTCAGGATATGGCTTATTATGTGTAGTCAAGTATGAACAGAAAATTATTATGAACTTGACTGAATTAAGTATAGTATAGTTAACTAGGTTCTTAAAATTTTGTTTAAAACCTGTGAATGTCTTCACAGTGAGGTCTCATCTCTTTTGTAATGCTAAATTTATACATTATAATAAGTGAAATCATTATAACAAGGCTGAGAATATAAGATGCAATACATATTATTTCATATAAAATTGGATAGGACATATTTAGAGTAACTGAATTTATTACATACAATAAAAACTAGGATATATATAAAATATATGTATTTTTGTGATATTGTTTTAGAAACCAGTTTTAACATCAGTAATATTCATTATAAAACATCATAAATCTAATACTTTTTATCTGTTAGGCATCAAATTGACATTGGCTGAGTGAATACAATCATACACACATTCATTGTTTTTGCATAATTATTTGGATTGGTTTTTGCTCTTTACATAACTGCTACATAATAGTTGCATGAAGTGTGCAGTTGTTAGAATTAATACTGATTTTAGCTCTGTTGTAAAATCGTTTGTAATCATGTCATAAACCTTTCAGAAATACATATACAAAGGTATCAAAACCTAATATGCTGAATTAGATTATTTGACATGAATTATGTTCTCATATAAATTATGACTTCTCAGTGTTTACTTTTACTGAAAGCCCAGGGGAGATGTTCTAATGTTCTAAATAGGCAAGAATTAATAAGTGAAAAAAGAATAATGGCATAAAATTATTCTTAGTTATTTAGACTGGTACATCAGTATAATGCATGTGGTATGTGACTTGGGATCTTTTTTTCAAACAGAAAATCTTGTGTAAAAGGACTTGATATGAAGATGAGAGTTTCTAGAATGGAAATAAAAATACACTAAGAAGCATAATTCATTATTTTTCTGAGTAATTTGAAGTTTTATTAATTTTCAAACTCAAATTTATATGATGTATCTTCCACAATACCTAATTAAAAGAATAATGTATTTTATTAAGCATAATTAATTTTCAAAAGTAAAAATTACTTTTATCTAGGAAACTTGAGGTTGAAATTATTTCTATCTATTCTATTATTGAGCCATTGTGTTTATTTAGTATATTAGTGAAAATTGCAATGAAAACTTTTTGATGGCAATACAAGAAAAATATGTAACTTTGGAAAGTTTAAAAATTCACGACATAGTGTTTTAATTGCTGCATGATATTTTTGTTTTTTTACACATTTGTTGCTTAGTATATAATGTACTGAGTATGTTAAGGTATTAAACATTCAATTATAATTGTGTCCAACGATCTTATCAGGTTGCTGGCAACTGTTAGCTGGTAACAGTATTTAGGCTACATTTAGTCTATCTGCTATTTATGTGATGGGTTAAAAAGAAAAAAAAGTAATATTGATCTGTCTCTGGATTAAAGTTTGAAAAAGGCAACAGCCCGAACACAAAGGGCTTTTTTTTTTATGATTTCTCAGCTTGCCATTGATCTTCTAGTTTTATTGCATTCATTATTTATTAAAAGAATTTGCAAGCTAAACATAACGTTAAGCTAGTTTGCACACAGGGACCGCACTTAGGAAATTGAATGGAAATTGCATTAGAGATGAACATCTGTGCTATTTTTCCACTCATGTGTTTATGGGTTTGTATAAAAGGTGTATTGGATTAACAGTTATAACCATTATAGCTTACAGCAATATGCTAGATTTTGAGCTTTCAGTTATTTTGGAAGAATTCTGTTTCCCACATTTGTCTAAATATCATTGTATTGTCATTGCAAACTGTGGATAAATTTGGGTTACTATAGCACTAGTGCATCATTTATATTTTTTTGTGAGATATTCTGTTGTACTAAAATATAAACATTAAAAGTACCTCACAATTATTGAGTAGAACTGTATCATCATCTCTTCCTGGTGTTCAGTAGTACATTAATAAGTGCAATTGACATAATTCTTAGTTAAAAATCTTGAGTCAGTTTATTTTCTTTTGTCGCCTTCCCCCAGTGGTACTGTGGATTGACATTAGAGTCTCATACTTGCAAGGCCCATACTCTACCTCTGAGCTACACCCTCACTGGAAGAAACTGGAGTTTAATGCCTTATTAGGTCATTCATAAGAAAGTTTAACTAACCACCCATGCAATGTTATTTTGTATGTATGCTGTATCATAATCTATCTGAAAGTATATACACTGAATCTTCATTCTGAATAACACTATCAATATTAAGGAAATCTGTCTTCTATACAATTTCCCTGTATGTTCAGAGCCAAGAAGTTTAGTTCCACTCAGTTGTTATCCCTTGAAAGTTCTTTTGAGGACATATGTCAGACCTCAGGGACTCTCGCTTTTGAATTATTGCCTTTAACTTGAAGGCATTTGTAAAATTAATTCGTTATTAAAGTTTTGTGTTTTCAAAAATAAAAAATTCTTTCTCAATCACTTTGATCCTTCATCATTGATCAGATTTATTATGGTGTGTGTTCAGCACTTATTAATTATGTACCGTATGATTTTAAGGTATGTATACCATGTGATATATAAACAAGAGCCACCATTCTTGTAGATGTATTTTGTACTCATCATATCTTCATCTCAGGTATATAAGATGTAATCAAATTATGCCTCATTGTATTTACTAATGTAATATTTGTGATAAGTGTTTTGCAATACCAGATGTCAAATAATCCCAAATTTTCATAGTCATATGAGTCATATGTATATGAGTAAATGCTGGGATTTTTTGCACTCTTTAGAATTATATTAGAAAGATCAAGCTAAAATATTGGGAGTTACTAAACATGCAATTATAGATGAAAATTTTGCTTTTATGTGAAAAAGCTTCATTTTATTTGTATTAAAAGTTTTACACTGGTCAGATCTAGTTCAGATCTTTATTTTTGGCACATTGTCTTGTATAAGATTATATTTCAAAAATTAAAATATAATAATCAAAATTTTTGATGTTAAGCAATTCACCATTAAACATAAGTAACTGGATAACACATTTATTCATTGTACAAATGTATAAACATTCATGTTAATGTGAATTTTGACTCTTGACAATTTGTAAGCAGCCTGTAATCTACTAAACTTTAAATTTTTTTCATGGAAAAATTTATGAGTAGTTTCTAGGTTTTGATTTGAGTAAGGCATAAAGGAAGTTCATTCATAGAAAATGTTTACTGCATAGTACCTTTGATGCATAGTTCACTGGGTTTTGGGCTTAGTTTATAAGCTACTATAGCACATGATATGATATTTTCCCACTAAGTTAATTTGGTTATTTATTTCAACATATGTTCAGTAAATACTATTATGTATAAGGTTACTTATGAAATGGAAAGTAGTATACATAAGCATCATATATATTCTTGTTTTTCTCATTTGCAAATAACCAAAGTAGAATATTCTTATTACATAGTTAATTCTCTGCTAACTTGCAATGTAGGAAGGAGTGAAAGATGATCAATACAACTTAAAAGTAGAAGAAATGATAAAAAATAAAAATGATTTGCCCCAATGTGCTTTGCATATTTTATTATTAAATTTTATTTTATTTTATGCAATTAAGTAATAGGGTGGTAGTGTAGAAAGATGTAGAAGTTCAATTCAATTGAAATTTATATTATTTGTGGAAAAATATCTACGTTGAACAAAGCACAAATATGCATGTAGCGTATATGTCACAGCTAACAAAAGGGGACTGTTTCAAATTGTTTAGTGACTACTAACTATATTTTTCTTGAATTTACTCTTATGTTGTTTGTGGAAAGATCTATTATCAATATAGTATTCATCATAGGCTGTTAGCATGTCTTAAATTTGACAAATACAATGATGCCCATTGTTAATTTTAACATGTCGTGAGCTTAGAAACTCTAAATGACAATCTTCAATATGTTAAATATTTGAGATTACTATGACTTACAGGTCAAAGCACAGTAGATGAGTATAGCTTGAAATGAGAGTTTTAGGAAGTATTTTCACTCTATGAAAAGAATAATTAATTCTCAGTTTATAGTTCAGGAAAGAAGTAATGTGATTACAATGTTGCTTATGGCCAGAAAGATAAGCCATTTTTACATGAGTTTAAGTTGAATATTGTGACCTCTGAAGATTATAGTAAGTGTTGCAGAGGTTAGTTTCTGTAAGTACCTTTTTATATAGATTAAGTCTCATATTTGTAGCTGTTTTGGAATGGCCCTTGTCACAATAAAGGACTCGTGGGTTTTTGTTATTTTAGGAACATTCTCTTTTTCATGAGTTTGTATGTTTCTGTAATGGCAGAATGGTAATGCTCCCAGTCTATGGTTCTAGTTATTTTAAATCAAATGACTGCTTTGCTGCATACTCAGTTTGGTATTTTTGTTTTATCTTGTTCTTTGGATTTTTGTTTATTATTAAGTGTACTCTTAGTTTCTAAGTGCACATTTAACAAAATAAATTTCTCTGTTTAGGTCTCTTTTATGTTAGTGAGGAAAAGGTAAAATGTTTGACATAAACAGATCTAAGAACAAGCAGTAGAATTCAACATTTTTATTCCAACTAGCCTCATGATCTTAAAGAGGGCTGGACTGTATTTGGCTCATGCTATTATTGTCATAGGCTTAATTGGACACAGGCAAAGGAATTGAGCTATTAATAAATAAGAGCATAGAGAACTTGATACAACAATTCTCATGCAAAAATAGCATAAAATAAGGTATAGACAGTATAAATGTATTGATGTAGGCTTTTTAATAGAGTTTCTGAGTGAATCTCTCATGTCTGTGGATCATTCCCAATGCCTTAGACATGCTAAGAAAATGCTTTAACACTGAACTATATATTGCCCCGAATATCTTTTTAGCTTTGCCATTTTTTGTAGTGATGAGCTTAAACAAGATTCATATACTAGAACTAGGCATAAAAATGTTAACTGAATGAATCTAGAGAATTCCCCAGCATGTAATAAGGATACATGCTCCACTGTGTTCATAGCAGCCTTATTTATAATAGCCAGAAGCTGGAAAGAACCCAGATGTCCCTCAATGGAGGAATGGATACAAAAAATGTGGTATATTTATACAATGGAATACTACTCAGCAATTAAAAACAATGAATTTATGAAGTTCTTAGACAAATGGATGGAACTGGAGAATATCATCCTGAGTGAGGTAACCCCAAAGAACACTCATGGTATGCACTCACTGACAAGTGGATATTAGCCTAGAAGCTTGGAATACCCAAGAAACAATTCACACATCAAATGATGCCCAAGAAAAAGGAAGGAGTGGCCCCTGGTCCTGGAAAGGCTCAGTGCAGTAGTGTAGGGGATTACCAGGACAGGGAAGCGGGAAAGGGTGGATGGGGGAACTGTAGGAGGGAAGAGGCCTTATGGGACTTTTGGGGGAGGGGGGATCCAAGAAAGGGGAAATCATTTGAAATGTAAACAAAGAATATATCGAATAACTAACTAACACACACACACACACACACACACACACACATACACACACACACACACAAAGAAATTCTAATGGCAAAATATTCAAATAGTATTATACCTGAAGCCAATTGGTAGTAAAGAAACGAGATTAGAATGTTTGTATGAGTGTCATTATTAAAATCTACTATTCTTGCCATGTATGGAGGCTGTTTTACACTTTTTATCCTACTTTATGTAGGCAGAGGCAGGCAGATCTTTGTGAGTTTAAAACCCATGTAGTCTGTATAAAGAATTCCAGGCTAACCAGGTGTACATAGTGAGACCTTGTTTCAAAGAAATAATCACCCCAAATCAAAAGACAACAACAAAAACAGCTTAACATTTTTGAAAATGTCATTATTGATTTGTGTATCTTTGAGAAGTTATCTTACCACTATTAGCTTGACTATAGATTCCTATAGTATGATTTTGAAGCATTTTTAGTGGGAAGTTTCTGCAAGGGATTAAATTTTGTCTTTGTGGGTATTTGTATGAAATTTATATTTAATTCAATGGTGAATGAGTTTATTTTAGGCAATAATTGGAACTACTGAACTAAAATTATTTAACATTAAAATTTGAATTAAGGAATGACAAAGATAATAGTAAAGTTTAGATATGTAATACATGTCTTTCATTCTGGAAATATATCTGATAGTTAAAATGATTAACAAGATGTCTGGTTACTTTGCAACATGGTGTGTTTGGTGAATGCTTAGACTCATTTATACTATTTCCACTCAAAGCTAATCTGCATTATCCATGACAACAATAAAACTTGCACCTCTACTGTGGAAAAGTTCACAGGTTGTAAAACTCTTCAACATTTGTACTTAAGTCTCACCAAAATTCCATGAAACAGCTTATTTGATCTCAAATTTAGGTGAGCGGATCGAAATGTAAATATGTTAAGCGAATTCCTTAAGGATAAACAGTCTGGTAAAGATGGCTACATCTGGAACCCAAGTCTTCTTTTGTGCCTGCTCAGGAACACTACTCTTTATAATCTCTTAAATGGTGGACTTGAGCAAACAAGATTCATTAGTAGTGAATTGTTCCAGGTAGTTAGGGAATTATGGGATATGTGATTGTGACAAATGGAGCTAAAGAAACTAAAAGGAGAGACACTACTCAAAAATGTTACTATAATATCTTTAAGGTGCTTGCACTTATAGAAACACTGACATTTAATTATGTTGTTTTCAGAAATGCAGTAACAAAATTCCTTGGGATGGATCCTCCTTCTATCTTTCTGTCTGTCCGTCCGACCGTCCCTCCCTCCCTCCCTCCCTTCCTCCCTCCCTCCCTCCCTCCCTCTCTCCTTCCTTTCTTTCCTACCTCCCTCTCTCCTTCCCTTTTTCCTTCTTCCTTCCTTCCTTCCTTCCTTCCTTCCTTCCTTCCTCCCTCCCTCCCTCCCTCCCTCCCTCCCTCCCTTCTTTCCTTCCACCCCCTCACATCCTTTCTTAGTTTTTTCATTCTTCCTTTTAACAGGATTGCATTATGTAGCCTGGACAGGCATGGGACTTTGCTATATAAATCAGGGAAGCTTTGAAACCATAGAGATCAGCCTGGCTCTGTCTTCTGCATACTGGGATTAAAAGAATGAGACACAAGCCTGGCAAGACTTATTTATTCATGCATGCACAAAAAAGGTTGGAGAATCATAAAAAAATGAATTCTGAATTGAAAATAGGAGCAATAACCCAAGAAATTATGTAGAATTTGCAATAATTTATCCAATCATAATATTAAATTTCTGAAACATAACAATTATCTTTTCTGTTTAAATGCCATTCTGTGATGTATGAGTGCCTTCAGAGAGCTTTGAATTCTACTATGGATAGAATATATGCAAATATACAGAAATTATTTCTGTCCTAGTTACCTTTCACTGTCAACTTGACAAGGTCTAGAGACAATTGAGACAGGAACCTACTGTTGCCTAGATAAGAATAGCTTGCAGCCATGTCTTTTGGGAGTTGTTTTGAGTGAAGGTTGATATAGGAGTGTATAGGAGTCTATGTAGGCTGTACTATCCCTAGGCAGGTGGGTCTAGGCTGTACAAGAAAGTTGTGAGCCAGATAGTGAGCCAGATAGGCAGTGTTCCTCTATGGTTTTGAATTGGATTTTCTGCTTGAGTTTTTGAGTTGACATCCCTCAATGATAGACTAAAACCTGGATGTATAAACCTAAGATGCTTTTGGTCAAAGTGTTTTACACCGCAATAGAAATTAAAACAGACCCCTTCCTTCTCGTGCTTCCTTCTTTCCTCCCCTCATTCACTCCCTTCCTTTTTTCTTTCCATTCTTCTTTACTAAATAGGCATGAGGTATTCTTCCTTGTGTACATTTAAAAATTAAACAAATGGAGTGAACCACATCAAAGCATATTATATTGCATGTTAGAAGGTAGTGAAAACTGAACAGAGAAAGGAGAGTTAGCACAAAGGATTCAGGGAAAGGATGCCAAAGGCTGAGGAAAGATTTGGCCCAACGTCTTAAAACAGTAGTATTTCCAGCATATCTGAAGAATATTAAAAACACTAGTATGACTATTGTGGAGTAAGGGAAGAGAACTGGAAAACGAACATAATGGTAATGAAGGAGTTTGTTTACATATACTCTTAGAGTCATTTTTAATATTTTACCATGAATTTATATAATGGAGGGAGATTCACATGCAGGTTTTAGGAAGGGGTATAAGAGGATCTGATTGATGTTTTTTGTTTGTTTGCTTTTTGTTTTAGTGAGACAAGTTCTTTCTGTGTAGCATTGGCTGTCCTGGAGCTCTCTCTGTAGACCAGGGTTACCGTGAAGTCATAGAGATCCCCCTGCCTCTGCCTTCCAAGTGCTGGGATTAGAGACATGTGCTATAAATACTCAGTGCAGACATAAAATTTTAAAACTCACTTTGGTGGCTAGATTGAGAATAAAGTTCAAGTGGGATACATACATACATACATACATACATACATACATACAAATGTGTGTGTGAGAGAGAGACAGAGAGAGACACAGAGAGAGTTAGATTTGAACAGGAGACAATACATTTGAGACAGAAGTGAAGGAGTGATTTTAAAAAAAAAATCATGTTGAGAGTAAGTTGGTACCCAGGGAGGCCTCCCCTTCTTAGAGGAGAAGGATAGGGTGGAGGGAGAGGGGCTATGTAAATGGGGACCGGGAGGAGGGAGGGCTACAATCAGGGTGTAAAGTGAATAAATAAATTAATGGAAAAAAATAAAAATACAGAATAAACATTTGGACAAAATCAGGCTGAGATTTTAGGAGCGAATGGGTCAGGAACTTGTTTTTTATTCTCTTGGAAGACATAGCAGCATTTGCTCTTATGAAAGATATGAATTCAGCAGAAACAAAGGAAAGCAAACTGATATTGTAGGCAAGAGACAGACTATTGATTAAGTGATATTGTATAGTTACAGAGAGTAGGTAGGGCATGGGGAACAAATAGCATTAGATGTCACCAAGATTAGTACATATATGTTCATTGGTGGGGAAGCTAGGTATGTAGATAGAGATTTAAATCAACATTGCAGCTCCAAGGAAATTATTTTCTTTGTCTTAGTGAAGTAGAGATAGATCATCACTTGAAAGTAAGGCTTAGAAAAGAGGTCTGGAGAGGTGATAACAGAAGGAAGGATTTACATGGAAAATTTGAGATAGCTATTGGAGCAACTACAAGAATCTACTACTGAAAAAAGGCAGGCGTCATTACATGCCCATTGATTGATAAAAGATCAATGAGATTTTGTGTTTCTATTTTACCAAGTAGAACTGCCTGAATACCGATGTAGAGTCATTAGATAATCTGATTTTACAAGAACTGTGGTTTTGTCATCAGGGTGCTTTCATTACAAAGTAAAAGGCAAGAGAGTTGAGTGTCTTTGTAATAGATAATTATAACACAGGACAACGCAGTGTAAGTTGTTGGATAGCAAGGTGAGAGACAGTGAAAGATTGGAAATTGCAGAAAAGTTCAAAGTGTTTTCAGCTTTGGAGTACTAGAATCAGTGAAATGTGATGGCCATGGAGTTAGAGACGCAGTCATGGTCGTCACAGTGGTGAAGGTTGTGGCTTAAGTGACTGAAGGTGGCAAGGCTGCTGGAGAAGATGCTGAGGGGCACCAATACTGGCGTGATGCTTGGTACCATGTCCATGTGCATTTTTTACTAAAATTGGTAAGTATTAAGAAAGGAATCAATATATATATTATTTATAGTTTTCTATTATGTACAGTTGTGCTGTCTGGGTTACTTTTGTTAAATCACTCTTATTTCCTAAAATCTTAAAGTTCTTGGAATTTAAAAATCTTTGAATTCAACCTGCTCAAATAGTGTTTTAAAAGAAAGCCATAAGCACTATATCATAGAGATTTGGATTCTGAAACAAATAACCCATCTTTTTCATGCATGTGCCATGCATATATAAAGATATAAGCCAGATTTAAAGAATATTATGAAATGTGACATTTTCTAAGTAACTGACATAGTATTTGTTTTCCACTGTATAGTTGTTAATATTATCTGACAAAATGTTTCTCTACCACAAATACTATGTTCCATGGTGTGTATTTATTGAAGATATTAGGGTGCTGTCTATTCATGAAGATTAAATTAATACTTTCAATCAGCGCATCACTGTTTTCTGTTTTGTTTTGTTTTTTACAATACATGCCTATCACAGTACATAACTTCAAAGTAACCACCATTCCTTACCTACGGTTAGGTCAAAATGTAGTCAAAGTGGCCTGAGCCAGATAGATATCTACTTAACGCCTGCTGTTTTGGAACCTTGCATGGGTGCTACTTAAGAATCCCCTGCTCTAGTTACCATTTCTCAAAACTCCACACAGTGTCCTTTCAGGGGCTCTGTGACCTTGAATGTTTGATGATGAGCAAATAGTTAAGCTTTCAATAAGGCTCTCAGGTAAAATCATTGCTGAGGAAAGCTAAGAAGTTGGTGACCTTGATCTTAATTCCTTGCTAATTACCTAGGAAACAAATTTGCTCTGGTGGGGCTTGCCCAGCCGTTCACCTGGCATCCTAATAGAGTAGTTGGGAAGAAGGATTTGGTCAGCATTTGCAAACTCCCATTAGGTCCTGTCATGGATTCTGAATGAGTTTTAATTTCTGCAGATGGAGAATAACAAGGGAAGCCAGATGTAGTAACATCTGCTATTAAGACTCTTGTTTAAGGGTGAAAAGGCAATTCCATTGTTAGAATTTTATTTTAGTTATGTTGGATGGGTTTCAAAAAAATCTTATTTCCCCTTTTTATTTAGCACTGGAAAGAGACATATGAATACACCTAAAATTGGGCTATCTCAATTAGGAAAAATAATTCAAAACATCATAGCGAGACTATTTCAGGTCCATGGCTATTAATATCTACTACAAGTAAAATAAGGAGAGAAATGTGCCAACACACATCTAATATTTCAAATCAGAAGAGATAAGAACTTCAAATGAAGACTTTATTCAACATGAATCATTGGTAGGTTGACACCAATAGGCATGTCAAAGTGGATAGGGGAAAAGCCCAAGAGGACTTAATTCTATACAAAGAACTACAGGCAACTAAGGAATGCTAAGAGTTGGAGAAACAGTCTTTTTCTAGGGAAGAGGACACAAATTGCTTGTCCAATTTAAAAAGGCCAGTTCTTAAATTGTACAAGCAACATACAGACCGAACAGGTTATATTTAGAAATATATATGCACATATATATGTAATAGCAACAAAAAAAGGCCACGATTTTGAGAAAGAGCAAGGAGGGGATATGAGAGTGTTTGGAGGGAGGAAAGGTAAGGGAGAAATGATATATTTATATTATAATTATCAAAAATTTAAAAAATGAAATAAAAAAACTGAGTGGAAGTACAGTGATATAATATAAACTATTCAAGGAAACTGATATCAGAAAACAATGTTGTTGAGATTCCTTCCTAAGGATAATTGCCCTCTTCAAGGTCTTGTTGAAAGCAGTGATAGCTAAAGAGCTACTTGAAGAATTACCTCTGGAGAGATAATTCCCTCCTTCACATTCAGTGATCTTTCTACATTTTTGTTTGTAAGATATGTCTTCTTACATGAATGCATGTGTGTGTGTGTGGGGGGGGGTATATACAAATGTTCACATTTTGCAGTGTTCATGTTTTCTTTTTCCTCTAAGTAGCAGTAGCTTGTAAGACACTCAACTTTAATAACATTCTGATGTGTTGTTTTATGACTCAGAGTACCAAACACACTATGTGGTTGTAAGTACTCAAAATGTTTTCAGTTTGTTGCTTCCTCAGTGCAACTAGGAGTTATTAAAATGGAATGCATTACTTTGGGAAATGTTTGATTTTAGGGAGACTTATTGTTTTGCTTTAGGAGTATATCATTATGATTCTGATTGACAGCTACTGTTGAAAAATGGAAACTCAGGGAATTAGGTTTCATTGTCATGGATACTTCATCCCTTTTTGAGTACTTTATCTAGATGAATGACCATCCAAGCCTTAGGTTTTCATATAAGAACATGCAAAATGTTAGTCACAGAACTCCTAGGATTTCTAACATTAATTGAGATAGTGTATCCCAAGTTCTTGGCACATTAAATAGCTTTGTAGATGTTAGCCCTTTACAGTACTAAAGTGGTGTTCATACTAATAAATATATGTATACTAACATATGTATATACATACTTTCTGAGTAGATGCAAAAGATAAAAATTCAGAATAAGATGAAGCAGTTTCCAGTGACTTTTGTAATGAGGTCTCAATTAACTGTTTGACTGTGACCGACATTTTACACAATCCAGTTTCTAAGAAATTCCTGCATGCTGACTTCTTAGGCTGATATGGCAGCTGGTAGGCCATTTATTACTAGTTCTATTTTGGTGGAAAATTCAGCCTTGTGTGTCATTTAGAGTTTGTGACACATGTACCCTCCCAAGGCTTAATGAGTTGTCTGCAGATGGGCTGTTATTTATTACAGTCATGTAGAATAAAATTGATTGTCTTCTAAAATTAATTTTTCATTTGCCTCCAGTCTTGCTTTAATAGAGGACACACAGTTGCCTGTTTGCAGAAATACTGTTTAATCACATTAATATCTCAGCCCCCCAGGCTGAAGAAGATAATTGTACAAACGAACAGCAAAATCTGTATCTTTAACTTCTTTTTATGATTAAATTATGCAAATGACTTATCTCCTGCCCTTCCAAGCACTAATCATCTAATTAGGAATGATGTGTTAAAGGGACGGTTTTGAATCAAGAGAGGGACAAATGCAGGAAACAGAATGGGAACTGACAGTGAAACTACTGAATATAGAGGAATATATAGTGGAGGAAATCTGTGTAGTTCACATGAAAAGGAACAGGAAGACATTGCATACCTTCTATATACCTGATAGGTTTGCTCTGTTGGCAGAAAAAAAATATTCTCAAGTTTTGGTGGAATATTCTCTGACATTAACTTTAAGTTATCAGTAAGGGGTTACCATTATACCCAGTAAAGAGCTATCTTGAGATATGAATCCTTGTAAGGTAATCCATATCAAAGGAGTTAAAAACACCGCCATGATGAACTAAGGTTTTCAGATTCTTCCTTTCATAAAAGCAATGTTTTTTTTCCCTGAAAACTTGAAGGTCTAGACATACAAGCCTATAATAAACATAATTTTCCCAATTCTCAGTTGACAACTCAGTATTAAATTATAAACCATATTTAAAAAATCTGGCCATGATTCTGTACTTCTACCTTCAGAAAGGATTGTCAAACCTTTTAAGAATCTAGGCATGGTGAAACCTGCTTGGACCCTCAGCACTGGAAAGGCTGAGAAAGGAGGACTGCAGTGGATTTATGGGCAATCTAGGCAATCTAGAATGCTCTCGGTCAGCCTGGCAACATGGCAGGACAATGGTGCTAATAAATGAAATCCAAGTGGATCAAATGACACCAAAGAACTTTCAGCAAGAGAGTCATATATGGTTTTGTTAATACACCAGTCCTTATAATATAGACATTATTATTAAATAACAATTATGAGTGGGTATAAAAATATCAATAAATAACATTATTATTTCTTAGAACTTTTGCCATAATTTGTGAATGAACATGGTTATTATAATAATAATATAAAAACAAATAATGAAACTCATTGAATTAAGTTTATTATGGATAATATGAAATATCTAATCATCCTTCTTTGGGTACAGTTTTGTAAGACAGAGACAATAATATTTGTATTTCATTGATTTTACTGCTATGCTTTCACTGTTTTTTACAGTCATCTTCAGGATATTTGCTCTATGTAATGCAAAGAATTTCCTCAAGCATTTGAAGACAAATGCACAAGAAATCTATTCCAAATGTAATACAAACAAAACTAGACTTCTGTTGCTATTTTTAGTTTAGGTTATTTTCCTTCATTCATAGTTCAGGTCACTGATCATGCCTACCCCTATTTCCTATTAGAATATACCAGATCCTACTGGATTTGCTTGTTTATTCATCATCTTTGCTTGTTAAGAAAAGGCATCAAACTATAGTTTCCCTGCTTTTGATGTAAAAAATGATTAAGTTCTTTATTCAGACAATTGAAGCCAGTTATTAAAGCTTTTTGTGTTGACTGATTTGAACATTATTCTGAATTGTGTATTCCTGCAGATTATTTATTTATTTATAAATTTAGAGAACACAACCTTAAAATAATACAAAATTCATAAGTTCCAAGTTAATTTTTGGATGTAAAGTTCTGAGAATTTATTCTGTTGCTTTCTCCCTTTCTTTTGGAGAGTTAAATTTTTCCAAACAAAAGCATAATATTACTGTATAATATGATTAAGAACATGCTTAAAATAACTGGCTGAACCCCTGTTAATACATTTAATTTGAGAGGATTGAATATATTCGCAGAGAAATTGCTATGGTTTTGCAGTCTAAATAAGTTAAAGATACATTCCTTTGGTATTAAAGGAGTCAGTGAAGAATGATTTCAATATTTGAAAATAACAGTATGTGATTTTTAATCCCCAGGTTCTAATAAGTTTTCCACATGACATTTGTAGATGGAATGGAACAAATTCTTATTAACTTATTATAGTAAAATTAATGTTTTTATTGGTTATATAAATAATTTAAGCATATCTGCTTTCCTTGGCTGTGGGAGCTCCCAGATCTCCTAAGATGGAAACACAAGATCAAGTGCTTTCTACATCTTTCGTGGTCTTAAAGAATTTTTATAGAATGCTAGGATTATGAGAAACAAATTTTAAATCACAGTATGGAGCAATTAAGTACTTTATGCCTGTCATCAGGAACACTGAGAAAAACATTGAACCTAAAGTTCCAGTATTTTTCTTCATTCAAATGCTAAAATGAGAGTTATAGAAACCAAGATGATTATCAGGAGGGGATTGAAGCATCCTCTATACAGCAAGCCTATATTCCCTGAAAATTGAAGACAACTCAAAAAAGTTCAGTATTTGTTTTCTCTTCATAAATAACCAGAATTATGATGTTGTTTTCTTCCAATTCTAAGCTAAACTGCTGTGGTTTTAATCACCCAGAAGAAAAGAAAATATACAAGATCAAAGTTCCACTATCTTATTTTTTTCTGTCCATATCCACCAATTAGAATTAGTTAGTGATCTTCAGAAAAACTCCAAATTGCTGTGCATATATGGCAAATTGATACATGTAAAAGCTGGATAAACGATTTAGGCCAAAAGGGCTATTTGCCTCTGGAAAACACTACCTGTATAGGCAATCCCAATTTCTTCAAACTGTAGGGAAGGAAAGTCAATACCTTTCTTTGGTGTTCCTGTCAGCTCTGTGATTTTCATTTTCTTTTCTCCATTTATTTATTCAGTGTGGTGATAGAGAATCTTAATGAGACAGGACAGGGTCTAACCTGGGGCCATAATTTCTAGGTAATTAGTTCAAGAGGCAGAGGCAGCAGAAGAACATGGTTTTTAGTTTGCTAAAGGGCCTGATTCTTTCCCTAATACATGCTTTGCCTTCTGGCATGCTCAGTTTTCAAGCATCTTTCCCTTAGTTGATACTAGTTCACTGGTAGTAATTAATTTCTGTCTTCTCAGTAAGGGTCTTTGAAGTTTATTCATTTCCCAACTCCATTAGAGTACCTAGAGTGACATTTATTAACTATAGATTATCTAGCCTTCTTTCATACATGTTCCATGTATTATTATCACTAAATAAAATTTCAATAACCTAAACATAACAGTATTTATTGTCAAAACTTGATGCATTAAGTACATCCATTACTGTGCACTATACACACACATATACACATTACTAGTATAATAATGAAATTAAAATCTATAAAGTCATAGTTATTAGTTTCTGTCCTTTGTGCTTTGATCATCATCTATGATCCAGATACTATGATCATGATTTTCTTTCATTATTTATTTTGATTCCTATAACTACATTAGAAGTTAAACATTGTCAGTCCATTTTTATAGTGGATAGAATCAGTGCTCAAATTACTGAAATTGTCAATAATAACAGTTCATCAGTGGAGACACAGGAGTTCTTTGACACCAAATTTGTAATTCTACTGTACAATTCTGAACTATCCAAACCAATATATTAAGTAAAAATTGGTAAATTAAGGCATCATGGAATTAGGCTTCAGGTATGGGTATTCGAATTAAGAACACAAAATTTCAATTATCTCTTATATTTTTCTTGGTAAGACAGAAAACATATTTTGAACATTGCATATATGAACATGTTTTCAGAGAGGTGGCAAAAAAATGCCAATGAAAGCTATGATTATAAGATGGGACAACAATTTTCACCTTGAAAAATGAATATCAGTTTATTTTGACAAGCAATGTTTCCACTGGATTAATAATAATAAAATAATAATAATAATAATAATAATAATAAAAAGAATACATTTCAGGTGGAAGCAAAATTATTGAAGCTACTATTGTTCTCTTTCCTTTGTATATTACCTTTTAAATGATAAAATTGTGTTTTGAAGATAGGTAATAACAATCCATTAAAAACAATTTAGGCTGTTGAATGTTAACTATGATGTTTATGGAGAGCTATAAAGTGGAAAGAGTCTTACATCTCCGCATCATAGGATTTAATTATGCAATTTGCCATGACTCTAAGGACAATGAGATCAGGTTTCATATAATATCAGAAGGGAAGAATATTGAGGAAATGGTAATCAGAATCAACACAAATTCTGGTTCATACACCAGGCAAATGTACAAAGGCATAGAATATTTTAGTCATTTAATATTTCTTCTATTGATACATAAGGACTATTTTCTCTCTCCTACACACACTAACACACACACACATACACACACACACACACTATTACCACTACCTCTACCACCACAACCAACAACAATGACAAAAAACAACATAACTTAAGAAGAATTATGGCTTACCTATGATAAACAATAATGGTGGAAAAGAAGAGAGATTTATTTTAAATTGTACTTTGAGTCTGGTATTCATTGGATATTTTTTTTATAACATTTTATTTTCATCTAATCCATTTGGAGGACCCTGAATTTGCTTATTAACAATAGTTAATGAAGTGTTATAGTTATACAGAATGACAATAAAATTTCATGAGCTGAGTGAGATATTTAACTGTATGTTGTAAAACATGGTCAGAAGTCCCAGCTACCTGAATCTTATAATGTATTGAATTAAAAGGAAATTCATCTGCAATATTTTTGTATGACATGCACAGAAAAGGTTCATATATGACACATATTTCTATATGCTACCATGTAATGGAAAAGTAAAATATTTAGTTGACATAGAGCCACTTTTATTAATAAACAATAATATGTCTTCTTATCAAATTTGAATGGAATATGAGAAACACATTCATAAAGCCTTCCTTTTAATTTGAGACTACAAAGGTATTGGGATGGAAGTTTTAGGACATATAAGATCAAGTCTGGTGACAATCGTTAGAGCAAAGATAGGTCAGGAACAGAAGGTGGAGAACCAGCTGAACCTCATATTTGAGTTATTATCACCTATTCCTATCACACTTTACAGAGAACTACAGCCATATAATCCAGGGATAAGTAACTAAGGCATGGTGTCTATGTAATGAAGGGAGCTAGTCTACTTATTAGGTAACCTACCTAACACAAAGAACACGAGCTTGCAAAATTTTATGTTAGCTGGAATATTTTATACATTTTATCTGTATAGCTAATAAAAGGAAAGGGCCTCTTGAGTCCTTTCCCTTTCTATTAATGAAATGCTGACAAGCCCCATCTTATGAGAGTCTTGGGTGCATAATCACAGTTTCAGTGAGTTTATGAGAGTAACACCCATGTTATATCCAGAAGACATCTTTTTGCAGCATACCGTCATATCCTTTGACTCTTCCATTCTGTTCATCCCATCATCTGGAGTGTTTACTGAAACTTTGAAGGACATAGAGACCTATTTAGTGTCAAGGAGTCCACTGCCCTTTATTCACAGCACTTTGACTAGTGACGAACTTTTGTGTCACCTACTATTTACTGTAGGAGGAAGCTTCTCTGCTGCTGCTGCTGAGAGTAGCACTAATCTCTTCCCCCTACCTCTCTTGGAAGACAGTTTGTAAAATGAAAGCAGTAAACTGAGGGACCATCAACATCCCAACTCTGATTTTTAACCAGATTTTCATGACCATGCTTCACTTCTCACCTGTTATAATAAGTCTCAAATGCAGGCATTGGTTACATCATAAAATATGTGAAACTCTTGCTCTAATGGTCACATCTTTCTATGCTCATAATTATTGTATTTTATTGTCTTTAAGGTGTGTGTGTGTGTGTGTGTGTGTGTGTGTGTGTGTGTGTGTGAATGTAGACATGTGTACCAGGGCACACTTTTTGAAAGTGTGGTCCAGTTCAGTGTTTGGGAGTTGGTTCTTTCCTTCCACCTTGTGGGATCCAGGGATCAAACCTTGGTGATTACACCTGCAAGCAAGTGTTCTACCTGATTTGACATATTGCCCACCCTTGTATCACCCCATTCTTAACAACGACTCTACTTATAATTAAAGAACTCTTCTTTTTTTCTTTTTCATTTTTTTCATTTTTATTGGCTATTTTATTTTAATTTCAAACGTTATCCCCCTTCCCAGTTTCTCCTCCACAAGCCACAAGCCCCTCCTTCCTCCCCCTGCTTTCTTTTATGATGTTTTGGTGGAATATTATGAATGGTAATTGAGATGATCTGATACAGTATTAACAATCTTATCCTTTGAAAACATGTCCTGTTAACTGAGTATTTGCTGTTCACAGATGTTGTATCTTAAACTCTAGATCTTGTTTGTATAATTTTACATTGCAACAAGCATCTTTTTGATCTAATTAATGTTAAGGACTTTTGTAAGATGAGGCAATTAGCATTGGTTACCCTTGTCAGTCAAATATAACTATAAATATCTTTATTAAGATCCCCCAGGATGTGGAGAAAGAGGAACACTCCTCTACTGTTGGTGGGATTGCAAAATGGTAAAACCACTCTGGAAATCAGTTTGGCAGTTCCTCAGAAAATTGGGCATGTCGCTTCCAGAGGACCCTGGCATACCACTCCTGGGCATATACCCAGAGGATTCCCCTGCATGCAATAAAGACACATGCTCCACTATGTTCATAGCAGCCTTGTTTATAATACCCAGACGTTGGAAGGAACCCAAATATCCCTCAAAGGAGGAATGGATACAGAAAATGTGGTATATTTATACAATAGAATACTACTCAGCAATTAAAAATAATGGATTCATGCAATTTGTAGGTAAATGGTTAGATCTGGAAAATATCATCCTAAGTGAGTTAACCCAATCACAAAAGAATACACATGAAATGCAATCACTGATAAGTGGTTATTAATGAGCCCAGAAGCCCTAAATACTCAAGGCACAATTAGCAAGTCAAATGATTCCCAAGAAGAAGAAAGGAGAGGACCCTGGGCCTGAAAAGATTGGATCCAGTTTTGTAGACCCAGAACAGAGAAATAGCGGGGTGGTGGGGGGGATGATTGGGGAATAGTTGGTGGGGAGAGGAATTATGGGATGTATGGTGGTGGGGATCTGGTAAAGGGGAAAGCCTTTGGAATGTAAACATAGAATATAGAAAATAAAAATTTAAATAAAAAAGTTGCTATAAAAAAAAGATCCCCCAGCATGCAATAAGGATACATGTTCCACTATGTTCATAGCAGCCTTATTTATTAATAGCCAGAAGCTGGAAAGAATCCAGATGTCCCTCAATGGATGAATGGATACAGAAAATGTGGTATATATACACAATGGAATACTATTCAGCCATTAGAAACAATGAATTCATGAAATTCTTAGAGAAATGGATGGAGCTGGAGAACATCATACTAAGTGAGGTAACCCAGTCTCAAAAGAATACCCATGGTATGCACTCACTGATAAGTGGATATTAGCCTAGAATCTTGCGACACCAAAGACACAATCCACATACCAAATGATGTCTGACAAGAAGAAAGGGGTGGACACTAGTGCTGGAAATAATCAAAGCATCAGTGTAGGGGAATATCAGAACAGGGAAGTGGGAAGGGGTGGATGAGGGAGCAGGGGAGGGAAAAGGGCATGTGGGACCTTGGGGGGGTGGGGAAATAAAAAAAGGGAAATAAAATGTAAATATAGAATATATCCAATAAAAATTTTTTTGATCCAAAAAAAAACCAAACACAAACAAACAAAAAAGATCAACTTGGAGGATCAATGTAAATAATAAACGACATGACAATCTGTCTTCTTCAAATTTTTAGTTTAGCTTTTAACAGTCTTACTTACTTCCTAGGCTCTACTTTGTAAATGAGGCAATGTCAGCCCATACTCTACCATCTTGCCACATGTACTGGTTTATGCCCCCTTTGTTTTGTGTTCTGAAAAAAAAGTCTCAAAATTACTCAAGACAAATTTGCAAAACAAAATTAATAAGCACAAGAAGGCTCAGTAATTAAATGCACTGCTTGTTCTTCAATAGGACCCAGGTTTGATTCCTAGTACCTAAATGGGGGCTCACATCCATCTTTGACTCTATTTGCAAGCTATCTGACAATCTCCTCTGGCCTCTGTGAACAGCAGGTATGAATGTGGTGGTTATACATACATGCATGCAAGCAAAAGCCTTCTTCACATAAAATAAGAAAATAAAAACCTCATAAGTATTAAGTATTTTGATTCTTTCACAAAGTAATGACTTACTAATAAATACTAGGTCTGAAATAAGTATTCAACTTAATTAAGACATTCAAATTAAAACTTTATTAGTTATTAAACCACACACATAAGTGGTTTTAATTCTTACTATTTAATTTGTTCTTACAAGCTTGATATTAATAGTGGAAAATACTTTCCTGACACATGGAATAATAAAATTTTGATGTTTTGCAAAGTGTGTGTGTGTGTGTGTGTGTGTGTGTGTGTGTGTATGTGTGTGTGTGTGTAGCCTAGATAGATCCTATCACATGTTGAATATTCACTGAATGGTACATAACGTTAGCAATACTTGCAAAAGATCCAGTCTTCCATTATGGGTAATAGAGCAGACATTTGGTGCACTGTTATGAACTATACAGTTTATTTATTTATTATAAATTTTGTTTATTATGCAGTCTTCTAATACAACATTCACTACTAAGACTATATTTAGTATTGCATCATGGATAGGACTCCCAAGGAAAAAAAATGGATTTTCCTGTTTCCTATCTTTGAGGAAACCTAACAAAATGTGCATGTGAGAGAAACAGAAGTGTATACTTCTAAAAAAAATTAAAAATTAAGGATATACTGTAGAGTTTTCAGTTCTATAAAAGGTTAGCGAGAGAAGGTATCTTGATGTTTTTATGGAACTTGGTACCATACGGAGAATCACAGCTTCCTTTGTCACAGCATATATACCATTCATAACAATTTTTATATTCTTTTTCTATGCATTATGGTGCCATCTGGTAAATGTACATCCTAGTATAAGAATTTTGTTCTACTGACTTGTTAAAAATGTTTTTATTTTGTGAAATATTGCAATAAAGTAAATTCTATTTACCCATTAATTTTGTAAAATTATGGTTCGTTCAATAAAAGAAAAACATTCTTGTTTTTAATTAAAATTTTAAGTCTGTGTAGATTTATTTTAATCACTACACACATAAAAATTCATCTGTCCTCTTCCTTCAATTATCCTTGTAGGTGAGAATTAAACTGTTTTTATATTGTAAAGTTTATTTGGTGCTGTTTGCCTTTTTAAAGACACAGAAGTTGCTTGAATGATGATCAGTGAAATACATGCAAGTAAAGGACAGTATTATTCTACATGAGAAAACATTTGATTTATAGTCTCAAACTGGGTTGAGACTCATGTGTCAAACTGGGTTGTTCAATTTAACTCCTTTTAAAACCACCTATTATGTTAAACCTTTATTTAAAAAACATGCTTGCAAAGGAACATTTAGTTCATTCTTTTCTGGACATGACTGGCAACTAGTTTGTGTTTAAAATGGTTCGGTAACAGTATAGCAAGTCAGGGTTAAATATATGTTAGCTAAATATATTTTAACAATTCTGGATAGAGACAATTACCTCTCAGTTTAATTCTTGACCTTTCTTTTGGAGTGAAACCATTTTGTTAGTTCCAACAAAAATGCAGATATCTTTATTAAACAGTAATTCTCACAGTTTTGAGAGGGCAGGTTTCATTATATTGTTCAGACTTGACTGGAACCCTTAGGCTCAAGGAAGGCTCCTGCCTCAACCTCCTTAGTATCTTAGATACAGACACTGGTAATTTCATTGGCTTCTTACCATTATTCCCTTCAAATTCTAGGAAAAAATATATTTTTCACTTTTTAAAACTACTCTTTATAGTTTTGATAATAATTATATGAAAATAAAAATATCTTGGGATAAAATTAAAAAAAAGAAACACAACGCTCTCATTCCCTTTCACCAAAAAAAAAAAAAAAAAAAAAAATACGATGACATATGTCCAGATATCTGTGGGCTCCATTCACATTTGGTATCACACTTTTGTTATCAAAGAGACATGATTGTGTCACTGAAAAGATATTTTTATCTTCTTTTTAAGTAAAAACCTGTTTAAGAAATTATATTTTACATTTTGCTCTGTCTTTTTAAGCCAGCTTTCTTTTCACGTCACTGTTATGTCATCTTTCTGCCCTACTGGTTCCCTCTTTGCATATCTCTTGAAACACTTTCTGAATTGTTATTTTGAAAAAGCATGTTGAAAATTCTGTATGATGTAGAAATAAAGCAGGCTATGCTAACAAAGATACTCTGACTGAAGGAGAATAAGTTTCATCAAGATATACTTTGCCTAGGTATCAAAATTATGTAGAATTTGATCCACAGTAATACTCATATGTACACATGTGCTACATCTTGAAAAATCACTTGCAAATTTTTCTTTAGAAAATTCACAGAATTAACTAAGTAGAAAAGAGTCACAAATGTCATTTTATTGATTTAGCTAAAATCAGTTTAACTTTGGTGTTCATTTTTATATACTTTGTTATTTAATCTCTTATGCTACTTTTCAACAAAAAGTAGATATAGGCTGAAAATGAGAAATTATGGTAACAGTGTATATATTAAATTTAGTAAAATTTTGTTTTACTAGATTATCTTTTATTTTATTTGTGTATGCTTTATATATCATTGTTCATGATCCCTATGAATTGCAGTGTAACCTTAAATCATTACTTATTTCTTTCCATCTAATATTTTGTGTGACATAAGACAAGTAATTCTTATTTTCTCAGCTCTTTTTATCTATAAATAGTTAAAACCACTTTGCATATCTTCCTGATTAGTTGAAATTTTGAATTAAAATGTGACAATGTTTTCAAAACACCAATATGGTATTTTTACCCCTCCTTCCACCAGGCTATATATAGACTGCTTAGGGTTAGAAATTGCATCTTACTCTATTATCCTAATTTTCATGTACTAAATATGATGATATGGTAGATCCTGCTGCAGATACATGAAATCAAAATGATTAGGACCAGTACTTTGGGATAGAGGCTGTAACATACCAAAAGTTCACAACTAGGTGGTTTAATTTAGTGAATTTCAGGTTAGTCCGGATTATATAGCTAAATCCTGTATCATAAAACAGTCTCAAAATTATCAAGAATGTATTCTTTCTGATATAGGAGTAGGGAATTGACAGAGCAGAAGTTGTGATGATTAATAGTGATTGTTAACTTGATAGGTTCTATAAACAACTAGGAGACAAGCTTCCAGGCATGTCCATGCTTGTGAGAAATTATTTAGATTAAGTTAGTCTTTGGGCAAGTGTATGAGGATGGTGATTTCTATTATATTAAGTGAGGTAGGAACATCTGCTGTAAGAGTGGGGGCCAGCATTCTCTAGGCTTGGATTCTGTACTGCATTTAAAGAAAGCTAGCTAAGCACCAGCATTTACCATTCTCTGCTTCCTGACTTTGGATACTATATGACCTCAGGCTTCTACTGCCGCAAAGACTTTACTACTATGAACTATTCACTTAAACAGGGACCTTAAATTTACCTCTTTTCCTCTTGTTGCTTTTCTCAGGGTGCTTTGTCGCAAAATGAGACAAGTAGTTAATACAGGCGTATTTATTCAAGAGCTAGGGGCATAGGAACAATACAGAGAGTGTCACGGGAATGGAGAGGATGAAGTTAATGAACTTCCACAATTTCCCAGAGGTGATCACTTTAGAATGTGCTTTTGAACCAAAGCTAGGATGACAGGGACTCCTGAATAGGAATAAAGAGCCTAAAGAAAATCCCAAGCATGGATGTTCAGTTCGTGTTCTGAAGAGACTGCACGTTGCCATTACTGGGATATAATTTAGGTGCAGGGTGAGCTGCCTAGAAAAGAACTTTGAGAAAACATTCTCTGAAGAAATATTGGAAGAAAAAGGAGACTAGATTATCTAAAAGGCTAATGTGATACTCTGAGGGGGAAAAAAGTCTGGAACTTGACAATGCCAATAGAATGAAGAAAGGTTTGTTACAGTGGTATTGAAATGATTTAATGATTGAAGGCATAATTTAAGAGGAGGGGGTCAAGAAAAGGAACATTTTTAGTGTTTCTAGCGCCTTGGGCCTGCTAGGAAGTCATTTAATTTTTGTGTAATTGGATTTTTGGATTGATTAAAGCTTTTTGCTAGTGAAAGACATTCATATTATTATCATGAAAATAAAGTTTTCTCTTTTCTCTAGTTTGTCACTTCAGCTCATTTTAAGAGTGGTAAATTCACTGTGAAATGAAGGCGGGAGTAGGTGAGTGGGTGGAGGAGTGAGCTCCTTCACAGAGGCAAAGGGGGAGGGGTATGGGATGGGGGATTTTGGAGGGAAAACTGGGAAGGAGGATATCATTTGAAATGTAAATTAATAAAAAATTCTCTAAGGGCAAGCAAACAGTTCTATTTTTCTTTTCTTTACTTTTTATTTTTATTTTTTGGAGGTAGTTTCAAGACATGGTTTATGTGTGCAACCCTGGCTATTCTGGAACTTGGTTTATAGGCTAGGCTGGATGCAGACAGAGATTTGCCTTTGCCTCTGCCTCCAATGTGCTGGGATTAAAGGTGCTGGGCACCACCACTGTGCCCAGCAACAATTTTCAAGCAAAAGCATAGCAATTTTTTGGACTGGCTTTTTTGTTACTGAGGACAGAAGAAAATAGGTTTTGCTATGTAAAACTACTGCTATCATCATTTAAATATAGTCAACCTTTCAATATAGCCCACTAGAGAGACTGGGAAACAGATTTATATTCTTTTCTTTTCTATATTCTTTGTTTACATTCCAAATGCTTTTCCCTTTCCTGGTTCCCTCTTCCCCATAAGTCCCATAATCCCTCTTCCCTCCACCATTTCCCAATCACCCCCTCCCGTTTCTCTGTCCTGGTAATCCCCTACAATGCTGGATCAAGCCTTTCCAGGATCACGGACTTCTCCTTCTTTCTTCTTGGGAATCACTTGATAAGTTAATTGTGTCTTAAGTATTCAGAGCTTCTGGGCTAATTAATATCCACTTATCAATGACTGCATTCCATCTGTATTCTTTTGTGATTGGGTTACCTCACTTAGGATGATATTTTCCAGTTCCAACCATTTGCCTAAAAATTTCATGAATTCATTGTTCTTAATTGCTGAGTAGTATTCCATTGTGTAAATATATCACATTTTCTGTATCCATTCCTCCATTGAGGGGCATCTGGGTTCTTTCCAGCTTCTGGCTATTATAAATAAGGCTGCTATGAACATAGTGGAGCATGTTCATACATAAGGAGGTCAAAGGGATACAAACTGGAAAGGAAGAAGTCAAACTATCACTATTTGCAGATGATATGATAGTATACTTAAGTGACCCAAAAAACTCCACCAGAGAACTCCTACAACTGATAAACAACTTTAGCAAAGCGGCTGGTTATAAAATCAACTCAAGCAAATCAGTAGCTTTCCTATACTCAAAGGATAAGCAGGCTGAGAAACAAGTTAGTGAAATAACACCCTTCACAATAGCCACAAACAATATAAAGTATCTTGGTGTGACTCTAACCAAACAAGTGAAAGATCTGCATAAGAACTTCAGGTCTCTGAAGAAGGAAATGGAAGAAGACCTCAGAAAATGAAAAAATCTTCCATGCTTGTGGAATCCTGCCAATGCAGGATTAATATAGTAAAAATGGCCATCTTGCCAAAAGCAATATACAGATTCAACGCAATCCCCATCAAAATCCCAACTCAGTTCTTCATAGAGTTAGAAAGAGCAATTCTCAAATTCATCTGGAATAACAAAAAACACAGGATAGCTAAAACTATTCTCAACAGTAAAAGAACTTCTGGGGTAATCAATATCCCTGACCTCAAGCAGTACTACAGAGCAATTGTGTTAAAAACTGCATGGTATTGGTACAGCGACAGGCAAGTAGATCAATGGAATAGAATTGAAGACCCGAAAATGAACCCACAGAATTATGGTCACTTGATCTTTGATAAAGTAGCTAAAACCATCCAGTGGAAAAAAAGATAGCCTTTTCAAAAAATGGTGCTGGTTCAACTGGAGGTCAGCATGCAGAAGAATGTGAGTTGATCCATTTTATATTCTTTTTTTTAATTGGATATTTTATTTGTTTACATTTCCAATGTTATCCTCTTTCCAGGTTTCCCCTCTGAAAATCCCCTATTCCATCCCCCTTACCTTGCTTCTATGTGGGTGCTCCACCACCCGGCCACTCACTCCTGCTTCACTGCCCTAATATTTCTCTCCACTGGGGTATCAAGCCACCACAGGACCAAAGGCCTCCCCCTACTCCCCATTGATGCCAGATAAGGCCCCTTCACCTCCTTCAGTCTTTCCCTAACTCCTCTGGTGGAGTCCCTGTGCTCAGTCCAATGGTTGGCTGCAAGCATCCATCTCTGTATTTGTCAGGTACTTGCAGAGCCTCTCAGGAGACAATTGTATCAGGTTCCTGTCAACAAGAACTTCTTGGTATCAGTAGTAGTGTCAGGGTTTGATGACTGTATATGGGATGAATCCACAGGCGAAGAGTCTCTGGATGGCCTTCCCTTCAGTCTGTGTTCAGTTCTTTGTTCCTGAATTTCCTTTAGACAGGAGCAATTCTGGGTTACAATTTTGGAGATAGGTGGATGTCCTCATCCCTCACATTTCCCCAAGTGGGAGAAGGGCCTTACCTAACCTCTGGATATGGTCTTGACAGGTTCTCCTTCCTCTTTGTGGGGTATTTCAGCTAATGTCATCCCTATGGGGTCCTGGGAGCCTCTTGCTTTCCCGGCATCTGGGACTCTGGTTGTTACCCCCAGTTCCCCATTCCCCATTGCTACACACCTCTGTTCAATTTCCTGACCCTCTGTACTTCTCATCCATCTCCTCCCATACATGATTCTGCCCTTCTTCCCCCTCCCCTCCTTTCTTCTTCCAAAGTCCCCCCTACCCTTTACTTCCCTTGGTTATATTGTTCCCCCTTCTAAGTAGGACTGAAGCATCCACTCTTTGGTCTGCCTTTATATGTTATTTGACCTTAAAAACAGTGGTTAGATGCCATGAAGTAGGAGGCAATGCCCTAACCATATGTGTGTGGTTAGGCCCAAGACCCTCTTCCATCCTTGTCATACAACACCAGATTTATATTCTTAACGAATAGATTCTGTTTATACAACAGTTTCTTGTGTAACAATTGGGTAATATTTTTTTTAATTAGCAGAAAATAATACACCCATATTGTAGTAGAAGAAACTAATGTTTGAAATAACTCCTTTTAAAGATATCAGGTGGTAAATCTTTGCGTCAGGAATTGCCTTCATCTTCTGGTTTCCATCTGAAAGTAGGTGTTTTGTTGTTGTTGTTGTTGTTGTTGTTTAACTAGCTACTCAAGTTATTCTTCAGCAGATAGCAATTGGGAGTCATTAAATGTTTGTAGGCCAGTCTGGAGTGTGAAAGAAGATGGAAGTCAGGGAGGGGGTTAATGTAAAATAGAAGTATCTAAAAGGTTGTGATGGGACTGTGAAGGAGGATGGGACAGAGTTCAGGAAGGTTTTAAATGCTTACCCACTTCACAGGCATGAAGCACCGATTTCATTGTAGTGGTTATGAATGAAGCTGCTGAGTTTTGCTATTTTATTAATTGTTAAGTTGACCCATGTATGAAGTCCATGCTTAATGTCAAATGCATACATTTCAGCAAAGGAAAGATCACCTGCTGTATTCACTGTTTTATTTTATGAACCTAGAAGCATGTCTGCAATGGATACTACAAAAGTCTCTGTTGAATTCATTCTTCCAATTTCTCACATTCATTTCTCACATTGAATCAAGTCAGAATACTATTTATGTGGCTGGGGGTGGTAATCCTCATCATATCCTCACTCTAATAATAGATAACAGCAAAATGATTAAATATACTTAGAAAATATATCCCCATGCTTTATTGTATTGGATTTTTGAGATGATAGACTTTTTATGGGTAAGAAAGTAGTTGAGGTTCAATAAAATAAGTTGAGTTGTTCAGGGCTACATAGTGGTAAGAGTTGTGTTCTATTTCTATAAAGTATATGTCTTCAAGCACACACCATAGAAAATGAGTTTTGAGAGTTTTACAAGATTTCTTCCATTCTTTAAAATGAGAGACATTCTACTTTTAGTCTATATACTGAATTCAATAGATTTTACCCCTTTTAATCTTGCCAATGGGAATTTCCTTTTCAGTTTATACTTCTTTCTGTACTGGATTTTTCTTTGTTGTTCAGGTTGGTTTTCTATGCTCTTGGACTCTATCACTTAGGCCTCTGTGTAGCTGAGACTGAGCACCAGGAGCTGGGAGTCAAGGTATGCACCCAGATGCTCAACTGTACATTGCTTCCTATCAGCCTTTGCATAATTCTTTGTATTATATTATTTAGTACTGGTGGCAGAATATTTTCAGTAGGTGTATTCCATCTATAAGTTGTCAGTTTAATAGTAACAAATCTGGCTTGGCTGCTGTATTGGATAAGTGTATTCTAAAATATTTGAATACTAAAAAAATGATTCTTAGGGTTTTGGTTTTGTTACCCATATGATCATGACAGGGGATAGTAAGGAATCTGGAAATATCAAACATCAGTATTTGCAAATAATGCTACTTTTCATTATGTGGCTGTGTAAATATAATGATAAACCAAATGATTTCGCTTTGCAAATGTTAAACAAGGGGGCATATTGAAGGTAGATATGTGACCTAAAACAACTATATTTTTCCTTTAATGATTTTCTTACAAACTTTGAAAATAAACAAACATATTCATTTCACAAGACATATAGTTTTTAGATAAAATGATCAATTTAAGATTTTATTTTGTTTTCATATAAAACACTTTTGATTATTTTGTAGAAGTCTTTTTTTAAATTTTTTTATTTTCTATATTCTTTGTTTACATTCCAAAGGCTTTCCCCTTTCCAGTTCTCCCCCTCACCATATGTCCCATAAGTCCTCTTCCCCCCCCCCAATTCCCCAGTCACTCTCCCCACCCCACCATTTCTCTGTTCTGGTACTCTCCTACAAAACCAGATTTAGATTTTTCCGGACCAGGGTCCTCTCCATCCCTTTTCTTGGGAATCTTTTGCTTAGCTAATTGTGTCTTGAGTATTCAGAGCTTCTGGGCTCCTTAATATCCACTTATCAGTGATTGCAATTCATGTGTATTCTTTTGGGATTGGGATGACTCACTTAGGATGATATTTTCCAGATCCAACCATTTACCTACAAATTGCATGAATTCATTATTTTTAATTGCTGAGTAGTATTCCATTGTATAAATATACCACATTTTCTGTATCCATTCCTCCGTTGAGGGACATCTGCGTTTTTTCCAGCTTCTGGCTATTATAAATGAGGCTGCTATGAACATAGTGGAGCATGTGTCTTTATTGCATGCAGGGGAATCCTCTGGGTATATGCCCAGGAGTGGTATGCCAGGGTCCTCTGGAAGTGACATGCCCAATTTTCTGAGGAACTGCCATACTGATTTCCAGAGTGGTTGTACTAGCTTGCAATCCCACCAACAGTGGAGGAATGTTCCCCTTTCTCCACATCCTTGCCAGCACCTGTTGTCTCTTGAGTTTTTAATCTTAGCCATTCTGACTGGTGTGAGATGGAATCTCAGGGTTGTTTTGATTTGCATTTCCCTGATGACTAATGATGTTGAACATCTCTTAAGGTGCTTCTCAGCCATCCAAATTTCTTCTGGTGAAAATTTCTTGTTTTGCTCTGTACCCCCTTTTTTAATAGGATTATTTAGTTCTTTGGGGTCTAACTTCTTGAGTTCTTTGTATATATTGGATATTAGCCCTTTGTCGGTTGTGAGGTTGGTGAAGATCTTTTCCCAATTTGTTGTTTGCTGTTCTGTCTTTCTGACAGTGTCTTTTGCCTTACAGAAACTTTGTAATTTTGAGAGGTCCCATTTGTCAATTCTTGATCTTAGAGCATAAGCTATTGGTGTTCTGTTCAGGAACTTTCCCCCTGTGCCCATGTCCTCCAGAGTCTTCCCCAGTTTCTTTTCTATTAGTTTCAGTGTGTCTGGTTTTATGTGGAGGTCCTTGATCCACTTGGAGTTTATCTTAGTGCAAGGAGATAAGAGTGGGTCAATTCGCATTCTTCTACATGTTGACCTCCAATGGAACCAGCACCATTTGTTGAAAAGGCTATCTTTTTTCCACTGGATGGTTGTAGCTCCTTTATCAAAGATCAAGTGACCATAACTCTGTGGGTTCAAATAAAGAGAACCATACAAAGAATCAACAAAACCAGGAGCTGGTTCTTTGAGAAAATCAACAAGATAGATAAACCCTTAGCCAGACTAACCAAAGGGCACAGAGACAGTATTCAAATTAATAAAATTAGAAATGAAAAGGGGGATATAACAACAGAGTCTGAGGAAATTCAAAAGATCATCAGATCCTACTACAAAGGCCTATACTCAAAACAACTGGAGAATCTGGAGGAAATGTACAATTTCCTAGACAGATGCCAAATACCAAAATTAAATGAGGATCAATTAGATCAGCTAAACAGTCCTATAACTCCTAGGGAAATAGAAGGCATTATAGAAAGCCTCCCAACCAAAAAAAAGTATGGGACCAGATGGTTTTAGTCCAGAATTCTAACAGGCCTTCAAAGAAGACCTAATACCAACACTCTTCAAACTATTCCACAAAATAGAAACAGAAGGGACACTGCCCAACTCATTCTATGAAGCCACAATTACGCTGATACCAAAACCACACAAAGATACAACAAAGAAAGAGAACTACAGGTCAATTTCCCTTATGAATATTGATGCAAAAATACTAAATAAAATTCTTGCCAACCGAATCCAAGAGCACATTAAAATGATCATTCACCATGATCAAGTATAGTCTTCATCCCAGGAATGCAGGGATGGTTCAATATACGGAAACCCATCAATGTAATCCACTACATAAAAACTAAAACAAATAAACCACATGGTCATCTCATTAGATGCTTAAAAAGCATTTGACAAAATTCAGCATCCTTTCATGCTAAAAGTCCTGGAAAGAACAGGAATTCAAGGCCCATATCTAAACATAGTAAAAGCAATCTACAGCAAACCAGTAGCCAACATCAAAATAAATGGAGAGAAACTTGAAGCATTCCCACTAAAATCAGGGACTAGACAAGGCTGCCCTCTCTCTCCATATCTTTTCAATATAGTACTTGAAGTTCTAGCGAGAGCAATTAGACAACATAAGGAAGTCAAAGGGATACAAATTGGAAAGGAACAAGTCAAACTATCATTATTTGCAGATGATATGATAGTATATGTAAGGGACCCAAAAAACTCCACCAGAGAACTTCTACAGCTGATAAACAACTTCAGCAAAGTGGCTGGTTATAAAATTAACTCAAGCAAATCAGTAGCCTTCCTATACTCAAAGGACAAGCAGGCTGAGAAAGAATTTAGGGCAATTTTGTCGAAGTCTTATAACTTACTCTGTTTGCTTCCAGGTAAAGAAGCACACACACCTCAGGCTTGTCCACAGAAACTTCACTAGGGCTATTTTCTCAATTGTGATTCCCACCATGAAAAATCCTCCAGTGTCAAGTTACATAAAACTAACCAGGACACTTTCTTTGTCTTTATTTCAAATGTGGTAAAAATATTTACGATAAAAAGGTCATCCCCCTTTATACTAGATTTGAATATGTAGTCCTGTTTTTTGCTTACAAATAGGACTATTTTTTTTAAACTTCAAGTACTTTTGTAGCGTTTTGATAGGTTGGTTTCTTATCTGTATCTATTTGTGGGTTGGTATTCCTGGCCAAGGAGTGTATTTGTATAGAATTTTGAACTGCTATCAGAGAATATATTTTGTTATTTTGGCATGACCAATAAAACTGGCAAAATTGCTTGTGTTAAGAATGGAGGATCAGGGTTCATGAATTATATTATTATTTTCATCATAAACTTCCTATTTGACTTTTAACATCCAACTTCATATCTATTGTTCTTGAATTTACCTTCTGTAAAGTGTAATAATATTTAACTACCTCATACAGAATGTTATGAAGCTTAGCTTTCCATTTCTGAGAGTCTCAAATATAAAGGACAATAATGGTTATTAGCATTACTCTACTCTGACTGGCATATTTGTGACCAGTTTTAGTATAGAATATATAAATAAATGAGGGCAGTTCAGTTTCTTCTTTTCTGCAGTGTGCAGTCACATCATTTTGTCTGCCTTTTCCTCCTATGTCACAGGAAGGAATCTTGAGGTGTTTACTTTTATAAATGTGAGGCTGTCATATAGGATGTGAAGATTTGTTTATTTTGATTGTATTCGTTAGACAGGTAAAATTGAGAAGATATGTTTTGGAGGAGATTCCCTAATATGCCCTTTAATAAACAACAACTTTCATAACATGTACAAATAGATAGTGACCTTGGTGATTTTATCCAGCCTACTGGAAAAAAAAAACCCTTTTATACCAAGTGTGTTTTCTTCTTGGATTTTTTTTTTCAATAAAAGAGGTCAACCAAAGTGGATTTTATTATATGATCATCTAGAGTGTTACATCAAGGCAAAAGTAAAACTTTTATTTTCAAATATCTGGCTTCTTGTGATCTAGTACATCTTTCACAGGCATATTTATGTTGCTCAGAATATTCTTACTTTTGTTCTACCACAGAGTACTCAGAAAATTACATGTGCAATTTCCATATAAGGCAGATTACACAGGCATCATTAAAATCTGAACTTTGAATATGGTTTTGCTTTCTCTTTCCCACCTGAATATATGGCAAGAGGCTTGGGAACAGGGCAGATATTTCACCCTCTGGGCGCTGTGGACCAACAACTCAATTCTTTAGGCTACTATTCCAAAATCCAGTTTACTGAAATGTTGGCCTCTGAGAGCAGGAGAATCAGTAAACAATAATGACAGAGGGGTAATTCAAGAATTTTCATTAAGGCAAAAACTATTGCAAAGTTGAATGAATGTTCAGAAAATGATCTCAGCATTTATAACCTATTGCATGCTTTTTAGTTTTGTGGTTATGAAGAAAAAAGAAAACAAAAGAATTTGGCAGTATTTAATGCAATGTTTATTGTGACATAAGGAAACACACTTACTACATGCTAGAATTGAGTTACACTAAAATTGTGTCATTGATTTAATAAATCCCTCCTGAACCCACACAATTATCCGCATGGTAGGTAGTACACCTTAGTGGTGAACACTGCACAGAACCATGCAAAATTTTACTGAGTGGACAAATAGAGCCTTTAAACTTCTTAGTTTTGTTTTTCTTCACACTATTGCTTCACTGTGAACACGAAAACCCTAATAAGTATCGATTTTGTTAAGAAAAATTGTGCTTACTATTACCCTTTTAAAAATCATACATATATAACATATGTATATATGTATGATACCTCAGATTTACATGGGTGTAGTGGGTGGGTGGGTGAGCACCCTCTTAGAGGTGAAGCTGAAGGGTATGGGGTGGGGTTCTCATGGGGGGAGACCAGGAAGGGGGACAACATTTGAAATGTAAATAAATAAAGTCATTCAGAGCTAAACAAAGACTTTTCACCTGAAGAAATACAGATGGCCGAGAAACACCTTAAGAGATATTCAACATCATTAGTCATCAGGGAAATGCAAATCAAAACAACCCTGAGATTCCACCTCACACCAGTCAGAATGGCTAAGATTAAAATCTCAGAAGACATCAGGTGTTGGCGAGGATGTGGAGAAAGAGGAACACTCTTCCACTGCTGGTGGGAATGCAAGCTGGTACAACCACTCTGGAAATCAGTCTGGCGGTTCCTCAGAACACTGGACATGATACTTCCAGAGGACCCTGCCATACCACTCCTGGGCATATACCCAGAAGATTCCCCAGCATGCAGTAAGGATACATGCTCCACTATGTTCATAGCAGCCTTATTTATAATAGCCAGAAGCTGGAAAGAACCCAGATGTCCCTCAACGGAGGAATGGATACAAAAAATGTGGTATATATACACAATGGAGTACTATTCAGCCATTAGAAACAATGAATTCATGAAATTCTTAGAGAAATGGATGGAGCTGGAGAATGTCACACTAAGTGAGGTAACCCAGTCCCAAAAGAATACCCATGGTATGCACTCACTGATAAGTGAATATTAGCCTAGAATCTTGGGACACCAAAGACACAATTCACATACCAAATGATGTCTGACAAGAAGAAAGGAGTGGACACTGGTGCTGGAAAGGAAAAAAGCATCAGTGTAGGGGAATACCAGAACAGGGAAGTGGGAAGGGGTGGATGAGGGAGCAGGGGGGGGGAAAAGGGCATGTGGGACCTTTGGGGGGTGGGGAAACAAGGGAAATGAAATGTGAATATAGAATATATCCAATAAAAAAAGAAATGTAAAAAAAGTAAATAAAAATGTGTGTGTGTGTGTGTGTGTGTGTGTGTGTGTTTCTGCATTGGAGTATTAAGTATTGGTGTGTGCATTTAAGGGTACTTGTGTGAAGGATAGCCTCTGGGGCTATCTAGTCCTTGCCTTCCACCTTGTTTGAGACAAGTGTATCTTCCTTGTTAGCAGCTGCATGCAGTTTCAAGGGAATGTTCTGTTCCTGCCTCCTGTCTTACCATAGGAACACTGTGTAGTATATGCATACTACTGGATTTGAACTCAGGTCCCTCTTGTTGGCTGGCAGGAGCTTTACCCAGGGAGCCCTCACCCAGTCCACCATTAACATTTTTGGAATTGCGTATTAAGCTTTAGTTCCAAAGCTATTTTGGATTAAAATGCAAGCACTTTAACTGCTCCCCTCCTGTGTCTCCTCTTCCCTTGTATATGCATATGAAACCTGAAGGACAAGTAACAGCCTTAACCTGAGGAATGCTATTTACCTTAAGATTGGGTCTGTTATTGGCCTGGAGCTCTAAGATTGAGTTAGAGTGGCTGACCTGTGAGCCCCTGGGTCTCTCTGTCTTTCTCTGTTTCTGTCTCTTTCTGTCTCTCTGTCTCTCTGTCCCCCCATTGCTGGAACGATGACAGGTGTTGCTCCACTCTGCCTGGCATTCTACATGGGTCCTGGGCATAATATCAGGTTCTTCTGCTTATGAGGCAGGAACCTTACTGACAGAACCATTCTAAACTCTGAGTGCTTGGATTTTTCTGTTACCATATATGTTACCTTCAAGTATAAGTTTCACACTTCTTTTTTTAACCAGCAATAAATTTATCATGAAAAAAAAATCTCAAAAATCAAAGAAATGTATTACTAGTAGATTCATGTAAAGACTTATGTTCTGTCAACATCTAACAACACATCAGTAGAGAATTGAGATAAAAGTATATAAAAGACAAGAAATCCTGACATCAGCTCAAAAGTTTTTTCCTGACTTAATTAACAAAGCTTTAAATGGCTACTACTATTCCACCTGCAATCAAGTGTAATAAACCTTCACTGCAGAAGTCAAATTCTAGAGAAAAAGTTGGAAGCTCACACTTACACCATAAAACCTTGTTTATTGCAACCATTAGTCTTCTAAGATATGCCCCACAATGGGATTTGGTAAAGCCATTACAAGGTGCCGTATGAGTTCCATTTGCCTACAGTAAATAGAATGTCAGAAGTGTCAGGGGGAAATAAATATCGGGCTGGTTAAAAGGGAGCAGAGATGGCTCAAAGCATCATTGAGAGGATTGATTTATCTGGCGTGCTGTAATGACTGCAGATGTGGATCTGTTATTCTAGATGAGCAATGAATTTGATGAGCTGATAACACAGGGCCAGAGAGGCCTGGTTTTAATTACTGATGAGGAATTTATTTGTGAAGCACTGTGATTTACTGAGGGTTTGTTCTGTTATTGACAGGTGACCTTGGAGCTTTCCTCTCCTAATGAATCCCCAAAAAGGAGCTTTTAAAAGAAATAATCAAACAAAAAGTATTTTATCTTTACTTAGAATACAATGAAGTCATTCGAGAGACATTGTTGGAGTTGAAGCTACATTCTTGCTCACATAAAAAGTGTGCTGCTTTGGTTGTTTTCTGCTTACAATTGAATGGTGATTTGTACTCTGAAGTATAGGTTATATTTTTCCTCTTAAGCCAACCTTACTTCTCTGACTACATGTGTCATTTATCAGTCTCCTTTTGTGAACTGTATGAACTGTTGGGGCAGATCTGGATGGTAATTTGAGCTATCGAACACTGTTACTTCATTAAGTTATAGCTAATTTGTGTGATATGAATTGGGAGTCATAGGGGACTTTGTGGCTCAAACACAGCTCTGATGATGACTAGCCTTTTCTGGTTTTTATGAATGATATAGAATATCTCAATCAAAGAACACAGGGTCAAAAGACCAGTATTCATTTGCATTCATTTGTGTTTATTGTGTAACTTCTTTATGTTTAAGAATTTGCCTCAAGTTAACAAAATGATAATTTTGAATATTTGTAATTCCATTAACACAATTTTTATCATGACTGAGTAGAGTTGGTAAGGCAAGTCCTTGTTTTTTTAAATTTAAATAATACATGTAGACTTTGTTTTGCAATGTAAATTCAAAAGAGAGTTTCCAATTAACACTTGCCTATTTTATTTCAATTGGCTGTTGACACTAATGATGCAGACTTTTGTGGCAACCACACTAACATCTGTGTGTGCACACTGTTAAGAGCTAGTGGCAAAAAGAATTGACCCTGTCCACTTTATGGATACAGTTTGTTTACAAGCTATTAAATTCACTAAAGTAAGAAAACATCTGGACTTCAAAAGTTATGAAAAAAACACATGCATTGCATTGGATGGTATTAATGTGCACTGAATTGCTACATGTTTATTTGGCAAAAGCCAGGGATCTAGTTGGTTTTGAGAGAGTGAACAGATTTCCTTTTGTAGCTCTTACACTTTATTGCAATTCTTTCCTATGTTGTTTTTTTTTTTTTAAAAGGAGCTACCAAGCAGTGACCCTGCACTTTCTTTGTGAGAACTGTAATTTTTTTTCTGTGAAATTATACAATCTATTATGCTGGAAGCCATAAAACCAAGTATGACAAAAAAAATTTTTTTGTCTTTCATGCACATTATAATAATTTTATTTGGTTTTATTAATTTCTATCTTGAGTAGTTTAGACTGGGAAAATCATTTAACAGATGAGTGTTTTATAATGAATTTATAATTTAATTATCTTTAATCATATTATTTCAAGATGTACCTAATATATATTTATAAGTTGTGGTATGTTTGATGCATCAAGCTAGTTGACTCTTTTTGAAATTGAAGCTTAAATGTCATTCTATAATAAAACTTATTATTATTATTATTATTATTATTATTATTATTATTATTGGTTTTTCGAGACAGGGTTTCTCTGTGTAGCCCTGGCTGTCCTGGAACTCACTCTGTAGACCAAGCTGGACTGGAACTCAGAAATCCACCTGCCTCTGCCTCCCAAGTGCTGGGATTAAAGGCGTGTGCCACCACCGCCTGGCTAAAACTTATTTTCTTTTCATGATTTTATAGTTTTACTGGGAAAATACTGTTTTCCTTTCTCACTTTTTTTCCTGATTGTTTAAAAATGTACACTAAATGTATAGATTCTTACATAGTCTTATTAACTGGAAGTTTTACTTCTCATCTTACTGAGCTTGGATAAGTTATGGTCCAATAAACTACTGTCAAATATGTTTCTAATACAGTAGAAAACTTCTATCAATCACAGTTCAAGATATTTATTTTGCCACTCTCAAATCATGTTACTTGATAGATCATAGGTGAAATTAATTTTCATATCAAAACTTTTACCTAACAGACACAGAAGCAGTACTGCTGTCAAGGCGTGTGGCTTATTTACATTAATACATCCTTTAGACCCTTGAGGTCAATCTCCTAACTGTATTCTATTTGTTTCTGTCACTGATTTCTAAAAAAATTACAAGAGAAAAATTTAGTACAAAAAGATATATAATGCTTCCAACTTACTTGATGCCTGACGTTTACCAAATAAATTAGAAACAGTGTTATACATACCAGTTGTCTTTCTTGTATGATATGGAGGGACCAAAATTATGTATTTTGTGTATCAAATATTCCATGACCCCACTAATATTCATATGGTTGTATCCATCAGTAAAAATAAATTTGATTTCAAAAATTGAAAACTAAAATTTGTCTAGCAAAGGCATTGACACAAATGAAAGTCCATTGGTACTTAAAAAATAAATGTGAATAAATTAAAGAGTGAGCTCACTTGGTAATAACCTTTCCACACGTGCATAAGAACCTATGTATGACATCAGCACATAAATAAACTATAGGAAGAACAATGCCATTTATTGGAAATGATAGGGGAATATGAGAGGATCCTTGGTATTTACTGACAGACTACTCTTGCCAAAATGGTGAGCTCCAGGTTCATAGAGAAATCTGCCTCCAAAATTGAGATGGAAATTGATAGAGGAAATGATTTGATATTGATGCCTGGCTTCCATAAGCATGCGTGTGTGTGTGTGTGTGTGTGTGTGTGTGTGTGTACACAGTACATACACAAAAGACACACACACAACACACACACATAAGCACACATGCTCACACACACAAACACACCCCACACACATTGTGCACATAAGTAAAAAAGTACACATAGGTATATCACACGTGGAATAGATAAATAGTTTTGAAAAAAGAATAAAAATAATGGCAATACTCACTTGTGAAATATGTCTACCATATTACATTTAGTAAACAATCACATTTTATTTATAGAATCTACTTATATCAACATTTTCAATGACATTTACTCATATGAATTTTAGCATTTTAAAATACATTTAGTTTTTAATTGATACATAAATACATGAGAAGTTACATGATAACAGTCACTCTAAGAGAAAGCACAAGATTACTGTGCCCACTTGTTCATGTACTCAGGAATCCCATAGAAACACTAAACTGGAAGCCATAATGTAAGTGCAGAGGATCCGGTGCAGCCCCAGGCAGGCCCTGTGATGCTACCTCATTCTTTGTGAGTTCATATGAGCTTTGCTGAAGTTTATTTAGGGGACCTCGTTTTCTTGATATTCTTCATCACCTCTGGCTCTTACACTATCTCTGGTTCCTCTTCCATAGGGTGGGGGGGTTCTCTGAGCCCTGAGGGCAAGGATTTGATAGAGACACTACATTAAAGGCCCAGTCTTCCAAAATCTCTGTGTAATATCTGGCTATGGGTTTCTACTTTTATTCCCATCTACTTCAAAAGAAAGCTTCTCTGGTGATGTCTGAACAAGGCACTGATCTATGAGTACAGCAGAATGTCATTAGGAGTCTTTTGATCACCACATGTCTTAGACCAGTAGTATTTGGTTTTATCCTACTTCCATGGGCTATTTAGTCTCAGGTTCGTGGTCCCCTCAGCAGTGTCAGGTATGGATTCCATTTCATGTAGTGGGCCTTAAGTCAAATCAGATATTGATTAGTTACTCCCATAAGCTTTAGGACATCACTCCCTAGCGTATCTTACAGGCAGGACACCATTGTATATCAAAGGGTTTGTGGCTGGCTTGGCATTTACATTTCTCTTTTCATAGCAAACAGAGTACCTTCCTTCCTATACCAAAGATGCTAGAACACAGGGGTGAAGTCTCTTTCTAGGCACTAGCTCTACTTCTCCAAGTTCAATGAGTTGTGTGGGTGCTGCCTTAAGTAATGACTTGCTGTCAGTTTTTGGAGAGAAAAGTATAGACTTGGCAACAGGCTGAGTTGTTCAGAGATTTCCATGTGACCACTTTGACCAATAAGTCAATTACATGTAACCCAATCTCCATATTGGAATCTTTATTTGGTTACAAGAGATGTCCACTTGGGACTCTCTGTCCCCCATCATTTAGAGATTTCATTCAGTTCACCTTAATGTATACGTATATATTTTAGGCAATTTCTACAGTATTAGGTTTCCATATTACCCCTTAAATACCCCTTAGTTTTAGCAGTCTTTCCCTGTATTCCAACCCCAAAACATTTCTTGATATTTAGTGTCTTGTGTTCTCTAAATATTTTGGATATTAGTCCTCTATTGGCTGTGTAGTTGGTAAAACATTTTCACATTCTATAGGCTGATGATCTGTCTGAATGAAGTTGCTTTTCAGTTTCATGAGGTCCAATTGAAAGATTTTCTCATTATTTGGTTTTCTTCTTTTCATTCTCCCTTCCTTTCCTCACCCTTCCCTTCTCATTCCTTCTTTCTCTTCCTTCTCTCCATTTCTTCTTTCCTTTCATTCTTTCAATCCCTCTCTCTGTTTTGTCTTCTTTCTATGTTTTATGTTTTTATGTAGTCAAGATGCATCTGGAACTTTTGATTCCCCTTTCTCAGTATCCCCACTCCTACCTACTGTGCTACTATTCTTTATGTTGGGTTAGTTTCATCATAACATCAAGAGTTGGTGAAAAGTTGATTTTAATTCTTGATTCAAAGGCTATCTTTCCTATAGCCTTTGAAAAGATTCAGAATCCTTTTTTAGCGTCACCCTTTGTGTCATTTTAATTTTCTATTTCTCTTTTACTTCCTTAATCATCTGTGGGATCTATTGTATCCCACACGTAAATCAAAACAAAAGTTTGTCCTTTTTCTATTCTTTTTCAATTTGCTATCCTGAAAAATTTGCTATTAACCATCACCACTTCAGAAATCAAACACAAACCCCAGAAACAATGACTTTTGTCTTTAGCTTGATCACTGTTTCATTAGCTTTTCCTCATTTCCTACACTGAACTCAGAGTATTCTTCTTTAATTTAGAGTTCATACTTGTACATTTTAACTGCATATAAAATAGATATATCCTTTCAAAATTGTGTATAATATATCTGTGATTCCTATTTGAAAATTCTTAATCTTTCATTTAGTTGAATTTTGATTTCATTTATAATTATTTACTCTATTTTACTGAGGTTTTCCTTTTTTTTGATTTTTTTATTGTATATATTCTATATTTACAATTCATTTCCCTTTTTCTGGTTCCCCACCCCAAAGGTCCCATATGTCCTTTTCCCTCCCCCTGCTCCCGCATCCACCCCCTCCCACTTTACTGTTCTTGTACTCTCCCACAATGATGTTTTGGTCCATTCGAGCACCAGTGTCCACTCCTTTCTTCTTGTGAGACATCACTTGAAATGTGATTTGTGTCTTTGGTGTTCCAAGCTTCTAGGCTAATATCCACTTATCAGTGACTGTATACCATGGGTATTCTTTTGAGACTGGGTCACCTCACTTAGTATGACATTCTCCAGCTCCATCCATTTCTCTAAGAATTTCATGAATTCATTGTTTCTAATGGCTGAATAGTACTCCATTGTGTATATATACCACATTTTTTGTATCCATTCCTCTGCTGAGGGACATCTGGGTTCTTTCCAGCTTCTGGCTATTATATATAAGGCTGCTATGAACATAGTGGAGCATGTATCCTTATTGCATGCTGGTGAATCTTCTGGGTATATTCCCAGGAGTGGTATGGCTGGGTCCTCCGGAAGTATCACGCCCAGTTTTCTGAGGAACCGCCATACTGACTTCCAGAGTGGTTGTACCAGCTTGCATTCCCACCAGCAGTGGAGGAGTGTTCCTCTTTCTCCACATCCTCGCCAACACCTGATGTCTTCTGAGTTTTTAATCTTAGCCATTCTGACTGGTGTGAGGTGAAATCTCAGGGTTGTTTTAATTTGCATTTCCCTAATGACTAGTGATGTTGAACATTTTTTAAGGTGTTTCTCAGCCATCCGAATTTCTTCAGGTGAAAAGTCTCTGTTTAGCTCTGTACCCCATTTTTGGATAGGGTTATTTGGTTTTCTGGGGTCTAACCTCTTGAGTTCTTTGTATACATTGGAGATTAGCCCTCTGTCAGATGTGGGGTTGGTGAAGATTTTTTCCCAATTTGTTGGTTGCCGATTTATCCTTTTGACAGTGTCTTTTGCCTTACAGAAACTTTGTAGTTTTATGAGGTCCCATTTGTCTATTCTTGCTCTTAGAGCATAAGCAATTGGTGTTGTGTTCAGGAATTTTTCCCCTGAGCCAATGTCCTCAAGGGTCTTCCCCAGTTTCTTTTCTATTAGTTTTAGTGTGTCTGGTTTTATGTGGAGGTCTTTGATCCACTTGGAGTTGAGCTTAGTGCAAGGAGATAAGAGTGGATCAATTCTCATTCTTCTGCATGTTGACCTCCAGTTGAGCCAGCACCATCTGTTGAAAAGGCTATCTTTTTTCCACTGGATGTTTTCAGCTCCTTTGTCGAAGATCAATTGGCCATAGATGTGTGGGTTCAATTCTGGGTCTTCGATCCTATTCCATTGATCCGCTTCCCTGTCACTGAACCAATACCATGCAGTTTTTAATACCACTGCTCTGTAATATTGCTTGAGGTCCGGGATATTGATTCCCCCAGAAGTTCTTTTGCTGTTGATGATAGTTTTAGCTATCCTGGTTTTTTTGTTATTCCAGATGAATTTGAGAATTGCTCTTTCTAGCTCTATGAAGAACTGAGTTGGGATTTTGATGGGAATTGCATTGAATCTGTATATTGCTTTGGGCAAGATTGCCATTTTGACTATATTAGTCCTGCCAACCCACGAGCATGGAAGATTTTCCCATTTTCTGATGTCTTCTTCAATTTCCCTCTTCAGAGATCTGAAGTTTTTGTCGTATAAATCTTTCACATGTTTGGTTAGCGTCACTCCAAGATACTTTATATCATTTGTGGCTATTGTGAAGGGTGTCATTTCCCTAATTTATTTCTCGGCCTGCTTATCCTTCGCGTATAGGAAGGCTACTGATTTACTTGAGTTGATTTTATAGCCAGCCACTTTGCTGAAGTTGTTTATCAGTTGCAGGAGTTCTCTGGTGGAGGTTTTTGGGTCACTTAAGTAAACTATCATATCATCTGCAAATAGTGATAGTTTGACTTCTTCCTTTCCGATTTGTATCCCTTTGACTTCCCTCTGTTGTTGAATTGCTCTAGCTAGTACTATATTGAAGAGATATGGCGAGAGGGGACAGCCTTGTCTAGTCCCTGATTTTAGAGGGATTGCTTCAAGTTTTTCTCCGTTTACCTTGATGTTGGCTACTGGTCTGCTGTATATTGCTTTTACTATGTTTAGATATGGGCCTTGAATTCCTGTTCTTTCTAGGACCTTTAGCATGAAAGGATGCTGAATTTTGTCAAATGCTTTTTCAGCATCCAATGAGATGACCATGTGGTTTTTTTCTTTGAGTTTGTTTATGTGGTGGATTACGTTGATGGATTTCCATATATTGAACCATCCCTGCATCCCTGGGATGAAGCCAACTTGATCATGGTGAATGATCGCTTTGATGTGTTCTTGGATTCGGTTGGCAAGTATTTTGTTTAGTATTTTTGCATCGATATTCATAAGAGAAATTGGCCTGTAGTTCTCTTTCTTAGTTGGATCTTTGTGTGGTTTTGGTATCAGGGTAATTGTGGCTTCATAGAATGAGTTGGGTAGTGTTCCTTCTGTTTCTATTTTGTGGAATAATTTGAAGAGTATCGGTATCAGGACTTCTTTGAAGGTCTGATAGAATTCTGCACTAAAACCGTCTGGTCCTGTGCTCTTTTTGGTTGGAAGACTGTCTATGACCCCTTCTATTTCTTTGGGGGTTATGGGTCTGTTTAGACGATCTATTTGATCCTGGTTTAATTTTGGTATTTGGTAACTGTCGAGGAAATTGTCCATTTCCTCCAGATTCTCCAGTTGTGTTGAGTATAGGTTTTTGTAGTAGGATCTGATGATTTTTTGAATTTCCTCAGTTTCTGTTGTTATATCTCCCTTTTCATTTCTAATTTTGTTAATTTGAATACTGTCTCTGTGCCCTTTAGTAAGTCTGGCTAGGGGTTTATCTATCTTGTTGATCTTCTCAAAGAACCAGCTCCTGGTTTTGTTGATTCTTTGTATGGTTCTCTTTGTTTCAACTTGATTGATTTCAGCCCTAAGTTTGATGATTTCCTGTCTTCTACTCCTCCTGGGTGAAATTGCTTCTTTTTGTTCCAGAGCTTTCAAGTGCGCCATTAAGTTGCTAGTATATGCTCTCTCCTGTTTCTTTTTGGAGACACTCAGGGCTATGAGTTTTCCTCTAAGCACTGCTTTTATTGTGTCCCATAGATTTGGGTATGTTGTGCCTTCATTTTCATTAAGTTCTAAGAATTCTTTGATTTCTTTATTTCTTCCTGGACTAAGGTATCATGGAGTAGAATATTGTTCAGCCTCCAAGCGTATGGGGATTTTCTGTTGTTTTTGTTGCTATTGAAGAACACTCTTACTCCATGGTGATCTGATAAGAGGCATGGGATTAGTTCGATCTTTTTATATTTGTTGAGATCTGTCTTGTGTCCAATTATATGGTCGATTTTGGAGAAGGTACCATGAGGGGCTGAGAAAAAGGTATAGTCTTTTGCTTTAGGGTGAAAAGTTCTATATATATCTGTTAAATCCAATTGCTCCAAAGTTTCGATGAGTTTCTCCGTGTCTCTGTTTAGTTTCTGTTTTCCTGGTCGGTCCACTGTAGATAGTGGAGTATTGAGGTCCCCCACAAGCATTGTGTTAGGTGCAATGTGTGCTTTGAGCTTTAGTAAGGTTTCTTTTACAAATGAGGGTGCCCTTACATTTGGAGCGTAGATGTTTAGAATTGTGAGTTCCTCTTGGTGGATTCTTCCTTTGACTAGCAGGAAGTGACCTTCTGTGTCTCTTTTGATGACTTTGGGTTGAAAGTCAATTTTATCTGATATTAAAATGGCTACTCCAGCTTGCTTCCTGTGACCATTTGCTTGCAAAATTGTCTTCCAGCCTTTTACTCTAAGGTAGTGTTTGTTTGTCTTTGACTCTGAGGTGTGTTTCCTGTAAGCAGCAAAATGTAGGGTCCTGTTTCCGTATCCAGTCTGTTAGTCTATGTCTTTTTATTGGGGAGTTGAGTCCATTGATGTTAAGAGATATTAAGGAATAGAGATTATTACTTCCTGGCATTTTTGATGTTATTTTTGTTTTTGAGTAGTTATCTTCCTTTGAGTTTGATGGAAGAAGTTTACTGTCTTGCTTTTTCTTGGGTGCCATTTCCTTCCTTGTGTTGGAGTTTTCCTCCTATTATCCTTTGTAGAGCTGGGTTAGTGGAAAGATATTGTGTAAATTTGGTCCTGTCATGGAACATTTTGATTTCTCCATCTATGTTGATTGAGAGTTTTGCTGGGTATAGTAGTCTTGGCTGACATTTGTTTTCTCTTAGGGTCTGCATGAGGTCTGCCCAGGATCTTCTAGCTTTCATGGTTTCTGGAGAGAAGTCTGGTGTGATTCTGATAGGTCTTCCTTTATATGTTACTTGGCCCTTTTCTCTTACTGCCTTTAATATTCTTTCTTTGTTTAGTACATTTGGGGTTTTGATTATTATGTGACGGGAGGTGTTTCTGTTCTGGTCCAGTCTGTTTGGAGTTCTGTAGGCTTCTTGTACATTCATGGGCATCTCTCTCTTTAAGTTAGGAAAGTTTTCTTCCATAATTTTGTTAAAGATATTTGCTGGCCCTTTAAGTTGAAGATCTTCACTCTCATCTATCCCTATAATCCTTAGCTTTGGTCTTCTCATTGTGTCCTGGATTTCCTGGATGTTTTGGGTTACAAGCCTTTTGGATTTTGCGTTTTCTTTGACTGTGGAGTCAATGGTTACTATGTTATCTTCAGCATCGGAGATTCTTATTTCTATCTCTTGTATTCTGTTGTTTATGTTTGCATCTACGACCCCTGTTTTCTTCCCAAGGTTTTCTATCTCCAAAGTTGCCTCCTTTTGTGATTTCTTAGTTGTTTCTACCTCTGTGTTCAGATCTTGGATGGTTTTGCTCAGTTCCATCATTTGTTTGTTTGTGTTTTCATGTAATTCTTTAATATATTTTTGTGCTCCCTCTTTCATGACTTCTGCCTGTTGTTTCAAGTTCTCCTGCATTTCTTTAACTGATTTTCTCACTTCCTCTTTATTGGTTTCTGTCTGATGGCCCATATTCTCCTGGAGTTCTTTAAGTGTTTTTTGTGTTTGGATTGTAAGAGCTACTACTCTATTGATGTTCCCCTGCATTTCTTTAAGAGATTTGTTTATGTCTTTTTTGTGTTCCTCTAGGAGCATCATGACCTGTGCTTTCATATCTAACTCTTGTTTTTCTGGTGTGCTGGGGTATCCTGGACTTGCTGTGGTTGGCGAATTGGGTTCAGATGGTGCCATATTGCCTTGATTTCTGTTAGTAATGTTCCTATGTTTGCCTTTTGCCATCTCTTTATCTCTGGCGTTAGTTGGTCTTATTGTAGATGGCGCCCTGCTGAAAGCACAGCACGCCTGTCCCCAGGAGACAGATCCGTTCTGGCAGCTTGTCTGTGCTGGACTATGCTCGCTCTGAGTCCAGGTCCCTGACTCCAGCTGCTAGAGTTCCGAGCTGTGCCCTGAGGCGGCCCGGTGGCCCCTAGCTGCTAGTAAGCTCAGAGAGCTGGTCCCGGCCGGTAGTCTGCACCTGCAGCTGAGCTTTCTGTGCCCGGATCTCCTGCAGAGCTAAGCTAAGCTAAGCTATAACTCTGGCCACGCACCTGATTCCAGCCGCTCACTGCGTCCAGTGTGCCCGCTGTTTGCGTGCGGGGGTCTGGGGCAAGATGGCCGGTTTTCCTTTTTTTTTACTACGCTTTTTTATTTTTTATTTTTTATTATTCGATAAATTCTTTATTTACATTTCAAATGATTTCCCCTTTCCTGGATCTCCCCTCCCCGCAAGTCCCACAAGCCCTCTTCCCTCCCTGTGTTACCCCACCCACCCCTTCCCACTTCCCTGTTCTGGTATTCCCCTACACTGATGCATTAAGCCTTTCCAGAACCAGGGTCCACTCCTTCCTTCTTCTTGGACATTATTTGATATGTGGATTGTGTCTTGGGTATTCCAAGTTTCTAGGCTAATATCCACTTATCAGTGAGTGCATACCATGAGTGTTCTTTTGAGACTGGGTCACCTCACTTAGGATGATGTTCTCCAGCTCCATCCATTTGTCTAAGAATTTCATGAATTCATTGTTTCCATTGTGTATATATACCACATCTTTTGTATCTACCTGGTAGGGGAGATACCATGATCATGAGGTTTTCCTTTAAATGTTGGAAAACTACATTTTCCCTTTTTCCTTCCCTTTTCCTAGTTTCTATTTCTGACCAGTTCCCATCACACCCTTAGCATGTTTTAATAGCCTTCTAGCTCCTTTCGATGTATTATTATGATTTATTACTCACATTGCTTCTGGATAAACATTCCAAAAATTTACATACCATGCTTAATGTTAACTATCTCTAATGGACACTTTTCCTCTCAGATTGCTCTTAATATCAAGTTTGAAACTGCTGAACATTCAGTGTTTTTAGTTCATTACTTTGTACTTATAAAGCATCATTTTACCTTCAGAATATTGATTCTCATAGCTTTGGTTAGAATAAATGGGCTTGAGTTTCATTAATCAATATTTTCAGTTTCACATAGTAGGAGGAGAATAAAACAGGTTGGTTGGTCAAATAAATGTGTACAAATTAGAGCTTTCTATGGTTTATTTAACAAATGCTAGAACAAAAATACTCTGTTTATATGAAAACATTTAGAAGTAATTTGTTATTTCCATGGAAAAATATATATAGTGAAGTTCAGATAATTTAATAATTAACCATGAATGCATTTACATTCAATTGATTATACTATAATGTGAACTTCCTTTATACAAACGTTGTTTGTTAAGACCAAGTCTTATAGTTAAAGGCTTATATATTTCTAGACATTATCTTGGTTTCTTTAAAATCATATTCTTGATTTATCCTTTCTTGTTTCAGTTCATTTGACAAATAATAATTACATATACTTATTAGTTATAATGTGATACTTGATATATGTGTTTATTGAAGCTTCAATTATGCTATAATCTTACTAAATTATTTTTGAAGTAGGAATAATGAATTCTATTTTTTCAAAAAAATGTTAAATACGTACTACTCTATTGTTACCTATATTGCTGTAGTCTCTGTTTTTATTTGTTTGTAGCGCAGCAAAAATACTCTCATATACACTTATTTTTCAGATAAAATCAACTGATAACATATGATAGTACAAAACTCTTTTAGTACTTTCATAAATAAAACAATAACAAGGGATTCTGGGGGTCAATAGTTAGAGGGATAATTGTTTTAAATGCCATGTCGACTGTTTAATGAAGGTGATAAAATGTTATCCAACCAAAAGTAAAATTCAATTTTGTTGAGGCAGAGGCCAGAATATTACTATTCCATATTTAAGTTGATGGAACCTGTGCTTGGGGTGTTAAAGCTCATCATTACAGGTTCACGAATGGTTAGAGAGTAATGCAGCCTAATTACAGAAAGCAGCTTCATGAAAGTTAAAAAGTAAGTTCTTTGAGAGAAATTTTAATATGCTTCCTCTCAATGAAATCCACAGAACTATTTATAGACAAATTGCAATGTCAATCATGTTCACAACCTATGTGTCAAAGTGTAAACGAGTACACAGGAATTCCAAATGTCCTTGTCCTTCTTCTGCAAGTATTCTTCTGGGAGGCACTGTGGATGGCCACTTGTAGGGCCATGGCAGCATGAATTCAGCATTTATAGATAGGTTTGGAACAATATATAAACATTCAAAGTAAATTCTAGTGTTAGCAAAAGGAAAATATTTTAATACAAAAACACATTTAAGTGTATTGTTTCATTGTGAATATGATACATATTTGGATTAGCTTATATGGACAGATTATGACCACTTAATTTTGAATAGAAAAAGCAGGGCGTAAGATAATATAAATATATACAAATCATTCTAACTTTGGGAGGAAGGAAAATGGTTTTCATGTTGTTTTCAGCAGTGGTGGTTTTATTTATGATAAAATTGATTGGCATTAATGCTGGATTGAACATATGCTGCTTCAAGGGCTTTTCAAAATTGTTTGGAAAACAGAAATGGTTGAAAAGAGGCAGAAATAGCAAAATGAGTAGTAATAGATATAAAGGGTTTAAAATAACAAGATGAAAATAAATAGACCGGAATTATTAACTTCAGCATATTCTTAAAATGCAAGATTTTGCTTAAGAACAAGTAGTAGAATTAGCAAAGAAGTGAAAAATTGAAAAAAGATAACAACTATATGCCATATATGTATTATAAGTATCTTGTTTCAAACAAACATAATTTTCACTGGTCTTTAATATCAGAATCAAAATATTTCAAATAATATGACTATCTACTATAAGAACCATTAGTGAGTTGTAGATTCATTACTAATAAGAAAACGACCATATTTTTCTTATACTTAGAGCCCAGTTTTAAAATCTTGTGTGTGTGCCTTTGTAGGATTGTGTGTGTGTGTGTGTGTGTGTGTTAGAAAGCAAGAAAGGGGCTAACAAGAGAGAAGGGAAGGACCTTATAGGAGATGGGAAATCGGAAATACAAGGGGCTTAATGTGATAGGAAAGCAGAAGTGGAAGGAAGGGAATCAGCTGGAGAGAACTTAGAAGAGGGCATTCAGAAAGAAGAATAAGAAAGAACAAAGTACACATAAATGTAAAAACTTCATGCCAAGATTTATTAACTTGTGTACTAATCTAAAAAAAGAACAAGGAAAAAAGGTTTTGAAAAAGAAAACTACAGAAAATGTCATTTATCAGTGCAAATATTTACAGTGATGGCTTAAGAAAGTGTTAAGTATTTAAAGAATGAAAGGTGAAATTATTTAAAGAGTACAGGAATGGTTTGGTGAACATATCAAGACACATAGAAATGCATAAATATTTGTTAAACCAATAATTAAATCTGTCTGTGAAATAGATGAGTCTGAATTTGAGAAGAGCAGAGAAATCAGAACTGCAGCATTAATAATAGAGATACTTGAGAGATGGAAAAGTCTTTTTTTAATTTTATTTATTTATTTATTTATTTATTTTTGGTTTTTCGAGACAGGGTTTCTCTGTGTAGCTCGGGCTGTCCTGGAACTCACTCTGTAGACCAGGCTGGTCTCGAACTCAGAAATCTACCTGCCTCTGCCTCCCAAATGCTGGGATTACAGGTGTGCGCCACCACCACCTGGCTATAGCTTGCTCTTCCTGATTTCTTTTTCTTTTCTTTTCTTTTCTTTTCTTTTCTTTTCTTTTCTTTTCTTTTCTTTTCTTTTCTTTTCTTTCTTTCTTTCTTTCTTTCTTTCTTTCTTTCTTTCTTTCTTTCTTTCTCCTTCCTTCCTTCCTTCCTTCCTTCCTTCCTTCCTTCCTTCCTTCCTTCTTTCTTTCTTTCTTTCTTTCTTCTTTTGGTTTTTTTGTGACAGGGTTTCTCTGTGTAGCTCTGGTTGTCCTGGAACTCACTCTGTAGACCAGGCTGGCCTCGAACTCAGAAATCTGCCTGCCTCTGCCTTCCAAGTGCTGGGATTAAAGGCATGTGCCACCACTGCCCAGCTTTTTTTTTTTAATTTTCTATATTCTTTGTTTACATTTTGAAGGCTTTCCCCTTTCCCAGTTCCCCCCTCACCATATGTCCCATAAGTCCTCTTCCCCCCAACCCCCCTGCCTATTCCCCAATCACCACCCCACCATTTCTCTTCTCTATTCTGGTACTCTCCTACAAAACTGGATCCAGTCTTTTCAGGACCAGGGACCTCTCCTTCCTTCTTTTTGGGAATCTTTTGACTTGCTAATTGTGCCTTGAGAATGCAGAGCTTCTGGGCTCATTAATATCCACTTATCAGTGATTGCATTTCATGTGCATTCTTTTGTGATTGGGTTAACTCATTCAGGATGATATTTTCCAGGTCTAACCATTTATCTATAAATTGCATGAATTCATTATTTTTAATTGCTGAGTAGTAATCCATTGTATAAATATACCACATTTTCTGTATCCATTCCTCTGTTGAGGGACATCTGGGTTCTTTCCAGCTTCTGGCTATTATAAATAAGGCTGCTATGAACATAGTGGAGCATGTGTCCTTATTACATGCTGGGGAATCCTCTGGGTATATGCCCAGGAGTGGTATGACAGGGTCCTCTGGAAGTGTCATGTCCAATTTTTAAAGATACTAGTACTCTAGAAAAAGAAATATGTTTAAGATTAATAAATTTATAGAAGAAATGATAAAGATGAAGAAGAAAAGCTCACAATAAAAGTATAAAAAAATCAAGTGTAAAATGCTAGCAGAGTGAATACAAATTGAATATCTGATTCCACGGGTGCATTCTTATTACACATCTGGAAGTAGGTGTGGTCGTTCCTGAGGCTCAGCATGTACAGCAGTCCTTTACATTATGCTTTTCCCGGGAGAATTGTATACATGGCACCTCTCTGCTTCTTGTTTTCATACTCTATTTGGATATATTTATATTCTACCTCAATTTGTAGATGCCTAAAGTTATTGAAACAAACCAAAAAAAGCACAAAGGTTGGTGATTGCCTCTGCTATCATAGAAAGAGCCATGAACATGATGCTATTATTATACATATAATACTATATGTAGTATTACAGCTATGATAGTGTGTAAAACAAAGCATGTGAGAAAGATGAAGTTATGATACTTCAAAATTATTTAAATATCAACTTTTTTATAAGTCTGATAATTTCATAAAAGAGAAGTTTTCAATAAATACTTCTCATTAAATAGTCTTTCACAATTACTACTTAAATGCTTTCCTCAAAATAAATAATGTATGAATTTCACTATTTTTGGAAATATTCATTTTAGACTGACCAAGAGAAAAACTTTCCCTGCCATTGGTTATCGCATTATTTGATTTTTTTAAGTAACTTATCAACAGTATTATATTTATTGTAAGGTGAAGGCATTTCAATTATTGTTTGTGGGTAGATGTTCCAAGTAGAGTTTACAATGTCATCAATAGATAATATATCACAATTTAATGAATCAAAAAATGCATTTGACTTGTGAAATTTGATGTTAAGTTCTTCCACCACCATATCAATTTTTTGTCTTCTGATTAGTACAATTTGAAAACTACTTAAATTAATGACAATTGATTAATCATGTATTTTATATTATTTGACTTCTACATACTGTGAATAAAAATTCCATGTACTAATTAGAGCCAATATTTGTTTTAAGGGGAATCAGTTCTGTGATTCTGCAGTGGTATTAGTCTAAGATTTTGCCTATAATGTAATTAATGCAATATGGTAAAAAGTTATTTAAAGGAAAACCAAAAGGCTAAGCTATTTTCAAGTCTTCTGTGATATCCTAATATATTTTATGAATTAATTTCAGTATTCATCAAATGCATAGTAATATAATTAAGATTTATGATTTTCATATCTTTTACTTTCAACATGTGATTTTAGCAGTAACTAGAACTATTACAAAATGAATAAATATTATATTTATGTTTTACAAAATTCAATGTACAAATGGGAACATTTTATAGGATTGGGGAATAGGTGGTGGTGGTGAATGGTGGGGAAGAGGACTTATGGGACATATAGTTGGGGGGGAACTGGGAAAGGGGAAAGCCTTTGGAATGTAAACAAAGAATATAGAAAAAAAATGTGTGCACCACCACCACAAAAAAAAATTCTTCTGTTCTCAACTGCTGAGAAGAGGGGTTATTCTCTCTAAATTATTTGTATCGATGTAGTAGTAGTTAAGATATAGAATTATATAATACATTAAAATAAATATTAAGTAAGAATTCAGTACTGTAGTGAATTTCAGTTTTGCTTTTTAAGTTTTCCTGACAAAAGTATCTATGTGATTTATTATTATGATTTTTGGTTAAAACTACAAGTAAAATGCTTATAGTAAAAAGACATCCGTATTTATGCATGAGAATACATAACAGTTTTCAAAAGTCTATTTCTGGCCGGGTGGTGGTGGCACACGCCTGTAATCCCAGCACTCTGCGAGGCAGAGGCAGGTGGATTTCTGAGTTCAAGGTCAGCCTGGTCTACAGAGTGAGTTCTAGGACAGCCAGGGCTACACAGAGAAACTCTATCTCCAAAAAAAAAAAAAAAAAAAAGACAGCACTGACCAAAAGTCTATTTCTCATATAAAATCTATACACATATTTGCATAAAATTGGAAAGATCTGAAAATCTGCATAAACACATGAAATCATAACCCCAATCATATATATAACAATTTTTCTTCTCCTCTTTTGTGGATGTTTGAAAATTTAACTAGAAGTCACACTCCTTCAGAAAAATTAAGGACATTGTACATGATGCTTATTATAGCTACTTTGTTGTACAGCAGAGCTCTTAATCATCTTGTGTAACCAAAACACAGCCCACTGGAAAGCTGCTCATTTTCCTTTCTCCTCAGAACATAGCAGCTAACATTTCCTTCACTACTTGTTTGCGTTTCACTGGGTTATCATACAAATGGAATGTGTCATGTTCTCCTTCTCTGGCTAGCTTATTTTACTTAACTAATGTCTTCAAGTTTTCTCTATTTTTTGATAAATGACAAAACTTTTGTCTGAATATTGTTCCATTGTATGTATGTGTATATCCCACAGTTTTCATATTGATGTATCCACTAATGAACATTTGGATCATTTCCATGGTTTGGCTAATGTGAATAATCCTTCCATGCACATAGGTTTGTAGATAACTCTTCAAAAATGATTATTCTGTACTTCTCATAATTAATAGTAATGTGGTGACTACATCATGCAATAGCTTCATTTTTGTTCTATTAGCTTATTTTTCAATTTTTTGAGAATTTTATGCATAGGTATTGTCCTTATATCATTTATATCCGCCTCTTCTTCCTTTAACTCCTCCTGTGCTCCTAAATAGAGAGAGATTTGTAGTCTCCTTTTCTTATACAGGCATTGGCCATGTTGATTAGAGAATTATCCTTATGACTATATTTAACTTTAACTAGCTCTTTAAATAGAATATCTCCACATGTAAGAGATTAACAAATCAACATATTAATTTAGGGTGGACATAATTCACTTTAATAAACTTGTAATGATATCATTTTTGTGTGGTAGTACTATATTAACTTTGGTTAAAACATGCCAAGATAAGTTTTCTAAAACATTTGCAAGATTTGGATCCCTGAAAAATTATTCCATCAGATTTATATAGCCTGATATAATGGATTAATTCTAAAAGATAACATAATTCATACAGTTATGAATTTTAAGCAACATTAGTAGAACATTCTGGAAGTTCAGAATGAACAAGATGTAGCTTAACATTACCACATGGACGAATGACCTGTACCTCCAGTACAGGGTGATGGTTAAGATAGGCTGTGATTACGTATTTTCAAAAATTTCATACAAAGTAGCCATACTGAGCCTAGATATTGAGAGAACCAGGTCCATGGACTTGCTTCTAGATGGTATTTCTTAGATAATTAAGGATCTAGAAGAAGAGTTACCATAGCACAGAGAGTGTTCTCCTGATAATAACAGTGACTGAAGAACCTCAAAAGGAAGATTCAATTTCACATTTTATTCAGTGGAATTAAAAAGAAGTCTAGTGAAGAGAAGACAATACTAGTCAATTGGACAAAATAAGTTGTTTATCCATCAGAGTTAACTCAAAGGAAACAACATCTACCAAGAAATTCTTGGAGAAGAGGAATAATGTGAAAACTGTCAAAAGAATAATAGGAAAAATTTCAACAACCCTGTCTGAAAGGAGACCAATTAAGAGGGACCAGAGCTGAAAATGACTAAGGGAGAAAATTCCCCCAAACAAATGATAAAATGGTGACATTTGGACAAATATTCAGAGAAGATGGTATAAACATCAAGTTATGATATAATGTAAACTTGCCACAAAAATTTACAAGCCATATCTCTTTAGTTTTTCTTATGAATTGATGGCTGTGCTCCCAAGTGTGCATTATTTTTTAAAATGTAACTCATGGACAAGTTAGTAATAAAAATAAAAATTCAGTATTATTTAAATGCTACTCAATTGCAGGACATTTTCCAGTGAAAAATAGAGGACTGAAGTATGGCCACACCGTGAACACCAAATACTTCACATTTGTTCCTTTTTAAAATGTGAAATATCAAAGGAGAATTTCTTTCTTCTTTTTAATCTAAAACTTTTCATTTTTCTTATTTTCTGTATTTTTTTATAAAACACTTTTTGGGGTCAATACTCCTGAAAGAGTTTGATATCCAATAATGAATGAATTTTAATCATTGAGTTCAAGGAAACTTTAGATTCTGGTGCTAAAAATTAACCTTACATAATTATCTTTATTAAGTAAATATATGTTACTTTTGTATGTATACATAGTAAAAAGCACCCCCTTTAAACTTTCCATCATTTATTTGATGTTAGATGAAATAAATTCCTCTTTTTCTTGTACTTGAAAATAGAATTGGGAGATGTCTTTATAATGAGGAGCTTGCTATCAGCTCATAGATCATCCTGACAACTTTTGTTTTCCAAGAAACGTGCAAACTGTAAGGGATATCACAGTTTGTCTCTCTGCAAAAGGGACATACAGAACTCGGAAAAATAGCCCTTTGCTGTTCATTTGACTGTTGAAGTTGTAGTTATTTATCATCTTTTGTGTACACCTTCTAAAGTATTGAATGCCAGACTGATGTTCCCATTTTGACATGCCTAGGAGTAAGGCCTTGAAAGAAGTGTACTCCTGTGTAGCTTGCATGTCTTAATGACAAAGAAAGGTGGTTCTTCATTCATCGAGTGTATTTTCTTTGAAATTCTATTTGCAGACCTTTCTTTACTAGGCTCTTTCCTGAGTTTGGAATGTCATTTCTGTTTTGCATTTGGGCTATTGACCTGATCTTTGCCCTTTCCCAGAGGAAGGAAAACTGTCACTCAGAAATAATGTGTTATTGTAAGTGAGCCACCTTTTACACTTAAAGGGTGAACATGGACAGAGATGGTCACATTTATGTAGAAGTGAGTTCAATTTTAAGAATTTAGTCAAGAACATATGTATTTCTTTTTTTTAACATATGTATTTTTAAACTGTACTTAACTCTATTAATAAAAATCTTGAGAAGTATATTAAGATGTTATTTGTTTATTGTGTTTGTATGTACTTGATTACTCACTGTTTCCTTGCTGAGAATGCATATATATATAATATATATATAATATATATGATTATTTATGATGCATATATAGTCTGTAAATTTTTAATCACCTTCCATACTGAATTTCAACAATTATAGCATATGATCCAGATTACATAGAAATATCAAATTTAACTAACCATTCTTATTCCTTTAAAAATGGCTTTTATCACTTAAGCATTGATATTGTACATGGCTTTTTAGTAGTACAACATTGTATTATTTCTTGGAAACAATATTGGAAAATATAATTTATAGAATATCAACAAAGTACAAAGAATCATTTCAGATGTGGAGAAGAAAGGATTTTCAAATGATTCACTATTTTTTTTTTGGCCCATTACCACCTAAAATACTTGGAGAGTACTGCCTATAGCAGTAGTCTTCAGAGAGTCCTAAGTAATTGCTTAGAGCAGGAATGCTGATAATCTTGAGAAGAGTGTTGTTCTTTGTAATCAAAGTTAACGTTAAATTGTTTCTTATTTCTTTGGCTTGCTAGTTCTCTATTCAAAACATTTTACATTCACATTCTTTTAAGTTTTTTTTCATATGTTCAGAATATCCATACTGCCTTTAAAGTTTTATTTTTCACATTTAAGGTTTTTCTTTTTTTTTCTGTCTTTTTAAAAACGTTTTCTATTATTCCCCTCCTAGTCCACCTTCTGACTGTTTCACATCCAATACTTCCTCCCTAGCCCCTGTCTCTATGAGTATGTCCCCACCCCCACTCCCGCCCCCCTGACCCTGCACCCCACCAGACCTCTAAACTCCCTGGGGCCTCTAGTCTCTTGAGGGTTAGGTACATCTTCTCTGATTGAACACAGACCAGACAGTCCTCTGCTGTATATGTGTTGGGGCCTCATATCAGCTGGTGTATGCTGCCTGTTTGGTGGTCCAGTGTCTGAGAAATCTCAGGGGTCCAGGTTAATTGAGACTGCTGGTCCTCCTACAGGGTTGTCCTCCTCAGCTTCATCCAGCTTTCCCCTAATTCAACCACAGGGGTCAGCAGCTTCTGTCCATTAGTTGGGTGGGAATATTTGCATCTGACTCCTTCAGCTGCTTGATGGGTCTTTCAGAGTACAGTCATGATATGTCCCTTTTTGTGAGTACTCCATAGCCTCAGTAATAGTGTCAGGCCTTGGGGCCTCCCCTTGAGCTGGATCCCACTTTGGGCCTGTCCCTGGACCTTCTTTTCCTCAGGTCCTCTCCATTTCCATCCCTGCAGTTACATTCACATTCTTAAAATTCATGAGCATCTTAAAATGAGACTTGAGTTTGCACTTCTGAATACACTGATCACCTGCCTTGAGAAGTTTAGTTAGCTTAAATATATTCTGGATTCAAGTTCCATTACAATTTTATTGTGATTTTTGTTTCATTTCAGAATGGTAAAAGATTCAGTTGTACCACTAGGAACTAGGACTTTGGGGGGGGAGCCTGAACTAGTTCCTTCTCATGAATCTTAAGATTAAAATATTAGCATGCTACTGCAAGTGGAAAAAAATATTGGCATGCTTTTAGTTCAACTTCAGCCTAGGAATTACCTAGTTTTTGAATTTACCAAGGAGATATTTCCCATTACTTATTTTTGGAATCATAAACTGATCTCAGTGGATATTACTTTTAAGTCTTTGACTATTAACTGCTAAGTCTTTTAGTCACAAAGTTTATCCTAAAAAAAAAAGAAAAGAAAAGAAAACAAGTATCTAGCTATAAACTAGTCAGTTTTTACCAAAACATAGGCAAAGGAGGAAAAGTGTATTACAATTATGGCTAACGAAAACAACAAATATCCCTTTTAAAGGTTTCATTCCAGGGTAACGGCTACTAAAATTGTTCAGAATAGTTGAAATGAAATAAGATAAATTAAAGAGCACGAAAGAGAGCATGCAGGGTGTTTTACTGCTTTCCTTTGACAACACATAGCTGTCCTCTGTCTCTTTTTGTGTAGAGGATATTTAAAGCTAGTCTGCTGAATACCATGCTAGCTAAATGGAGGCCGTAAATCCAAAGCAATAGGGCAAACTTCTACAGCTAGCACGAACTAAAGCAGTATGCCGACCATTCTATTTCTCATATTATTTTACCTGATAAATATTATAAATGATGAAACAAAAACCCCACAAATTTTCCCCCACTTAGATAAATGTCATATGGAACTGAAAGAAATCTTACTAAAAACATAATAAAGATGGATATAAGACAAAGGACTATAGAATTCACAAGTGTTTTCTTTCTAGAATGTTAAAAAGTTTTGCTGAGAACTCTAAAAAGATTAAGGCAACCCTAAATGTATGAAATAAATAAAAAATAGGCCTTGTGAATCAATTAAAGGTATTCATATATGTATTTTTCAATGAACTCAAATTTGACTGTTAAATGACTGCTGGTTTGCATGTATCATTGCAGAAATTTCATGGACTGTTATGTAGCTTATAAAACATTTGCTTTTATGCTGTTGTTACACAGCTGAAAAAATAAAGTGTCATATCGGTATGGGGTCACATTTGTCCAAGAAAAACTAACAAGGATTTCTTTTGTCAACATAGGAGATGAGCTGTATGATAAAGGCAAATTATACTCTCTGATCTACCCTTCTCTCATGGAAGTGACTGGAGATTAAAGCTTCAGTCTGGAATCACATTACTTTTATACATTTTTCAAATAAAGGAATTTTTTCTTCCTTTTTTTTATTGTATATATTCTATATTTACAATTCATTTCCCTTTTTCTGGTTCCCCACCCCCAAAGGTCCCACAATTCTGGCAATAGGACTTACAAGTATTTTCTTAAGGAATCACAGGGCCATTTATAATTCTCTATTTTTCTTTCATAGAAATGTACATATACAGAAAAGAAAAGTTAAATTTTACAAGAATTTGTATATATTTATAATATATGCTTCTAATATGTCTATAGTCATGATATGATATGTGAGGGAATAATTTGAAGGTTAAATATACATAAGTCATTTTCTGAACTTTTGGAAAATTGTCATTGTTTTTATTGTAGTTCTTTGGCGGGAAAACATCCCACCTAATCTTTAATATATTGGCATCAGTACTCTTTCTTCTGTGTACCACCAAGGAAATAGTTTGATGAGTAAAATGATTGGATATTTAAATATAACAGTTTTAATTTATTAGACATACTTATTTTCTAAGAGACAATGTTTAGTTTAAATGCAAGCCCAATTATATGAAAATTATTTAATAATGTATGATATGGAATTATCTTCCTAGTATTTTTATTTGGCCTCATCTATTTTTAACCTCTTGAATTTTATAATACATAGTTTGTATGCATGAAAAATCACATATTCATTTTTGTATGCATGAAAAATCACATATTCATTTTTAAGATTTAGCTTCCTGTCTTTATTAACATATTTCTCTCATATCTTTTCATATGTTTGTTGAACTTCTGGGGGGTTTTGGGGATATTTTATGTATTTACTTTCCAAATGCTGTCCCCCTTCCTGTGTTTCCCCTCCACAAATCCCCTATCCCATTCCCCTCCCCCTCCTTTTATGAGAGTGCTAACCCACCCACTCACCCACTCCCGCCTCACTGGCCTTGGCATTCCTCTACAGTGCGGCATCTAGTCTTCACAGGACCAAGTGCCTTTTCTCCCATTGATGCCCTACAAGGCCATCCTCTGCCACATATGCAGCTGGAGCCATGGGTCACTCTTTGGATGGTAGTTTAATCCCTGGGAGCTCTTGGGGGTGGGGAGTCCAGTTGGTTGGTACTGTTCTTCCTATGGGGTTGTAAACCCCTTCAGTTCCTTTAGTCCTTTCTCTAACTCCTCCATTGGGGACCCAGTGCTCTGTCCAATGGCTGGCTGAGAGCATCCACTTCTGTAATTGTCATATACTGGCAGAGCCTCTCAGGAGACAGCTAGATCAGGCTCATGTCAGCAAGCACTTCTTGGCATCCACAATAGTGTCTGGGTTTGGTGACTATATATGGGAGGGATCCCCAGGTGGGGCAGTCTCTGGATGGCCTTTCCTTCAGTTTCTGCTCCACACTTTGTCTCCAAATTTGCTCCCCTGAGTATTTTGTTCCCCTTTCTAACTACGGAAGCACCCACACTTTGGTATTCCTTCTTCTTGAGATTCATATGGTCTGTGAATTAGATCTTGGGTATTCCAAGCTCTTGGGCTAATATCCACGTATAAGTGAGTTCATACCATGTGTGTTCTTTTGTGATCGGGTTACCTCACTCAGGATGATATTTTCTAGTTCCATGCATTTGCCTAAGAATTTCATGAATTCATTGTTATTAATAGCTGAATATGGGGAATACTGTTATAGAAGCAGGGGGATAGGGATGGGATGGTGAATTTTGGGGGAGAGGAACCAGGAAAGGGGCTAACTTTTGAAATGTAAATAAAGAAAATATCCAATAAAAATTAAGTCCTTGGTTCCATTCCTACCATGTTTAAAAATAGTCATAAAGCATATTAACAAGATATATTTAGACCTTTGGTGAAAACTGGAAAAAGTAACTTTGATGACATTTCTTTAGGGTACACATCCATCTGTATTTCTCTCATTTTTATTAATAAGCAGAAATGTGACCTTGTGATTCTTTGGGAACCTGGGTTAATTTAAATTAATTTGGATAAAAATTTAAATAAAAGCAATCAGCTTAATCCTGAGGTATTCAAATTTTACTTATCACAATAGCCTATGTTGTCATCAATCTGGTTATGAAATTTTATTACATACTATTTGACAAAAACTTCAGTGATCTCAGAAAATAAATAATAGTTTTCAATCTTAACTGTTTCTAGTGAGTATTTTAGCAATCTTAACTGTTTCTAGTGAGTATTTTAGCCTTATTAACCTTATTGTTGTATATCTTTACGTGCAATTTGACAAGGTTTCTTTCTTAAATGTCATCATGGTTTTCGTGGTATGAGAAACATACATTCATTGTGTTTTTATAGTAATCAGTATAAATTTGACATTGTTCTTCATTTAACACTGTCTTTTCTGGATTGGCCAACTTTTAAATTTAGCTTTATTTATTCTTTTGAAGTTCTTTAAATGTTTTCATAGCATTAACAAATACTAAACAAAGAAGCAAATGCTACACTCCAGAAGAGGGCATCAGATCTCATAGCTTTATTTGTTCTTTTGAAGTTCTTTAAATATTTTCATAGCATTAACAAATACTAAACAAAGAAGCAAATGCTACACTCCAGAATAGGGCATCAGATCTCATTACAGATGGCTGTGAGCCACCATGTGGTTGTTGGGAATTGAACTCAGGACCTCTGGAAGAGCAGTCAGTGCTCTTAACCACTGAGCCATCTCTCCAGCCCAGAAGCAAATTCTAAACTAAGAAGTTTTTTTTTATGGCTTTCAAACCTATTCTTAAACTTTGAGTATGTCATGTTAGTAGAAATATTTATAATGTTCCAGTAAAAGCCATTGCCTGTTTATTAAACTACTATTATGATACTCACTTTATGTAATGAAAATTTGATATTTAGATTAGATTTGCAGTAGTAAAATTGTTCATTGCTTCTCTCTGATTATGTCTACTCAGATTCAAGAAGGAGTCAGACACCATTGTAATGTGCAAGACACTGAATGGGTGTGTGGCTCTATCAAAAATGTAGAATTATTTAAAACAAACTATGTAATTTTCCTGTGTATTACTTTCTTTCCAATATTGGTTGTATAATTTCTTCTTTGGTTTTAGTTGATTAGTGGTATGACTAACACTAATCCACTCCTTAATTAAATAAAAAGTGTTTGTATGTAAAAATATCCACGTCATTTTTTTTTTTTCCGAGACAGGGTTTCTCTGTGTAGCCCTGGCTGTCCTGGAACTCACTCTGTAGACCAGGTTGGCCTTGAACTCAGAGATCCGCCTGCCTCTGCCTCCCAAGCCACGTCATTTTTAAACAAAGCAAATAAATGGAAATCTTGATATGATTAACAGGATGGCTTTAGTGTGAGTATATTTATGAGGATTAATACAGTAACTGCTAAAAAATGAGACATACTAAAGGTCACAGTAAAAGAAAGATTTGTTTTTTAGCTACTGAATCACTTCTCTTCTCACAGAGGAAACGGTAAGGTCATACTACCAAACCTTGCCCATTGTGGTTTACATCATCCTTGATGGAGGTCTCTAGAGGATAATGGTAAACTCATATAATCACAACTTTTTTTTTCTTGGATATTTTTATTAGATATTTTCTTTTTTTTATTTTCTATATTCTTTGTTTACATTCCAAAGGCTTTCCCCTTTCCCAGTTACCACCCACCATATGTCCCATAATTCCTCTCCCCCCCATGCTATTCCCCACTCTTCCCCCCCCCCCCCACGATTTCTCTGTTCTGGGTCTACAATACTGGATCCAATCTTTACAGGCCCAGGGTCCTCTCCTTTTTTTCTTCTTGAGAGTCATTTGACTTGCTAATTGTACCTTGAGTATTTAGGGCTTCTGGGCTCATTAATATCCACTTATCAGTGATTGCATTTCGTGTGTATTCTTTTGTGATTGGGTTAGCTCACTTAGGATGATAGTTTCCAGATCTAACCATTTACCTATAAATTGCATGAATTCATTATTTTTAATTGCTGAATAGTACTCCATTGTATAAATATACCACATTTTCTGTATCCATTCCTCTTTTGAGGGATATCTGGGCTCCTTCCAATTTTTGGCTATTATAAACAAGGCTGCTATAAACATAGTGGATCATGTGTCTTTGTTGTATGCAGAGGAATCCTCTGGGTATATGCCCAGGAGTGGTATGCCAGGGTCCTCTGGGAGTGGCATGCCCAATTTTCTGAGGAACCGCCACACTGATTTCCAGAGCAGTTTTACCATTTTGCAATCCCACCAACAGTGGAGGAGTGTTCCTCTTTCTCCACATCCTCGCCAGCACTTGTTGTCTCTCGAGTTTTTAATCTTAGCCATTCTGACTGGAGTGAGGTGGAATCTCAGGGTTGTTTTGATTTGCATTTCCCTGATGACTAATGATGTTGAACATCTCTTAAGGTGTTTCTCGGCCATCCGAATTTCTTCTGGTGAAAATTCTTTGTTTAGCTCTGTACCCCATTTTTTGATAGGGTTATTTGGTTCTTTGGGGTCTAACTTCTTGAGTTCTTTGTATATATTGGATATTAGCCCTCTGTCGGATGTGGGGTTGGTGAAGATCATTTCCCACGTTGTTGGTTGCCGTTTTGTCCTTCTGACAGTGTCCTTTGCCTTACAGAAACTTTGTAATTTTATGAGGTCCCATTTGTCAATTCTTGATCTTAGAGCATAAGCTATTGGTGTTCTGTTCAGGAACTTTTCCCCTGTGCCCATGTCCTCCAGGGTCTTCCCAAATTTCTTTTCTAATAGTTTCAGTGTGTCTGGTTTTATGTGGAGGTCCTTGATCCACTTGGAGTTGAACTTAGTACAAGGAGATAAGAGTGGGTCAATTTACATTCTTCTGCATGTTGACCTCCAGTTGAACCAGCATCATTTGTTGAAAAGGCTATCTTTTTTCCACTGGATGGTTGTGGCTCCTTTATCAAAGATCAAGTGACCATAAGTCTGTGGGTTCATTTCTGGGTCTTCAATCCTATTCCATTGATCTACCTGCCTGTTGCTGTACCAATACCATACAGTTTTTTAACACAATTGCTCTGTAGTACTGCTTGAGGTCAGGGATATTGATTCCCCCAGAAGTCCTTTTATTGTTGAGAATAGTTTTAGCTATCCTGGGTTTTTTGTTGCTCCAGATGAATTTGAGAATTGCTCTTTCTAGATCTATGAAGAATTGATTTGGGATTTTGATGGGGATTGCATTGAATCTGTATATTGCTTTTGGCAAGATGGCCATTTTTACTATATTGATCCTGCCAATCCAGGAGCAAGAAATATTTTTCCATCTTCTGAGGTCTTCTTCGATTTCTTTCTTCAAGGATTTGAAGTTCCTGTCATACAGATCTTTCACTTGTTTGGTTAGAGTTACGCCAAGGTACTTTTGTTGTTTGTGGCTATTGTGAATGGTGTTATTTCCCTAACTTCTTTCTCAGCCTGCTTGTCCTTTGAGTACAAGAAGGCTACTGATTTGCTTGAGTTAATTTTATAACCAGCCACTTTGCTGAAGTTGTTTATCAGCTGTAGAAGTTCTCTGGTGGAGTTTTTTGGATCGCTTAAGTAGACTATCATATCATCTTCAAATAATGATACTTTGACTTCTTCCTTTCCAATTTGTATCCCTTTGACTTCCTTATGTTGTCTAACTGCTCTCGCTAGAACTTCAAGTACTATATTGAAAAGATATGGAGAGAGAGGGCAGCCTTGTCTAGTCCCTGATTTTAGTGGGATTGCTTCAAGTTTCTCTCCATTTATTTTGATGTTGGCTACTGGTTTGCTGTAGATTGCTTTTACTATGTTTAGGTATGGGCCTTGAATTCCTGCTCTTTCCAAGACTTTTAGCATGAAAGGATGCTGAATTTTGTCAAATGCTTTTTCAGCATCTAATGAGATGACCATGTGGTTTTTTTTCTTTTAGTTTGTTTATGTAGTGGATTACATTGATGGATTTCCGTATATTGAACCATCCCTGCATCCCTGGAATGAAGCCTACTTGATCATGGTGAATGATCATTTTGATATGCTCTTGGATTTGGTTGGCAAGAATTTTATTTAGTATTTTTGCATCAATATTCATAAGAGAAAGTGGCCTGTGGTTCTCTTTCTTTGTTGGATCTTTTTGTGGTTTAGGTATCAGCGTAATTGTGGTTTCGAAGAATGAGTTGGGCAGTGTCCCTTCTGTCTCTATTTTGTGGAATAGTTTAATGAGTATTGGTGTTAAGTCTTCTTTGAATGTCTGGTAGAATTCTGCACTAAAACCATCTGGTCTCGTACTTTTTTTGGTTGGGAGGCTTTCTATAACCCCTTCTATTTCTTTAAGGGTTATGGGACTGTTTACCTGATCTACTTGATGCTGATTTAATTTTGGTATTTGGTATCTGTCTAGGAAATTGTCCATTTCCTCCAGATTCTCCAGTTGTTTTGAGTATAGGCCTTTGTAGTAGGATCTGATGATCTTTTGAATTTCCTCTGTTTCTGTTGTTATATCCCCCTTTTCATTTTTAATTTTGTTAATTTGGATACTATCTCTCTGCCCTTTGCTTAGTCTAGCTAAGGGTCTATCTATCTTGTTGATTTTCTCGAAGAACCAGCTCTTGGTTTTGTTGATTCTTTGTATGGTTCTCTTTGTTTCTGCTTGATTGATTTCAGCCCTTAGTTTGATGATTTCCTCTCTTCTACTCCCCCTGGGTGAGTTAGCTTCTTTTTGTCCCAGGACCTTCAGGTGTGCTGTTAAGTTGCTAGTGTATGCTCTCTCCAGTTTCTTTTTGGAGGCACTCAGGTCTATGAGTTTTCCTCTTAGCACTGCTTTAATTGTGTCCCAGAGATTTGGGTAGGTCGTACCTTCATTTTCATTGAAGTCTAAAAAGTCTTTGATTTCTTTCTTTATTTCTTCCTTGACCAGGGTGTCATTGAGTAGAGTATTGTTCAGTTTCCATGTGTATGTGGGCTTTCTGTTGTTCTTCTTGCTATTGAAGACCACTTTTACTCCATAGTGATCCGATAGGAGACATGGGATTAGTGCAGTCTTCTTGTATTTGTTGAGGTCTGTCTTGTGACCAATTATATGATCAATTTTTGAGAAGGTACCATGCGGTGCTGAGAAAAAGGTATACTCTTTTGCTTTAGGATGGAATGTTCTATATATATCTGTTAAATCCAATTGGTCCAAAGCTTCAATTAGTTTCACTGTATCCCTGTTTAATTTCTGCTTTCCTGATCGGTCCATTGAGGAGAGTGGAGTGTTGAAGTCACCTACAATCCTTGTGTTAGGTGCGATGTGTGCTTTAAGCTTTAGTAAAGTTTCTTTTAGGAATGAGGGTGCCCTTACATTTGGCGCATAGATGTTCAGTATTGAGAATTCTTCTTGGTGGATTTTCCCTTTGACAAGCAGGAAGTGACCTTCTGTGTCTCTTTTGATGACTTTAGGTTGAAAGTCAATTTTATCTGATATTAGAATGGCTACTCCGGCTTGTTTCCTGGGACCATTTGCTTGTAAAACTGTCTTCCAGCCTTTTACTCTAAGGTGGTGTTTGTCTTTTACACTGAGATGTGTTTCCTGTATGCAGCAAAATGTAGGGTCTGTTTCCGTATCCAGTCTGTTAGTCTGTGTCTTTTGATTGGGGAATTGAGTCCATTGATATTAAGAGATATTAAGGAATAGTAATTATTACTTCCTGACATTTTGGGCATTATTATTATTATTTGTATTTGAGTGGTTCTCTTCTTTTGGGTTGGATGAGATGGGGTTTCTATCTTGTTTCTTCTGGGGTGTTTTTTCCCCCCTTGTGTTGGTATTTTTCCCCTATTATCCTTTGTAGGGCTGGGTTTGTAGATAAGTATCTTGCAAATTTGGTTTTGTCGTGGAATATCTTGGTTTCCCCATCTATGGCAATTGAGAGTTTTGCTGGGTATAGTAGTCTTGGCTGAAGTTTGTGTTCTCTTAGGGTCTGCATGATATCTGCCCAGGATCTTCTAGCTTTCATGGTCTCAGTTGAGAAGTCTGGTGTAATTCTGATAGGTCTTCCTTTATATGTTACTTGTCCTTTTTCTCTTACTGCCTTTAATATTCTTTCTTTGTTTAGTACATTTGGGGTTTTGATTATTATGTGACAGGAAGTATTTCTGTTCTGGTCTAGTCTATTTGGAGTTCTATAGGCTTCTTGTATATTCATGGGCATCTCTCTCTTTAGGTTGGGGAAGTTTTCTTCCATAATTTTGTAGAAGATATTTGCTGGCCCTTTAAGTTGTAGATCTTCATTCTCATTTATCCCTATAATCCTTAGGTTTGGTCTTCTTATTGTGTCCTGGATTTCCTGAATGTTTTGGGTTACCAGCTTTTTGCATTTTGTATTTTCTTTAATTGTTGAATCCATGGTTCCTATGGTATCTTCAGCATCTGAAATTCTGTCTTCTATCTCTTGTATTCTATTGTTGATATTTGCATCTATGACTCCTGATTTCTTCCCAAGGTTTTCTATCTCCAACATTGTCTCCCTTTGCGATTGCTTAGTTGTTTCTACTTCTGTTTTTAGATTTTGTATGGTTTTGCTCAGATCTTTCAGTTGCTTGTTTGTGTTTTCCTGTAATTCTTTAAGGGATTTTTGTGTTTCCTCTTTTATGACTTCTACTCGTTGACCCATGTTCTCTTGTATTTCTTTAAGTGATTTTTGTTTCTCCACCTTATTGGGATTCATTTTTTGCTCTATATTCTCCTGGATTTCTTTAAGTGATTTTTGTGTCTGCCTTGTATGGGCTTCTAGTTTTTGATCTATTTTCTCCTCTATTACTTTAAGAAATTTATCTAAGTGATCCTCAATCTGCATCTTTACCAGTGATTTTAGATCTGAGTCTTGTTTTTCTGGTGTGTTGAGATATCTGGGATTTAATTGTGTTTGCCTTGTAATGGCTTCTAGCTTTTGATCTATTTTCTCATGTATTACTTTAAGAGATTTATCTAAGTGTTCCTCTATCAGCATCCTGACCAGTGATTTTAGATCTGAGTCTTGTATTTCTGGTGTTTCGGGGTATCCAAGATTTATTGCTGTCGGGGAACTGGGTTCGGATGCCGCCATACTGCCTTGATTTCTGTTAGTAGCGATCTTATGTTTGCCTTTTGCCATCTGGTTAACTCTGGTGTTAGTTGGTCCTGTAGATACTAGCTGGTGCTTGACCCTCCTGTGGGGTTGTAAGGCTATTTCCCAGCAACTGGGATACCTGAACCACTGTCCTGCAGGGCTCTTGCTCACAGATTGCTGACAGGTGGCCTGAGTCCCCCGAGGTCTTAAACTCAGGATATCCCAGGTACTTGGTTCTGCCTGTTGGGTGGCTGCTCTGCACTGCCACTGCTCAGGGTTTGCTGTCTGTTATCCTGTTTCCCCAGGGGTCTTAAAGTTGGGATATCTCAGTTATCTGGTTCCGCCTGCTGGTCCCAAGCTGCTGGGAAGCTGGCTGGGTCCGGCTTCCCTGCCACTGGCTGGATGGGAGGCTGGTTCTGCCTCCGGCTGTGTCTGGGCACCTGGCACACTGGCTGGGTCCGGCTTTCCCACCACCAGCTGGATGGGAAGCTGCAGGCAATATGGCAGCTGCCTGCAAGGAGCTCGGGGTCCTCCCCACTAGTGCGGAGCGCAGCCGCTACTCTGTGCCCAACTCCAGCTCCAGGCCTGAGTCCCGGAAGGTCTTAAACTCGGGCTGTCTCGGGTACCTGGTTCTGCCGCCGGCTGGGTCTAAGCACCTGGCACGCTGGTTGGGTCCGGCTTCTAATCACAACTTTTAGTGTTAGCTTTGAGGTAACTAATTTAGACCATTCAATTTCTTTTCAATTTTTTAGAAAAAAATATATACACCTAAGAGTGCATAGATCTTAAGTATCCTACCTGATTATTTTTCATAATGACTTATCACCCAAATCAAGAATTAGAACACTATGGTTATCATCAAAAGGAAACTTTGATTTGAATTGATTTGATGAATCTTAGACATAATACAGTTTTGGCCACTAAGCCAGGTATCAACCTACTATGAACAAAGGATTGGCATCTGCTCTGCCCCTGACTGATGTAAGAACACCACCAACAACAAAGTGTCTCTTTGTCCACTTACAGTGCACAAATATTTTTATATTTTCCATTAAAGTTAAAAATCAAATACTCTTTAAAACTGATTATACTTAGACCCTCATTCAACAGCTTACTAAGTTTTTAAGAAACATGCAATTTTAAATAGTATTTAAAGTTAACCTTGCCTAACCCAGTTCATAGTTGCAAACATACTTGTACCATACCAGACAACTAAGTTGATTTTGAGAGATCAAAAATTGATTGAACATAGTAGAGCATGTGTCTTTATTGTATGCAAGGGGAATCCTCTGGGTATATGCACAGGAGTGGTATGACAGAGTCCTCTGGAAGTGTCATGTCCAATTTTCTGAGGAACCGCCAGACTGATTTCCAGAGTGGTTGTACCATTTCGTCCATCTGAATTTCTTCTGGTGAAAATTCTTTGTTTAGCTCTGTACCCCATTTTTTGATAGGGTTATTTGGTTCTTTGGGGTCTAACTTCTTGAGTTCTTTGTATATATTGGATATTAGCCCTCTGTCGGATGTGGGGTTGGTGAAGATCTTTTCCCAATTTGTTGGTTGTCATTTTGTCCTTCTGACAGTGTCCTTTGCCTTACAGAAACTTTGTAATTTTATGAGGTCCCATATGTCAATTCTTGATCTTAGTGCATAAGCTATTGGTGTTCTGTTCAGAAACTTTCCCCCTGTGCCCATGTCCTCCAGGGTCTTCCCCTGTTTCTTTTCTATTAGTTTCAGTGTGTCTGGTTTTATGTGGAGGTCCTTGATCCACTTGGAGTTGATCTTAATACAAGGAGATAAGAGTGGGTCAATTTGCATTCTTCTGTATGTTGACCTCCAGTTGAACCAGCACCATTTGTTGAAAAGGCTATCTTTTTTTCACTGGATGGTTGTAGCTCCTTTATCAAAGATCAAGTGACCATAAGTCTGTGGGTTCATTTCTGGGTCTTCAATTCTATTCCACTGATCTACTGAAGTTGGAAGGAGCCCAGATGTCCCTCAAAGGAAGAATGGATACAGAAAATGTGGTATATTTATACAATGGAATACTACTCAGCAATTAAAAATAATGAATTCATGCAATTTGTAGGCAAATGGTTGGATCTGGAACATATCATCCTAAGTGAGTTAACCCAATCACAAAGGAATACATATGAAATGCAATCACTGATTAGTGGATATTAATGAGCCCAGAAGCTCTGAATACTCAAGACACAATTAGCAAGTCAAAAGATTCCCAAGAAGAAGGAAGGAGAGGACCCTGGTTCTGAAAAGACTGGATCCAGTTTTGTAGGAGAGTACCAGAACAGAACAGAGAAATGGTGGGATGGTGATTGGGGAATAGTTGGGGGTGGGGGGGGGAAGAGGACTTATGGGACATATGATGAGGGGGGAACTGGGAAAGGGGAAAGCCTTTGGAATGTAAACAAAGAATATAGAAAATAAAAAAGGTTGTTTGAGCTTTGTACTAGAAGTTAAGAATGGGTCAATTTGCATTCTTCTACATGCTGACCTCCACTTAAGCCAGCACCATTTGTTGAACATGCTGTCTTTTTTACCACTGGATAGTTTTAGCTTCTTTGTCAAACCCATTCTTATCTCCTCTTACAAAGCTCAAGTCCAAGAAGATGAAGGACCTCCACATATAACAAGATATACTGATTTCCAGAGTGGTTGTACCATCTTGCAATCCCACCAACAGTGTAGGAGTGTTCCTCTTTCTCCACATCCTTGCCAGCACCTGTTGTCTCTTGCGTTTTTAATCTTAGCCATTCTGACTGGTGTGAGGTAGAATCTCAGGGTTGTTTTGATTTGCATTTCCCTGATGACTAATGATGTTGAACATCTCTTAAGGTGCCTCTCAGCCATTCGAATTTCTTCTGGTGAAAATTCTTTGTTTAGCTCTGTATCCCATTTTTTAATAGGGTTATTTGGTTCTTTGGGGTCTAACTTCTTAAGTTCTTTGTATATATTGAATATTAGCCATCTGTCGGATGTGGGATTGGTAAAGATCTTTTCCCAATTTGTTGGTTGCCATTTTGTCCTTCTGATGGTGTCCTCAGAAAATTGGGCATGACACTTCCAGAGGACCCTGTCATACCACTCCTGGGCATATACCCAGAGGATTCCCTTCTTGCAATAAAGACACATGCTCCACTATGTTCATAGCAGCCTTACTTATAATAGCCAGAAGTTGGAAAGAGCCCAGATGTCCCTCAAAGGAGGAATGCATACAGAAATTGTGGTATATTTATTCAATGGAATACTACTCAGCAATTAAAAATAATGAATTCATGCAATTTGTAGGCAAATGGTTGGATCTGGAAAATATCATCCTAAGTGAGCTAACCCAATCACAAAAGAATACACATGAAATGTAATCACTGATAAGTGGATATTAATGAGCCCAGAAGCTCTGAATACTCAAGGCACCATTAGCAAATCAAAAGATTTCCAAGAAGAAGGAAGGAGAGCCCCCTGGTCCCAAAAAGACTGGGTTCAGTTTTGTAGGAGAGTATCAGAACAGAGAAATGGTGGGGGAGGATTGGGGAATAGTTGGGGGAGGAGAGGACTTATGGGACATATGTTGAGGGGGGAACTGGGAAAGGGGAAAGCCTTTGGAATGTAAACAAAGAATATAGAAAATTAAAAAAAACACAGATAAATGGAATCTAATAGAAGAGAAAGTGGGGAAGAACCTCAAAGTGTGCCCCTCAAATACATGGGCACAGGGGGAAAGTTCCTGAACAGAACACCAATGGCTTATGCTCTACAATCAATAATCAACAAATGGGACCTCATAAAATTACAAAGCTTCTGTAAGGCAAAGGACACTGTCAATAGGACAGTGCTTTAAAATATTGATTATTTTGTGGGATGCTGAAGCATTAGGATTGCTGCACATTTTAAGTTTGCCTATTGTTCCTGAAAAACGACAGAAAGTTGCTTATTCTACATTAATATGTGGGCTTATTATAAAAAGGCTTTTATGTGTTTTAGGGTTCTAAGTGAGGCTACATTGTAAAGTCAGACAAGAACATTGATGGAATAGGTATTTATTGAATTTCAGCAATGGTTTTGAATATATTATAGAAATAATATTATTAAATAAACCTCTGAATTGGTTCCTTCTTTTATTTTCTCTTTTTTTATTGGATATATTCTATATTTACAATTCATTTCCCTTTTTCTGGTTCCCAACCCCCAAAGGTCCCACATGCCCTTTTCCCTCCCCCTGCTTCTTCTTCCACCCCCTCCCACCTCCCTGCTCTTGTACTTCCCCACAATGATGCTTTGGTCCATTCTAGCACCAGTGTCCACTCCTTTCTTCTTGTCAGACATCAATTGATATGTGATTTATGTCTTTGGTGTTCCAAGCTTCTAGGCTAATATCCACTTATCAGTGAGTGCATACCATGAGTATTCTTTTGAGACTGGGTCACCTCACTTAGTATGACGTTCTCCAGCTCCATCCATTTCTCTAAGAATTTCATGAATTCATTGTTTCTAATGGCTGAATAGTACTCCATTGTGTATATATACCACATTTTTTTGTATCCATTCCTCCGTTGAGGGACATCTGGGTTCTTTCCAGCTTCTGGCTATTATAAATAAGGCTGCTATTTTCTCTTTTTAAAGCTAGATTTTAAAAATTTATTTATTTTATGTATGAGTGCTCTATCTGCCTGTACACCTGAATGTCAAAAGATGGCATCAGATCCTGTGACAGATGGTTGTGAGTCACCATGTGGTTGCTGGGAATTGAACTCAGGACATCTGGTAGAGCAGCCAGTGTTCAACACTGATCCACCTCTCCAGCCTCAGTCTATTTTTCTGTTCTTCCCATACTGGTTAGAAGTCTTGGGGAAAAATAAGAATAAACTGCTGGAATAAGGCAAAGTGTTTGACTGAATGGAGTTAATAGCAGTGCCTTGTAACAATGGATTGGACAACAGAAAAAAATTTAGTTCTGTGTTGGGTTGGCCAAGTCCTTTCTGTTATCATACAAATCATTGAACTTCTCTAGAGCTCACTTTATTCATGTTTGAAATATGGAGAAATACTTGCTTTTGCCAGCTGTGGGTAGTACTTGTGATCCTACCAATTTGTAAGCTGGGGTAAGATGGTAAGTGTGAGGTTAGGACTAGCTTCATGGGATTCAGGTTGCCCTGTTTGATTGTGATCATGTGAGACTGTGGTTTTTTTCTATTTAAAATAATTTCACATTTACTATTTTCTATGTCAAAAACAAGCATTAATTGGTTTTGAAAATTTGTAATGTTCTATAAATGTGAATGTTATAAAAATAATAAATATTATTAGGATTTCATATATCTAAGAAGTTACCACCAAGGCTTATAACAGGAAGAAACAAAAATATGGCTCTAATAATATGTCATTTATAATCTCTGATAAAATTATTAAATAACATAGAAAAATGTATTCCTCAACTTGTATTATATGTAGATAACACTGTCTCATTTAATAAAATTTTGTGCTCTCCTAATATATACTTGGATTAAAATTAGACTTTAAAATAAAAATAATTACAACTCATAGAGAATAAAAGGTAGTTTAATGTGATAAATATATACTATAAAATTAAAACCCCTGTGTAAGTGTTTTTAATAATTACTCTGTGTATTCTGTGGATATTCTTTTTAACAGAGTGCCACTGTGGAACTAACCTTGGTCTCAAACTCATGATTCTCCTACTTCAGCCCCCAGACTCTTGGGCATAGAAACATGTGTCAATAATAGCCAGCTCAATACACTGTTTACATGTTCTTATTTTGAGTGAAAACTGAAGAAAAAAACAAAAGCTAATTAAAATTGCCATTAGTGGGGCCATTTTATATACAGTAGGTGTGCATAGTTGAGAATTCAGTCAATTATTCTGGTATAACAAGGCAATTATCAATATGTGCCAAGAACTTGAAGATTTCTAACTCAATCAGAGAATTGCTTTATATTTGAACAATTTGTCCATATTATTATATGGTTGTACATAAAATTAATTTGAGTTATAAAAACAAGCACTAATACCATATATTTCATGATATTTAATAGTACTTCATAGTTCTTTTTATGTATCGTCTTATTCCCTTCATTAAATTGATTATAAGTTCTTGCTGTCTGAGTTCTCTACTTTCCTATTACAAATTGCCTTTGTAGATTGCTACAAAATTCCAAGGGTAGAGAAAATGGGATATATCATTCTAAATAATGTTTATTTTGTTCTCAAGTTAATATCATTGATAAAACTCTGCAACACAATAATTCAGTGAATCCATAATTATTTTACAACAAATGAATAAAACTTTAAATTTTTATATTTCTAGTTTATTACAGCTACTCTTAGAGGCAAATAAAGCAGTAACACCGAGACCAAAGAATTGGTCATAACATTTATTATAAAAACAGTGCTACCATCAGTTTACTTCTAAGATTAAAAAGAAAGAAAATTGGTCTACTTTTAAGTCAGTGGATCCATGTACTGGCACTCAAGTGTCAGGTTTCATTTATTTTTCACAAAGCACATTTCCCTGTAGGCGTACCCGGCTCCTCACTTTGCTAGACACTGCGGGCATCACATGCTGGTTTGAGTTACTTCCCAGCACTGCAGTATGGCCATATCTCCTCTAAGTAGTAAGCATTTAGGGAAGTCATGATTGTGTGTCAAAATGTGAAAATACTTTAGATGATACTTTTGAAGTGGTCTTTCTCATGGAAATATCAAAGATACAAAAGTACCTTTAGTTTAGTACTCTTTAGTTCATTATATTAAGAAGCGTTTCATCATGTTTGGAATCTTCTCTATCATTTATTGACAATTCTCTCAATTGTTAAAAGAGTGATTTCTCTTTTGACAACATAATTTTTTATTTTTATTTTTTGGAATTTCACACAATGTAATACCATCACACTCACTTTTCATTTCTCCCAGGTCTGATCTATCAGTGCTATTTTTCAAGTCTGCAATCTATCCACCCATCCATCCATCCATCCATCCATCCATCCATCCATCCATCTATCTATCTATCTATCTATCTATCTATCTATCTATTTATCTATTTTGCATTTCTGCATGTTAATGCATGGATCCAATATCTTAAAACCCCTTTCAAACTTTGGTGAGGTTCAAATGTAACATCTAACTAGCTCTGGCATATAGAATTCTAAGCCATTTTTGACAGAAGAGGTAAATAATACTTTCATGGCTTAAGTTCAGAAATTCTTTAGGGAGCTTAGTATAAACATGCTACTCACTGACAGATGTGCTACTTGTCTGCATTTTTTTTGCCTTACACTCTATTTCTATTTGTTTTTAACTTAAGAACCAGATGGAACTTTGAAAGCCAGATAGCTGTGGGATGGAGGGGAAAGTTAAAGATAAACTAAATCCACAAATACTGTATAAGCCACCTGGAGATCTGATTGTATTCTACCAGTTTACTACATGTTGGCTGAATGAAATTGGAAAGAAATTGACAAAGCCAACTGCATATTATGCTATTTGTTCTTTTGATGCTGTGTTCACTATGCTCCCCACATTTGTAGGAAAATGTTCCAAATCCTGAGAAACGTTTTATAAGATTGACCTTATTGAGTTTTATGAATATAGCAAAACAGGGAATTTAGTGTTAAAAGGGATCAGATCCTAAGACACACTTGCTATAGGGGTAGGGGTGTCAATCAATCCTTTTTATAATGCTTTTACTAAAATGTATTTGATTTTCACTACAGTATTTACATTTCAGAACAAGGAGAAATTGACTTTTCTCATAATTGGCTATTTCAATGAATTTGAACATGTTGTAACAGTGTCACTTTAATATTTTTAATATTCTTGTTTTTTATCCACAGAAAAATAAAAACAGTCTCCAGGATTGTTTTCAGCTGCCTGGGTGTTACTATTAATCAATCACCCTTTCTATTATTTATTACTGTCTTAGATTCTCATCTGCTGCTTGCTCTTTTCTTTTGCTTGCCCTTCATGTTATTTGAAATAAAAAAGCCTCTATCAGTAAATAATTTACATTATATTGCAAAATCAAACATGACAACCAAATGAATTCAGCTCTGGCACGTAGGCTTGTGTAACAAAACAGCCTTGTGTTTATGTCAGTGCCTCCCCAAGATAATTAAGCCATGTCTGCTTTGCTATTCCTAAAATATTTGAAAAATGATGCTTCTCTAGTAGTTTCTTGTTATACTTCATCAGGACTGAAGAATCAGATTTTAAATAGGGAAGGAAGATGAGTGAACACAATCTAAGATAGTCTGCAAAACATATAATGTGTCACTGAAATTTATATTAACATATAAACACACATGTGCAGCATGTGCACATGTGTAATGAAGGAGGAGGGGGTCTGTAAAACAGAAAAATGTTGGAAGTATGCTTTTGCAGTCTGCTTAAGGAATTGACAAAACAAGTTTTTCTGAGATAAAGATGAAAAACGTCCATTGGGGCAGGTGTTGCCATTTGCCCTGCTGTTCGGTCTGACAGATCAGTGCTGAAGCAACATCAGGGCAAGGAGGCATCATCCTCAGTAATGGAGAGTTGTCTAGGGGAAAGATTGCTCTATCACAGTGATGGGCTCCTGCATGTTATAAATCGAAGATTGTTCTTTCCTGCCACTGAGATGAGCAGCTCTTTCTCCTTTCCAGAATGAAATGTCTGAAGAGACAAGGAACAGATGAAAACAAACAAAAAAAAAGTGGAAAGAAAGTTTTATCTCTTCAACATAAATCTCCACTGGAAACAGACAGATAGGATAGTGCCAATCTCTGGCTTAAACATGAGGTGAGGAAAATTCTCCCTTTAAGCAATTCTTTCCCAAGTCAGCAAATAGAACAGGTAGATTATGATATTTATTTGTGTTTTTTGATCTACCTTGGTACCTATTTTTCTCTAAATTGGTACTATAAAGCTTAACATAAACTCAAATTCATACTCTGGGTTTCTGATGAAAAAGAAGTTGAACTGTCTTATTATTCATTTACAGGTATTAGAGTATGTAGCAAGTTATGGAGAGCCCAAGTTTTGGTGTATGGAGAACTGGGTCTTCCATATAAATAAAACTTTGTTTTGCGATTAGACACCATCTTTGAGGATAGTTCTAATGAATAGGCTTAGAAAAACAAATACTTACCTTGCAAGTGAGCTGACAGTCCAGGAGAACCCAGCACTATGATTTGAGTATAACACACTTTACCCTCCTTCCAAACCAGTCTGTGTTACTCTATATATCCAGCACTTGCCTTTTCTTAAAGCCAATTTAAAATGGTAAAACTTTTACAAATAAAAATTTTCTTTTAATATATTTGACTACATTTTTATGTTAGTGAACCTCTTTTTGAGGCATCATGAATAATCACATGAATCACATGAATAATCACATGAATACAAGGAAGCATACCTAATTTATAAAGGCAAAAATTCCAGTCTTTGGAATGTAAACAAAGAATATAGAAAATAAAAAAACTAAACTAAAAAAAAAAAAAAAGAATCTATGTTAAATCAATTCTGTTGGGAGGGTTCCAAGCTTATCATCATCACTTAAGTCACAGATCAATTACATGACCTGCCTAAAGGCCCAGGGGAGTTTATTAGTAGAGGTAGAAATGAACAGTAAAATTGTTCTGTTAAGCATCCAAGCTTTTATTTTATATCATTTGTTTCTTGGAGGATTGCACTCACATAGAAATGTACTTTAAGGGGAAAAGAGTATAATATAACAGTATGTGTAATTTGTCAGGAAAAGCATGTAATATCGACTGAGATGTGTTTGTAGAGAAAGTTGAGGACATCAGTGAAAATATTGATTGATCCAATTTATCAACATACTTGTCAACAAGTAATGCCAAATTATAACTTTCTAAAGAGCAGCATGGTGTTCCTTTGCCCATTCTATTTTTTGACAAGAATTCAGAACATAAATTATTTTCTGGAGAGAGAGAGAGAGAGAGAGAGAGAGAGAGAGAGAGAGAGAGAGAGAGAGAGAGAGAGAGAAACTGATCTCCATCATAATATAATTATAGGGAAAATCCTAATAAGATAATGAATTGAATTAAGGTAGTAATTTTCAAAATATCAAAGTGCTCTTGGAGTCCCCTTAAATGCATCCAATCGGAGCCCAGAACACTGTTTTACGTACACATGTGTGTAAGGATAGCTTTCTCAGTGTATATGCAACAAAAGAACAAAATAATCCATCAGATTGAATGTAAAAATAATTGTGAAAATCTAGGCATCTTCTGGATTTATATATAGTAATATAATTTATATATAATACTTGCCTGTGTAGATGGTGCAGCCATTAAATATTAGGCTCACAACTTAAAAAGGCCCAAATAAAAAATATTAGTATTTGTCTTGATAAGTAGTGTTATTACTTGTTTTTCTAAAGTTGTGACTTTTTAATAACTGTGTTAACATGTAATGGGTTTTGTGTTGTGATTTTAATGTATTAATAAATATGGTAGAAAAATATCCTAAGTCAAATCTTTTTGATAATAGTAATGAAAGCTAAAAGTTAAAGTGTGTGTGTGTGTGTGTGTGTGTGTGTGTGTTTGTGTGTGTGTTTGTGTGTGTGTGTGTGTGTGTTTGAGACAGAGGGGTGCTATTCTGCATATAAAAGAAGTAATAAACATTTTAGAAAACATTTTGGAAATTGTTTAACCTCAACTATAAATTCACCATATTCTCACATTCAGACAATCTAGAGTTATTCTTTTGTGTTCCTTCAGTTGGTCTCAAATATGCTCATAACAATATCATAAGGTATGAACTTTTTCTTAAATTTTTCTTGTTTTAATTTTATATTATGAATACTTCTGCAATGTTGTAAACAATTGTCAGGCCACAATAGTTTTTCCACACAAAATGTTTATAAAAGGCTTATCTATTGTACTGATTTGCATATATCATTCAAATTTAGGATTGTTGTTTTCATTTTAAACATTTCTGAAGACTCTGTGTTGTACTCACTGTGCTAAATTCTTTATGCTTCGTTGCATTTGGAATTTCTAGGTATTTCTTCTGTAAAGATTCTTCCTCTTTTTTCCCATATCTTTCTTTTCTTGCCACTGGTTCTCATTGACTTCCCATGTTTAAAAAGGAACAACATACATTGGTTCTTCTCTTGCTCTTGACATGTAAGAAATAAAAGGCAAATCAAGCATTCTAATTACTGTACTATAGCACAGTATAATGTGCAACACCTCTGCAGAGCATTGAGGTTCTAGTTTTATGTTCTGATTTCTGTTCCTGTATTTCTTTTTCTCATTCCCCATGATTTCTATTCAGGATTCTTGGGATTTGGGAATGTGCTGTAGTTTGTTTGGAAATTCCACAGATACAGATGCAGATCTGATAGGGTCCAGATGCTCTTAAACATACAAAATCCTGCAAATGTGCAAGGTACAAATGCAGCCAGCAGGTTTAAGAACAGGTAACACTTGTTATTACGAAAATTATATAGGACAATTTGAATAATTTGATATAAACAATCCATGAGTATGCCTAGCTGTTAGTGGCATTTATACATACTGAGCAAAATTAAAACTTTTTCCAGGGTAAGAAATTATGAGTATTGATTACATATTTTCAAACCATTATCACAATTAAAGTTTCGTTCGAATTGGTTAACTTAAATTTTCAGGCTAAAAATTTTAAAGGTATATAGGCACATTATAAAAGGACCAGATAAGAGGAAACAGAAAGTATACATGTATTGATTTAGGTATGAATCTCTGTGAACAGTACTCTGTCCATGAATTTAAAATGTCTTATTTCACACATTGTGTGGTGCTGGCTACCTAAACTGAATTGGTTAGAGAATTCCAGATCTGTGTTTTACTTTTCTTTCTTTCTTTCTTTCTTTCTTTCTTTCTTTCTTTCTTTCTTTCTTTCTTTCTTTCTTTTTTTGGAGACAGAGTTTCTCTGTGTATTCCTGCCTGTCCTGGAACTCACTCTGTAGACCAGCCTGGCCTTGAACTCAGAAATCTGCCTGCCTCTGCCTCCCAAGTGCTGGGATTACAGGCGTGCACCACCACGCCCGGCTCTGTGTTTTACTTCTTATCTGTAAGAGTAATTTCAATCAAAATGAATGGCAGGATTTTCATTGCAATCTTGGTTATCAACTGTAAGTAAGTTAATACTATTTCATAATCTTGAATTATATAGTAAACAAAAACATAAATCACATATCAAGTGATGCCTCACAAGAAGAAAGGAGTGGACACTGGTGCTAGAATAGACCAAAACATCATTGTGGGAGAGTACAAGAACAGTGAGGTGGGAAGGGGTGGATGAGGGAGCAGGGGGAGGGAAAAGGGCATGTGGGACCTTTGGGGGTGGGGAACCAGAAAAAGGGAAATGAATTGTAAATATAGAATATATCCACTAAATGAAAAAAATCTAGTGTTTTAATCTAGTTTTGTAAATAGAGCAGCTAATGTATAGACAGTACTAGTCTTAATTTTTTTAATAATTTTTTTACATCCCAACCACAATAGTTTCTCCTCCCTGTTCTCTACCCAGTCCCTTCCTCTACCTCCCCTCTGTATCACCCATCCACCCTTCCTCAGCTTCCTTTCCAAAATGGGCAGGTCTCCCATGAATATCAACCAAACATGGCTTGTCAAGTTTCAGGAAGACAAGGGATGAGGCAATACAGTACTCAAAAAGAATCAGAGGCAGCCCATGTTCCTACTGTCAGGAGTTCCACAAGAACTCCAAGCTACATAAATGTAACATACACACAGAGGGCCTAAGTCAGTCTCATGTGGGGAGGCCTCCTCTTGTCAGTTCAGTCTCTGTAAACTATGAGCCAAGGCTGGTTGATGTTGTGGGTTTCCTTGTGGTGTCTTTGAGCCCTCTGGATCCTACAATCCTTCCTTTCCTGAACGCTGTCTGATGTTTGGCTGTGGGTCTCTGCATGTTTCCATTAGTTGCTGGATGAAAATCCTCTCTGATAGCAATTGGTTTAGGCACCATTCTATGAGTATAGGGGAATATCATAAGGAATCATTTCATTGACATTTTTTGCCAGTTGTGTTTGGTTCTGTCCTCGGTCTATGGGTCCTGCTCCTCCAGGCATTGTCAGGGGTGGCATAGTTCTTAGGCTGGACTAGTCATTGGCTGGCCACTCCCACAATTTCTGTGCCACCTTTACCCCAGCACATCTTGTAGGCAGGACAAATTGTAGATTGTAGGGTTTTGTGGCTGGGTGGTGTCCCATCTAAAAAGTAATGCTCTCTCTCTCTCTCTCTCTCTCTCTCTCTCTCTCTCTCTCTCTCTCTCTCTCTCTCTCCATATATATATATATATATATATATATATATGAACATTATTACTCAACATACTTGACTGTATATCTTTATAGGTCAGCTTTATGTTCAAAGTAGTTACTTGAATAACTTGTTATTTATAGAAAAATAATTTTTAATAGACAACCATATTGTTGGTGGAATGTCTCATTAAACATTAAATAGTTTTAATTTACATATCATTAAAATACTCACAGAATTTGCTTTATCTTATTTATGAAGCTACAATATGTCGAGTGTGTTGAGAAGCCTTTTGTGTACTCTTTGAATGAGTTTGTTGTAATTTCACCTTTAGGGAATCTTTAACTTTTTATTTCATGGAGGCACATCAAAAAGAACAGTATTTCTGTGGCTCATCATGACAGAAACCTTTTAAAAAGGAAATGTTTAATGTAATCGTGAATAAATGGAAACAGATTTGTCTGTCAAAATTAAACAGCAGTATTCTTTGATTAATATAAAAATCTGATCTAAAGTAGTTTAAGCTGCTTCATACAGGTGACATCTGTGTTTAAATATAATTCCCTGTCCCTGCTCTGGCATGGCTGTTAATTATTTATTCAATGTAGTTCAACATTTAGTTAATAAATATGTCAAGCTTTTACCATGCTGTTCTTTTTGCAGAGTTGTGAATTTGCAATTAGTTTTAGATTTACAACATGATGACAGACAGTGCTGTATAAATAGAGGTTAAACACACAATTTACATATTAATTTCATGATTCATTTATTCAATGATTTATGTGGATATAGATTGTATTTAATCTCTGTATTGTAGCTGTTTCAGGCATGACGAAAGGAATCACTATGCTAGCAGAGCAGTAATGATGTCTGTATTGGGCTATAGGATCTTGAGGGGGGAAATTAAAAAAAAAGATTTAGAAACACAGTGATTTCTTATGTTTAATATTCTGAAATGCAAGGGGGAAAGCAATAGTAGGAGCTCCTAAAGGATCACATTTGGTCACTGAGAGTGAATGAGACACATTAACCAGCTAACACAGTGACTTCCATGTGGCACACTGCTACTAAAATATTTGCTAAATTGTAATGGCTTAAAGTTAAGGACCATAAAATTTTAAGAGTACGTAAAATTTGAGAAGTTTTAAGCAAATTCCATCATCCAACTTCTATTCTAGAAGCTCAAATAACCTCTACAAAATCTTATTTAAGAATTTCATATATGCATATAATACATTTTTTATTACAAACATCCTCTAGATCAGTGAGCCCCTGAAATAAGAGTCTTTTCCTTCACTGTTCTGGGATTACAAGTATATGAGTATATTCACACACCTGTGTGTGTGTGTGTGTGTGTGTGTGTGTGTGTGTGTGTGTGTATGTGTTTTGGGGATGGAGACCATATCCTCATTTGCAAGGCAAATTCTCTGTCTCTTCTCTTCTCTTCTCTTCTCTTCTCTTCTCTTCTCTTCTCTTCTCTTCTCTTCTCTTCTCTTCTCTTCTCTTCTCTTCTCTTCTCTTCTCTTCTCTTCTCTCTCTCTCTCTCTCTCTCTCTCTCTCTCTCTCTCTCTCTCTCTCTCTGTCTCTCTGCCTGTGTGTGTGTGTGTGTGTGTGTGTGTGTGTGTGTGTGTTTGTGTAGTCTCTTTGTGTGTGGTCTGTGTGTCTGTGTGGTATTTGTATGCACATATGCTTGTGGAAAGTCAAGGACAACTATCAGGGGCTGTTTTTCCTTCCATTTTGTTGAGGCAGGATCTTTTGGTATTTTTCTGTTGTGCTATATAATCGACGTAGCTGAACTCTGAGGTTCCATGTGATTCTTTTGTCTCCATCTCTTATCTCATAGTAGGAGTACTGGGATTGTTAATGTATGACAATATATTGATTTTTTTAAATTGAAATGGCTTTTTAAAAAATATATATTTATTGTGTTTTCTCCTCCCCACAAGTCTAGCAGATACCCTATACCTCCATATCCACCCAATTTTATCTTCATTCTCAGTCTCTAAAACAAACAAATGCAAAGACAAGCAAGACACCAAGAAGACAAAACAAAAAAAAAGCCCAAACAAAGCAAAATGAAAAGAAAGTCTTGAAAGTTGGATTCATTTGTCAACTACCAATGTTTTTACATGTGATGTAGGGATGGAGTTATCATTCTGCTCATGCATCTGGTACCTTCATCCATCAAATCATGTACCTAGTCCAAGTTCCTTTTTGCTACCCCAAAGAGCTCATTTAAACCATACTTAGTTACTCAATATTGTTATACTCATTTTGGGAGTGAAAATATGAGCTAGCCTCAGAGTCTGTTTTATGAAGATTTGAGCCCAAAGATTTCTGGCTCCAAAGACTCACCTTTCATTTCATGTCCTCTTTGGTTTAGGGATTAAGGTAATGTAATTGAAAGGCAAAATATGTTATAATGTGTATTTTATGAAGAAAAGAATGAGTAACGATCTACTACAGTGCTATCAAGCTTTAACTTTTACAAGATTAGTTTAACTCTTATTTAATGATACCCTGTTTATCATGATCTATAATTTTGTTGATATTACTTGCTTTACTTTATTGTCAGAATTGATTAGATCCATTGTCTTATTACACTTTGTCATCATTCCAAATTCCAGATGCTCTTTATGTTCAGAGCTCTTGTACTTCAGTAGAGTTCTTCTAGCCAAGAAATTAAATACTACTAAGTAAATGTTCAAACACCTTTATACTGGCTTTCTTGATGATTTTAAAGGAGATGACATCTTTTGTCTAGTTAAGGCAATATGTAAATATGTGATGTGTACTGAATCTCTGAGATAAGAGACAATATGATAACACATCAAAGGGGATTTAGTGGAAAACAAAGCCATAGCATTTAAGCATTGTAATGCAAGCCATATTCTGTTGGTGAATCCCTTAGTTTCTCTTCTGCTAATGGTTCTACGGTTTTACTTCTTCATCCCATCTCCCACAATTTTACTGCTTTCTAAAGAGGAAATTAGAGACTATGACTTGATCCAATTGAGAGAAAAAAATGTGACTTTTAAACTCACACACACAAAAAGGCATTGCCTATAAAAACGTTGAAAGTGATTGGAGAGTAGAGGATGGAGAGGAATTCCTGGGAGGAAAATAGTTAATGGAGTACATTATATTGCAGGGCACATACTTGGAATGATAGCCATCTCTTTTTGAACATTTAGCAGGAACTTTTAAACTTGAGTTAATGAGGGTATATCTAATAAGCCCATTCACATTAAGAAAACAGCATATTATAGCTTTTTGCAATGTGAACTGTATTCTCAGACAATGCTATCTGCATATAGAAGGAAAATTTTTTTAAAAAATATTTTCAACAGTAGATTACCTAGAAAAGGGCAATTCAATGAATTAAGAGGCAGGTATTTTCTTGCTACTTATTAGCAAATGTCTCAAAAATAAATTCATGAAAGATCGAGCAAGAGGAGATGCTGAAATTTATGTATTTTTACTGCCATAAAACTCACAGAACTGAGTCGCTTATACTTTCACTTACTGAAATAATTTGGTTATATCATCCACATATTCCCCTTTTGATTTATATATGAGTTTTTCTAATATTATTGGACATAGAGTCACATCTCACTTTTAAACCCCTTACAATTTTAGTATGATGAGTATGTGAATATAAGGAGCAGGTGTCAAGCAATATTTAAATGACATCCTCAACAAAATAAATATTGAACCACCCTGTCACACTGGTGATAGAATATCAAAAAAATCCCCTTCCTTGTATACCACCTCTGACATTTGTTCTTCAGGAATTATTTGCAGTTTATCTTCTAAGCTGGAGCCTTTTATCAGCACAGCAGTTGAACTACAGTGTAAAAAACTGGTAATTGAGTATTTTATCAAATGCTTCTTACAAAACGGACTTTGCAAGTCGTAAATGAAGATTAAAACCATTGCTTGTGGGCATGAGCAAATTGGAATGATTTATTATCTGAAACATCAATATGTCACTGTTCAGAAATAAAATGAAAATAAACAAACAACCCACCTCCTGTCCACAGCAGCACTTACATTTGCACCCAGAGCATTCTTAGTTTCAGAAAAAGAAGTGTAAGGTAAGTACGTTTTAACTATTTGTGCCATGAAAACTACTAGAAAAAAGACTGGAGAAAGAGCATCATAATCATACGCCAGCTGCTGCAGGACATTATGTAGGGAAAAGAGACAATAATAAAAGAACCCAGTCAAAGGAAAGCAACTATGAATGTGTACTTCAGTGCTCCTGATTACAGAAGGAGAATTAAATATAATAAATAGGGCAAAGTGAATTTACTGTCTGTGTTTAACACCTAAGTAGCCAGTGCTCTTCAAATGGGCTCTAGCTCACTTGTCTAAAATAGCATTGAAGAAAGATATTGGAATAATATGTATTGCAGAACTGTCTTATCTTAATTATTCTAATTTGAGGGTGATTTGTATTAAGCTCATCATGTGTGTATATTCACCTTGTAGCAACCAAGTAGGGTTAAAAACCATAAACATAAAACCCCCTTATAAGCAGCTCGATGTTCTTTTCCCAATTTTATTGAATTTAATATTGTTATCTTAAAAGAAAACAGTGAAAATGGACCAGTGTAGGACAACTTCTTCATTTGATAATTCAAGCTGCTCAGAATAGTATATAATCTCATATGTTGTTGAATAAGAATGTTAGCTTCTTTCAGGTTCCAGTAGTATGACATTGTCTTTGCTGTTCATTCCCCGTGTGAATCGGAAAGCATGCTGCTCTCACCCATGACAACTCACTGAGTTCCAGCCAAATGAGTTTGTAACAGGTAGTAACCCAAACTGACTCCTTTAAACAACAAAACAATTAAGTACAGCTTCTTTTGGTTTGAATAAAAGGACTTAGATATTCTTCCCCAAGTCCTCCCCAGTCTTCCATTTCTTTTAGTTCTATGGGACAGAAAATTCAGGGGACAACTGGCTATTCAACTTAGTGTCATTTTATAAAGACATTATAGACCATTGAGCACTTGAAAAATAGAAATAATTTTCTTCCTTGGTTTTTAGTCATAAAGACACAAAGTTATTTTGTGAATATTTATTTAAGTATATAACATGTTTAAGATACTTGTTTTAGATACAATAAAATAAAAAAAACAAGAGGTACATCTCAAAGGATATATCCAGGTTTGAAGAAAACTATCAAATTTTCAGAAAACTAAAATCAACAGGCAAACATCAGATTACTAATGTGTAAGAGGGATAAGCCATACAACCTGCTATAAAAAGGAACATTGGATTTGATTATCATATTCTGAATGCAAATGCCACAATGAGTAATATATATATATATGTGTGTGTGTATATATATGTGTATATACATATATATATATATATATATATATAATTACTAAATGCAAACAAAATGTATTTAAAGACAAAATTGTTTGAGTAACAGGACATTTTTAATGGAAAATTTTTACCCATTTTCATTAACTTAAATTAACCTTTTCTGGTAGTCATATTTATATCCACTTATTTTAGGCAAGTTCTCTCAATTGAGTTAATTATTAAGCTTACTTCTGAATTGAAACAAAGGTGAGTTAAGCAATCTACTACTGATCTATGTCTCTAGCCCATGTGTTACTAGGTTTTTAATAGATATGGTTGCATTTGTTATAAGATTCTTCCAGTTTTCTTAGAGCTGAGGAGGTCTCATTTTAACAACACAGGTTTATTTACCTTGAATACATAGTATATTAACTGACTAGAAGACTAATGTCATGGTTTATATTTTTAAAAATGTGCCCAGTTTTTACCTTTTAGTTACATAATTTCACATAGAGTACTGGTGAAAGGGGAATATAATCAAAATTAGAAAACATTATTATTTCCATTTGATATACATTTTATTTGCAGTAGCTGATGTCGGCAAGATGGCTCAAAATTTCGATTTATTTGATACAATGTGAATCTACAACCTTATTTCTACCTTAGCAACACACATGCAGAGATAAACTTCCATGGGTAGTCCTCTGACTTTTCTATATACCCTGTGGTATATGTGACCATACATGTGCAAGTATACACAGACAGAAAACAAATGCACATTAAAAATCTAAAAAAAAAAAAAAAAAAAAAAAAGACTGGTATGATCGAAACATCTTAAAGTAAATTTTGAATGCTGACAGTATTGTGAAAACAGATAAAAAAAATGAGTAGTTTTTAAAAATCTTTGCTATCAAGTCCTTTTTTCATTTTTTATTGGATATATTCTATATTCACATTTCATTTCCTGTTTTCTGGTTCCCCATCCCCCAAAGGTCTCACATGCCCTTTTCCCTCCCCCTGTTCCCTCATCCACCACTTCCCACTTCCCTGTTCTGGTATTCCCCTACACTGATGCTTTGATCCTTTCCAGCACCAGGGTCCACTCCTTCCTTCTTGTTGGACATCATTTGGTATGTGGATTGTGTCTTTGGTGTTCCAAGATTCTAGGCTAATATCCACTTATCAGTGACTGCATACCATGGGTATTCTTTTAAGACTGGGTCACCTCACTTAGTATGATGATCTCCAGCTCCATCCATTTCTCTAAGAATTTCATGAATTCATTGTTTCTAATGGCTGAATAGTATTCCATTGTGTGTATGTATGTATGTATGTATGTATGTATATACACATATATATGTATATATATATATGTGTATATATATATATATATATATATATATATATATATATATATATATCTCACATTTTTTGTATCCATTCCTCCGTTGAGGGACATCTGGATTCTTTCCAGCTTCTGGCTATTATAAATAAGGCTGCTATGAACATAGTGGAGCATGTATCCTCATTGCATGCTGGGGAATCTTCTGGGTATATGCCCAGGAGTGGTATGGCTAGGTCCTCTGGAAGTATCGTGTCCAGTTTTCAGAGGAACTGCCATACTGATTTCCAGAGTCGTTGTACCAGCTTGCATTCCCACCAGCAGTGGAGGATTGTTCTTCTTTCTCCACATCCTCGCCAACACCTGCTGTCTCCTGAGTTTTTAATCTTAGCCATTCTGACTGGTGTGAGGTGAAATCTCAGGGTTGTTTTGATTTGCATTTCTCTAATGACTAATGATGTTGAACATTTTTTAAGGTGTTTCTCGGCCATCCGAATTTCTTCAGGTGAAAAGTCTTTGTTTAGCTCCGTACCCCATTTTTGGATGTGGTTATTTGGTTTTCTGGTGTCTAACTTCTTGAGTTCTTTGTATACATTGGATATTAGCCCTCTGTCAGATGTAGGGTTGGTGAAGATCTTTTCCCAATCCTTTAAAAAAATATTTTTTTCATTTTTTCATTGGATATATTCTATATTTACATTTCATTTCCCTTTTTTGTTTCCCCACCCCCTAAGGTCCCACATGCCCTTTTCCCTCCCCCTGTTCCCCCATCCACCCCTTCCCACTTCCCTGTTCTTGTATTCCCCTACACTGATGCTTTGATCCTTTCCAGCACTAGTGTCCATTCCTTCCTTCTTGTCAGACATCATTTGGTACGTGAATTGTGTCTTTGGTGTTCCAAGATTCTAGGCTAATATCCACTTATCAGTGAGTGCATACCATGGGTATTCTTTTGAGACTGGGTTACATCACTTAGTATGATGTTCTCCAGCTCCATCCATTTCTCTAAGAATTTCATGAATTCATTGTTTCTAATGGCTGAATAGTACTCCATTGTGTATATATACCACATTTTTTGTACCCATTCCTCCTATTGAATTATTTTATTTATTTACATTCCAAATGTTGTCTCCCTTTGTGTTGCCTCCTCACCTCTGAGATGGTGATGCCTCACCTGCCCACCCATGCCCACCTCACCCTGCTAGTATCTCTCTTCCCTGAGACACAAGTTTCTACAGGATTAAGTGCATCCTCTCCTACTGAGCCAGAAAGGAAGACTGTTGCTGTACATTTGCCAGGGGGGCCACAAACCAGCCCATGTGTATGTTCCTTGGATTTTGGTTTAGACTCTGTGAACTCTGTGTGGTCCAAGTTAGTTGTCACTTTTGTTCTTCCTATGGGTTTGATATTCCCTTCAGTTACTTCAGTCTTTCCTCTAACTCTTTAATGTTGGTCCTCGACGTCAATACAATGGTTGGCTATAAGTATCTGCATTTGTCTCAGTCAGCTGCTGGTAAAGCCTTTCCAAGGTCAGCCATGCCAGGCTCCTCTCTGCATGTACATTATGGCCTCAGTAATAATGTCAGAATTTGGTGATTGCACATGGGATGGATCCCAAGTTGGGGCAGTCACTGGGTGGCCTTTCTTTCTGTCTCTGCTCCATTTTTCATCCCTGCATTTCCATTACATAGGAACAATTCTGGGTCAAAAGTTTTGAAGGTAGGTTGCTGACACCATCCCTCCACTGGGGACTCTATCTACTAGAGATAGTCTTTTCAGGTTCCATCTGCCCATTGTTGGGCATTTCATGTAAGGTCATCTTCATTGAGTCCTGGGAGCCTCTCACATTCCAGGTCTCTGGAACTTTCTAGAGGTCCTCCATTTATATAATTCCCATTGCTGCATATTTTGATTCACTCTCTTGGCCTTCTGGATATCTGTTTTAGGGTTTTACCTCTGTGAACAGACACCATGAACAAGGCAACTCTTATAAGGACAACATTTACTTGGTGCTGGCTTACAGGTTCAGGGGATCAGTCCATTATCATCAAAGAGGGAGCATGTCAGTATCCAGGCAGTCATGGTACAGGTAGAATTGAGAGATCTACATCTTCATCTGAAGGCTGCTAGTGGAAGACTGGCTTTCAGGCAGCTAGGGTGAGGGTCTTATAGCCCACACCCACAGTGACATACCTATTCCAACAGGGCCACAACTTCTAATAGTGTCACTCTCTGGACCAAACATATGCAAACCATCTCAGTATCTTTCCTGTCTCTCTCCATAACTTATCCATTTCTTTCTCCCACCCAGTTTCCGCTCTCCTTCTGCCTCCCAAGATTATTTTGTTCCCATTCCAAGTGGGTTTCAGGTATCCACACTTGGACATTCCTTCTTGTAAAGCTCCCCACAGTCAGTGAGTTGTATGTATTATGGGTTTTCTGAAATTTTTGGCTAATATCCACTTATCAGTGAGTACATACCATGCATGTCCTTTTGGGTCTGGGTTACCTCAATCAGGATGATATTTTCTAGTTTCATTCATTTGCCTGCAAATTTTGTGATGTCCTCATATTTAATAGCTGAATAGTATTCCATTGTGCAAATGAACGTTTTCTGTATCCATTCTTCTGTCATGGGACATCTGGGTTCTTTCCAGCTTCTGGCTGCTATGCTAGTAGAGCATGTGTCCTTGTTATATGTTGGAGGATCTTTTGGGTATATTTGCAGGAGTAGTATAGCTGGGTCTTCAGGTAGAACTATATCTAATTTTCTGAGGAACTGCCAGAATTGTTTTTCAGAGTGGTTGTACCAGTTTGCATATTCCACTAGCAATGGAAGAGTGTTCCTCTTTCTCCACATCCTCTCCAGCATGTGCTGTTGCTTGACTTTTTGACCTTAGTCATTCTGATTGGTGTGAGGTAAAATCTCAGGGTCGTTTTGATTTGCATTTCCTGGATGATTAAGTACGTTGAACATTTCTTTAAGTGCTTCTTGGCCATTCAAGTTTCCACTGTTGAAAATTGTATGTTTAGTTCTATATCCATTGTTTGATTTGGCTATTTGGGTTTTTTTTGGAGGTTAACTTCTTAAGTTCTTTGTATATTTTGGATATTAGCCTTCTATTGGATGTAGGGTTAGTGAATATCTTTTTCATCTGTAGGCTGCTATTTTGTCCTTATGATAATGTTCTTTGCCTAACAGAACCTTTTCAGTTTCATGAGATCTCATTTATCAATTGTTGATCTTAAAGCATGAGCTATTGGTGCTCTGATCAGGAAATTCCCACTCCCCGCTGCCACTATGCCAATGTGTTCGACGTCCTTTCCCATTTTCTCTTCTATTAGATAGACTGTATCTGGTGTTATGTGAAGGTCATTGATCCACTTGGTCTGCATGCATTCCAGGAGATCTGCAGCAACCAGGGACACAGGAAGCAGACTCAAGCCAGCCAGCCAGGCCTGTCAACACCAGAGACAGCCAGATGATGAGAGGCATGTGCAAGAAGAAATGAGTAATTTTGATTAAAAATTGTCATTTTGTTTTTTACTTAGCATTCTCAGAGGTCTCAGGCTTTTTCATAAATTTTCATTCCATGAACAATGTGGTAGCAATTTCTTAAAGAGCAACTGTTGTAATAGAATGATTTCTTTTTAAAGTGCAGCAAGGTTGTAGGATGGAACGGAACATTACTGGAGAATGGCAGAGCTATTGAATAATATACACAGATAGCAAAATCACTTAAGGTATGCTACCTAAGTATCGTCACTCATTAGGTTTAATTGTATTTATAAGTGATAATATTTATCATTGTGGTACAGGTAGGCATATATATATATATATATATATATATATATATATATATATATATATGACTGATATTTTTGGATTCATGTTGGGGAATGGACATGAGGGCTATGTTCTCTCTACATAAAATACAAGAGATTTGTGCTAACAAAACAGTCTTCCAAAACTATTATTTTAGTTTAGATAAATCCTAGACTACTAGAGTTCAAACTTTAATGTGTGCCAGAATTTCTCATACAGATTCACTTCTTAAAAGTTTTTTGTTTTATTTTACTTTGTATTAGCTTCCCCTCTCTTCTTCATGCAGAACCTCCCCCCATTCCTCACTCCTCTTCTTTGAGAATGGGAGCCCCCCTCTAGGTCTCAAGGCTCCCACACTACTCTCCTGCTAACAACCCCCTATACTACTCTCCACTGTCACCTGCCCCCTAAATATCAGGTAACTACAGGACTAGGCACATCCTCTCCCACTGAGGCCAAAGCAGTCCACTTAGGGGAATGGGATTCACAGGCATGCAGGCAAGGATTCAGGGAGATCCCCAGCCCCTGTTGTTGGAAATGAAACTGTTAGTCTGCTGCATGTTTCAGGGGGGCCTAGTTCCAGCCCATGCTTACTCTTTAGCTGGTGGTTCAATCTCTGGAAATCCCCAAGGGTACAGGTTAGTTGGCTCTCTTGATCTTCCTGTGCAGTACCTGTCCTCTTCGCCACCCTCAGTCCCTCTCCTAACTTTTCCATAAGATTCCCAAGCTCCATGTCATGTTCGACGGTGGATTTCTCCATCTCTTTCCATTGCCTCCGGGGTGGAGCCTTTCAGAGGACAGTTATGCTAGGTTCCTGTCTGCAAGCATGACAAAGTATCATTAATAGTGTTAGAGATTGATTCTTGTCCATGAAGATGCAGATTACTGGGTTCTATCATCATGCCTCTTGAAAAAAATTCCAGTGATTCATTAGTTGTATTGTGTTAGCTTTAGATGGAGGATATATGTAAGTTGTAGAAATTCATATTTTCCACATGGGTATAATTTGGTCTTAATAAAGGTGAATGAATTACTGAAGTTTTATAGGATGCTATCAAAACTTAATTATGATTACTAATATAATTTTCTCCTTAGACTTTGACACACAAATAAATTTTTACATGATAAAGCCTGTACTTCAACTTTTACACAGAATATAGAAAAGAGATGAAAGGCTAGAAAGATGTATCAGCTATTAAAAGCACTGGCTCTTTTTCCGAAAAAAAAAAAAATCTGTGTTTGATTCCTAGCACCTAAAAAGTGGCTCACAACTGTCTGTAACTCCAGTTCCAAGAAATCTGATACTTTCTTCTGTCCTTTACAGATACTAAGCACACATGTTGTATGCAAACATACATGCAGGTAATATACACATATGCATAAGTTAAGAGTAAATAAATATTTTTTAAAAGTAAAGAAAGGAAAATAATAATTTTTTGAGACGCTTGCAGGGCAACTCTAAGAATGGAACAAACTGGAAAGAAAAAATGAGAAATGTAAATAAAGATTGTATCTAATAAAAAATGAAACAATAGCCATTACTCATTGTTCTCTACATATTCACTTGTGAATCTTGCTTTTTATAAAATGCCTGTGAGCCAATGATGATATGCCAGCTCCTCTTGAAATCACTTGGATTAGAAGACACAATTAATAAGAAATGGGATTAGTTTTATGTCTGATTTTCTATCATTTATATGTGTTAATTCTTCATTAGTCATTGATTTCAGTCATTCTGTGCTATTATATTCAGATAATAGAAAAACAGGGTATAGCATAACTATATATATATATATATATATATATATATATACACACACACACACACAACAGTATTTAAAATATACCTCTTCATTTTATTCATCACTGTGCTGATTTTTATCCCTATGAATAAAGTTCAGAATTAAGTTTGGAGTACTTCAGTTTTCTTTTTTTTTTTAATTTTCTATATTCTTTGTTTACATTCCAAAGGCTTTCCCCTTTCCCAGTTCCCCCCTCACCATGTGTCCCATAAGTCCTCTTCCCCCCCCCCAACTCCCCAGTCACTCTCCCCACCCCACCATTTCTCTGTTCTGGTACTCTCCTACAAAACCAGATTTAGATTTTTCCGGACCAGGGTCCTCTCCATCCCTTTTCTTGGGAATCTTTTGCTTAGCTAATTGTGTCTTGAGTATTCAGAGCTTCTGGGCTCCTTAATATCCACTTATCAGTGATTGCAATTCATGTGAATTCTTTTGTGATTGGGTTAAGTCACTTAGGATGATATTTTCCAGATCCAACCATTTGCCTACAAATTGCATGAATTCATTATTTTTAATTGCTGAGTAGTATTCCATTGTATAAATATACCAAATTTTCTGTATCCATTCCCCCTTTGAGGGACATCTGGGCTCCTTCCAACTTCTGGCTATTATAAATAAGGCTGCTATGAACATAATGGAGCATGTGTCTTTATTGTATGCAGGGGAATCCTCTGGGTATATGCCCAGGAGTGGTATGCCAGGGTCCTCCAGAAGTGTCATGCCCAATTTTCTGAGGAACCACCAGACCGATTTCCAAGTGGTTGTACCATCTTGCAGTCCCACCAACAGTGGAGGAGTGTTCCTCTTTCTCCACATCCTCACCAGCACCTGTTGTCTCTTGAGTTTTTAATCTTAGCCATTCTGACTGGTGTGAGGTGGAATCTCAGGGTTGTTTTGATTTGCATTTCCCTGTTGACTAATGCTGTTGAACATCTCTTAAGGTGCTTCTCAGCCATCTGAATTTCTTCTGGTGAAAATTCTTTGTTTAGCTCTGTACCCCATTTTTTGATAGGGTTATTTGGTTCTTTGGGGTCTAACTTCTTGAGTTCTTTGTATATATTGGATATTAGCCCTCTGTCGGATGTGGGGTTGGTGAAGATCTTTTCCCAATTTGTTGGTTGTTGTTTTGTCCTTCTGAAATGTCCTTTGCCTTACAGAAACTTTGTAATTTTAAGAGGTCCCATTTGTCGATTCTTGATCTTAGAGCAAAAGCTATTGGTGTTCTGTTCATGAACTTTCCCCCTGTGCCCATGTCCTTCAGGGTCTTCCCCAGTTTCTTTTCTATTAGTTTCAGTGTGTCTGGCTTTCAGTTTTCAAATTTACATAAATTTAGATTATAAAAATCTTCCATTTAAATCTATGAACAGATTTTTATCATGGTTTCTTATGTGCCAATTATATAATATTTGCATTTTATGGGAGATTTGTAAGAAATATATAATTTGTTATGCCTAGAAAGTTCACATTCTTTTATAGGAGCAATGATAAAATTTAGAGTCCAGAAATACCATACATCTAACCAATACAAATTGAATGTAATAAAGATATTCTTGTTTGATCCTCTGAGCAAGTTGCAATTATTTATTTTCATTATGTTATTTCTTTATATGACTATTTTTTCCTTTAATGTTTCCCGATTAAATTTCTATTTGTAATATTTTAGCTAGTTCATACATTTTCATAATTGGATTTTTCTTTTCAGTACATAGAATATTATAATATGCTAGTTCAGTCATTTTGTCTTTTGTGTCCATTACAGTACTTTGCTCTCTTTATGCCAGACTCTCAATAAATGTTTAATTTATGCACTATTATTAAGAATGAAAATTTAAAAAATTTTTATGAAAGATGAATAGGGTTTTTTTCAGGTACCAGAGAAGTGAGAAGCATAACCTGAAGAGATGTATGACTCCTGGGCATATACCCAGAGGATTCCCCGCCATGCAATAATGAAACATACTCCTCTATGTTCATAGCAGCCTTATTTATAATAGCCAGAAGCTGGAAAGAACCCAGATGTCCCTCATTGGAGGAATGGATACAGAAAATGTGGTATATTTATACAATAGAATACTACTCAGCAATTAAAAATAATGAATTCATGCAATTTGTAGGTAAATGGTTGGAACTGGAAAATATCATTCTAAGTGAGTTAACCCAATCACAAAAGAATACACATGAAATGCACTCACTGATAAGTGGATATTAGCCCAGAAGCTCTGAATACCCAAGACACAATTCACATATCAAATCATTCCCAAGAAGAAGGAAGGAGAGGGCCCTGGTCCTGGAAAGGCTTGATGCAGTATTGTAGGGGATTGCCAGGACAGAGAAGTGGGAGGGGGTTGATTGGGGAATGGGCAGAGGGAAGAGGGCTTATGGGACTTATAGGCAGGGGGGAACCAGGCAAGGGGAAATCATTTGGAATGTAAACAAAGAATATAGAAAATAAAGAAAATTCCCCTACACTGATGCTTTGATCCTTTCCAGCACTAGTGTCCATTCCTTTCTTCTTGTCAGAAATCATTTGGTATGTGAATTGTGTCTTTGGTGTCCCAAGATTCTAGGATAATATCCACTTATGAGTGACTGCATACCATGGGTAGTCTTTTGAGACTGGGTCACCTCACTTAGTATGATGTTCTCCAGCTCCATCCATTTCTCTAAGAATTTCATGAACGCATTGTTTCTAATGACTGAATAGTATTCCATTGTGTATATATACCACATTTTTTGTATCCATTCCTCTGTTGAGGGACATCTGGGTTCTTTCCAGCTTCTGGCTAGTGGGAAAGGGTGGATGAGGGAGCAGGGTGAGGGAAAAGGGCATGTGGGACCTTAGGGGTGTGGGGAAACAAAAAAGGGGAAATGAAATGTAAATATAGAATATATCCAATAATTTTTTTGAAAAAAAAGAAAGAAAATAAAGAAAAGATGCGTGAAATGATATGAAAACAACAATGAAATGAACATTTGATTTGATTTTAAGTAGTTTCAAACTTCTAGCCCAACAACCAACAGATTTTAATTCAGTAACTGAAAGGTGCTACCTTACCTTATGTCATGATCTTACTAAGATGGTTTTATAAAAAGACTGACTGAATTTTACATATTTATCCTTAAAATAATGCCCAATATACTAAAAATGCTGTTTATCAAGAAGATAAAAGTTTGAAAAACTGAAGCAAATAGTCAAGATGACAATATTTAGATCAGATAGACCTGTATAGGACTGACTGAAACACCTAAAGTTTTTACTTTAACATGAAATAACAGCAACAACATCAGCAACACAACCCAAATATGCATGTGCTACTAAGATAATTGTAGATAATATAGTTTAGAGATTCAATAAAAGGAATAGACAGGCCCTTAGTTTTCCCTCATGCAGGGGAACAGGGAGTACAACATGTCATTGATAAGCAACTAAGTTTAGACTTCTGTTAAATTGTATAAATCAGCATGGAAGTCAATCTAAATAAAGTGATATATGTTGCAAGAACAAGTCTCTGTAAAGGTTTACTGGATGATTCTACACCATACATTGAAAAGCTTATTTGAAATAAAGTAAAATTTCCCTAACACTGTAAATACTGCCAGATTTTACAATGGGATAATGGCTTCTTTTGTTTTCAATCAATATATCAGCAAGTCTGAAGCTCTGTTGGTTTCTGTTGTATCTGTTGACTGCATTGTAATCATTTTTTCAGGGGGAGAGAGGTCTAAAGATTTTTAATGCTGACAGGCCCACAAAAGAGCTTCTCCTCCTTCCCACTTGGTTGTCTCTCTTTGTAACAAAGATGACATCCAAATGAGACATGCAAATGACCCCATGCCACTCAAGAAACCAATTATTTGACAATAGGAAGGTTTTGCTTTTGTAAAAAAAAAATCTATGCATTCATCTTTGGGTTACCATTCATACAGTTTTCTGTAGTACTCTAGTTATCCATATGTATATTTCAGAACAAATTATAGAAATAAAGTGTACATTTTACCAATAATAATGTAGATCATATCTGCTTCCAAAAGATTGTACTTGTCTTTTACCTTTAGATTAACCTATATATCAATATCCTAATTGCTACACAAAACATGGTATTTATCCTTTGCTGAGGTCTCCAATTTTAATTTAATAGACTACCCAGATAATTCTAGGTTATTCATGACTTACTGGTTCTTATATTTCTAGTAACTCTCTAAGATGTCTCTTTAGAACACCTGATTTGTTACATATTTAGTGATATCTGTTTTTTGTTGGTCATTAATGACTATACAGTTTGTGGACAGTAAAGAGAAATGTGTTTGATTTGAAGCAAATATTTCATAAGATTCAATGGGCAGTTTTAAAATTTTTTTGCATGTCACTGCTTAGTTTTTTTTTTATCCAGATTGTAAACAAAGTATGTTGTGAGTCAATTTCAACCAATAAAAGATAAGATGAATTTTAGGAGATCTATAATGCCAAGACTGTGCAGAATAGAGTGGATTAACTCACCTGAAAGCAAGCTTAGCCTTTTGTATTAACAACATTCTACAATATCAGAAAAAGGTAACATTCCTAAATTTTAGGAGTCTTGTTTATTGAGGTTATACTGAGGCAAATATTTAAAAGCGATATAGTGGATTCAAGAAATAATATGTGTATTTCTTTTAACAATTTCAGTGGCAAGTATGTATTGTATTATTTTGATCATTCCAGATGAGTAATTTAGATCTGAGTATCCAGGTATCTATATTCATAGTTTTCCTTTAGGGAATATTATTTTTATGTATACTGGGATAGATGGTTCAAGGTTAGTATTTCTTGCACAGTTGTAATGTTCCCAACAGAAAGATAGATATATATTGACTGAGGCTGGAGTTCCAGTTCTTTCTGTTGCTGAAGGTCAACAGCCCCTCAGAGGTTCTTTCTAACCTTCAGATGTCTATAGGCTAAATTACTGATGAATCACTGCACTTTTCTAAATGGAAGAAACCTACACTGTGCTGGGATGCATCCCAGTGTAGTTTGCCTTCTGACTGACATAATTTTGAAAGAGATGGGAAGCAATTTCAATCCAGGCCCCATTCCAAAACTTTATGGAAATGACAATAAAGCTGACCACTTGGGCTAAATGTACTTGCCAATAAGATTTAAGGGCACCATTCTCCCCCACCCGAACCTGAATTGTAACATTGTCTAAAGATCGATTTAGAATGAGCTGACACTTTACATTATAAATCATTTTAACATTTCAACTAAGTAGGTACTGGAGGAATACAGTATTGATAAGGTTGTGACACTTGCTAAAATAGGTAAAAACAAAACAGCCTCATCTTCAGTGAATACAAAAGGGTTTGGAACCTTAGTAATGCAAAGTGATGAAGGCGTCACAGAAGAATAGTAAAATACACTGAATGAGACACTTGATTTTGTATTTATCTACTAGCACATGACCACTGCAAGTCAGGGCTGAAAAATCTAAAGAAGCAGGACACAAGAGATTACCTTTGAGAAGTTACTTAATTTCATTCCCTCTGATATATATTTAATAAAAATATAACATAATATGAGTTTATAATTCCAGACATCATTGTGGAATTTAATACTCTGAAATACAATATTAATATGATAATTGCGTTCTTATCTTAGCTTTTCAAAATGTTTTCATGTTTGAGGACTTAAATGCCAATTGCAGTATCCACTTTATGGCAGTTTTATTTCGATGCTATGAAGTCTACATTTTTAAAATGTATCTTTTACAAGTTGAATAACTTTAACTTAAAAAATATTTTTGCCAGCATCAATAAGAATAAACAAATTAAAATAAAAATAAAACAGTAATTTAGTAGCTTTACAGTTAAATTTGACTTTACAGCTTATAGGAATCTTATGATGTGACACATGAAATTTATAGTTTGCTAGCTTGGTGTTTATTCATTATCCTGCGATATATTTATTTATTAAATTTCAATTTATTAAAATTAAACAGATATTTAGACTCAGGTAACAAAAGTTTTCAAGCTCAAACAATGAAAATGCTCACATAAGTATTAGAAATGTAGTATGAAGTCCTTGCTTCTAGTGGCCTATTTGTTATGGACACTAACAGGAATAGGAAGAAGAAACTCAATGTGTGTGTGTCTTATGTGACCTATATTGCCCTTACAATATTGAACTAACATGTTGGATTGAATGATGGCAAGAGGAATAATGATCACAAGACATGTGCAAGCATCTATTATTTGTAGCTTCCAATTATTTCAGTCATAGAAAATTAGACTTGGCAGAGAGAAGAGATAGGATTATTCTATATGTTGTAGAAGATTAATAAAGAACATGATAAAATTTGTTAATATTTTTACTGTAACACAATAGGATATGCAATAAATGCAATTAATTTGGCAGAATATTCTTTGTTATAGATGTGTCAAATATGGGTTAATAAATGACACTGAAAGCATTTTAATTTTTATAAACCTTGTCTTTATGCTTCAGTGCTAAAAATTGTTTTTGAAATATAAAGAAAATTAGTCTGGAAATATAAAGAAACTATTTCGTGGTCAATGATAGTTTTAACTACTTGTCAATCAAAGGCAGAAGTTTGTTGAGACATTTAATTACAAGATAATGTAGTCATCAAACTGTCGTTGTGGTAACTGACAGCTCATTTTGGTCTAAAAGCATGCTACTACCTCCCTTGAGGTCAGAGATGTTCTGAGGTTAACTTAGTAATGACAAGTCCTTTATTATCACGTTATGACATTGAAAAAATTGCAATTATACTAATAAATTAATAACAGTAATAAAATGACAGTCATAATTGCATAATATACAAGTTGTCAACTGTAGATTTGTTACATGGTTGGAATTTTTAACTTAGTATATGTGCATTATGTTAATGCACAGACAGAAGGATTTTTCAAAGGGCTTCTCTGCACATATGGGATGCTAGTGTATTGATAATTTGATCCCACATTTATTTCTTCTAGTTTCTCTACTGCTTCTTTACAGTGCCTTAAATGGAGAGAAATAGTAATTATCACCTGATTAACTTAGTGTTAATGTGCAATTAGCATCTTTATTACTACATGAATCTTTCTTTTCTGTAATACTAAGAAATGTTTTATTACATCTCTTTTCTTAATGAATCCAGAAAATTATAAAAGAAAAATGCCAGGGCTTTATATATGTTTTACTTTTATTCCACCATCCTTTTCACATTGAGGGACATGGCAAACACAATACACACACACACACACACACACACACACACATATCTATATTATATATAGATATATACATATTCATGTGTATATAGATATATATGTGTGTTAGATAATTTACGCATATAATATATAGAATGAATGCACTTACTGTAAAAGAAATGTGAGCAAATTCTTTTTTCCCTATATTCTTTGTTTACATTCCAAATGCCTTCCACTTTCCTGGTTCCCCCCTCCCCATTCCCCAATCACAAACCTCCCATTTCTCTGTCCTGGTACTCCCCTATAATGCTGGATCAAGCCTTCCCAGGACCCAGGCTCTCTCCTTCCTTCTTCTTAGGAATCATTTGATATTTTAATTGTGTCTTGAGTATTCAGAGCTTCTGGGCTAATATCCACTTATCAGCAACTGCATTCCATGTGTGTTCTTTTGTGAATGAGTTACCTCACTTAGTATGATATTTTCCAATTCCAAACATTTGCCTAAGAATTTCATGAATTCAGTGTTTTTAATTGCTGAGTAGTATTCAATTGTGTAAATATACCACATTTTCTGTATCCATTCCTCCATTGAGGGACAACTGGGTTCTTTCCAGCTTCTGGCTATAATATTTATATAATATTTATAAGGCTGCTATGAACATAGTAGATCATGTGTCCTTATTACATGCTGGTGAATACTCTGGGTATATGCCCAGGAGTGGCATAGCAGGGTCCTCCAGAAGTGCCATGTCCAGTTTTCGGAGGAACTGCCAGACTGATTTCCAGCAGTGGAGGAGTATTCTTCTTTCTCCACATCTCTAACACCTGCTGTCTCCTGAGTTTTTAATTTTAGCCATTCTGATTGGTGTGAGGTGGAATCTCAGGGTTGGTTTGATTTGCATTTCTCTAATGATTAATGATGTTACACATTTCTTAAGGTGTTTCTCAGCCATTTGAAATTCTTCAGGTGAAAATTCTTTGTTTAGCTCTGTACCCAACTTTTTCATATGGTTATTTAGCTCTCTGGAGTCTACCTTCATGAGTTCTTTGTATATATTGGATATTAGCCCTCTATCAGATGTAGGGTTGGTGAAGATCTTTTCCCAATTTTTTGGTTGCTGTTTTGTCCTTTTGACAGTGTCCTTTGCCTTACAGAAACTTTGTAATTTTATGAGGTCCCATTTGTCAATTCTTGATGTTAGAACATAAGCTATTGGTGTTCTGTTCAGGAACTTTCCCCCTGTGCCCATGTCCTCAAGGTTCTTCCCCAGTTTCTTTTCTATTAGTTTCAGTGTGTCTGGTTTTATGTGGAGGTCCTTGATCCACTTGGAGTTGAGCTTAGTACAAGGAGATAAGAATGGATTGATTTGCATTCTTCTGCATACTGACCTCCAGTTGATCCAGCACCATTTTTTGAAAAGGCTATCTTTTATCCAATGGATAGTTTTAGCTCTTTTATTGAACATCAAGTCACCATAGTTATGTGGGTTCATTTCTGGGTCTTCAATCCTATTCCATTGATCTATCTGCCTGTCATTGTACCAATACCATGTAGTTTTTAACACTACTGCTCTGTAGCACTGCTTGAGGGCCAGGATACTGATTCCCCCAGAGGTTCTTTTACTGTTAAGAATAGTTTTAGCTATCCTGGGTTTTTTTTTTATTCCAGATGAATTTGAGAATTTCTCTTTCTAACTCTATAAAGAACTGAGTTGGGATTTTGATGGGGATTGCATTGAATCTGTATATTGCTTTTGGCACTATGGCCATTTTTACTATATTAATCCTGCCAATCCATGAGCATGGAAGATTTTTTCCATTTTCTGAGGTCTTCTTCCATTTCCTTCTTCAGAGACCTGAAGTTCTTGTCATACAGATCTTTCACTTGTTTGGCTAGAGTCACACCAAGATACTTTATATTGTTTGTGGCCATTGTGAAAGGTGTCATTTCTCTAATTTCTTTCTCAGCCTGCTTATCCTTTGAGTATAGGAAGGCTACAGATTTGTTTGAGTTGATTTTATAACCAGCCACTTTGCGGAAGTTGTTTATCAGCTATAGGAGTTCTCTGGTGGAGTTTTTTTTTTAGTCACTTAAGTATACTATCATATCATCTGCGAATAGTGATAGTTTGACTTCTTCCTTTCCAATTTGTATCCCTTTGACCTCCTTATGTTGTCTAATTGCTCTAGTTAGAACTTCAGGTACTATATTGAAAAGATATGGAGAGAGGGACAGCCTTGTCTTGTCCCTGCTTTTAGTGGGATTGCTTCAAGTTTCTGTCCATTTAATATGATATTGGCTACCGGTTTGCCATATATTACTTTTACTATGTTTAGGTATGGGTCTTGAATTCCTGTTCTTTCCAAGACTTTTAGCATGACAGGATGCTGAATTTTTTTTCAAATGCTTTTTCAGCATCTAATGAAATGACCATGTGTTTTTTTTCCTTTGAGTTTGTTTATGTAGTGGATGGTGTTGATGGATTTCCATATATTGAACCATCCCTGCATCCCTGGAATGAAGCCTACTTGATCATGGTGAATGATTGATGTGTTCTGGGATTCAGATGGCAAGAATTTTATTGAGTATTTTTGCCTCGATATTCATTAGGGAAATTGCTCTGAAGTTCTCTTTCTTAGTTGGATCTTTGTGTGGTTTTGGTATCATCGTAATTGTGGCTTCATAGAGTGAGTTGGGTAGTATTTCTTTTGTTTCTATTTTGTGGAATAGTTTGAAGAGTATTGGTGTTAGGTCTTCTTTGAAGGTCTGATAGAATTCTGCACTAAAACCATTTAGTCCTGTACTTTTTTTGGTTGGGAGACTTTCAATGACGACTTCTATTTCTTTAGGGGTTATGGGACTGTTTAGCAGATCTATTTGATCCTGATTTAATTTTGGTATTTGGTATCTGTCTAGGAAATTGTCCATTTCCTCCAGATTCTCCAGTTTTGTTGAATATTGTTTTTGTAGTAGGATCTGATGATTTTTTGAATTTCCTCAGTTTCTGTTGTTATAGCTCCCTTTTCATTTCTAATTTTGGTATCATTGAGTAGAGTGTTGTTCAGCTTCCATGTGTATGTGGGCTTTCTGCTGTTTTTGCTGCTATTGAAGACCACTCTTACTCCATAGTGATCTGATAGGAGGCATGGGATTAGTTCAATCTTATATTTGTTGAGGTCTGTCTTGTGACCAATTATATGATCGATTTTGGAGAAGGTACCATGAGGTGCTGAGAAAAGGGTGAAATGTTTTATATATATTGAAACCAATTGGTCTAAATCTTCAATTAGTTGCACTGAGTCCCTGTTTAGTTCTGTTTTCCAGATTGGTCCATTGAGGAGAGTGGAGTGTTGAAGTCACCCACAATTATTGTGTTAGGTGCAATGTGTACTTTGAGCTTAGTAAAGTTTTTTTTTTTTTTTTTTTTTTTTTTTTTTTTTTTACGAATGAGGGTGCCCTTGCATTTGGAGCATAGATGTTCAGAATAGAGTTCTTCTTGGTGGATTTTTCCTTTGACCAGTAAGAAGTGTCCTTCCATGTCTCTTTTGATGACTTTAGGTTTAAAGATAATTTTATCTGATATTAGAATGGCTACTTCGGCTTGTTTCCTGAGACCATTTTCTTGTAATATTGTTTTCCAGTATTTTACTCTGAGGTAGTGTTTGTCTTTGACACTGAGGTGTGTTTCCTGTATGCAGCAAGATGTATGGTCCTGTTTACATATCCAGTCTGTTAGTCTATGTCTTTTTATTGGGGCATTGATTCCATTATTGGTAAGGGATATTAAGGAGTATTGATTATTACTTCCTGTTATTTTTGATGTTATTTTTATGTTTGAGTGGTTATGTTCTTTTGGAATTGATGAAAGAAGGTTACTATCTTGCTTTTTCCAGGGTGTAGTTTCCTTCCTTGTATTGGTGTTTTTCACCTATTATCCATTGTAGTGCTGTGTTTGTGGAAAGATATTACATAAATTTGGTTTTATCATGGAATATCTTGGTTTCTCCATCTATGGTGATTGAGAGTTTTGCTGGGTATCATAGTCTTGACTGGCATTTGTGTTATCTTAGTGTCTTCTTGAGATCTGCTCAGGATCTTCTAGCTTTCATGGTCTCTCTTGAGAAGTCTTGTGTAATTCTGATACGTCTTCCTTTATGTTACTTGGCCTTTTTCTCTTATTGCCTTTAATATTCTTTCTTTGTTTAGTACATTTGGGCCTTTGATTGTTATGTGATGGGAGGTATTTCTGTTCTGGTCCAGTCGGTTTGGAGTTCTGTAGGCTTCTTGTATGTCCATTGACATCTGTCTCTTTAAGTTAGGGAAGTTTTCTTCCATAATTCTGTTGAAGATATTTGCTGGCCCTTTAAGTTGTCAATCTTCCCTCTCATCTATACCTATAATCCTTAGGTTTGGTCTTCTCATTTTTTCCTGGATTTCCTGGATGTTTTGGGTTACAAGCTTTTTGCATTTTGCATTTTCTTTGACTGTAGAGTCAATGCTTTCTATGGTATCTTCGGCATCTGAAATTTTTTCTTCTATCTCTTGTATTCTGTTATTGATATTGGCATCTCTGACCCCTGATTTCTTCCAAGGTTTTCTATCTCCAAAGTTGTCTCCCTTTGTGATTTCTTAGTTGTTTCTACTTCTATTTTTAGATCCTGCATGGCTTTGCTCAGTTCCTTCTCTTGTTTGTTTGTGTTTTCCTGTAATTCTTTAAGAGATTTTTGTGTTTCCTCTTTCATGACTTCTGCCTGGTGACACAAGTTTTCCTGTATTCCTTTAAGTGATTTTTCCATTTCCTCTTTATTGGCTTCTATCTGTCGACCCATATTCTCCTGCATTTCCTTAAATGATTTTTGTGTTTCCCTTGTAAGGGCTTCTAACTTTTGATCCACTTTCCACTGAATTTCTTTAAGTGATTTTTGCATTTCCTCTTTACCATGCATGTCCTTTTGGGTCTGAGTTACTGGACTCAGAATGATATTTTTCTAGTTCCTTCAATTTGCCTGCAAAATTCAGGATGTCCTTGTTCTTAATAGCTGAGTAGTATTCCACTGTATAAATGAACCACATTTTCTGTATCGATTCTTCTGTCCTGGGACAACTGGGTTGTTTCCAGCTTCTGTTTATCACAAACAAGGCCACTATGAACATAGTGGAACATGTGCCCCTGTAACATGATGCAGCATCTTTTGGGTATTTTCCCAAGAGTGGTATTGCTGTGTCTTCAGATATATCTTTTTCCAATTTTCTGAGGAAACTCCAGATTGATTTCCAGAGTGGTTCTACCAGTTTACAATCCTACCATCAATGGAGGAGTGTTCCTCTTTCTCCACATGCTTGCTAGCATCTGTTGTCACCTGAGGTTTTGATCTTAGCCATTCTGATTGGTGTAAGGTGGTAGAATCTCAGGGTTGTTTTGATTTGCATTTCTCTGATCAATAAGGACTTTGAACATTTCTTTAGGTCCTTCTTTTTAAGATTCTTCCATTGTGAATTCTCTGGTTAGTTTTATACCTTATTTTTTGATTGGGTTGTTTGGATTTTTGGTGGTGATTAGCTTCTTGAGTTCTTTATATATTTTGGATATTAGCTCTCTATCAGGTATGGGGTTACTAAAGATTTGTTTCCCAGTCTAGGTTGCTGATTTGCCTTATTGACTATGTTCTTTGCCTTACAGAAGCTTTCCAGTCTCATGAGGTACCATTTATCAATTCTTGATCTTAAAGCATGAGCCATAGGAGTTGTTTTTAGAAAATTTCCCCCTATGCCAATGATTTCAAGGCTCTTTTCCACTTTCTCTTCTATTAGGTTCAGTGTATTAGGTTTTATGTTGGGGTCCTTGATCCATTTGGACTTGAGCTTTGTGCAAGGTGACAAACATGAAACTATTTCATTTTTCTACATATCAACAGCTAGTTAGATCAGCACCATTTGTTGATGATTTCTTTCTTCCATTGTATGTGTTTGGCTTCTTTGTCAAAGATCAAGTGCCCATAAGTGTGTGGTTTTATTTCTGTGTCTTCAATTCTATTCCATCAATCAACATGTCTGTCTCTGTATTAATACCATGCAGTTTTTATCACTATTTCTCTGTAATAAAGCTTGAGGTCAGGGATGGTGATTTCCTCATCCTTTCTTTTATTGGTAAGTATTGTTTTTGCTATTCTGGGTTTTTTTTTTTTTGCCTTTCCAGAAGAATTGTGGAATTGTTCTTTCCATGTCTTTGCAGAATTGTGTTGGGATTTTATTGAGGAAAGCATTGAATCTGTAGACTGCCTTTGGTAGGATGGCCATTTTTATTATATTAATTCTGCCAATCCATGGGCATGGGAGATCTCTCCATTTTCTGAGATCTTCAATTTCTTTCTTGAGAGACTTGAAGTTATTGTCATACAGGTCTTTCACTTGTTTGATTAGAGTTACCCAAAGATATTTTGTATTATTTGTAGCTATTGTGAAGGGAGTTGTTTCCCTAATTTCTTTCTTATACTGTTTTGTTTATCATTAGTCTAAAGGAAGGATACTGATTTATTTGAGTTAATTTTATATCTGGTCACTTTGCCTAAGTTGTTTATCAGCTGAAGAAGTTCCCTGGTAAAATTTTTGGGGTTGCTTATGTATACTATCATATCATCTGCAAGTAGTGATACATTTATTTCTTCTTTTCCAGTTTCTATCCCCTTGAGCTCTTTTTGTTGTCTTATTGTTGAAGCAATCCCAATAAAATCGGGGCCAAGACAATGATGCCCAGTCTCCCCATATCTATTCAATATAGTTGCTGCTTCTTTACAAAGAGTTAATCTAATGCTTAGCAATTTTTCTTGTCAGGAGGATGAATGCTTGTATGGTCATTTTCTCCTTTAAATTTGTGATTGCAACTCTTTATATCTCCTCCTGAGTATACTGAAAAATTTCTGGGTTTTGATAGAATTAAATGGTTGCCCTTTCATAATTAATGGTATAAAATTTGCTCAAGCATCTTTAGAGTTAAAAATTTAAATAAACTGTTTAAAGGGGGAAAACATGAAAGTAGTATGCAAAAGGTTACAAATCCTGTTTAATACACATTAGTTATACAAACTGGGAGGCTTACATTGTTTTATTTCCTTAATGTGTAATTGTAAATTTTTGAACAATAATACTGATTACAATAACAGTATTTTATTTGATAGAATTTCCTGTGTTTCTTGGACTGCTTTTTTTCCTTTTTTCTTTCTTTTTTTTTTTTGAGGGGGTAATACATGAAGAAATAACATTTTTCTCTGTCACAGGACACGTTTAGTAACAATAAACTAAAGCACATAAAACCTTCCTAAAATACATGAGAGAGACACTTCAAAATGATGGCATTAAGGTGATGGGATGGATGGTGGAAATCAGTCATTAAACTGTAGAGATGAGATTAAAATGTAGGCAATCTGTCTCAAGAAATTTTTCTTAAACTGCCAAGTTTATTTCATGACAACTATAGAGAGCTCTCTGTTAGGAAATAGGGCATGTAAATTCTAATTTAGGCTTTTCCATTTTTGGTCACACAGGATATAGATAGAATTTATGGCCTAACTCATACTAGCATGTACTATAGCATTAAGATAAAAAACTTGGCCAAAATCCCATTTTATTGTTACGAAACTTGTCCTGTGACAGAGAAAATTGTTATTTCTTCATTTGAAAATCAGGTAAAATTTTAATCTGGATTTTTGGGAATTTCAAAAGCAAACTAATTTTCTTAGCTTCTACTTTTTAACCATATAGTTTTCTGTGTGAATATATAGCAAATTTAATTTGACAAGGTAAAGATAAATATATTTTGATCAAATAGAGCTTCTTTCTTTGAAGTATTTGAGGTTGAAAAGACTGATTTACATAGTTATACTTACTGAGCATCAAGTGAAAATGTCTTAAGTACAGGTGAACTGTCTACTCTGAAGTACTTAGTGCAGAAGGACTTAGTGCCAGATGGCAATGGAAGGACTAGGTAATTTTTATATTCCATTATACCTTGAGATTTTATGTTTCTACAAATAGCAGCATTTTTAAAATTTATTTAATAGAGTATACTTCAACTATGTATAAACACACACACATACACACACACACACACACACACACACACACAGAGAGAGAGAGAGAGAGAGAGAGAGAGAGAGAGAGAGAGAGAGAGAGAGAATTTGACTTTAAATTGAGTATTCCACACATTCTATTATCTATTAAAAAGCTTGTGGCTACAGAAGACACTTGCACATATTTTGCATAGATACGGCTACATAGTTTCTGGTTAGAAAGAATATAATTTATAACATTCTTGTTCAAGAGGGTTCAGATCTATGCTAGGCAGATGTTTTAGAATGTAGTAAATCCTACTAGATGAAACTACATGAGGAATGGTAGTATAGAGAAGCTGCGTTCCTCAAACAATTGGGTGCAAGCAAATACAGACTCAAGCGAAAGCAAAAGCAGTAAGTCCGTACTGGCTTTACTATTACTACACATGACCATTTGGAGGAAATTTAAATATGTCAACAAATGTAGGAAAAGGTCAATAGTATATTTAGTGTTTATAAAATCAGTATTATTTGACTTTTATATAAAGCACATGGTTTCAGTGTACACTAGGTATCTATATTCTAAGTATTTGTCAGTGACCTCATTCATAACTGAACATTTTGCCATTCCTATAAAAAGTTCAAAAATGAGTGAGATGGCAGAAAAATGGAGCATCTATTAATTATGGTCTTTCAATACCATAACAATAAGTTATATAGCTCAAAACATAGCTACAATACAGTATCTGATTATCCTTGCATATTCTATCACAGAATTGTGATTGAATTTTGGTGAGGTCAGGTTCATTGAAAAGTGGGCTAGTTTTAGTCATACGAATAGTCAATTTGTATTCATTTTAATTAAACTGTTTTACAATTTATTTTATCATTGCTATTTTATTACGTTATTATTCAAGTTGCATCTATACCATTTTATATAAGAATATTGTTTAGTCAAATTGTTGTCATGTTAGACAGTTAATTGCTACCTATATCCAGATTATTTGCAAATTGAAATAATTTTTTTCTTTTTACATTTTAAACTTTGGAAATAATATAGTGATCTGATTTGGGAACAGAGCTTAGTTATAAAGACTTAGAGTGCATTTGGTTAAGTTACATCACTATCAAAAGCAGACAGTTTGGGGATTTTATTTGTATATTATATCATATTAGTACCTTAGTGAAACCTTAGAAATAGATATAGCATAGGTGTAATCCTTGATTTGAAACTCCCTAGATATAGTTTCAGGTAAATTACGTTGTTTCTGTGAGTTGTATGTTTTGTTTTGTTTTGGTTTTTTTTTAATTCTTCATCTGCTATTGACAATCTTTCTCTGAGTTATTTGAATACTGCATATAAGATATCTACCAAGTGTTTGCATACAAATATCTATTTATTATTTTAATCATTTAATTCACTTATATATCTATTTGTGAAGAGTTTCAACTTGTTTCTCTGCCAGGATGTTCCTCTAACGATTTTTGAGAGTCATTTAAACACAATGCAGCACGAGTAGGGCTTCTCAGAACTGTCAAATTTGTGGCCCCTGTTAGCATCTAAACATTCCACTTTCTTTATTTTTAGAGAAAAATAAGATTAAATTTTAGATTGAATATGTACAGGACAATTCCAAATACCACTCTTTTCTGTGAATAGAAAGAAGGAAACAACTTTCAATTTATCTGTCATTCACTCATTCATTCATTTACCAAGTATTTTTCAGAAATGGGCTGTGTGTATCATCATAGTCAATCACCTCTGTGTTAAGTGGATGCAAATAGAACATATGTTTAAAAAAATAAGCATAAGTAAGCTTATACAGGAACGAAATTACACAATTTTCTTTTTACACTTAATGTCTTTGAAGATTCCATGCATGAGTACTATATTTGCACTATTTCTACCCTACTCTGTCCTCTGTTCAAGTCCTCACATGTCTTATCACTCCCTTTCAAGTTCATGGCCTCTTCTTTAATTGTTCTTGTTACATAGATGCATGTATAAGTATGTATATAGTTGCTGATTCCATTTAATGTTGTTCATGTGCATAGATGTGAGTGGGTGACTACTTGGGACTAGATAACCTATCAGAGGACTCACCCCTGGGAAGGGCTTATTCTCCTTCTCTTGATGGTCCTTAATTTCCAGTAGTTCTTCATCTAGTGATAAGACTTGTGAGATCTTTCCCATCTACACTGGCACATCAACTGGTACTATCATTATTTAGGTATTGTTTATGCAAAGATATTGTTAAGATTTCATGGGTTTCATTGATGCCATATATAGAACACGTTTTGAAACAGATATTTGGGTGCGAGGGCTCTCACAATTTTCCTGTCCAGATTGCCTCATTTCTTATGTACTCTGAGTCTTAGGTGTATAAGTTGTAGCATGTATTTATCTGTTAAGATTGAGGACAATCCCCAAGGAATCAATTGTTCACTTTAGTTTGACCACAACTGGTCATTTATGTAATGGTCTCTGTCTGGTGCAAATGGAAACTACATTGATGAGGGGGAAGAGCTACATTTTTTTTTTCTGTAGGCTCAAGTGTAATCATTCTGAATGAAGTTAGGCATTATATTGGCTTAGGTAAGTGGAAGTACTAGGCTCTCCTCTAGATTCCCTGGACTCACCAGATCCTGACAGTTAAGTGGCTTTCTAGGACCAGGAATGAAAGTACTTTAGTTCTTGTATTAAGTCCAGGATAAGAGCTACTATTGCACCCTTGAGGCAATGAGCGTTTATGTATTTATTTATTTATTTATTTATTTATTTATTTATTTATTGTGTATGGATGTTTAGCTTGCATATATGTCTGTGCACTATGCTTATACTTAGTGCCCACAGAGGCCAGAAGAAGAGATTGTACCTTGGAAGTGGCGTTACAGAGGATTTTGAGCTGCTATGTAGTTGATAAGAATTGAATCCAGATCCTTTATAAGAGCAAAAGTGCTCTTAATAATCAAGCCATCTCACCAGCTCCTGGAACAATTTTATTTTAAATATATTTCTCTATAGAAGATTTAAATCAGGTAATTGCATACCATGTGGAAAGCCTCGACTTGAAGAGTGTCATTCACCATCAGCCATAAAGTCAAAATTGGATGTAAAATATGTGTCACTTACTTAAAATCAGATTTTCAAATAAGAATTCTGAGCTCAAAAGCTCAGAATGCCCACAGTACAACCCATAAACTGTATGGTGCTTAAGAAGAAGGAAGACCAAAGTGTGGATGCTTCAATCCTACATAGAAGTGGGAACAAAATAATCACAGGAGATAGAGGGAGGGACGAACATAAGAGAGAGAGAGGAGGGGGAAGGAAGAAGAGGGGAGCAGAATGAAGTATTGGAAAGGACAAGAGAGAATTACAGAGGGTGAGGAAATTGAATAGAAATATGTAGCAACAGGGATGGGGAACTGGGTGTAGCTACTAGGACTGCCCAGAAGCCAGGAAAGTGAGAGGCTCCCAGGAACCAACTGGGATGACTATAGCCAAAATACCCAACAAAGGGGAGATCCTCCAGTATATAGGCACAGCCCTCAGTTGAGGAGTGGGGCCATCTAACCAATTCAAAATTTTAACCCAGAGATGTTCCTGTCTAAAGGAAAGACTTGGACACAAAATGGAACAGAGACTAAAGGAAAGGCCATTCAAAGATTGTCCCACTTAGGGATCCATTCCATCTGCAGACACCAAACTCAGACACTATTGCTGATGCCAAGAAGTGCTTGCTGACAGGGACCTGGTGTGGCTGTCTCCTGAGAGATTCTACCAGTACCTGACCAATTCAGATGCAGATACTCACAGCCACCCATTGAACTAAGCCTAGGGACCCCAACGGAAGAGGTAGAGGAAGGACTGGAGGAGCTGAAGGGGATTGCAACCCTATATGAAGAACAATATCAACTAACTGGAACCACCCAAGAGCTCACAGCTCACAGGTACTAAACCACCAACCAACGACTTTACTTGGAGGAATCCATGGAATACATATATATATATATATATATATATATATATATATACGTATACATATGTATATGTATATACATATATATATCAGAGGATGACCTTATTTGGAATCAATGGGAAGGGAAGCCCTTAGTCCTGTGGAGGCTTGATGACCCAGTGTTAGGGAGTGAGGCAGAAGTAGGTGAGTAGGTAGTTGCAAAATGGGGTGGGGGAGTTGGGGGATAGGATGGGGGGTTTGTGGAGGGGAAACAAGGAAGGGGGATATCATTTGAAATGTAAATGAATGAAATGATTAGCAATAATGAAAAAGAATCCTAAAAAACAGTTAAATAATAATTCTGCATTTGGTGGTATTTTTCTTTTTAATTTGTGCCATAAATATTTTTGGACTTTTTATTTTCCATAATGAGCAAAATAATCTAAATATTTGCAGAAATTGAGAAATGAAAATCAGAGAGAAAAACATCGTTTGATTTTGAGACCTGGAACTTGCCCTTTCTTTTGATTCACTAACCAGTAGGATTTGTCCAATGGACTTGGAAAGATTCTGCCTATATTTATTTGGCTTTCAATTTGCTTTTTATTCCTGAGCTGCAATTTGAAACAACCCGCTCTTACTTGCTCTCATTTTCCTTCTTCCATCTTAGGACAGCAATTAGAAAAGGTTATGTGCATAGGTTACTATTTTATCTATCTCTATTATTCTGGCTGATAGTCAACAAAGAAAAAGTGTTTATATATATATATATATATATATATATATATATATATATATATATATATATATAGCCCTATTTATGTTCTTTGCCCTGGAGAAGAGCTTCATTCAATATCAGAGTGTTGTTTCAAACCACTGAAAAGATAATAATTGCTTTGACTAGTCCACAGTGATACAATTCCTTCACAAAACAGGTTTTACGGTTTATATGTGAATGGGGAGGATTATTTATCTTGGAAGATTAAAGTGGCATGATGGAGTAAAAGAATTATGCATAAATTACTGGCATAGCACAGTTGAGAAGCAGGAAAAGAAGCTGAGCATCTATATGATAAACGCTCTTATAATTAGCAAGATCATTAGTATGGGCAGAATATAATTTAGTAATCACAAAGAAGTCTTTAAGCAGTTACCTTCACTTTAGTAGAGGGAAAAAAAAACAGAAATAAGCTATATACAGCTGAATAGGCTTTTTAGAATCTCCAAGGAGGTGACTTGTCTGTTGATGGCCAGTGGGGGTGCAAGAGTGAAATAATTACTTAACAGCGTGTAAACAATGTGAGATGTGAAGTATGCTTCCCCTCCCCCACTTTTCATTGAGAGAGTTTCTTGTTGTGATGGCTCCACTGGGACAGGCAGCAGAGAAATTTGATTAAATGGATGCCTGGGGTCAGGACCCTGTCTAAACATGGTGCAGCTCTCAGCATTAATCAAAGATTTTTTTTCTTACTTAAAAAAATACTCTGACCTTGTTCTATATGAGTACGAGTGAACAGTGAATTTGGTTGTTGTCGAACAGAAGGCTGTCTAAGTTTGTGAACATTTTTGTTTACAGAAAAAGAACAGCAAGAAGAGACAGTCTTCTAACACAATAGTTCTTCTAACTTTATTTTAGATTGGGTTATGGGACTTTAATTTGCTGATAACTTATCAACAGCTAGTGGAAATTTGAGTTCCATTAGAATTCATGGGGACTCGTTTATTACAGACCACTGTTGACACTGGTCTGAGTGTTCAGATAACATTGCAGTTAGTATGAGATTGCTATATTTTAGGAAATCTCTTAGATTGGCTTTATTTTGAGCTAGTGTTTTAGAAATGTTTTCTTAGGCATGCAATTTCTTCAGTGATGGACTACCATGTAAGAAATAAATCCTTTCCTCTTCGGCTTGCTTTTGGAGATGTGATTCATTACAGAAATAGTAACTAACCACAGCAACATGAAAACAGGGAATATGGTGGGAAAGAACTGTTAATAAAGACCAAGTGTATATGAAAATGATACAAGAAAAATGTTACTTTAAATATTAATTGTAAATATTATTAAAGAGTTGAAGAAAGAAAAAAAGAAATATTTTCAAGTTATTTTTCAGGAAAATGAAGAAAACTACATCTTTTGAGAATCACTAGAATAGTGTTCCCTGGTGACTCACATAAAACCAGGAAAATTAGAAGTTTCATGGTCAGGCATGTGGCATTTTATTAAATTTGCTTATGGTGATATACTTTTTCATTAACTTTTCTTTAAGAAAGAGGTCAAATTGAATGCAGTTAGGTAGCTATTTTCTTTATAGGAGTGTAATTACAAAAATATATAATTGAGTCTAGAGCATCAAAATCTTTTTTGTTACTACAGTAAGAATGCTTTTGTAGAATGTTGTCTGTTTACAAGGGAGGAAGCCCTCTTTCTTTTCCCCCCTCTGTTTTTGCTTTTGTTTATTGAGACAGGGATTCACTATGCAGCTCTGACTGTCTTGGAACTCACTATGTAGAGCAGTCTGGCCTTAAATTCCCTTGCTTCCCAAATGCTGGGACTACAGGTATGCATTTTTAAGTCTGGTTTACAACAGAAATCTTAATTCAATAACAATTATACAGTAAAGGTAGTCTAACTGATTGAAGTTCAACAGATGCTTGTGTTGGTAGTTTGTATTAAATTTTTCACTACTGCTGACTTATTTGATGGCCTAACTTTGTGACCATGGTAAAAAAAAAAAAAACTAAACAAACAGAAAACCCAAAACCATAAAACTAAGCAAAAGATTTATTCTGGTGATGATCTTAGATTATCTGAGTTATAATTTTCTCATTTTGGATTTTATAGCAATGTGAATAAAATTATAGGTCATGTGAAAGCACGGTGTTCCTGTGTACTAGAATATGCTTGGAAGTCAGTAATGTGCTCCAAAAATTATAATAGTAAAAATTGAAAGTTTTTGTTTCTGCTAACAGTATGTAGTTAAATAAATCTTGTTGACTGAGTATGATGATGTAATGAACTATAATTACATGAATTATAATTATAGATCATCAAGATATTTTAAGTTTAGGATTCTTTGGATGGCTGTTTATAAAATATGGCTTGTACCTGTTTTTGTGAGGTACGAAACATTGTAACAGTCCTGTTAGATGATAACTTATGGAAATTGAGGAAAAATTGAAATAGAAAGCACTTTCCCATGAGGTGGAAGTGTTTTAACTGAAAGCAGATCATTTAAATTCATCCACTACCAAGTGGGTTTAATGTCTCATATAATATTTCAGCACTAACAGAGAACATGATTTCTGTTTAAAGAGTTTATTTCAATTATACATATGTTTAATGCTTGAAATTTTACTTTTATAACCAAAAATGTAATGATATACAGAGAATACCCAAGGAAAATATATTTTTACTACGTAATTATGATTTCACCAAATTAGACTATAAAGACTAAAACATTGACCTTGAAAGTGAATTTGGAAACTCTATTCAAAGTCTTCACCTGGCACTATGGAATGTACAAATGTCAAAACAAGTGGCTTTTGGTGTCATGTTTCACTGAATGAGATATTTAGCAAGTTTCTACAGTTGAGACTGTTGTAGAAAGTGAAGATTTCTCTGTTAATAAATATGAACCCTCATCAATAAAAATGAACCAAACACAGTTATACTGTTTGATGCCAACTGGGCTTTAAAATAATAAGTTTGCCAGAGTGATAGGTCTGTGTGAAACTGGACTGCTGTCAACCTGATTAGATCTTTCATCCCTACATGGTGGAAATAGAGAATCAACTTCAGCAAGTTGTACTCTGACCTCTATAGGTGCACTGTGACACACATCCAACACATGTATACAAACACACACACACACACACACACACACACACACACACGTACACAAATAAATAAATTTAAAAGAATATGAAAATTCCTTATAGAGCATATGACAAAGGGTCTAGATTCTCATACTTTGCTACCCTTTGCCTGAGAATAATAAATACTTTAAATTGCAATATAAATCCATGAAGATATAAACACGAGTTTGCCTGTCTAATCATAGATAGGTGCTTGTCTTCCAGTCTGACATTAATATTATGGAGGTATTGTTAATTCCACTTCAGTTTATGAGTAACAGAAAATGTGCATATCATCATTAATATGGAACTATTAGTACTTCTATTTATTGAACATGGTGTTATGGTGTGAAATATCTACTTTCATTTACAATTTAAAAAATCATAAATTATTAAAAATGTACTATTTTTGATATAAACACTTGATTTGAAGTGGGTGCATGTGGTGGTTATAGTTACAGAGAAGTAGAAGAGACATGGCACAATTCCAGGGCCTTACTTTCTATAACAGGAAGATGCTTGTATTAATGGTGTAAACAAAGCAAAATTAAAGAAAGGAATTGAATTGTTTTTATTTGAGCTTACAAGTCTCAGTTTGAAAAGCTTTTAGCAAAATAAGAATTTTTGTTTTAATGATTGGTTAAGTTATATATCAAGGTAAGTAAAGAATCACATTTTCCTGATTAGAATAGAGTAAAAGCAGCTAGAGAGGCTGCAGAGGAGCAAGCAGAGGGAGGTCACTTGTTTGCATTTTTGCAGGCTTGGAAGGGAGCTGTATTAGGGTCCTTTCTAAGCTCCACCCCACAGTTACCTGGCAACAGCCAGGTATGCCCCTCCCTACGGTTACCTGGCAACAGCCAGGTAGGCCTGGCTTACTATAAAGGGGGCTGCTCAGCCCCTTCTTCCTCTCTTATTGCTCTCTTATATCTCTCTTACCTCTCTCACTCTCAGTTTCTCTCTTGGGCTTTCCTTTCCTCCCCTCCCCCACCCTCCATGTGGTCATGGTTGGCCTCTGCTTCTCTACTCTCTCCCTCTCTCTGCCTTTCTCTACCTTTACTAACCCCTTAACTCCCATTCCATGCCCTGAATAAACTCTATTCTATTCTATGCTGGTGTGTGTCTGATCCCTCAGGGGAAGGGATGCCTCTGTATAGGCGTGCTGGGGCACACCCTTCCCCCACACCATCATATATCACATTCCCCAACCACTTTCTCTTTTGATGTTCACAACAAGCTGTGTGCTGGAGTTAAAAAAAAGGAAAGAGTAAGTTTTCACTTAATTTGTAGATAGTGTTTTATACTTATGGCATTAGAGTCACTAATAAGATCAATAATCAACAAACGGGACCTCATAAAATTGCAAAGCTTTGGTAAGGCAAAGGTCACTGTCTTTAGGACAAAACCTCAACAAACAGATTGGGAAATAATCTTTACCAACCCTACATCCAATAGAGAGCCAATATGTACAAAGAACTCAAGAAAGACTCCAGAGAAACAAATAACTCTATTAAAAATGAGGTACAGAGCTAAACAGAGCTGGGTCTGGGTTCAATCAGGGATGATGCACCTAACCCTCAAGAGACTAGAGGCCTCAGGAAGTTTAGAGGTCATGTAAGGTGGGGGCTGGGTGATGGAGACATCCTCCTGGAGATAAGGGGATGGGGAGGAGGTATGAGGTATGGGATGTGGAACATTAGAAGGGTAGGCAGGGGGAGGGAAGAGGGAATAAAATCTGGAGTGTAAATAAATAAATAAATAAATAAATAAATAAAAGAATTCTCAACTGAGGAATCTTGAATGTCTGAGAAGCACCTTAAGAGATGTTCAACATCCTTAGTCATCAGGGAAATGCAAATCAAAACAACCTTGAGATTCTACTTCACACCAGTCAGAATGGCTAAGATGAAAAACTCAGGGGACAGCAGATGCTAGAGAGGATGTGGAGAAAGAGGAATACTCTTCCATTATTGGTAGAATTGCAATCTGGTACAACTACTCTGGAAATCAGTCTGGAGGTTCCTCAGAAAATTGGACATAGCACTACCTGAGGACCCAGCTATATCACTCCTGGACATATACCCAAAAGATGCTCAACATGTAATAAGGACACATGCTCCACCATGATCATAGCAGCCCTATTTATAATAGCCAGAAGCTGGAAAGAACCCAGATGTCCCTCAAAAGAGGAATGTATACAGAAAATGTGGTATATTTACACTATGGAATACTACTCAGCAATTAAAAATAATGACCTCATGAAATTTGTGGGCAAATGGATGGAATAGAAAATATCATTCTGAGTGAAGTAACCCAATCCCAAAGATCACACATGGTATATACTAACTGATAAATGGATTGGAAAAAAAAATGCTTGGAATACCCACAGTACAACTCACAGACCATAAAAAGCTCAAGAAGAAGGGAGATCAAAGTGTGGATACTTCAGTCCTACTTAGAAGGGGAACAAAATGATCAAAGGAGATATAGGGTGAGAGGGACTTGGAAGGAAGAGAGGAGGGGTAGAGGAAAAAGGAGGGGGTCATATCAGATGTGGTTGGAGACAGAGGAATTGTTTAGAATTGTTTAGAGAAAATTGAACAGCATTGTATAGCAATGGGGGATGGGGAACTGGGGGTAGCCAACAGAAAGTCCCAGATACCAGGAAAGCAAGAGGATCCCAGGATCCAATGAGATTAGCTGAAATGCCCAATAAATGGGAAAGAGAACCTGTCAAGACCATATTCAGAGGTTAGGCATAGCCCCTGTTGAGGGATATGACCACCCACCCATCTCAAAACTCTTAACCCAGAAATACAGGGACAGAATAGAGCAGAGACTGAACAAAAAAAATCTTTTTTTTTTTGACTTTGTATTTCTTTTTTTTATTGTATATATTCTATATTTACAATTCATTTCCCTTTTCTGGTTCCCCACCCCCAAAGGTCCCATATGTCCTTTTCCCTCCCCCTGCTCCCGCATCCACCCCCTCCCAATTTACTGTTCTTGTACTCTCCCACAATGATGTTTCGGTCCATTCTAGCACCAGTGTCCACTCCTTTCTTCTTGTGAGACATCACTTGATATGTGATTTGTGTCTTTGGTGTTCCAAGCTTCTAGGCTAATATCCACTTATCAGTGACTGCATACCATGGGTATTCTTTTGAGACTGGGTCACCTCACTTAGTATGACATTCTCCAGCTCCATCCATTTCTCTAAGAATTTCATGAATTCATTGTTTCTAATGGCTGAATAGTAATCCATTGTGTATATATACCACATTTTTTGTATCCATTCCTCTGTTGAGGGACATCTGGGTTCTTTCCAGCTTCTGGCTATTATATATAAGGCTGCTATGAACATAGTGGAGCATGTATCCTTATTGCATGCTGGTGAATCTTCTGGGTATATTCCCAGGAGTGGTATGGCTGGGTCCTCCGGAAGTATCACGCCCAGTTTTCTGAGGAACCGCCATACTGATTTCCAGAGTGGTTGTACCAGCTTGCATTCCCACCAGCAGTGGAGGAGTGTTCCTCTTTCTCCACATCCTCGCCAACACCTGATGTCTTCTGAGTTTTTAATCTTAGCCATTCTGACTGGTGTGAGGTGAAATCTCAGGGTTGTTTTAATTTGCATTTCCCTAATGACTAGTGATGTTGAACATTTTTTAAGGTGTTTCTCAGCCATCCGAATTTCTTCAGGTGAAAAGTCTCTGTTTAGCTCTGTACCCCATTTTTGGATAGGGTTATTTGGTTTTCTGGGGTCTAACCTCTTGAGTTCTTTGTATACATTGGAGATTAGCCCTCTGTCGGATGTGGGGTTGGTGAAGATTTTTTCCCAATTTGTTGGTTGCCGATTTATCCTTTTGACAGTGTCTTTTGCCTTACAGAAACTTTGTAGTTTTATGAGGTCCCATTTGTCTATTCTTGTTCTTAGAGTACAAGCAATTGGTGTTCTGTTCAGGAATTTTTCCCCTGAGCTGATGTCTTCAAGGGTCTTCCCCAGTTTCTTTTCTATTAGTTTTAGTGTGTCTGGTTTTATGTGGAGATCCTTGATCCACTTGGAGTTGAGTTTAGTGCAAGGAGTACTATAATGAATAATTTCTTAGTTACTAAGTATTATAACTGATCTTTGAGAAATAGTACCAGCTTTAAAGACATTCCCTGTTTTATGATGTCATCTAATACAAAGTGCTAACATTTTTATCTAGATTAACCCTATGAAATCTCAATCTCCATGCTTTCTCCCAATTATCTATTGCTCTTTGATCAGTAGTGCTAAAAGAATTCTACATAAAGAGGGGTTAAGCTTGTTTGATGTAAATCAAGAGCACTGTTTCTCCTATGTTTAGGCTTGTCCAGTAGTTACTAATTCTCATTGTTAGTTTTCAGTCTCTCTTTACAACCGCCTTGCTTCCAGTTCAGACTAAATAACCACACTTGCTACTGTCAGGAGTGTGAAAAGGTCAGCAAGGTCATTTCTTTACACAGACTCACTGGAGAATTCAGACAAAGATTGGGGGTAAGCTTTTATTGCATCTTCCCTGCCATATAATGGAGGTGTTCAATGGCACAGCCTTAAGAATTTAACCAGCAGGAACATCCTTTTTAAGAGTTTATGACAGCATTAAACGAGATATATTTAAAACTGGTACTATTTATTTCTTAGAGATTGGTTACAATACTTAGTAACCAAGAAATTATTATTTATGGTAGTGATTCTTAAAAGTGATCAGAGCAAAAGAATTTGGCAGAGCAGATCTAAACATGATTTTATAAATATGCACTCATTACATCTTTTTAAAGTTGTGATTTATTTGGGAATTCAGGAAATAGCATTAAATGGTTATTGCTGAGAACAAATACTTCACAAATGTAAATTAAGATATATAAAAGCAATAAAATTGAAAACTGTAGAAGTCTGCATCTAGAAGTCAATCAATGATTTATGCCTTAATTTTTAAATAAATAAATATTTTAAGAAAAGTTTCTTTTAAAATAATGTAAAATGAGCCATAAACAGTATTAATATATCTAAATACGAAGTACTATGCCAATAAGGAATAAAGGGTAATAAATCTCCCTCACACAGTCCAAGATTAATACATGCCTCACACACACACAATGAACATATACATATACCCAAAATAAGTACATAAATTTGTTTTAATTGAGGCATTTTCAAAATGAAACATTTGCATGTTTTTAAAGTGAAATGAAAATCAATAGGTCAGACTAGCAAGGAGCTATACAACATGCTATAAAACCATTCCTAACCATCTGCATTGTTTTCTAGCTACCAAATTTATTTACTCTAATACCATAAGTACAAAACACTATCTACAAACTAAGTGGAAACTTACTTTTTCCTTTTATTTTAAACTCCAGCACACAGATCCCTTCCAAGCCAGCAAAACTGCAAACAAGTAGCCTTCCTCTGCCTGCTCCTCTACAACCTTTCTAGCTGCTTTTACTCTATTCTATTCAGGAAAGTGCAATTTTTTACTTACCTTGATGTATAACTTAACCAACCATTAAAACAAAAATTCCTATATTGCCAAAAGCCTTTATTTTCTATCTATCTATCTATCTATCTATCTATCTATCTATCTATTATTTACATTTCAAATGTCATCCCCTTACTAGGTTTCACCACCTCCCAGAAAGCCCCTGTCCCATCACCCCTCCCCCTGCTTCTATGAGGGTATTCCTCCACCTACCCACCCACTCCTGACTCCCTGATCTTGATTTCCCTATAATGGGGCATCTATTGAACCTTCATAGGACCAAGGATCTCTCCTCCCACTGATGCCTGACTAGGCAATCTTCTGCTACATATGCATCCTGAGCCATATTACTCTCTGTCCATGTGTACTCCTACCCACTGTTCCACATCTTATACCTCTTTCCCATACCCCGTCTCCAGGAGGATGTCTCCACATCCCATCCCCCATTCTGCACCCCACATGATCTCTAAACTCTCTAAGGCCTCCAGTCTCTTGAGGGTTAGGTGCATCATCCCTGATTGAACCCAGATTCTTCTCTGTTTAGTTCTGTACCCCATTTTTAGTAGGGTTATTTGGTTCTCTGGAGTCTCATTTCTTGAGTTCTTTGTAAATATTGGATATTATCCCTCTATTGGATGTAGGGTTGGTAAAGGTATTTTTCCAATCTGTTGGTTGCCATTTTGTTCTATTGAAAGTGCCCTTTGTCTTACCAAAACTTTGCAATTTTAAGAGGTTCCATTTGTCTATTGTTGATCTTAGAGCCTAAGCCATTGGTGTTCTGATCAGGAAATTTTCCCCTGTGCCCATGTCTTCAAGGGTCTTTCCCACCCTCTCTCTTATTAGATTCAGTGTGTCTGGTTTTATGTGGAAGTCCTTGAACCACTTGGACTTGAGCTTTGTACAAGGAGATAAGAATGGATTAATTTCCATTCTTCTACATGCTCATCACCACTTAAAGATCAGAGCAAGAAAATTCTGTACACCAGATTTAAACTTTTTTTGTAATTTCATGTAAGAGATTGTATATCTTTTATGTCTATGTGGCAAATTAAACAAATTCACTTTCATGTTATTGTAATGATACTTGATTTATCAAATTCTTAATGATAAAAATATTTTTGTCCTTCATTATTATACCTAAACTTTATTTAGGTATAAGGCCTAAGTATTTAGATATAATACCTAATACCTAAATATTCTTTAGATAAATAATATTATACATATTATTATACCTACAATCCCATAAAAGATGAATTATTATTATTATTATTATTATTATTATTATTATTATTATATACTGATAGTTACTACTATTACCACCATGACCATTTTATACACCAATGAACTAAGTCACAACATTATTCTATTACTTGACTACGTGGTATCTTATAAATAAAATGTTACATCAATTTTGGCAAGTAATCAGGAGAAATTAAAATGGGTTATAATGCTTGGAGTTGAGAAGACATGACTAACCAACAACTCAAAAACATGTAATCCTTTCCTGGCATTGTCCCTTTTATCTGATAACCTACACTGTCTGGGATATGCACTATCCATCTATTGTAGGTTGAATCTATTCAATCTCTTTTTATACATGTATATATTTTACAAAGCTCCTAGAGTAGTAAATTTCCATATGGACTTTTTCTCTTCAGAATTAGTTATTCTTCCCTATACCTCTTCCTCTACCTTACTTCTCATCTTCTACTTAACTTTCCTTGCCTGATTGATCATATTATCACTTCATATCAATGGTATCTTTTCTCCCCACTTGTGAAAGGCCCTCTCTCCTTTCTTGACTTGTATGGTTTTTCAAATTTAGTCACACAAATTTGTAAATTTAAAGATAGCATGCAGGTATGATAAAAATGTTGGCATTTGTTTTTCTGGGTCTTGATTACCTAAGAATTATTATTTTCAGCTCAATGCATTTACTTGCAAATCTAATTATTTTATGTATCATAACAGCTGAATAATATTCTATTGTGTAAATGTAGCATTTTTGCTATCCATTCTTCTGTTGACCCAGGTCTACTTGGTTTTCATTTACTGGCTATGAATATATCAGTAAACATTGTGGTCAATTATCTCTGTAGTGTGATGTAGAGATGCTTGGGAATATGCTCAGGAGTCGGTACTTCTCCACATTGTTTTTCATAGTGATTGAAATCAATTTTGATTTTCAATCATTTTTAATATTGCATCAATTTTCTCTCCCACCAATAGAGAATGAATGTCCCCTTCTTTGCATTAATTACAACATTTGCTGTCATGAGTTATTGAGGCCTAGCCATTCTGACTGAGGTGTTAGGAAATCTCAATGTAGTGGGAATGCACAGTTCTCTGATGTTAAACATTCTAAATATTTCTTAGCCATTTGTGTATCTTCCTTTGAGAAATCTCTGGTTTTTTCTTTTCCATTACTCATTTTGGTGATACTTCTGATTGTGGTTTTAGTCTTTGTTTTGGACATCCTATATCTCTTTATTTCCATATGAGTTTAAACATCCTTTTCCCTCGATTTCTATGAAGAGTCATATTGGAATTTCAATGCGATTGCATTGAATCTGGAGCTGCTTTTGATAGGATGCTTTTTTCCCCCATATTAATCCCACTGAGCCATAAGTACAGTCTATACTTTTCTTGCTCTCTATTTGGTTTACAGATCAGGATAGAGAAAGCTTGATAAAGATATTTTAAAAGTATGCTTTTCTGTTCTATTTTATAGAATAGTTTGATAAGAATTGGTCATAGTTACTCCTTTAAGGCATGGCAGAATTTGCAGTAAGTCCATCTGGACCTGGGTGTTTTTTTTCTAACTTATTAATTGTTTTATTGCTGATTCAGTCTTATTGCTTGTGACAGATGGTATGTCATATGCATCTTTACATGTTTCTAAATTGTTGGAATAAAGGTTTTGGAAGTATATCTTTACATTTTTCTGCATTCCACTGATACCTTTTGTGAAATCTCTTTATTTTTAATTTTATTAATTTTCTGTCTTTTGTATAATTTGGTTGAACATTTATCAGTCTCATTAATCTTGTCAAAGAACCCTCTCTTATTTCATTTATTCATTGTATTTTTCATTTTTTATTTTTTTAATTTCTACTCCAATTTTGATTATTTATTAGTTTTGCTTATATTAAGATAGTTTTTCTCTTACTGGGCCTTAAAGCACATAATTTAATTAATTTCTTTAATCAATGCATAATTTAATATTGTGTTGTTTAATTCCCATGTTTGATGTAAGTCATGTGATTTCTGTTGCTGTTTATAACTAATTTTGTTTCACTACAGTCAGATAAGATACAAAGAATTATTCAAATTTCCTGTAGTTATTGAGAGATGCTTTGTTTCCCAGTATATGGGCTATTTTAGTGAAGGTTCAAATAGAATGTCCTCTAGAAATAGAAATGTCTTCCAGTAATTGAAATGTCCTCTAGAAATAGAATGTCTATTAGGTCCTTTAAAAATTACCTACAACTCTATTTAACTCTTTATTTCTATGTTCTGTTTTTGGTTCTGAATGATCTGTCCATTGGTGAAAGTGAGGTAAGAAGTCATGAAGTATTAATGTGTTTGGATCAATCTGTTGCTAACATACTTATTGTTTCAGTCTCACTTCTTGGATAAACTTAACCTTTTCCTCAGCCCAAAGCAAATATAAGGTTGTTATATAGTCCTCTTAACTATGCTTTTTAAAAATGTGTAGCCCAGGCTGACCCTCAACTCATAATCCTCCTGCCTCTGGCTCCTTCAGCAAATCCTAATGGTATATGCCACTACAACCAGCTCTAAGTAACTTTGTAGTGGAAATTTTTCTATTTTAACTATGACTGATAATTTTGAGGAATGACCTATATAATATTTAAGGACTTACATAACATCAGTCAAGCCATTCTTTCACTTAAAGTCTCTATTTAGAAATTCGTTTTTATTTCTGACAAGCCTACATTTATATGTCTGTGGATCATTGCCTCTTTCAGTTTTACATACTTTTTTTTTGTTCTGTACATTTACTGTGTAAATTATTATGTGGAATGGGGAATTTTTCTTCTAGTCATCTCCTTGGTATTTTATATTCCTCTTGAATTGTACTAGGCATCCCGTTCCTTTGACTGGGTAATTTCTCTTCTATGAATTTGTTGAAAATATTTTCTGTATTTCTGACCTGCAATTCTTCTTCTGTACCTATTATTAGTAGGTTTGTCTTTTTAAGTTTTCTCAGGGTTTCTCCATATTCCTATGTTATTTTTGTTTATTTTGCTTGTCTGCATTGTTTTATTTTCTTTGCCTAAGTGATCCAGTTCTTCTGCCTCATCTTCAAGGCCTCCTGATATTCTTTCTTTCACTTGATCCATTATATTTTTGAGGTTATTTTTTTCATTTTACTGAATTTTTCATTTTAAGTGTTATTTTGGGTTTACTTTAAAAATCCTGTCTATTCAATTCCATTGTCAGATCTTGAATTGTTATTGTTTTTCATTTATTTCATTCAGTTGTTTCTTTGTGGGTTTTTGCTCTTTACCATTTATGTTTATTCTCTGTGACTTTCGAACACATTTATTATTGCTATTTTGAAATCATTGTCTGGTGTGTCATCTAAGTGACTTTTCTTAGGGACATTATCTCTGAGAGTTCTGGTTTTTGGTGAAGACATATTTTATGGTTGTTCCTGTTTTATGGATTTTTGTGATGGCACCTAGACATCAAGAATTAACTCTTATTGGCATTTTAATATGGCTTTCTGTCCCACCTTTATTGAATGTTTTTGTATTTGCTGTTGCCCCAATTTATTATGTCTTGAACTAGTTAAATATTGTTTCAGGTTTAGTCTTGAGACCTCTCAGTGTTAAGATGTGAATTAGAAGTAGTCTTTGCTCTACAAGTGCTAAGTGCCACACTTGAGCACAAGAATAAATCTTTCATAGAGCTGCTTATTGTTACAGATTACTAGAAGACCATGGAAGGTACTGCACTTTTCATAGTGGTGGGGTTGGTATCTCTGTTGGAAGGATAGTATTACCTGTGGCTAATCCATGAGACTCTTGAGAGGTTTTTTAGGTGATGGGGTTGTTCAGGACCAGGAAGTAGGCGACACTACTTGGGGAAGATATGAATAACCCAGTTGGAAGGGCTGAGGTCCTCATGTGATAAAGTGGTGCTACCCATGGAAGTTGCCTGAAATTCTGTCATTCACAGAGTGCCAGGTGGTGGAATCATGGTAGGAGTGGGAGGAGAGAGGTGCTACACAGGTGATACACACTGAGCAAGGAATTGTCATCAGGTGGGTGGGCTCATTAAATAGATGCATTTGAGTGCTATCACACTGCATAATAATGTGTCCAAGTCCTAGACAGGGTCTAAATATTTGCTGTTTCTGTTTCTATTTTGACGTAGGCTAAGGGTCAGAGGGTTGTTTGTTATAATAAATACTTATTGGCAAAATTTTTGTAAGTTTGGTTATGTTTCTATATTCTGGATACCCACAGAAGAATTCATTTCTACATCTCAGAACAAAAATCAGAATCCTTTATTTCACCACCATATGTAAGATACAGATGAGAGTTTCATTTTGCTAAAGTAAAATTTAGAAAGAAGTCTTCTAACCACGTGGTTAGGAACAGTGTACATTTTTATTCTTCTTAAGATAAACTTCTATTAAAATCAATGTCTGACTTCTTGTAGGATATTTTACTGTCTTACAAATTTGTTTCTTCTATTTTAGTTATATGTGAAAGCTTAGTTCATGAAAGTTGTTTAAAAATTTCTTTCCTCCTCCACTAAAATAACATTCCTTTGCTCAAAATGAATTAATATTTGTATTTCTAATGTGCAACATACATATTTGTTGGCGGTTTTCTGCTGTGAGCCTTTGTGGGAAAAATTTGACCACATAAAATCTCCCAGAACACAGACTATTTCATTTGAGAATCAAGGCTGCATATTGTTTATTTTTAAATAAACAATTGTGTCATTTTCACAACATAATTTAAAATTAGCAAAGAGAAAATAACTTTATATGCTATATTTTCTATTTTGCTTTCAGTATTAAAAGTTTACTGCTGTCCAGTTATAGTGTTTTTATAGTACATCTGAGATTGGCTTGATTTACTTAATGTTGTTATCATTAGCCACATAAAGTTTTCTACAAATGACATTTCTCGGTGAAAATTGTTTATATATAAACAAATTTCCTTATCCATTATTATGATGTTTGTGGTATAGTATGGTTACATAATTTAACTTTTTTTTATAACAGTCTAGCCCTGTATTTTTGGCTGAACAGTGTAGCCCCAACTATTTCTTGACTCATGGCAATTCTTCAGTTCTTCTGTGTTAGTGTCCTTAGTGCTGGGCTTATTGGTAAAGGTGGCTATACCTATGTTAATTTTATTCTTGCTCAAGACATTCTAGCTACTAAAACTGCTTAAAAATAAAAGAATTGAGGGTGAGGGAAACCACTAATATGCACATCATCATTGCTGTATAATATTTTTGTTGACTGTTTTGTGAAGGATTTTTATCTGATTTAATTGATATTAAATTCTCTTTTGGCATGAAAGAAGCATCAACTTGCCTATAATAGAACAGCTGAATTAATCATAAAAGACAATATCACCTCCATATCATGCACTAATCCACATGGCTATATTTGCACATCTACATGCATGTACACACACACACACACACACACACACACACACACACATTATCTCTTTGGGCACAGTTTTACTCCAGAAGATGTTTCCCTTCTAATTAGATACACATAATCCATTCATTCTGATTGTGAAGTTTATAAGATGATTCCCTCTCTCTTTTTCTCTTGTCTTCAATGTCTTAAACCAGACAATGAAAACAAAGATACAGTAGAGCTCATTTTCTCATTATTGATTTCATGCACCAGCTGCCAGCTGTTTTAGCTTGTTCATTTATATAACCCTCTGGGCAACTTTTTAAAGTACTTTTTTGACCATCTGCTAAATATGACTGGTTTAATAATTAAAGACTCACCATCCCCTTTCAAAGAAACATAAATTTTGCTATTGAAGCTAAGATATCAGCATGTTCAAAGACAGAGACAGCTTTCATTCTGTACGTTGGCATTGAGCACTTTGAAGCATTAGGTTTTTTGTGCTGTCTTTTTCTATCCTATGTACACAATATTAATGTAAAAAAATCCCAAAACCTACATTATTTTACTTAATACATTCATATCCATTTCTTTATATTTTGCCTTCAGTTAACAAGAGTTGATATTTAAGTTTGATGAAAACTAAATTTTATAAATACACAAGTGGTTTTGGATAACGCACATTATCTGGATGCATGCACAAGATGACTCATTATAATGAATGTAGACATATTTCCAGAGAGATTCAAACTCATGCATTCAATGTAGAAAAGCAGAAAATAAGTCTGTATCACTCATGTACAGCAATATCATGGTTTAACTTTTGGCTCAGACTCTGCATTTTCTAAAATATTGCTTTCACAAGAGCAACAACATTAGTAACGTCAGAAGCTACGTGCATAATGTCTCACCAACATGATTGCCTAACACAAGAGATGAACAAGTGTGGCTCTAATAGACATGCCAAAAGTGGATGGGAGTAGTCCACAGGTTTCAACCCTACTTAAAGACCACAGGCAACTAAGGAAAGCTGAGCATGGCAGAAAGAAAGATTATGCCAATTCATTATCCATTACAAAGTGGTCTTCTCTAAAAAAATACATGCAGAAAACATATGCAGACTAAGGCTGTATTTAGAAATATATAATATACTATAGATCCATGTAATGATAATGACAAAACCTTGATTATGAAAGAGAATGGGGAGGGGTATATGGAGTATTTGGAGGGAGAAAAGGGAAAGGAGAAATTATATAATTGTATTATAATTTTAAAATAAAAGTAGCAAGTATATATATATACATATATATATATACATATATATATATTTGTGTGTGTGTGTGTGTGTGTGTGTGTGTGTCTGTGTCTGTGTCTGTGTGTGTGTGTGTGTGTGTGTGTGTGTGTGTGTGTGTGTGTGTATGCATCTATCCCAATGTGTGTGAGTGCCAGTGAAGACCTGGAAGAGTGTTGCAGATACTTTGGACATGGTAGAGGCAATTGTGAGCCATTCAATTATGATAAACAAATGAGGGTTAGCTTTCTAATACTTTGGAAAGTTTGTCAAACTTAAAGCTTATATCTCTGATTGAACTTAAGTAACTCAGTGGTTTTGCAATCCTTATAGTATTCTTTTGAAAATACATTTAAAAATAAAATATCTTTTCAATATAGTACTTGAGGTACTAGCTAGAGCAATTCGACAACATAAGGAAGTCAAAGGGATACGAATCGGAAAGGAAGAAGTCAAACTATCACTATTCGCAGATGATATGATAGTATACTCAAGTGACCCAAAAAACTCCACAGAGAACTCCTACAGCTGATAAACAACTTCAGCAAAGTGGCTGGTTATAAAATCAACTCAAGCAAATCAGTAGCCTTCCTGTACTCAAAGGATAAGCAGGCTGAGAAAGAAATTAGGGAAATGACACCCTTCACAGTAGCCACAAACAACATAAAGTATCTTGGTGTGACTCTACCCAAACAAGTGAAAGATTTATATGACAAAAACTTCAGGTCTCTGAAGAAGGAAATTGAAGAAGACCTCAGAAAAATGGAAAAATCTTCCATGCTCATGGATTGGCAGGATTAATATAGTTAAAATGGCAATCTTGCCAAAAGCAATATACAGATTCAATGCAATCCCCATCAAAATCCCAACTCAGTTCTTCATAGAGTTAGAAAGAGCAATTCTCAAATTCATTTGGAATAACAAAAATCACAGGATAACTAAAACTATCATCAACAGTAAAAGAACTTCTGGGGGAATCAATATCCCAGACCTCAAACAATACTACAGAGCAGTAGTGTTAAAAACTGCATGGTATTGGTACAGTGAAAGGGAGGTGGATCAATGGAATAGGATTGAAGACCCAGAAGTGAACCCACACATCTATGGCCAATTGATCTTAGTCAAAGGAGCTGAAAACATCCAGTGGAAAAAAGATAGCCTTTTCAAGAAATGGTGCTGGCTCAACTGGAGGTCAATATGCAGAAGAATGAGAATTGATCCACTCTTATCTCCTTGTACTAAGCTCAACTCCAAGTGGATCAAGGACCTCCACATAAAACCAGACACACTAAAATTAATAGAAAAGAAACCCTGAGATTTCACCTCACACCAGTCAGAATGGCTAAGATTAAAAACTCAGGAAACAGTAGGTTTTGGCAAGGATGTGGAGAAAGAGGAACACTTCTCCACTGCTGGTGGGACTGCAAGCTGGTACAACCACTCTGGAAATCAATCTGGTGGTTCCTCAGAAAACTGGACATGATTCTTCCAGAGGACACAGCCATACCACTCCTGGGCATATACCCAGAAGATTCCCCAGCATGCAATAAGGATACATGCTCCACTATGTTCATAGCAGCCTTATTTATAATAGCCAGAAGCTGGAAAGAACCCAGATGTCCCTCAATGGAAGAATGGATACAAAAAATGTGGTATATATACCCAATGGAGTACTATTCAGCCATTAGAAATAATGAATTAATGAAAATCTTGGAGAAATGGATGGAGCTGGAGAACATCATACTAAGTGAGGTGACCTAGTCTCAAAGAATACCCATGGTATGCACTCATTGATAAGTGGATATTAGCCTAGAATCTTGGAACACCAAAGACACAATCCACATACCAAATGATGTCTGACAAGAAGGAAGGAGTAGACCCTGGTTCTGGGAAGGCTCAAAGGATCAGTGTAGGGGAATACCAGAACAAGGAAGTGGGAAGGGGTGGATGGGGGAACACGGGGAGGGAAGGGGGCATGTGGAACCTTTGGGGGGCACGGAACTAGAAAAAGGGAAATGAAATGTATATATAGTATATATCCAATAAAAAAGTAAAAAAAATTGCCTGTTATTTCAAGGGTACAGTAAGACTGACCTGTAAAATTATAGTTGTATAGGATGAAAATTCTATTTTATTTTAAAGACAATATTTTACTTTTAGCAATTAAAAGACCAAGTAGCAAGTTAGTATATGAGCTGAATTTGTACAGTTTGAAACTGGGCAGACATCATGTTATGTTGGTATGGGTTGAATTACAAACATTGGAAAACAAGATTCATTATCTCGTTATCCATTATCTTGTTCTCCTTATCATCTTTTTTTTTTTTTTGCCAGATACCGTATTCTCCCTCCTCCTCATCTCTTTGTTTGTTTTGTTTCTTTTGTTTTGTTTTTCTTGAGGTTATTGTTCCATGATTTTCATCTGAAGAGATTTAAGTGTAGTGTATTTAATACTTGAATACAAATCTTTCCAAGATTAAAAGAATTCTCTTTAGAAATATTTCCATGTTTTATCCATGTTGCAAACATAAAAAATATTTTGAAAAAACTATTCCTGCAAGTGGTCTTCTTCCTATTAGTATACATTAGTTAAATAAAAAATGAGTTTTGTTCCTTATTTTGTAATATTGTTCAAAGATATAGAGATAAAAATGTGTTTTCCAAATTATACCTTCTGATATTCTTGCACACACACCACTCCCAACTTCTCACACCACAGAACTTGGCAGCAATAATGTCATTCTTACCTTGTTGCCAACTGATCATCCTCTTACAGCCCGATTACAATTGGGCAATTCTGCAAATGCCACTATGCAGGCTCAAATGAGAATCTCAGCTAGATTGAATATCCAGGGAAAAGGAAAGCAGATAAAACTTTCTCCAATCTCATCTTTGATTATTCTTGATTGATAAGAGGGAAAATACAAGTTGGATTTGTAAGTGAAGGGATGTTATAGATGTGATGCTTAGACTGATTTTCTCCTCCCTGTGTTCTCTGTCTCTCAGTCTCTCTGTCTCTCTGTCTCTGTCTCTCTGTCTCTGTCTCTGTCTCTGTCTCTGTCTCTCTCTCTCAGCAGTTTTGCCTCTCTCTGCACCTCCCCATTCCCAGCCTACCTTCCTTCTCCCCAAGATCCACTCCTCTGTTTCCCTTCAGAAAAAAGCAGGACTCCCAGGAACATCAGCTGAACTGTTCTTAAGCTTATTTTCTGATGCAATTTCTATAGAAGGCTAGCTTTTCAGTATTATATTTTTAAACAATTTTTGAGAATTTTATATAGTATGCTTTGATCATATTTACTCTTACAACTCCCCATAATTCCTCTGAGGTACACCCCAGTTTCCTACCTCTTCCTAACATCTTGTCCCCCACATTTTTGTAATAGTCCATTGATACCAGTTTATATAGGAAGTCCTTTTTATTGTTTTATAGTTAACATATTCTGATAATATTCTAATTAATAGAAGTTAACAGATATTGAAGTGTTCTGATAAGATAGACCTGTAAAACTGAAGTTTTCATTAAAAATTTAAACACAATTCTACAATGATTGTCTAGTGTTACTTAAACAGGCATGGCTATAGGAAATTGAAATGTGTTAATGCATGTTTTATGTTGGTCAAATACAGGTCACTCTGAGAACAGAATGAATTGTGTGGTGTGTTTTTATGTTTTGAATAAAAATTATGCATTTAGCTTCTTAGGGGTTATTTCTATATAGTTGAAATCAATTTGTAATTTTATGCTAAATGTGAATGTTATTATCATAACTAAAATTATAATAATACTTGAGAAATTCTCGAAGCAAAGAAACAAACTTTCATTATAAGTTCTTGAAATATATTGCAATATTGGTTTACATGAAATAATCTGTAGTATGAAATCATTGACATTTTTGTTATTATAGAGTAAATGCATTGTTTTGTAATACCATTTATAATGCAGAACAGAGAAGGAAAGCATATTGTTGTATTTTCATAAAAAACAATGAAAGGAAGATTGAGAAATGTTAAATTCTGGTTTGAGCTTACCAGAAGTGTTCTTCTGCCCATTAATGTGGACTCATTTGAGTTTTCTTTTTAGTTTATAACTATTGCTTGCTTAAGAATTTTTTTCTCAAATTAAGTAACCAACCTTAAAAACAGTTTGCTATAGATTAATCTTTTGTTCTTCTAGACAGTATAAAACTTTGTATGTCAATTATGTGAAATAGTACAAGTGTACATTTTATTACTAAATGAAACATTTTGGAGGTTTTGTTCATTGTGTCTCAAAGTTCCATTTTGCTGATCACATTTCTGTGAAATACCTTAAGAGTTTATATAGGGAGTATTAAGGTAAATATACCCACACATTCAAGTTTATAACATAAAATAGAAATTTATTATTGACTCCTTTTCTCTCCAACAAAACAAGGATATAAGTCTTTGAAGAACAGAAAAATATTAATGGGGAAAGTACAACTGTAGCATTTGTCATAACAACACAATGTGTGATTTCATCCAACTTTTAAAGCGTTTATAGAGTTATAACATATCAGTTATCTGAAGTCTTATAGCTAATATGTACATTATTTTTGATCTGAGTATATTTCCTATAATTTTCTGAGAAAAGATTGCATTTTTTTTTGGTTTTTCGAGACAGGGTTTCTCTGTGTAGCCCTGGCTGTCATGGAACTCACTCTGTAGACCAGGCTGGCCTCAAAATAAAAAATCCGCCTGCCTCTGCCTCCCAAGTGCTGGGATTAAAGGCATGCACCACCACTACCTGGCCCAGATTGCATCTTTATTATTTCTTTAGTAAGAAATACTTGCTATAAGCCAAATCCTAAATAATTTAAACAGAAAATTCAAATTTAGAAATTCAGTGAATAAATAACTTAAAATTTTTCACTCTAATGATACCAAGGAATCAAACATGACTTAAGAAATAGCTTTGAAGAATTTTAATACTTAGCTTTGACTAAAGATGAAGAATGTACAATTATTGCTCCTGAGCATATATGGGTGATGGTATTCATTTTACTTATTTTTCTGGGGGAATCTTCTAATCCTAACAACACAAACATTATTGAGGCTAAACACATAGAAAACCTTAAGTAATCTTTCAGAAATAGATGAATGGCTTTTCTTTTATTCTGTTACATATACTACTAGCTAAAATTTGGAAATTCTTTAACTGTTACAAATTTTAAGCAATTTTTAGTAAATATTACAATGTATAATTACATAGGAATTTTGATTTCCATAGGATATGTTACCTTTGTCATTTTGATTAATGTAATTAAAATTGTCAGATATTAAATATAGAAATATTATTTAATATTATTACTTTAAAATGTAATTCTCTGCTTATTTATTGTTTTTTTGCTACTGTATGAGTCTTTATTTTACACTTTCAAAAAGTGAAGACCATAATCTTGTTATTTTATATGATTTAGTGCTCTTTTAGTGGCTTTAGTGGTAGAAAAATAAGAAAATTTCATAATAAACTGTGTTATTTAGATTTTTTTCAATATTTTATACAGTATATGTTGGCCATGTTCTTTCCCCTTCCTAAAGTCTTCCAAGATCTTCTCACCTTCCTGACAATCCAACTTTATGTTCCTTCTCTATCTTTCAAAAAACCAAACCAAACCAAACCAAACCAAACCAAACCAAATCAAACCAAAATCATCCCCACCATCATCCCCCAAGCAACAACAAACAAACAAAGAAAAATAATAAACATACAAAAGTGTCTAAAAGACATGAAGTACACTTTGTGTTGGATAAATATTTCTGGGCATCAGGCCCGCCAAGGAGTGTGGCTGAAACTCTATTGGAGAAAACTGATTTTTCTTTTGTCAGTGGGGATCAATTGCAAATAATGTCTTAGTTAAGGAAAGATAGGTTTAACTAAAATAGGTGCTGCTAAGACTTTAAAAGTTTAATAAAAGGAAAAACATTTAAACTATTACATTGATATAATTGTAATAAAATATTTCTGGTTGAAAATCATTTAATGCAATATGTAACTTATGTTGAACATATCATTTGACTGAGTGGCAAATATTTTAAAATGATTCAGTTGAACTGGAAGAAAACAATTTATATGTATGTACATATATATACATATATGTAATTCTTGTCTATAAATTATATTACTTGTAATATGCAGAATGTAAATATACCAATTTTGACACTACCATACTCATTTCAAGTTCAAAATAAGAAAATTACCTTGTCACACATTATCTTGAAGGTTATAATTTGTAATAATTTTGAAAGACTAAGCAAACATCAAATCCATACTAGTAAATCTTTAAGGTCTTATAATTGATCATATCTATAGCAAATCAAACTGAGACTATGTTAGAAAAATCCTGGGTTTGTTTTTGCTTTGGAGTGGGAAAATGTATGTATTACGATGCTTTAAGACATCAAATAAAATGCCAGTTAGAGATATTATATAGAAGTCAGTATATCTCTGTGAAAAGATTCATGTAGAATTTGGAATTCAGAATTCATATTATGCTTAGAAGTATGAATCCCAAAAGAATTAGGAATGTTACTTTGCAATTCTTTTTCACATTAGAAATTATTACAATTTACATGTTACATAACAGTTTAAAAATTGAGAATTTATCAATTACCTATTCTAATTTTAATAAGTATGCTTATTTTAATTGTTATAATAGTTCTGTTCCAGATAGCACAGACTAGAATATTAGCACTAACACTTCTCTCTTTCTGGTAATTTGACTACTTACAATATAGGGATACAATCCTAGAATGTAAACTATAATATTGACTAAATTTTACTCAATCAAAATAGGTTTAAATGTAAAAGAAATATTTGGCAGATGATTTAGATTACGTAGAATTTATTCCTATTAGCATACTGCATCTTAAATTTTAATTTAGTTAAATGTACATTAAATGTTACATTACATTTTAAGAAACTAAAAATAGATTAAATAGAATAATCCAGAGTTTAGATTTCAAATTTACTTGCTTTATTTAGGATCAGATGGTCATAAGTTAAACAGATAGTTTAGAAGAGAGTATCCTTAAGCAATGTTCTTTTAAAAGGTATATTTGATAATTCAAGTATAAGGAAAATCATATTTTTCCCAACCTACTATCATTGATGTTTTCACAAAATACTGTATTATTAGCATTAAACTATTTCAATTCCATCAATGATCATGTTGATTTTGTTATATGACAACAGAGAGAAATAAGTCACATAAGCCTAATGTTTTGGTGATACTGAACCGAACATAGGGTCTTGTTCATCCACCACTGAACAATATCCTCATGAATTTAGCATTTAATCCATTGTCAAATATTTATTAGATTGCATTTTCAACATGTCATCTACAAAACTGCTTGCTTACACTCATGTATAAGTGTACATGCTTTTCCTCATTTGTTTATTTTTCTTGTAGCATGTATTGGGAACAAATTAAAGCTAAAAACCTAATGTTTACAATGAATAATAAAATTGCATTTACCTCTGAACAAAAGTTGAGCAAAATAAAGGGGTCTATTTTCAACCTTTTGTTTCTTTACACAGAACACATTGACACTTACTTATATTTAGATTTGCATATTGTGTTCAGTACACGAAAAGTCTATACCACATAGTAATTGAAGAAAAACAGAAATCCTATTTGATTTGTAGTCTTATATAATTTACAGAATAATTTTTTTATGTATAGCAATTGTTCTTGTGCTGCTGCTGTGATTCTATTCTATTTTATTTATTAATTGTTTTTAGTTTCAGTACCCAGAGACTATTGAAATAGGATATGAATTACTTTTCTATTTAAATTTTGTAAAGGCAAAGATGATTTAAATAACAAAGTCAAAGCTTTCAACATCTTTTTGAGTTCTTTGTTCCTATTCACTAAATGCTCTGTAATTTGTATCTAAAGAATTTAAGACCTATTTATTGATTTTTTTTTCATTTTCACTTGTTATGATTGTGGTGGTTAAATGGGGAGTGTGAGGTAATGGGGGCATGTTATTTGTGAGTGTAGCCAAAACGTATTGTTTCCTACTACAAATGCATTTTCAGAAAGAACTGGGTGGGTGGTCTTTCACTGACACTCAGTGTGTGTGTGTGTGTGTGTGTGTGTGTGTGTGTGTGTGTGTGTGTGTTGAAAGGGAGGGCATTCAAAGATTGAACGACATTCCTTAAGATGTGAACATTATACACTAACAGCCTCAGAAATAAGCAGAGTAAAAGACCAAAAATCTCATATTAGATTGGAATAATAGGCCAGAAGTAGAAGGGGGAAAGAAGGCCTAGTTGCCTTGGACAGATTTTCACTGTGAAGATTGTTGTAATATATTCTGTGTGGAAGACAAATAATGCAATGTCAAAGAGTCCAAAAAAGTAGTAAGGTTAGGGAGACTTAAGAAAAGCATGATGTGATGTGTATGAAGAATCTATAAGTCATACCTGGAGAATAATGCAGTTATCTCTATTAACAAGTATTTACTTTCACATCATGGTCACAGGTGAGGAGTTCTTTCTCTTTCCCTTTTATTGTTCTTTCGATTTACAAATAATTCTTTCCACAATTGGATGAATTAAAAAGCTAAATGATGGGAAGAATTTTCACCAAAAAATTTTGAGATGACTTTGGGGAACTTTTAGGAAAAATCTGTGATGATAGTATTTTCGGTTGAAAATAACATACATTAGAGATGATGCGATACACAGGACCATTTTTGGAATAAAGAAGTACTTACATATTAGTTGAGAAGTAATCTGCAGAAATAGGCATTATTATGAGATAAAGAGAAAAGAAGATCCACACAGTAGAAAAGTTTAGACAGAGTCTGCAAAGGAGAAAGACAGTAGCAGTGTTGACAGAATGGCCAAGAAGAAATCAGTAATCCATATCTGCTCATAACTTTGTAAAAGTTTTAGCTAGAGCTTTGGATAAGCTTCTGGATACCCATATAATATTTGAAATTGTAATTGGACTTTTGTGATTTTACTAAAACATTATTGTAGATATCTAAGATAGAACACAATATTTATTTATCCTAACCAGGAGGAAATTACTTTGACTTTGATTGGGATCAAGAGATAAAGGCAAGAATAAAATTTTAGATGAGCAAAAAAGATTGTTTACAATATGTTTGAGACATCAGAAAGCAAAAATAGGAATGAAAGGACCACAATGTTCTTTAACAGAGAGAATTTCAGTTTCAGTCAGTTCTCTAATTCCCAAATTTTAACCCTGCAATGAAATATCAGTATTTAAATAAGAAATTGTAAAAAAATCAAAACTCTCATAATATTCAAATATCTTGCATCAATCTGTGTGAGATAATACAAATAAAGTAATACTGACTTTAAACATTTACTAAAACATATACATACGTGTCAAATAATGCGGACTGAAGTTGTATTTATGTATTTAGAGTATATATAGAAAGGGAAGGGGATAAATGATATAGTTATATTGTAATTTAAAAATAAAGAACTATTATAAAATATTTCATTTTATTAAAACCTTGAGAGAAGACCTGGAACTAATGTGGTTTCATTTTGAAAGTTTCCTTTGAAATCAGTCCAAAGACTTGTTAGCCAACACATAGCTTCTAAAGACTTTTAGACTGTCCTATAAAGTTGGACTGGCCTCATTATCTATGGGATGTTTTAGTAGTTAGGTTTTGTTGCTTGTAAAGAATGTCAGCCTAGTGATTACAAGAAGTCCATAATAGTGCCCTAAAGGCACACAAGAAGTTTCCATTGAACAGAGTAAGAAGGTAGAATTCAGGCTTTATGCTTTTTTTCAAAGTGACCATTGTTAATATTAATACAATAATAATTATTATAAAAGAATCTAGAGAATAAAGTAGTTGGAAGACAACAATTTTCCCTAGACAATTGTTATAGCACTTTGCATATATTTATAGAAAGCTGAAAGTTCAAAATAAAGCTAATTGAAGTAGAAGTGAACTTAAGAATGTTTTAAAAATAAAAATTAGCCTTATTTTTATCTACATGTGTGGCTATTAAAATATTATATGATAGGATTGCCTCATATATATAATTCCATTTAGATTATTATGTTTAATTTAGATCCAGTATATATGCATATATATGTGTATATAAAGTATTACCTTTATATATATATGACACATTTTATATTAATATATCTACATACATATAATATTTGAATGTAACATTTAAAAGGGAGGAGGGATTGATCTTAACATTTTAAAGTATGAAATGTAAAGAAGACAGGATAGATTTCTGAGTTTCTATAATTTTTAAACTGTAAAGGTTGAAGAACATCATAGAAAATAATGAGACCAATTCAGTATCCATATGAAGACAGGGTATTAATCACAGTTCTTATAATACAAATATTGTGGAAAACACACACACATTTCATGAGAGGAGAAACCTGCTAAAATCAATATCTGAGTTTCTTAGCTTTTCTACTTAATTTTTCTGTAGCAAGCCAAGAGATTAAACCTCTACCATTTTCTTAGTTGGGAACAATATTTGAGTTGTTTTGCTCAGTGTTTTCTGAAAGGTAGAAAGGATATTCCTCTTAGCTAACTGTTTCTAACAGCTATGGTTGTAACTGTTCATGTATGAGCAGGAAAAGACTCTGCCTCAGGAGTGCTAACTCCTGCCAAATGCTAACAACTTCCCAGAGGAATTCCAATTTGATAGACATGAATTTTCGGTCGGTTTCAACAATTTAAGAAGAAGGCAATTGACATATTTTGTGGCTAAAGTGGTCAGTTTATCTAGTTTGGTTTTACGAATAAACATAAAATGTTACAGAGAGAAAGCAATTAGCATATAGTCACATAGGCAGGTACTTGTCCCCTTTGAACAACTAATTCAAAGTTGTATGCCTTGTTCAACATCTTTTTCCTTTACCATTGTTAGATGTTGTCTAGATTTGTAACATTATTTTATGAACTTCAAATATAATATTTATTGGTAAAAAATTCACATGATCACAGTGATCCATTCCATTCTTCACTGTTTCCATGATATGTTTTTACTTAGGATGATGCTAATTTGAGTCTGTCTGTTAAGGTTTTTTTTTCCTTTTTTCTTTTATCTTTACTAGCTTGTGAGAGCCTCCCCGGCCAGCTTTTCCACATCATATAGTCTTTCAATGCATTCTCTATACCCTGCCAGTTTTGTTCCCTAAAACATGGTTATTTCCAAGTCTTTGTTCTTCAAAACTTAACTTTGAATGTCCAAATCAAATTTACACTGGACAATTAAGATTTTACTGACCACTTCAGATAACTACAATAACCTCCATCAGAAATTTCTTACAGAATTTACTTCACTACTCTCTTCAATATTAATAGCATATCTTTGAGTAAATAATGTATGTCAAGAAATCAAGTAACAGTTGTGACCTTTGTTTCTGTCTCTTTCTAGATTATAATATCTTGATGATAGATACTGTGTTTGAAGATATTTATCTTCTTCATAGTCCATTAGCACATAGCCATTTTAACATAGCTGATGATCAGTAAGTATTTGTACAATAAATATTGACTCCAGAAGCAGCTGTGGCAATGTGGGGCCTCTATGGTATCCATATTCAAACTGTGGTGTATCAAGTATGTTAGAAGCATTTTTCTCAATTCTTAAGGAAATTTGCAGACTTTACAAAGGCAAATAGTATTTTAGTTATATTCACATAGGTGAATGTCAATTAGAAGTAAAAGAGTACATTATATACTCAAGTTTTGTGTATTAAATCTCAATGATGATTCATACTTACACATGCAATATACTACAGATGCATTATCTGATGTTTAGGAAATGCTCTATAAGTGTAAAATGATGAACCAATATGATTTAGATATGAGACTGGTAAAGTGTAAAGTAGCTATGTCTAGTTTCTTAAATGTTAATACTTTGTAATTTTAAGTGCCTGACTATTTTTTTAATTAGTAACGAATATGCATATTATTTATCTTTAAATAGTAGAGTGGTCCTTGGAAAGGATTAAGTTAGGGGATGAGCATAAAGGATTTAACAGACTTTCAAAACGGTAATCCTCTTTATTGGTACTCAGCCCCCACCCTCAGCAATGCAAGTACAATCCTGTCCAGGATTCCTTTGCTTTGACCCTGCTTGATTTTCTTTATCAGAAGCCTGACTAGCCCAGAGAGGATTACCAGAATAATTAATTGGCAAATGAATTTATTTTCTCAGGAACAACTCAGCTGAGTTTTGCTTATAGAACAATCAGCTTTTCAAATCTAATTGAAACTTCATTAGATGAAAAGCCAAATGTGAGAAGAAAGTCTTATAATGAAATAACTCTTGTGTTCATCAATTTTCAGTATATATTATTCTATTGAATACATTTAGACTTAAAAGTTTTAGATGGACTTTGATTTCAATGAACATTCACTCAACTTGCAAAGTGTGATGGTTTTTATACAAATCATGTTCTGCAACAATTGATGTGGGTACTGGATAGCAAAAATAGATTATCAAAATGTTTTATGAAAATGACACTGAAGGTGATATAGTGATTATCTTTAATAAATTTAAACTGTCCTTATACATGGAAAATATTAATTTACTTTATTTGGTCATAATTTCTTGATGATTGTTATAAGGTGACATCTGCCTTAGGTGTTAGATATTAGGTGATGATTAATAGTGAATAAAAAGCAAAATTTGTTCCTTTATCAATTGGTAGTTTTTTTCAAAGGGAAAATATATTGAAAATAAAAATAATTGCACATCATGATGTTATGAAGGATACATTTTATTTATCAAATTCAAAGTTAAGTTTGGTGTTATAGTCTTCATATAGACACTATTATGTTTACAAAGCAGACCAGTTTTCTATTGTTTCAGTTTAATATCTTTTTTGTTTATTTGTTTTTTTGGAGACAGGGTTTTTCTGTGTAGCCCTGGCTATCCTGGAACTCACTCTGTAGACCAGGCCAGCCTTGAACTCAGAAATCAGCATACCTCTGCCTCCCAAGTGCAGGGTTTAAAGGCGTGCGCCACCAACGCCCTGCTCAGTTTAATATCTTATCATGACTTTAGCAGTAACTAAAAGTCAATAAAGCCACATTTTATCCAAATACCTAAAGGAATTGAATAGCTTTAAATCAGCGGCTACAGAATACATTGAGACATAAAGTGTATGAATGAAGTTATGTGTCAAGAATGAAGAAAATCCCATATAAGCTTCAAACAATGGAATACAATAGCTAATGTGATCTGATTTCCACAGACAACTTTAATAGATTTTTCATATATGGTTCCTATAGGTATCTCCTCTCTCAATAACAATGGTTGGGATGGGAAGAATTTTCTTCATTCTATTTATTTACTATATTTTTTTCTGAGTAAAAAATTAATTAATATATTGTGTTAGAGACACAAATGACAAAATTGGAAGACTATTAAGAAGCAGCCTATTTAAGCAGTTCCACCAAAATATAAATTTACTGTAAGTTGATAACTGTATCCCCTTCAAAGAATAATGACCATTTTTATTGGAATTTAAATATATACTTATTATTTTAATTCAATATCATAATTTCTGTGAGCATAACCAAAATTCTTTTCTTTTTTTTTTGAGCTTTTGTTTTTTATTTTTATTTTCTATATTTTATGTTTACATTCCAAAGGCTTTCCCCTTTCCCAGTTCCCACCCACCATAGTTCCCATAGTTCCTCTCCCCCCCAACTATTCCCCAATCATTCCCCCCCTCGGGTTCTTTACTAAACTGGATGCAATCTTTACAGGCCCAGGGTCCTCTCCTTTCTTCTTCTTGGGAATCATTTGACTTGCTATTTGTGTCTTGAGTATTTAGTGCTTCTGGGCTCATTAATATCCACTTATCAGTGATTGCATTTCATGTGCATTCTTTTGTGATTGGGTTAGCTCACTCAGGATGATATTTTCCAGGTCTAACCATTTACCTACAAATTGCATGAGTTCATTATTTTTAATTGCTGAGTAGTATTCCATTGTATAAATATACCACATTTTCTGTATCCATTCATCCTTTGAGGGATATTTGGGCTCCTTCCAATTTCTGGCTATTATAAACAAGGCTGCTATGAACATAGTGGAGCATGTGTCCTTATTGCATGCAGGGGAATCCTCTGGGTATATGCCCAGGAGTGGTATGACAGGGTCCTCTGGAAGTGACATGCCCAATTTTCTGAGGAACCGCCAAACTGATTTCCAGAGCGGTTTTACCATTTTGCAATCCCACGAACAGTGGAGAAGTGTTCCTCTTTCTCCACATCCTTGCCAGCACTTGTTGTCTCTCGAGTTTTTAATCTTAGCCATTCTGACTGGAGTGAGGTGGAATCTCAGGGTTGTTTTGATTTGCATTTCCCTGATGACTAATGATGTTGAACATCTCTTAAGGTGTTTCTCGGCCATCTGAATTTCTTCTGGTGAAAATTCTTTGTTTAGCTCTGTACCCCATTTTTTGATAGGGTTATTTGGTTCTTTGCGGTCTTTCTTGAGTTCTTTGTATATATTGGATATTAGGCTTCTGTCGGATGTGGGGTTGGTGAAGATCTTTTCCCACTTTGTTGGTTGCCGTTTTGTCCTTCTGACAGTGTCCTTTGCTTTGCAAAAACTTTGTAATTTTATGAGGTCCCATTTGTCGATTCTTGATCTTAGTGCTTAAGTTATTGGTGTTCGGTTCAGGAACTTTTCCCCTGTGCCCAAGTCCTCCAGGGTCTTCCCAAGTTTCTTTTCTAATAGTTTCAGTGTGTCTGGTTTTATGTGGAGGTCCTTTATCCACTTGGAGTTGATCTTAGTGCAAAGAGATAAGAGTGGGTCAATTCGCATTCTTCTGCATGTTGACCTCCAGTTGAACCAGCACCATTTGTTGAAAAGGCTATCTTTATTCCATCGAATGGTTGTGGCTCCTTTATCAAAGATCAAGTGACCATAAGTCTGTGGGTTAATTTCTGGGTCTTCAATTCTATTCCATTGATCTGCTTGCCTGTTGCTATACCAATACCATGCAGTTTTTAACACAATTGCTCTGTAGTACTGCTTGAGGTCAGGGATATTGATTCCCCCAGAAGTCCTTTTATTGTTGAGAATAGTTTTAGCTATCCTGGGTTTTTTGTTGCTCCAGATGAATTTGAGAATTGCTCTTTCTAGATCTATGAAGAATTGAGTTGGGATTTTGATGGGGATTGCATTGAATCTGTATATTGCTTTTGGCAAGATGGCCATTTTTACTATATTGATCCTGCCAATCCAGGAGCAAGAAATATTTTTCCATCTTCTGAGGTCTTCTTCGATTTCTTTCTTCAAGGACTTGAAGCTCCTGTTGTACAGATCTTTCGCTTGTTTGGTTAGAGTTATGCCAAGATACTTTATGTTGTTTGTGGCTATTGTGAAGGGTGTTATTTCCCTAATTTCTTTCTCAGCCTGCTTGTCCTTTGAGTACAAGAAGGCCACTGACTTGCTTGAATAAATTTTATAACCTGCCACTTTGCTGAAGTTGTTTATCAGCTGTAGTTCTCTGGTGGAGTTTTTTGGGTCGCTTAGGTAAACTATCATATCATCTGCAAATAATGATAGTTTCACTTCTTCCTTTCCAATTTGTATCCCTTTGACTTCCTTATGTTGTCTAATTGCTCTCGCTAGAACTTCAAGTACTATATTGAAAAGATATGGAGAGAGAGGGCAGCCTTGTCTAGTCCCTGATTTTAGTGGGAATGCTTCAAGTTTCTCTCCATTTATTTTGATGTTGGCTACTGGTTTGCTGTAGATTGCTTTTACTATGTTTAGGTATGGGCCTAGAATTCCTGCTCTTTCCAAGACTTTTAGCATGAAAGAATGCTGAATTTTGTCAAATGCTTTTTCAGCATCTAATGAGATGACCATGTGTTTTTTTTTCTTTCAGTTTGTTTATGTAGTATATTACATTGATGGATTTCCATATATTGAACCATCCCTGCATCCCTGGGATGAAGCCTACTTGATCATGGTGGATGATCATTTTGATGTGCTCTTGGATTCGGTTAGCAAGAATTTTATTTAGTATTTTTGCATCTATATTCATAAGAGAAATTGCCCTGTAGTTCTCTTTCTTTGTTGGATTTTTTTGTGGTTTAGGTATCAGTGTAATTGTGGTTTCGAAGAATGAGTTGGGCAGTGTCCCTTCTGTCTCTATTTTGTGGAATAGTTTGAAAAGTATTGGTGTTAAGTCTTCTTTGAAGGTCTAGTAGAATTCTGCACTAAAACCATCTGGTCCCGTACTTTTTTTGGTTGGGAGGCTTTCTATAACCCCTTCTATTTCTTTAGGGGTTATGGGACTATTTAGCTGGTCTACTTGATGCTGATTTAATTTTGGTATTTGATGTCTGTCTAGGAAATTGTCCATTTCCTCCAGATTCTCCAGTTGTTTTGAGTATAGACCTTTGTAGTAGGATCTGATGATCTTTTGAATTTCCTCAGTTTCTGTTGTTATGTCTCCCTTTTCATTTCTAATTTTGTTAATTTGTATACTGTCTCTGTGTCCTTTGGTTAGTCTGGCTAAGGGTTTATCTATCTTGTTGATTTTCTCAAAGAACCAGCTCCTGGTCTTGTTGATTCTTTGTATGGTTCTCTTTGTTTCTATTTGATTGATTTCAGCCCTGAGTTTGATGATTTCTTGTCTTCTACTCCTCCTGGGTGAATTAACTTGTTTTTCTTCCAGGGCTTTAAGGTGTGCCGTTAAGCTGCTAGTATATGCTCTCTCCAGTTTCTTTTTGGATGCACTTAGAGCTATGAGTTTTCCTCTTAGCACTGCTTTCATTGTGTCCCATAGATTTGGGTAGGTTGTACCTTCACTTTCATTGAATTCTAAAAAGTCTTTGATTTCTTTTTTTATTTCTTCCTTGACCAAGGTGTCATTGAGTAGAGTATTATTCAGTTTCCATGTGTATGTGGGCTTTCTGTTGTTTTTGTTGCTATTGAAGACCACTCTTACTCCATGGTGATCTGATAGGAGGCATGGGATTAGCTCGATCTTCTTGTATTTGTTGACATCTGTCTTGTGACCAATTATATGGTCTATTTTGGAGAAGGTACCATGGGGTGCTGAGAAAAAGGTATATTCTTTAGCTTTAGGATGAAATGTTCTATATATATATATCTGTTAAATCCAATTGGTCCAGAGTTTCAATTAGTTTCACTGTGTCCCTGCTTAGTTTCTGCTTTCCTGACCGGTCCATTGAGGAGAGTGGAGTGTTGAAGTCACCCACAATTATTGTGTTAGGTGTAATGTGTGCTTTAAGCTTTAGTAAGGTTTCTTTTACGAATGAGGGTGTCCTTGCATTTGGAGCATAGATGTTCAGTATTGAGAGCTCTTCTTGGTGGATTTTCCCTTTGGCCAGCAAGAAGTGACCTTCTGAGTCTCTTTTGATGATTTTAGGTTGGAAGTCAGTTTTATCTGATATTAGAATGGCTACTCCAGCTTGTTTCCTGAGACCATTTGCTTGTAAAATTGTCTTCCAGCCTTTTACTCTAAGGCAGTGTTTGTCTTTAACACTGAGATGTGTTTCCTGTATGCAGCAAAATGTAGGGTCCTGTTTCCGTATCCAGTCTGTTAATCTATGTCTTTTTATTGGGGAATTGAGTCCATTGATGTTGAGATATTAAGGAATAGTAATTATTACCTCCAGACATTTTTGAAATTATATTTATTTATCTTATTTATTTTTTATATTCGAGAGGTTATCTTCTTTTGGGTGATGAGAGGAGGTTTCTATCTTGCTTCTTCCCGGGTGTTGTTTCAGTCCTTGTCTTGTTGTTTTCCCCCTATTATCATTTGTAGGGCTGGATTTGTGGAAAGATATCTTGCAAATTTGGTTTTGTCATGGAATACCTTGATGTCTCCATCAATGGCGATTGAGAGTTTTGCTGGGTAAAGTAGTTTTGGCTGAAGTTTGTGTTCTCTTAGAGTTTGCATGATATCTGCCCAGGATCTTCTAGCTTTCATGGTCTCAGGTGAGAAGTCTGGTGTTATTCTGATAGGTCTTCCTTTATATGTTACTTGGCCTTTTTCTCTTGCTGCCTTTAATATTCTTTCTTTGTTTAGTACATTTGGAGTTTTGATTATTATGTGACGGGATGTATTTCTGTTCTGATCCAGTCTGTTTGGGGTTCTGTATGCTTCTTGTATATTCATGGGCATCTCTCTCCTTAGGTTGGGGAAGTTTTCTTCCATAATTTTATAGAAGATATTAGCTGGCCCTTTAACTTGTAAATCTTCACTCTCGTCTATACCTATAATCCTTAGGTTTGGTCTTCTCATAGTGTCTTGGATTTCCTGGATGTTTTGGGTTACCACCTTTTTGCATTTAGTATTTTCTTTGACTGTTGAATCAATGGTTCCTATGGTATCTTCGGCTTCTGAGATTCTGTCTTCTATCTCTTGTATTCTATTGTTGATACTTGCATCTATGGCCCCTGATTTCTTCCCAAGGTTTTCTATCTCCAATGTTGTCTCCCTCTGTGATTTCTTAGTTGTTTCTACTTCTGTTTTTAGTATCTGGATGGATGTGCTCAGATCTTTTGCTTGCTTGATTGTGTTTTCATGTATTTCTTTAATAGATTTTTGTGCTTCCTCTTTCATAGCTTCTACTTGTTGGCCCACGTTCTTCTTTAGTTCTTTAAGTGACTTTTGTCTTTCTTCCTTATTGTCTTCTTCTTTTTGATCCATCTTCTCCTGAATTTCTTGAAGTGATTTTTGTATTTGCCTCGTAAAGGCTTCTAACTTTTGATCCATTTTCTCCTCTATTTCTTTACGAGATTTTTCTATGTGTTCAGCTACCAGCATCCTGACCAGTGATTTTATATCCAAGTCTTGTTTTTCTGGTGTATTGAGGTATCCAGGGATTCCTGTTGTTGGAGAACTGGGTTCAGATGCTGTCATGTTGCCTTGATTTTTGTTAGTAACGTTCCTTCGTTTTCCTTTTGCCATCTGGTTATTTCTGGTTTTAGTTTGCCTTGTTGTCAGTGGCTGGTGTTTGAATCTCCTGTGAGGCTGGGCTCACCTGTTGTTTCTCTACTGGTGAATATGTGTGCCTGCTGCTTTAAGGCATCATAAGCTGGCTGCCTCCCATGCGATTGTAGCCCCTGTTGGAGTCTGTCTACCTGGGCTTCTCCAGCTGTGTCCTGGTTGCAAGGAACTCGGCCTGCTTGGCTCCGAGAGCCTAGCAGATCCCCCCCCCCGTGAGGGTAGCCCTGGAAGGGGTGTTTACCTGGGCCTTTCCAGCTGTGTCCTGGTTGCAATATGGAGGCCCGCTGCTATCGCTGGTCCAGGGGCCGGCGAGCTGGTTGCAGAACGCAGCCTCGGTGCTTGGCCAGAGGGCGCGGGGATGTCCCACAGAGCCTGGGCCTTTCCAGCTGTGTCCTGGCTGCAATATGGAGGCCCGCTGCTATCGCTGCCAAAATTCTTTTTAGTGTCCAAGTTTATTTCATGACTGGTGTGATAAAATGTTAACTAAAACAACTTGTGGGAGGAAATGGTTGATGTCCCTCAATGGTTAGTGTGTTCCATGGAAGAATGCTAAAGTAGTAGCTAAATGCCATAACCTGGATGTAGAAACTGGAACAGAGATCATAGAGAAGCAATATTTACTGGCTTACTAAGCTGGTATTCTCAGTGCTGCACATCCCAGTACCAGCTGCAGTGTTCTGGGCCTCCTATGACAATAGAGTACCCTTATATAGGCAGGGGAGGTGAATGGGAGAGGGGGATTCTGGAGGGGAGACCTGGAAGGGCATAACATTTGAAATATAAATAAAGAAAATATTCAATAAAAGCAAAGCAAAAGAAATCAAGTAAATACCCTGGAAACATTCTAACATTCTCACGGTCCAATCTCTCTCTCTCTCTCTCTCTCTCTCTCTCTCTCTCTCTCTCTCTTTCTCTCTCTCATATATATATTCTTTCTTTACCTTTCAAATGATTTCCCCTTTCCTGGATCCTCCCTCCCCAAAAGTTGCATAAGCCCTCTTCCCTCCCCCTGTTCCCCCATCCACCCCTTCCCACTTACCTGTCCTGGTATTCCCCTACACTGCTGCACTGAGCCTTTCCAGGACCAGGGACCTCTCCTTCCTTCTTCCTGGGCATCATTTGATATGTGGATTGTGTCTTGAGTATTCCAAGTTTCTAGGTTAATATCCATTTATCAGTGAGTGCATACCATGAGTGTTCTTTTGAGACTAGGTTACCTCACTTAAGATGATGTTCTCCAGCTCCATTCATTTCTCTAAGTATTTCATGAATTCATTGTTTCTAATGGCTGAATAGTACTCCATTGTGTATGTATACCACATTTTCTGTATCCATTCCTCTGTTGAGGGACATTTGGGTTCTTTCTAGCTTCTGGCTATTATAAATAGGGCTGCTATGAACATAGTGGGGCATGTATCCTTATTACATGCTGTCGAATCCTCTGGGTTTATGTCCAGGAGTGGTATAGCAGGGTCCTCTGGAAGTGTCTTTCCCAGTTTTCTGAGGAACTGCCAGACTGATTTCCAGAGTGGTTGTACCAGCTTGCAATCCCACCAGCAGTAGAGGAGTGTTCCTCTTTCTCCACATCCTCGCCAACACCTGATGTCTTCCTAGTTTTTAATCTTAGCCATTCTGACTGGTGTGAGGGTTGTTTTGATTTGCATTTCCCTAATGACTAAGGGTTGAGTATTTCTTTAGGTGCTTCTCAGCCATTCGATATTCCTTGGTGAAAATTCTTTGTTTAGCTCTGTACCTCATTTTTAAGGGGGTTATTTGGCTCTCTGGAGTCTACTTTCTTGAGTTCTTTGTATGTCTTGGATATAACCCCTCTGTCAGATGTAGTGTTGGTAAAGATCTTTTCCCAATTTGTTGGTTGCCATTTTGTCCTTTTGACAATGTCCTTTGCCTTACAGTTTTGTAATTTTATGAGGTCCCATTTGTCAATTCTTTATCTTAGAGCATAAGCGATTGGTGTTCTGTTCAGGAACTTTTCCCCTGTGCCCATGTCCTCAAGGGCCTTCCCCAGTGTCTTTTCTATTAGTTTCAGTGTGTCTGGTTTTATGTGGAGGTCCTTGATCCACTTGGAGTTGATCTTAGTACAAGGAGATAAGAGTGGGTCAATTTGCATTCTTTTACAAGTTATGAAAGCATTTCTTTAATTGCGATTCCTTTCCCCAGATGTGTGTAAGTCTGTGCAACATTGATAAAATCTAATAATGATTTATGGAATCTGTCTTCATCTAAACAACCTGCACGAAGTACACTTCAGTAAATTGCAGTGGCAACTTCAAGGGTCAAAGCGGTATCTTCCTTTATTACATGAAGATTATAGACCTTTTTCTTTAATAGACAATCTAGAACTTTTAAATGAATCCCCCATCAGTATCATACATATACTGGAATTTCCAATGACTCTAAACTTCATATGAGAAAATTGACTAATATTTGAGTATATCCTACTTCAGAACTTAAAAATATTTTTTATACAACACAAACTCAAATTTCTACTAGTACTAAAGGGACAACATAAATAAATTCTTTAGGAAGTCCTAGTATAAGATAATGTGATATTGTAGGGACTAACATAATGCTGCTTATTGCCTGTTTATTTATTTGACTGATTTTTTTAAAAAAATTACTTGTTAAAACATACCGTTAAAATTCAAATCTTATATAATTTTTATATATTTACAGTTCTTTATAATATAGTCAAAATATATTTTCCAAACTGGGTTTGCCACTTTACAGACAGTGCAGAATTAACAAGAGAATCCCCCAGAGAATCCCCAATCTGGTCTCTTCTACTGTTTACTTGCTCATGTATTGTCTGTTCATTATATTATATGACCTAAGGATAAAATACATTTCATAGTTTCAAGCTAATTTTAAACCCAACAAATTTAGAATTATGAGTCATTATGAATTAGATCAGCAGACTTTTAATACTGACTTATTCTCTGACCTAGTCCAAATAATCTCAGGGACTAATTTCTCCATGACTTACTTGGTGATGGTAGTGAGGTACTTCATGCATTAAAGGTACCCTACTTGTTCAAATATATTGTATAAGAAGGAAGACCTACATTAATTAAATAAATGAATGGAACAGTTTTTTCTGTCTTTCATTTCACAACACACCAAAAGTTTCACTAATCTTTAGAACCCTGTAGTAGATAATCTCAAAAAGTTGATTTAACCTTTTAAATATTGTTAGGTATTTTTACTGTTTGAAGTATTACAAATGAATATTTTTCTTAATTACACCTCTGAATTTGGAAGATATTTAATATCTTCAGTTTATCCTTAAAATGATTAAAATACTTAAGCTCAATGAGATTGTTTTTAAAGTATATTTTTTGTTAATTATATGAGACATATAGCATAAGTCATATTTTTAATTGTATTCATCACTCTTCCATCTGGTTTTCAGATCCACCCTACTTCTCTGTTCTTCAACCTCATATTCTCTTTTTTCAAAGTAATCCATAGAGTCTGTTTAGTCCACTGGAACACAGTCAACCTATATCCTTATAAAAATTTGGTTTCCCTTTCATCTATCAACTGTCCAGAGTTCCTCAGTTAGGAATGGGAAGTAAAGCCCTAGTTCTTTTACACTAGAATATTACCTGCCTTGATCATGTAGATAAGCACAGATTTTGTGAGGTCAGGAGGGCAGCAATTCCTATTACAATCAGAAGACACTGATTTGTTTCAGTACCCTCTGACTTCTGGCTCTTACAATTTTTCACTCCTTTTTTTTGTGATGGTCTGAGCCTGGGAGGGAAGTGCTATAGATGTTCCATGTGTGGCCAAGTATTATTTTAGTAACACTTAGTCCTTGCAGTTTAATAAGTTGTGAATTTCTGCTTTAACCACTGCACAAAGGACCTTCTCTGACAAGGTTTGAGAGATATGTATACAGAGATTAAAATTTTAGAGGGATGTTTGCTACTGTGTATTTTTTAGCAGAATAGTTGATTTACTATTGGGACTTTTGAACTCCCCAACTGTGGGTTCTTCTGTGGTCTAAGTATTAGGTTTCAAGAATGAAAATTTCATATCTTTGAGAGTTCTATGAAATTCAATCCAGTTAAATTTGGATATTTCACAGCATTCAGTGGCTTTAATTTTGTTGAGCTTTGGATTCACAACTCAAAGCTGGAAGAATAAATGTATGAAAATTTATTAATCAATAAAGTATATTGTAAAATGGTCTCAATTGCAATGAAAATGTGCTGCTTATTATTATTATATTTTTCTCTGATTGATATGCTAAAATTATATATACATTGTTGTAAAGAAGCGCAGTGATGGTGATGGTTAGAGATTATCCATTATTATTATTTCCACCACATGCTAGAGACCTTTATTTTGAAAAGATTTCTGTGTGTATATTATGTATATATAAAGAATTTTGTTTGGCTTAGGGGTTTGTTCTTTTTTTTTTTTTAAGAGTTAGAATTTCGTGTAATCCTTGATAATATTGAACTCATAGTAATTAGCTCCTTAGTCTCCTGCTTGTTATACCCATGACAAGAAGTGTGGACCACCATGTCCTTCCTGATAGAGGATTCTAAAAACTATAAATTCATATATATTTCTACATGTGTATTCTAGAACTTCGTTCATGACTTTAATTTATTTGATCAATCTCAGATATATGGAAGTACAAGAAATTGACGGTTTTCATAGAAAAGATGAATGGGGGGCTTTATTATTAATAGGACATCTTGGAGGAATATAGAAGATTTTATTTTTATTATGCTATACATTATACTGAGCTGGTAATATTAGTAGCATCATAATGTTTATTCAATAAAATATTTTAGCGTTTTATTATTTTTAACATTAAGTAAATCTACAGTGAATTGTTTGATATCACAATAGGAGAGAATTTAAAGTAAGGCATGATAGCACTTGGGGAGTACAGGCAGAAACATCAAAAGTTATGCTATACAGCATAATACTGCTTTAAAAATTCAGTTTATAAAAATCAAATATTATTTAGAATGCCAAGAATAATAATGATCTTTTTATACCTGTGAGTTCTACGTGTATTGATTTACTGAACCATGATTTAAAGGTATTTGGGAATGTTGTGTATCCATATTAAACATATACACCTTTCCATTTTTTTTGTTAATAAAATAGCAGAATATCTCTTTCAGGCATTGTTTTGTATTGTGTATTTTAAGTTATCCAGATACAATTTCATGCACATGACAGGGTACTTATGCATGTTATATACAAAGACAAATGAAATAATTTAAAGGATTTATACATTCACAGATTTTGATGTGTGGGTATTCCCGAAATGAATTCCTTGTAGATACTGAAACATATCTAGTTTTATGATGTAATTTGTAGACCTTAAATATTTAGCATTAGAGCCAGGCTTATTCATTACCTCAAAATGTCTTTTATATTTAGCAAATAAGGAAATTTCAAGTATTAAAGTTAAACCTCAATTTTAGTTATTTAATTGGAACAACAATTGAATAATGCACTTGTATATATTTAATTCATAGAAATAACCACAATCTTTTCAGAAGTAAGCAAAATTTTAAATATAACTATGAGGCCTCAGTAATAGAAAACTTACTTTTGTACATCAAAGAAAGAGGGGTCATTGATTATATGAAGATTAGCCCCCAAATCTAGTGAGAGATTGCCAAGTGGTTTATGAAAGTGTACAATAATACTCATTTGGCACTTAGTGTATTCTATTTAAGAAAACAGTTCTTCAAAAAGTGATGTGACAAAATAGAAAGATAAAAAGATTATACTTTCTTCCTTTGTCTTCACCCTAGTAACCCTAGATATATGTTTGCATTTGTTTTTTATTTATACACCCCTTCACAGATCTTTGAAATAAGGAAGCAGTTGCTAAAAAACAAACAAAATCTGAAATGTATTAAATGAGAAGGTCATAAGAAGAAAAATGTAGCAACACGAACATGGGTTCTATTTTATATTTTATTTTATTTTATTTTTGAGATGAATTTTATCACATTTCTGCTTTCCTTATTTTCCCCCTCAAATGCTCCCATTTACCCATTCCCTCTAGTCTTCAAATTCATGGACCCTCTTTCCTCCAATTTTTATCATATGTGAATTGTATAGAGTAATATAACCCCCTTAATATAACCTAGCAAATCCATATACTGTTACTTGTATGTATTTTTTCAAGGCTGTTTGGTATGATTGTGCAGGTATGTATGCACATGTGTGTGCATGAATGTCACCCTTGTGTGGATGATATAAACAAGTTCAGTCTTACTCCAGAAATAATTAGATAGACAATGATATGATTAATGGCTCTATGTTTAGGAAATAAGTAAAATATTGATACTGGCTTACTTTCATCTTTGTTTTGGCCATATAAAATAAGAAAAATCATAAGGCTCCCCCATTGTCAGAAAAGTGGTGGAATACCCGATGGGATGGGAAAAACAGCTTTTTAGAGAAAGCGAAAAGATATCACATTGCTGAAATTTTTTTTTAAATTTTTGAATTGTTATGACCCAAGGCCATTTTCTTTAGTAGAAGCCTGTAACTTGATTTCCTTTCCTCCAAATAACAGAGATCCCTAAACCATGTGACATGTTCACATTATACACAGTGGGAATTAGACCAGAAACATAACAAAATTTCCATATATTTAAAGCACTATCTAGAAGTAATTCAGGCTTTCCTATCTTCTTTGTGGTCTTCCCTTCTTGTGTTTTATTGTGTGTAAACTATCTAAAATTTCTGCACAATTTAAGAGATATTTTGTGAAATATAATAAAGCCTTGAATAATTGGAAGCAAACTAACTAGAATTCTCAATTAACCACTTTTATTTATTTATTTTTTGCTATACTCTCCTTTTAGAAGGAAGAGGCAAATGACAAGGAAACAAGCTGTTAACAGGTATTTATGTGTTTATTTTTTTAAAAAATCAACTCCTTGGGAATGTCCTGGAGCTCTTACAGATTCAGTTCAATTTCCATCATCTTGTTCTTTATATTATACTTGTAAAGACAAGAAAGGGAATTCATTAAAAATCTCAGCATCAAACCTGTAATTTTGCTTAATCTTTAGTGATAAGAAAAAGTGAAATCTGGATGGCTTATTAGAACTGATCTATCCATATGAAGTTTCATGTCAATTGGGGGTTCCATGATTTTACTATTTCCTATTTAATTTATATTTATTAATTGGGATCGCACAGAAGAGTGATAGAATACAATGTAAAAAATGCCCTTCCTGTGTCTGAAAGTAGAAGTAGGAGGAAAACCACAAGGGATGGAGATTGAGTGAGAGTCAGTGCCATAAAATCTATGTGTAACATTCATGCAAAATAATAGGAAGGTAATTGAAATGCCTACTTATATATTGACTGCGGATTTCTTAGGAAGGTATACTCACTTTTGCAGGGCCACACAGGTTATCAAGTACGCTACAGCAATGTTAGAAGATAACCTGAATTATTCTATCAAGCATGGGAATATGTTTGTATGATTAACAGTCCTTAAGTACTTCAAATTCCTTCCTGTCTGATAAGAAATTTAAAAAACATTTAATTGACAAGATTTATCTGACATTCCCTAAAACAGTCATGACAGTTTCCCTTAAGTTGAAATCATCTATAGCATGGTGTTCTGAGTCTCCCATGGTTTAGAGTTTAATGGAGAAAAGAGTCACAATGACAAAGTCTGTTTTGATATTGCCTGGCAGCATTGTCTTATCTTTACTTCCATGAACACTGTTCAAGTTAAATCTCTTTTTTGATGAGGTTTCCCTTCTTCCTTGTTGGCTCTGTTTTCTATATGTATTTTATAAGAAAAGCATCCTAGGACATTGAGGGAGATATAGAAGACACTGTGTAATATGCCTTATATTTTCAATACAGAAAATGAAAATCACTTTATTTCTGTACTAAAATTTAGTTTTAAATGCTATGCACATAAAATAATATCCTCATGACCTGAAGCAGTGTGTGTACCTCCTTAAATGCTAAGCTTTTTTTTAAACTATGACACCCATGCAAAACAGACTAGTACCAAACAGACTTTAAAAATTAATACTTTGGGGGAGGGGGTGATGGGATAGAGGGTTTTTGAAGAGGAAACTGGGAAAGGGGATAATATTTGAAATGTAAATAAAGAAAATATCCAATAAAAATATCAGAAGTTACTGAATATGTTTTGTAGGTGCTGTTTATTGTAAGAAACTTTCCTATAAAGATACATTTACTGCCTAAGGAATTCAAAGCTAAATGTATATGAGAAAAGTAAAAGTAACACTTTTCAGGTTATTAGCAAAGAGAGTTACACACAGGCATGCACATTGTACTGTGATTTCAGCAGTGTCTTTGTTAAAATACTTTTCTGTCAGCTATAATGAATTATATTGTGCAATATGAAAATATTCTGTGAAAATATGTGGAAGTAATGACATATCAAAAAAGGAATAAGTTTAACTGAAAAAATAGATTGAATTTTTATTTGGGTTTGTTTCTTGAAAGTTCTGACTTTAAATTACTAGGATAGACTTTAGGAATAAAAGTCACTTTTATTTTTATTTTTCCGGTATAATGGCATGCAAATTATTCCAAAATCTCTTAATTAAATTAGTGATGGTTTATAATTATATGAACTTATTTCTGCATTAACAAAATATCCAATTTTGTATGTTTGTATGTTTACTGAAATCTGAGAAATATCTTCAATTGATTTTTGAAAGTTTATGTGTTAATTCAGCCATATAAACTATAGAGAAACTAATAGGATGGAAAACTAAAATGCTTATGGAGATGAGAATGGGAATATAAATGAAAGCACATAAGCAATATGGAATAGTAAGGAGTTTGGTGACCTAGAAAATACGCAAGTTTACTAATGGCAGTGGATACTATTTACGCCAGCAGATTGCTACCATATAAGACTACCATATAGGCTTTTATTTTTAAGGTATTACTTACCTTAAAATTAGTTACTTTAAAAATATTACCTTATTTTTAAGGTATCTTTTTTTTACCATATAGGCTTTTATTTTAAAGGTATTAGTTCTTAAGAGAGGGTAGGTGTCTATAATTTTTTGTGACATTTTCCAATTTTAAAAAGGTGCTTACAAATTTAGTTTAAAAAAGTGAAAAATTAAGATGTTGCCCATGGCTTTTGCTAGTTGTTCTCTAATTTTAAATCCTCAATTCCTTCATTTACTGAAGAAATCATAGTTTTGAACTATGTACTAGTAGTGATGAAAGAAAATTGATGTAAATAAGAGGAGTTATTGTCATATTTTCAATGTAGCAGCTATGTACTTCATAATATTTTCACTTTATAAATGTGGTCAATGTAGTTTTTCCTCGAGTAGCTTGAAAATTAAATTAAAATTAAACTTTTCTCACTTTCATGCTGATCAATCAAATGCACTTTTGGTTTAGCACTACCATTTCCAAAAGAGAATATTTAAGCAGTGTTCAGTCACCTAGTACAATTGAGGGTTCTATTTGAAGCCCATTTATTTTTTCTTTAATGGGAAGACAGACATGTGTATAACATATGCTGTTTTATTGAAAACTAGCTGGTCTTTAAATAAATTCCCAATCTCATCTAGTAAAGTAGCTTTGTTTTTACAAATAGCTGAAAAAAGAAATACAAGAAATTTAAGTATTTAACACAACAAAACTCTTGATTTGAACTCTTGCTTGGCATTGAAAGAGAAAAAAAAAAGCAAAAGTCAGTCCTTGGAGATTTTATTTGATGGAAACTGACTACTGTGAGGGTTTGCTTGTTTGTCTGCCCTGCCCTAGACCTAAGCACATGATCCCACTGTGTGCTAGTGCTTTTGACAACATACATTTCTTTCATCACTGGTCATCCAAACTCATATTTGTTTTAAAAGGAAACAATCAAATCCCATTCTTTCTAGAAAAAAATGTGTAAGAAAAATATCAAAGTACCTTACTGGTATACTTACTTTGCCAGCCCTTATGATCTGTACCATAAATCCCCAATCAAGATATTAAATTAATAGTATCACTTCTCATAAGTACGCTACAAAGCAGAAAGAGGAAGAATAAGAATGTACAATTTTAAGTCATTAGTGCATGAGATAACATCATTTTGATGACAGAAATGAAGATTTAACAGTCACAAATGAAAGATAAACACCTTTTAGATGTATAGGATCAATATATAGGATAATATTCAAACAATGCTTATTTAAGTTTGTACCAAACATCGAACTATTGGACTACACATAAGATGTTGTGTGGTAGGATTCAATTTACCTAAATATGTCAACTAATTAGCCTAATAAAATTGTCAGCTAATGTTTTATCAGATTTGACATAAACAAAATAATTCAAAACAAAATTTTGATAAGTAATAGATTCTTTTGTCATAAAATTATAATACCTAGTAAGTATCCAATGATATAATGTGATTTTCTGTGTGTTAGTTCATCTTACCAGGCTGGGAAGTAGGCAATATTAAAATCTTTATTTTCCATTGATGATGCTTAGGCCGGGAGAAATATATATATAACTTGTCTGAAAACCCATACTTTGCAGGGCCAGTATGAAAATGGTATTGATTTTTAAATTAAATATGCTTTTGACCTATTTTTGTAACCTGTGACTTTTGAAATTAGTCTAATTACAACATTCTATCTGTATGTATATCTGTATGACTATACATACAGGCTCATATTTGTTACCCACAGAAAATAGTATCTATTTATAAATCAGGTTTTGTGATATCACTTAGTGTAAAATTAAGAAGAGTAATTATAAAACAGTTCAAATAGAGCAGGAAAAATGAGAAATACTAATTGAGACCTCAGATTTTGGAAAACGTCCATTTTAAGCATTAATGTATAACTATCAAGAATCTCCTTTCTATAGTTCATGAGAATCACAGTTTTCCTAAAGTTTATATGTGTCCCTGCTTTTCATTTAAAACTATTATTGGTATTTGTGCATATACAATATTTTGTGGATAATGGAAGGAATATGAAGATATCAGTGTTATAAGGGAAACACAGTGGTACTATAACATTTTGAGACTATGTTCACGTTTTACCACTCTAAAACATTATATTACAATTTTTATGTATGACTGTGTCTGCTTTATTGCATGTTTACAGTTGGAGAAGAAACTACTCAAATATTTTTCTTATTCTGGCAGTTATTTTAAGAGAATTCAGGTTGATTGCTCAGTAAATTAATTCACTGTTTCTTTTCAGATAAGGTGGTAATTGGATTTTGCATTCTGGAAAGACTTGATTAGGATGATCTGGATCTTTACCTTAAGAATTAGTGCAGAACTATCAAGGTTTCCTATATTCAGGGTCCTAGAAAAAAATCCATGTGAAAGTGTCTAATATGGTAAGAGGCCAAACTAGAAAAGGGAAACAGTTAAAATTGATTTTATTTAATTTACCAGAGTTGCAAATGCATCAAATGTTCACAACCAGTAGCTATTCTCCCACAAATACATCCTTTTGTAGAACAAAGTGCCTATTATTTTAAATGACCTCATTGTCTAAGTGTGACAAGAATCTCAGAAAATCCTTTTGAGGGTTTTTACTCATGTTGGCTTGATTGTGACCTAATTGAAGGGCTCGGATTTAAGAATGTTCACCCTGTTTTCAGCTAAAATCAATTCTAACAACCATTAATTTTTAGTATACCATTTGCACTAATTTAGTAAAGAGAACTTATGCCAGATGAATCTAGACTATTTTTGCTCAGCTCCTTTTTTACACTACATGGTATTTTAAACAAATTACCCAACTTGTAAATTAAACAGTAGACCAATTACTAAAAAGATGTATTTCAGGATTGTAAGGTTACTGTCACATAGGTCAGAAAATATTCAATATTTAATTTATTAAACAGACAGTTCATTAATAGGCAGTAAAGACAATTAAAAATATATGTTCTTTCTGTCTTTCATTTAAAAATATTGTAGTTGCTCTTATTTGTTATAAAAAACAGAAAACCAGAAAGTATAAACTGTGTTGTGTTGTATTTATCAAGCACATTTCCAAAACAATATATTTCAGATATTGTTTCCTTATTTGCAAAACCAATTGCAATCATTACATGGCATTCACATGTGTAAGTTAAAAAACTTTGACAAGCAACATTTTTTGTCTTCTTTACCACAAAACTTCAAAATCGTGTACACTTCCATTTTTAAAAGTAGCTTCAAAAATATTTATGTTCTTTGCTATAGACAGTATTTAGACAGTAACGTTTTAATATTAGTACAGAAAACATTGGATTTCTTTTATTAAAACCTCAGTCTGAACCTTGAACAAGTCATTTACAAGTTGTTTCCTTGGGATTACCTACATTCTTGTCCACTCTGACCTTGTAATTTTGCTCACAGTTGGAAATGTAATGCAGAGTGACTAAGATAATGTTGTTTACACAGACTTTAAGTGGAGTGACATTATAGTCAAGCAAGTGTCACATCACCCAAAGTGAAGGAAGGCTTAATTACCATAATCCTGTGAATACTAAAATTTCTTTGCATGTGTAGCATAATAATGTAATGTTCTGTGTGGTATATTTAATAATGTGAAGGGAAAAGGCACATTAGGCCACAGACTGTGATTCTTTAAAAGTGAACAGTGGCATTATAGAAAGACAGTAGAATTTTGAAGTAGGGTGCTTGTCCTAATATTCAGGTGAAGCTTTTCTTTCTTTTAAACCCTGAAGAGTTGCCTAGTGATATGAAAATGAAAGGACTTCTAAAATATCTATAAATCAGGATACCAGTGAGTAGGGTGAAGTTCCTGGGGGTGCAGGGTTGTGTTAACTAAATGACTAAGACAGGCTAAAGAGGAAAGGCTGATAACCACCTATTATTGTGCAATGGGGAACATAATCATTAATTTACAAAGAGAGTGGTGACACTTTCTAAAATTGTATAGCCCTATTCTTAAAAGTTTGTCAGTGTAACTAATTAGTTGCTAAAATGGAGGTAATTCTAAGACTCAGCATGAATGCATTTAGAAAGGCAGGGCATTGTCCATAAATTGGTATGGTGTGTAATACATCTTGATGAATGGTGAGAAATAGTGTTAAGAAATGGGACTATTATGGCAAATGGTCGTTCAGTGGTTTGTGGTCCTCAAAGGAATTATGTTCCATGGCAACGTACTCTAAATTCCTGCAGATAAACATGAAGTGTCCCAAAGACATGTCCTGTTTTCTGTCTTTGATAACACCCAGTTTTCAATACAAGGGATTCATTCTCTGTAATATTCTTCAGTGAATTGTAACTATAAAATATGCAATTACTACAGATTATTACTTGGAGTTAATTGTTCTTAACTAATTTATTGTTTGCAATAAGGAAAGTATAAAATCAATCAGCAGTAAAATGTAAAAGATTTAAAGGTCTTAGAAAGCTGATTTATTACAAATGTATCACTCAATCAATAGATTCATGCTACTGGTGGATTATTAGCAATTCACCAAACATCATACTAGATAAGCTAATATGTAGTAGGTTCCAGCATTTGAAAAATATACATGTAGAACCATAAATGCAAATATATTGAATCTTGCAAATATAAGCCTTGTTTTATAATTGGGAGAATATGAAATGCCCCTGAAATTTATTATAAAATATGACAATATACTATATATAAATATATAGTTACTGTTTGATCTTCATCTAGATATTTTCATTTTATTTAGGATTCCCTTCACTTAGGTTTAGATAAACAGCATGTTACCATAGTGAAACAGTAAGCCAACAGATCTGAGTTTTCATGATGTTTTGAGAAAAATTTATTTTAAAATACAATGTTTGTTTTTATTAATGATTTTACAACTTCACACTCAGTTGCATATTGATTTATTTAGCGTGATATTTAAATAATTAATAAACAATATTATAACATTTTTGTCAGGGATACCTGTTGATAAAGCACCCTGTATTTGCAAAACATTATTGTAGCAGATATGGTGGTACTCATCTATGCCTTCATTCAAGATGCCGAGTCAGGAGGATTGTAACAAGTTCTAGGTCAGGATGCTATATAAAGTGAATATTTGGCCAGCCAGGGCTACATAGTAAGACCCTGCCATAGACAAGCAACAAATAAACAAGCCCCCAAAACATTATTTAAAGCGATGTAAGAAATTTTATTAAAATAGTCCACTTAAAATATCCTTTATAACTTTAAAATTTTAGTAATAATAAAAGCTAATTGTTACTTAATTTGTGATTGTTAACTTTTCCTATTTCAAAAACTTGTCAGCATGATTTTAGGCACTAAATTAGAGAGCAATTAATATAGGGGTCAAATACTTTTTGATAAAGTCAACTTGTTAGAATGGTCTTGTTCTCTTCTCCCTCCCTCCACTACCCCCCTCTGAATATGTGTGTGTGTGTGTGTGTGTGTGTGTGTGTGTGTGCACATGGCTTCATGCATGCTAAGTATGAGGTCTACTATGGAGCTATAACGCCAGCTTGGTTTTGTTTAAATTAAATATTATGATAGTTATAAATTTAGAAACAACTTTCAGTGATTTTACCCTGTTTCCTCATACTCATTTCCTTCAATTTGTGACACTATCATTAACTTAGGCTTCTAGTTTACTCAAACTCCCTCATTATTTCCCTAGTACCCTATTCTGTTTGCTAAGACATAGGAAACCACACAATTAGTTGACATGTCTTCTTACATTTCTTTTGATTGCAACTAATTTTCTATTTTTAATGAACTTGACAGTTTTGCATAGTTTTGATTTCCCACATCAGGGTTTCTGTGACGCTTTTGTTTTATTTGTTTGTTTTCAGACAGGGTTTCTCTGTAACAGCTCTGGCTGTCCTGGACCTTGCTTGTAGATCAAGCTGGCTTTGAATGCACATATATCTGCCTACCTCTGTCTCCTAAGTGCTGGGATTAAAGGCATGTGCTACCACAGCTGGACCACTTTTTCTGTAATTGATTTGGGATTATTGTGCTTGATGGAGGGAGAACATAGAAGTAAAATGCATTTTTTAAAGATTTATTTATTATATGTAAGTACACTGTGGCTGTCTTCAGACACACCAGAAGAGGGTGTCTGATCTCATTATGGAGGGTTGTGAGCCACCATGTGGTTGCTGGGAATTGAACTCAGGACCTCTGGAAGAGCAGTCAGTGCTCTTAACCACTGAGCAATCTCTCCAGCCCGAAAAAATGTAATTTTTATCATATTTCACTACTCCTGAGATTGACATTTATCTTCTTGCTCAATAACGATTTGCCTGGTTTCCTCACTTCAAAGTTACTTTCTTAACCTACGAGAATCTCCATGTCTACCATCACCATTTTTACCCAAGTGTGGTTTGATAAATTTTGATCTTCTCAATCCTGAGCAAGTATAGAAGATGGCTAATGGTGTCAGTTTCCTCATGGTATCCTGCAACAAGATAGACTTTAAGGATGCACATACTGTTATTCATCAATTGAAAAATGTACTGAAGCAATGTGTGCAGTAATCTGCCACACATGTCCTATTAGCACCTTGCTCACTTAAACTGATCCCAATAAACTACATTTCTATCTATTCATGTGTCATTATAGATTCATTGCTTTTTCCCCTTTTGAAAGGATTCGGGAAGTTAAGTGAAATTGAAGAAATAGGTAATTCACATAAAAAAAATAAATACATGTTTCTCTACTACAGATTTTTGCAAATCTATAACTTGTTTTACAAATTTTCAGTTAGTACCAAATAAATAAAATATACAGGGACCTAATATTCAATGAATTTTTTTATTCTATATTCTTTGTTTACATTCCAAAGGCTTTCCCCTTTCCCAGTTCCCCCTCACCATACGTCCCCCCCAACTATTCCCGAATCACCCCCACCCCCACCACCACCATTTCTCTGTTCTGGTACTCTCCTACAAAACTGGATCCAATCTTTCCAGGCCCAGGGTCCTATCCTTTCTGCTTCTTGAGAATCATTTTACTTGCTAATTGTGCCTTGAGCATTTAGGGCTTCTGGGCTCATTAATATCCACTTATCAGTGATTGCATTTCATATGTATTCTTTTGTGATTGGGTTAACTTGCTTAGGATGATATTTTCCAGATCTAATCATTTGCCTACAAATTGTATGAATTCATTATTTTTAATTGCTGAGTAGTATTCCATTATATATATATATATATATATATATATATATATATATATATATACCACATTTTCTGTATCCATCCTTTCTTTGAGGGCTATCTGGGCTCCTTCCAACTTCTGGTTATTATGAACAAGGCTACTATGAACATAGTGGAGCATATGTCTTTATTGTATGCAGGGGGAATCCTCTGGGTATATGCCCATTAAAAATTACAAAGTTTCTGTAAGGCAAAGGACATTGTCAGAAGGACAAAACGGCAACCAACAAATTGGGAAAAAATCTTCACCAACCCCACATCCGACAGAGGGCTAATATCCAATATATATAAAGAACTCAAGAAGTTAGACCACAAAGAACCAAATAACCCTATCAAAAAAATGGGGTACAGAGCTAAACAAAGAATTTTCACCAGAAGAAATTCAGATGGCCAAGAAACATCTTAAGAAATGTTCAACATCATTAGTCATCAGGGAAATGCAAATCAAAACAACCCTGAGATTCCACCTCACACCAGTCAGAATGGCTAAGATTAAAAACTCAAGAGACATCAGGTGCTGGCAAGGATGAGGAGAAAGAGGAACACTCCTCCACTGTGAAACCGAGGGGGGAGGGGGAATGATTGGGGAACAGTTGGGGGGGGGAGAGGAACTATGGGAACTATGGTGGGTGGGAACTGGGAAAGGGGAAAGCCTTTGGAATGTAAACATAGAATATAGAAAATAAAAATTAAAAAAAAAACAGTGACTTCATGAAATTCTTAGGCAAATGGATGGAACTTGAAAATATCATCCTGAGTGGTGTAACCCAGTCACAAAAGAGCACACATGGTATGTATTCACTGATAAGTGGATATTAACCCAAAAGCTCTGAATATCCAAGATACAATTCATAGATAAAATGAAGGTCAGGAAGAAGGAATACCAAAGTATGGATGTTTCAGTTCTTCTTAAAAAGAAAAATGAAATACTCACCAGACGAAATACTCAGCCAAAGTGTGGAGCAGTTCTTAATAGCTGAATAGTATTCCATTGTGTGAATGCACCACATTTTCTATATCCATTCTTTGTTTGAGGGACATCTGGGTTGTTTCCAGGTTCTGGCTATTACTAATAAGGCTTCTATGACAATGTCGAAGCATGTGTCCTTGTGGTATGGTGGAACATCTTTTGGATATATGCCCAAGAGCAGTATAGCTGGGTCTTCAGGTTTATCTATTTCCAATTTTCTGAGGAAACTCCAGATTGATTTCTGGAGTGGTTGTACCAGTTTGCCAACCCACCAACAATGGAGGAGTGTTCCTCTTTCTCTACATCCTCTCCAACATGTGCTTCTCAGCCATTGGTGATTCCTCTGTTATGAATTCTCTGTTTAGTTCTATACTCCAGTTTTTGATTGAATTGCTTTGTTTTTTGGAGGTTAGCTTCTTGAGTTCTTTATATATTTTGGATATTAGCCCTCTATCAGATGTGGGGTTAGTGAAGATTTTTTCCCAATTTGTAGGTTGTCAATTTGTGCTAATGAGTATGTCCTTTGCCTTACAGAAGCTTTTCAGTTTCATAAAGTCTCATATTAATTCTTGATCTTAGAGCCTGAGCCTTTATAGTTCTGTTTAAGAAAATTCCCCTTGTGACAATGAGTTCGAGGCTTTTTCCCACATTCTCTTCTGTTATATTCAGTGTATCTGGCTTAATATTGAGGCCCTTGATGCAGTTTTTATCAGTATTTTTAATCAATGAACATTTTTATAAATACTTTTTATAGTGTTAATAGTCATGAATTTGTAGTTAGAAACTATGTGCTCAATCCTTTGTTTTGCCATTAACTGGGTCTATGATCATAGAGAGGACACTTGACATCCACAAGTCTCTACTCCATGTAAGAGACCTAAAATTAATTCTTGGAGGGGGCTGTTGTAAAGAGACAAACAATCAAATGCATACGTTTAAAAATATCCTGTGAAAATGTCCAGTGATTATTTTAGAACCGCCTTCAATGTGGTAAAGATGTTTTGATTTTGTTAGTGCATTTCCATAACTTAGTGTATTTCATGGTGTTTATATTCAATAATCAATAAATACTTAATGACAAATTGAGTATATTCTCATATTCTTTTCTCCCCAAGCATCATATGGTAGCTTATGATAACTTATAAGTTATTTTTGAAATCATATATCAAAATTGTCCAAAGGTAGGAACAAACATGTAGCCAAACTGGCTGTTATTTATCTGTAAAAAGTAGCTACGTTTTTCAATTCTAGCTTTTGTTTTGCTGGGCTATGCTTCTATTCAATGGCTGACTGCCTTCTGATTAGATTTCAATTGTGTTAAACTGACCAGATTTTCCTTTGAAATAAGGGCACTGGAGCTTTCACCTTGCCACTGTGGTGATGTGAAATCCCTGCTGCAGAGTCACTGAGCTAGTGCTAGAAGAAGAAGAGCACCTGTGAACACTGGCTGTCAGAAGGCCCTCAGAGCCTTTGTATATTGAGGGTACAGCTGCTAAGCTGAGAAGTGGTTGGATGGCAGTTTGCCATTTCTTCTGCAACCACAGGAGACTAGCTAAAGGATCTCCACTTTCTTTTGATATTTAATGCTCATTGGTTAACAATGGTTAAGAGTGGGGTCCACTTTGTACTACTGAAGACTAACTGGATCTGAGAGGGAAGTAGCATGACAGACCCAGTTCAGTGAAAATAGTTTGATGAGAAGAGTAGTGTGACCTCACAGCTTCTGTTTTGTCTAAATCTCCATTCAATAATGTTTTCAGGAAGGATTCCCAGAAGGAAATGGGACTAGGTTGAAGCTTTTCTTTTCTGAAAATCATCTGGAGTTATTACTAAAAATTGGTCATGTTTCCAGAGTTCCTAGTAATGCTAGGGGAATATTTGAAATCTACAAGGTATCTATCCACCTTCGCATATTGGAAAACCACTTAAGCTAATTCTAGGCTTTAGGGTTTGTGAGAGAGTGAGCAAGATCAGTTTCGGGGTCTTTTTTTTTAAAATATATATAATGATAATAATGCATAATTTGGTCCATCTGGTAATTCATGAACTCTAAAATTCAGAAAGAATAATTGAGTCAAACAAAAATTTCTGTGGATTAATGTTGCCCTGTTTATTTCTTTTTTTTCTATATTCTTTGTTTACATTCCAAAGGCTTTCCCTTTTCCTAGTTCCCCCCCACCACCATACGTCCCATAAGTCCTCTCCCCCCCAAATATTTCCCAATCATCCACCCCCCACCATTTCTCTGTTCTGGATCTGCAAAACTGGATCCAATCTTTTCAGGCCCAGGGTCCTCTCCTTTCTTCTTCTTGGGAATCATTTGAATTGCTAATTGTGCCTTGAGTATTTAGGACTTCTGGGCTAATTAATATCCACTTATCAGTGATTGCATTTCATGTGTATTCTTTTGTGATTGGGTTAACTCGCTTAGGATGATATTTTCCAGGTCTAACCATTTACCTACAAGTTGCATGAATTCATTATTTTTAATTGCTGAGTAGTATTCCATTGTATAAATATACCACATTTTCTGTATCCATTCCTCCTTTGAGGGATATCTGGGCTCCTTCCAATTTCTGGCTATTATAAACAAGGCTGCTATGAACGTAGTGGAGCATGTGTCTTTATTGTATGCAGGGGAATCCTCTGGGTATATGCCCAGGAGTGGTATGCCAGGGTCCTCTGGAAGTGACATGCCCAATTTTCTGAGGAACCGCCAAACTGATTTCCAGAGCAGCTATACCATTTTGCAATCCCACCAACAGTGGAGGAGTGTTCCTCTTTCTCCACATCCTCTCCAGCACTTGTTGTCCCTTGAGTTTTTAATCTTAGCCATTCTGACTGGTGTGAGGTGGAATCTCAGGGTTGTTTTGATTTGCATTTCCCTGATGACTAGTGATGTTGAACATCTCTTAAGGTGCATCTCAACCTCTCCTGCTTCTATGAGGATGCTCCCCCATTTTTTGGTAGGGTTATTTGGTTCTTTGGGGTCTAACTTCTTGAGTTCTTTATATATATTGGATATTAGTCCTCTGTCGGATGTGGGGTTGGTGAAGATCTTTTCCCACTTTGTTGGTTGCCGTTTTGTCCTTCTGACTATATCCTTTGCCTTACAGAAACCTTGTAATTTTATGAGGTCCCATTTGTCAATTCTTGATCTTAATGCATAAGCTATTGGTGTTCTGTTCAGGAACTTTCCCCCTTTGCCCATGTCCTCCAGGGTCTTCCCAAGTTTCTTTTCTAATAATTTCCGTGTGTCAGGTTTTATGTGGAGGTCCTTGATCCACTTGGAGTTGATCTTAGTACAAGGAGATAAGAGTGGGTCAATTCGCATTCTTCTGCATGTTGACCTCCAGTTGAACCAGCACCATTTGTTGAAAAGGCTATCTTTTTTTCCACTGGATGGTTGTGGCTCCTTTATCAAAGATCAAGTGCCCATAAGTTTGTGGGTTCATTTCTGGGTCTTCAATCCTATTCCATTGATCTACTTGCCTGTTGCTCTACCAATACCATGCAGTTTTTAACAGAACTTGATTGGAATTTTTCTGATGACAGTTCAATCACATCTGTAGTGTTGTTTTTATTTACACTATGAAATAGTAAGGAATTATCTTACCCCTTTCTTGTTCTGTTCAAAATAAAGTATAGAGTTTAATAATTGTAAAATATATTTAGTGGGTGGGAAACAGATAAGGGTTTAATATTAGATTATGTGTATTATGAGTGAATACTTGTAGGCTTACTATTTTTCTCCCAGAAACCACTGCATTCTCTTGAAACCTGTATTGCCCATTTAGAATTATCAATTTGTGATTTTACTGTATTAGATATTTCAGCTTTTGTTCAAATATACAGGATTGTTATTTAATTGAAATGCATAGGTGGCAAGAGAAGGCTCATGTATTTTGTGGAAAATGAAGCTAATTTGCTATGTAGACTCTAATCAATTTTTTAAAATGAGCAATTATAGTGAGCTTTCAACAGACCTTTCAACTTTATTCTGTAAATTACATTTAAGATTCTTTTCTTGTATAAACATACTGAGTTTACCAAACTTTAACCAATAAATTCCAGTGCTGCAAAATAATTAGTAAAATTAAGTTGAAAATGTAAACAAATAAAGTTATTACTCACTGTACCAAAATACAATTGTGGGAGGATATTTTTAGTAATAAATTAAGCATGAACTACTTGAATCTGTAAGCTGAGCATGCTACCAAATGGCTTGTGTTTGTAATTGGTATTTATGGCCACAGGAGAGGGCCTCTATTAAAAAGAACGACAGGAAATTGATCAGTTTAGGTTGCCATAGAAACCAAAAATAGTTCCATTGCTTGTGTTGGGCTTAATCTATCATATTACATATCTATGCTTAGAAATGTTTTTATTAACTGAAAAAATAAACTATTAAATAATGTAAAGAGTTTAGGCTACTGAGATGACTAACAAAGTCCAGGTGAACACTTGGCTACTTATTAACAAGCTTAAGTGTTCTATGGTAGTCATATTTCTTTTACAAAGGAAATGATGTCTTCCACAAAAGTCTTAAAACTCAAGAAAATGCAAATCTCTTTATGACAGTATGTGGTTGTCACAATTATAATGAGAGACGATAATTGATGATTTATGAGATGATACCATGGCAACAAAGTCTTTCATCATTGGCACCCCTTGGTTACTCTTTTTTATTAGTTACTTTTGAGTGCCTCCAAAAAGTTTTCATCATGACATACAAAGATCTAGTCATATCTGAATCTTTTAGATCTAATTTACAATGCAGAGGAGGTGTTGACAATCTGAGAATCAACAACATAAAAGCTCACAGTGCCTTATTAATAAAAACTCCAATAAATTAGTAAATATGTTTAGTAGCTGAAAATGTACAGACTTTACTCTGTTACTTAACCTTTCAAGCAAGGCTTTACTGCCTTGCCTAAAGTTGGAGAGCAGGCTGTTAGTCTATTTTAAAGTTATGTTGTCTGGTAATAACCTTTTATAATAGCTGGGAGGAGAGGAATCTTATTTTGAATTTATATTAAATGAGGTTTTAATGCTTGACTTTAATATTTTTATTAATCTGGAATAATGTTTTACTGAATATTTTAGAATGGCTTTAGTATTTTGGTAGATCTAGAAATAATTTTTTTCTAGAGGTGATTATGCATCGTATTAATCTGTAATACTCTGTTACACATTGCTAACCATATTGGAAAACTGTGAAGTTTCCATATTAATTTTCATGATAGTTGTACTGGCTAGTTTTGTGTGTCAACTTGACACAGGCTGGAGTTATCATAGGAAAAGGAGCTTCAGTTGAGGAATTGCCCCCATGAGATCCAGCTGTGGGGCATTTTCTCAATTAGTGATCAAGTGGGGGAGAGCCCCTTGTGGGTGATGCCATCTCTGGGCTGGTATTCTTGGGTTCTATAAGAGAGCAGGCTGAGCAAGCCAAGGGAAGCAAGCCAGTAAGGAACATCCCTCCATGGCCTCTGCATCAGCTCCTGCTTCCTGACCTGCTTGAGATCCTGCCCTGACTTCCTTTGGTGATGAACAGCTGTGTGGAAGTGTAAGCTGAATAAACCCTTTCCTCCCCAACTTGCTTCTTGGTCATGATGTTTGTGCAGGAATAGAAACCCTAAGACAATAGTTCATAAAGTGAGATCTTTAATATTTTTACATTAGGGAAGATTCCTGGATTATTTAGCTATTTGTGTAATTGAAAGAAAATATTAGCCAATGTTTTAGAGTCCTTTTCTCTTTGTTTGGACTATTAAAATGAACTTTATTAAATTGATTTAATTAAATGATGTATACACAAAGTACTTTAAGGAGATTTTTTTGTTTTGTTTTTTTCATTTTTTATTCTATATTCTTTGTTTACATTCCAAAGGCTTTCCCCTTTCCCAGTTCCCCCCTACCACATGTCCCATAAGTCCTCTTCCCCCCAACTACTCCCCAATCACTCCCCCACACCATTTCTCTGTTCTGGTACTCTCCTACAAAACTGGATCCAATCTTTTCAGGCCCAGGGTCCTCTCCTTTCTTCTTCTTGGGAATCATTTGACTTGCTAATTGTGCCTTGAGTATTTAGGGCTTCTGGACTCATTAATATCCACTTATCAGTGATTGCATTTCATGTGTATTCTTTTGTGAGTGGGTTAACTCGCTTAGGATGATACTTTCCAGATCTAGCCATTTGCCTACAAATTGCATGAATTCATTATTTTTCATTGCTGAGTAGTATTCCATTGTATGTATGTGTGTGTGTTTGTGTGTGTGTGTGTGTGTATATATCAATATCTCACATTTTCTGTATCCATTCCTCCTTTGATGGATATCTGGACTCTTTCCAACTTCTGGCTATTATAAACAAGGCTGCTATGAACATAGTGGAGCATGTGTCTTTATTGTATGCAGGGGAATCCTCTGGGTATATGCCCAGGAGTGGTATGCCAGGGTCCTCTGGAAGTGTCATGCCCAATTTTCTGAGGAACCTCCAGACTGATTTCCAGAGCGGTTGTACAATCCTGCAATCACACCAACAGTGGAGGAGTGTTCCTCTTTCTCCACATCCTCGCCAGCACCTGTTGTCTCTTGAGTTTTTAATTTTAGCCATTCTGATTGGTGTGAGGTGGAATCTCAGGGTTGTTTTGATTTGCATTTTCCTGATGACTAATGATGTTGAATGATGTTAAGGTGTTTCTAGGCCATCCAAATTTCTTCTGGTGAAAATTCCTTGTTTAGCTCTGTAGTCCATTTTTTTGATAGGGTTATTTGGTTGTTTGGAGTCTAACTTCTTGAGTTCTTTGTATATATTGGATATTAGCCCTCTATCGGATGTAGGGTTGGTGAAGATCTTTTCCCAATTTATTGGTTGCTGTTTTGTCCTTCTGACAGTGTCCTTTGCCTTACAGAAACTTTGTAATTTTATGAGGTCCCATTTGTCAATTCTTGATCTTAGACCATAAGCTATTGGTGTTCTGCTCAGGAACTTTCCCCCTGGGCCCATGTCAAAAAACTCCACCAGAGAACTTCTACAGCTGATAAACAACTCCAGCAAAGTGGCTGGTTATAAAATCAACTCAAGCAAATCAGTAGCCTTCCTGTACTCATAGGACAAGCAGGCTGAGAAAGAAGTTAGGGCAACAACACCCTTCACAATAGCCACAAACAACATAAAGTACCTTGGTGTGACTCTAACCAAACAAGCGAAAGATCTGTATGACAGGAACTTCAAGTCCTTGAAGAAAGAAATCGAAGAAGACCTCAGAAGATGCAAAAATATTTCTTGCTCTTGGATTGGCAGGGGCAATATAGTAAAAATGGCCATCTTGCCTAAAGCAATCTAGAGATTCAATGCAATCCCCATCAAAATCCCAACTCAATTCTTCATAGATCTAGAAAGAGCAATTCTCAAATTCATCTGGAGCAACAAAAAACCCAGGACAGCTAAACCTATTCTCAACAATAAAAGAACTTCTGGGGGAATCAATATCACTGACCTCAAGCACTACTACAGAGCAATTGTGTTAAAAACTGCATGGTATTGGTATAGCAACAGGCAAGTAGATCAATGGAATAGGATTGAAGACCCAGAAATGACCCCACAGACTTATGGTCACTTGATCTTTGATAAGGGAGCCACAATCATCCAGTGGAAAAAAGATAGCCTTTTCAACAAATTGTGCTGGTTCAACTGGAGGTCAACACGTAGAAGAATGCGAATTGACCCATTCTCATCTCCTTGTACTAAGATCAACTCCAAGTGGATCAAGGACCTCCACATAAAACCAGACACACTGAAACTATTAGAAAAGAAACTTGGGAAGACCCTGGAGGACATGGGCACAGGGGAAAAGTTCCTGAACAGAATGCCAATAGCTTAAATCCTTTTCAATTAAATATGACAAAGATTAGTAAAGAGTAGCAGAATTAGCAACAATTGGAGATAATAAAATACACCACAGGTGTCAGATTTAAAGCCAAGAATATAATGGAAACATACATATGAAAATAAATATAGGCTGGAGTATGTAATTTTCATATATATGTAAAACATTTTCAGACTTTATTACTTTTATATGTCCAGAGTTTTACAGAATAAAAATTCTGCAATACAGATCTTTCAGAAAAATTATAGAAGCCAATTAATACAAAATATGATTTTTGATTATTGTTTTTATTTATATATTTGTTGCAAAGGCTGTGCAAGCCTACTCAACTTGAGGTGACATGAGTGTGTGAGGTTTGTGATTTCTTTCCCAACTAAAATGTAAGAAAATGGAGTTTACCCAGGAACATGATGACTTATCCCAGCTAATATGAAAATATATGTTAATTCTCATTCTGACGGTAGAGAAACCACATTAAAATATGATTTTCTTGAGGGGAAATATGCTATTTATTATTTCTTTCTTTCACTGGAGATTATAATCTTCAGTCTATACATATATGAATGTAACCTTTTTCCCAATCTTGCTATAGTAGAAACTCAAATCAGTCTTATATACATTTCCTGTTGTATTGTAGTCAATGTTCATTAGAAAAATTGCTTAGTTGAATGTTACAAACATTATTCCATATAGTAAATAATGTTCAAGTTTTAATTTAATCAAGACTACAATAGTTCTTCACCCAATATTTTACATGGTAAGGCAGTAAATATATAAGAAATGGAAAATTGTTTCTGTTTTCAAGGTGTTTATGATTACTTGGCAGAAGTATCCACTGTAAACATGTGTCAACCCAAAATAAATTTGAAGTTTAAATTAAGAAAGTATTGTATTTTATTACAGAGGATGTACGTATAAAACTAATCCTGTTTATTGTAAGGGAATAATAATTAAAATGTGGTTTTAGAGGATAGTGCATCAGAAGGTAGAACATTGGAATCAAGTGTGTAAGTGCACTTTGAAATTATACTTGATAATCAAGAAAATGTTTCCGTAGGCTTTAATGTGAACATTGAGTTATAAATAATCATGACAGAGTATTGAGAAACAATCTAGTTTACACTGAAGTGGTATCCATTAGGAACATAAAAAATAACATTTAGAATTTCATAGTGTTTTTGCTTTCTTGACTCTGTTCTTAGTCCTTCTTCACATTACTATCCATGTTTACCCTTCTTGTTCTTAAAATGAAGTTCATATAATTTAGTGAAGTTTTCAGGTCCTATGCCAGTGGTCCTCATCTGGTTAGGATTTTGTTTCCAATGTGGTGGAGGTGCCACTCAGTAGATATATGCCAATAGTGCTACAGAACATCCTGTATTCTACAAACACTGCACTCCCAGCCTCTAACAAAAAATTAGCACTTAAGGTGTCCGTAGTGATAATATTGAGAAAGGGTATTATTCTGTATCATCCAAATCAGTCATGTTGTCAAATGCATACCAAGATACCTTCTTACTGTCAATTCTGTCATTTTCTTTTTTAAAAAATAGTAATGTGCATTTTCTATCTTTCCTTTCTCTCTCTCTCTCTCTCTCTCTCTCTCTCTCTCTCTCTCTCTCTCTCTAGCTCTCTCTCTAGCTCTCTCTTTTTCCCCTTCTTTTCTCTATATTCCAATCACAGTCCCCTCAATCCTTTCCTCATTGTCCCACCCTCCTATCCCTTCTCCCATTCCCCAATACCCTTCTCAGAGAAGAGTACCTCTGAGTACCAACCAGTCCCAGCACGTCAAGTCTCATCAGGAGTTCATCTCTCCCTGAGGCCCAGCAAGGCAGTCCAGCTATGGGAACAAGATCCAAAGGCAGAAACAGAGTCCAAGTCAGAGACAATCCACACTCCAAATTATGGAGAACCCATATTAACCTATAATGCCAAGCTGTATCTGCTACATATGTTTAGGTGTCCTAGGTCCTTTCCATACATGTGTTTTTGTTGGTGGTTCAGTTTCCCTGGATCCCCATATGCCCAGGTTAGTTGATTCTGTAGGTCTTGTTTCCTTGACTCCTTGGGCTCCCTCAATCCTTTCGCTGACTCTTCCACAAGATTCCCTGAGATCTGCCTAATGTTTGGCTATGGGACTCTGCACCTGTTTCCATCGGCAGCTGAATGAACCCTCTAAGATTACATTTGTGCTAGACACCTGTCTGTAAGCATAGCAAAGTTACCATTAATAGTGTCAGGGGTTCATACTCTCCAATGGGGTGGGTCTCAAGTTGGGCCAGTCATAGTTTGGAAATTCCCTCAACTTCTGCTATATCTTTATTCCTGCATATTTTGTAGGCAGGGCAAATTTTGGACTAAAGGTTTTATGGGTGTTTAGTTGTCCTTCCTCCACCAGAAATTCTACCTGATAGAGGAGATGGTCATTTCAGCCTCCATATCTCTGGTTGCTAGGAGTCTCAGCTAGGGTCACCCACATATCCTTCAAGGGACCTTCCCATACCAGGTCTCCGACATGTTCCAGAGATTCCCCCAACCGATTCCTTTCTCTCTTTAAACCATCTCACCCCTCAACCCTGCTCTCTCCATACCTGATCCCCACTCTGGTTTCTCTCTCCATCCCTCACCTGCCAGTTTCCACTCCACCCACTTTCGATATCTGTTTTATTTCCCCTTCTCGGTGGACCCTCTTTGTTACTTAGTTTCTTTGTGCTTGTGAATTGTAACATAGTTATCCTGTACTTCATGGCTAGTATCCACTTATAAGTGAGTACATCCCATGCATGTATTTCTGGGTCTGGGTTACCTCACTTAGGATGGCATTTTCTAATTCCATCCACTTGCCTGCAAATTTCATACCTTTGTTTTTTATAGCTGAATAGTATTCCATTGTGTAAATGTGCCACTTTGGTTTTAATCCTTTCTTCAGTTGAGGGTCATCTGGGCTGTTTCAATTTTCTGGCCATTATGAATAAAGCTGCTATGAACATAGTTGAGCAAGTGTCCTTGTTAGCCAGGTCTTGTACCATCTTTTGTGTAAATGCCCAGGAGTGTTATAATGAGGTCTTGAGGTAGATATATCACAGTTTTCTGAGAAACTGCCAGATTGATTTCCAAAGTGTTTGTACAAGTTTTATATTGCTAGTACCACTAGCAATATAAAAGTTTTCTCCTTGCTCCAAATCATTTCATCATGAGCTGTCACTTGAGATTTTGATCTTAGCCATTCTGATGGGCATAGGTTGGAATCTGAGAGTAATTTTAATTTGCATTTCTCTGATAACTAAGGATTTTGGACATTTCTTTAAGTGCTTCTCTGCTATTAGAGAATCTTGTGTTGAGTATTCTGTTTAACTTGGTATCCTATTTTTAAAAATTATGTTATTTGTGTTTCTGGTGTCTAACTTCTTGAGTTCTTTATTTTGGGTTTCAGCCCTCAGTCATATGTAGGGTTGGTAGAGGTCTTTTCCTAATCTGTAGGCTGCCATTTGTCCTATTGACAATGAATGCCCTTTGCCATACAGAAGGTTTTAAGTTTCATGAGGTTCCATTTATTAATTGTTTCTGTCTGTACCTGAGCTGTTGATGTCCTTCCTGTTCAGATGATGTCCCTCCTGTACCAAAGAGCTTAAGGTTATTCTCTACTTTCTCTTCTATTGCATTTAGTATATCTGGTTTTAAGTTGAGGTCTTTGATCCTTTCGGACTTGAGTTTTGTGTAGGATGAAAAATATGGATCTATTTGCATTCTTCTACATGCAAACATCCAGATAAGGCAGCAACATTTGTTGAAGATGTTTTCTTATTTCTATTGTATGGATTTGATTTCATTGTCAAAAATCAGTTGTCTCTCAGTGTGTGTGTGTTTATTTCTGGGTTTTCAATTCATGTCCATTGATCAACCTGTTTGTTTTATGCCAATATCATGCAATTTTAAAATTACTATTGCTCTGTAGTGTACCTTGAAATCAGGCATGGTTATAATTTTAGAAGTTCTTTTATTGTACAGGATTTTTTCAGCTATCATAGGCATTTTATTTTTCCACATGAAGTTGAGAATTGCTTTTTCAAGGTCTATAAAGAATTGTGTTTAAATTTTGATGGAAATTGCATTAAATCTGTAGATTGTTTTTGGTAAGATGGCCATTTTTACATTAATCCTGCCAATTAATGAGCATGGGAGATCTTTCCATCTTCTGAGGTCTTCAATTTCTTTCGTCAAAGACTTGAAATTCTTGTCATACAGCAATTTCTCTTGCTTTGTTAGTTACAGCAAAATATAATATCTGTGGCTATTCTGAAGGGTGTTTATTCCTTAATTTATTTCTCAGCCCATTTATCATTTTTATGAAGGAGGGGGTACTATTTTTGAGTTAATTTTGTATACAGCCACTTTGCTGAAGATGTTTATCAGTTGTAGGAGTTATCTGGTAGAATTTGGGTGTCGCTTATGTATACTATCATATCATCTGTGATTGATTATACTATGACTTCTTCAATTTGTATCTCCTTGATTTCCTTTAGTTGTTTTATTGTGTAGCTAGAACTTCCATTACTATATTATTGAATAGATATGGCGAGAATGGACAGCATTGTCGTATTCCTGATTTTAGTGGAATTGATTTAAGTTTCTCTCCATTTAATTTGATGTTTGCTATTGGCCTGGTGTATATTGCCTGTATTGTTTTTAGGCCTGGGCCTTGTATCTCTGATCTCTGCAAGACATTTATCATGAAGGGGTGATGAATTTTTTCAAAGGCCTTTTCATTTTCTAACAAGATAAACATGTAGTTTTTCTTTCATTTTGTTTATATGGTAGATAATATTGATAGATTTTCATATGTTGAACTATCCCTGCATCCCTGTGATGAAGCCTATTTGATTATGTTGGATGAGGACAGACTGGGAGGGGGATAATGACTGAACTGTAAAAATAAAAAGATTAAAGAATAAAAATATTTCTATCTTGATGATTTGTCCATTGGTGAGAGTTGGGTGTTGAAGTCTCCCAATATTAATGTGTGAGTTCGATTTGTGATTTAAGTTTCAGTAATGTTTCTTTTGCAAACACGGATGCCCTTATATTTGTGGCATTGCTGTTCAGAATTGAGTTGTACTACTGCTGAATTTTTTCTTTGATGAGTATGAAGTGTCTTACCCCATTTCAAAAGAAATGGGAACCATACTTTTAGAGTGTTCCAAATTTTGTGGATATTTTCTGTCAGAATCCTTTCAGATTTAACATTTTCTTTTACAGATGTATGGATTTCTTCAATAGTATCTTCTCTGCCTGAGATTTTCTCTTTCATACCTTGTATTCCATTGGTGATTCTTGTGTCTATAGTACCTCTTCTCTTTGCTAGGTTTTCCATCTCCAGGATTCTATCAGTTTGTGTTTTCTTTATTGATTCTCTTTCCATTTTTAGGTCTTGGTCATTTTTATTCATATCATTCACCTGCTTGATTGTATTTTCCTGTATTTCTTTAAGGAATTTATTTATTCTTTTCCTCTTTAGGGTCTCTATCGTCTTATAAGATTTTATTTAAGGCTATATTCTTGTGCTTCAGCTGTGTTAGGATATCCAGGGCTTGCTGTGGTCTATTAGCCATATTGTCCAGGCTCTTGCTGGTTGTGTTTTTATAGTGGTCTTTAGCTATCTGGTTGTCCTTGATGTTGCCTGGATGTTTCTGGTACCTACAGAACTCCTTGAGGAAGGTAGACAGAACCCTGAATCTGACAGAGGATCTCAGGAAACAGCAAGTTTCTTATCTCTGGTGACTATGTCCTAGGTAGAACTGAATGTTCTTGGATTATGCAGGCCTCCTCGGGAAGCTAGGAAGAGCCATGGTCCTGAGGCTGGAGATTAGTAGTCAGAGTGCAGTTCACTTCTGCTTCTGTGACTTGGTGGGCCAGTCAGGCAGGAGAAGCATCTAACTTGGCATTCTGGGGGTTTGGAGGGAAGACAATGGATCTCAGTAGGGACAATTTGCAGCTCACCTCGGCTGGCTGTGCCCCTGATGGACCCAGCAGGCATGGGATAGGTAAAGCTGGGTCCAGCATGGGTGTTCCTGGGGCCCTACAAGCCTTGATGTTCCTGAATTTTGGCAATCCTCCTTGGGAGGGAAGGTGATAGAGCTGGTCAGGGGTGACAGTATGTAGCACACCTCTGCTGGCTATGCCCCAATTCTGTCATTTTCTTATCTGTAAAATTCCATTTCCCTGTTATTGTTAGGATTTCATAAATGCATTCCCTATTTGGACAAATAGATACCCAGATATCTACTCTTCATTGTGAACATTTCTTAAAGAAACCCATAGTTTGGTGGAAGGTACATATGCTGATAAACCAAGATGAAAAAGGTTTTGATGGTTATTCTACACATACATAGGAATAGTATTGAAGAAGATGAAGTAATTTGAGAAGGGTTCAAATTAGGAATTCTCATTGTTTAAGGTTGGTCACTTATTTGATATAGATAATGAAACAAGAGTTAAATTGATTTCAACATGCCCAGTGGAGAAAAGTAGCAGAAAAAAACTCAAAACATTGAAAAGCTGGGAAGGACATTTTATTTTGATGACTTCAATGAGAAACTTTGTTTTCGTTGACTTGGTGAGGCCTGTCATGAGCTAAAAATAGAGCACAGTCTGGATGAATTTGCTAGCTCTGTCTCTAGACAAGTCATTTTTACTCAGTCTTAGTGGAACATGGAGAAACAATGATCTTTTCCCTAATGAGGTATTTAAGTATTAAGTTAGTTAATGAATATCCAACATATACCCAGGTGTTAGGCATATCATTAACTTAGTGCTTACTGCTCTTTTAGCTAACATTATTATTGCTATTAGTGCCCTTATTTCTGTGAATAGAATTACTTTCTTTCTTTGTTCCTCAACATTTAAATTATAAATTTCAGTACATGCACTATGTCTTCCATGAAGCCTTTTGTAATGATTGATATGAATGATTATCATTTACTTTCTCGGGACTCCTGCAGCATTTCTTTCTCCTATACTTTCTAATTCTTTGCAATTCTGCACATATATAGGAATTAGCCTTATAATTTCTGTTATACTGTGGCTTCCTTTAAGGTAGAACAGCACTTTGAACATGTTAAGTTGATAGTTAAGTAATATGAATTTATAGTAATTTGTGGTCATTGTTATTATTACCATTGGGAATCATTGGCATAGTTGCTATTGTGAACTCTGAGAATTAATGTGCTGTAATTTATAAGTATGAACTAATTTGAATGATTTAAAATGTATTTAATTATGGTTAGCCAAGTTATATTGTTATAAGAATGAAATATTTTTTTTTAAAAACAATTAGGTGGTTTCAAGATGTTAACTGATACTGAAAGATCATTTGTTTATAAATTGAAAAATATTTTACTTTACAATTCCTAAAATGGAAGAGAAATTTAAAAAATATAAAGCAACATTCATGAATTTATAGAATTGTATATCCTATCTGTCTTAGTTAGTTTCATTGCTGTGAAGAGGCATCATGACCAATGCAACTCTTATAAAGGCAAACATTTAATTGGGCTGCTTACAGAGCTGCTTCAGATGTTCAGTGTATTATTATCATGGTGGGAAGCATGTCAGTGTGCAGGCAGCAATAGTGCTGGAGTAGCCAAGAGTTCTATATCTTGATCCAAAGGCAGCTAGGAGGAGACTCACTTCCAAATTGGGAGAAGCTTGGTCACTCTGAGACCTCCAAACCTGCCTATACAGTGACATACTTCCTTCAACAAGATCTTCCCTATTCCACTGAGGCCATACATCCTACTAATGCCACTTCCCATGGGTCAAACATATTCAAATCACTACACTATCTGACTTCTTTTATGATTCAACTATTTCATCTTATAGGTAAGGAGCCATGATTATTCGAATAAATAAAAATAAGCATAAAAGCAATTTAGACATAAATTTTAAAAATATAAACATGGATGTCTCCATTTACTTATTTTATTATATGACACATTTTTGAAGACTGGGAAGGAAAATGAAGAAGTAAATTCACAATAACAAATTAAGAAAAGAGGATTAGAATGAGTGTTAGGATGAATCAGGTTAGTTAATTATTTTTACTAGCCACCTGCAGTAAGGTTGCTTAAATATAGAAACTTTAAATAACAGAATTTAGCCTTTCAGATTGTAAGCCAGATACTAATGTAGCAATGATGCAACATTAGTGCCTCCATTGAAAGTACATATATCTACAATGGTTTGCAATGTAAGAGGAAAACACTTGGATGTTTGAGAAACATCATTGTGAAAAACGTGATTGAAGATTATATACCTGGATTTCTATTTCCAGCCCCATCTCTTGTTTTGTGACATTTTGCTAGTTTATATTTTAGTTAAGCCTTAATTTTCTCTTTTATAGGAGGACATACTGTTGTTGATTTTCTTATAGGACATACAAAATATTTATCTGTATTTGGTTAACAATGTGTATATAACCCTCTAAAATATATCAACTTGAAGCCAATACTTTTTACTATAAATTAGATTGATATTAAAACTTTTGGGGTAAAGACATTATTTTGGATCATGGAGAGATATTGAGCTTTTCCTGATTGTGGAACTGAAATCAGTTCCTTGTGATAGAAAGAGCTTCCAAATTAAAATAATATAGGTACAAGGATAAGCTGCAACATATGGATTTTTGCATTTGTCAGATACTTATATGTGTCTATAATATGCATGCATATATGAGTACTCTTGCGTGTGGAGACTTGACATTGGAATTGGATGTCTTCCTTGGTTATTTTCCATGAAATAGATTGAAGTAGGGTCTCTCACTGTGTCAACCTCCCTGCTTTGTCTGCATTTCTGAGCTGTTCTAGGAATGCCCTTCTCTCATTCTCTCAAGTACTGGGATTGTAGGTTGGGTGTTCCATACCATTTGGCATTTACGCAGGTTCTAAGGATCTTAAATCTGTTTACTGAATCATCCTCTCATGCTGTTGTCAAAATTTTATAGGTAAATTAAGGCAAGTTTTTGAGGGGCTTGTGAGCCAAATGTTTTGGGATCACAAAAATTACAGACAAAAACTTAACATAAAACATTAACTCTCAAAGATCAACAATTATTTTGCATCAGATTAGGACAGTTCTTCAGAGCAATTTGGGATAATTTGTTGGTTCATTTATTATTTTCTATTAATCAATTTATTCTTTTACATTTCAAATGATATCCCCCTTCCAGGTTACCCATCCACAAACCCACATCCCATCCCGCATATCCCCTCCCCTTTGCCTCTATGAGTGAGGGTGCTCCTTCACCAATTCACCTACACCTGCCTCACTGCTTTAGGACCCTCTACCCTAGGGCATCAAACCTCTCCCCTCCCCTTGATGTCAGATAAGCCATCCTCTGCTACATATACAACTGGAATAAGGGGGTCTCTCCATGGTTGGTGGTTTAGTCCCTAGAAGCTCTGGGTGTTCCAGTTAGTTAATATTGTTCTTCCTATGGGGTTGCAATCCCCTTCAGCTCCTTCATTCCTTCCCCTTGGGGTCCCTGAACTCAGTCAGATGGTTGGCTCTATCTTCATCTGTATCAGTCAGGTGCTGGTAGAACCTCTCAGGTTAGTATAGACATACTAGGCTCATGTCAGCAAGTGTTTCTTGGCATCAGCAATGATGTTGGGTTTGGTGTTTGCAGATGGCATGGATCCCTAAGTGGTGCATCTCTGGATCTCCTTTCCTTCAGTCTCTGCTCCAGTTTTTGTCCCTGCATTTTCTTCAAATAGGAATAATCCTGGGTTAAAAGTTTTGAGAGGGTGTATGGCCCCATCTCAACTGGGGGCCTTGCTGATCTACTGGATATGTTCTCTACAGGTTCTATCTCCCCCTTGTTAGGTATTTCAGCTAACGTCATCCCTGTCAGGTCCTGGGAATCTCTTGCTTCACTGGCATCTGGGACTTTCTAGTGGCTACCCCCAGTTCCCAATCCCTGACTGCTACATATTTCTATTCAATTTCCTCACCCTCTGTACTACTCTCCTGTCCCTTTCCATATGTGATCCTGCCCCCTTTTCCTTCCCTCTCCTCTCTACCTCCCAGTTCCCTCCCTCCTTCTACCTCCTATGATTATTTTGTTCTGCCTACTATGTAGGATCGAAACATCCACACTTTGTGCTTCCTTCTTCTTAAGCTCCATATGTTTTGTGGGTTGTACCATTTATAATAATAATACAGTTATTTCTATTTCTGTTCTACAATACATTTTGTTGTTCTCTTTTTTAATATCTTTTTTAAATTTTTTTATTTTCTGTATTCTTTGTTTACATTACAAAGGCTTTCCCCTTTCCCAGTTCCCCCTTACCATATGTCCCATAAGTCCTCTTCCCTCCACCCATCCCCCAATCACCCTCCCCCCATTTCTCTGTTCTGATACTCTCCTACAAAACTGGTCCAGTCTTTGCAGGACCAGGGTCCTCTCCTTCTTTCTTCTTGGGAATCTTTTGATTTGCTAATTGTGCCTTGAGTATTCAGAGCTTTTGGGCTCATTAATATCCACTTATCAGTGATTGCATTTCATGTGTATTCTTTTGTGATTGGGTTAACTCACTTAGGATGATATTTTACAGATCCAACCATTTGCCTACAAATTTCATGAATTCATTATTTTTAATTCTGAGTAGTATTCCATTGTATAAATATACCACATTTTCTCCTTTGAGGGACATCTGAGCTCCTTCCAACTTCTGGCTATTATAAATAAGGCTGTTATGAACATAGTGGAGCATGTGTCTTTATTGTATGCAGGGGGATCCGCTGGGTATATGCCCAGAAGTGGTATGACAGGGTCCTCTGGAAGTGTCATGCCCAAGTTTCTGAGGAACCTCCAGACTGATTTCCAGAGTGGTTGTACCATCTTGCAATCCCACCAACAGTGTAGGAGTGTTCCTTTTTCTCCACATTCTTGCCAGCACCTGTTGTCCCTTGAGTTTTTAATCTTAGCCATTCTGAGTGGTATGAGGTGGAATCTCAGGGTCTTTTGATTTGCATCTCCCTGATGACTAATGATGTTGAACATCTCTTAAGGTGTTTCTCGGCCATCCGAATTTCTTCTGTTGAAAATTCTTTGTTTAGCTCTGTACCCCATTCTTTGATAGGGTTATTTGGTTCTTTGGGGTCTAATTTCTTGAGTTCTTTGTATATATTGGATATTAGCCCTCTGTCAGATGTGGGGTTGGTGAAGATCTTTTCCCAATTTGTTGGTTGCTGTTTTGTCCTTCTGACAGTGTCCTTTGCCTTACAGAAACTTTGTAATTTTATGAGGTCCCATTTGTCAATTCTTGATCTTAGAGCATAAGCTATTGGTGTTCTGTTCAGAAACAAACCATTAGTTTCTAAAGATATCTCAGTGAATAGGGGTGTGAAGTGATTTTCCTGCTTTTCTTACAGTTGAGAACGTTTTGTAACTCACTAATGGCCCGTCTGAGAATTTACATACCATGTGACAGGATGGATAGTATTTCTTTCATTGGACTGCACAGATGAGTGCTATGTAACCATAGTGCACTAGGTTTAAAAGTAATATAATTTGGAGTGTATACTAGGAAATAGTAATGAACTCTAAACTACACCTACTAGAAACTAGAAATGCTAGTGTTGTGGTTCTAGTACTATAGAAACAAATGATAGGGTTTATCCCTATCTTAAAGCAAGTAAAAACTCAAACACTAATTGAATAAACAATTCTGATAATTTTCATGGAATCATTATTATTATATAAGTGTTTGCTTTGACACGAAGGATAGCAACTATGTCCTTTAACTAAAAAATAGGGCAGATGTTTTGATCAGAAAGTAGTAACAATAACCCCACAAAATAAGAGAATTTCTGCATGTAAAATTAACTTTCTTGATTTAGCCTGAAATTTTTTATCAACATAATAATGTGATGTGCCAATAAAATGGTAAAACTTGAGAATTAAGCCTTGAATTAAAATGATATAGGAAAAAGCATCTAGGAGTACCTCTTTCTAGGATTCATCTTTTCTAGAAAATCTGTTCAGTTCTTGTACCACCAATAGTCTCATGCATCATATATGTCTTGTTTTCCTAACAATCACTTAATCTTTTATACCAGTAGGATGAATAGTGCCATTAATTTACTTTTTTATATACCCAATATTGTTCACATCATTAGGTGTTTCAATAATAATTGTTAAAAGACATGTGAATTAATGAGCAAGCAGGAATAAAGTATAGCTAATTTTCAACTACTACACAAAGTGATATTAAATAAAAATAGATTAAATATTACTGGTCCCTCAGCAGTTTAACTTTGTCTATCTCTCCAGAGTTTCCTAGGGACATGGATAATTTTTTAATACTAATAATGGGACTAAAACTTTTTGTTCAGGTTAAATCAATTTAGTGTGTAGGACAACTGTTGAAGACACTACTAAGAATCATTTATTAATTACTGAACATTTGGAGTAGTGCATGAATACAGTGGCACTAAACAATGATATACAATAGATAACAGGAAATGTTGGAACAGGAGTAAAACTAGTAGTTTTCAGAGTTGACCTATAGCCTCTTTCAAAATGATAGCTTCCATCTGTTCAAACAACAACAATACCTAAAGCAAGTGAAACTAGTTTTGAAGCAAACAGGTGAACCATATGTAAGACAAAGCAGCACCCCAAAGGCATTCTTAGTACATGGTCATTATTTAATCCCTGACAAAATAAACAGTGCTGACAGAATGTGTTGAACAGCTATGATGTATGAACAGTGTCAATTCAGTAGGCTGATAACCTATAGCTTGACTTTCTTATCTATAAACTTTGACAGAGACTTGATTTTGTTATTGTTAGTGTATTAACTTGTTCCTTTGAGAGCAAAAGACAACCTTTCTACTATGTAATGGAGCCCTAGATCACTAAGCGAGGGATTTGGGGAAATACTAATGAAGATCTGGGTTTAGCAATGAACCATCCTACACACTTAGATTCCTCTTCAGTAGCTGTTTCTCAGTATGAGATGACAATTTTTGCATATCAACAGCAGGCAATAAACTGTCATATCATTAAATTACTTATGCCAAATAATCATGACAACTTCCTTTTTGAAAATAATACTTCACTAGAATATGTACTACCTTTTCTAAATTAAACATTGCTGCGTAATAAATTAATATTTTGGTCTCGTGAATTGTAATTCGAAAATAACAGCTGTTCCTGGTTAGAACCCAATATTTGCTTTTCTAATAGTTTTCCTATCGTTGTGAATACAGCAGGAATTTCACAAGCTGTCAAAAAAAATGGGAAAGTAAATCAGTCCCATTTCAATGTGTCTGGGAATTAGAAGAAACTAATGTTTTAGTGACAACTTTTCAAACAATTTGCTTTTACTTCGTGGAATGCTTTCCATTACTGTGGTCATGTTCACTCATAATAGATTAATCCCCTGTGCCAACTTGAAATTCTTATCTCAGATCCCAAATTAAAAGTTTTTTGGAGCTAGTAAGCCAATCCTGATTGTTCTTGTTTTGTTGTTGTTTTTTTTTTTCTCCTTTCCCAAGGGACAATCTCCTTTACAATATTTCCTCTAAAGAACATCCCCTCTAATCTGACCTCCGCTGTCCTTGTTCTTTTCTGTTTCTAGGAGCTTCAATTAATTGTCCAGCCCATTTTTCTGCCACACTTGCTGTGTCTGTCTATCCATATTAATCATGCAGTTTATTGTCAAACTCGTGCTTCAGACATGAGAATGGTTTCCTGAGCTCTCCTGTATTTGGCAGCTGTATCAGGTGTTAGTCTACAGGATGAGTTTCTGGTGTAGATTTATTGCCAATGTGCCCTGAGCACCTGTGTCTTATAAACTAAAATAGCATTAATGAAAAAATTCCGGGACTTAAAAGCAGATTAGATCTTTTTGGACTCCCATAGCTGGGATATTATCTGTCTTTTATTATTTTGAATAAAAGAATGGGCTCACTTCTGGAGAAATGGTTAGATGTACTTGGTCAAGGTTGTCTACTTTCTTCCCTGTTCTCTGTGGCGTGCATCAGTCACTAGAAACACAGCTCTCACAGAAGCAACACATTCTAATTCATTTTCTTTGTTTAATTCCATTATCCTTTATATTTTTCCTATAAGAAAAGGATAAATAAGCTTTCCATTCACATTCTACATCACCTCAATTTCAAATGATGTAAGGTCTTCATTATGACTTAATTTTTAAAATTACTTTATTTATTTACATTCCAGTCATTGCCTCCTTAAGTTCCCCATCCCACAGCTCCTCATCCCATTCCTCCTCCCCCTAATTTTTAACATGTATCTACATTAAAGGTCTGGATGGCTGTTAAGTTTTTCCTGAGGTCTTTCCTCCTTCTCTCTTGCCCCTTTTCCCTGTTCTTGTACTGACATTTACTTTTGGATATTCTCAAAATATCTTAAACATATTTCTCTAAATATTCATATAACGAATGCAACATCACCTGCATAGTTTTTGTCACTGAACTCTCTATGGAGAAAAAAATGGTGCCGTACATTGTCTCCAGTTAATGATTTCTAGTCGGAAGGAAATTAAAATATATTCTTTAATCAAGCAGAAATTCTAAGAAGCTAGAATTCTATACTTAGGAATACATACATACATACATACATATGCATATAATAACAATTAGTGAAGAAAGTAAAGGCCATTAATTTGAAAGAAACGGGGGAGAGGTGTTTGTGAGTATTTTGAGGGAAGAAAGGTAAAGAAGAAATGTTGTAATCATATTAAAATCTCAAAAAACAAAGCTGAAAACTAACAAAAAATAAGAGGTGAAAAGGGAATTCTGTGTCTATGTTTGTGCAAAGAACCTTGCATTTCTAAGCATCTGTGAAAGACATATGTTTAGAAAATCAATTAATTTGCATGTATTGAGAACTGTATTTTGTATCCACAAGGAAAATCCACAGGGATAGAAATAAAGACTTTTATTTTTTTTGAATAAAAGAATGGTCAGTATAACTTCTAAGAACTTATTTGTTTTATGTAGTGTGGATGAATACAACTCAGTCAATTAACTTCAGAATTCTATACCTGCAAGTCACTTGTCCTATGGTTTACTACCTTTAGTAACATTAATTGCTTTTGTTTAATATATTTAATACATGCCTGTATTCAATGTGTTCTTTCTTACAATTTTATATAGTACTTTTATTTTATTATTTTAAATTTTTCATAAAATATATGTCGATTATCTTCATCCTCTCCATTATCCCCCCATCCTTCTCTCTCGCTCATCTATCTGTCTCCACATATGCATGTATTTAATTGGTTGCTTTCAGATTATACTTATTGGCAAAATTAGAGAAAGAGGTTCTTTTCTGCTGAGAGTGAGCATAGTAGATTTACTTAATCTTTACAAAGAATATTTTCTCACTCTCAGTCATTGTGTCAGGTAATGGAAATTCCTGAAAATGTAGGTGTAGAGGGAAATTCTGTGGGATTATATCATCATGAGATAGATCGGTTTTTATAGGCAATCTCCTGATTATTGAATTAAGTGTAGGTTACCATAAACTGCACAAATGATTACTAGCTTCAGTAGGTAGCATGTCTAGGAAACAGGTCCTAATCTTTGTCATAAAAGAAATTGTTGTTCAAATCCAACAATTGAAGCTATTTTGACCCGGAACTACTGTCTGAGACTTTATGAACTTAATATTCTTAGCTGCAGAACTAAAATAAAATTATCTTGCTAGGCCATTTTAGAAATTAGAGACTTGACACATTTCAGTGCTCAGTGAATGGAAGACCCACCTGCAGTGAATATCCCCATTGAGGGATTTGTCCTTTTGGCTTTAGGTTCTAATGGAGAAGAAAACCTGCTAAGGAATAAAGGAAACTGGCTAGTGAATCGCACGTACCTCAGTGATGGAAAGGCATGCCAGCAAAGGCACAGCGCCAGGACCATATGCCAATTAAAGAAGCAAGTGCACTTTCTCTGTGTCTATATTTTAATATGCTCTAGGTCTCTGAATAAGATAGTTTTCTTTTGACTGAAATAAACATCACTGATGACTTTATTGTCTTGTGATGCATAAATGAGTAGGCAGACTGTTAATAAATTTTTTTGTGACAGACGCAGACACACACACTTTCTTTTGCTTACAGAATTATAAATTAACATCTTTACCAAGGCCTCCCTTAAAATATTCCATGGACTTTATGCCTTGTCTAATAAAATCACAAGTACTGTACAAGTATTTGTGCCTAAGCATTTTTCTTTTTTGTAACAGAACACATTTACATGAACAAAAAACAGAACCTGTCACATTTCCCAGCAGCTTATTTTTATGCTATAATTGTGTTACAGAAAATTTACCCTCTGTGTAACCCTTAATCATATTCACATGCACCTAAAGTGTATTGCTTAAAGTCAGAAGTTAATAATAATAACATGCCTCATTTGCATTTATGTAAAATTGAAAGAACACAAGGAATTGTAAATGTTTAAAATTATTTGCTTCATTAAGAGGTGAATTAGTAAGGGTTTGTGCATATAAATTCTCTCACATTTTAATTATTTTGATCATATTTCACTTATTCTTTGCCCAGAGAACATGTTGAGAAATTTCAAAGATTAGTATATTGAATGCTGCTTTTTACTGGGTTTAAATAACTTTTTATATAATAAATCAAACCCAAAGGAAAATGTAAATAATTACATATTATGTAGGAGCTTTAGAAACTGATAGTATAAGGCTAATTTTCATGTATTTATACAAGCATAAAACATCTTTCTGTTCTAGACTGTTCTTTTTATTTCTACTTATTATACACAAAAGTACATAGTACTTTACAATATATACTTGTACTCAGATTTTTTGGAATAATGGTAGATTATGAAGGTGAACTTTATGGCACTTCTTATGAAGCTTTAAAATAATGAAACTATTTTATGGTTATGAGCAAATGCTTCCATTCTTGTTCCCAACAACTCTTTTTAAGTGCTTACAATACCAGTTCACAGTACACTGCTTCATAATTTAACGTGAGCTTTAACTCATGTTATCTCATTGTGTTTCTCATGTGTATCTCATGCAGCCTTAGAAACCAGAGTCCCTTATGAATGGTTAAACAAGAATAACAAGATTATTCGAGTTAGTAATATTTTCTTATTATTTGAGTTGGTTCTTGAAGAATGATATATTTGACTAGGTTTCAGCCAGGATTGAGGATATTCCAATGGGAAAATGATACAAATAAGTGAGAAAGCATAGTTATGCCTGAGAATTTTGTAAAAGTAGATTATACTTGAAATAAAAGAACCAGAATGAAGTTTTTTGTTTAAAATGACAAATAATTGAAGGATTTTTTTAACTTTCTGAATCTTTAGATTCTACATCCCAATGCTGACTATTATTATATTAAGAAGCAAGATTTGTGGAGTGAAATTTTATTTGATCCATGTAATTAGTTTTTAAATTAACTAAAATTACAATATAACAACATTAGTATCAACTTTCCTTGATAAATCTACTTGTATTATAAAATCATTCTAGTTTTGAAAAAAATTTGCAAGACATTTATTGAAGGAAAGAATTTTTACTTATCCCTTGTTAGTTATCGCTGCTTTTATTAGCAACAAAACTTGGTTTGTTATGTAGTATACATTTCAAAGTACTTATATTTCTACCATTGATATTGCAACCATAAAAATAAGTTTGTAGTTTCATGGAGAGTATAAATAAGACAAGGTTCCATTGGAGAGTCAAGAACATGGGACAAAATATAGCTGCAAGAATTATGCTTAAGCCAATAATGTGCATGTATGAACGACAATAGCAATCAAAAATCTTCTTACAATGTAAATGTAGTTCATTGTTTGGTGGCACTAAAGGACATGTCATCTTTCTAATTACATGTTTCAGAGGTTCCCATAGAGCCGAAAGGAATTGTATACAGAATACATTAGGAGATAAGGAAAATAGGTCTTCTACAAGATGCAAAAGCTTCATATTCAAGATCCTGTTCATTGTTGTTAAAAATCAATTGAACATATATTTTAAAAACCTATTTTTTTCTGTTTAGATTTAATTATTTTCTACCATGGTATAAATTGGTCAATATTTTAGCCACAATATTTTTTAATTTTATTTAATCATTTTTACATTCCAGATTTTATCCCCCTCCTGATCCATCCTCTGACTCTTCCACATCCTATACCTGTCTCCACGAGGATGTACCCACCTCCCATCCCACCAGATAAAATTTAATGATGTGAAAAATTATTTTTATCTCCTATTTACACTTTATGTATCTAAGTTGTTAGAATTACTGCTAATTTTATCTGTTTCTGGAGATGACTTTTTATATGAACAAGACCAGCACCAGTACCTTTCAGAGCTTTTGTAGACTCTGTGATATCTCTTTTGCTTTAATTCTGATGTGTACTTTGGTTGATTCTCCTACCTAGTAATATAACAAAATCGAGTGTACATATGCCTATATTGTTTAGTGTTATTCTTAGATTTTTTATCATCAGAAAATTTGAAAACATCTCTCTCTCTCTCTCTCTCTCTCTCTCTCTCTCTCTCTCTCTGTGTGTGTGTGTGTGTGTGTGTGTGTGTGTGTGTTCTAAATTCATGATTGTATACACACAGGAAAGGCAGAGGATGGCCAGTGTCCTGCTCCATAACTTTCCCCAGTTTCTTTTCTGAACCTGGAACTAGATAGTCAGCTAGGAAATCCCCTTGACACGCTTATTTTCAGCTCCTACAGATCTGAGGATATAATCATATGCTTGGCCATACCTACATTTTTGAATAGGCTAGAGATTTGAAGTAAGGTTTGACCACTTGTTCAATAAGTACTCTTACCTGCTGATCCATTTTTCTAGCTCCTATCATCAGGGTTTATCCTTGTTATACTTTTTAAAAAAATATGCAAAAAGCAAGAGGAATTTTATTCAATCCAGCAGGCCTTGCACATGGAGAGAGAAGGACCCTGTGCCACCCTGCAGTGGGCCTTTATGCAGTCTTCAGGGCAGGAGCCATTAGACACAATGTGACTGGCAGAATAGTGTGACTTTTAAACTAATTGGTCTCTAGGGAATGAGGTATGCGTGGCCAATGGTCAGTCCTTTGGAATGTGTCCCCACCCACAGATTGGTTCTTATCTTGTGGTCTGAGGAATGTCAATTAGCCTCTCTCTTCCAGGAGGGGAAAGTGTTCCAAGACCTTTCCAAAGTTCCTGAGTTAACCCTTTCATTCACCCTTTACTTTGTGCATGCTTCAATCCTGAAGCAATTGCTGGTATTCTAATAGCTCATGCTCCTAGTCTTCTGTTTCTAGTTCTTTGTATCTCTGCTTTAAGATCATTAGCTGCACTGTACCTAAGTGTGTCTTAACAATAGCAACCAAGTGGTCCAAAATGTAGGGGCCAAAAGTCAACTATAGCTGGAGAACAATCAGGGGTCCTAACAGGGTTAACAATCCCGAATGGTCCATATAAGAACAGCACTTCTCAGCTAAGGCAGCACATAGCCCTCCTATCCTGCAGTACTATTTCTGATAATGAAGTCAGTGATTCTTGAAGGTGACTGATGGAAATTTCTATTTTCTCTATATCAAAATCAATGGCAGCCCTCGGACTGTCATAACTTTTCCCTTGTAAGACCTGAGTGGAAGTCCTGGTGGCTGCCCCGGCCATCTCTAACCCCAACAGAGGGGAGACAGTGAGTGCTGTAACAGGTTTGCCTATGGGCACATAGGATGGGAGAAGGAACCAGAATCCAACGATACCACCAGGCAGTCATGATTAAGGTTCAGTGATCTTGAGCTTGACAGATTGTCTATCTTCTGTCCCATCCAGCAGGGAGTCTCTAGAGGGCGGTTCATCAGCAGGTTTCACAGGGAAAGCATATACCCAGGCTGCGGTACTGTCCACCTTGAGGCCTGTGGGAGTGGATAGCAGAGCCAGAAATGGTCCATTCCATTGTGGTTGTAGTGACTGTCCCTGATGTCTCCCTACATAGATCCAGTCATCAGTCTGGAAACGGTGAGTGGTCTCTGTCATCCCTGGAGCATTTAAAGCAGACAGTTTGGGCTAAATCTCATGTTGTGGGATACCTCCTTGTAGGTTCCAGTGGACCCTAAAGAGCTGGGGTACCAAACAGGATCTCAAAATGTCTCGTTCTTCGCTCCCTCTCCTCCTTTCAGTCCCTCTGAGCTACCTTCTCTCAAACCTCTCATATACTTCCCCACTCTCAAGTTGATGACCAATTTTCTTTGATTATTTTTGTTGCACGGATATATATGAATTTAGCCTATGCTATAAACACAACATTTGCAGCCAGTTTTTGTTGTTTGTGTGTATATAGTTTCAATACTGACCCATTCTGCATTAGATAATCAGTAAGGAAGCTCATCCCAGCGAAAGGCTAATTCTCTTTCCCCCATCAGTTTTTGCTTGACTGTAGTTCTTTCTGTATAGATGGGACCCTGTAAAATTTTCCCTCTTCTATGTTGTCATTTCTATCATAGTGCCATTATTCCAGTCTTTTTTATGCAGCCATTTCATGGAAAGACTGTTTACCACACAAGTCCTGGTACTCTAGCTCTAAAAATCTTTCTGTTCCTTCTTTCTTAATGTTCCTTGAGACATAGATATAAGGATATGATGTCAAATGCACCTAGAATTTATCAGTTTGTAGCAAACTTACAGTTAAGTAGGTTCCTTTCTAAAGTCCATGACCTCACTAATTTTTGAAAGTTGACTAGGATTCAGTACTAGGAATGATTTCTCTTCTGCTAAGTGGATCTTAAGTCCAATTTTATAGTCATTAGATGCCACCAACAAGAGGACATTTTAAATATTTATCCGTATTATTTCAAATTGTATATACATGTTTATGTCTGTGGGCTATGCACGTGTTCACAGAGGCCTGAGATATTAGGTTCACCAGAGATAGAAGCAGCTGTGAGCAGCCTAGCATGGATGGTGGGAATGGAAATCAGAATCTCTGCAAGAACAGGATGTATTTTTAGAGGCTGAGAGATGGCTCAGCAGCTACACACACACACACACACACACACACACACACACACACACATTCAGTAGTATGTACATCTCTATGTCACCTAACATGCATGCATGCTTTCAGAAAAATCTACAGATTCTACAAACACAGCTGAAACGTTAAGCAAGTATATCATAATATTGGAACACTGAAGTACCAGAAAAAGGCAGGTTTTAATTTTTTTCTTTATAGGAATAAAAGGAATCTAGTGCACATTTACATTTTCCTATTTGTGTTGACAGTTTTTGAAAATAGATTTCAGAGTAAAATGCCAAATTAATAACATTAAATGAGCTTAGAATTCTCAATTTTCCCTGGCACACAGTGACATTAATCCTTTCTGACAAAAAGGGGGTTACTGCCACTGCTTAATCCTGTTATAGAATTCTTTTTATAGTCATTAATATACATTCATAAAAATGGGAAAGTTCAGAAATGTTATATGGGAAAAATGCTGTTTGCCTTAATCTTAGAGGAGCACTCAGGTGTCCTAGAAATTCATAGCAGATATTTTTGATCTTAAACATTTTAGTTGTAGGGCCCAGGTTACATTCAGTACCATACTATGCATTATAGAATTAAAGTGGTATGTCTTATTTATAGAATGGATTTTGTTACTTTTAAAAAGAGCTCGTTCTATCCTTCTACCATGTGAGTTCTGGGGATAGAACTTTGATTGTCAGGGTTGGTGGCATGTGCCTTTACTTGCTGAGCCACCTTTTGAGCCCTAGGATGAAATGCGATATAAGGCAGTTTTGTCTTGACTCCAGACTATTTATTAATGTTAAAAAACCCCTCATTTATTAATTGTATTTAAATTTCAATTTATTTATGAAATTAATTTTAAAATAATTAGAGTACTTATATTTATTTTATTTTATGTCTTGTATGTTTTGCCTGCATGTATGTCTGTGTAGCATGTTTGTTCCTAGTGCCCATGGAGGTCAGAAGAAGGAATCAGATCTCCTGGGAACAGAGAAATGGGGGGGTGATTGGGGAATGGGCGGGGAGAAGAAGACTTATGGGGCATATGGTGAGGGGGGAACTGGGAAAGGGGAAAGCCTTTGGAATGTAAACATAGAATATAGAAAAGAAAAAAGAAAAAAACACAAATAAAAAAAACAAACTATTTTGAGTTGCCATGTAGATGCTGGGAACTAAATTCCAGTTCATCTGGAAAAGCAGGCAGTATTCTTTATTGAAGAGGCATCTTGCCAACTTATTATGTATGAGGTTTCTTTCACTTGGAGATTTCTTGTTTATTTTTGAGAAATTGTTGATGTGTGTCACATTATATAGAATTGTCTAGACCATATAGATTATATATAAAGAAGGGAGAGAAGCTGTGTCAATGTTAAGCATTAAAAATCTAGAATATAAAAACATACATTTTCCATTTTTTTGAGCTATGGATACCAACTGTCAATATACAAATAGCTCCACAATGAGTTATTTCAGACATGTAGTTGTCATATTGACTCCTTAAATATTATTATCCTTATTTCACAGATGAGAAAATGAAGATAGGAAATGATCAGCAAGTTTTCTAAAGTATCATGTCCTCTTCAAACCATTTTTTCAAAATTGACCTTACTGGACTTTATCAACAAATACTTGCATGTACATTTCTGATAGCTATACATATTTAAATGTGATCAGTTCTGTTAGGACTCCCTGCTTTTGTAGAACAAATACTCATTTTATTGTGATATGGAGTATTCATTTATTTATTCTTTCCCTTTTATTGAAAATATATTTTTCTCATACAATATATACCCCCTCTACTGCTTCCTGTCCCTTCCCTCCTCCTCTCTGCCCCAGATCCAGTCCCTTTCTATCTCCCATTAGAAAAGAACAGTCATAAGAGAGAACTATAAAACATAACAAAATAAAATATGATAAGATAACAACTAAAATTTAGGCAACAAAAACCAAAAGAAGAAAAAGAGCCCAGAAAGAAAGCACAAAAATCAGAATCACAGTGTTCCACATACTCAGGAGTGCCATAGAAGTACTAAAGCACGATTAGCTGAGTGTAAGCAGAGAGTAAGAAAGCAGTGTGAGAAATGGTGGGGTGGTGATTGGGGAATAGGTGGGGTGGGGTGGGGGGGTGGAAGAGGACATACGGGACATATGGTGAGGGGGGAACAGGGAAAGGGGAAAGCCTTCAGAATGTAAACAAAGAACATAGAAAATAAAAAAAGGAAAAAAAGAAAGCAGTGTGAGGTATGTTCAGTTCTCAGTTCTTGGCTAAGGATGTGGCATAGCTACATGGGTGCCTGCTTCGACTTCTTGGAAATGATAGACTGTAAACTGACTATATTGCTTGTTGTCAGAATATTTGGTCACTTATTCTCTCTCTCTCTCTCTCTCTCTCTCTCTCTCTCTCTCTCTCTCTGTTTCTCTGTTTCTGTCTTTGTCTCTCTCTTCATCTCTGTCTCTGTCTCTGTGTCTCTTTCTGTCTCTCTTTGTCTCTGTTTCTGTCTTTGTCTCTCTCTTCATCTCTCTGTCTCTCTGTCTCTGTCTCTGTCTTTGTCTCTCTCTCTGGCAGTTGTTTTTTGTATTTGCTCCTAACTGCTATAGGATGAAGTTTCTCTGTTGGCTGAGGAAGGCACCGATCCATGAATGTAGTAGTTATTTTATCGTTATTTTTCTTTCTTTATTACCTTTATTTTTTTACAGTCCAGGCATTACCCCCTTCCATTCCTCCCTCTTATACTTCCTCATCCCATTACTCCTCCCACCCTCTGTGGTGTGTGTGTGTGTGTGTGTGTGTGTGTGTGTGTGCGCGAGCGTGTCGGGGACCTGGGAACAGCTCCTATATGCTGCCTGGCTGGTGGCTCACTGCCTGAGAGACCTCAGGGGTCTGGGCAAGTTGAGACTGCTGATCTTCCCAGGGGGTCACCCTTCTCCTCAGCTTCTTCCAGCCTTTCCCTAATTTAGCCACAGGAGTACCTGGCTTCTTTCCATTGGTTGGGTGTAAGTATCTGCATCTGTCTCTGTCAGATGCTGGTTGGGCCTCTCAGAGGGCAGCCATGCTAGGCTCCTGTCTGTAAGCACACCATAGCATCAGTAATAGTGTCAGGACTTGGAGCCTCCCTTTGAGATGGATCCCAAGTTGGGCCAGTCACTGGACCTCCTTTCCCTCAGTCTCTTCTCCAATTTTGTCCCTGCAGTTCTTTTAGACAGGAACAATTTGGCATCAGAGTTTTTGCCTCTGTGATGGCAAATCCATCCCTCCCCTGGATGCCCTGTCTTTCTGCTGGAGGTGGAACCAGGAAAGGGAAAATCATGTGGAATGTAAAGAATATAGAAAATAAAAAATAGTTAAAAATTTTATAAAAAAATTCTTAAAGATGAAGGTTTTAAATATGTTAATATACACAAGTAATAGCTTAAGATATTAAACTACATAAAATTAAAATCAACAGGAATGCTTTTATAATAAATGACTAGTTTCAAGTTGTTTAACCATTCATAAAATAAATATTTTGTTTTCACAGCAGAGTTGAAAATAATCATTTGCTTATTCAGTGTTTCATAAAATATACTTTACACAATAAGAATTCCAATGCAAAGTTTGAATTGTAGCTTAACAGAGATGTTTATTGAATCTATATTAAAGGTCAAAGACAAATCTGGGGCTTTTAGATGTGGATTGAAAGCAGTCTTCTTTTACAGGCTTTATTTTTTGTCTGAATCCTGGTGGAAAAATAAAACCCAAAAACTTCATTACATACCTGGAGTTACTTTCTTGGGTTCAACTGTTTGGAGAGTTGAACTCAGGGAGCTTCCTAAAAATTAGGGAAAATGCAAGTGTACTTATAACTTAAATTCAGCTTATGAGGGTCAAGTCTTTAACTTTAGTGACTATTATTTAGCTTTCATGAGATATTAGATCTATTAATATAGCAATAATTAAAACAGCACAAACAGCTCAGATATGTTAGTATGTGTTCAATTTTGTTGTGAAGTGCTTACTATTTCTATCATTAACTTTTTTTTTTTTTGGTTTTTTTGAGACAGGGTTTCTCTGTGTAGCTCGGGCTGTCCTGGAACTCACTCTGTAGACCAGGCTGGCCTCAAACTCAGAAATCCGCCTGCCTCTGCCTCCCAAGTGCTGGGATTAAAGGCGTGCGCCACCACAGCCCGGCCTAACTTATTTTTATTTCTCAAATTCTTTTATACTTTATTAAGTCATCACAGGAACCTCATTTTACTTAATTAATTTTACTTGCTATATAATTTCAATAAGCATGTCTAGATATTCTAAAATGTGTTTCTATAATCAAAATGTTCATGACAAGTTATTTTGGATATCCAATTTTCTCCTTCCTTATTTTTTACTAATATACTTCTTAGCCACTTTTTACTTTCACAGCAAAGTTTATTGCTAAAAATTAAAACTTTCAAGTGTTGAAATTTTCATCCTGCTACCACTATACAAAAAGATGATAAGCACATTTTTTCTTAAACATAGAGTCCAAAATAAAATGCATTCTAATATTTAAAGGGCCAGTGCGATGATTTAATAGTTACAGAGTGCATGATGTCAAAATTAAAAATTTGAGTTGAATCTCCAGAAACCACATGATGAAGGAGAGAATGAACTACTGAAATTTTTCTTAGGATATACGAGAGAGAGAGAGAGAGAGAGAGAGAGAGAGAGAGAGAGAGAGAGAGAGAGAGACTAAATAAATATAATAATAATGGAACATTAATACATGTAATCAAATGAGAAAATATTGTTATTATTTGGTACCCATACTCTCCACCTTTTGATTTCTAAAGATGCTATTTTTTGTGTAGTATAATCAAACACGTGTTTTCTTTGAAGAACAGATGAGATTTGATATAGTCTAAGAAATGTGTTACAAAAAGTTCTTACTATCTTTTTTTTAATCATATATACCAATTCACAATACAGCAACTAAATGTGTGTAAAGTACCTATTGGCATAAATACATTCTTCAGAATTATTTAGTTAGTATTTCCTGATTGAATTCTGAATGCAGCTAACATTCTGTAGAATTAGTTTTAAGAAGGATCAATATGAAACCATTCAATTCAAAGCAAATTGATCTTGGAAAGGCTTCTCTTATTGTACTTCACTCTAATATTTGGAGAAACATGTGATTTAAATACAAGCATGAAGAGTAAAGGATTTTTTTCTTCCTTTAGTCATGGCCCAAAAAGTTTAATGGTGTTTTAGAAGTGATATTACACTTCAGAAAAAGGGTAATGCATCTTTAAAAGCTAAACTACATCTTCTTTACTTTTATCAAATTCTCTATAAATCTTTCATGACAGTTTATTTAACAAAGTGCCATTGAAACTGCATAGATGATTGATGTGACCCATGAAAGATCAACATGAAATGTTTGTAAATGTCAGCAAAATGTGACCATCTAAAAGCATATAAGGAGTTTCTATGAAAGTGTAAAACCAATAGAAAAATGTTTACCTTATTCTTTGCTTTCTGGTATGCAATTACAAATTCATAGAAGTAGTATTGTATTTGATTTTCCTCGGCACTCATGTCATCAGAGGACTAATTTAATTTTGACATTTACCCTCTCAAAGCTCTGGTTCATACTCATTGGATAAGTTTTCTCTATCATCTATGGGAGCATAATACAGTTTTGGAATTTCTTAAAAATGATAATTATTTATGAAACCGTTAGTAAAACCTTGAAAAAAGTCTTTAAGTATAAATTGTCAGAAGTACCAATAAGGTAATGTCATTATAGAGCAGATATTATCCATATGTGTGTGCAAAAAACTTTTTGATCTTTATAAATTTAAAAACATTAATTTTGTAAAAGGAAATATAATGGGAAAAGGGAAAGAAATAATATCACAAACATAATTTGTCAAAAGAGTAGAGTACTGACATATTATAGAGTCTGAATGTTTCTTTTTGAAATTTCTGTTTAATTGACTTTAGCATAAAATAAATATTCTGTCCTTCAGGGTAATATTTTGGTGTATGTTTTAATTTATTGACTCTACAGCAGAATGTGTAATGTGAAATCAATGCAGCTTATGAATGGACAATAAATAGTAAAGATTCAAATTTGAAACTTGAGAATCATTAGGAATTCTATTGAAATGAAAATATTTTCTGTGGAGGAGGGGTCCTTATACAAACATCATTCATTTAAATGCTATACTCTTCATTCTTACTTGCAAGGACCTTGAAGTATCTACAATGAATTCAAAATGTTAATACTTCACAAATACTATTTTCCATCCCAATGGTTATATATACTTACTCACAAAGAATGTTTTTAAATGGTGTCTTGATACCTTATGGGTGGAAAATATTTGGTAATTGCACAGCAAGGCCATAAATAACTAGAAAACTGTATAAAGGATCCCAACTAAATAAGTTTGTCTCAGTAGTCATACTCAGCTTTTGGGAGGATATGACATGATGAAACAATTCAAAACACATCTTGAGACAGGAACATACTTCCTTTTATTTATTTTTGTGTCTCTGTTGTTACACAGTAGATTGCTATATTAGAGTGATTTGTCATCTGAGATAGTTCTCATTTAATTTATAAGCTTGGACTTACATCAGTAGGAAATAACTATAATGAAGTTTGAGAAGGTAATGAATTATAGGGACTTTGGAATAAATTTTCATTCTGAAGCCATTCTAGTGACAAATCTATATATGACAGTATCTCCTTTCCATATTAGAGTTGTAGAAGATTTTATTTCAAAATGTATGTATGTGTGCTGTTTGTGACTCCTGTTAGAATCCAGAAATGGGTGTCAGTTTCCTCATGTTGCCTTACTTGGATTTGGGAGACAGAACTCAGGTGCTCTGGAAGAGCAGCAAGACCTGCTATCTGCTGAAACATCCCTCCAGCTCCTTAGTTATTGTAGTTTATGCAAAATGTACATTTCAATGTATTTTATAAGAAGGATTATATATTAAGACATAGAATAACATTCCAAGAACATTATAGCCATTGTGAGAATATAGTAAATAGGGAAAATAAACCCTTGTGTGATTCTTAAATACAATATGAAACAGAAAAATAACCCATATTTCTGTGTCAATTTATTATGAAAAATAAGTATAATTTTTAGGATATGTATAAAAATTCAAAGTAGCAGGTAGAGAGGTCTCATAACAATAAAAAACTTTCAGCCGCTGAAAATAAAATGATAAGAAATAAGAAGGATCATCTCTTTATTAAAAGTATAAAAAGGAGGGGAAATGGGAGTAGGGGGTATGTGAGGAGGGGACTGGGAGCAGAGTGGACTGTGATCTGGATATAAAGTGAATCAATTAATGAACACAAAAATTAATTATCAAAGTTAAAGCAAAATAAATGAAAATAATAGAATGGAACTCAGTACTGCACTGGCTCTTGGTTTTCTGTTTTCAACAAGTCTTTTATTTTTACATATTTTAAATTTTAATTTTTTATTTTAAATTATTTTATTTATTTACATTCAACATGTTGGCCTCCTCCTCATTCCTTCCTCACAGAGTTCTCTACTCCCTCCCCTTTGCTCTCCTATTGGCCCATCCCCACCATCTTCACCTACCCACCCTCTTCTATCTTACTCTCCCCAACATCTTCCTTCCCTAGGGCATAAAGTCTCTACAGGATTAGGCACATCCTTTCCCACTTAGGCCAAATAAGGCTATATATGTGCTGGGGGCAGGGTGGGGGATATGGACCAGCTCATATATAGTCTTTGGGTGGTAACTTAGCCTTTGCGAACTACAAGGGGTCATTCTTCTATAAGGGGTCCCACACCTCAGTTTCATACTTGGCTGTAAGTATTTGTATCTGTCTTAGCCTGCTTGTTAGGCCTCTCAGAGGACAGCCATGCTAGGCTCCTGTCCGTAAGCACACCATTGCACCAGCAATAGTGTCAAGCTGTAGTGCCCACCAATAAGATGGATACCCAGTTGGGCCAGTCACTAGATGGCCTTTCATTCAGTCTCTTCTCTATTTTTGTCCCCATATTTCTTTTAAGCAGGAATAACTGTAAGTAAAAAAAAATTGAAGGCAGGTAGGTGGCCCCATATATTTACTTGGGGGGGGGGCTCACATTCATCTACTGGAGGTAGTCTCTTCAAGTTCCATCTTCCTACTTTTGGGCATTTCAGCCATGGTCAACCCCTTTGAGTCCTGGGAGCCTCACACATCCCAGGTCTCTGGAACTTTCTAGAGGTTTCCCCACCCCCACAGCTGCATATTTCCATCCATTCTTCTGGCACTCTGGGCTCCTCTATTGTTTCCTCCATATGCGATCCTGCCCTCCTTTTCCCCTCCTCTCTCCCCCACCACATTCCTCCATTTCTCTGGCTCCCATAATCAGTTATTATTTTTTACAAATCTTAATACTACAAAATATTATTTAAAAATTAATTTGTTCTTTTTGTTTGTAAGAAAGAACATGAATGTTTTGCTTTAGAGTTTTCTTTTAACCATGCGTGTATGTATTCACATGTGTATGTATTTCCTTACACTTTCCTATGCCAGCTTTAAATTCAGAGAGAACAAATTGCACAATAGTGGATAATGCCATTATTTTCCAATAATCAAAAGCAGGAATGGTGACTTTTTAGTGACTTTTTACTTTCATGTAAAGAAGGAAGGACAGACAGGGTCATAGAAGCTCCGAACCAAAAACAAAATAAATTAAAAAAAAGAAAAGAAAAAAGACACATGCTCCACTATGTTTATAGCAGCCTTGTTTATAATAGCCAGGACTTGGAAGGAGCCCAGATATCCCTTAAAGGAGGAATGGATACAGAAAATGTGGTATATTTATACAATGGAATACTACTCAGCAATTAAAAATAATGAATTCATGCAATTTGTAGGTAAATGGTTAGACCTGGAAAATATCATTCTATTGAGTTAACCCAATCACAAAAGAATACACATGAAATGCCATCACTGATAAGTGGATATTAATGAGCCCAGAAGCTCTGAATACTCAAGGCACAATTAGCAAGTCAAAAGATTCCCAAGAAGAAGAAAGGAGAGGACCCTGGCCCTGTAAAGATTAGATCCAGTTTTGTAGGAGAGTACCAGAACAGAGAAATGGTGTGCGGGGGCATGATTGGGGAATAGGCAGAGGAGGGAGGAGAGGACTTATGGGACATTATAGAAAAACATTAAAAAAAAAGAAAAAAGAAAAAGAATTGAACTATTCTTTTTTTTTAAAAAAAAATGAACCCTAGGTATTCACAATCTCAGGTAGCAAACTTGTGTGATTTATTTAGCTTTGCTTTGACATGTGGTATTTAAATACTTGGCCATGACAAGGGTCGTAGCATTCCTAAGATGTGATGATCTTATCTACACACTATAGCTTATGTCAGATACGTTGAAGTTTAGGTCTCCAAATCCAACATCACTATCTACAATTTTTAGAGTGTGAAAGAGATATATTCAAAATGCTATGGAATGTCAAGTTGATGGCTTTAATTTTACTGTGCCCTACTCTTATGAGTGTTAATGTCGTGTGTGTGTGTGTGTGTGTGTGTGTGTGTGTGTGTGTGATCGTGATCATGCATTTGGGAGAGTGAATGAATATGTGGGGATGTGTTGGCTTTAACTTCCACACTTTTTGAAACAAAGTTTCTTGTTAGCTGCTGTGTACTCTAGGGTGGTTGGCTGACAAGCTTCCAGGGATTCTGTTTTCTATTACTGGACCTTATCTCCTAGAAACAGTGACAAGATTATAAGTACTTGTGTTACTTACTGCCTTAGCTTTTTGTGTGTGTTCTGACAATTTGAACTCAGGTCCTCACTCTTGCCCAGCTGGAAACACTTTAAACATATTTCTTTCATAGTCATCTTTTAAGCTATGAGACATAAGAAAACATGTGTGTTTTTTTTTTTACTTCAGAAAATAGAATTCCATCCTTTTATACCTAATAGAATGTTTGCTTTGGTATATTGAAGACTTTGTAGATGGGATTTTACACAGGATAATGTGTTAATTTTGACTGAATGTTATTGATATTATGACCACTGAAATCAACCCTGAAGAGCTTGGCATACTAATTGTAGTTTATTATTTTTCTCCAAGATGTTTTCAGAGATTCTTCACTATGCTGTGCTGATTTCCATAGGTGTGCTTTCTATACATATAATCGTGGAGATAAGATGTGTAGCAGGCTTTATGGCTGAATTATGGGTGGGAGAAGAGAACTAGGCATTGCCACATTGATAGGGCTTAGCTGGTTTGCCTTCTTCAAACTCATAGCTATTGTCCTGTTACTTTTTATGTGATTTGGGGACTTGTTGCAAAAGCTTTATAGGAAATTTCAGAGAATAATCTAAAAAGTATAACCATGTAGCAGGAGAAGGTCACTTTTGAGAGTATTTTAATATAGAAAACTTTGGCTAATGAAGCAGAAGAGAGCTTAGGTAGAACACTGTTAAATAGAAAAGGCACTGGTTTTTATTTGGTATTAGCAGTGCTGGGACAGTAATGTTCGAACCCCTTTGCTCTTCCCTGAGCAGTGCTAATCTTTGTTTAATTAAAGTGAAAGTTAGCTTGCTCTTATTTCCTACTGTTCCAGCTTCCATATATGTCCTTCCATGTCCTATTCATTTATTTAATTCTAGTTCTTTTTTTAAGGTGTTAGGAACTCTGTCATTTTGATATCAGTTGAAAAGGTGGGCACACTTCCAATAACTTTTGTAACTTCTTGCTAAATCTATATACTTGTTCCATTTTCATGAAGACATCCATAGAGAATTATTCTATTTGACAATTCCAAATGTGCTATTGCCAAAGGTTTATGTGCCCTCAAAATCAGGGAATAGATCTTAGCATTTTAAAGCCTTGTATTCAAATGGTGAAAATGTCTATTAGTACAATCATTATGGAAAACACTATGGGGGCCCCTCTAAACCTAACATATAATTCAGCAATTGTATATTGATGAATGGGTAAAACATATGTAATAAGTATTAACAACAAAATAGTATCCAGTCTTACAAAGAAGGAAAGTCTATCATTAACTATGAGGGTTTTATGTTACATGAAATAAGCAAAACATGAAAAGATAAACACCACATGATTTTCCTTTCACTGTATGCAAGCAGTTGTACTTCTAGAAACAGAAGATAAAATGATAGTTTCTAGTGGTTGGTAAGTTTTAGGAATACAAATAATTACTGTTCACAGGACCCCAGAATTACTGTTAGAAGAAAGAATTATACATATAAGATGTGCAAACATATTTGATCTTAAGTGTTCTTACCATAAAACAGTATTTGAGATAAGCATGTATGTTAAGTAACTTGATTTACACATTTCATATTGTAAAATACATCAAAATATTCTGTGGTATAACATATCTTTACATAATTTTACCTGTCACTATAAAAAGTTCAACAACAACTAAAAGCCACTTGTAATTTCATTTTGACTAATGCATTAGAAATCTAGAAGTCACTATTTCATTTATTCTGCATGTTTTGAGGAATAAAAGGGAAGTGTATGGTGATAAGGAGTACTGGTTACAGGAAGACATATTTTAATATTCTCAATTTCTAATGTTTGTTTTCCATAAGTCTCACAAAACAAAAATATGTTGAGAAGAAAAACTTATGCTTACTGGTAGAAAATTAAAGTGAACTATGTCAGTAAGTAATTGAGCAATTATTAGAGATTTGCTGTGTGTCTTGCATGCTACTAGGCTACTCTGATGAGGAAATATGTAATGTACACATATTATATATGAAGTGTTTATCAAGTTTATGACTTCTTCTAGATCTACAATAAACGACTGTCAATAGCAAATATTAGTAATTCAGTAATATTATCACTGTGAAACTGAACTGAGAGCATTAGTTTTGCATTCCTTTAACCTTGAGACTGGAAATTTAACACCTAAAAGTGCCTCTTTCTATCCTGACAGATGCTCTCAGTCAGTTGCAGATATCATTGATATTCTGGTGTGGTACTGTTGATCTTATTTTGATTGAAACATGGTACTAGACAGCAAAATTGATGAGTGTTTTTAAGGTGAGAGTGTTGCGAAGAAAAGTGATAAAGGGCTTCATATTCAGGTGTGCCTGGGGCAAGAATTATGACCTTCGTTAAAGTCATAATTTAGAAAATATTAAACATATTATGCTTCTATTAGCACAACATAGATTATCAATCTAGTTATTTAAAGTCCTTTATTATCCACATTTTGATAGACATATCTCTTTGTATTTTCAATGTTTTTTTTTGTCTAAGTAACATATGATAGAGTTTCATGTAGGACAAGGCATTTATCTTTTTTATTAGGTGAGGTCTTTTTTTATCATAGAAACAGCAAGTCAGTTATGTCATGTAATGATGTCATCATCTGTATAAAGACAATTCTCATATAAATCAATTTTAAGGAAGTTTAGTTAGATGTGTATAATAAGTCAGAAATAAATTAAAAATTAATATGGTGTGGAAGAAGCTATTCTTAAGGAAAAAATATACAGCAGATGTTAAAAATAAATGACTTTTTTGCCATGCTATAATTTAGTTACTTGTAAAGTGCTTGTATTTTATCTAAGTATTTAAAATAAATAAAATAAGCTAAAGCCTTACCATGCTCCAACTCTTCAAATGAATGTAACCATTTTTATACATATATGACTAAGAAATGCATTATGTCAAAGTATCCTGTAATATGAGATTTAATTTTTTAGTACACACATTTCTGATATAATATTTTATATTTTTAAAATATGTTTAGCAGAAACCCAAAACACTGACTTTTATTAATTTTCCCAATCTCATATTCCATTTATTTTTGACAATTTATTATATTAGTACTATATATAGATTATTCCCTTATCTTTTTTCCTCTAACTCCTTCTGTGTCCCCCTTGTTAGACAAATGTATGGTATCTTATTCTTTAATAATCACAGTTATATATAGATATACATATAAAATTATGAATATGATTGACTGATTCTATTGTGTTGCCTATATGTGTTCAGGGATGCAATTTTGAAATTGGCTAACTTATAGGGAACTCATTCCTAGAGAAGACCAATTTTCCCTCTCTTAGTAGCCATTAATTGCCTATTAGTATTGTTATTTTGGGCGTCCTGTTTAGTCCATCATATTCTTGTAAGTTTATTGAACACAATATCCCTGTCATATATAGAAGACATCTCATAGCAGATACCCGTGTCTTCTGGACCATATTACAATTTGTATGCCCTGTCTTTCATGATATTACATGAGGCTTAGCTCTTGGGGTTGTATCAGTTGTATCAGTTGGGCCTGGAAACCCTACTCTCAGTTGTTTTCTGAATTTGACCAGATGTTTCGTTCTATAATGACTGGTGTGCTGCAGCAAAAGGAAGCCTCTTGAGGATGTGTGGGAGTTGCATTTATCTGTAGGTAAAGTGGTAAGTATTTAGAATGCAATCGACAATTCTACTGGTTTAAGGAAGTGGCAGTAGTGGATTTTTCTTCTAGAGTCCGTGACCTCATCATTCATTGTTAGCACCTGGTATGAATTACCTTCTCTTGAGCAGGACTTCAGTCCAGTTATGTGGCTATTGGTTATTCTCAGATTACCACTATTGCACTTTTGGGGGTTATTTTAGCATTCTGGTCTATTTTCTTGTTCACAGACACTGCAACACAGTAGAACTACAGATTGCCTTTCTCCTTTGGCAGCTTACATATTCCATGGGATGCTGTGAACTAGGAAGCTTTGAGTTCAGATCCAAATAAGTTCTTCCATGGCTTCTTCTAAAGTGTGTGCTTTTTCATGAAGAGAAATTACATTTTCTAAGAGTCAGCCAAGGGCAATGACAATACTGTTTTGAGGATCTCTTGGGGTTCCCTGACTGAGTTTTTCCATGCATGGCACTCTAGGCTTTGTTAGATATTTATAGCTCTTTGATGGAACATTGTCACACAAGTGGCACAAGTCCACACACACACACACAATGTATGTAATTTTAGATAAACATAAAAAATATGGTTTGCCTATACTTTTTGAAGCATAGTGTTATTTATCACTTCTCAATCCCCCTCTCTACTCCCCCACCTTTTAGGTAACTCTTATCCCCCTTTTTATTATTTCCCCCTTCATAGAAACCAGTGTCCTTCAGATTACAATGGCTCTCTCTTTGCCTTTTCTTTGCATCTTTTCCTCCACAATATTTTTGTTGATTAGTTTGGAAATTCACATCATGCACACTCAGATCACACTCACTTCCAAGTCCCCTTGGTCTGCTCCTGCCCTTGTGACCTTGCCTCCCAAAAATAAAAGGAGAAAACCACCACCAATAACAGTAACACCACCACCACTACCACCAAAAATACAAGTCCCATTTGCATATTCTATGTAATCACTTGAGCTTGATCATAATTCCATTGAAAGTGCCTTTAAGAAAATTGAGTCCTTCCCCATCCTGACCCCTGCCAGAAGCCATTGACTGAAGAGAGCTGCACTTAAGCATCCATATCATATTCTGTTATTAATCATTTCATTTGTTAACATCTCAAATTATATCTTACTTCCTGATTACCCCTCCACAAATCTTGCCATCCCACAACTGCCCTCTCCTCTCTCCCCTTTGCCTCTATGAGGATGCTCCTCTGCACACCCACCCTCTCTTGCCCCACTGCTCCAGTATCCCCCTACACTGGTGCATCAAAGCTCCATAGAACCAAGGGCCTCCCCTCCCATTGACTTCGGATAAGACCGTCCTCTGCTACATATGTATCTGGAGCCATGGCTTCCTGTACACTTTTTGGTTGGTGGTCTAGATGTTGTTCTTTCTATGGGGTTGCTGTGGGGTGGCAATCCCCTACTGCTCCTGCATTTCTTCCACCAGCTCCCCCTGATCTCAGTCTAATGGTTGGCTCCAAGCATCTGCACCTGCATTGATTAGTTGCTGGAAAAACCTCCCAAGGAACAGTCACACCAGGGTCCTGTCAGCAAGCACCTTTTGGGGATAGCAACAATGTAGGATTTGGTGTCTCCAGACACGATGGATCACCAGGTGGGTCAGTCCCTGTATGGCCCTTCCTTTAGTCTCTGTTCCATTTTTTGTCCCTGATCTTCCTTTGGACAGGAAAATTTCTGGATTAAAACTTTGAGATTGGTGGGTAGCCCCATCCCTTGACCAAAGACTGTGCCTATCTACTGGAGGTGGTCTCTACAGATTCTCTCTCCCCTTCTCTGCACAATTGGGCTAAAGTCATCCTCACTGAGGCAGAGTTCTTGTCAATAGCTTTCTGTCTAAGCTGTTAGTTTTGTTTTGCAATTGGTTGGTGTAGAAGTGGGGGTTGAAACGGAAGCCTTTTATGTCTCATTATCTCTGTCATTTAATTTCATGTTTAATTAGTTTAGATTTTGATTGTGTTTGTATGTACAACATATGTTTGAACATCCTTGAAGAAGCCAGAAGAGGGGTCTGTCTTCCCTGAAACTAGAGTTATAACTGGTTGTGATCCACACAGTGTGGGTATTAAGAATTGAAGTCCAAGTCCTCTGCAAGAGCTGAGCCTCTCATAATTCCTGAGTCACAACACCTGTCCCTATAGTAGCTCTTAACATTATTTAATATTTAGAAGAATAATAGATTTAGTTACAGCACCTAAAAATGTTATATTTGTATTCTCTTACTTTCATGTATCAAGATATTTTAGATAATTTTCAGTATGAATTATACTGTGTTTTTCAACCTTTTCCTTTTAAAAATTATCACATGTGCTAGGTTCCATATATGATGGAAAACAAACTTTTTTACTTAGATTGTGTGACTGAGTTGAATATTATATATCCTAAGCCCATCCCTCACACATAATCTATTTTACACACACACACACACACACACACACACACACACACACAAACAATTGAATATATAAAAGAGCATTATATACATACATATATATATGTGTGTGTGTACAATTGTACATGTGGGTGTACCATAACACATAGAAACAGTAAGAAAAATGGGCAAGCATTAAAGAATGAGGAAGAACTGAATGCAGGGAATTAGCACAATCTATGAAAAAGGATAAGAAGATCATTATTTTTCTAGTTATGAGCCTGTCATAAGTACGTAGAGGTTTTGCTGGTAGATGAATAAATAAAAATATATTTGATAGTGAATGTTTACAAATCTAAGGAAAACTCTATATCTTCAGAGTAGCTGTTCTAACTGTATGGAAGATCACTGAAATACATATTCATTGGGTTGGATTAGTTTTGGTCCATGATGCTTTTTTATTTGCAAATGTTTTATAATAAAACTTAAAATTTTAAAAACAGAAACTTTTAATGTTCATAGCCTATCTCTTTATCAGTGCTTTCTATGAAGTCTGGGCAGGCTCTGCTTCTGCCCTTGTGGTATTTGTCACCACTGAGAGTTGGGTTCGAATGAAAGGAAGGAAACATGTCCAGATGGGTGGGTTCGCAGGAACTCAGTTGTTTTGAGTATGGGCACTGGGGAGTCTTCTCCAAGAAGGGTTTCACTGTTACAGCCCTCTTTAGTGGGTAATGAGGGCTAGGAGTGAGTAGGAGGCTTTCTAGGTGTGTGTACATTATTGGTTGGTACAAAGGTGCTGGAAATACTTTATTTGCATGCAGAGAAATTCAAGGTGCTTAAACCTGTAACTTGGTCCCCAAGCTATGTAGCTACCTAAAAAAAAAAAAAAAAAAAAAAAAAACACTTTGATTTTTAACACAGTAAACATAAAAATATGATCTGTTCTTTTAATAATTTTTCAAATTATTTAACATTAGTGATGAATCTTCTGAAAGGAAAAAAATCATTAGGGATTTATTTACTAGAAAGTTTAGTTAGGGATAAATATAAGGGATCTATTTATAACTTGAGTACTATAGTTAATAAGAATGTATGGTGTTTTTTAAAATAATTTTGAGGGTAGAAATGAAACATTCTTACCATAAAATGACAATTAGAGGATGTATGTATTAACTATGTTAATTTTATAAAAATATTATTATCTCCGTAGTTTTGCTAATGTTTAGCTTGCAGAATCCCATGGTATTTAATATGTTGGCATAGGAGAGCATGTATATGTATGTGTATATACTTTATAGTAAACAAACTGAGTACATTATAGAAAATGGCAGCTAATAATGAAATATATTTTTTATTATTCTTTAATCTTCTTTTACATTCCATTTGTTATCCTCCTCCTTTTCCACCATCCAACAGTTACTTATCCCATTCCTTTTTCCCCATATCCAAGAGGGAGGATGTCCCCCCTACCACGAGACTTCCCCAATCCCTGGGGGCTCAAGTTTCTTGAAGGTTAGGTGCATCTTCTCTCACTGAGGCCAGACCAGGCAGTCCTCTGTTGTATACATGTCAGCATATGAGCTAGTGTATATTAACTGGTTGGTGGTGTCTGAGAGATCTCAGGGGTCCAGACTGCTGGTCATCCTATGGGGTAGCCCTCCTGCTTGGCTCCTTCTACCCTTTCCCTAATTCTACCACAGGGGTCACCAGCTTCTGTGCTTTTGTTGGGTGGAAGTATGTGCATTTGACTCTTTCAGTTGCTTGTTGGGCCCATCAGTGGTCAGCCACGCTAGGCTCCTGTCTGTAAGTACACCATAGCATTAGTAGTAGTATCAGGCCTTGCAGCTTCCCCTTGGGATGGATGCCGATTTGGGCCAGTCACTGGACCTCCTTTCCCTCAGTCTTTTTTCCATTTTGTCCCTGCAGTTCTTTTAGACAAGGACAATTCTGGGTCAGAGTTTTTAACTAAGATGGCAACCCCATCCATCCACTTGAGGCCCTGTCTTTCTACTGGAGGTAGACTCTACAGGTTCCCTCTCCCCACTGTTGGGAAGTTCATCTACAGTGGTCCTTGCCTTTGAATCCTGAGCATCTTTTGCTTCCCAGATCTCTGGTATTTTTTTACAGGGTCCCCCCAACACAACCACCTCCCACCTCCCAATGTTGCCTCTTTCCATTCTTTCTGCTGGCCCTTAGGGCTTCAGTCCTGTTTACCCTACCTCCCAATACCTGATCATGTTCCTCCTTTCCTCTCCCTGTCCTCTCTCACACCCACATTCCTCTCTCCCTTTGCCCTCAACCCCTGTGATTTCTTTCTTCTCCCTCCCAAGTGGGATTGAAGCATCCTCACTTGGGCCCATTGGCTTGCTATCTTTTTTTAGTTCTGTGGATTGTATCCTGGACATTCTGTAATTTTTGTGCTAATATCCACTTATTAGTGAGTACATGCCATCCATGTCTTTTTAGTTCTTTGTTACCTCACTCAGGATGATATATTCAAGTTCCATCCATTTGCCTGCAAAACTCATGATCTGAAATGTAATGTTTATTTCACATAAAAGTGTATGATAGTGTTGTTGGAATTTTTCTAATTTAAATATGAGCCAATTTTCAAAGTTATTGTGATTATAGAACTGTTTAGTTGTAAACAAACTAAAATCATAGTAACATTTGACCACTAATTTAATTATTGCAAAAAAATCTATGTCTTTACAAATACATCTTGCTCGATCAATGTGTTATAGCTCATATATATACACACTTAGGGATGATGATTTTAGTATAGATTGAATCTGTAGAGACTGACTCTCTTTTTAGGAGCCATTTGTTTCCTGTGGCACTTCATCAAGGATTCTAGACTGAAAGGGAATAGGGACACAGGAGAGGAGTTAGGTGAGGGAGAGCCTAGAGAAGAGATGATATAAACACAATACTCTTACATGAAAATCTCTAAAAATAATAAAATGTTTATTGAAAATAATTGCAATGATACAGAGGGAGATGAGTATAACTCACATATGGAGAATGCATTAATTTATTCAATGAATTTATTCATGTATTCAATTATTTGCATTTTTTATCCTACTCATTTTTACATATGTGATCAATGTCATCTTCTTTGGTTTCTTCAAGTTAAACATTTTCTTTGACTATATACTCCATATTAGATCATTTCTAATGTCATTAGTATCCATGTATATCTTTTACTTTGAGCTCTGATGAGATATAGTAGATCTTTATGTTCCTCAATAATCTATCATTCTGCCTCTGAATACTGAATATATATATATATAAGCTTAAAAATGAGAACATATATAGAAATATATATGTATGTACAAAATAACTGACTAATGAATAAATAGTCATTTTTTCATAAATTTTGGACAGTTTCTTAATATGAAATGTTAACATAATTATAGAAAATTTTAAGAACGTATTGAATATTAAAGGATAAGTACCCTTGATTCTTTTAGCCTGTATTCCAACAATTAGTTGACTTGGAATTCAATGTGAACCTCTTTGGTAATTGCTGAGGTATCAGACAATAGATTAGTTTGTTATTTCATTTGGGTTCCTTCTTATGTTTATGCTATATGTGGTCATTTATAAGCAATACTTCTTTTCCTTTGTAATGTCTATAATGACCTCTCTTTATAGTACTAATAAGGGCTAACATACTCCATGTTAGATCATTTCTAATGCTATTAGTATCCATGTTTATCTTCTAATTTGACTGAGCTCTGATGAGATATAGTAGATCTTTATGTTCCTCAATAATCTATCATTCTGCCTCTGAATACTGCGTATATAAACTTAAAAATGAGAGCATATATAGAAATATATATATATATATATATATGTACAAAATAACTGACTAAAGTCTAAATACTCAACTTAATGTGGAGGGAAATGTTCCCTCTGCTTTTGCTTGCTTGTAGAAATGTGACTTTTTATATGTACACATGCATAAATCTCAATCATTTTATGAATCTGAGTCCCACAGATTTTCTTTAGCATATTTACACATGAAAAACTATCATCTGTATATGTATTTAAACTTCTGTATATCATACCTTTAATCAACTTGGAAAGATGGAGATAATATTTTCAGTTTTACCACTTTATTAATTTGAAGCTTATCAATAACTTCTTGTGTTTATTATAAATTTACAACTGGCCACGAGCAAGAGACAAGCAGTTAAATTTCTATCCATGTGTATTTGTTGTAATTGTAAATAAAATGCTCATCTTTGTCAAGCAGAATAAGCCAAATTGAGTCTATCATAGTACTGTCACAATTTTTAAGCATGCTTGAAACTCTGTGATGTGCTACAGAAAGAACATATGGAAGTGGCTTTCTCCAAGGTACCAGTGAGTATGGTATAGGGTATTGCAGTGTGCCTACTGGCACCATTGGATGTTCAGCACCCTGGGAAAAGCAATGCTTTCAAACAGGAATAATTGATGAATTGTATGTAATATGCAAATGTGAATGCATAAATCTCCTGAATGACAGCTTAATTTATGTGAGCTTTTAAGAATGTGGGATTAGATTTTAATTAAATATCTTCAAAGGCACCCTGACTTATTCTATTTTTTGGCTTCTGTCTTTAGAAAGTAGCATGTGAAGGTTTAAATCATAATTTTCCACACATTATCCATATTTTTCCTACAAGCTGGCCATTGTTTTATAGTAAAATAAAGGAATTTAAAGGAAAAGACATTTGTATTTAATTATGTAAACAATGCTATTTAATTACAATTGTTGAGTGCTGTCATATATGATAGATGTATATAAGAAAAATATGTAGTTTGAAAATAGATTACTTGCATTTTATGTATCACTTTTCATTTTTTAGCAATTACTCCAACTTTTAGTATATCAAATTAAATAATGGTAATTCCTCTAACTATTTCTTAGTACACATTGTTAGTATGTTAATAATGCCTTCTATTTTCAAATTATTACTTTGCTATGAATTCAAATAGTCCCTGGAGATAGAGCTGTTTCCCCTGGTGTTTTCCCTCAGATATATTTGTGTATATATGGAGCTCTCTATGTGTATAATTGTATCTGAAACATAAAAGTGTGTAGCTAAGAATAAAAAATTTCAAGTTTAGGTATTTGAAATTTATAGGTACTCTGCTAATCATCCTATGTAATCAAATAGTAGATTTAATGTAAATGAATTTAAATTGACTATATAAAATATGATATATATGTGGCTTATTATTTTTAAAACATCCTTAACCCTGCCTATAGTATATGATATACATATTTCCTATAAGTATAAATATAATATTATTGTGAGTAATGCCAGACTTTTGTTTGTTTTCTCTCCATACTGTAACATTACTTACATGGTTTTTGCCATAAGCCAGAAAATATACAACAGAGTTTCTGATGTCATCTCAGAAAGAACTTGATTTACTTACCAGATAATTTTATGAAGAGATTTTCTTAATCAAGGGTTCCCTCTTCACAGATAACACAAATTAATGTGAAGTTAACAAAAAAGTTATCTAGCCCTGCCAGATAGACGTTAAAGACCTGATATATGAATCATAAATGTTATTGCCACTACTGGTGGCTGCATACTCCCTGTTGCTGAAAACGGAACACTTTGTTTTTAAGTTAACTTGAACTGGAAACTCCATCCTAGGTGTTTGGGTTTGTTTGCTAGTGTGATGTCATGTGAGTTGCTAGGGGGAAATTGTCATTAACAGTCCTCCTTGGCTATGGGAGACACATGCTGTAGTATTAATTTGACAGGCAAGTTCTGCACACTTGTGCAATAGTGGCATGACTATTAGAAGCATACCCAATGGATTTTTAGTAAAATTGAAGGCCCAGTCTACAATAGGGAACCACATTTGGTACTTTAAGCCACTGGGAATGCCCATAGAGGATATTATTTTTTTGCAATGAATATGATATGCATGTCAAACTGACTTCTAAACATTTGTGTTTATGTCTATAAATGACTACTGATGTCACCCTTATTTCCAGTGGAAGGTGTTCTGAAGCAATGTATAAGATATCAAGCTCCTCAGGAAAAAAAATAAAAGATTGTTGCTGTGTCATTTTCTCCCATTGCTCAGCCATATATACAAAAATAATGAGGTATCTCCATCACCTCCTCTATGGATCATGGAACATGATCTGAGAGAAAGTAGAAAAAAGTCTAAGACAGACAGGTAAAGGGTTGTTTAGCTATTTCATCTCTACTAAAAATTTTCATTGTGGAGGAAAGAAAGGGGTTATTGTGAGACTCAGAAAGCAAATAACTAACAAAGTTCAAGAAGTTCCTGAAATTTACAAGACTGACAAGGCTGCTATACATATACATATAAACTAATCCTTTCTGAGATGAAAATCTCTGACCAGGTGACCTTCCTGAACTTGTGCAGGATACTCTAGTGATGCAGATTTTATGACAGATCATCCATGCTCAAGTAGATATTTCAGCAATTCAGCTGTTTGGGGGGGTCTCCCATACTTCTGTAAATATTATTAATACAGCCCATTTAGGATCCCAGATATGTTTTGCTTTCAGGGAATGGAATATATATTGTCTATTGCATCAGTATCATTGAGAGTCTTCTCCATACCCTTATTGGCAGCCTCTATGGAGGAGGCATGGTATACCAACTCATAGCAAGTAGGTGAAGACAAATGGTCAGCCTGGGACCACCCTAAGGGTGCTATATTACCAGATGGATCTGCTATCATTTCATGTCCTATAACTCATTGCAGAGAGCATGCATCAGTCACTTAAGGCAGGAAGTGCATTATCCTATATCACATTGAAAAAGGTAGCTACATAGAGATTGCTCCTATGATCTTGCAACCCTCACAAAACCATCCTAAGATACAGGTTTCAGTATCCATTGTGGTGACAATGAGATGCATCCATACATCTCCTATTAATTTTGATTCCCTAGGTCCCTGTTTTGTATTTAAAAAGATAACATTATACTAGGCATATGTAAACAGTCTATTAATTCAAAGTAGGACACTGACAACAGTAATGGACTCACTCAAGTCTAGCTTTATCAACTACGGGTTTTATTGGTGTTATATTTATTTATTTATTTATTTATTTATTTATTTATTTATTTATTTATTCTGTGACTGAGAGTCATCAAAAAGCATACTCTTCTATGCGTACCATGAAAACTACGTCCCCTGAACTCACTGCAGGACTTGCAGGCAGCTTTATTGGTTAGAACCTCTATTGCCTAGCAATTATTTCTGCTTACATACATTTAGAGTAGTAGTTGGCAATCTTATAAGTTTCAGCAGCTTGTGAGTTTCCTTTGCTCTCTGCTTCTCATAAGCCTTGCTTCCACCCTCTGGGAAGGAATATTTGAATTGAGAAAAAAGAAATAGCTATAGGTTACTATGACAGCCTCAGTTTTGTTTAAAGGCCTGTTCCTGTACTTACTGGCTTCAGAATAATTTCATTTCCACCTGTGTAGTTTTGTGTAGGTCTGTAAAACGAACTCACGGTAGGTTACTCTATTTTACTTCACACTTAAAGAAGTAAAATTTATAGTTCACTTACTAGGTTTCTTTCAAGTATGTTGATTAAAAAATTACTCCTAGTGTTGAATTCCTAGATCTCTTGTCTGTAATCTTGTCTATGCTTGCTAAATTATAGAGATGAAGTTCAGTTCTCCAAGTGAGATACCAATAAAAATGCCCCTTTTAAATCTTTGTTTATGCTGGTTGTTATAGCTGGAATTATTTTTCCCATTTTGAGGAGATACATTTCTGTTTTTTGAACATTCAGTAAGATCATTTCTTTCTTGTCAAATAAATTATGAAGATAACGTTGGTAGAATAAAACAAAAGAGGGCTACAGTCCTGGATGTGCTGGCTAACTTTCAGAAAATCAACTTCTTTATGCTTATTTTCTCGTTTTAAAGACTGGATCATAGTAATCACCTTAAGGAACTATTTATTTAGGGAATTATAGGATGATTATGTAAACTTAGTACTGTGTTTGACACATAGTGTTAATATCCCCCTATATTTCCTTCTCTTTAATCATGCAGCAGCAGTAATAAAAGCCAGAATATTGGACTATACAATTAAGTCCATGTTACAAGACATATTAAGAAAGTTAAATTGTCACAACTAAAACCTAATCTTGTAAGCCTTATTAAAATCTGATTCCTCCAGTGGCGAATCATTGCAGATTTACCATGATACTGGGAAACTCTGGTAGCTTACATCCTACCCCTCTACTGTCCCAGTTCCAAAAAAGACGTAACTCTCTCCTACTTACTCTCACATACAACTTGGAAGTCCCACCTGCTCACCCAATGATTGGCTCATTTATTCATTAGGGAATTCATTCACAAGAACAGTAACAGGCCCATCCACAATGTTTCCTCTTTCTGTTCTAGTGAAAAATAAACCTTGCTCTCAATATAGAGCACAACTATTACCATTTTGTAATTTATAATGTATAGATACACCTAACATCCAGTCTATCAATTTTGTCATTAAGGTAGAACATAGTCATCTATCCTAAATTATAAGACATCATTCCACACCTGACTCATGTCCTGGCTTTATAGATTGTAAGACGTCTGAAAACCATCCTCTCAAATCTATATCACCTTTCTCAATGCCAAACAGCTTGGGTTGGCTATGAGACTATCAGTCTTCAGTCCTGTTAGAAATCCAAGAATGACTGTTATTAACTGAAAATATATAAGAAGCCTAACAGAGCTTCCACAACTTAGCCAATTTATTGAGACCAATGATCACCTCGACAGTCCCTTACTTCAAAACATTGGTGCATCAGTCTTCAGTCTTCTGGGTAGGATCATTTGACAGATCTTAGAGATACAAGAATATTAAGGACTAGCCTATTCTGTCTCTGCAAAACCAAGATGCCCTAAACCTGTAATTGTGTCCTTTCTTTGGACAGTATTATGTCTGTAGATGAAAAGAGGTGATTCCTGCCTAGTGGCTGTCTCGCCACAACTGGAATAACACATAGATGCTCAACTTCTTCTTTGAATCACAGACAGGGAAAGCTGTCAGGAGCAGACTAGTCTCAACAACAAGTGAATAAATAGCATTAAATGTCACATTCTGTGGATTTCTGATGTTTTTGAAAACCAACTATCTCTATAAAGTAATCTGAACTACTCTCAGCTATTTCTAATTAAAATCTCTGGAAATACCCTAACAATAAACTCAGAGCCATGAATTTGCTATTTGGCCCTTAACTCACAGGCTAATATCTCAGATGAGTTTATAATAACAGTTATGGAAGTACTCGGTCTAAGCTCTGTACTTTTAAAATTTTTGCATCAATAGAAGAAATTTATACCAGTGAAAACCTTGATGTTGCATTATGATTTCAGCTTAGTAACAATTGAAATTATTTCTTCCAAATGATTTATGGCTATGCAATCAATTCTAGCCATTCGTCCCTATTCCAATTATGACAATTTCTACATTCCCTAGAAAGACAACCTACAATAACTACTCCAGCCCCAAAGCCCAGGGAACTGGGCCTATGACTCTTCATAACTTCTTCAAGCTGAATAAGGGTGTTGAGATATTTTTAAAGGGGGCAGTATAGGGAAAATGGGGGAGTTGGTTGGCATTAATAAGGCCACACCAATGATTGCATTAGTCTCTGATGTGTGTGTCCTGACTGGACCTGGCTGAAAGTCCAAGTCATCAGGAGTTCTAGCAGGTCAGTTCACAATGTCTGAAGATGAGACTCACCAAGGCTGTATATTCTGTAATATACAAATCTTCTCAAAATAAAATTTTAATATCATCAAGATAACTTTTTTGTTTGACTCTCTGAAATCTAGTTCTTCAGGGGGGTCTCCCTCTCAAATCTGATCCATATTACTCTGGAAAGTATATAGACACTAATTACGTTTTCTAAAAACACAGACAAAACCTTTTTCCCAATTCAGCATATCCTTGAGCAAGTAACCAGAAAAATCTTTGTTTTAACCTCTCTCCCAGAGTAATAAAATAACCACAAAACTCAATATCACACCCATCTTGAAAATTAAAACAATCTAAAACAAATGAAGTAAACTAAAATACTCTATGTGCCTTTCTTATGTTGTCAAGAGGATATAAAGCCCAGTATTCCTGAGGAGCCCAAGATAGAATATGAGTATCCTGTGATGTGTATTAGAGCAATATATCTTTATACCATCTTAACACAATTGATTCACACTTCTATTTATACCTACTTATAATCTAACTTTAGGCAGCTAGTCAAAGCAGGATTTAAACCCTGAATTCCCATGGAACCCACATTAGACAGAATTTGAGTGTCCTGTAGGACATGTTAGAGCAATGTATCTTTATACCATCTTTAAAATAATCAATTCAAACTTTCATTAATATCTGCTTATGGGAAGCAGGTAGTTTTTACTTGTTAAACTCTCTGCCTAGCGCAGCCAACATTACTCTCAGCAGGAGACTTCAGAGCCTGCTTTCTATATTTCCATTCCCAAGTGACTCATCTCAGTGCTACCCAGATACTCACTTAAAAAAAAGGAAAGGAAATAAAACAAAACTCTAACTTGCAGGCTAAGAATATTAAATTTCTAGTGGATTCCTGCCAGGCCAGCATGTTGGCTTGCCATCTGTGATAGGAAATATTTAAAAAAGTTGAACCATCATGTTCATACGCTTGTGCCTCTGCACAGTCAACCTGGCCTGCCATGCACTGGAGGGCAATGACCAACCTGTTTTTAACTTGTGGAGATTCTGACTTTGAACTCCACAATCTCTCCATCTAGCTCGCTAGGTTCCCACTGGCAAGTTGCTACCACACCTACTCCATTCCTCAAATCCTTCATGACCTTTGGGGAGCATCTCAGGCAAATCCACACTTTGCCACCATACCTTTCTCTCTTGAATTCAGATAAGCTGCTATGTGAATGAAAACACAGCATAAACTGTGGTAACTCAGTCTCTGGGCACAACAAATAAAACCTAATGTTGTAACCCTTATTAAAATGTGATTCCAACAAGGCCATCCTTTGCTACATATGCAGCTAGAGCCATGAGTCCCTCCATATGTACTCTTTGGTTGGTTGGATATCAAAGGGAAGAGAGGTCCTTGGTCCTGAGAAAGATTGATGCCCCAGTATAGGGGAATGCCAGGACAGGGAAGCTGGAAAAAATATCTGATTCCTCAGGTGGTGAATCCTTACTGATCCGCCATGATACCAGGAAACTCTCGCAGCTACATCTTACCCCTCTGAAGTCCCAGTTCCAAAAAAGACCTCTCTTCTGCTTCCTCTCTTCTTCCATCCAACCTGGAAGTCCTGCTTACTCACCCAATCATTGACTCCTTTATTCATTAGGGGATTGGTTCATAAGAGCAATACCAGGTCCAACCACAACAAGCCCATCCTTAATTGAGATTTGAAAGTAAAGGGACAATGAAAGGTTTTTCCAGAAGCAGTTTGGGACCAAGTTTCCTAATTTCTTTTCTGAATGGACCAGGATATACAGACATCTAATTTTAACATATAATATTATTTTAAAGGAAATGAAAAGAATTAAAATCAGGATACATTTGTTTTGTTTTTCCCTCAAACATAGAAAGTGGCTGAACATAAACACTTAGGTTGTTCCAGCTTTGATCACAGCACACAAATTCCATTTAACTGGATACATTGGATTAGTCACTTTAAATGTAATATTTTTTAGCTACGGAAAATATAACTTTGACAAGAGTCTTTTTCTCTTCAAAATGGGGAAGCAAGTATATTTATTGTATTAAATGTTATAACAGAAACTGCAGTAGAATCAAAGGTGAAATCAGTAAGTCATCCACAGCAACGGACATGAGGCTGAACAAGGAAAGGAGCCATTACAGAGCAATTGGCTCACTATTTATCAAAATTTGCATTCATATAAATATTTTTAAGTTTTATTCATTTAAAAATTAGCCTTTTTATAGATGGCAATCATATACTCAAAATATTTTTGCTTCAGTAATTTCTATATATTTTAAAAGTTGTACATTTTATATCCATTTTAGTGATACTTTATCAAAATTAATTCAATGACCACTAAAAATCCCATCATAATTATAGTAACACTTATTAACTGTATGTATCCCAGAAAATTACATTATTTATTTATAAAGGCAAAAGAAACAAAAAAAATCCTTTCTCCATGGAGTAATTATAAATGAAGTAAAACAAAAGAATTTAATTTTTAAAATTTATTTTTATAATTCATATTTATTGATTTTTGTTCTAAACAACAGAAGTGCTTTAAAATGTTTTTCAAATTTCCATTGAATTATAACTGATATACTTTATGGAAAAATATAGTGAGAATCATGATTAGAAAACAATAGTACTGCATTAAATGGAATAATCAATATTATGTATAAGATGTTTTGAAGATCAGGGTTAATATAGTTATTAATGGGTTATGTGTTTAAAGGTTTCTTAATTTTTGAGGTGAGGTATCAATTAGCTTGTTTGAAATATTTTACAATATAAAAAAGTAAAAATATTTGTTGTTTCTCACAAATTTAGACAATTTCTATGTGTCAAACTCAAGGAAATTAATAAGTAGATGTACATTTTCGATTATATCACTTTACCAGTTATATTTTAGCCTAAACTAATATTCCCCTCATGCTTTGAATTTCTTCAAATAAATAGCCTTTCTTCTATTATCTTCTAAATTTCAAATGCACCTTGCTTGTACTTTGAATTGTGAAAACTACATTGTTGTTGACAGAACAAAGCTGCTTTTGTTGATGGAATTTGTAAGACTCTCTAAGCTTGTTAAAATTATTTTGAATTTTTACTTACCATGAAGCCTTAAAGGAAAAAGACTAGAAAATTACTGGAAAATAACCTCTTTGGACAACAAGACTATTTACTGTCACTAATTTTTATTTAAGAAAAAGCCAGGAAGTCACAGTGCACTTTAGAGTGAACACTAACCTTGTCTTCCAGGGTTTAGTACTGAAAGCATCCACTTGTGTTTTTAGTCATTTTGAAATATGCTTCATGTCTATACAATTTAATTTATGAACAGATTATACTCTGCATGTTGCAAAATGCAAACAAGGTTGCTTTTGTTCTTTTCTTGCATTTTAGAAGATATATTAATTATAGTTATCTCTTATTTGCCTCTTGGGACACTTTTTAAGTAATTATAAGGAAAATATGTTATGTGTCACTGCAAAACTAAAGCAAGTACAGGATAATTTCATACAGTTTCATAATGAAGACATGAGGATAATTTCTGCTACTGTTCTTTTCACTGCAGGCAATTGGAGATTTTAGAACTGTATACAGTTATTTCTCTTGTAACCTGGAATCAGTTTACTAGGTCGCACTCAAAATTAGAAACATGATAGTCAGGTAGTCTGATTGGATATGGATAACAGTTGCAAGAAATGCATGTATGGGTAGTAGAAACAGACACTATTCAAGTTTGTTCTTTTTGAGTAGAGTCAGGCCAAACATATTTTACTCTTCCTGAGTTTTCTAGATTTCATCAAGCTATGTTCTCGTTAGATTACTGTTTAGTTATTCACAGTTCTCTGTGGTTTAAAAGCTAGCCTCTTTAATTCAGAATGCCTAGGTTAAGACATGGGAAGTTGTCATTTTATTTTTAAAGCTTGACAGGAAATGTTGTGTTGGTTGAGAATTTCCCAGTTACTCTTCTTTGTAAAGCAATCTGTCTTTATTTCCCACAATCTGCAGGTTAAAACTAGCTTCCCATTGTGAGGCCACTAATTGAGTGGTGATATGTTGTAAACTTCAGATCTCTAAGCTTCAAAACTTTTGAAGCGTATTATAGTTCTCTTCTGCAAATAGGCAGCTCCTTTCAATAGATGTACATGTGGATTCATCAGTGTCATTTTCTGTGACTGGATTTAGTAGACCACTAGCCAAAGACATGAAATTTTACCTAGTTATCTGAAATAAGCTCCTAGGTAAAGCAAAGTGAGTTTCTTTATATCATGCACCCAGTAATTAGAATTCTTTTAATTAATTGCACATTAAAATTAAACTGTACTCTATGACAAGAAAGCCTGTACCACTCCTTGCTACTTGCTGTATATAATGCCTTTTAATATAGAGTATTTAGTTGCACAAATAAAGCCACTGTCTAAGACATTTCTTATTATAGTAGCTGAATTCCTAGTTGTGTTTAGGTATAGCACATTTACTATCTTGGGAAGCTAAATCTACTTATTTAAGGGAGTTTTCAGATGCAAAGGACCCCCAGTACTTTTATATATCATCACCCATTCACAACAATGTTAGTAATGGTGACCATAATCAATGTTGAAATAAAGTTAAATATATTTGATTCAACAAAATATTTGCTTATGTACGAAAAAGAAATTAACCTTTATTTTTGCAGCAAGCATTTCCAAAGGAAGCAAATGTTTAATCACTGTGGCCAAAATAAATGTTTTCTTTTAGGCTCTTAAAGCAGCCAAATGTTTTCATAGCATTTTAAAAATGTTTCCAACCCTTTATTTTTACACAGAAAGTCTCTGTCCTTCCCACCTATCACTCTATGGAAATATTTTTTGAATGTATCTGGCCGTGAAAACAGCAAAAATAGTTTTTAAAAATGTTGTCTTTATAAGTGGTGGAAGGATACTTTCAATGGCAAAGAAACAGAAAACAAAAATGAGTCTCCATGGTGCAATTTGAAGAAAACTGTAAGCAGCAGAACTAAGTCTTTTTTTGATTGCACATGATATTTTTTTTGATTTTTTTTATTGTATATATTCTATATTTACAATTCATTTCCCTTTTTCTGGTTCCCCACCCCCAAAGGCCCCACATGTCCTTTTCCCTCCCCCTGCTCCCGCATCCACCCCTCCCACTTTACTGTTCTTGATATTTTAAATGGTAATTTTACTTTATAAAATGTTTTTATTGTATTAATGAATAAGATGTAGTTGTACTAAATGTCATCTAATCTGTAATTTGTATTTTCTTTTCATATAATAATACTTATATAATGAGTACATGACATTTAACATCAAAATGTCCTCCTCTCCTTATGCACATGCATACACATGTACAGACATACACATACACATACATACATTGATGTATAGTCAAAACATACACAAATAGTTCTTGGATTTTGTTTTGGAACATGATCTTACTATGTAGTACAGAGCAGCCTAAAACTCACTGTAGTCCTTTTGGATCAAACTCCTGCATATTGGAATTTTAGACTGACTGAGACATTGCACCCCTATACTCCATATACTTTAACTTCTCATTGTGGTAAGAACACTTAATGTTATGAATCTTTATTTGTGTTTATGAGGTCTATGTGTTTTTTTTTAAATTTTTATTTTCTATATTCTATGTTTACATTCCAAAGGCTTTCCCCTTTCCCAGTCCCCCCCATACATCCCATAATTCCTCTCCCCCCCAACTATTCCCCAATCATTCCCCCTCCCCCCACGGTTTCTCTACAAAACTGGATCCAATCTTTACAGGCCCAGGGTCCTCTCCTTTCTTCTTCTTGGGAATCATCTGATACATGACTTTATACACATCCCTGTCCTTGTAGCCAAGGAGTAGGTCAGATGTCTTCTCTATACTATTTCGTTTCTTAAGACAAGGACTTTCCTTGAACCTGAAACGTGCCATTTTGGCTAGGTTGGCGAATCTAAAGTTCCCATGTTCTACCTCTCTCTGTCTCCCAATATTGGAGTTAAAAACACACAACTGGCTTTTCACATGTTACAGGACCACAACTAGATTTTTTTATGTGGTGATGATAACTCAAATGTAGATATTCATGTTTGCAAAGAGATTGCAATACCCCACCCCTTCTCATGGAATTTTAAATAGGTATTAGGTTAGTCATATATATCCAGAGAGCTTAGTTAATTTGTATAACTGAAACTATTTCTTATTAAATAACTTTCCATTTCCTCTTATCCATAGCCCTTGGAAATCTGCATTCTACTTGGTAGTTATTTCTTTGGTTATTTTGATAACCATGGAAGTGGTATAATAGAGTAAGTTTTCATAATGTGCTTAATGTTCATCCAAGTTGGTTTTTATTCTAGATAAAAATCAACTCATATTATATTTTTAGTTTCATTAGTGGCACATTCTCTTATTTGTGTTTTGTTTTGAAATGAAGTGAAACACATAAATGAAACAAAGAACTTTATAAAATTGGGTTAGGTCTTTCCAGCAATCTGTATTTCCTAGCAGTTGTATATGGATCCAAATTTTTCTTACTACAGTACAATTACTTCTAAAATTCATCTGAAGTCTTCCTTGTCTCAGTTTTCCATACTAAAGAATAAAGTATCCTGGAATGACTGACTTGAATTTATGGATGTCAAAAATAAAAGCAAATATAAGTGGTCATTCAAACATAAGGAATAATCTTCTCCTCTACTTTAATTTACTGTTTCTAATTATTAGTTAGGGTTAGGATTTCTAAGGAGTTTTACCCAAACTGCATTGATAAGATGTTGCAATAGAACATGAAGCCCATGGTGCATCATACCAACATGCAAGAAAAAAACTTGAAACAATGAAGACTTTCAGTTTAACTGCTCTATGATTATAATGCTATTAACAATTGTAATATTAATCACCAATATTAAAGATATCATGCCAGGTAATTACATTTACCTCTTTTAATTATCACTTTCACCTTCGCGATTATACAATACTTGTATGAATGTACATTTGCATATTTATTCCTTTACAATTTAGATATCTGTACTTCTAATTTGTTGATTAGGAATCTGAAATTTAGAATGTAAATGATTTCTCTAGTAACAAAATTGATATATCTGGCAATAATGAACTCAAAACTTTATCTACCTTATACTGAAAAATTTGCAACTACTATGAATTATTTTTTCCTTAAAAATTTATATAAAGTAAAACCCTTTATGTTAGTAATGCAATAGATTAGTCAAGAGTATGAACTGACCATTTCTTCAGTTCCTAGATGTCACTTAGACTGTACAACAGGAGCAGGATAGAAGCAATGTAGATTGCCTTGATAAATGATTTATCCAAAATTAGGCCTTAAAGTCTCCTACTCATTCAAAGAAATGGATTTGGAGACTGGCAATTTAGAAAGTCAAAAGGGCAGGGAACATACTAATGTGACCTAAACGGAGAGTGTAGGATTGGTTTGGTTGTGATTGTTGGTCTATGTCTACTTCGAGTACATTGAGACTATTGTGACTACTAGTGAGAATATAAGAAGTGGGCAGTAAAATACACCTAAAATAATTCACATACAGGAAATTGAGTCTAAGCCAAAACAGTCAGTTGCCAGACAGAGGCATTCATTTGAATTTTAATTTGAGTATAAGAACGATTACTGATTTTTAATTTCTTTTGAATTAGAAAATTTCTTTTCTGAGAAAATTTTATAAGAAATAAATTATTGTGGACTGTTTTTATATTTTCTATATTCTTTGTTTACATTCCAAAGGCTTTCCCCTTTCCCAGTTCCCCCCCACCATACATCCCATAAGTCTTCTACCCCTCCAACTATTCCACAATCATCCCCTCCCCACCATTTCTCTGTTCTGGATCTACAAAACTGGATCCAATCTTTTCAGGCCCAGGGTCCTCTCCTTTCTTCTTCTTGGTATTGTGGACTGTTTATAAGACCAGAATTATGTATTCTTAAGTGTTTTCTTTTATTTTGAGATTATAATATAATTACATCATTTCTCTCTTCCTTTCCATCCCTCCAAATATCCCACATACCTTTTTGCTTTCAAATTTGCACCTTTTTTCTTAATTAATTGTTAAATATATATATATTCTTAAATATATCCTGCTCATTCTGTATAATATTACTTATATGTACATTTTTAGTACTGATTATTTGGTGTAGGATAACAAATTGGCATGCTCAGGGAGACTATTTGCCCCATTCTACTTGGCTGTCTGTAGATTCCTTTGCATAGGGTTGAGGCTCAGGAAACATTGAGGCAGAGAGGGCTAAAAGATTGTAAGAGTTTGAATTCTTTTTAGTCATCAATGGGTGATGTAAATAAATAGAAATGTTCAGTTATAGTCAAAGAATATGAAGTAATGTTAGGAAAATGAAACAAAATTCTTTTTGTTCTTTTATTTATTCTTCTTTCATACATTATATCCTGACTGCAATTGAAGTATCCCCTCCATATACTCCTTCTAGCCCCCTGACCTCTTCTCTGTCCTTGATTCACTCCTATGTTTCCCTTCAAAAACAAATGAGTGAACAAACAAATAAACAAAAAGGAAGAGGAAGAAGAGGAGGGAGAGGCAGAGGAAGAGGAAGAGGAAGAGGAAGAGGAAGAGGAAGAGGAAAGTGTTCTCTTCTGATCTAATATACAAGCCTAGGTACAAACCCTGAGTAGTAATTCAAATATGTAAAATAAGATTATGATAAATATCACATTGCAGGTGAGTGGAACAGGCAAGTAACATGTTACTTCAGAAGTGATGTGACACTGGAATTCCTTTATTGAAAATAAGGTCATATATTCTAGAGGCATTTTCTCCATTAAGATTCCCTTTTTACAGATAACTTCATGTTGAATATCAAGGTGACCTAAGACCTGACATCAGAGTTGGTAAAGGTATTTGCCTATGAGAGCACAAGAACTTCACCTTAAATCTCAGAACCCACATTCAAAAACTAGGGACAATAATAGTGTCTTTTTTGTGTGTGAACCAATGAGTTTTTTCAGGGTTACTTATAGTGAGATAACCCTTCCCAGGAGCATAAGTGTCTCAATGACAGCTGGATCACTGAGGTCCACTATAATACAGCTGAAAGCTCATGAGAGATGGAAACTTGGAACTACTACAGGTGGCTCAGCATGATAGATTGTGCCTTTTTACAGGCAGGCTAGTTGGTCTGAGCCTCTCTCTGCTAGACAGCTCAGCTGGGCTAAGAGTGTTTCTCAGCAGTCCTTACAGCCTGTACATTCGTGTAGAAAGAAGGACTAAGTGTATCTAGTAAACTCAGGATCATCCTGGTGCTTTTGAGTTATTTACTTCTTTGCAGGCTGGAAGGTTCCACCTCCCTTTAGAGATTCCTTACAAGATGAAAATTTTTATCTCCACAGGAATTGTTCTAAAAGACTTCAGGATCACTTTTGACATTTTCTATCTGAAGGAAAAGTTTGCCAGCACAACCTATAAAAGAAGCCACCCTTGCTTTTTGAGACCTCACAAGTCAGCAAATACAATTTCCCCTTATCTCTGGCCTCTTTTTTAAATTGGATATATTCTTTTTATCATTTCATTTCCCTTTTCCTGGTTTCCTGTCCCCCAAACATCCCATATGCCCTTTTCCCTCTGTCTGTTCCCCCATCCACCCCTTCCCACTTCCCTGTTCTGGTATTCCCCTACACTGATGCTTTGAGCATTTCCGGAATCAGGGGCCACTCCTTCCTTCTTCTTGGACATCATTTGGTATGTGGACTGTGTCTTTGGTGTTCCAAGATTCTAGGCTAATATCCACTTATCAGTGACTGCATACCATGGGTATTCTTTTGAGACTGGGTTACCTCACTTAGTATGATGTTCTCCAGCTCCCTTCATTTCTCTAAGAATTTCATGAATTCACTGTTTCTAATGGCTGAATAGTACTCCATTGTGTATATATACCACATTTTTTGTATTCATTCCTCCATTGAGGGACATCTGGGTTCTTTCCAGCTTCTGGCTATTATAAATAAAGCTGCTATGAACATAGTGGAGCATGTATCCTTATTGCATTCTGGGGAATTGTCTGGGTATATGCCCAGGAGGGGTATGGCTGGATCCTCTGGAAGTATCATGTCCAGTTTTCTGAGGAACCGCCAGACTGATTTCCAGAGTGGTTGTACCAGCTTGCAATCCCACCAGCAGTGGAGAAATGTTCCTCTTTCTCTACATCCTTACCAACACGTGCTGTTGTGTCTTAATCTCTAGAAAGGTTAAGGCAGAAGTCTCCTTGGTCCTCACGGCCAGCCAATGTATTCTATTTAGCAAGTTCTATGTCAGTGAGATGTTCTTTCTAAGAGAAAAAATGGTGCATGGAAATTCTGGCCTACACACACACACACACACACACACACACACACACACGTATCTAAATAGTAAATTATATGTCTCTCTCTCTCTCTCTCTCTATATATATATATATATATATATATATGTGTGTGTGTGTGTGTGTGTGTGTGTGTGTGTGATATATATATATATATATATATATATATATATATATATATATATCACACCCACACAAGCATCTTAGCACATAAAAAATAACCATAAAATGAGACAGTTTAAAAGTTTTAATCAAATGAAACATTAACTCCCAACATTGTGTATTAATTATGAATGGGTACACAGAAAGTGTACCCATCCCTCCTCCCACTCCTCTGTCCTGACAATCCCCTACAATGCTGCATCAAGCCTTTCCAGGTCCAGGGCCTTCTCCTTCCTTCTTCTTGGGAATCATTTGATATGTGAGTTTTATCTTGGGTATTCAGAGCTTCTGTGCTAATATCCACTTATCAGTGACTACATTCCATGTGTGTTCTTTTGTGAATGAGTTACCTCACTTAGTATGATATTTTCTAGTTCCAACCATTTGCCTAAAAATTTCATGACTGCATGGTATTGGTACAGTGACAGGCAGGTAGATCAATGGAATAGAATTGAAGACCCAGAAATGAACCCACATACCTATGTTCACTTGATCTTCGACAAAGGAGCTGAAAACATCCAGTGGAAAATAGATAGCCATTTTGGCAAATGCTGCTGCTTCAATTGGACGTCAACATGCAGAAGAATGGGAATTGATCCATTCTTATCTCCTTGTACTAAGATCAATGCCAAGTGGATCAAGGACCTCCACATAAAACCAGACACACTGAAACTAATAGAAAAGAAACAGGGGAAGACCCTGGAGGACATTGGCTCAGGGGGAAAGTTCCTGAACAGAACACCAATAGCTTATGCTCTAAGATCAAGAATTGACAAATGGGACCTCATAAAATTACAAAGTTTCAAGCCAGGTGGTGGTGGCGCAAGCCTGTAATCCCAGCACTTGGGAGGCAGAGGCAGACGGATTTCTGAGTTCGAGGCCAGCCTGGTCTACAGAGTGAGTTCCAGGACAGCCAGGACTACACAGAAAAACCCTGTCTCGAAAAACAAAAAACAAACAAACAAAAATTACAAAGTTTCTGTAAGGCAAAGGACATTATGAAAAGGACAAAATGGCAACCAACAAACTGGGAAAAGATCTTCACCAACCCCACATCCGACAGAGGGCTAATATCCAATTTATACAAAGAACTCAAGAAGTTGGACCCTAGAGAACAAAATAACCCTATTAAAATTGGGGTACAGAGGTATACAAAGAATTTTCACCTGAAGAACTTTGGGTGGCTGAGAAGCACCTTAAGAAATTTTCAACATCATTAGTCATTAGGGAAATGCAAATCAAAACAACCCTGAGATTTCACCTCACACCAGTCAGAATGGCTAAGATTAAAAATTTAGGAGACTGCAGGTGTTGGCAAGGATGTGGAGAAAGAGGAACACTCCTTCACTGCTGGTGGGACTGCAAGATGGTACAACCACTCTGGAAATAAGTCTGGTGGTTCCTCAGAAAACTGGGCATGACACTTCCGGAGGACCCTGCTATACCACTCCTGGGCATATATGCAGAAGATTCCCTGGCATGCAATAAGGACACATGCTCCACTATGTTCATAGCAGCCTTATTTATAATAGCCAGAAGCTGGAAAGAACCCAGATGTTCCTCAATGGAGGAATGGATACAGAAAATGTGGTATATTTACACAATGGAATACTACTCAGCAATTAAAAACAATGAATTCAAGGAAGCTTATTTCTTCTGAAATTTTCTACAGGATGCTAAAAATGAAATTTTGGATCAAATAGCTATTCTTACTTCAAAGTGAAGAATTTAAATACATAGCATGTAAGTGGTTTAACATAGAATTCATTGACATCTGTGGATATTTAACATTCTGATTAGGAAAAATTATACTTTAGAAAGTAAATTAGAGAAAAAACTCTGGACAAGTTACAATTAAACCATTTCAAGTGGTTACCTGCCCCAATAGACAAAAGACAGGAATAATTGATTCCTGTGTAGTCAATAAGTCCACTATAATATTACCAAAATATCCTGCAATGGGCCTGACAGGTGGGTCATCACATAAGGTTTCTTGGCACCAACCTTGATGACTTTAGTTCAATATCTGGTGAAAGGAGAGGACACACTTCATGATGTGCACAGTGGATCACAGGCAACATCTCCCATTTAATAATAATTGTAAGTTTTAAAAATGTTATAGTATTGAATTATAAAAAAATCATTTAGTCTTAGAGAAATGGATGGAGCTGAAGAACATCATACTAAGTGAGGTAACCCAGTCTCAAAAGAATACCCATGGTATGTACTCACTGATAAGTGGATATTAGCCTAGAATCTTGGGACACCAAGACACAATCCACATACCAAATGATGTCTCACAAGAAGGAAGGAGTGGCCCCTGGAATACCAATACAGGGAAGTAGGAAGTGGAGGATGGGGGAACCGGGGGAGGGAAAAGAGCATGTGGGACCTTTGGGGGGCAGGGAACCAGGGAAAGGGAAATGAAATGTAAATAAAGTATATATCCAATAAAAAATCATTTAGATTGTTATCTTCAAGTTAGGAAATATAGTTGTGCAGAAAAGTTAGATAACTTCTGAAAGATTAGGTAGATAATATATTCTAAATATGATATAAAAATCTTATATCTCTATGATCATTTTTATAACTTCTAAATATTTTTCATATATTTTGCTAGATAGACATTTTTCATAGCAAAATTGTTACAATGTGATGCTTTATAATAAATCAATAAACTTTTCATTTCAATATTTTTACTATAATTACATAAAAGTGGAAATTAGTGAGCTCCACACAAGCACTTGTTTTTAGAAAACAGGACTCGATGATTTCCTAGTGACAGTAAATATTTGGTAATGGATGGAGACGGTGTATAGACCTGATATATAATGCTGCTGTTTTCCCTGCTGTAAATATTTCAACCATAGTTAATTTCAAGGTACCACTAAGAGGTTCTTAATATTTACATTGGGAAGTGATACACATAAGTAGTGGTTGCAAATAGATATAAGCTGACTTAAGCATGTTACTAATTCACTAGATGCTCTTCTCTCAAAAGGAAATCTGTATCATTCTAGCCAAAGCTCAAGGAATTTCATAGAGAAATGGAAAGAAACAAAGAGCTGGAAGGTTTGAGAAGTGCTAATATATATTAATGTGTGTATATATACATATATATGTATATATATATACATACATACATATATATATATATATAATCAAAACAGAAGAGAAGGAACTTCATACCAATATATTTAGCTAGCTTGAGACAAAATCCCCATGACTTGGATTTTGATATTACATCCTAAGTAATACGGCATATCTCCTAAATTAATGTATTTTACCCACATCCTACACTCTTTCAGGGAATAAAACTGTGCAAAACAATGCTGATTAGGCAAAATTTTTGGAAAATAAACTATAGTCTTCCAACATAATTTTAGAGTACAGAGGACGGAAACATCTTGTATTCATTGCAATTTATCTGGAACACAACTTACTTAGACTTTCTGTGGAACTTTTAGTCAGAGGTAATTAACCACCAATTTTAGTGCACCAACAGTTGCCCAATGTTAATGTTTAATTAGTGAAAGGGAAGCACCTGTAGTGTAGAGGAAGAGGCTCTAAGATTAGACTATACACATTCAGGTTGCAACAAAAGACAAATTAAATAAGCATACTTAGCTTTTGGGAAAATATACCTACTAAGTTATTAGATAGCATCAACTTATGAGAAGTAAAATTAGTAAGCAACCTTTTACATATATAATTCATTATTGGCTTTTTACCAATAATCACTAATAATAAGGGTTTGTGAGCTTTCCTGTCCATTTGGCACAAAGGAAGTCTGGTTATTCTTCGGACAATTAAATAGATCTATGACAGATTTAGCTGAATACATCATCCTTTTTACTTGACATGTTGCATCTCACAAAAAAACTGGCCCATATTTTTATGTTTTAATATTTCTGACTTCATCTACAGAAGACTATTCTGAACCCTTTCTCACAACAGTAACTTTCCTGCCATTTTAACATTTATAATTATCTTTTTTTGTGAAAAGATAAAAAGCTTTAAAATGATTGTTCTTGGCAGTGGGCCTAAGGTGAAACTCTGTTGTATTTAATGTGTAAATTATAATGTGTGCAGATGTGAAGAGGGATTTTGTGAAATGCTCATTTAACCACAATAATTGAAAGGAAGCTGTCAGAGAGTTTGTACTCTTTAGCAGTGAATAATCATTGAAATGCACCTCATAATATGTTATATACAAAGGGTAAATGAGTAGTTTAGGTTAAATTCAACCAATAACTTTCTAGAAGACAGGAAGATAAAGGGAACAGTAGCTTGTCAGCAAGAATTTACCAAAAAGCAAGCCCTTTCCTTTCTGACTGTTACTTTGGAAGATTTTGAAATAAATAATTTTCATGTATCTTAATGTAAATTGAGAATTTTCTTGCTCATCAACAGCCTTACTTCTCCTTCTTTACAAGCTGAATTTATTTAATGCTTTCCTATTCAAATTAATGTGTAGTAGAATCCTAGCATCTAACTAGGAAACTAAAAGAAAACATCTTTAAATTTTTGCATCTTGTCAATTAACAATAAATGTTCTTTTCCTAAATTTAGATTGTAAAAATATTCAGTGTGCTTCTCTTCTGTTGAACTGATTAATAACATTGCCACCTGTTTATTCTGCTCTTTTAAGCTAGTTAGGGGACAGTTCTTAGCAGTCAGTAAATCTGGCTTTTATTGTACATCTACAACTCCAAAATGGGAGAAGGCTATTCTCCCATTTTGCTGCTCTTCCAAAAGATCCAGGCTTTGATTTCCAGCACCCACAATGCAGCTCATAAATATCTGTAACTGGAATAACAGGGGCTATGATACCTTCTTCTGGCCTCTGTGGGCACTGCATGTATGTGATACACAGTAATGTATGCAGGCAACACACCCATACACATAAAATAAAACAAATCTTTAAAAGAAAACTCCAAAAGAGGATTCACAATAGTGCTTCAACTAGAACCGAACTAGGTATTTTGAGGGGAAATTTCAATATTTTTCTTATCCTCCCTCCCTCCCTCTTCCCTTCCTCAGCCTCTCCCTCCATTTCTCTATTCTCTCCATTCCTCGTGAGGTTTCCTTTCTTCTAGGCAATAACTTGGGCAAAGCCACACAGTACTTACACAATAAGCAATGCTCATCAACAATCAATTTATCCTCTGTATAAATAGCTGTCCTCTATGATATATATATATATATATATATATATATATATATATATATATATGCCATATATATGTATACACACACACACACACACACACACACACACACACACACACACATATATATATATATATATATATATATATATATATATGGAATGACAAGCTACTCACTTTATTATGATGGTGAGAGGAATTAATTACATTAAAATTAAGACTGAAGATGGAAAGTGTTAGCATAAAAATCTTCCCTGAGGTGGAGGAAGTCATTTTACCATCCATGTTATACTTTTCTAATATATTTTAGGATTTTCATGCATTTTTAATTATAGTCATATAAACTTACTTTTTCACACTTTCTGCCTTTTACTCAACACCCTTGCCATACCTTATTATGCCTTCTCTTTGATAATGCCAACTGGAGTGAAATAATATCTCATATAAACTTTTTTTCCTCTGATGATTCAAGATGTGTAAGATTTTTTCATATACTTATTAGCCAATTTATTAATTTCTATTCAGAATTTTCTGTACAGAATCATATATCTATTACAGTTGTCTTCTTGTTGAATTATTTGAGTTCCATATAAATCATATTCTATTTATATGATGCATAGTTTTAAAGGAATTTATTCAACTCTCTGTGTAACAATTTTTTAATACTGGTAAGTGTTTTGGGCATTTTGTTAGTGTAAATGTGTTCATGTATTTCTTGTCTTTCTTTTGCAATACCTTGGTAAAATTGTCTGTATTTATGAAAATACCCATAATACTTTGACTTCTGTAGATTCACAACACATTTTAATGTAAAATGTCACATTTTAAAGTAAAATGATGTGACACTCTCACTTTTTTGGGTGGCTTAAGACTTGTTTTCTTTAATTCATTAACAGTATGATAGATTTTCTTGATCACAATAGGTACTGTGGACATTTTAAAATTATTTTCAACTAATATGTTTTACTTTGAATGTTTGATAAATTCAATCAATGTATATTTAACACACACTTCTATCTATCTATCTATCTATCTATCTATCTATCTATCTATCTATCTCCACTTCCTTCTCCAACTCCCCTTAAAGCCTCTTACCTCATTTTCCTCACATCTACATACCTTTTACTTTTTATTTTTAGCTTAAGATATAAGAATTTATTGTGTCAGCTCCAGAGAAGTCCAAAACTGAATCGTTGGGTGGGACCATAGGTAGATTCCTTTGGACGGCTGGAAGGGAAGATCAGTTTAGGTCTTTCTCCATGCTTCATGTATCCCCTCTTCAATGGTACATAGTATTCTTCCTGTATGTTCTGTGTGTGTCTCCAAGTTTTCTCCTTTTATAAGGATGTCATCCATATTGAAGTAGGGTCCACACTAGTGATTCCATCTCCATTGTAAAGACACCATGTCTAACCAAGTGCACATACAAAGGTTTGGAGATTTGGGACTGTAACATTTGAATTTTGAAGGTAAAACAGTGGGATCTACTACAAAAGAGAAATTAATTGTTGATTATTAGTATCAGAGTTAACAATGAGCTGCTTGAAAAGCACCAGAAAGGATCAATGAAAGGGTTAGGATTAGCATTAGGGTTAGGGTTAGGGGTTAAGGTTGGGGTTGGGGTTGGGGTTAGGGTTAGGGGTTAGGGTTAGGGTTAGGGGAACTAAACAAAAACATTGATTATGATATATCTATGTCCTTGATGTTAACAAAGATGGTGAGGCAAACATAGGAATTTTATGGTTTATGGTAAAATGATAATTTTACAAAATCATTTTGTTATTTAATTTCTATATATTAATTTACTTTGATCATACTGACCACTATTATCATCTCCTACTCCAGACAAAGTTGTAAACAAATGGTGACAGAACAGATAGCAAAATATTGAAAAACAAACACTAAACCAAAAACTGCCTACTTTTTACCTAACTCACACATATACACAAGTTTACTTTAAATATTGTACCATCATAATTAGAAGCATTAAACTCATGAAAGTTTTAGAAGTAAACATAGTGTGAAATATTAGATTTGGCTAAGGCTTTTTTGGCTTTTATTTATTTATTTTTATGCTCCATATTTTATTCCCCCTCCCTGTCCACCCTCTGACTGTTCTACATCCCATATCTCCTCTAGACCCCCTGTCTCTATAAGGATTTTCCCACTCTCCAACCCCCATCCTACCAGATTTCTAAATTCCCTGGAGCCTCTAGTCTCTGGAGGGTTAGGTGCATCATCTCTGACTGAAACCAGACCCAGTAGTCTTCTGCTATATATGTGTTGGGGGCCTCAGATCAGCTGGTATATGGTACCTGGTTTGTGGTCCAGTGTTTGTTAGATCTCTGGCATTTAGGTTGAGAGTGCTGGCCCTCCTACAGTGTCACCCTTCTCCTCAGCTTCTTCCAGCCTTTGCCTAATTCAACCACAGGGGTCAGCTGCTGCTTCTGTCCATTGGTTGGGTGCAAATATCTGCATCTGACTCTTTCAGCTGCTTGTTGGGTCTTTCAGAGGGCAGTCATGGTAGGTCCCTTTTTGTGAGCACTCCATAGCCTCAATAATAGTGTCATGTCTTCAGACCTCCCCTTGAGCTGGATCCCACTTTGGGCCTGTCGCTGGACCTTCTTTACCTCGGGCTCCTCTTCATTTCCATCCCTGCAGTTCTTTCAGAGAGAAACAAATATGGGTCAGAGTTTTGACTGTGGGATGACAACCCCTCACTCACTTAATGCTCTGTCTTTCTGCTGGAGGTGGCTCTATACGTTCTCTCTCTCCCCATTGTTGTGCATTTCATCGAAGGTCCTACCCTTTGATTTCTGAGAATCTCTCACCTCCCAGGTCTCTGATGCATTCTGGATGGTCCCCCAATCTCCTACCTCCTGATGGTGCCTGTTTTTTTCATTCTGCTGGCCCTCAGGGCTCCAATACTTTTCCCTCACCCAACATATCTTTTACTTTTATTGTTAATAACTCCCTGTGTATAGCAGAGCTGCCCATGAATATATAGCCATCCGCTGACCATAAGTAACCTACATAGCATGGCTGTTCCAAGAAACAACTTAAAGCAGCCATGCTTACCAGCGTAAGATGAAGCTAGTCAAAATCCTCCTAAGAACTGAAGAGGTTGATCTCAAGGTCCTAACTTTATCAGTGGAGAGCAGGCTGCTAAAGGATGGTCACCAGAGAAAAAACTAAAGTATTTGAGAAAAACAACTTAGATTTGGAAAGATACAATGTGTTTTACAGTTTATGACATCTCAGATCACTGTAGTTTGTTTGGCAAGGCATCAAGGCAGGGAGTGTTCACCCCATGAGATTCAGGAAGGAGAGAAGAAAAAGAGTGGGGTGGGGAGGGAGAGGTAAAAGTGAACAATATACTCAATTGTTCCGGGCCACACTAACAATGGCATAACTATTCCAAGTAGTACCAGTGGTTAGAAATAAAGGCATTATCATAGTCTCTTTGAAGAGACAATTAAGGTCCAAACTATAATGTCTTTTGTTTCTGATATTATCCTGTTAGATTCTTGTGAAAATCTTATGTTCTGGTGAGGCTCTGTCTCAGAGTTCTCTGATAGTAGCCAAAATATTTGGTATGTTTTTGGTTGTGGTTGCCTACATGACAGTGAGTTCTCATACTGAATCATTGGATGTTTCTCTGGGTTGATTGTATTACATATATATCATGACCATGATGGGCAGAAACTGAAAAACAAGTTTGTTTTGCAACCATTACTGAGGCTGACATCTTCAGGTCAGTCTTTGTGGTTATAAATAGGCAAAGCCACAGTGGTTTTCTGGTTGACCAGATTATAGTGTCCCATTGCAGTTGTGGAATATAGTAGTTTATTTTGAGGGATGTGTCAAGATCTACAATATGATTGAGGTCAAGGATCTATAGGGTATTTTATGAAAGTACATCCATCCAAGTTTCTAGTAAGCAGATATACTATCCTCCTACAGGAAATATAGGCAGAACCAAAATAAAGTGATGTTAAGGATCTTCTAGAGATAGTGTCTTGTTTGTCTGACACTAGTTTCTAGACCACAGGTGAGACATGCTTTAGTTGAATTTTTGGTAACTTGTGGGTAACATGCTTAACCCATGTCAGTAAGAAGTACTTGACTACTAAGATATCAGTGTATATGGCTATTCCATGATTTCTAGGTAAATGATATGTTTTCTGGGGTCAAGATAAAATGAGGATATTGTCAAGCTATTACTGGAGAAAAGAGCTATTTCTGGGTTGGATACCTGAGACATAATTTGTAGGTCTATTACCTAAATACTTTCAAAATGATATTCCTAGGCCACAGGTTCCACTGAGATATTAAAACCTCTTATATGATCGCTAGGATCCCAAAGATAGTCTTTGTCTTTGTATGCAGGTGGAACTGTTGTTCTGTGAGATGGGTCAAGAGTTACTTATAATTTTATGCATTGAACATGTTTAATGAAGTAAAATAGACATGTTTTAGAGGGTAAAATCATAATGTTGAGCAATGGATTCAGATAACGTAATTGCATCTTACTTCGATTTCAGCACATAACTTGAAGAACTTCCTTGTTGAAATATAGTACATAATCATTTCCAGATTTGAAATTAGGCTTTGTTAATTATCCTTAAAAATATGCAGACATGTATTGATGGGGAGCCTGTCTCACTTCTTCCTTTTAGTACTGGGCTTTTGTCTGTCTGGCTTGAAACTTTAAGCCCTGTGCATGCTTCCTCAGTCTCTTTGGTTTAATTTGTGCATGGTCTTATATCTGGAAGACACTGGATCTTGGAGTTATTCATCTACAATGACTCTTAAAATCTTTCTACCTATTCAGTATAGATCTCTGAGCCTTGTGAGGAGGAGTTTTATAAAGCCATCCCATTTAGGGCATAGTACTCCAAAGTCTCTCTCTAATACATTGTTCACTTGTAGGACTCTGTGTCAATTGCTATCTACTGCAAGAACTTCTTGGATGAGTGTTGAGTGATGCACTTATATTTGAGTGTAACAATGTAATTGAATTCCTATCCATAGGCATCAATATAAGGAACTTGATTGTTTTCATTTTCCTAAGCAAGTAAGTTACCTTCCTAAGATCACCTTAGCTTGGACATTAACACTATACTGGCTGCTTTCTTTGATTAAATTTCATATTTGAAGTTTTAATAACTAGGTTATTAGGGGATTATATAGAGACTAGCACTTGCTGAAGAGACTTTATATGCTCGGTATGGAAGACTTTTTTCATTAGTTTTAATAGACTCCTTAATGCTTATTTGAAAGCATCCTATCACATAACCATTAAATATGGCCTATATGTTGGTATGGGCTAACAGGCAGAGGAAAAATGAAACTAAACAAAACTTAAAATAGCAGTCAGCACAGTAGATTATGTGAACCCTTCCCAAGGCAGCAGAGTTTTAAAACAGTGGTCTTAGCAACTAAAATACTATGACATTTTTCACAGTGAAAGAGTTCTTCTATCAAATACTATAATTAACAGAGTAAATCCAGTAGTCCATCTGGCACGCTGCCACATACTTGTAATGCCAGAACGGATATTTATACTTTATTTTATATGTAGTAACTGAAAAATTAGCTCTTGTAGAGCAGACAAAAATATGATGAAAGAAATATTTCATCACAATTTTTGGAACACTGTAAGTAGATTGTATTAAAAAACAATGAATCAACCTGTCACATGTAGTTAGAGCTTAATGAAGCAATGGAGACTTGACCTAGAGTGCCAGAGGTAACTGAAAAGAGAAGTTAAAATATCGATGAAACATGTAACAGTGAAATACAAATGCTGGAGACTGGCAAGGAAAGACAATAAGAGAAGCCTGGAGAGTGGGGTTTGGAGATGAATATGCTGATTCAAAAATGGTAGTGTAGTGTGCATCAAGTGTAAATCTTCAACTCTTGCTAGATGTTTTCTACAGTTACATAGTTAGTGATGCCTTTATTTTTTCCAAAGCTACCTGAAACTGATTTGATATACAGTGGGGGAAGTCATTTCTTAATTTGAAGCATTCTGAGGTTTGCTAAGGAACATTGAGTCTATTGATTTTTTTGTTTGGTTAGCTTTATTGAGTTATTTTAAACAAGACAAATAAAATGCTGGTTCAGTATTAAGACTTTCCAGAAAATTTTTAGTTTTATAATGGGAGCATATGAATATAAACTTTTTTACTCTTTTGTGCAAAACAAAGTAAATAATCAGTTATAAAATTAACAGTTCAGCATGGAAATGCTGTTACTTCACACTCTGATGGGTCCAATCTACCACATTTCTCAGTGTTTATGTTAGAATCCTGAGTTCTTTCTTGACAAGTCATCTTTCCTGTCACTTGAATGAGCATTAAATTACAGAGTATTTTTCTATTTTAAGTGATCAAAGAGCAAACTAACACAATTCAGGGCTAAAGACCAATCATTTTCCAAAAACCAAACCTATCTAGAAGGGGCTACCGTGGAGCTCAACAGAGGTACCCTCTGCTGTGGGAATCCATTGCATAGATCTGAGACACTCCTCTTTTATCTCATTTCCTTGGGAAGACAGTAAAGCCCTTTTCCCCTGAAGCAGCAACAGTGCTTTGAGCTTAGTTATATGAGGGTGAAGCATCATTCAATAGTAATTTCTGTTAATTTTTATACTTTTCAATGTGCTCATGAGCTATGATTAGCCTCTGAATTTGTGCAGTGCCTTCATATATTTGATAGATCTTGGCGTCCCTCATCAGCTGTTTCCACGGGTTATTCTGCATTGAATCCACAGCCTCCGAAAATCTATACAGCGTCAGTAGCTAGCTGATTGGCAATATCTCCATCAAAGGTCTTCTCAATGGAGGCATAGAATATGTTCCAGTGGCCAGAGTCAACCTCCCAAGCTGCTCTCTGGTAAATGAGTCTAGAAAGTTCAACTTTCATCACCATTTCTGCGAGCAGAAAGGAAACTCTTTGGTGCTCCACCAGCAGCTTTCCAAACATTTTCCTATCCAGGGCATACTTTGTAGCTTCATCCAAAGCTCTCTGTGCTAGCACTACAGCACCAGTGGTGACCATATGTCTGGTTTTAACAAAGGTCCCCATTGCGAACTTGAACCCCGCTCCTTTGCCGATCAGCACGTTTTCCTTAGGCACTTTGATGTCTTCGAAGGTGATTCCTCTGGTGTCAGAGCATCGCCGGCCCATGTTTAACTCCTTTTTTTCCAGTATGCGTTCCCAGGGTGTCAGCGTCCACAATGAATCCTGTAAAGGCTTTACTAGTAGGTGCCTTAGGATCTGGGTTAGAATGCGCCAATAAGAAATACGAGTTGCGCCAGGCAGTGGTGGCACACGCCTTTAATCCCAGCACTTGGCAGGCAGAGGCAGGCAGATTTCTGAGTTCGAGGCCAGCCTGGTCTACAGAGTGAGTTCCAGGACAGCCAGGACTATACAGAGAAACCCTGTCTCAAAAAATAAAACAAAACAAGCAAACAAACAAACAAAAACAAAAAAAGAAAGAAAGGAAGAAAGAAAGAAAAAGAACGAAAGGAAAAAATACCAGTTGGCCTTTCCCCTGTTGGTTATCCACATCTTCTGGCCGTTGATAACATATTCATCAGCCTTCTCGGTTTTGGTCTTAATGCCTTCCATATCAGAGCCTGTGGAGGGTTCTGTTATACAGGCACACATCAGTGGCTGCTTGGTCATCCTTCCCAAATACTTCTTTTCTTGATCATTTCCGGCAAGAATCACAGGCATTTGCCCCAAAGAATTTGTTTCAATGGCAGTATGCATCCCGTACATCCATGTCCCGACTCTTTGGAAATTAAACAAGAATAGAACTTTCCCAGGCCAAGACCATGGTAACTGTCTGGAATGTGTGGGTTGATCAGTCCAAGTTCCCAGGCTCTTTTGATGAGAGGGAATGGGTATTCACTGCTTTTATCATATTCACGGGTGACAGGGATTATTTCCTCTCTGGCAAACTTCCAGGCAGTGGCTTGAAACTCTTTCTGCTCTTCAACTCTCAAGAAGAAGTCTAAAGGCATAAGACACACTCGGTCAGCATATAATAATAACACTTGTTCCAGGGGCTTCCGTAAGAATGCCAACACCATAATTTAAATTTCACTCTTTTGAACCCCAGTAAGTATAAAAATATAAGTTCCCACAAATAAAATGGTAAGAACAATGAGAAATCTCTCCCAAATAATAACAGCCACATAAAACCCTCTATATTAGTAACAGGCAGTATTAAAAGATTTTATTTACACAAAATAAAATTAGCTATTGTAAAATTAATGACTGAGCTGAGTGGACCCCTATCTGTTGATGTTAATAGGAGAATCAGAAGTGTCTCCAAAGAATTCATGTCAGAAAACTGCATTTCCACTATATAGCTTTTTTATACTAAAACTTTACTAGAATTAAGTAAATGTATGTCAAACAACAAAGTCCTTCAAAGATAGTAACACCAGGCCTATAATACATTTCATTTAAACAGATAACAGTCTGGTAAATGAAGTATAAAATAATTTCACAGTTATTATACCTTATATGAAGTAATTAGCCAACCTGTAAGGTTTTAATGACATCTGATTCCTTCAAATAGGCTAAAAGCAAATATTTAACATCAGCAAGGGGATGAAACATCTCAATAATAAATAGTAACTGTAAGCAATTCGATTCATTACTTATAATATGAATGTATAAACATGGATTTTCCCATAAGAACCTTGATATTATATGCACTGGCTGTTCAAACTGGAGGTTATCCTTTATCTTTTCAGTATCTTTGTGCTTAAAGTATTTTTCCCAAAGTCTCCAATACTAAATACATCCTCCCTTTAACAAGTTCACACTTATATTTTGGGTACACTTAAAATTATCACAAATATAATGAATGAATAGTAATTTCTCCTTGTATTAATAGCTCTCAGAGATACTTAAGCTACCGCGAATCAAGAACTGCTTGATGTCCAGTTTCACATAAACACCATTTTATAAGAGTTACCATGAGCAGGCAGGGCTTGCAAAATGGGCTTTATCATATACAAAGGCAATGCTGACAGAAAATGACTTCATGTGTTTTTGTATTTGCGGATGTTAAATCATTTCAACTATGAATACATCAGAGTGCCTCTTCACTGAAGGGGTACACAGGGAAAATGTATCTATATAAATTTTCTGCATATCTTCCATTTATCAGGGTAGATCTTTGCATCTTCTTCCTCTTCCTCCTCTTCTTCCTCCTTCTCCCTCTTCCTTCTCCTCCTTCTCCTTTTTTTTTCTTCTTCTTGGATGAACACATTCAGCTGAAGAGTCAGATGGACCATGGTCACCATGGATGGGGAAGATGGAACCACTGTAGTCTGACCTCCAAAAGAGCATCAGACCCATGCTTGGAATCTTCAGTTGGAGCTTTTGGTAGCTGTTTCCATATTGTCCCTATGTCCAGCCACAGGAGACAACTCACCTCTGCTGACCAATGCAGAGGATGTCTCTCCAAGAAGCTTCTCGGGCCCGTCTGTGGGGTCTTCTCCATCTCAGTCAACCTTTGTTTCCCAAAGACATATTTGTGTAAATAGACATCATCCCCCCACCCCTGCAAAGAGAGCTCACAACAGGGAAAAGGCTTCTCCCCCCTTGTGTAAATAGACATCATCCCCCCACCCCTGCAAAGAGAGCTCACAACAGGGAAAAGGCTTCTCCCCCCATGCTCTGGCCCTTCGGACATCAGCTCAGCTAACTGGATGCCAGGGAATCCAGCTGATCCCAGAAGCTGGGCCAAGATGAAGGTGGAGGCTTGGATTCTGATACCAGATCTATCTCTGTGAGCCTCAGTCCTTGGGGCTGGTGTGAGCTGGCTTTCCACATCTAGCAATTTTCTATGAGGTGTTGATTTTGCATTCCATAAGGGGTGAGGGAACTCCTACTGATGTGGTCATCTCTGACAACCTTATTGGGTTTTTTCTATTATTATAAAACTGCTTCATTATGATAAAAACTTTCTTCATAAAAGGTCCAAAAAAAAGTTACCATAGTGGCCCCTTTCTAGTTCTGGACTTGAACCATTTCATTTATGGTAAATATTAAATGCTCATTTTTCATGGATTACTTTTTTCTCAGTTTCTGAATAGGTTGCTGCTGCCATTGACATAGACTGGAATACAATCTAGTGGAATGATTAGAAAACAGATTAGTTTGCTATCACTGCCAAAGGATGAATTCAGGTTGCTATACAGAATTTGTTTTTCTTCATAAACACAGAAAGGGCAGGTAGAGTTTAACTATCATTGGCATCTTTGATACATTGTAATAAATGTCAACCCCAAATATTAACCCATAATGCAATTAAAATTCTTAGTGTTTCAGCAAGGAATATTCTGACTTAAACATGCACATAGTCACTGAAAAGTGGATATTAGCCTAGAATCTTGGGACACCAAAGACACAATTCACATACCAAATGATGTCTGACAAGAAGAAAGGAATGGACACTGGTGCTGGAAATGATCAAAGCATCAGTGTAAGGGAATACAAGAACAGGGAAGTGGGAAGGGGTGGATGAGGGAGCAGGGGGAGGGAAAAGGGCATGTGGGACCTTAGGCGGGGTGGGGAAACAAAAAAGGGAAATGAAATGTAAATATAGAATATATCCAATAAAAAAATTTAAAAAAGAGTGCTTTCTTTTTTTTTTTCTTACCCTAACATATTCTATGATGAACTGTTATACAGAAGTGGAATAATTCTCTTCCTCTCTAAGTTCCTTCCCATGGTGTTTTTTTTTTTAAATTTTTATTTTCTATATTCTATGTTTACATTCCAAAGGCTTTCATAGGCAGGTGAACAGTACATTCAGGGATATAGTCAGTTTTTATTTTGAACATTTACTGTAAGATAAAACATTACACATTCATGATACTGTGTTAAAGGATTTTAATCATCAATAATTCTAAAATGTAAAGACTGAGTCTTGCATTACTACAGACAGTTCCCTTTTAAGGAATTCAGCTGCAGTGTTCTCACATGCTTCTAGTAAATATATCCTTAACTGTCAGTAAGTAAATCTTTGGCTGTTTTTTAAGTGTGTCACAGAAGGTAATCTTTGTTTCTTTGAGGAATAGTACAAAAAGTTGACTGGCAAAGATGATCTAACCTTATTTACCATGAAATTAACTACTGGTGTTAAAATTTAAATTAAATAATATAAAGGTTTAAGGCATCATGTATTTATAGTGTTTTTTTTAATTTCAAACAAAGAAACCACTTATTTTCGCTTTACTCTTTGATTCATAAATGGATAGTTTTATGAAATAAAAAAGTTTAACAGGGAAGTTTCATAGTCTCAGTAGGGAAATAATAAGCTTCAATATACATTACAACTGGAGACAGACATAGCACAGAATGTCACGATGTTGCTCCTAGAAGACTTAACTGAAAAGCTGCCAACTTCACAAAGTTTATAAGGTGATTGTGACTCTATTTCAATCATAGATGTATGAAGTGCCATTATTATTTATGTGATTTTAAAAAAAATCTCACACATTAAGATCTGCTAAAAAGATTTATAAAATGAAGAAGAAAGCTGTATTAGGATATATTAATTAAAAAGATAGACCCAGATAAAATCAGAACACTGAAATAATTTAAATGTATATAATCTTTAGATGTTATAAGTGGCAGTAATTCTGTAAAACAGAATCTCTTAATAGTTTAGCTAAATAATGTAGGAATATCATTGTTATTTTGTGTGGTTGTCTGACATGTTTCTTAGCAAATTCTTTTTATATAGTATATACGGTTGACATAGGAGCAGAGCTATTTGTGTAGGAACTTTAAAGGAGGGGGTGTTTCATTTTAAGCAGTACAAATAACCTTGTAATTAAACTGAAACAAATAATTGCCAAGAAGCAATTATCATTCAATTAAAGAGTAATTACATGGTTATTTGTGCCCTGTAACATAAAGCATTACTGAGATCAGTAATGCAATCAATATTTTAGTGGAAACAGGATGTTGCAATGATGGACCTTTCAACCTATGCTGATTAAATTGTCAAATTGTCATCCAAATAACAGTTTTCTAGTTAAATCGCCACATGTTTATTTGTCTTGATTAATATGTAAATATCTGCCTGATGATAATAAAGCTTTTTAAGATTAGAAGCATCACAGTATCATCTATCATGATGTGTGATCTTTCTCAGCTTTCATAGAATTCTACATAGTCTCTCATCATTTTCTCAGGGTTATCTTGTAAATGAAACATAGGAAATTTAGAAGTACTAAAGTGTTACTATATATTGTAATTCAGTCTGAAATTATAAGTAATATTAATTCTATTGCATATGTAATGAAATTTTACTAATGATCGATTAACTTCAATAACTTTATTCTGGAGCTTAATTCTTGAGAATATATATATTTTTTGAGAATATATTAATGTTGTTATCTGCATGAGATTTCTGTTCAGAAACTTTTAAATATGTTTATAAAGAGAAATCACATCACCATCCTCATTAAAGAGACAATAAAAATTTAAATTATAGTGAAAGCATATATTTCTGTCACTAGAATACACATTTTTCAAAGACAGAACTTGTTCTGTATTTTCACATCATACTCATAAAAAATCTTAACAAATAACCTTTTGTCGGCTTACATTTTAACGTTTGTATAGCACTACCATAGGCAGTGGATACCTAGTACATATTTATTCACTGGATGACTGGACAAATGATAGGGTTACATATACATGTGATGGCAGGTACAGTTAGCTGTTAATCAGGTCTTTAAACTTCTTGTGTTTCCCAAAGCATAATAAAATAACATCTATCATATGCTTTTTTATATTATATATAGTCAGATTTGTATAAATCAAAGGCTCATGCTTATATAATTGCAGTATATAAAGTCAAAATAGCTCTCTGATCATTTTATTAAGTAGAAAATGACATTCTAAGAATATTTGGAAACTGTAGAAACAGTGAAATAAATATTTCCCATCTGTCAACAAATAGGTTTAATTAAGTATTTACTGGGCTTCCTGCATGCTACAAACCATAAGAATTCCTAACAATTCAGTAACATATACCACTAGCCATGCATATGTGTTCATGGAGATCATGCTCTCGGTTGAGTGGCTTCCAATTTTATGCTAAAAGGATAAACTAGAAAATTAAAAGCATAAAAGAATGGAGAAATTGATCCCCTGGAGTTTATATCCATGTGTGTTAGATGTGACATAAGGCATGGATTCTCCAGTATATATACATCCAATTTAAGAAGTCAAAATGGAAACTTTAAACCAAGAGTTGTCTACTATCTCTCAATTTGTTTGAAGAGTACTCTTTCAAATAGGGAGAATACACACACACACACACACACACACACACACACAAACTCAGAGTGAGAGTGAGAAAGAGAGACAGACATACACACAAACACCCCATACAAACATACATACACACATACACATACAAATGCACATGCACACATATGCACACACACACACACATACACACACTGAAAACTAATTAAACTAAATAGCTTTTAAAGACTTCTGTTAACAATTGGCTGTCATATGGTTTCTCACATGCAATTTGAAGGAGTATCAGGGAGCATACTTTAGCTGATGGTGTGAGAAGTGATGCAGGGACAAAACACTGAAGCAGGAGGAAAGTACAAAGAGTAAGTGTGTGAGTTTAAGTAGGAGGCTTGACGTCTGACAAACAAGACACAATAAAACATTTAGAATTTAGATATAGTGACTATTATGTAACAAAATAATTTATCTTCTTTAAGTGATAAATATCTTTTCACTGATCTTGGCTTCCTAAAGCATATTTGAAGTACAAAAAAGTATGTTTCCCTTTCTGCATGCTTGAAAAATCTAAGAAGACATAAAACAGGGCCAAGGTAAACAGGGCAACTACACTAAATTAAATAAAATAAATTATGACCCAGTTTTGAATAGAAAGTAAATGAGAGAATCACTAAATCAGAAAAAAATTTCTTGCTAGATTGATACACAAAATTGATATGTAGTAGAAGAAAATAACACTTGCACAGTTTGTGAAAAATGAGCTTGGTAATAGTAGTGCTGTGGAAAAAGTTTCTAGGCCTTGTCCTTATTGAATAGTAGTTTGTTTTATATGATGGAACTCATCACTACTGTGAAGTTGATAGGATGTAGTTCAACTTCTATCTCTTTGTGAACAAGAAGCCATTGTTTTGGAAATGTTGCTTATCTGAATGAACCATATACAATTTTTAATGCTCGGTGTATTTAATCTACTATCGTGCAACTTTTGTATTAAGCAAAAGTCCTTTCATTATTTTTATAAAATGAATTTCTATTAAAAGGGAATAACTGCATCTTATGCAAGATTAGTGTAATATGTGAAGTATCAAGCCTGCAAGATGGGTCAATAGATAAAGGTACTTATTGCTAAACCTAAGTACCTGAGTTCAGTTTCTAGGACCCACATTATAAATGGCGAGAAGTGCCTCCCACTAGTTCTCCTCTAACAGCCTTAAACAGGATGTGACATGGAGTACTGCCACAGAACTGAAAAAAATAAATGTAATAAAATAAACTATATAGTAACTTGAGAATATCTTTATTCCGATATTCTATTATTCATATATCTGCAAATTGTGTCAACCTCCAAATGATGGTTTTAGAATACTATATAAGGGGCTGAAATGGTGAAAACAGATATACACATTTGTATTTTATTACTGAAACTGTCATTATTTATTCCCTTTCCTTTTGAACTCATGATTGAACTCAGGACTTTATGCATTCAGAGGTGGCTTTCAACCACCCACCTGTAAATGACAGTTTCTGAGAATATTAATTCTGAACTTTGCATACGAGCTAAGAATGTGTGAATACAGCAGTTTTCAACTAGAATATATGGGCAGCACCAGTTGGACTTGATGGTTTCAAACCAAAGAGGACAGAAAGTTGGGTGGATCTGGGGGGGTAGAGATGGAGGAAGGGTGAATATGATACATTATACAAAATTCTCAATGGAGTAATAAAACTGTGTGAAGATAGCCACAAATGATATAAAGTATCTTGGAGTGACGCTAACCAAACATGTGAAAGATTTATACGACAAAAACTTCAGGTCTCTGAAGAGGGAAATTGAAGAAGACATCAGAAAATGGGAAAATCTTCCATGCTTGTGGGTTGGCAGGACTAATATAGTCAAAATGGCAATCTTGCCCAAAGCAATATACAGATTCAATGCAATTCCCATCAAAATCCCAACTCAGTTCTTCATAGAGCTAGAAAGAGCAATTCTCAAATTCATCTGGAATAACAAAAAACCCAGGATAGCTAAAACTATCATCAACAGCAAAAGAACTTCTGGGGGAATCAATATCCCGGACCTCAAGCAATATTACAGAGCAGTGGTATTAAAAACTGCATGGTATTGGTTCAGTGACAGGGAAGCGGATCAATGGAATAGGATCGAAGACCCAGAATTGAACCCACACATCTATGGCCAATTGATCTTCGACAAAGGAGCTGAAAACATCCAGTGGAAAAAAGATAGCCTTTTCAACAGATGGTGCTGGCTCAACTGGAAGTCAACATGCAGAAGAATTAGAATTGATCCACTCTTATCTCCTTGCACTAAGCTCAACTCCAAGTGGATCAAAGACCTCCACATAAAACCAGACACACTAAAACTAATAGAAAAGAAACTGGGGAAGACCCTTGAGGACATTGGCTCAGGGGAAAAATTCCTGAACAGAACACCAATTGCTTATGCTCTAAGAGCAAGAATAGACAAATGGGACCTCATAAAACTACAAAGTTTCTGTAAGGCAAAAGACACTGTCAAAAGGATAAATCGGCAACCAACAAATTGGGAAAAAATCTTCACCAACCCCACATCCGACAGAGGGCTAATCTCCAATGTATACAAAGAACTCAAGAGGTTAGACCCCAGAAAACCAAATAACCCTATCCAAAAATGGGGTACAGAGCTAAACAGAGACTTTTCACCTGAAGAAATTCGGATGGCTGAGAAACACCTTAAAAAATGTTCAACATCACTAGTCATTAGGGAAATGCAAATTAAAACAACCCTGAGATTTCACCTCACACCAGTCAGAATGGCTAAGATTAAAAACTCAGAAGACATCAGGTGTTGGCGAGGATGTGGAGAAAGAGGAACACTCCTCCACTGCTGGTGGGAATGCAAGCTGGTACAACCACTCTGGAAATCAGTATGGCGGTTCCTCAGAAAACTGGGCGTGATACTTCCGGAGGACCCAGCCATACCACTCCTGGGAATATACCCAGAAGATTCACCAGCATGCAATAAGGATACATGCTCCACTATGTTCATAGCAGCCTTATATATAATAGCCAGAAGCTGGAAAGAACCCAGATGTCCCTCAACAGAGGAATGGATACAAAAAATGTGGTATATATACACAATGGAGTACTATTCAGCCATTAGAAACAATGAATTCATGAAATTCTTAGAGAAATGGATGGAGCTGGAAAACGTCATACTAAGTGAGGTGACCCAGTCTCAAAAGAATACCCATGGTATACAGTCACTGATAAGTGGATATTAGCCTAGAAGCTTGGAACACCAAAGACACAAATCACATATCAAGTGATGTCTCACAAGAAGAAAGGAGTGGACACTGGTGCTAGAATGGACCAAAACATCATTGTGGGAGAGTACAAGAACAGTAAAGTGGGAGAGGGTGGATGCGGGAGCAGGGGGAGGGAAAAGGACATGTGGGACATTTGGGGGTGGGGAACCAGAAAAAGGGAAATGAATTGTAAATATAGAATATATACAATAAAAAAAATAAAAAAAAGAAATATTTGATCTGAGAAAAAGACAGCCTACATGGCAAATTTTCTTTATGTAGTCACTCCAAAAGAGTCAGATCACAATCAATATACTAGGAATTAGTTTCTGTTGTTCCTCATGGGTTTCCAGCAGCGGCGCAAATGCTAATGAACATTATGTTTTATCCCATAACTCACAATTCTGTACCCATCTCCTCTGCTATGGTAATTAGGGCTTACACTGTCCAATTTTGTACCATCTGACTTCTGTGACTCACTGCCTCAGACCTTAATAGCATATATCGATTCCAGGGATCACATCGCTTTAAGGACAGGATGTAGTTTAGGGGTTCTTCACAACAGGTGGTTTGTATTGCAAAGCACTGGCTTACAAATGAAAGCTAAATTGGAAATTGATTCTAGGCAGCATTAATATTAGCCATAATTATGTTGTAAAATTTATTGTAAACTGTTGGTTTTCCTTATTTACCCATGACAGTGCATAGTCTCTAATGTAATGTTTTATTTATTCTTAACAATTACATAAGATCCAGAAAGCAAATGTATCTAGTAATAGTATTTGAGCTTTATCTTTGTCTTCCAACAGTTCAAGGCCTGGCAGGCCCCCTAAGCGTTCTTTGGGAGTGTTGCAAGATAACACCAGACTTCTGCCCCATGCAGTCCCAGGCCTCTTATCACCAGGACTGATCACTCCAACAGGTAATGCAATCCATCAGTCTTGTCTCTTCTTACTGCCAAGAGTTTGAAACAAACTAATATTGATGTAAGTGGCTTTTCCATCAAAGCTATTCAAGCTCTACTAGAGGTTACATTATTGAATATTTTTGGAGTATTCATGCAAACACATTTTTTTTGGAACTGCAATGACTAAAATTCAATGGATATGATTTTCTAAATGTCATATCCTTATGAGAAATCTCTTTCAATGTGTATATTGAGGGCTGAGAGCAAAGATGTGGAACGGACACATAAGCTTCTTCAAAAAGCTTGTGAGCTGCTTACCTCATGCACCTCACCAATACTAGCTTTTTCTGTTGTGAATATCTCTGTCTATTGTCAGTTACTGTACTAGATTAAGTACCTGGAAAGAAAATATGCATCCTCTGATGAGCAGCAATATATTAGTAAGTAAACTCGTGGTTGATAATTGTCTTGAATATTTTTTTGGAACTGTGAAGTAAGTAGTAATAATAATCATTCCATAAATTATCATAGAACTCTTTCAATACTCTAAAAGGGCTCACAGGTATACAAAACACTTGAAAATTTATCTTAATAATTCTCTAGTAGAATCTAAAATCTTTAAAACTATTATATCAAGAAAATTAATGAACAGTCACAATCTATTATCTATCAATAACAGAAATTTATAAACTACTTATAGTGTTTGGGTTTTAATTCCTTAGGAAAGGAACAAATATATGAGTAGTCATCTTGGTTGTCCTAGAATTAAGTACAAAAGATATAATAGTCATATTGGAGCATGACAGAGACCATAAAACAACCAGACACACGGTGTCATAAAAAACACAAAGATGCAAGCAAATATGAATATGGCAAACTGGGTAATGATCAGAAAGATTGACTCTTTAGATCTATCTGTATTTCATGGGCTTAGCGTCAGTCATGTGGAGAATGAAGGGATGATACTCCAGGCACTGAAGGGAACAGAACATGCTTATTGTGAAAGGGAAAAAGCAATGAAATTAAAGAGACAAAAGCCGAGATTTAAGGTGGAAGACATGTAAATGATGTTTTTTATCTTATAATTTTCTATCTATCTATCTATCTATCTATCTATCTATCTATCTATCTATCTATCTATTTTTACAGTCCAGATTTTATTACCCTCCTGGTCCATCCCTCCATACTGTTCCATATCCCATAACTCCTCCTCACCCCCTGTCTCCATAAGGATGTTCCCATGCCTCACTCCCACCCCACCTGACCTCTAAACTCCCTGTGGCCTCCAGTCTCTTGAGGGTTAGGTGTATCATCTCTGAATTAACACAGACCTGGCAGTCCTCTGCTGTATATGTGTTGGGGGCCTCATATCATCTGGTGTATGCTGCTTGGTTGGTGGTCCAGTGTCTGAGAGATCTTGGGGGTCCAAGTTAGTTGAGAATGATGGTCTTCTATAGTGTCGCCCTTCTCCTCAGCTTCTTTCAGCCTTCTCTAATTCAAACAACAGGGGTCAGCTGCTTCTATCCATTGGCTGGGTGCAAATATCTGCATCTGACTCTTTCAGCTGCTTGTTGGGTCTTCCAGAGTGCAGTCATACTAGGTCCCTTTTTGTGAGTGAGCACTCCATAGCCTCAGTAATAGTGTCAGGCCTTGGGACCTCCCCTTGAGCTGGATCCCACTTTGGGCCTGTTGCTGGACCTTCTTTGCCTCAGGCTCCTCTCCATTTCCATCCCTGCAGTTCTTTCAGACAGGAACATCTATCAGTAAATTTCATGTTTGACAAATCTCTCTTGCCTTAATATCATATATATGATTTAAAATATTCAGGCAATTTTTATTTTTCTGTTCATTTTTACTTTATTTAATTTTATTTTTATAAACTATAGTCACATCATTTTGCCTTTTCCTTTCCTCCCTCCAAACTCTGCCATATACCTCCCCTTGTTCCCTTTCAAATTAATGGCATCTCTTTTTGTGAGTTGTTACATCCGTGTGTGTGTGTGTGTGTGTGTGTGTGTATGTATGTATGTATGTGTGTGTATTGCTTTTTTTCAAAATCACCATCTCTTCTTTCATTAACTGTTTTACACACACACACACACACACACACACACACACACACACACACACACTGACAGGTCCTTACAATGTTAATCGGTATGTTCTTCCCGGGAGAATACTATTTTTCCCCCTCTTAGAATTCCTCAATTATTTTGTGATCTCCTGGCCATTGAAATGTTGTATTTCTCATTTCTGGTTCTTTTATCTCAACAAATTATTTGGATATAACATTATATGGCCATATATAATTTTACATCCAATTCTAACATCATTTGTTCTTAGTGTCTCAGTGTCATATATGGTTAGAAGTATGTTTGAGCTCTGCTATATTTACTTAGACAACAGATGTTGTGTTTGTTGTGTTTATTTGCATTATTATTTTTCTAAATTTATAATATTAAGTTATATTCTACAAGTACATATAAGAATGATAATTATAGTTTTGTCGACTTTAAGATATTGTAATTTTTTTATCTTTCCTCTAAATTTGTGTAGTTACTCAATAAAAATGCTAGCAAAAATAGGAAATTTCTAAGACATCATTTTATGTTTATTTAAAAATAATTATTGAACTTAGCTTGGCATGTATATCTTAAAGATGGGCATGATATAATGTAAGTTTTACTGCTTTACTTATATAATATGAGGTAAATATTTTCTATTGTATATGAATTTTGTTGCTTATTGTGTTTCATACTTTTCCTTTCCTTTCAAGGATGCTTATTCCTCTGGGTTAAATCCCCCCCACAAGAAAGTTAATTAATTTAAATGTTAACTTGCTCAGAATTGATACTAATTTAGGTAACAACTATGCTGAGGTGCTGTCTATTATTAATAAACTACCCTTTTACCAAATTAAATATTTAAACAGTAATTTTTGTGAGTGGGAGAGAATGTATATAAATAATCATATTACAGTGCTTAGGGTTCAGCTTGACACTAAGAAATACATCTGTAGTTTCTACATTTGAGATACTGGCAACAAATATTGCCTTGAGTTTGAGGGTACAGAATAACTTTCTTGCCAGCTTAGGCTATTTAAATAGATTCTTTCTAAAAAACGTACTTAAATAAAATTATTAGCATTTAATTACTAAATATTGGTCTTTGTAAACACAATCAAAGATCTATTCTTTACAATGGTGCCATATATTTATTTCTGTAATATAGATAAATAAACATAAAAGTACAGATATAGTATCAATATATATATATATATATATATATATATAAGTAGAAATACAGAAATATATATGCTTTTATTTAATTGAACATATGTTTATGGAACAATTTCTTCTTTACTAAAACAGTATAAGATAATATAACTGTAAAATTCATTTTGGGAATTGTAATTTTCTCAAATTCCACCTAGATATATTCCCTAGTCATCTTTGATTGATGTTAGACTATACTTTAGATTCATGTAATTGAACTCATATTTTCAGACTGTATATATTTTTCTCTTATTATTTACATTCTGATCGCAGCCCCCTCCCTCCTCTCTTCCCAGTTCCCCCTTACAAATCCCTCCCTCTGTAGCTGTAGCCCTGTCTTTTTCTGCAAAGAACAGGGAGTCCTCCTTGTGTAGTACCTGATCCTAGGACATCTAGTCTTATCAGGACTAGGCACCTTCTCTCCCACTGACCAATTTTATACAATACCTGGACCTGGAAGTCCAGGTAGTATAAGGCTATCCAATCTTAGGGAAGAGAGTCTGAGACAACCCCTGCTCCATTTGTTCCGGGAAACCACATGAAGACAAAGCTACACATTTGCTACAAATATGTAAGGGGCCTAGGTCCAGCTTCTACAAGCTCCTTACTTAGTGGCCTAATCTATGTGAGTCCCCATGGATCCAGATTAGTTGACTCTGCATCTTCTTGTGGTGACCTTGATCCTTTTGACTTGCTTATTTCTATCCCCCACTCTTCTACAAGACTCCCTGAGCTCTCCCTACTATTTGGCTGTGGGTCTCTGCATGTGTCTCCATCTTCCTCTTAAATAATTCATATCTTAGTCCCCAGACAGAGTATTCATACAAATAACTCTTGTGATATACAAGAGCAAAAAAGAAAACCAATCTCTGCTTTCTTTTGCATCTATTGATCTATGTAACTTTCAATTTCCTGGAAGATGACTACTCTCTTCTCCACAGATTATAAAGTTCTTCAAAGGACAGATGTGGAAACAGACCTGAGTGAGCTTTAAACTGGTAGATTACAAGGAAGTCATAAAGTAATTCTGATGAAATTCTTGTAGTATTCACTCCTGAAATGGTGGTCAAATCTTTAGTTTGCTTGTGTGCTTTCCATCATGGTATATTGTGACAAAATATTTTTGGCATATCACCTGCCATTCAAATCCCAATGAAATTAATTCCACAAAGGACCTTCCACTCAAGGCAGAAGTATGGTTGGTTTTGATTGTATGGTGTCATTTTCATTCTCTATTTAGCCTGATTACATCATTGGGATGAATATTGCTCATTTTTAATGATGCATTGTAATTTTGTACTTATTAAGTTTAGAATCTAAGAATCAGTCATAAGGATATATCTCATAGTATTCTGAATACTAAAAGTGTAAATACAATCTAGACAAACCAAACTCATAATTGTGATGTGATGACTGATTATTAAATCTAAATGTTTGAGAAAAGTATATTTTATATTGGATTTTTCAATAAATGATATTATAAAATATAAATGTTACATAAACACTAAAGACTTTCCCTTATCTAAATGCATTTTCTTTGTATGTTCTGTGTTTGGGAATAACTATTGACCTGTAAAGAGGACTACTTCCAATTATCAATTTTTTTAAATTTATATTTTCTATATTCTTTGTTTACATTACAAAGGCTTTCCCTTTTCCCAGTTCCCCCCCACCATACGTCCCATAATTCCTCTCCCCCCAACTATTCCCCAATCATCCCCCCCCCCACGATTTCTCTGTTCTGGATCTACAAAACTGGATCCAATCTTTTTAGGCCCAGAGTCCTCTCCTTTCTTCTTCTTGGGAGTCATTTGACTTGCTAATTGTGCCTTGAGTATTTAGGGCTTCTGGGCTCATTAATATCCACTTATCAGTGATTGCATTTCATGTGTATTCTTTTGTGATTGGGTTAACTCACTTAGGATGATATTTTCCAGATCTATTGTATTAATTCTTTGACAATTTTATGCAATATATTTTGGTCATAGTAATTTCATGCATTAATCTATATAGATGGACTCCCACCATCTTACCTTGCAAACTATGTTACCTCCACTTTTTTCCAAATTCATCAAGTCCATTTATATTAATCTGGGCATAAGAAATGTCCTGGAATGTGCTTAGTATAATAAGTGTCCCATCATTTCAATTATCAGACACAGTCATTCCTTCTCCTATCAGCAATCAATTGCTAGTAACTTTGCAGCTAGGAGTGGGAGTCTCTGCATATATTCTATTCTCCATTCTGTGGTTTTTGTCTTGCTAAAGCTTGTGCAGGTCTTATGCATACTATCTCAATCACTGTAAATTCATATGTCTGTATGCCTTGTTTTGTCAGGAAAATAGCCTCCTCGAAGTTATCCACTACTTCTGATTCAATAAGGCTGCACATTTTCCTGTTTCTTCTTTCTCTTAGATCCTTGAGCTTTGAGGAGAGGAGTGGGTTTTATCTGGTTTAGACTTGAATACTCTGAAGTATCCTTCTTTGTACCATTACTAGTTTTGGATCTCTAATTATTGTCTCTCATAAAAAATGTGCATCTCTTATAAGGACTGAATGATGCACTGATATATGAATATAACAAAAATTAATTAAGAGTCATTTTAAAGCTATGTTTGTTTAACAGAAAAAATAGTAGAAGCTTTTCCCATTCTTGGCCACATTGAAAGTATCAGGTATAGGTGCCAGGATATAGATTGGCCTTAAATACAATAAAATATGGATGGTTGTTTCCATAACTTTTGTGCCACTGTTTTGCTAGTATGTCTAGCAGAGAGAGTCGATTAGTGTAGCTTTCAGCATTTGGGATTCAGACTGATGATCATTTTTCATTTCTTGTAGTGTGTATAGGATGTTCCAGAACTATGAAATCTAACTAAAAAGGATGAAGCTTTCAGTTGAGTATACACAGATTTCTCTGTGGCCTATCATACAAGTATGTGGAATCTTAACATTAGTGTCTTTTCATCAAATTCTAGAGGGGTAGCTAATCATATTTTTCATAGCCTGTAACATTTGTAATATTTTCTGAGATACTACTGTCCAACAGCTGAAAACTAGCTAAACCATTCCTGGTAGGAAGTTTTGTATTTCCTACTATATGATATCAAACTGGGGACATTGCCTTCATTATAGTATTCTAAAAGTTTAAAATACATCTTCCAGAAATTAGGAGAAACATAAAATGTCTTCTGGGGTTTGGGTTAACTCACTAAGGATGATTGTTTCCAAACTTTATATTAATTTTCTCTTAAGAGCTAAAGAATATTCCATAGTATAAATGTACTATGTTTTTATTGTATATTCATTAGTTTGCAGACAATTAGGTTGTTTCTGTTCTGTGGATATCGTGAAGAGTGAAGAAACAACCATGAACAATCTAGTTCCTTTGTAGAAAAGAAATTAATTAAATTAATGAGTAGTCTTTTGGGAAGATATCCAAGGGTAATATAACTGATACTTATAGGTCTATTTTCTGCCTTTTGAGGAACAGCCAACATCAATTTCCATAGTGGCTGTTCCAGTTTGGAAACCCAACAACAGTAAGTGTTCCTTATTTCCAACATATAGGCCAACATATGTCATGCTTGTGTGTGTGTGTGTGTGTGTGTGTGTGTGTGTGTGTGTGTGTGTATTGGTTATTTTGAATGAGGTAAGATCTCAAGATAGTTTTTATTTGCATTTTTCTGATGACAAAGATGTTGAACCCTTTAAAAATGTTTATCAATCATTTGTATGAACTCTATTTTTAATGCTATGCCCCATTTTTTAAATGCATTATTTGTTTTGTTGAATTATTTTTATTCTAGAGACTAACCCTCGGTCAGGTGTATAGTTGGAAGGTTTTTTTTCCCACATTCTATAGTCTATCTCTTCATTAGAATGAGAGTGTCCTTGGATGTATGGAAGCATTTCAGTTTCACAGATTCCCATTTGTCAATTCTTGATTTAGTGACTGTGTGCTCAGGGTCCGGTTCAGGACTTTACTGCACCAGTGAATTCAAGAGTACTCTCTGTTTTTCCCTCTAGTACACTCAGGGTATCAGGTTTTGTGTTTAACTGTGAATTTTAATTTACTGTAGGATGTTGCCAATGGGATGGGCTTCTAGTTTTTCTACTCAATGACTGGCTTAAATATCCCTGATTGATAGTAAGGGATATGCTATTTGCTGTTTTGTTTCTCAGTTTTCATTTTAACTGTTAATGGTTCAATAGATTTTTTAAATGAGTAGCATAACATTTTAACCTTAAATACCTAATTTTAAGCTTTTGGAAATATTTTTGCCTATTCATGGTTCATAGGATACAAACCATAGCTTTTTTATGTACAGTGAACAGCAGCATGGAAATTAAGCACATCTTAGATTGTGATGTTATAGATGGTGATTAAGATTATTATGACAAGATTATGATGATTATGTGCTAATATGTAACAATATTCTCTGTTGTACTTTATAAACATCCTCACATCTTTATGCTCCGTTTTAAACACAAACAAATAGACAAATTTTATCATTCAAAATAAGTGTTTTAAATTCTCGTTTAATACTCTTTGACATATTAGGACATTAGCATTATTGATTATAATTACTGTGTTGTTGAAGATCTAGTCTGGGCCTCTGCACATGACTAGAAGGTTGTCTACCAATATGTCCATTTTTGTTCTGTGGTTAACATTGTTATTATTTGTAATTAGTAAAGAAAATGAATTTTTATGAAGTTCAATAACATGCTCTAAATCACTGAAATTCTAAGACACAGAATAACTATTTAAAGCCTAGATCTGTTCTTTTATAAAGTTGATGCTTTTTCAAATACCTTAAATGATCTCTTAAAAAATCCTTGATCTCAAAAATTTCAATGATAAAACCTCAGGGTCATACTGAAACTTCTTCTTCTTCTTCTTCTTCTTCTTCTTCTTCTTCTTCTTCTTCTTCTTCTTCTTCTTCAATACTTTAAAACAAGAGATCTAATATCCTGGAAAAATATAGCTAATTAACTGCTGGTGATCATATGTTAATTATACTAGAACATTGTCAATTTGAACTTTGATGATTATTGAATTGGTTCACAGTGTTTGATAGCTTAGTTAGTCGTTGTAAATTAGTTGACTAATACTACTGTGTGTAGATATATTTTTACAAGATATTGAAAAATCTGAATATCTGAAATCTATTTTTTACATAGAGAAAATTAAATTATAAAGTGTTATATGAGACAGTATCTTAGGAGAACTACCTCAATATATATGGTTAATGGATTAATATCATTAAGTTAATGAAAAATACAAACATTGCTAAAATACTAAAATACAGTTCTCCCAAAGGCATAGTATAGCCCCATTGCTTCTCCCTGTACTAAAAAGGTCATTGATGCCTACACACTGTCATTTTTCTGGACATCCCACTTCGTAAGATTTCCATCAGGATGATTCTGTAGCCACCTCCTAAGTGAGAGATCACATAAAAAAATCATAGGCACGTGCCAAGTCTATGGGAATATATAAAGATGTTTTTATCTCAGAGTACCAACTTTTAACTACTTCCCCTTTTCCATACACAACTTATATGAAATGCAATACCCAATTTTTCTACTTTTTCTGTTATTTTTTTCAGTATCTTGTTTTTATTTTTTTTATTTTCTATATTCTATGTTTACATTCCAAAGGCTTTCCCCTTTCCCAGTTCCCACCCACCATAGTTCCCATAGTTCCTCTCCCCCCCCAACTGTTCCCCAATCATTCCCCCTCCCCCCTCGGTTTCTTTACTAAACTGGATGCAATCTTTACAGGCCCAGGGTCCTCTCCTTTCTTCTTCTTGGGAATCATTTGACTTGCTATTTGTGTCTTGAGTATTTAGGGCTTCTGGGCTCATTAATATCCACTTATCAGTGATTGCATTTCATGTGCATTCTTTTGTGATTGGGTTAATTCACTCAGGATGATATTTTCCAGGTCTAACCATTTACCTACAAATTGCATGAATTCATTATTTTTAATTGCTGAGTAGTATTCCATTGTATAAATATACCACATTTTCTGTATCCATTCCTCCTTTGAGGGATATTTGGGCTCCTTCCAATTTCTGGCTATTATAAACAAGGCTGCTATAAACATAGTGGAGCATGTGTCCTTATTGCATGCAGGGGAGTCCTCTGGGTATATGCCCAGGAGTGCTATGCCAGGGTCCTCTGGAAGTGACATGCCCAATTTTCTGAGGAACCGCCAGACTGATTTCCAGAGCAGTTGTACCATCTTGCAATCCCACCAGCAGTGGAGGAGTGTTCCTCTTTCTCCACATCCTCACCAGCACTTGTTGTCTCTTGAGTTTTTAATCTTAGCCATTCTGACTGGTGTGAGGTGGAATCTCAGGGTTGTTTTGATTTGCATTTCCCTGATGACTAATGATGCTGAACATCTTGTAAGGTGTTTCTCGGCCATCCGAATTTCTTCTGGTGAAAATTCTTTGTTTAGCTCTGTGCCCCATTTTTTTGATAGGGTTATTTGTTTCTTTGCAGTCTAACTTCTTGAGTTCTTTGTATATATTGGATATTAGCCCTCTGTCGGATGTGGAGTTGGTGAAGATCTTTTCCCACTTGGTTGGTTGCCGTTTTGTCCTTCTGACAGTATCCTTTGCTTTGCAGAAACTTTGTAATTTTATGAGGTCCCATTTGTCGATTCTTGATCTTAGAGCATAAGCTATTGGTGTTCTGTTCAGGAACTTTTCCCCTGTGCCCAAGTCCTCCAGGGTCTTCCCAATTTTCTTTTCTAATAGTTTCAGTGTGTCTGGTTTTATGTGGAGGTCCTTGATCCACTTGGAGTTTATCTTAGTGCAAAGAGATAAGGGTGGGTCAATTCGCATTCTTCTGCATGTTGACCTCCAGTTGAACCAGCACCATTTGTTGAAAAGGCTATCTTTATTCCACCGGATGGTTGTGGCTCCTTTATCAAAGATCAAGTGACCATAAGTCTGTGGGTTAATTTCTGGGTCTTCATTCCTGTTCCATTGATCTGCTTGCCTGTTGCTATACCAATACCATGCAGTTTTTAACACAATTGCTCTGTAGTACTGCTTGAGGTCAGGGATATTGATTCCCCCAGAAGTCCTTTTATTGTTGAGAATAGTTTTAGCTATCCTGGGTTTTTTGTTGCTCCAGATGAATTTGAGCATTGCTCTTTCTAGATCTATGAAGAATTGAGTTGGGATTTTGATGGGGATCGCATTGAATCTGTATATTGCTTTTGGCAAGATGGCCATTTTTACTATATTGATCCTGCCAATCCAGGAGCAAGAAATATTTTTCCATCTTCTGAGGTCTTCTTCAATTTCTTTCTTCAAGGACTTGAAGTTCCTGTTGTACAGATCTTTCGCTTGTTTGGTTAGAGTTATGCCAAGATACTTTATGTTGTTTGTGGGTATTGTGAAGGGTGTTATTTCCCTAAATTCTTTCTCTGCCTGCTTGTCCTTTGAGTACAAGAAGGCCACTGACTTGCTTGAGTTAATTTTATAACCTGCCACTTTGCTGAAGTTGTTTATCAGCTGTAGAAGTTCTCTGGTGGAGTTTTTTGGGTCGCTTAGGTAAACTATCATATCATCTGCAAATAATGATAGTTTCACTTCTTCCGTTCCAATTTGTATCCCTTTGACTTCCTTATGTTGTCTAATTGCTCTTGCTAGAACTTCAAGTACTATATTGAAAAGATATGGAGAGAGAGGGCAGCCTTATCTAGTCCCTTATTTTAGTGGGATTGCTTCAAGTTTCTCTCCATTTATTTTGATGTTGGCTACTGGTTTGCTGTAGATTGCTTTTACTATGTTTAGGTATGGGCCTTGAATTCCTGCTCTTTCCAAGACTTTTAGCATGAAAGGATGCTGAATTTTGTCGAATGCTTTTTCAGCATCTAATGAGATGACCATGTGGTTTTTTTCTTTCAGTTTGTTTATGTAGTGGATTACATTGATGGATTTCCGTATATTGAACCATCCCTGCATCCCTGGGATGAAGCCTACTTGATCATGGTGGATGATCGTTTTGATGTGCTCTTGGATTCGGTTGGCAAGAATTTTATTTAGTATTTTTGCATCTATATTCATAAGAGAAATTGGCCTGTACTTCTCTTTCTTTGTTGGATCTTTTTGTGGTTTAGGTATTAGTGTAATTGTGGCTTCGACGAATGAGTTGGGCAGTGTCCCTTCTGTCTCTATTTTGTGGAATAGTTTGAAAAGTATTGGTGTTAAGTCTTCTTTGAAGGTCTGGTAGAATTCTGCACTAAAACCATCTGGTCCCGTACTTTTTTTGGTTGGGAGGCTTTCTATAACCCCTTCTATTTCTTTTTTTTTTTTTTCTATATTCTATGTTTACATTCCAAAGGCTTTCCCCTTTCCCAGTTCCCACCCACCATAGTTCCCATAGTTTCTCTCCCCCCCATCTGTTCCCCAATAATTCCCCCTCCCTTCTATTTCTTTAGGGGTTATGGGACTATTTAGCTGATCTACTTGATGCTGATTTAATTTTGGTATTTGATATCTGTCTAGGAAATTGTCCATTTCCTCCAGATTCTCCTTATTTAATGCTGGTTTTCTTTTTTCCAGTCAATAAGCAGGATGTTTAGAATGATAGCAAAAGTTGCTGTTGTATGAAACATCTCAGATAAAACAAGCTTCCTTGTTAGTATTTTGATTTATTGGGCATAAAGTATGGATGCACTGAAATAACTCAGTGTAATAAAACATGCCTCTGGGTTTGTTAAATAGTGTTCTACATAAGAGTTATACAAAATACACTGTTAGTCATGCAATGAATCTTGCAGAACAAAATACTTTGTATCATTTCGTATTAAAAGGGCAAAAGGTAACAATATCTAACATTTATGGCTATAGTCTGCAAATTAGAAAAAAAATGATTAACAAAAAGCAGTTTTTTTTACCTAGAAAATCCCTCTTAAAAATCAGAAAATGCAGTATACCCTGTCTTTATTTTTTATCCAAAGGAAGAGGTACAGGTGTTGGTTATTGTCATGGTAATGATAAAATATTTGATATGACTTTTTGCATAAGGTATATATTTTGAATAATATTTCAAACTCATTTACATTTATATCTAGTATGGGGAAATTATTGAGAGTTCTTATGGCTAAATAGCTATTGTATAAAAATTGATGTTTTTATAAAATATTCAAAATGATGCTTAAATGCTGATATTAAGAATTTTATGACTGAAATGTTAGATTGCTTTCCATTCATGCATGAGTATTTCAGGTCAGTCCCTAAATACAGGTTTATAAAAAGGCAGGCATGGCAATCTATTCTTTGAATTTCAGCACTGGTAGAGTAGAGAGAAGAGGAGCCTTTGACTTTCTAGCTAGCTAGTAAATCAGTATGGCTCACTTTAAGGGAGAGACCATGTATCAAACAATAGGGTCAAAAGTGATTGATTAAGGCATCTAACATTGAACTGTGACTTGGATTCTACATTTGTGTGTACACAGAAGTTTATATACATGAACAAGCACACATTCATACATAGAAGTGCCATTAATGCATCCTTCTTTTTTTTTTCCTGAGAATATTCTTAATTGAGTAGTCTGTCAATTTATATTTGATTGTGCCAAATGAGTGTTTATTTCATTAATCTACATTAGTAAATTTTACCTCTTTCATTATAATATAAAGTAAAAGAATGGTAGAACTCACCGTGTAACCCTAGCTAGACCTAAGCACAAAACACATCTTAACCCTCAGGCAAAAAAAAGGCTTAAATGACAAGAATGCATCGCCTTGTTCAGCTATGTTTACTTAGTTTCCGTGTTACTGCAGATTAAAATCAGGGCCTATAGCATTCTTAGCAAGGCATCTACCATGGAGCCACATTCCATACCCTGCACCTCTGGATTTATTATTACAAAAATCTTTACATGGCAATTATTTTTTAGCTTATACCTTTTCTTTCTCTTCTCAATAGATCCTTAACAGTGATTTTGCCTATCTATAGTTTCATAGATAAGAATTATATTCACTCCATTTCTACCATACCAACTATCCCATGTCCCCCATTCCCTATTGAACTCTTCTTTAGTTTTTATTTTTGCATATATATATATATATAAACAAACTTCTCAGTTCTTCAATATATATATACATATATATACATATGTTCCAGGCTTATCCCTGGAAAACACTGAATCTCTCTCTCTCTCTCTCTCTCTCTCTCTCTCTCTCTCTCTCTCACACACACACACACACACACACACACACACACACACACTCTTTCTCATTTCTCTCTCTCACCATTGATAGCTCATAGCTGTTCATATAGAGGGTGACTTTGTGAAATTTTCTCTCAGAGTTCATCTTCTAAATGAGACAGGGAAGGTACCATGAAATGTACACAATGTTATTATCTAAACAAGACCTGCACAATGGGAAAAGCATTTGACATGCCAATATGGCTGATATATAAACATATGTATAAACATATATAAGCATACATGAATATATCTGTATATAAAAGCATGTATACAGATATAAACATATCTCCATCTATATGTTTATTATGTTACCTGTGCAAGTCAAGGACTAACAGAGAATTTATATGAAAGCAAATCCAGTGCCATAGATGAATTTCTATAAAGTGATTTAAGTAAATATATTAAATACAACTGAAATAAGCTATACAAAATAGTGCTGAATATTAAATTTAAGTCAGGTAAGAAAGGAGAAGGTTTTCATAGATTGCTGTACTGGCTGGTTTTGTGAGTCAACTTGACACAGGCTGGAGTTATCCCAGAGAAAGGAGCTTCAGTTGGGAAAGTGCCTCCATGAGATCCAGCTGTGGGGCACTTTCTCAATTAGTGATCAAGGGGGGAGGGCCCCTTGTGGGTGGTGCCATCTCTGGGCTGGTAGTCTTGGGTTCTATAAAAAAGCAAGTTGAGCAAGCCAGGGGAAGCAAGCCAGTAAGAAACATCCGTCCATGGCCTCAGCATCAGCTCCTGCTTCCTGACCTGCTTGAGTTCCAGTCCTGACTTCCTTTGGTGATGAACAGCAATTTGGAAATATAAGCTGAATAAACCCTTTCCTCCCCAACCTGCTTCTTGGTCATGATGTTTGTGTAGGAATAAGACAATTGCCAATACTATGAGAAAAAGCAATTTGTAATAACATTTTGAATTAGATGTAAATTTGAAAATGTAAGTGTTTGCCTGTATGTGATTATTTGAAAAAGACTGAGTATGTAGTTTTTGTTCTTTTGACAAAAATATGAGAGGGCAAGAAAAGTGAAGAAAGAATTTATTATGGTTCGTGGTTTTAGAAAATTCAGTCCATGATTCTTTGGTATCATTATATGTGAGGCACTGAATGCTGAGGCAGAATATCATGGTGGAAAGTGTGTGGAATATTTCTAATCCAACATGGAGCATGCCAATGGGAGAAAGGACCGGAAACAAGATAGAACATTCAAAGACACTCGCCTCAGGATATCATTATGATTTTGCCATTTCAATGATACATTTCATTTTCTCTTCTCAAAATTCAGCATATGTGAGAAAATAAATTCTACAAGTGCCTTGACTGCTTTGCCATTTAATTATTTCTACTGTCAGTATCTCAGAGCTTCACCTTTACATTCTACCTTCCATCAGGGACTTTGTACAAGCAAATAGTTCATTAAACTGCTTTGCCATTTTGTAGCAAATATCTTCTTTAATACACTTTCAAGTAAATACTTAACTTTCAAGTTTATTAAAATGGCCATATTTCAATTTGTTGACAGTTTCATATATGTACAAAATTTCTTTTGTTTACTCTCTGTTATCTTGTTCTTACTCTCTGTCTATGTTTCCTCTACCCTAAAAGTCTCTTTCCAACATTTCATGTCTTTTGTATTGTGGTTAAGATGAACCAGAGACATTTGTATGACAATAGATTTTTAGAACTACACCTTAAGGGAATCAACTTTTCATTTTCTTTTCTTTTTTCTTCTTTTTTATTGGATACTTTATTTATTTACATTTCAAATATTTTCCCCTTTCCAGGTCTTCCCTTCAGAAATGCCCTATCCCATCACCCTGCCTCTTTGAGGGTGCTCCCCCACCTATCCACTCATGTCTTCTCTCCCTGGAATTTCCTTACAATGGGACATTGAACACTCTCAGACCCAAGGGCCTCTCCTCCTACTGATATCCAACAAGACCATCCTCTGCCACATATGTAAGCAGAGTCATGTGTACTCTTTGGTTGGTGGTCCAGTCCCCAGGAGCTCTGGGAGGTCAGGCCTGTTGACACTGTTGCTCCCTCCATGGGGCTGCAAATTCCTTCAGCTCCTTCACTCCCTTTTTCTAATCCTCCACTGGGGTCTCCTGAGCTCAGTCAAATGGTTGTTGTTAGCTTTCACCTCTGTATTTGTCAGGCTCTGGCAGAGCCTTTCAGGAGACAGTCATATCAGGCTCCTGTCAGCAAGCACTTCCAGGTATCCACAATAGCGTCCAGGTTTGGTGACTGTATATGGGATGGATCCCTAGGTGGAGCAGTCTCTGGATGGCCTTTCTTTCAGGCTGATCCACACTGTCTCCATATTTCCTCCTGTGAATATTTTGGTTACCCTTCCAATAAGCACTGAAGCATATACTCAGAGGATTCTCCAACATGTAATAAGGACATATGCTCCACTATGTTCATAGTGGCCTTATTTAAAATAGCCAGAAGGTGGAAAGAACCCAGATGTCCCTCAACAGAAAAATGGATACATAAAATGTGGTACATTTATACAATGGAGTACTACTCAGTTAGTAAAAATGACTTCATGAAATTCACAGGCAAATGGATGGAACTTGATACCATCCTGAGTAAGGTGACTCAGTCACAAAGAAACAAACACAGTATGTACTCACTGATAAGTGGATATTAACCAAAAAGTTCAGAATGCCCACGATTCAATTCACAGACCATATGAATCCTAAGAAGGATGACCAAAATGTGGATGCTTCAGTGGTTTTTAGAAGGGTAAACTTTTCATTTTCATTATGTAGCTTGAGACTCTGTCTTATTTGTGGTGATATTTATGCTCTTAAATGTGTACAGCACTTTAGAGATCTTTATGAACTTTGGTGAATATTATCACATGAAATTTGTAAAGGTAGACTAAACAATGTAGCTAATATTTGGATGCAGAAAAACCAGAGACATAGAAAGAAATTAACTATAAAGGTCTTATAAAAAATGTTTGGTGAAATAGAATCAAAATAAATATGTGAATTTGCTGATTTCAAAGTAAATATTCTTTCAATAGCAGCATGTTAAAAGATTTCTATATTGACAATTGAATGAGTACCTTTATATTTGAGAGAGAAAAATGTACGACTAAGTACATGGTTCAGAACATATTAATTTTCCATTTTCTTCCTGACATTTCTCATATGTCAAATGAAGATGACAAAAGTCATTTTTCCTAGATTTGTGGTATTCAGTGAGAATTCAGTTGTATTCTTTAAAAGCATGTTGTATGGCTTAGAAAAGACAGCCATTATTATTCCTATTATTATATACTCATGAAGCCTTATTTAAAGTAATAGATTCATGATATACATACTTTGTGATAGTTGAGTCTTTTCATAATGTCTCTGTTTTTATTTAATTTCAAAAGTTAGATTCATGATATACATACTTTGTGATAGTTGAGTCTTTTCATAATGTCTCTGTTTTTATTTAATTTCAAAAGTTTAGAAAACACATAATTTATTCAAATTGTGAATAAATATCAAATTATATCTATAAAGCAGTTGAATTATATTGTTAGTTATAATAAACCAAATAGAATAGATCATTGACTATTTACATTAGAGTAAATAATTTCATTAGAGTTACATTTCTTTTAATCTGTTTGTGTATATGTGCATTGGAGGACTTGCACATGTCATGATGTCAGAGGCCATATTGTGGGAGTCAGCTCCTTCCTTCCATCATGTCTTATCCAGGGATCATCCTCAAGTATTTATGCTTGATGTCTAACGGTTCCTGCTGACCCATATCAATGCTCCATCACTTCATTTATTTTCATGAGAATTATGGAGAATTCACTTGAATTACCTTTTCCTGGTATTGATCATTTATCTACCTTGTTTAAATTAATATTTTTAATACTTTCTCATTGGCCTTTATGCATTTTTGAAGAAAATAATGAAGGGTCTGCAAATCTGTATAGTGGCCAGTCTATAATGGGCAAACTACCAGATATAAAATACCAGGAAGATTACAAAGGTAAGACATTAAATATTAAGGGGCCTGATTAAAGATAATACAACTATTATATACCAATAGAAATTTTCATATAACCCACATTAGAGGCATTATCACACCCAGCTCCATCTTTGTATTTGTATATGTAGAGAGTTGTCCAATTGTCAGTTTTGAATAATGAAGACATGTGTTGTGATCCTTTAAATGACACATTTAAGAAACTTATATCATTTAGTAAATATCCAAATTGTATTTGATGATCTGAAGAGTAAATTCCTGGAATGATAGCTGACTGTCAGTTGGAACACAGCAAGAGTTATTTATACATATTTTCAGCATAGAGTTGATTCAATTTGTATCAAAATTATAAACTCCAAATTAGACAAGTATTTCCTCTATGTTGTAGTTTTTAGTCTAATGATAGCTATAATTTTTTGCTTCTATGGCAGGCTTTGAAAGCATGTGGGTCTTCACTACATAAAAATGCAATAAATTAACAGAAACTACTGTGTTAGAGAAATAATAGTCCATATGTTTAAGAATGCTGATGGGATGCCTGGTTGGCATCCAAGGATGTTAAGGCTAAACAAAGTTTCCATCTAATAATGAATATCATTTCTCATTTTTTGTCCTTATGAGCTAAGGGACTGAAATATTCATGACCAAATGCTTACCTGTGAAAAAGCTGTGTGTTGCAAAACTCTGGGTGCTAATATAATGATTACAGTGTTTGGTTAAACCTATAAATCAGAAACATTGTTGTACGAAGCAAATTTTCTGTCTTGCTTTAAAATTAGTGTTTGCTAAAGCTTAAACTAGTTTTTTTTCTATTATTTTAAATTTTGAAATTAGAGGAAAATGCATCCTATATGACAGTTTTAGAATATGTGTTCTTTATCACCCAGGTTTGCTTTCTATGATGTTGTTTCTCTGCATCTATACTAAAGTGATAGTTGCTTTTCTCTTGCCCTCTTTAAAATGATCATTGTGGTCCAAATGTGAATTTCTCCTACTGTTATGTCCCATTTCTAACATAGCACAATTTCTTTAAAATGTACTGAACATGTTACTATTAAACATAAATGAGTATAAAATAGTATGCAATCAAGTAAGGTAATATAAAAAGGAATTAGGAATTAGTTAACTGTGAACTTTTTCTTTAATAGAGAAAAAATGTTTTCCTTGAACTAACATTTATATACATTAGTTTCATAAATGGGATATAGAAATGAGTGATTTTACTTTAATAGTTTTTTAACTTTTATTTATTTTTCTTAATAATTTTTATTAGATATATTCTTTATTTATATTTCAAATGTTGTCCCCTTTCCTGGTCCACACCCCTCCCCCACCCCCCACCCCCCGCAAAGTTTCATAACCCATCTCCCCTCCCCTGTTCCTCAATCAACCCTCTCCCACTCCCCTGTACTGGTATTCCCCTACACTGCAGCATTAAGCCTTTCCAGGATCAAGCGCCTTTCTTCCCTTTGATGTCCAACAAGGCCATCCTCTGCTGCCTATGTATCTGGAGCCATGGGTCCCTCCATGTGCACTCTCTGGTGGATTGTTTTGTCCCTGGGAGCTCTGGTAGTACTGGGTGGCTCATATCATTGTTCCTTCTATGGCAGTGCAAACCCCTTCAGATCCTTGGGTCCTTTCTCTAGCTCCCCCATTGGGGACCCTATGTTCAGTTCAATGACTGGCTAAGAGTGTCCCCCTCTGTATTTGTCATGCACTAGCAGAGCCTCCCAGGTGACAGCTATATCCAGCTCCTGTCAGCAAGTACTTGTGGGCATCAATAATAGTGTCTGGGTTTCATAACTGTATATGGGATGGATCCCTAGGTAGGGGCAGTCTCTGGATGGTCTTTCCCTCAGACTCTGCTCCACACTTTGTCTCTTTATCTCCTTCTGTGTGTATTTTGTTCCTCCTTCTAAGAATGACCAGAGTATCCATACTTTATTCTTCCTTCTTCTTGGACAGCATTTGATATGTGAATTGTGTCTTGGGTTTTCCAAGCTTCTGGGCTAATATTCACTTATCAGTGAGTGCATACCATGTGTGTTCTTTTGTGATTGGGTTACCTCACTCAGGATGATGTATATTTACACAATGGAATACTACTCAACTATTAATACAATAAATTCATGAAATTCTTAGGCAAATGTGTAGAACTGGAAAATACTTTGTTTTTATAAAAGGAAAATACCCAAAATATTAAACTTGTTTGATGTTTTATTTAACAAAACAATAACATGATAGTTAATTTTCATGATCAATTTAACTGGATGCAGATGCCCTAGAGACACACCTCTCCAAAAATGTGTGAGGATGTTTTCAGAAAGTTGCAACTAAAGATGAAAGGCATACCCTGAGTCAAGGTGGTACCATCTCCTAAACTAGTATCTCAGACTGAATTAAAGGAGGGAGACAGCTGAGCATTAGCAGTCATTGTTTTCAGAGCCCTGACTGTATATACAAGATGTACAGCTGTCATATGTTCCTACTGCCATGATGAATTTTAACCTTAAACTTTTAATCTAATAAGTTTAATGCCACCCTAAGCTACATGAATCTTGATTCAAAGGAACCATGTAGTAAATTGAGTCAGATAGTGGCCAAATTATTGCTATCAGTCAGACATCCTGTATTAGAAAGCAGAAATATGTGTAGTGTGAAGTTTAGTGAAGACAAGACAGGTGAGGAAAACCCAGAATGAAAAGACAAAAATATTAACATAACAAAGGAGGACCCTCATCCTTCCCATTTAAACAATAGGAAAAGTGGCCTGAGAAGGCAATAATTCTACCCACCAAAGAATTCAACTTGTTAAAATGCAAAACATTTGAAAGGACAGAGCCTGAATTAAGAATGCCCAGGTGGATAACAACTGCAGAAAGATGGGTGTTTTCGCATTTAGATTACAGGGAACACTAAAGTCACCAAAACTTGAGTCACATTAAGTTGGCAGAAGAGCTTGATAGCATTGTCTATGTAGTTTCACTTACAAAGTCATGGTTATTGTGCCAAGGTTCCAGACAGCTTGTGTATGGTAAGATTCGCTGCAACTGGGGAAGAGAGGCCATTGTGTGACGCTAAGAAGGTGAAACTTACCTTGGAATGAAGAGCATATGATGCTAAACAGGAGAACGAACCTTAGAGTCAGCCAAAGAGAAATGTTATAAGTACTGCAGGGAACAGAATTGAAAAGACAAGGCCACTCAAGCTTTTTGAGGCCCAGGTGATACAACCATGATCTATTTGCATATTTCTGGATTGTGTGTGTGTGTGTGTGTGTGTGTGTGTGTGTGTGTGTGTTAAGATTTTGGTGTTGCTTTCATTCACTCTTTCCTTGATGTCTCCATTTCATGCCGGTAAAGCGGGAACACTTATTCTTTGTCATTATATTTTGTGATTTTTTTCCAGAGGATATGACTTAAGGAGCTGTCCTATGTCTTAGAAGAGACTTGGGATACTGCATAGTGTTGGACCTGCTAGAGACTCTTAGAGATATACTGAATACTGAGTAGTTCATGAGCCTTCAAATGAAGCCAAAATCTCATATATAATGATTTTAAATGTGATGTGTTTGAGTGAAGTTAACAGGGATGAAACTTAATGGTTAGTCTTCATTGGTAACCTAATTGGGTTTGGACCACCTAGGAGACAACTAGCTTTGCCTATCTTTTGTGTTGTTTCTTGAGATGTTTACCTGAAGAGGAGGAATCTATCAGATAGATGTCATCCATGTTTGGGGATCATACACTGAATACAAAGGAAAACAAAGACAAAAGTATCTGAGTGTAAGCATTAGTATCTTCTTTCTTCCTGACTGCAAAGGCAACAGGTATCTGTCTCAGGCTCTGCCATCATGCCTTCCCCACTGTAGTGAAATAAATTCTAAAATTTGTACATAAATTCTTCTTTTATGCTGTTGAATATTTGATCACAGCCCAAAATTAGTAACTAACGCAGATTATATTAATAAAAGCATACAATATGTCCAAGAATGTTAATCATTATGTTACATATTCACAAGATCCATATGAAATACTGTTGTGTTCTGTAGCTATCTGCAGCTACAGTGGACTGGTTCCTGCCAGAGAAACTTATGGGATGAATGGGGAAGCGAGGGAAAAAGAATTGGGTCAAGGAGTCATTGCCTTTCAAGACCCAAGCTTTAATAAATATTAGGTACTATATAGTCTAGAGGTTTCCCTCCCCCCAGGTTTGAGGTGGAGTCTCGAGATCTTTGCTGGCTCCAATCTCAGCAGGTCTTCTGCTGAAGTCAGAGAACTGCAGGTCCAGAATGCTTCTGCATGGCTTCCAGGTGAGGCTGTGTTTCTCTATACAGAACAAAGGACAGAAATTTCACAGGCTGAGAACTGATCAGAGCAGAAGCTGAAAAGCCTAGCTCTAGCGCTGAATGGGGGGAAGGGACAAAGTAGATTTATATTTCTGAGTTTATAGAACAAATCAAATTATGGATCTATGTATACGATATTGTTTTTTCTAATAACTTATTTTCATAAACCTTGTTCATGGGCTTTACAATTGAATTCTAACAACAAAACTTGAACTATTATCGCAAAGATGATTTACAAAGAACTTTTTGAGAAAATCAATATCTGAAAATTTTATGAGTATATTTTATAGGAACTCTTCATTATCACCCAATTATTACACTATTATTTCATTACAAAATTTTGGGACTAGAAACATAATTAAGAGCACTTGAAGCACTTATTTGTGACCTGAATTTAGTTCCCCATCGGCCACAATGATTGACTCAGAACTGTATGTAATATGCCTTCACTGGGTGGTGCACAAGTGCATGTAATATACCCACATTGGGTGGCTCACAGCTGCTTGTAATTCCTGTTTCCTGGGAACCAATAACCCTTTCTTGCTTTTGTGTGTCCTTGTGCATACACAGAACACATAAATTCATTCAAGCACATACGCTTAAATAAAAACAAATTTTAGGACATTTTGTTACTCCTCTGTCTTACATTATCTACTTTTTTTTTTTTTTGCTAGTTTGCATCTTCATCACACAGGTAAGGTAGAAAAAAGAACGGAATACTCCTGAAGCATGGATAACGTATTAGATTTATCTTGGTGATTCAATCATCTTCCCTAAATAACACAGATACTCTAGAGTTTAATATGATCATCATTTATCATTAGAGTGCAACTAAAGACTAGGGTTTTAAAGTGATTTAGAGTCTTCTTTTTGGTAAATGGATTTTCTTCCCACTCTCAGTTTATTCTGAGAGTTTATGCATAATGTTTCTGTTTGTTCCCTATCTATGGTTTAAATTAGAAATAAGATATTCATTATGAAAAAAGAGATGCACATATTGTATAATAATTTTTGTATAATAAAGAAAAGTTGATTAAATGTGAATTGTGAAAGAAAAGAATAAAAATATAATCAAACATTGTATAGGTCATATATTGAAAGACTAGTTCTACTTCATCTTATTAAATTGAGCAAAGTAAACTTATTATTTTACTACCATATTTTTGCCTAATTATGTTTTCAACATTTGTGTGTGTAAAATGGGTGAATCATTTTGTAAAATTTGAATAAAATGGGCTGAAAAATATTAAAACGTACATTGCATATGTACATGAATTTGTCAGAGAATGCATAAAATATTTTTAAATGGGCTGCTATAAATGTTATAGAATGTAATAGTTTTTGCTATCTTTTGCTATTTGCATTAGAGCATTTTCTATAAAAAAACTAATTTGGTAATACTTTATATGTAGTTTGAGTAGCTATACTTTTAAGTCAAACTAGGCAGTTCATCCTAAGTCTGCTAATATACAATGTTTTTTCTGATGAGAAGTTCCTCTTGTATCTCAGGTCTTCTTACTGCCTACTTTACAAATAATGAATCACTGGGCACACGTTTCCGGACTTCTATTTTCTGCTGTCTACTCACTGCACTTTATAAATCAATTGAAGAAAATGTCACTTTCTACTTTCTTTAATGATTAATTCTGCTTGGATTTATCCTTGCTGTGTGACTGTCACCTTCTAAAACTGTTTACTTAGAACCATTGTACCTGAAGTGTGCAGAAAATTTTGTGCCATAGAGCCACAGAATATATGTGCTTGTTTTACCTAAGATGTTAGAATGACATTTCTCACATGTTCCAACCCAACTATTTTTTTCTGCTGCCTAATTAATAACTGTCAAATCTCCCTTATGTGAAGTATAAGTTCCACATTGGAGATGTATATCTATGTAGCATATTTGATACATATTTACATAGCACATATGTATATACTACAACATATGCTACATATAGATGCAATAAAATTACTAAATATATACAATGCTCATTTCCTTAGAAATTGCAGTTTTATTTATAAGAAACTAATACATCTTAACAATAAACAGAAATGTATTTACAAAAGTCCTTTTGTGCATTAAAATGTGGATTTGTATGCAATTATTATTTGCTTTGTTACTTTGCTTCAGCCTTGCCATTTGTTGTTGTGTGGCTTTGCTCTCTATGTGTTCAAATGACAACATTTCAGTCAAGTTTAAATGATCCTTACAATACTGTAGTGTGTGGACTCCCCCCTATACACACACACAGAAAATGAAGCTTTTATAAATGGCACCAATTTTAATGATACCTAGTAGTTTCTTTTAAAATGCACAGTTAGTGTAGTTTTAGTAGGTTTTCTATATATGTTGAAATCTGTTAGCAAAAGAAGAGAGACCCTTACCATATATTAGACTGGGAGGTACCTTGAGATAAGAGATGCAAATTTTCAGATTGCATCTTGCCTAGTAAGGAAAGAACAAAGATGCATTAGGAAGTGCTGATTCCTGCTATCACCAATGCTCAGTAGTTCTGCACATACGTGCAGGATGCTGATCTTCTTGTTGTCTCTGCACACACTTAGTGCTCAGTAGAGTACAATTAACTTGGCCACAGCAATTGCTGAGCAGGTGACTTGATTACACTGAAGTCAGGCAGAAAATGTCCTCTTCTGGCCACTCAAGTGAATCAGTAAAATTATGGAGTAGCAAAACTAATTCAATGCCTTGGGCCATCAGAAATGCCACTTCTTGTAAGTCAAGCCTTCACTTAGTGTGAAATCGTTTTGTTTTATTGTCTTTCACATAATGCTTCTTTGAGCTAATCTACTTAGGATATGGGAATTAGTGAATGTGTTTGGATAGTTTCAGATAGTCAACCTTTTTATCTACTAGTGCTTAAATATTTCATCATTACTTTTTGAGAGCTCTTTCGTACATGAACCCTGTATTTACATAATTTATGCCCCTCCTGCTCCCTCTATGTCTTTATATACCTACCAACTTTCCCTCAAATTCAAGACCTAGTCTTTTTAAAATAATTATTAATTGATAATCTGTGTGTGGGCGTGGAGGTGTGTAGGGGTCTGTTTTTGTAGTTTTTACATATAAGCAACTCAGTCTATTTAATGTTGCACATATATCTGCATACATATGCATATACTTATACATACGTAAATATGTGTATATATACATATATACATGTTTCTAGGGCCGTCTACTTTTTTTAGAATTTTTATTATTATTATTATTATTATTATTATTATTGTTGTTGTTGTTATTCTATATTCTTTGTTTACATTCCAAAGGCTTTCCCCTTTCCCAGTTCCCCCCTCACCATATATCCCATAAGTCCTCACCCCCCCTACCTATTTGCCAATCACTCCCCCCTACCATTTCTCTGTTCTGGTACTCTCCTATAAAGCCGTCTACTTAAGACTGGGTTACCATCATGGGGCTGGTTAGTTAGGGTTAGGTTTAGGGTTAGGGTTAGGGATAGGGTTAGGGTTAGGGTTAGGGTTAGGGTTAGGGTTAGGGTTAGGGTTAGGGTTAGGGTTAGGGTTAGGGTTAGGGTTAGGGTTAGAATACCTAGATCTCCCTCTCTAAGTAGCCATTAATGGCCTGTAGCTCATTGTCTGTGGGCAATAAGTATCCTGTGAGTTTCTCCCACTCACACTGACATATGAATTGGTTTTGTGACTATGCCAACCATTTATATGTGCCTATGTGTAATGATTTCATGGGGCCAAGGTAACACTATCAGCAGATAGCATGATCCTCAGCCTCTTACAATCTTTCTGTTTCTTCTACAGTGTCCCCAAAGCCTTATCTTTAGGGCTTGTTTTGTAAAAATAGTAGTTGGGTTGAACAATATATGGCCATTTGTTCTCTGAATTTTGATCAGATGTTACTTTCTGTAGGTATTTTTGCTGTAAAAAGTAACTTCCTTGATTAGTGGTAAGAGCTACACCTATCTGTGAATATAAGGGTACTTATTGAGGATACAATTAAGAATGATACTTGTTTAGGAAAGAAGCAGTGGTAGGCTTTCCTATGGGTCAATGACCTCTCTAGACACAGGTGGATTTACAGTATCTGGCATGATGTCCCTTTGTCATGTGAGCCTTAGTCTAATTAGACTGCTGTTGATTATCTCTGAGATAAAAGTGCTACTCTTAAACCTTTATGGATATATCTCCCAGGCAGATCATTCCTGTGGTTTATAAGCTTTAAAGCAGAGTAGGACTATTGATTATGTTTCCTCCAATGGAAGCTTGAACATAAGATGAGAACTAATCTTCCTGAAAGGCTTTGAATTAGGTGCAGCATGATTCTTCCAAGTCCTTTTTCCAAAATGTGTCTTGTCTTCAGCAATAGGGTCTTATCTTCGAACTCTGGGGGACAACCAAGAGCAACAGCATTACTATTGTTTGGGGAGCCTCTTATACTTCCCCTACCAATGATTTGAAGGGGGATTTCTTCTTCTTAGTACTAGGGGGTTTGTTAGCATATATCTCCAAGGGGTAATATAATTACCCCAAGAGGCATAACTTTATTAGAGAAGTAAATACAGAGATACAGTGAGGGAGGAAGAAAAATACCATTAAGGATATTTGGAAAATCCATTTGAAAACATATTTTAAATGTTTAATTATTGTACATATTTAAAATATATTTAATTGCATAGACATTTTGATGTAGTACTGAAAAATTATAAAATTTGAAATCCATTTAGGAAACATCTCATATTTGTTATAGTACATAGTTGGTACATAGCAGCTAGTTGCTAGTTGGTACATAGCAGCCCTCACGTTTTTAAATTGATTCACAATGGGTAATAAAAGTTTAAATAAGATAAAATATAATAGAATTTTTCTTCTACTGCATTTGTCTAAATAGAAATTTAGACAAATAGACTCTATAAAATGGAATATAACTTTGCTTAAGTGGAGATTTTTTGAGTGAGGCATAATTTCCTGCTTATATTCGCTATTCATTTTTTGTCTCCATGTGTCCTAGACTATATTTATGATGATTAACAAATAATTTTATTTTCATTAGCAAGATGAGAGATCTTTACTTACTAGTACTGCTGATACATTGAAACCATCTTTCTCAAGTTTTGGGATAGTCAGGGATAAGATTTTTGTTCAGGTTTGTAAAATATATTTGTGGATTTTAAAGGTGTATATTAGAATCTTAATGTACATGATAATGTCTCTTAGTTGTCTTTTGAGTGAGACAAAGTATTTAGGTTATGAATTTTAAAGTATTTCACAAAGAATTTGTAGTACATCCAACTATGTACCTACTTTTTTCCTTTTTAAAATTTTTTATTTTCTATATTCATTATTTACATTCCAAAGGCTTTCTTTTGCTTATTGAATACTTGAATATTCCTGTATTAGTTGACAATTTGAACATCAATAATATATTACAATTTAGAATACATATTCTAAATTATGTATATACCTGTAAATACTTTATTTAAAATTCTATTAAATAGGCTAAAAATCTATTTTAAAATAGTGGTATTAAGAAATTTAAAACACTGATTATTGAAAAAATACAATGTATCTCTAAACCGGGTTATATCAAGTGAGAAAAGATAGCGTTATCATCTTTATCAAACTATAGTGATTTTGTGATACATTGTTCCAAAGTAGAAGTATTCATGCCTCTGAATCTCAAATATACAAGCATATCATTAAAGTAAAAGAATATGTAAATATAAAAGGTAAGATTTTTGTGTCTAGCAGTCAAGAAAAAGAAATGCACACTGATATCTCATATGCAATCTATATTATAGTATTCCACTTTTTAAAGTACAATTTAATTATGTCATTATATGAAAGTTTAATTTCGTTTTCTGTTAAAAAATATAAGAGAAAATCTATTTAGTGCAAATTTTCAAAAAAATTTACTATACCACTAATAAAGTACAGATTGGCTAAATGGTCTTCAATGAAATTTTGCTCTACAAAAAAAGACAGACATACAGACAGACAGAAATAAGGAAAAAGAAATTAAGAAAAGAAGAAAAGAACGAAAAGAAAAAACTTCAGATGGTTCTATGCATGATACTACTTATATTTTAGTAAATCTGCATTTGGCTTTGCTGGCATATGGTTAAGAATAGTTAATTAGAGTAAAATTTGTTTGCATATTAAGATGTTCAGTTACTTTCAGAGTTCACTTTTTAAAGTTAATATCCATAAGTAATTAACTTTTTGGTCAAAGAATGCAATAAGCAAGTATAGTTATTAACCCAATAGTACTTACTTTTAATATATTACTAGAATAATGCTGATAATATAATCATCTTCCTTATCTAATAACAAACATGAGGCTCATTTTCCTGTTTCTTTAATATGAATATTTATAAAAAGTAATTGTATCAAGTGCCTTGATGGTTGGAGTCTTTGGATACTAAATTATATTGCCTCTAAATACAAAATTTTGTGATCTTTAAAGATATAATTTAAGTGTTAATTTTTTCCATTCATTTTTTTTGGGTATATTCTATATTTACATTTCATTTCCCTTTTTTTTGTTTCCCCACCCCCAAAGGTCCCACATGCCCTTTTCCTTCCCCCTGCTCCCTCATCCACCCCTTCCCACTTCCCTGTTCTGGTATTCCCCTACACTGATGCTTTGATTTTTGCAATATCTTTATCTTATTCATTTTTGAAGACACAAACATGTATATAATCACACACATATGTATCCTTTTGGGATTTTTACACGACATATTTTGATCATATTCACCCCTTCCCTCAACTCTTTCAATATACAACACCCCTTCTATCCCTACCTAATTTGTATTGCTTTTGAGAGAGGGTATCACAATGTAGTTCTGTTGTCATTGACCTCACTATATACACTAATCTGGTCTTTTTTTTTTTTTGGTATAACCATTTTTAATAATTAACAAAATTGATTTCAAATTAACACCAATAAAAAGAGATAGGTAAGAACACTACATATTCATGAAAGGAAACATCTATCAAGAAGATGTTTCAATTTTTATCTTATTATATCTGCCCCAAACACAAGGGCACTTAAGTTTGTAAAAGAAACACTACTACAGCTTCAGTCACATATTAATTCTTTTTCTGAGAATGGGAGACTTTTTTTTGTTCTGTATTCTTTGTTTACATTCCAAATGATTTTCCATTTCACTGTTCCCCCCTCCACCTAAGTCCCATAAGTCCTCTTCTCTCTGCCAGTTCCCCAATCAACCCCCTCCCCCTTCTCTGTCCTGGTAATCCCCCTACAATGCTGCATCAAGCCTTTCCAGGACCTGGGCCCTCTCCTTCCTTTTTCTTGGGAATGGTTTGATATGTGGGTTGAGTTTGGGGTATTCTGAGCTTCTGGGCTAATATCCACTTGTCAGTGACTGCATTCAATGTGTGTTCTTTTGTGAATGAGTTACCTCACTTACTATGATATTTTCCAGTTCCAAACATTTGCCTAAGAATTTCATGAATTCATTGTTTTTAATTGCTGAGTAGTATGCCATTGTGTATATATACCACATTTTCTGTATCCATTCCTCCATTGACGGATATCTGGGTTCTTTCCAGCTTCTGGCTATTATAAATAAGGTTGCTATGAACCTAGCTGAGCATGTGTCCTTATTGCATGCCGGAGAATCCTCTGTGTATATGCCCAGGAGTGGTATAGAGGATCCGCCGGAAGTGTTCTTCCCAGTTTTTTTGAGAAATAACCAGACTGATTTCTAGAGTGGTTGTACCAGCTTGCAATCCCACCAGCATTGGAGGAGTGTTCCTCTTTCTCCACATCCTCACCAAAACCTGCTGTTTCCTGAGTTTTTAATCTTAGCCATTCTGACTGGTGTGAGGTGAAATCTCAGGGTTGTTTTGATTTGCATTTTCCTAATGACTAATGATGTTGAATATTTCTTAAGGTGCTTCTCAGCCATCTGAATTTCAATTTCTTCAGGTGAAAATTCTTCGTTTAGATCTGCACCCCATTTTTAATAGGGTTATTTGGTTTTCTGGGGTTGAACGTCTTGATATATATATATATATATATATATATATATATATATATATATATATGGGATATTAGCCCTCTGTCAGATGTAGGGTTGGTGAAGATCTTTTCCCAATTTATTGGTTTCCATTTTGTCCTTTTGAAGGTATCCCTTGCCTTACAGAAACTTTGTTTTATGAGGTCGTGTTTGTCAATTCTTGATCTTAGAGCATAAGCTATTGGTGTTCTGTTCAGGAACTTTCCCCCTGTGCCCATGTCCTCAGGGGTCTTCCCAAGTTTCTTTTCTAATAGTTTCAGTGTGTCTGGTTTTATGTGGAGGTCCTTGATCCACTTGGAAATGAGCTTAGTACAAAGAGATAAGGGTGGGTCAATTTGCATTCTTCTGCATGTTGACCTCAATTGAAACAGCATCATTTGTTGAAAAGGCTATCTTTTTTCCACTGGAAGTTTTCAGCTCCTTTGTCAAAGATCAAGTGACCATAGGTGTGTGGGTTCATTTCTGTGTCTTCAATCCTATTCCACCTGCCTGTCACTGTACCAATACCATGCAGTTTTTAACACTATTGCTCTGTGGTTTTGGTTGAGGTCTGGAATACCGATTCCCCCAGAAGTTCTTTTACTGTTGAGAATAGTTTTAGCTATCCTGGGTTTTTTGAACACCAATACTCTTCAAACTATTCCACAAAATAGAAACAGAAAGAACACTGTCCAACTCATTCTACAAAGCCACAATTATGCTGATAACAAAACCACACAAAGATACAATAAAGAAAGAGAACTTCAGGCCAATTTCCCTTATGAACATTGATGCAAAAATACTCAATAAAATTCTTGGCAACTGAATACCAGAACACATCAAAATGATCATTCAACATGATCAAGTAGGCTTCATCCCAGAGATGCAGGGATGGTTCAATATACGGAAATCCATCAATGTAATCCACTACATAAACAAACTCAAAGAAAACAACCACACGGTCATTTCATTAATTGCTGAAAATGCTTTTGACAAAATTCAGTATCACTTTGTGCTAAAAGTCTTGGAAAGAACAGGAATTCAAGGGCCATACCTAAACATAGTAAAAGCAATATACAGCAAACCAGTAGCCAACATTAAACTAAATGGAGAGAAACTTGAAGCAATCCCACTAAAATCAGGGACTAGGCAAGGCTGCCTCTTCTCTCCATATCATTTCAATATAGTGCTTGAAATTCTAGCAAGAGCAATTAGACAACATAAGGAGGTCAAAGGGATACAAATTGGAAAGGAAGAAGTCAAACTATCACTATTCGCAGATGATAAGATAGTATACTTAAGTGACCAAAAAACTCCACCAGAGAACTCCTACACCTCATAAACAACTTCAGCAAAGTGGCTGGTTTAAAATCAACTCAAGTTTTGTCCTTCTGACAATGTCCTTTGCCTTACAGAAACTTTGTAATTTTATGAGGTTCCATTTGTCAATTATTGTTCTTAGAGCATAAGCTATTAGTGTTCTGTTCAGAAACTTTCCCCCTATGCCCATGTCCTCCAGGGTCTTCCCAAGTTTCTTTGCTAATAGTTTCAGTGTGTCTGGTTTTACGTGGAGGTCCTTGATCCACTTGGAGTTGATCTTAGTACAAGGAGATAAGAGTGGGTCGATTCGCATTCTTCTGCATGTTGACCTCCAGTTGAACCAACACCATTTGTTGAAAAGGCTATTTTTTCCACTGGATGGTTGTAGCTCCTTTATCAAAGATCAAGTGACCAGAAGTCTGTGGGTTCATTTCTGGGTCTTCAATCCTATTCCATTGATCTACTTGTCTGTCGCTGTACTAATACCATGCAGTTTTTAACACAATTGCTCTGTAGTACTGCTTGAGGTCAGGAATATTTATTCCCCCAGAAGTCCTTTTATTGTTGAGAATGGTTTTAGCTATCCTGGGTTTTTTGTTGCTCCAGATGAATTTGAGAATTGCTCTTTCTAGATCTATGAAGAATTGAGTTGGGATTTTGATGGGGATTGCATTGAATCTGTAGATTGCTTTTGGCAAGATGGCCAATTTTACTATATTGATCCAAAACGGCAACCAACAAATTGGGAAAAGATCTTCACCAACCCCACATCCGACAGAGGGCTAATATCCAATAAATACAAAGAATTCAAGAAGTTAGATCCCAAAGAACCAAATAACCCTATCAAAAATGGGGTACAGAGCTAAACAAAGAATTTTCACCAGAAGAAATTTGGGTGGCTGAAAAACACCTTAATAGATGTTTAACATCATTAGTCATCAGGGAAATGCAAATCAAAAGAACCCTGAGATTCCACCTCACACCAGTCAGAATGGCTAAGTTTAAAAACTCAAGAGACAACAGGTGCTGGCGAGGATGTGGTGAAAGAGGAACACTCCTCCTCTCTTGGTGGGATTGCAAGATGGTACAACTGCTCTTGAAATCAGTCTGGTGTTTCCTCAGAAAATTGGGCATGACACTTCCAGAGGACCCTGGCATACCACTCCTGGGTATATACCCAGAGGATTCCCCGGCATACAATAAAGACACATGCTCCACTGTGTTCATAGCAGCCTTGTTTATAATAGCCAGAAGTTGGAAGGAGCCCAGATATCTCTCAAATTCGGAATGGATACAGAAAATGTGGTATATATATATATATATATATATATATATATATATATATATATATATACAATGGAATACTACTCAGCAATTAAAAATAATGAATTCATGCAATTTGTAGGCAAAATGGTTAGGTCTGGAAAATATCCTAAGCGAGTTAACCCAATCACAAAAGAATACACATGAAATGCAATCACTGATATGTGGATATTAATGAGCCCAGAAACCCTAAATTCTCAAGGCACAATTAGCAAGTCAAAAGATTCCCAGGAAGAAGAAAGGAGAGGACCCTGGGCCTGAAAAGATTGGATCCAGTTTTGTAGGAGAGTACCAGAACAGAGAAATGGTCGGGGGGGGTGATTGGGGAATAGTTGGGGGGGAGAGGACTTATGAGACATATTTGGGGGGGGGAACTGGGGAAAGGGAAAGCCTTTGGAATGTAAACAAAGAATATAGAATAAAAAAATGAAAAAAAATCAACTCAAGCAAATTAGTAGCCTTCCTATACTCAAAGGATATGCATGTTGAGAAAGAAATTAGAGAAATTACACCCTTAACAAAGGCCACAAACAATATAAAGTATCTCCATGTGACTCTAACCAAACAAGTGAAAGATTTATATGACAAAAACTTCAGGTCTCTGAAGAAGGAAATTGAAGAACTCATATGATGGAAAAATCTTCTGTGCTTGTGGATTAGCAGGATTAATATAGTTAAATGGCCATCTTGCCAAAAGCAATATAGAAATTTAATGCAATCTCCATCAAATCCCAACTCAGTTCTTTATAGAGAGAGCATTTCTCAAATTCATCATTAATCTGGTCTTAATCTCACAATGATAGACCAGCTTCTGCCCCTCAAGGGCTGGGTTCAGGGCATTTGCCATTATGCCTGACTTGTATCTTCCCTTTTAAACCCATCAAGACAAATATGTACTGTCCAAGTAACCTTGGGTGTGTGATCTTCCACTGAAGCTTGGTCAGTTTATCAATGACTACACTCTTAGAGACAATAGTCTATCTACCCAGCAGCAAACAATTGCCAATATCTACATGGCTTTTGTTTGGTTCTTGTTCCAAGCTCCTGTCTCTGTGCTGAACCTTGGTCTGGCTTGGACTTATACCAACCTTGTTCATCCTGCTGTGTGCTTATATTTTCAGCTGCCCTGCTGTGAATAGAAGATTCTGCGTCCTGGTAGTCATATATTGTCTGGTTCTTACAGTCTTTCTATCCACTCCTCCACAATTATCCATTAGGAATATATATTGTACCCCTTCCTCCAAAATTGTACCCTGGGAGGCACAAATAATTCTTGTGTAGAATAATTGATCTATTTTTTGCAGTTTAACTTAGCATTTAAAATTCTATTAAATGACAAGTACAGGAACAATCCTTTATTTTTCTTCTTCGTGTTGTTCAACATTTTGATGAACGTATATGAGGTTGTACTGATGAAATATTGTTGACCTTACAGGAGGTAAAAATTATTCTTTCCAGACATTTTCATGAATAAATGTTAGTCTGTGATTATAGTTGTATGCTGTCAATTTATAAGAGTGGTAAGGAGAATTCAACAATGCACAGTCAGTGATGGATATCCTGATCAAATGCTTAGGTTCTGTAAACAGTGCAGTAAAACTTAGAACACTGTGGTAGAAACTACTGAACATAATTTATAAAATAGTATAGTTATTTTGCAACTGCTAAACTCAATGCCTAAAGATACATTTCACATGGGCAATATGACTTACAGCAAGCTCTTAAAATACAAAGGAAAGGGATAAGGGGAGAAGCGTTCTTTCAGTGTCCCCTCAGTAGCAATAAATGAAAGATTTGTTCCTCATTAAATGATTTCTTGATGTTTCTCAATAGATTTTCAGCTAAACACTTGTTATTCCCAAAGCTCTGACAAGCGCGGCCAGCAGAATTAGGCCAACCACTGCTACAAATAGCTAGTGTACATGAAACGGTAATCATTGCTTTCCAGTCTATTATTAGATTAACTTCATAGGGATTGCTTTTTTTCTCCTGTGAGTTGAGGCATAAATGACATGCTTTACCCTCCAATAAATCTAATAGCAGAGTGGCTATGACATGATGTTCATAGCCCTGGTCCCATGACAGATTATTTTTGATTGCTTCAGGAGTTTTGAGCAGCTTGAAACCATTAGAATTTAAGACATCATTGAAATGTTACAGTGTATCTAACTCATACAGAATATTGCTGATCCAGAATTATATAGTCACAGCTTTTTGCCCTCTGGTATTGACTGTCATTCTGTGACTAACTTTGGAAACTAGGTATAAATAATCAATTGTTTTGACCAAAATTATCCATAAGAATGATGTCTCTATAAGGATTTCTAACATTTCTTATTAACTGGGGTGGGGGACAGTATTCATCTATAAGTTGCATGTAACAACTTTGCTTCCTTCTTTTAAATTACATTATAGATGGTTGCTTATACAAAAGTGGCTGTTAATACATTTTTCTGCAACATAGCAATTATATTGTTTCAACACATAAGTTACTTGTGTTTTTTGTTGACATTTCCTTTTATTTTAAAATATTTTTATCATCTGTTAAATAAAACCTCTTTACTATTTTTATATCACTTCAGAATGACACAAATAAGTGTTCAGTAGAAAATGTGTTTTCTCTTTGTTTTGAAAACTTTCAACTAGCAGAACTGGTTCCAACTGCTTCCTGAACACGATTTAATTTTAGAATTATCTTTATGTGTTGAGATTTAGGTGATGCTTTTTCCTATGAACTTCTTTGCCTGTGTTTATTGTATGTAGCATAGGTCTTGTTTTATTCCTCCAGTATATATCCTTCAGTATGTCTTGTTTCAGAAATTATACTATACCATCACCTTATTTGCCAAAACACCTAATCTTTTTAACTAACTAACTAATTAATTAATTAATTAATTTCTCACTTATTCACTTTACATTCTACTCACTGGCCCCCTCCCAGTCACTCCATCCTACAATCATTCCCCCATTTTCCCCTACACTTTTCCTCTGAGTGGGTGGAGCACACTGGGTATCTCTCCATCCTGGCACTTCCAAGTATCTGAGAAGCTAGAAGCTTCCTCCCGCACTGAGGTCAGACAAGGAAGCCCAGCTAGAACATATCCCACAGACAGGCAACATGTTTTGGGACAGCCCACGCTCCAGTTTTCTGGGAACCACATGAAGTCCAAGCTGCACATTTGCTACATATGAGCAGGGAGGCCTAGGGTTCAGCCTGTGAATGTTCTTTGGTTGGTGGTTCAGTCTCTGAGAGCCCCAAGGGCCCAGGTTATTTGACTCTGTTGGTGGAGTTCCTATCTCCTTCGACCCTGCAATCCTTCCTTCTGTTTTTCCATAAGAGTCCCCAAGCTCCATCCACTATTTGGCTGTACGCATCTGCACCTATTTCAGTCAACTGATGTGTGAAGCCTCTCAGAGAACAATATGCTCCTGTCTGCAAGCATAACAGAGTACTATTAATAGTGTTAGGGACTGGTGCTTGTCCATGGGATGGGTCTCAGTTGGGTCAGTTATTGGTTGGCCATTCTGTCACTCTCTGCTCCATTCTCAGTGTCTGCATCTCTTATAGAGAGAATAAATTTTGGTTTCAAAGTTTTGTGGGTGGGTTGATATCCCTATCACTCCACTAGGGTTCCTGTCTGGCTATAGGAGGTGGCCTCTTCAGGTTCCATATCCCCAATGATCGATTCTTTGGTTACCTCCCTTATTCCAGGTCTTGTCCTGGAGATGCCCCGCTTCCATCCCTGTCAGTTGCAGCTTTCTATTGGCTATCTTGCCACCTAATCTTAATGGCTCCAAATTGATTTATGACTGTACTTTTGTGTTTAACACATGTAAACACGACTTTTCACATAATTCGATATCCCAGACATTTCAACTCAATACTTTTCTGACTTAAAAATAAAAAGATGCATACTATATAGCAGTCTTCTTCATTTCAGACATACTTATTTGGAAGAAACTGTAGTGCTATATTGCATCTAAAAATTTGAAAGCATCATACCAACCACTGGTATTCACCCCTTCCTTTGGTAGTTATAAACTAGCACTTCATGTACTCTTTCCTTTCCCTGTGTCACCACAATATGAAACATTATAACATTTAATGATATGTTTCTTTCCACTATATAAGGCAGTGACATTATTTCAAAGCACCCTAGGCATTACAACTAATGAGGGAGGTAGAGATGTGCCGTTTTAAAAAGAAGGATTGAAATGCAAAACACTTTGTATTGCTTTAATCAGAAATTTGGGGCATTTAAAAATGTAACAATGCAATTCATTCTAAGAAAATGCACAGTATGCTTGAGTATAGCTGCATATAGAATAAAATGTACTATAATTTGATCAAGAAAGTGTTTCATGACTTTATATCAAGATTTCTTAGACAAAAATTCTACAACTAATATGAATCTAATATAATCTAGTAATTTTCAACTCTTCATTGTTTATAAGAGTCACTTACAGCTAGTACATGATAGTAGTGTGACAGAATTCAGTCTAAAGAAAAATAACAATGTCCCAAAGAAATAATGTTTATTGTTTCAATAATATACATTTTATTAACTAACCAAATAATTATGTCAGTTATCACACAGTGTAGTTTATAATCAAGGTCTAAGCAGCTGTTACAGTTTGAAAACATAATTCAACATAAAATGTACATAATAATAAATAAAGACGTGTGTTTAGGTATTTAGTATGTATAAGTAGGTTAGAAACTTTAATATATAGAGACATTTACTGAGTAAATGTAGGTAGGAAATTTTAATATATAAGTAGGTATGTCAAGAGGTCAAATGAATTGGATATCTTTGATTTCATATAGCCTAATATAAGGCCAAATATGTTAAACAACTGATTCTTATTTCTGCATCACTTAAGTTTTCCTGGTGGAAATATTTTCCCCTAAATATTAGTTACAAATTTTAAACATTTTTATCAAGTAAAATGACTCATACATATATACCTATTAGTACTTTGACAAAGATACCCTAGTGACTATGTAGGGCATGCTTGGACATTGTGATTTTTCAAAAACTCCATTTATTGTGCTGTTAATTGAGTACAGAACATTGTTTAAGCTGATAGGGCATTCTGTCAATCCAGCCAACAATAGTCTCTAAATATATGTGTGGGGGTTTATTTTCTATTGATACTTTAGAAAAACATTAATGCTACTGTATTATGTAGTAAGTAGAGATGTTGGATATATTAGTGAGAACTTAGTACAATTGAATTTCTATGAAGTATAGTACAATAATGGTCTCACTCATAGGCTGTATATAGCTAAAATCATCACTATCATCTTCACCACAAACACCAGTACCACGACCATAGTCGTTTGCAATCAACAAAAATAACAGTATTTCATAAAAACTGCATTATATTATAGTTTCTCTCTCATTAGAAATGTGATTTTCGCCTTATTCTTAGTTTTACATGCTTAATTCAATTCATTAGAAAGTTGTTGCATATGAATGTACTGAAAATAGAAACAATGTGTCAAAAAGAGTGTGCTAATACAAGTTTTTACAGAAGTGTTATATAGCATGTAGTTACATGTGTTTCATTAATTCAGTTACAAGTGTTTAAATATTACAACTTGGGATAGAGCTGCACCAGAGAAAGCTATTAAGTCAGTATCTATTATAACTTTTTGAGGTTGACAATATTTCTTTTCTCACTCTGTGATGCCATCATGATGTCATATAAAATGTGAATTTTGTTTTTATTTAATTGATTGTCATTTCTGATTTTCTGGTAAGCCTTTTCCACATTCTCTAATAAATATATTTGTCATGCTTGCCCTTTTTTTTAAGTTGTTCTATGCTGTATGCGAAAGTGTGAATTATATGTACTTTGATGATGCAAAATATTGCAGTTGGTGCTATTTTTATCATGATTTGAATTTATTCATTTTTCTGTCAGTTAGTACTTTGATAGTGATGTATGTTACATTATGGGATTGGAACATATATAAAATGAGAGAAATATGATTTTGTGGGCATCAGAGATTTATTTTTTGATCTATGAAATCTGTTTAATTATCTCAAAAATATTGTTTATCCACTGTTTTGATCTCAAGTGGTTAATAACATGAAATAAATCCATATACCAGAAGCATATATCTTTTGTGCACTGAAGCATACTTCTATAAACAGGAATACTATCCCAAATCACATGCATGCTGGTACACTTTATTATTTATGGCTTTGGGTTTTATATATATTAAATGTAAAGGTAATGAATTTTATAAAAAATTTATATCTTTCATTATGTAAGAAATAAGTTTCAAGGCTCACATATGTTCTCAGGAATTAATATTCTCAAAATTTACAACAGCAAGTTACTAGGGAATATCAAATGCTATCAGTTGGCTAAGCAGCCCCCATTGGAAGAAACTCTCTTCCTTATGTCTATCACCCTATCATTTACTGTAATAAAACATAAAGCATAATTTGTATCATTGAGGGGAAAATGGTAATTGAATTTAAGTAATAAAAGTGCAATTTAGCAAAACTTAGGCTTTTTCTATTTTACTATTTCAAGCCTATTATTTTTAAAATTACTTGAGTATTTTTCAAAAGCTGTAAAATTGTGCTGGGTGTCAGCACATTGCATTTTCAAATACTCTTTCATCTTCATTTTCCTTTGCTTGAATAGTAAAAAACTACGTAAATTAGAAACTAAAATTAATTGAATAAACTTGAATGTTTTTATGTTTTTATATGCATTTTAAAAAGTGCACTGTAAACTTTTCAGTGCTAGAGACAGTGGCTAACATGTCCATCCCTATTGATTTTAGTGCAATGCAAGGGAAAATAATGCTGATGTTGTGTGAAGCATCATTTATTTTCCGTTTTTAAACTCAATATGTTTACTAATTTAACATACACTTTAATGCCAGTATCTGTGATATCTAAATTAGTTTTGACTAGAGTGATTTCCCAGCCAATATAGCAACCATGATTTGTGTAGTAGCTATTTTGTCTCAGTCTCCTAAAATACCTTATGTGATAATGAATATAAAAAACAAAGCGAGGCATTTACCAGTTTAATGGCATTTTATTTCTTAGTTTAGCATAACTTTACTTGCTTGAATAATAGAATTTTCATAGTTCTAGAAATTAGGGGTTTTGCAAGTACCATGTGGCTTCAATGATCTACAGAAAGCCATACCCAGCAGTGGAGGACAAGCCTACAATAGCTCTACTTACTTTTACATACAAGGAACTCTCTCAATAAGGAAATATAATGAAGGGAAAGCTAACTCTCATTTATGGCCTTGTAAGAATATTGCCACCTGTTCTGGAGTTAAAATAGGCTGTTTTTTTCTATATTTAAATTATGATAACCTACTCATATTGTATAACATAAATTGTTTAACATATTTACTATAGGACAAGAATGGTGTGCTAGGTGCTGTATGCCTGATGTGTTACTTAATCCTATTAGGTCTTTATGATGTAGTGAACTGAGGATCAGAGAACTAATACTTCTAGTGAAAAAAATGTCAATTCTATCTTTCTTAATGAACTGGGGTGAGTTGCTTAATTTTATTGTACAAGTTTTATTCATCACCCAAGAATGACAATCACAATCAGTGTTCTAAAGGTTACTGGGAGAATAGATTAGATAATAGATTTCTATTTGTTAATTTTTCTAGAGTAGCAGGGTAATTAAGAATTTTTATAGGTGAAAATTATAGGGAATGTATTCTGAGACCTGGCTCAAAGAAGTGGAGTGATCAAGAAACTACACACAATGCTGTCTGTGAACTGGAGATAAAGGAAAACTGAGCACCAGTGAGCTAACTTAGTTTCATTTCCAGGAACTCAAATGTAGTGGAACGCAGAATATGGTCAAAGCCAACACCAAAAGAGTCAGGAGCCTGAACACCCTAAAAGAGCTTGGGTATCTTAAGGCAGAAAATGCATGTTCTAATTGATCAGAAGCGCACTCACCTGTGCTCTGACATTTTGCTCTATCTGGGCCTTCATCAAGTTGGATAATGACCATCACCATGGGTAAGGGTGGACCCTCTTTACTAACCCTCATGCTAATCACCTCTCTAAAGATCTTTGTAAATCAACCCAGAAGAAATGTTTTCCCATTTATTTGAGTGGCCCTGGATATAGTCATGCCAAAGCCTAATATTAGCCATTACCACATGTGAGTATGGTTTGAAAATATCTTTTTATGATGCCATGAAAATGGATGTATGTTCTGAATGTAAGCCATCCCGTTAATATGTACTTCCTTAATTTTCCTCATGCTTTAATATTTGGGAAGAACATATTATTTTATTACTTTTCCTCACATAAAAATGACCATACAATAATATTTATTGTAGTGCTCCCTGCCAGGTTAGTTGAATTTTCCAGTGACACTTCCCTTAATTTACTAAACTTATATTCTTCTTTTTGTCTTATCCTTCACCCCAAGTTGACATATGCCAATGTAATTACATATTTCTTTAAAAGAAACAGTTGCTATGTTAGAAAGGATTCAGGATGGATTCTGCTGTGATTTTTTTTTAATTTAAGGAATTTTGAAGAACTTTATAAGTGAGAACTATATTTACATAATTTCTACCCCTATCACTCCTCCCTCCAACTCTTCCTATGCTCATCTCTCAAATTCACGAAACCTTCTTTAGTAATTGTATGTGTGGTTGTGCAACATAGTTTGTCCTTATATGCCCTTTAGTGTTTCTTGTATGTATGTGTTATGAGAATATTGTGAGTAATTTACAGTTTTCAAAAAACATTAGGAAATGTGGGTAGAGTAAAATCTTTTTCATTATAGCAAGACAATAAGATCTTGTTGATGCTCACTAACAAAAATGTCTTATACTTCATATGTGAAGCTGCCTGTTTAGTTATGTAATAATACACATCCACTATATTCATACTGGATGAATCAAGTAGGTTTATCTGTATATATAGAGATACTGTAAGTATATTTACGAATATCTACACATTTCAGCATATATGTTTGATGTTGTATACACAGTTCCTTGTTTCGTATAATTTTTTTTCTAAGTCCTTGTTCAAGTACTGTATTTTGTTGAGACTTCAAATGGGTTTCTTTGCTGTCCTCTCCCATCTTTGGCTGACGTCTGTTAAAATTCTTTAAGTATGTTATATATTTATTATAGGTATCATAAGACAAACTACTCTTGATAGTATAACTTACCTGAAGTCACAAAATATATTATGTAAATAAAATTTTTCCCATTTCCATATTTTTATTAAGTTAAATGAATTTGTGCCATTTTACAATTAACTGTGTCAAATAATCTTTATGTATTATACCAATACATACCTGTTATGGCAGATATGGATATTTAGAAATACTCAGCCAACCTAAGAAAATTGGTGAAAATTTATGTGGGTTCCTGCTTTCTTTCCTTAAATGTGGCACAGTATCCAAGCCAATGTTGTATTGACATAGTTTTCTATTTGCTATCAGTTATAAATGCTGAGATTACCTGAGTGATTGTTTTCTCAGAAAGCCATAATGTAATCTCAAACCTAATACTTCAACAACCATGCACTAATTAAAACTCCAATTATATTTTTGCTCAAACAAAACGACTTAATAAACATTATCACAAACTGTTTACCCTTCCCAAAAACAATTTATGCTCACTAATACAATTTCCCATTAAAACTGCTGCCAGGTAAATTAAAAACTCTTGAAATAGTAAGTAAGTGGGAAATTAATTCAACAGTTTAATCTAGACCTAATAACAGTTGCAAGCTCAGAAAAAGATTGCTACAGCGGGGAGTTAATTAACAGCTTATTCCCCATTTGATAAAAGTAATCCACTCTAATTCCAGTGTAATTTACCTCAATGTAATATAAAACCACAAGCTGCTTCTGGTGCTAGTAATTATTAGCTTTGTCCTGTGGCCACATTGACAATAAAAGTCAGCAGTATCTTAATAATATGAGGCTGTCTGTTAAATGCCCACACTTAAAGATATAATAACAAATCTTCCAACAGCAGAAACCATGCATATTGCCACCCAAGCAGGGGATGCAGTTTAGATTTAAACTGCACTTAATTGCTCTACCTCATTCTAGAAAACAGGTGTGACAGGTGACAAGAAAACATTCCATGGGCTTCATATGGGGAAGCGGAGGGAAGATAGATGTTACATCCAACAGCTATCATCTCTTCCTATTTAGAATATTGCACAAAACCATGTCTTTTTTCCCCCCTTCCTTGCTATAATTGACCACAAATGTAGTCAGATATACAACCTGCATAGATATAAACATTTATTTATTATATACAATCTGGAGTATGAAGTTTAAGCTCCTTAGCATAATAAGCATATAAATCCTTCCATGTTTTAGCTATCATAAGCCACCCAAATCTTTCTTATGAACTGTAAAATAAAGATGACTCATTCTTCTGTTAAAGACCATTTCATTGCTTATTTTTGTTTCCTGTTGAGTTTTGTTATTCTTTATGAAATATCATATATAACTGTGCACTTTGTCACCAATTCATAAAATACCTGTATGTTTGAAATTCATTTCGCATTGAATTTCTTGTTTCTAGTTTCATCTCTAAAATATAACATTTTGATGAAATCCTACATTATCATTATTTTTCAGATGAAGAGGTAAAGACCAAAAATAATGGATGGAATTAGAACCTAGTTTGTGCAAATTCAATGGTCCTTTTTTCATGTACTCCAAAGCATGGCTTGAAGTACAGCACTATTTGTATGCACTTACATTTAAGTGTATATTAGTCATAAACTAGAGGATAACCATATGACTATCCACAGACCCAATGAAGCCAAGTAGCAAAGAGGACCCAAGGGTGGATGCTTGACTCTTACACAGAAGGGGAAATAAAATAGATATTGGAGGTAGATTAAGGCAGAGGTCTTTGTGGAAGAAGGGATGGGTAGGAGAACAAGTTGGAGGGGGAGATTGAGGTTTATGGAAAAGGTTTATAGAAAAATCAACAGCCTGACAGGGGGACATCTCGACTATACTAGTGACCTAAAACAGTGGGTGGACCTAGGAATTTTGCGGGGTGACTCTAGCTAAGCCTCCTAGCAGAGGAGTATATGGAAATTGATGTGGCCACATCCTATACGACCTACACATGCCTATATATGCCTACAAGATATGCATGAAAAAAGATGGAGCAAAGACATAGAGAATGGCCAAACAATGACTGACTCAAATAGCGACCAATCAATGTATATTCTTTTCACTATTCATGACACTTTCTTATTCTTGTAGATGAGAGCCTATACCCTGTCTTCTGAAAGCTCCACCCAGCAGCAAATAGTCTTGTGCAGAGATTCACAGCCAAACATTAGATGGAACTAAGAGAATCTTTTACAAAGAGCCCAGAGACAGATTAAAAAATGTAAAGAAGAGCATTGGGACTCCACAGGAAGACCAACAGAGTCATCTAACCTGGACCCTTAGAGTCTCCCAGAGATTGAACCACAATCCAAAGAGTGGACAAAGAATGGACCTTGTCTATCCTGCACACATTTAGAACATGTGCAGCTAGGTCTTAATGTGGGTCCCCCCAACAACTATAGTGTACCTGAAATTGTTGTCTGCCTGTGGTTCCTGTTCCCTTACCTAGGCTGCCTTGTGTGGCCTCAGTGACAAAGGATGCTTCTAATCCTGTCATGACTGATATGTCGATGGTGAGAGATGGATGATACATTGAAGGAGGGCTCACTCTTCTCAGTGGAGAAGGTGATGGGCTAATGGTAGGAGCAGCTGCTATAGGGGGTACTGGGAGGAGAGGAGGTGATATTGGGATGTAAACTGAATATATAAATATGGTTTTGAAAATGTAGAAAAATTTAAAAAATATTTAAAATACACTGTAGGAATGCCAAAAAATTGGATGATAAAAAGAATTGCTTGCATTCCTCAATATATAAAATCTGCCAGAATTGAAATATGCTTTTAAAATATTATTGTGTTCAGCATATCTTTATATTCATAGGAGGTATTATTTTGTAGATATTTAATATATTTTTGATTTTGTTATTTAAGTAATATTCACGTCATAAAATGTTTGTACATCATCAGTCAGGTTTGGACTGTGATTACCTACAGCAGTGACTCATTGAATGCCCATTATTTTGATTTTATTTTCAATTCAACTTTAATTTCTAAATGTAAAGCTATTTAATTTATTCTTACTTTAATTACTTCTCACATCAATTTTCATTTTTAAGGCCCTTCTTGATATGATTTTTGCATAAACCTTCAATCTATCTTCACACTCTTTCCTCTTCAGGGTGCAATTGTCTTCAACCTTATATACTGCTTCAAAGCTACTATTGTTTACACACTCATTGTTTGCTCATTTGGAATGCTTATCCCTGAGCCTTATCTAGTTAATTTAGGTTTTTGTTTTGTTTTGTTTTAGTTCTAATCTCAGAAAACTTCTCTTTTCATTGTATGCCTTAGTTATTTCAGGGAGTATCTCTTCTCAGCCATCTCTCTATGCCTCACTCTCTGATAACTGTATTAAACAATCTTTCTTGGTCTTCCTTAAGCAGCATGTAAAGGAATCCTTTCTGATTTGGGGTCATTATATTTTTTTCTGTTACTAGAATTAAAGTTATTAGGGTCAGGAACCTTGGGTTTCCTTCTGCATTTTTAGTGTCAAACACTAAACATTTATCATTCATTAGAAATGAGGGTCAGAAGGAAACAAAGAGAAAGGAAAAGCTGTAAAAATAGAGAGTCAGATTAAAAAGAACACAAGAGATACAAAACTGTGAGGGGAAACAAGATATTTTCAATTCAAGGCCCATAATAATTTATCTGCATCAAAAAGAGATGGAAAACGTGTTAGAATAATATTGGATCTGTTTCGTTTTTACTATTCATATTATAAACTGGAATATCTGTCATTTTATTAACCATGTAAAGCTCCCTGATACATTGAAAACATTACTAAATATAATTGTACAAATTCACGGAATTATTTGTTGGTTAGATTTTTTTTTTTTTGGATTTGGTTTTTTGAGACAGGGTTTCTCTGTATAATCCTGGCTGTCCTGGTCTGTAGACCAGGCTGGCCTCAAACTCAGAAATCTGCCTGCTTCTGCCTGCTTCTGACTGCCAGAGTGCTGGAATTACAGGAGTGTGCCACCACTGCCCGGCTTGATTAGATGTTTTAAAAATCCTGAAAGTTAGTTCATTACTTGCTTTCAATCCATGATACTGCCATTCAGGACATAACTGTATTCACATATCCTAAAATTAGCAGATTATACAAATAAACAATATTGCTCAATGCCTGTCTATACAAAACCAAACACAACATTGGGCATGAAAAATAAAGGTATCATATTGAAAAATTTCAAATCTGACATTGTGTGTATATGTGAAGATATATTTTTAATGTAAAGAATATATGTAGGTGTATGACAAATCTCTAAGATTAGTACTCTGCATTTAACTTCTTTTGCTTTATAACAGTAATTTTTTTTAAAAAAAAACAACCATTATATTAAGGAAAGAAAGAAAACATTATATCGAATATTTTGTGCTTAGTTTGTGAGGATTTTGTAATAGTATTTAAACTGCTTCTGTCCAACTTTATACATATACTCTATTGATATTACAGCACAGTCCCTCATTCATGTTTCAAATACTTTCGTTAGTTATAAATTTAGTCATTCTATGAGTACATGTTTAAACCTCAAGCTCTTCATGATGGAAATATCAGTAATGATTTCTTCTCCTTATCATCAAAGAACACATTTGAGCATATCCCCAACAGGACAGAAAGGAGAGTATATTGAAATAGTATAAAATAGGACATGAAGTGGGGAGAAAAGTGGTTGGTGACTCTGGGAGAAAATTGCAGAGAATTAGTAAGAAGTAGATGAGCTTTAAAAAATGGTATAAAACAATAGTTAGTGAAAAAAAGCTATGGGTTTTGAAAGAGATGGTGAGGAAGAAAATGGAAGGAGGGAGTGATTTAAGGTTAATCTCAAAAAACAAATTAAATAAACTAAATTCATTTTGTATCTGTACTGATTTTTAAAGAATAAATGTAAAACATGTTTTAAATAGAAGTAAAATGAGCATGAGAAAATGAAAATTATTATTTTGTAAAAGTCTATGATTTCTGAAGAATGATACCCTAGACTCAAACAGTATTCAGCAGCAAAGAGTGTTTACTCTGTAGAGAATCTGAATGAAGGGGTCCACCATACATACGGGTGGAAGATAGAGGTGTAGAGTTTGCAGGGTCAATTTAAAGCCTGTTAGGGTAGGAGTGGATGACTTTTAGCTTTCTTTCCTTTGATTGGTTGGTTCTGTCTCTAGGAGTATCTAGGTGCCTTTGAGATTGGTTAAGGCTTTGAGAGATTTGGAGAACTTTTGCTGATTAACTACACTTGGCTCAAGCTTGGCTGCCGAAGGGGTTACCTCAGGCTAGGTGGTGGTGCAGCTTCCTGATTAGCTACCCCTGAGGGTTAGTTTATTCAGAATTTACTATTTTGGACATTTTCAGTTCTAGGAAACAGAAACTTAGGCCTAGTCTCCCAAAATGCCAATTTGTAGCCTGTTATGAAGTCAGCCTGCTTCTGGCTAACTTAGTCATCTTAATTTTCGTTCAGCTCATATGTTTTGAATGTTCATAAAACTCATGCAGGTTAGAAGAAGTTATTATTCCCCTAGAACTGAAGTTATAGATGGTTGTGAGCAATTATGTGGATTCTGGACATTGAACCCAGAACCTGTGAAGGAGCAATAAGCATCCTTATTCACTGAGCAATTTCTTCCACCCACTTTAAATTTACTTCTAATTTGTACCCTCTCTTATTTTTATTTATGTACAAAATATTTATTTTCCCATTGTAGGTATTAAATATTCATTTACATTGTACATTTTTAAAATTGCACATGTTTTAGATATCAAAATAAAATTGTGTTTAATTAAATGAGTTTTCTTGTTTGGTTAAGAAATGTATTTTAATATGCTTTTATAATACAAGATAAGTAGAGTTAGATTCAGTACTCAAACATAATGTTGAAAACACAAGTATTTAAATAATAAACAGTGCATGTTGAACCTTTACAGGACAGGGACAAACTAAATCCAATAGTTGTCTACCACTATTAGTCATTTTCAAAGCTGAGAAAAAAAGTAATACCTTCTTTTCTGTAAAAGTCATTTTTATTAACCTGATGTAATTGCTATCTTAGAGGATTACTTTTGAATAAGCCCACCCTTTCTTGTTCTTTCTGAACTCTAGCTGGCTGGTTCAACTCAGCTTTTCTGGTTCAAACTTCTCTCTATACTGACTGATTCAATCTGACTTCTTTCAGCTTCTTACTGAATTGCTTCTTTGCCTCTTACTAACTTTGACAATATGTTCGAATCTTCTGGCTCCTTCTCATTTTTTGGCTCATTCTCGCTTCACCTTGGTTTAGCTTCTTCTCTCTGCAACCTTTCTTTGTAAAATTGTCTCTGTAAAAACTACCTCTGAACTTCATGAACTGAAATGCTGCAATTCTATTCCACTGCACTGCCTCAACTCACTAACTCAATGGATCTGACTGCCTAGAATCAGCATGCTTCAGTCTTCTGAGTTGTGGGGTTAAAGGAAGGTACTACCATGTCTGGACCTAAGCTTTTCTTAACCTGAAACTTTCTCTGTAACAGGCTGGCAACTAAGAGTTCTAAGAACTAAGAGTTCTGTTTGCTTATGTCTTCTGGGATTAAAAGCCTGTCTGCTTAGTAGCTGGATCGCACAGACCTAGAAATACTTTAGATGTGATTCCTTGCTAGAGCAACCACGTTGCTGGATTAAAATTCCTCTACAATTTTCTTATAGTTACTTTGTGAAAGTTAATTATTAGGGGGATCACAACAAAGAAAATTCTATGCATATGTTAAAAAATACTCCATATATATATATTCGCAGGCACAAAAGTACAAAATTGTTTCAAGGACAAAGTTTTAACCAAACATTCAAAAATCCTGATTTCCTCCCTCCTGCTTTCTTCTGATCAGTCAGAATCTGACAATTTTACTGTTTCTGGATGAAAGTATCAAATATATGTTTAGAATTGTATTAGTTTCCAGAAATTTTGAAAATAAAACAATTTACTTTGAAATGCTAAGGAATATAAGGTGCTGATTAGTGGAGGATATCAAAAGGTGGCAAAGACTGACATTTTCCTCTACAATGTCTTTGATAGTGGAAAATAGAAGCACAATCATATTTGCTTACTAATATTTTATGATTAATACTTTACATGTATTAGTGTATCAGCATGCAATTTAGGTAAGCAAAATTTTAATGGAAGGTAGGGGTGCTTTTATTGAAATGTGGGTTATAGGTTTGCTGATGTGCCATGTTGAATACTTTAGTGTAAAGAATTGTTTCCATATAAACATCATTTTAGACAGTTTAAAAATATAACCTATAAGGATAAATGCCAACTTTAAACTCTTTTTATAATAGATTTGGCACTTGAGAGCAATTTTTTCTTTACAAATTTTAATGACCAAAAAATTGATCTGGCTTGCTTTTGAGTTACCATGAATTGGAACAAATTGTTAATTATGTTCACCTGCAATTTGAGGGCTTAGAAAACCTCCAAACAATGACTATGATTTCAATAACAGTTGGCAAGTTATTAGTCCAGAGTTTTGGTTAGATTGTGTGCACCATTTAACAGAAAAGGCAAAAGATAGAAGATTTAATCTTGAAGAATTCTCTAATTTTCAAATAAAATTTCTGTGGTGATTTTAGTCTTTTCAGAAATATACTGGAAGTTCGTAATAACATAATTGTTCATCAGAAAAATTCACTTAAAAAGAATATATAAATTATATATAGAAAGGAGTGAGTAGCAATTAAAATAATAAAATTGTCACATTGCTAGAAACACATATAAAGTAAATGCATTGCATTATGAAATTAAAACTTCACTGTATTTGACTATGGAGTTGGTAGTAGTTTCAGCTAGATTTGCAAAATAACTTAAAAACACAGGCCATAACAACAGTTTGTATGAAATTGAGAGTAAATATTTCCATGGATACAGAATACTGTTTCCATTCTAGAGGATGGATAGCCAAAAAAAATCCCTCTTTACTGTTGTGTAAAATCACCTGGTGCATACATGGTATATGTATACTTCTACATGAACAAGAGCACTGTATATCTTCAATATGCCATATTTTGAGTATACTTTTTTAATATTTTTTATTTTCTATATTCTTTGTTTACATTCCAAAGACTTTGCCCTTTCCCAGTTCCCCCCTCACCATATGTCCCATCAGTCCTCTGCCCCCCACTCATTCCCCAATCACCCCCACCATTTCTCTGTTCTGGTACTCCCCTACAAAACTGGATCCAGTCTTTTTGGGACCAGGGTCCTCTCCTTCCTTCTTCTTGGGAATCTTTTGATTTGCTAATTGTGCCTTGAGTATTCAGAGCTTCTGGGCTCATTAATATTCACTTATCAGTGATTGCATTTCATGTGTATTCTTTTGTGATTAGGTTAAGTCACTTAGGATGATATTTTCCAGATCCAACCATTTGCCTACAAATTGCATGAATTCATTATTTTTAATTGCTGAGTAGAATTCCATTGTATAAATATACCACATTTTCTGTATCCATTCCTACTTTGAGGGATATTTGGGCTCCTTCCAATTTCTGGCTATTATAAATAAGGCTGCTATGAACATAGTGGAGCATGTGTCTTTATTGCATGCAAGGGAATCCTCTGGGTATATGCCCAAGAGTGGTATGACAGGGTCCTCTGGAAGTGTCATGCCCAATTTTCTGAGGAACCACCAAACTGATTTCCAGAGTGGTTGTACCATCTTGCACTCCCACCAACAGTGGAGGAGTGTTCCTCTTTCTCCACATCCTTGACAGCACCTGTTGTCTCTTGAGATTTTAATCTTAGCCATTCTGACTGGTGTGAAGTGGAATCTCAGGGTTGTTTTGATTTGCATTTCCCTGATGACCAATGATGTTGAACATCTCTTAAGGTGCTTCTATTTTTTGATCCATATTCTCTTGAATTTCTTTAAATGATTTTTGTGTGTGCCTAGTAAGGGCTTCTAACTTTTAATCCATTTTCTCCTGTATCTCTTTAGGAGATTTATCTATGTATTCCTCTAACAGCATCCTGACCAGTGATTTTAGATCTAAATCTTGTTTTTCTGGTGTGTTGGGGTATCTGGGACTTACTGCTCTCGGGGAACTGGGTTCGGATGTTGCCATAGTGCCTTAATTTCTGTTAGTAATGTTCCTATGTTTGCCTTTTGTCAGCTGGTTATCTTTGGCGTTAGTTGGTCCTGTAGTCACTAGCTGGTGCTTGAACGCCCTGTGGGCCCATAAGGCTATTTCCCCACCACTGGATGACTGGGTTTCCCCTGGCACAGATTGCTGATGTGCTGTCCTACTCTTGGGTGCCGTTGGACCCCTGGTGTATCTTGCTCCAAGCAATGTTATATTCGGTTGTCTCTGTGGACATGATACTGCTTGTCTGTTCTGTCAGGGAGCGAAGATGGTGATTGGGAGTCCGTCCAAGTGCTGATGACCCTGTCATGCATAAGACCCAGGCCTGGATGGCACATAAATGAACCACCTCTCTGCTCAGATCCTGTGTGCAGGTCCCCCTGCCTGGTGTCCTGAGTCCTCAGAGATCTTAAGCTCAGGCTATCTCAGGTACCTGGTTCAGCCTGCTTGGTCCAAGCAGCAGCCAAGATGTCAGTGGCTGTGGGGAGTGCAGGGTCCTCCACAGGGCACAGAACCCACGCCTGGCTTGGACCCAGGAACTGCTGCTCTGCTCATAGATCACTGCCTGGTGGCCTGAGTCAGCAGAGATCTTAAACTCGGGATATCTCGGGTACCTGGTTCTGGCCGCTCGGTCCAAGCAGCAACCAAGATGGTGGTGGCTGCAGGGAGTGCAGGGTCCCCCACAGGGCACAGAGCCCATGCCTGGCTGGGACCCAGGAACCAGTGCTCTGCCCAGCTCCTGCTCACAGATCTCTGTCTGGTGACCTGAGTCTCCAGAGATCTTAAACTCAGGGTAGCACGGGTACCTGCTTCTACTTGCTTAGTCCAGTCAGCAGCAAAGATGGCGACCTTAAGAAATGTTATATAATGTTTTGATCATGTTCTTCTTCTAGTAGATCCTCCACATCTCTCTATACCCAGCTTTATGTTTCACTTTTCAATTTTCTTTCTCACTCTTTCTGTCTCCCATCTCTCTCTCAGAAACCAAGGAAAGCCAAATTTAAGCAAAAATTACAACAAACAAAACCCCACAAAACTAGAAAGCAGAATAAATAAGCCGATCAATTAAAAATGCCCAAACAAAGCAAAATGAGACTAAAAGTCTACAAAATTCTGCTGAATTTGTTTTATTTATTATTTTATATTCCTTAGCTTGAGGCCAGTTCTGAGGTATATGGTGCAAAACTAGTTGTTTTTTTTTCCTTTAATAGCAGATATCAATTGCAGATAGCTTCTTGATTAGAGTTGGGAACCCAGGATCACATACTCATTTCAGTGCTACAAATCCATCTTTCTTAAGACTGTGGAGGGCTTGTGTGTCCTTCTAGTCTTTTTGAGTTCATAAATTCATCAGTACTTTTGTATCTAAAGGACAATGTTTCCTTGTAGTAAACCATTCCCTCTGGTTTTTATGATCTTTCCACATCCTCTTCCTGAGCTTTGAGGGGAGTACTTTAATGAAGATATCACATGTGGTACTGAAAAGTATTTCAAAGTATCAGTACATTGTGGTGTTTGGTTCTCTGGTTTTGTTCCTATTTGCTGCAAGAATAAAATTCTCTGATGAGTTCTGAGCATGGCAAAAGGTGACATCTCCACCTTCTCTCTAGAGGGGACCAGCTGGAAGCACGCAGGGCATATAATTATTGGAGCACGTGGGATGGAAGTCTTCCTGCCTCCATTTATACCAGGGAGCTGGGAGACTCCACAGCATTCTGTGCACAGTCCACCAGGAGTGATCTTCCAGCAGGGCTTTCACTATTCCTTAATATCTCTTAACCACAATGGACTCAACTCCCCAATGAGAAGACAGACTAGCAGAAATATTTCTCATGTAAATCTTCAATTTTATCAGAAAATGTTTGTAATTCTCCTTTTAATTAATTTAGTAATTTTTTTATGTCTACCATTTTATCTGCATTATTTTTCATGATAATCTTCTATTTTAATGTCTTTCTATATCTTTCCTCTATTTTATCAGAAATATTCTCAATGGAAATCTTTGATTTTATTACAAATGTTTCTAATTCCACCTTCAATTAATTTAGAAAGAGTTTTTATACCTACCATTTTATATTTTAAAATTTCCATGAGATAGTCAATTTTAACATGTTTGTATATATATTTTTCAAATTTTTCCAGAAATATTTTCCATGTAAATCTTCAATTTTATCTGAGAATGTTTATAATTCCACTTCAATTAACTTAGAATTATCTTTATGCCTATCACTTAATCTGTATAATTTCCATGATAATCTTTAATTTTAACATGTTTTTCTATTATTTCTTCAATTTATCAGAAATATTTTCCATGTGAATCTTAAGTTTATCAGAAAATGTTTATAATTCCACTTTCAATCAACTTAGGAATACTTTTATGCCTACCATTATTACATCTATATAAAATTTTTTCATGATAATCTTCAATTCTAACATGTTTTCCTACATTTTTCTACAATTTTTTCAGATATATTTTCCTTACTTTCATTAATTTGTTTTCTTCCTCTGAATTCTGGATATTTTTGTATCTTGGTATATTGTATGATGGTACAATGCAACGTTTTTGTTTTTTGGATTTGTTAAATTATCATAATATTTGCAAGTTTCATTACCGTCTCTAAGTAATATTGCAATATAAAGGCACAATTCTTGCAGTTGCATGAAATTTAACAGAAATATTCAGTTAAATGATCTCAAAAGTATAGGCATCTCCATGTTTATCAGTAATGCGCTACTCATACCTTTATTCTAGTCCACTGAATCATTAGATATATATTGAAACCAAAGAAACTATGAAATAATGAATCTGAGTTCATTTAATGTGCTAAATTTGTTACAACTTGATATATTGACAATATGAAATTAATGTACTTTAATTTAGTTATTTCTATTTTATAAATTATTTACCATATACAAACAGCTATCTGATATTTTTATCTCAATTTAAAATCACATATATTTCCTGTAGTGCTAAAGCTTAGTTCTCACAGTTTTAGCTTGTATGAAGGAAGTCTTTATGGTTCTTTTATTTTTGAAAACACACACACACACACACACACACACACACACACATACACACACACACATACTCACATACACACTACTAGTTTGAAAGAGAATTGCCTCTATAGATTTATGTGTTTGAGTGTTTGGTTCCCAATTGGTGTACTGTTTAGGAAGGATTAGGAGGAGAAAGGGTTTCACTTTAGGTGACCTTTGAGGTTTCAAAATCCATTCCTGGGCCAGTGCCCCTCTCTCTGTGTACAATTTGTGGATCAGCTGTTAACTCTCTCATATGTGTTTGTCTTCATGCTCCCTGCCATTGGTGTTCCTAGACAAACCCCATGTGTCTGTAAGCAAGTCTGGAAAGACCATTTCATAAAGCTATGTAAGCAAGCCTTCTATTAAATTCTTTCTTCTATAAGATGGCTTTGTGTCCATGTTTCTTCACTGCAGTAGGACAGTAATTAATATAGAAGTTGGTATAAGGTACCAGAATATTGCTGTGATAGTCCTGGCTATTCTGAAGACTTTAAGCCTTGACTAATGATAGTTGGGTAATTTAATGGGGTTTAATGGGGCATATTGTTAGGAACATGGAAGGTAGTAGTGCTAAGGGCAATATGGACTGTGTAGGTTAAGCTGAAGTGTTTTCAGAAGGGAAGACCATTCCTATGATATTTTATCAAATAGTATGTGGTTGCTTTTGGACCTGGTCCAAAAATTTGGTTGAAGTTCACTTAAAATATTTTAGATTAATGTCATTGGCATAAGGGATTTCAAGGCAACCTAGTATTACCTGTGTCATGTGGTTTTTTATTGATCACTCTTATGCAGATCTGCAATGAAAAAGAAGAAGTGTATAAAATATAGAATGCCATGTTTGAGATAGAAGAGAGAACCATGAAATATAATGTTGGTATATTTTATGTGCTCAAAGAGATGAGACATTTAAGGGAAGGCTTAAGGAGAAATAGAATAAGATTCAGTGTCTTCATGGAAAGACTCCAGGAGGACAAACTTATAAAAACAAAACTTGTGAAAAGTAAACCATCAACAAATGAAGTTTATTCAACTGTATGTCATGGAGAAGATCAGGTTACAGCCAAAGCAGGCAGCAGAACTTGAAACCATGCACCATATGGCTTTGTATTTAGAGTCAAGTGTACAGATGCAAAGGGGCTGTACAATCTTGTGGTTAAGGAAAGCAGCTAATGACAGACAAGGCATGTGGCAGAGGAGGCCTGGAAAGGCCAATTCATGAAGCCATGATAGTAATGCCAGAATTGTATTAGAGACAACAATTTGTTGAAGATGCCAGAGATATCTGCTAAGAAAAGCTGCAGCATATAGGGTGTGGAACAAGCCCAGAAGAAAGAAATGTGTTGCAGGTAACCAAGCAGAAAGGAATTGGGGGATCTGGAGAGCTTTCTAAATCAGAATTTGGAGTTTACCTTTCTGTATTATTGTCTTTCTTTGAACCAATTTGTCTTTTTTATGTTCCTTTTCATTCCTTTTGGGATGATACCACATATTCTGTGTCATTGTATGTTGGAAGTATAATTTTAATTTTAATTTTATAAAGGGTTTTAGATAAGAGATTAACTTGAGTCTCAGAGTAGACTTTTAAGTATGAAACTGTTGAAAGTGGGGAAGACTGAAGAGACTTGAAATTGGACTGAATGCATACTTTTCTATGCTATGAAAAGTCATGTAGGTCAGGGAATAGAGTGTTGTGGGTTGAATGAGAATAACTCTTAGTATTTCGATATTTGAATATTTGATTTCAAGTTAGTAAAACTGTTTAAGAAAAATTAAGAATGTGTGGCATTATTGGAAAAACTGTCTAACTAGGAGTGGTTGTTGTGATTTCAAAATCCCATGTCAGGCCCAGACTTGATCTCTTTCTGCCTGCAACTTAGGAGTCAGATGTGAGCTCTCAACTACTGCTCCTGTGCCACAGCTGACTGCAGCCATAGTTCCTGCCATGATTTTGGAGGACTACACTTCTGAAGTTATAAGCCAGCTCCCTATTAAATAATTTATTCTTTGAGTTGCTTTAGTCATGGTGTCTCTTTCCAGAAGTAGAATAGTAACCAAGATATGTGTGTGTGTGTGTGTGTATATATATATATATATATATATATATATATATATATATATATATATATACATACTTCTGTAGATATGAATTACTGAATTGACATTTTGTTTCAGTTTTTTGAGGATGCTCCTCCCATGAATTTGAGCACTCATAGTTTCTAATAATAATTTAGACGCCTTTCAACTAGATTCTTTATCCTTTATTCTTTATTCTTTATTCATGGTCCTCATGGAATCTGACCTAAACCTTGCTTTTAATCAATGAGATAACTGAAGGTTAAGTTCTTCAGATTCAACAAAACAAAACAAAAATCCTCCCTTCAGATTAAAAAACAAAAATACCCAGATAGTGAAAACACAAGATTTACAATGTAACTATACATTCTTATGCTTTAATTAAAATAAAAAAGAACATTATGTTCTTCATGTGTTCACAAACGGATTAAATAGGTTAGAGCGTTGTTATTGTAGTTCAGAGAGTTTACAGCTGGGTAAGATTAATGATTATTTTCTCTTCCTGTAGCATGCATAGAATCTTCCAGAACTCTGAAAGCCTTTATCACAGCATGATTTAACTAAGAATGCTCATTAAGCTCTATTTACAGTTTTCAATTGTTTATTGTTATTATTATTATTATTATTATTACTATTATTATTATTATTCAGAAGTTCCATAGTAGGATGCTAGTCTCAAAAAAAGTACTAAGAATCTTCTTAACAATAACACAATGTATGGTACTAACTTTTGCATTAGTAATTTTCTGTTGCTGTGACTTAAAAAGACACAATCAAGGCAATTTATAGAGGACAAATTACGACAGGTTATGATTCCAGGATGGTATAGTACATACTAAAAGGGTTGAGGCATCAGGCAGACATTGTGGCTGGAACAGAAGATTGAGAGCTCACATCTTTAATTGCAAGAAGGAAGCACAGAAAGTGAAAAGTAGAAATGGTGTGAGTATTTAAACTTATGAAGGCAGCCACCAGTAACATTATTTAATCTAGAAAGGCTATTCCTTCTTAATTCTCCTCAAATAATGCCAACACCTGGGCTTCACATATTCAAATACATGAGATTGTGAGAGACATTCTCATGCAAACTGCCTCAGATTTTGAAATTCTAGAAATATAGACCTTCAGCCTTATGTCAGGGAAGAAAATTTCATGTCTAAATGCATTCTAAATTTGTCATCATGTTTTATCTGTAGTTATACATTGATATCTGTGTATCAGAGGTTAAATGCATTTTACTATGAATAGAGAGTGGAATGTGGCTTGTTATATAAAGTATTTTACTTTGTAACCTTTTCAATTATTACAACACATTTAAAACTAATTTGCCACTTAAAATAATAAGTCGATTTTTCTGTTTAGTGGTTCTCTACTTTGTGTTAAATAATCTATACTTTCTGTGTGGTACTACGTCATGTTTTCATTTTTGATGAAAGACTTTCTAGTATTTCCAAACATCTAATTTTCCTTAGTGCTGGAAAGCACTTTTTTTCCCTTTTGATCTGTATATCTCCTGCCATTCTTCTGTGCTGACTGCTGTGTCTGCTATCTTTCTGTTTCATTGCTTATATATTTTTGATTTCTTTATTATATCTGATTACTTAGATAAGTATCTTCTTTCAGTAAATTTACTTGACAATATAGCATATTGTTTGTGGTTAGCAATGACAATGATATCTCAATAGAGTGTACTACCAGTTATCCAGTGGTCGACTTTTTAGCTGGAGAGTATTAGAAATAATATATCAAATTTTCTATTTTGACCATCTTGGCAGAACATCATATATTTTCATAAAATATTTTAATCACTGAGTTATTTCAGTTCTGTTTTTTACTAAGAATAAAGTACTATCATTGATGGTTTCTCACCAGATGGTGTGATCTCTTGATACCTCATATAAAATATAATATATATGCATCTGTACCAATAATTCAGAACCTGTGGCATAAATCAGTCTCCTGGCCTGTTACAGCAGATGGAGAAAATCCTTCCATTTTCATACTTTGTTCTAATTCCCAAGACATTATTGAACTTACTCTACCTAACTACCAAATAGTTCATGAAGTAAAAGTTCAGAATACATTTTTGGTATAAATTTTTACTATTACTGACAAATCACTATGCATATATATAGAAATATAAAAGATGTGCTAGTTTTATGGTATAGTTTATCACTTTACTAACAGGAAAAATCCCAGGACAGGAATAACAACTATTTATAAAAAGGAAATATCTGTATTAAGTCAAATGTGAAGCCAGATCTGTGAGAAAATAATTTATTTTTTTCAATATTTATTTCAAACTGACTCAAATAGTTAAGTGCTTATCAGTTACTATTAAGATATAATTATGTTAAAGTTCATTGTCAAAGCTCAAACTTGATAGTGTTCTGGAAATATTTTTTTTAAAAAGATTTATTTTTAATTTTATGTATGTGTGATGGTCTCTATATGAATATGGGCATGTGTCTTGAACAAAGGTCCAAAAAGGACATTGGCTTCTCTGAACTGGAATTGTAAGCCACTGGATATAGTTACTGGGAACAGTACTCAGGTCCTCTTAAAGGCAGTGTGACTGAAAATCATGAGATCCTTCACCTTTGTCTTAAACAAATAAGCTTTTTAAGAAAAATAGAATTCATTTGCAACCTTGACTTAAAAATTTGAAAATTGCATTGTAAAAACTAGAACATAGGAATATGATTTTGATATGATTTTTAAATCATGATGAGAGAAAACACCCTTGTGCATAATGCCTTAATAGCTATGGCTGTTATCTTGGGTACAGCTTATAGTAACTCAATACAGATTACTCTCCTGCTTCACAGGAGAGCAGTTTAAAACACTGTTTATTGACATTGTCTTGATTTTTGTGCAATATGTTTTCTACCATCTTCATAGTGAACTATAATAAAGAGATCTCATGAAGTAAACAAGACTAAGACTATTTGGAGCCCCAAAAGGTGGAAATACCATATATGAGAGATAACCTTCATGTTTTTTATCCAAGTTCTAACTTAAGCTTTGGCCAAGAACTCAAGGGTTTTTTTCAAAATTTTTCTGTTCCTTTCAATATTGTACTATTCTTACAGACAAAGGCCTCTCTATAAGACTAATAAAATAGTCTATGAAATATATCACAATGAATGCTCTATTTTTGCCTGTTGTCACCCACTCCTATTAGTACATCCTTAATAATATCATAAAGCAAAGCATAAGTTTGTACACTTGAAGAAAAATGAACTGTATTGTTTAGAGGATGTGAACACAAGTTTCATTAATGAACCAACCATGATTTTATATTTCTTATGTAATGCAGTGAATAAAATTTCAACTTTTTCTGGAGCAATATTAGTTGGAGTAAATCTTATATGATCACACTAGTGTCTCTTCTTATTTCTCACCCTGTTATTTGAGATTTCTTTTATTATGTGAGAGAACTGGAGTTGTGACAGATAAAGTTATTTGTATAAAATAGATGGAAAAGAAAAAAATAAAACCACATCAACATATCTATATCATCTATATCTATATCATCTATATAAGAACTGAAAAATCATAATCCCAATATTACAATTGCTACTACTACTACTATTACTCCTACTCCTACTACTTCTACTCTGTATTGTATATTTCATTATTCAGTATATACAAAAGTTTCATTTGTGATCTGTATTAAGCCTCATAGCAGAACTATATGCTCTAAAGTATCATTTAGTTTATAATCTAGAACAATAAGAATTTACATAAGATCATCTTTGTAAATTTAATATTGCATGAACAACACAGTCCATGGGTTAAATATTTGGCCCCAAAATTTTACAGTGATGAAAGGTATTAGAACCTTTAAAACGTGGTGCTATTATGACAAGGGGGATATAATTTCTGAAGAGATTTGAAGAACATTGTCACTTCTTTTTTACTCCCTGGTCGATACTTTAAGTGCTTTTGCTACACCATGTGCTCCTGCCTTGATGGGTTACTTTATCAGAGGACCAAGCAACGGAAATAGTCATCATAGATTGGTACCTCGAAAATCATGGCCAAAGTCCTTTCTTTTGATAAGCTAATTTTCTTAGATGTTTTGTTACACTAATCAGAATCTGACTGATCCAATAATAAATGCAGTATTTTAGAGAAAATATTATTGCCATTTCACCCTCTACTCTGATCTCTATAAGCACACTAATGTTACAGAGAACACATATCCATCTATATGTCTAAAATCCTTTAGAATAAATATTTATTTCTACAAACATTGACATAAGTTTGTTTTCACAAAGTGCCAGTGAAAACTGTATGAACGCTCACGTGTCACATTTTAAGTATCCATGTTGTAACCATATGTTATTAGGAAAGTTATGCTTTATGCATAAAATGTATTTAAGATATTATTCTAGTTAAAGACTTGACTTGTCAATGCAAGTTAAAGAATTTTTTACTTAAAACATCAAGGTAATCTATCCTCCTTTTATTTTTTCTTTCTTTTTTAATTAGGTATATTCTTTATTTGAATTTCAAATGTTGTTCCCTTTCCTGTGCCCCCGCCCCCCAAAAATCCCATAAGCCATCTCCTCTCCTCCCGTTCTCCAATCAACCCTCTCCCACTTCCCTGTAGTGGTATTCCTCTACACTGCAGCATCAAGTCTTTCCAGGACCAAGGGTCTCTCCTCCCTTTGGTGTCTAACAAGGCCATCCTCTGCTGCCTATGTGTCTGGAGCCATGGGTAACTCCATGTGTACTCTTTGGTTAATTGTTTTGTCCCTGGGAGCTCTGGGAGTACAGGGTGACTCATATTGCTGTTCCTCCTATGGCACTGTAAACCCCTTCAGCTCCTTGGGTCCTTTCTCTGGCTCCCCCATTGGGAACCCTGCTGCAGTTCAATGGCTGGCTGAGAGTGTCCCCCTCTGTATTTGTCATGCACTAGCAGAGCCTCCCAGGTGACAGCTAAATCTGGCTCCGGTCAGCAAGTACTTGTGGGCATCGATACTAGTGTCTGGGTTTTGTAACTGTATATGGGATGGATCCCTAGGTGGGGTAGTCTCTGTATGGTCTTTCCCTCAGTCACATTACAGATGGGTGAGCCACCATGTGGTTGCTGGGATTTGAACTCAGGACCTTTGGAAGAGCAGTCAGTTCTCTTAACTGCGAGCCACCTCTCCAGCCCCTCCTGAGTTTTTTATTTTAGCCATTCAGACAGGTATGAGGTGAAATCTCAGGGTTGTTTTGATTTGCATTTCCCTAATTACTAATGATGTTGAACATTTCTTAAGGTGCGTCTCAGCCATCCAATGTTCTCCAGGTAAAAATTTTTTGTTTAGCTCTGTACCCCATTTTTTTTTTTTTGGTTTTTTTTTTCAAAACAGGGTTTCTCTGCATAGCCCTGGCTGTCCTGGAACTCAGTCTGGAGACCAGGCTGGCCTCGAACTCAGAAATTCGCCTGCCTCTGCCTCCCAAGTGCTGGGATTACAGGCATGTGCCACCACGCAGCTCCCCATTTTTTAATAGGGTTATTTGGTTCTCTCAGGTCTAACTTCTTGAGTTCTTTGTATATATTGGATATTAGCCCTCTCTCGGGTATAGGGTTGGTGAAGATCTTTTCCCAATTTGGTGGTTGCCATTTTGTCCTGTTGACAATAGCAATAGAACAAAAAATTTGCCTTATAGAAAATTTGTAATTTTATGAGGTCCCATTTATCAATTTCTGATCTTAAAGCATAGGCTATTGGTGTTCTGCTTAGAAAATTTTCCTGTGTGCCCATGTCCTCAAGGGTCTTCCCCAGTTTATTTTCTATTAGTTTCAGTGTGTCTGGTTTTATGTGGAGGTCCTTGATCCACTTGGACTTGAGCTTAGTACAAGGAGATAAGAATGGATCAATTTGCATTCTTCCGTGTGCTAGCTGCCAGTTGAGCCAACAGCATTTGTGGAAAGGCTATCTTTTTTTTCCCCACTGGATAGTTTTAGCTCCATTGTCAAAGATCAAGTGATCATAGGTGTGTGGGTTTATTTCTGGGTCTTCAATTCTATTCCATTAATCTATCTGCCTCTCACTGTACCAATACCATGCAGTTTTTAACACTATTGCTCTGGAGGATTACTTGAGGTCTGGGGTTCCCTTCTGATTTCCCCAAAGCTTTTTACTGTTGAAAATAGTTTTTGCTATCCTGTGTTTTTTGTTATTCATATAAATTTTTAAATTGCTCTTTCTAACCCTATGAAGAATTGAGTTGGTATTTTGATAGGGATTGCATTGAATCTGTAGATTGCTTTCGACAAGATGGCCATTTTTACTATATTAATCCTGCCAATTCATGACCATGTAAGATCTTTCCATCTTCTGAGGTCTTCTTTGATTTCTTTCTTCAGAGACTTGAACTTCTTGTCATACAGATTTTCTCTTGTTTAGATAGAGTCACAGCAAGATACTTTATATTGTTTGTGGCTATTGTGAAGGGTGTCATTTTCCTAATTTCTTTCTCAGCCTGTTTTTCCTTTGAGTATAGGGAGGCTACTGATTTGCTTGAGTTAATTTTATATCTGGCTGCTTGGCTGAAGTTGTTTATCAGCTGTAGGAGTTCTCTGGTGGAGTTTTTTGGGTCACTTAAGTATACTATTACTTCATCTGCACATAGTGATAATTTGAATTCTTCCCTTCCAATCTGTATCTCTTTGACCTCCTTTTGCTGTCTAATTGCTCTAGCTAGAACTTCAAGTACTATATTGAATAAATTTGGAGAGAGAGGGCAGCCTTGTCTAGTCCCTGATTTTTGTGGGATTGCTTCAAGTTTCTCTCCAATTAGTTTGATGTTGGCTACTAGTTTGCTATATATTGCTTTTACTATTTTTAATTCCTGATCCTTGAATTCCTGATCTTTCCAAGACTTTTGACATGAAAAGATGCTGAATTTTGTCAAATTCTTTTTCAGCATTTAATGAAATGACCATGGTTTTTTCCCTTGAGTTTGTTTATGTAGTGTAGTACATCAGTGCATTTCTATATATTGAACAATCTCTGCATCCCTGGGATGAAGCCTATTTGATTGTGTTAAATGATCATTTTGAAATGTGTTCTTGGAGTCGGTTGGCAAGAATTTTATTGAGTATTTTGCATTGATATTAATAAGGGAAATTGGTTTGAAATTCTCTTTCTTTTTGGATCTTTGTGTTTTATTCACATCAGCGTAATTGTGGCTTCATAGAACGACTTGGGTAGTGTTCCTTCTGTTTCTATTTTGTGGAATAGTTTGAAGGGTATTGGTATTAGGTCTTCTTTGAAGGTCTGATAGAATTTTGCACTAAAATCATCTGGTCCTGTGGGTTTTTCTTTGTTTGTTGTTTTTTGCTTTTGTTTTTTTTGTTTGTTTGTTTGTTTTTGGTTGGAAGACTTTCAATGGCAGTTTCTATTTCTTTAGTGGTTATGGGGCCATTTAGATTGTCTATTTGATCCTGATTTAACTTTGATAGTTGGTTTCTGTCTAGGAAATTGTCCATTTCATCTAGATTTTCCAGTTTTGTTGAGTATAGGCTTTTGTCATTGGATCTGATGATTTTTTTTAATTTCTTCAGTTTCTGTTGTTATATCTCCCTTTTCATTTCTGATACTGTTAATTTGGATTCTGTCTCTGTACCCTTTGGTTTGTCTGGTTAAGGGTTTATCTATCTTGTTGATTTTCTCAAAGAACCAGCTCCTGATTTTGTTGATTCTTTGTATAATTCTTTTTGTTTCTACTTGGTTGATTTCCACCCTGAGTTTGATGATTTCCTGCATTCTACTCCTCTTGGGTGTATTAGCTTCTTTCTGTTCTAAAGCTTTCATGTGTGCAGTTAAGCTGCTAGTGTATACTCTCTCCAGTTTCTTTTTGTAGGCCCTCAGAGCTACGAGTTTTCCTCTTAGCATTGCTTTCATTGTGTCCTGTAAATTTGGGTATGTTGTGCCTTCATTTTCATTAAATTGTAAAAGGAAGATTCCCCAGCATGTAATAAGGACACATATTCCACTATGTTCAGAGCAGCCCTATTTATAACAGCCAGTAGCTGGAAAGAACCAAAATGTCCCTCAATGGAGGAATGGATATAGAAAATGTGTATTTACACTATGGATTACTACTCACCTATTAAAAACAATGAATTCATGAAATCATTAGGCAAATGGATGGAACTGGAAAATATCATCCTGAGTGAGGAGACCCAATCACAAAAGAACACTCATAGTTTGCACTCACTGATAAGCGAATATTAGCTTAGAAGCTTGGAATACCCAAGACACAATCCACATATCAAATACTGCCCAAGAAGAAGGAAGGAGAGGCCCCTAGTCCTGGAAAGGCTCAGTGCAGCAGTGTAGGGGAATACCAGGACAGGGAAGCGGGAAGTGGGGAGGGATTAGGGAACAGGGAGAGGGGAGAGGGCTTATGGGACTTTTGGGGCAGGAGAATCCAGGAAAGGGGAATCATTTGAAATGTAAATAAATAATATTAAATAAATACAACTAGTTCAACACGCTAAAAAAATAAAATTAAAACAATGTCTTTGATTTCTTTCCTTATTTCTTCCTCGACCAAGGTATCATTGACTAGAGCATTGTTCATCATCCATGTGTATGTGGGCTTTCTGTTGTTTTTGTTGTTATTGTAAACCACCCTTACTCTGTAGTGATATGATAGAAGGCAAGGGATTAGTTCGATCTTCTTACATCACTTGAGGTGACTATTTTGTGACCAATTATATGGTTGGTTTTGGAGAAGTTACGATGAGGTGCTAAGAAGAAGGTATATTCTTTTGATTTATGATGAAATGTTCTATATATCTGTTAAATCCATTTGATCAAAAACTTCAATTTGTCTCACTGTATCTCTGTTTAGTTTGTGATGCCCTGATGGGTCCATTGAGGAGAGTGGGGTATTGAAGTCACACACAATTATTGTGTGAGGTGTAATGTCTGCTTTGAGTTTTAGTAAAGTTTCTTTTACGAATGAGGGTGCCCTTGCATTTGGAGCATAGATGTTCAGAATTGAGAGTTCTTTGTAGATTTTTTCTTTGATGAGTATGAAGTATCCTTCTGTCTTTTTAGATGACTTTTGGTTAAAAGTCAATTTTATCCATTATTAGAATGGCTACTCCAGCTTGTTTCCTGGGACCATTTGCTTGGAAAATTGTTTTCTATCCTTTTACACTGAGGTACAGTGTCTTTGACACTGAGGTACATTTCCTGTATGCAGCAAAAAGCTGCATATTTAAGTATCTAGTCTATTAATCTATGTCTTTTTATTGAGTAATTGAGTCCATTGGTGTTAAGAGATATTAAGGAATAGTGATTGTTGCTTCCTGTTATTTTTGATGTTATTTTTATGTTTGAGTCGTTATCTTCTTTTGAGTTTGTTGAAAGAATATTATTATCTTGATTTTTCTAGGGTGTAGTTACCCTCTTTATATTGGTGTTTTCCATCTATTATACTTTGTAATGCTGGATTTGTGGAAAGATAATGTGTAAATTTGGTTTTATCATGGAATATTGTGGTTTCTACATCCATGGTGATTGAGAATTTTGCTGGGTATAGTAATCTGGGCTGGCGTTTGTGTTCTCTTAGAGTCTGCATGAGATCTGCCCAAGATCTACTGGTCTCTGGTGAGAAGTCTGGTGTAATTCTGATAGCTCTTCCTTTATATGCTACTTGGCTTTTTTTTCTTACTACTTCTACTATTTTTTCTTTGTTTAGTACATTTGGGGTTTTGATTATTATATGATGGGAGGTATTTCTGTTTTGGTCCTGTTTTGAGTTCTGTAGGCTTCTTGTATGTTCATGGATATCTCTCTCTTTAGGTTAGGGAAGTTTTCTTCTATAATTTTGTTGAAGATATTTTCTGGCCCTTTACGTTGTAAATCCTCGCTCTCTTCTATACCTATAATCCTTAGGTTTGCTCTTCTCATTGTAACCTGGATTTCCTGGATTTTTTGAGTTACCAGCTTTATGCATTTTGCATTTTCTTTGACTGTTGAGTCAATGTATTCTATGGTATCTTCAGCACCTCAGGTTCTTTCTTCTATCTCTTGTATTCTGTTGTTGATGTTTGCATCTATGACTCCTGATTTGTTTCGAATGTTTTCTATCCCCAGAGTTTCTCCCTTTGTGATTTCTTTATTGCTTCTACTTCTGTTTTTAGATCCTGGATGGTTTTGTTCAGTTCCTTCACTTGCTTGTTTTTGTTTTCCTGTAATTCTTTAAGGGATTTTTGTGTTTCTACTTTAAGGGCTTCTTCCTGTTGACCCATGTTTTCCTGTTTCTTTAAGGGATTTTTGTGTTTCCTCTTTAAGAGCTTCTGTTTGTTGACCCACATTCTCCTGTATTTCTTTAAGGGAGTTATTTTTGTTCTTCATAAAGTCCTCTGTCAGCATCATGAGATGTGATTTTAAATCAAGCTCTTGCTTTTCCAGAGTGTTTGGGTATCCAGCATTTGCTATTGTGGGAGAACTGGGTTCAGAGAGTGCTGTTGCCTTTGTTTCTGTTGTTAATGTTCTTGTGTTTGCCTTTTGCCATCTGGTTATCTCTGGTGTTAGCTGGCTTATCTGTCTTGGAAGCCTGTGTATCTGTACTCCTGGGATTCCAGTTCTCTCTGTATACCCAGGTATTTAGGCACTGCTGGGAGACCAGCTTTCTTGTGGTGGTATTTGTGTATGTAGCTCTGTGGCCCTTGATCAGCTCTGTGCTCTCAAGCCTCTCCACAGGCCTGAGAAACTAACTATCTCCCTGTACCACATGGATATTGCGTACTATTGCAGAGGATGGTCCACAACTGGAGACAGAAACTGGAAAGCTCCCTCCTGAGGGTTCTGGATAAATTCCTCTGAGCAGCAGTTGTGGTCTTACCTGTACTCTCAGGCCTCTCTACACGCCTACGGAGGGACTTGTGGCAAACGTGGGGGAAGGAACAGAAATGGAGTTGTATTTGGGAGGGTAGGGGTTTTGATGGCTGCTGGGTAGCAAGCCCCACTGGGCTCCCCAGCAGCAGCTCTGGGACTCCAGAGGTGGTAGGGGGTTCCCACCAACTGCCCTGAGTGCAGCAGGTTCTCTAGGATGTATCAGGAGTTGCTGTCTTCACTGTAGCAGACCCTGCAAGAGTCTGCCCCAGAAGAAAGGACAGGTGGCAGATATATAAACTTTTCAAACAGCATTTTAAAATTGAGGCTAGTATATTCTGAAACTGACTCATGTGTCAATACTGTAGTTTGCAGTGCAAATCATAGTATTAAATTCTGGATGCTCCTCTACTTACTGATATAAAAGAGACAGGTAGCTAATATTTCTTTGTACTACATTTTTAAAATCTGTGACATATGATGATTCTTTGTTACTTTACTTCTAATGGGGAACTGACTGCACATTAAAGAAGATATCATATATAATTTTTGAGGTACATACATTTTAATGAGTCACTGCAAACATACTATACAATTTTGAGTAATTAGTGAATTAAATTGTAGATTTGGTTCACAATTTAATAAGCAAAAATACTTTTGTAGTGCTAAACATTAGAAGATAATCTCATACATAAATATAATGTATTTGGTCATATTCATCCACTAATATAAAACCAAGAGTTCATTGTGTAGTGTGTCGGTTTAGAAAACCCACACTTGGTCCAGCTAGACTCTGGGCCTGTTCCCCCTAGACACATGCCTCTCCCACAAATGTTGGCTTTGCCTCTCTGGAACTGTAAGATTTCTGCTGTCTTGCCAGCCAACCACCCTGCATCCAGTTCTGCAAGTGTCTGCTCCAGTCTGGCTCAGCTCTGTTGACCAGACCATTTTAATGCCACAAATGGAAAACACCAGACATCTTCATATTTTAGAACTGAGCAGATAACTTAAAGACTATCCTACCCCATCTTCCTTGGCCTCTGGAAGCTGTGAAGGCTGCAAAATTATCAGTGCCCTGAGAAATCTACATGTCTGCCACTTTTCCATCACCTTCTTCGTCCCACACTAATCCTCTCTTCTTTTCCTGCCTTGCCCAGAAAATCTCGCTTCTGTATCTTTACCCAGTCATTAGCTTCTACCATCGTTATTAACTAATCAACAATTAGGGAAAATAATTATAAAAAGAATCTGGGAAACTCCCCCTACAACTTTCAAGTTATACTGGTGTATTCATGTGTTGAAATTTGAAAATATAAGACTATTTCAAGGAAATTAGAATTCAGTTGTAATACATAAGCAAGAACAAACTTTATTTTATTAAGGCTGTAGGGGTAGACATATAAAACAAATAAACATTAATCTAGTATGTACATTTAAGTAATTGCTTTTTAATAAAAAATCTGTCTTAAAGTTAAGAAATAAGTAAAACCAAAGAAAATTTGCTCTGGTTTTATCTATGAAGCTCCTGAACTACAGTTTAGTTGGTTGGTTGGTTGGTTGGTTTTATTTTGTTTTTTACTTTTTTCAAGATAGGGTTATTCTGTATATCCCTGGCTTTCCTTGAACTCATTATGCAAACTAGGCCTGCTTTGAGACAGGTATGCCTCTTCCTCTTGGGTGCTGGGAATTAAGGTACGGTAGTTTATTTTTTAATCAAAGCATCCATTGGAAAACATGACAAACCAAAAGTTTGTTGATTCTTCTTCATTTCACTGACTACTCTATTTAGGCTAAATACAGTATTTGGTAGTAAAGGTAGAATAATTCCAGTTCATTAGAACTTAATCCATATGGTATACTTGCAGTGGAAAAGCTGTTTGTCTTTAAGTGGCCCATGGACAAAAGACAAAATAGAATGGCATCTTTTCTTTTCTTTTTTCTTTTCTTTTCTTTTCTTTTCTTTTCTTTTCTTTCCTTTCCTTTCCTTTCCTTTCCTTTCCTTTCCTTTCCTTTCCTTTCCTTTCCTTTCCTTTCCTTTCCTTTCCTTTCCTTCCCTTCCCTTCCCTTCCCTTCCCTTTTCTTTTCTTTTCTTTTCTTTTCTTTTCTTTTCTTTTCTTTTCTTTTCTCGTCTTTTCTTTTCTTACTTTTTATTTTATGGATCCGAGGGATTTATTTGAAAGAAGTCCATGACCTTTAGTTCTTTACAAATGAAGTGATTTTTGTCTGGCTCCTGTTCCAGCTACAAGCCCGGACATTCAGTGTTTTGATTTAGGGGCATATTTATGTAGAAGCCTTTGGCCCTGCTGGGTCACTTTCCTGTTCTCAGAGTGTCTCTTCAGGATCCCAAAGGCATGGTCAGTTCACACTTGCTGGTTTTGGTCTGTTGGTTGTTGCCTAGGCAACAGGACTTCTTACTGGATCTCAGTGGCCATTGTATAAAGACTCCTGGAGCTTGTATCCCTTGATGTGGTGTTCTTTTCAGTGGTTGCTAGGATACATGCTTACCATGTAACCCAAGCACTTGGAGGCGGAGGGTGGAAGATCAACAGTTCAAGATCATCAGTAACATATCCAGTTGGAGGCCAGTCTGGACTATATAACACTGCTTAGACTGGTGGTTCTGTCTGGGCACCCCAAAGTGTCAAGGTTAGTTGACTCTGTTGGTCTTCCTTTGGAGACCCTAACCTCTTGCTGTCCTTCAATCCTTCACCAAACTCTTCTACAAGACTCCCTGAGCTTCATCTGATGTTTAATCATGGGTCTCTATAGCTGTTTCCATTGGCTGCGGTATGGAGCCTCTCAGATGACAATTATGCTGAGATACTAGGCAAGGGCATCTTCTTTTCAATCAGACAATTACTAAGACACTCAGTTCCATTTAGTTATGATACTTACATAATTGGAATGGAATATTTCTCCAATACTGAGAATATTTTTCAACTTTTTTTTTTCTCTAGGGAATGTGATAAGCAGCCTTCTCCCACGATGGGGAAAATTTTTTTTCAGAAAACCTTTAGTCTTTCTATGTTTTGTTTTCCCTCATAAAGGTTTTTATCTTGAAGGAGAGAAAAGCACCTTAGACAGTCTCCTGAAATATTGGTCTGTTTTCACCTTGAAACTAGAATGCCAAATATATTGTAAATCCTTTGAGTCTCAAAACTATTCTAATCTGAGCCTTCTATCCCCAGGACATTTAAATTTTGATTTATTCCAGAGAAGAGTTAACACAGTTCTCTTATTTTCTTTACCATGTCTTCTGTTTACGATTGAGAAAATCTTTACTGGGAATTAGAATTGGGTACTGGAAAGCAGGAACCATGAAAGTGTACTAAATGGCACTAAATAATCTTTTGACAAGGACAGAAAGTAAGGGAAAGAGGACAAAGAGAATATTCTAATCTCTTGCTTTCAAAGACAAGTAGATTTGTGTTGATTGCCAATTCTGGATAGCTGTCACTTTTCAATCCAGAGAGGTGTTAATCTTTTTTTATTGACAACACATTATATAGAGGTCAGTGAGACATAGCAACCATTGATCTACTTTTAATAAAATTGTGATATTTAAGATAATATTCTTTTTTACCTTTCCTATTTGCTTTTGAAAACTTTTGACAATCCATTAATTTGAAAACTATACATTTTCAAAAAAAATGAACTTTGTGGTGATGATTTTGTTTAGAGAATATTCACTAAATAACAATGTTTGACAAATGATGTAACATAACCATGAAATCTTTCTCACTCATAGAAAATGTACATCCAAATAATGGCTATTAGATTGAGGCCTTTGTTTTATTTTAATTAGATATTTTCCTTATTTACATTTCAAATGCTATCCCCTTTCCTCATTTCCCCTCCTAAAAACTCCTATCCCATCACATACCCCCTACCCCTGCTCCCCAACCCACCCACTCCTGCTTTCTTGTCTTGGCATTCCCCTATACAGGGGCATCTAGCCTTTTTGGGATCAAGGGCCTCTCCTCTCTTTGATGTCCAACAATGCCATCCTCTGCTCCATATGCAGCTGGAGACATGGGTCCCTCAATGTTTCCTCTTTAGTTGGTGGTTTATTTCTAGGGAGGTCTGGGGGTACTGGTTGGTTCATATTGTTGTTACACCTATGGGGCTGCAAGCTCCTTCAGCTCCTTCAGTCTTTTCTATAGCTCCTCCATTGGGGACCTTCTGCTCAGACCAATGGTTGGTTGAGAATATTAACTTATGTATTTGTTAGGTAATGGCAGAGATTCTCAGAAGACAGCTATACCAGGCTCCTGTCAGCAAGCACTTGTTGGCATCCAAGTAGTATCTGGGTTTGGTAAGTATATATGGGATGGATCCCCAGGTGGGGCAGTCTCTGGATGGTCTTTTCTCCAGTCTCTGCTCCATAATATGTCTCCTTATCTCCTCCCATGTGTATTTTGTTCCCCCTTCTAAAAAAGGTGAAGTATCCACACTTTGGTTTTCCTTCTTCTTGAGCTTCATGTGGTCTATGTATTGTATCTTGGGTATTCTGAGCCTCTGGGCTAATATCCACTTAGCATTGACTACATACCATATGAGTTCTTTTGTGATTGGTTTACCTCACTCAGGATGATATTTTCTGGTTCCATCCATTTGCCTAAGAATTTTATGAATTCATTGTTTAAATGTAGCACATTTTCTGTATCCATTCTTCTGTTGAGGGACATATGGGTTCTTTCCAGCTTCTGGCTATTATAAATAAGGCTGCTATGAATACAGTGTAGTATGTGTCCTTATTACACATAGGAGAATCTCCTGGGTATATACCCAGGGGTGTTATAGCTGGATCCTCAGGTAGTATTATACCCAATTGTCTGATGAACTGCTAGGATGTTTTCCAGAGTAGTTATACCAGCTTGCATCCACAACCTGCATCTGCTGTCAACTGAATTTTTTATCTTAGCCATTCTGACTGGTATGAGGTGGAATCATAGGGTTATTTTGATTTTCATTTTCCTGATAACTAAGGATTTTGAACATTTCTTTAGGTGCTTCTCAGCCATTCTGTATTCCTCAGTTGAGAATTCTTTGTTTAGCTCTATACTCCATTTTTAATAGGGTTATTTGGTTCTCTGGAGCCTAACTTCTTGAGTTCTTTGTATATATTGGAGTTTAGCCCTCTATTGAATTTATAATTGGTGAAGGTCTTTTCCCAATCTGTTGGTTGCTGTTTTGTGCTATTGACAGTGCCCTTTGCCTTACAGAGGCTTTGCAATTTTATGATTTCATTAGATGCTGAGAAAGCATTTGACAAAATCCACTACTCCTTCATGATAAAAGCCTTGGAAACATCAGGAATTCAAGGCCCATACCTAAACATAGTAAAAGCAATATACAGCAAACCAGTGGCCAGCATCAAACTAAATGGAGAGAAACTTGAAGCAATCCTACTAAAATCAGGGACTAGACAAGGCTGCCCAGTTTCTCCCTACCTATTCAATATAGTATGCAAAGTCTTAGCCAGAGAAATTAGACAACAAAACGAGGTCAAAGGGATACAAATCGGAAAGGAAGAAGTCAAAATATCACTATTGGCAGATGACATGGTAGTATACCTAAGTGATGCCAAAAAATTCCACTAGAGAACTTCTAAATCGAAGTGGCTGTGTATAAATTTAACTCAAACAAATCAGTGGTCTTCCTCTACTCAAAGGATAAACAGGCTGAGAAAGAAATTAGGGATACAACACCCTTTACAATAGTCACAAATAATATAAAATATCTTGATGTGACTCTAACCAAGTGAGTGAAAGATCTATATGACAGGAACTTCAAGTCTCTGAAGAAAGAAATCTAAGATCTCAGAAGATGGAAAGATCTCCCATGCTTATGGATTGACAGGATTAATGTAGTAAAAATGGCCTGCTTGCTGAAAGCAATCTACAGATTCTATGCAATCCCCATCAAAATTCCAACACAATTCTTCACAGAGTTAGAAAGAACAATTTGCAAATTCATCTGGAATAAGCAAAAAAACAGGATATTGAAAACTATTCTCAATAGTAAAAGAACTTCTGGTGGAATCTCCTTCCCTCACCTCAAGCAGTACTACAGAGCAATCGTGATAAAAACTGCATTGTATGACAGACAAGAAAATCAATGAAATAGAATTGAAGACCCAGAAATGAACTCACACACCTATGTTTCCTTGATCTTTGACAAAGGACCTAAAACCATCCAGTGGGGAAAAAAAAACATTTTCAACAAATAGTGCTGGTTAAACTGGCGGTTAGCATGTAGAAGAATGCAAATCTATCTATTCTTATCTCATTTTGCAAAGTTCAAGTCCAAGTGAATCAAGGACCTCCACATAAAACCAGACACACTAAAACTAATAGAAGGGGAAATGTTCTTGAACAGAACACCAATGGCTTATGCTCTAAGATAGAGAAATGACAGATTGAGGCCTTTGTAATTGTAAATATCAGTGACTCCAGTCTTGGGTTTCTGTGATTAATTTTTATATTTTATTTTAAATTTGTATAATAGTATCATACTGAAATGTTGGAATATAATTTAAAAATTCCTGTTTATTACTAACATTGCACTCTCAGATCAGAGGGTAAGAACTGTTTTACTAAATTGCTAACTGCCAAAGTAATATATAGCTATTAAAGCTTCAAGAAGAAAGCCAATTCATTTCAGTCACGATATCACCTAAAACTGAAGTATATAAAAGCTAAACAATGCCAAATGGATTTGGCTGAGATCAAAAGCCAAACCTATTTCTTTTCTTTCATCTTCAGTGTTCCATTTCCTTGGAATATGACCTTACTCAAACATCTATTAAAGTTAGCTTTTGATCTCAACCCCTTTTGGGTTTTTTTTTTTAAGTCTATCTTTAAAATTTCTTCTAGAGACAATCATTCTATTGTGTTTTAATGTTCCAGTAGTGTGTGAGTAAATAGGATTCTCTGATATATGTGATAGAAGACTGGTTAAATGGGACAATCATTTTTGTGTCAGAGACAAGAATCAAAGGAAGCATTCTTTGGATGCTATTAACTGGGGGGACAAATTCCCACAGGTCAGTGGAAACATGTTAACTGGTCATTCTGCTAGCTATTTAGTTCTTTGAAGAAAATGCCTTGTAATTTGATAACATGTAGCTGCTCATTTGTAATGTAATTTTCTTCCCACCACTTAGATCCACTTTGTGGTTTGTGAGGGGCAAATAGTTCTTTAAGCTTGTAAATTAAAATGCTGAAAATTTTACTTAAAAACACTTTTAATACATTTTCAAAAGATTATACAATTTATTCCTTGTGCCATTGAATAAATAGGGCATCAGACAATTGTCATGTTTGATTAAGATTACTAGAAAGATGACAATGAATAATAATTAATTGAATTTTAAAATAAATTGCATATGTGCATTTGTAAGTACATTTTATCCACTTTATGTCTAAATGCTGAATACTGAGAACTTTTTCATCTTTTGGAGTATTTTGTTTTATACAATAGTAATTTATTGTTATTCTAACAATGCTATACCCCTGAAAAAGTTTTCTAGATCCTCCTTGAAGGAAAAATAAAAGAGTAACAATTAGCAAGTATTCAATAATAATTGTCACAACCTTTGTTTTCTGTGAGGTAAAGCAGAAATACAATCATAATATAAGTCATAAAAGTAATAGATACTCTTATGTCTGTAAAGAGTATTCTAGAAAAATTGAAAGAATAAAACATTGTTTCAGATTGTTAGATTAAAGGAAAATTTCAAGTTAAGATCTAAAGTGATACTTTGAAGATTGGTTAGGTTAAAATTACATCACAGAGATAAGTGTCACAAATTCACAGAAATAGAAAGATGAGTCCTAGATCACGTGGCCAAAAGGGTTCATTCTATATAGAGTACTGATTATGCGACAGAAATGAGTAGGAACTCTGCATTAAAATGGACACAGTAAGATTTCATGAGGTTATCAATACCACCTTTTAATTTAAAAACTCATTGTATACAATGCAAGGATGAGCTAGATAGCTTTTTTTCTATATTCCAAATGATTTTCCCTTTACCAGTTGCCCCCTTGCCCTAAGTCCCATAAGTCCTCTTCCCTCCACCAGTTCCCCAATCAAACCCCTCCCACTCCTTTGTCCTGGCAATCCCCTACAATTCTGCATTAAGCCTTTCCAGGACCAGGGCCTTCTCCTTCCTTCTTCTTGGGAATGATTTGATATGTGGGTTGTGTTTTGGGTATTCTGAGCTTCTGGGCTAATATCCACTTAGCAGTGACTGCATTCCATGTGTGTTCTTTTGTGAATGAGTTACTTCACTTAGGATGATATTTTCCAGTTCCAACCATTTGCCTAAGAATTTCAAGAATTCATTGTTTTTAATTGCTGAGTAGAATTCCATTATGCAAATATACAACATTATCTGTATCCATTCCTCCTTTGAGGGACATCTGGGTTTCTTCCAGCTTCTGACGATTATAAATAGGGCTGATATGAACATAGTGGAGCATGTGTCCTTATTGCATGCCAGGGAATCCTCTGGGTATATGCCCAGGAGTGGTATAACAGGGTCCTCTGGAAGTGTCATTCCCAGTTATCTGAGGAACCACCAGACTGATTTCCAGAGTGGTTGTACCACCTTGCAGTCCCACCAGCAGTGGAGGAGTGTTCCTCTTTCTCCACATCCTCACTAATACCTGCTGTCTCCTGAGTTTTTAATTTTAGCCATTCTGACTGGTGTGAGGTAAAATCTCAGGGTTGTTTTGATTTGCATTTGATTTTTCCTAATGACTAATGATGTTGAACATTTCTTAAGGTGCTTCTCAGCCATCCAAAGTTCTTCAGGTGAAAATTCTTTTTTTAGCTCTGTGGTTCAATATATGGAAATCTATCAATGCAATCCACTACATAAACAAACTAAAAGAAAAAAATCACATGATCATTTAATTAGATGTTGAAAAAGCTTTTGACAAAATTCAGCATCCTTTCATGCTAAAAGTCTTGGAAAGAACAGGAATTCAAGGCCCATACCTAAACATAGTAAAAGCAATATACAGCAAACCAGTAGCCAACATCAAAATAAATGGAGAGAAACTTGAAGCAATCCCACTAACATCAGGGACTAGACAAGGCTACCCTCTCCATATCTTTTGTACATATCATAGTACTTGAGGTACTAGCTAGAGAAATTAGACAACATAAGGATGTCAAAGGGATACAAATTATAAAGGAAGAAGTCAAACTATCACTATTCACAGATGATATGATAGTATACTTAAGTGACCCCCCCCCAAAAAAAAAAACTCCACCAGAGAACTCCTACAGCTGATAAACAACATCAGCAAAGTGGCTGGTTATAAAGTCAACTCAAGCAAATCAGTAGCCTTCCTGTACTCAAAGGACAAGCAGGCTGAGAAAGAAATTAGGGAAATAACACCCTTCACAATAGCCACAAACAATATAAAGTACCTTGGTGTGATTCTAACCAAACAAGTGATAGATCTTTATGACAAGAACTTCAGGTCTCTGAAGAAGGAAATGGAAGAAGACCTCAGAAAATGGAAAAATCTTCTGTGCTCTTGGATTGGCAGGATTAGTATATTTAAAATGGCCATCTTGCCAAATGCAATATACAGATTCAATGCAATCCCCATCAAAATCCAAACTCAGTTCTTCATACAGTTAGAAAGAGCAGTTCTTAAATTCATCTGGAATAAAAAAAGCCAGGATAGCTAAAACTATTCTCAACAGTAAAAGAACTTCTGGGAGAATTAGAAGGGAACCCCAGACCTCAAGCAGTACTATAGAGCAATAGTGTTAAAATCTGCATGGTATTGGTACAGTGGCAGGCAGGTTGATCAATGGAATAGGATTGAAGACACAGAAATGAACCAACACACCTATGGTCACTTGATCTTCCAGAAAGGAGCTAAAAACATCCAGTGGAAAAAAATATAGCCTTGTCAACAAATGGTGCTGGTTCATTTGGAGGTCAGCATCCCATCCAGAAGAATGTGAATTGATTCACTCTTATCTCCTTGTACTAAGATCAACTCCAAGTGAATCAAGGACTTCCACATAAAACCAGACACACTGAAACCAATAGAAAATAAAATGGGGAAGACCCTTGAGGATATGGGCACAGGGGGAAAGTTCCTGAACAGAGCTAGATAGCTTTGAGGAATGTTAAAACATTCCTTTGTGAGAATGACATTATTTAAAGTATGCAACCTATACTGAAGAAAAATAGGAGACTAAAAGATAATTCAAAAAGTTTTTCCAGTAGTCTATTTGAGAAATAATGTAGATCTTTTAGAAAAAAATGGCTCTTCTCTTGCCATGTATTCTATTTTACACTTGTATTAGATGATTGTGAACTAAAGGTACTTCCAATCAGCCATGGAAAGATAATATTGCAGTGTAGTTATTGGTAGCCACAGCAACAGAAACAAAAAATCAAAATGTATCTTTATGTAACTTTGTTGTTTTATGTACCCTTGTTAAAGTTCCTATATATTGGCATCAATTGCTGTAAAGCAGACAGAATGGAAAAATACTTTAGAAAATATATTCACATTATCTATGATATTTAACAATTGTTTTAAAATGTAAAGTATGATTATGCATTAAAATCTCAATTGGTTAAGAAGCATAATTTGACAGAACTATATATTTTTTATTCCTGGCATCTTCAACAGAAGGAATGAAGCTATAACTCACTTTGAAATTATACATTTGACTTCAGACAGCCAATTATTTATGCCAACTGTTTGAAGATGTTACAAAAATGTCCCTTGAAGCACATCATTTAAACAACATTAAAGACCCAACACAAAATGGCAAAAGGCACAAATCAAATGAAATAAAAGAAACTAACAAAACAAAGTTTAGTTAATTATAATTCTTTCCACTAACATAAGGGTTATATATGTAAATGTATTGATGTGAAATAGTTATGTAAATTGGCAATCCACAAAAGACTGAATTCCTTATCTCAACATCAAAATGGCATAGTATTTCTTACATTGTATTAAGCCATTTCATCCTCATCTATGTCCAAGGTATGTATTATTTGTTCATTTCCTGCTGTGGAAGTTTTGAGGTGAAATATATTATCACCAAAATGGGATTAAAAAAAGATACATTTCTTTATGGCCTTTCTTTTACTTGATCGTTTGAATTACTGTTTTACCTTAGCCACCTAAAGCTATTGCTTACAAGAAGAAAAGCTGGTTTGTATCTCTTTCTGAACGAATTGTTAATAAGAATTGTGGGGAGTCAAAGAATGTGCCACATTATAAATCACCTAGTCATGTACATAGTGTCCTTACTGCATGTGCTTGTGTGAGTGTGACTTTATGGTTCTTTTGTCTATTCTTTGGCCTAATCATAGTTTTAGACCTATTTTTCTATTATTCTCAAGAAGAAAATCATGTCAGTAGACATTTTGGGAGAACAAGGAAAGAGGTCAGTATTTTTTGCACCTAGTCATTATATAAGGGCACATGGATTTATTGGGTGCCTATAGTTTAAACACACAATATTGTTGCCCTGTTTGATGAGTATATTCTTCAGAAATCTGAGTAAAAAAGGATCACTGTGGTTACATATTTTTAGAGGCAATGACTCAGTGTTCTGAACCAGATCTATTCTAGAAATAATACTGCTCTGGTATATCTAGTTAAGGCTAGGTGTCAGGGTGGTTTGGAACTCAGGGGTAGGGGAACCTTCCCCTTTTCAGAGGTAATGGGGAGGGGTGGTATGGGGAAGAGCCATGTGAGGGGGGGCTTGGAGGAGGGGGGTTTCCTATTGAGATGCAAAGTAAATAAATAAATTAATTAATGTAAAAAGAAAGAAAAGAAATGCTAATACGATATAGACTTCTTGGTCATCATAAAAAAAGTCAAAGCATTTTTTTTCTGGTCACAGAAATTTAGTGTAAAGAAATTTTTTTCTTTTTCTTTTCTTTTTTGGTTTTTTTGAGACAGGGTTTCTCTGTGTAGCCCTGACTGTCCTGGAACTCACTCTGTAGACCAGGCTGGCCTCAAACTCAGAAATCCACCTACCTCTGCCTCACAAGTGCTGGGATTAAAGGTGTGTGCCGCTACTACTGCTGCCACCGCGCTGCCACCACCACCACCACCACCACCACCACCACCACCACCACCACCACCACCACCACCACCCAGCTAGTGTAAAGTTTTAATACAAGAGTAGCATTATTAGTTTGTTATATTTAGCTGTTAAAGTAACCAAATGAGTTCCAAAGATCCTCATAGATTGTAATTTGTGTGGCAAAACTAAATAGGCTTTAAAAACTTCTCTTGTATTCATGAAAGACACAAAAACTAAGTTAATATTTTTATGTTATCTATTTACTTTTCCATAGAATACATATCCATTTGATTGTGTGGCTGTTTCTGGAATCTTCCTGTGCATCACTATATTATTTGATGTGGATATAGTTGACAAATCCATATTTATACTTTATATAATGTATGTGTATATGACACATAGTTACATTCTCCAAAATCTTTTTCTCTTTTAGTTAGAATATAAATATTTAGAATACAAAGTGTTATAGTGTCTAATGAAAAAAATAAAATATCAAAGTAGTTGGTTTTACTGACATTCAACAGTTTTGAGAACAAGCATCATGAGGAGTGAAGAACAGCTTACATGTTTGATTCTATGGTACTTATATAGTATGTCCCAGGAAAAACTGGCTCCTAAAAGACACAGGAGGAATGGATACAGAAAATGTGGTATATTTATACAATGGAATACTACTCAGCAATTAAAAATAATGAATTCATGAAATTCTTAGGCAAATGGTTAGACCTGGAAAATATCATCCTGAGTGAGTTAACCCAATCACAAAAGAATACACATGAAATGCAATCACTGATAAGTGGATATTAATGAGCCCAGAAGCTCTAAATACTCAAGACACAATTAGCAAGTCAAATGATTCCCAAGAAGGAGAAAGGAGAGGACCCTGGGCCTGTAAAGATTGGATCCAGTTTTGTAGAGAAACCGTGGGGGGAGGGGGAATGATTGGGGAATATTTGGGGGGGGGAGAGGAATTATGGGACATATGGTTGAGGGGGGACTGGGAAAGGGGAAAGCCTTTGGAATGTAAACATAGAATATAGAAAATAAAAATTAAAAAAAAAGACACAGGAGGAAGGAGGCCAATTGCCTTTCTAAATGTGGTTCATTACTGATTTTTCATAATTTCCTAGGGGCAGTTTGATATACTTTGACAAACACAAAGCACATTTGAAATATCTTTGGCTGCTACATGGTTAAAACTGAAGTTTAATTGTAGACAACAGTCATATTTTGAATGTGATGGTAATTTCCCATTCATTCTGTTTCTATCAGGAAATAGACTGTATCCCTTCCATATTTGCTTTCTAAATAAAAATGTATTTTACCTTAATATGTTTTTGAAAGCTAATCTTTATATTTAACAGAAGAAGAACTGATCTTCCAAAAATAAAATAGGATGATGTGTATTTAGCAAGATTAATGGTTTGTAGACAATGAATTTTCACATAATTTTCCTCTGATTGCTAATATTAATATAATAGACATTTTATATTAATATCATACCTAAAATAAGAATTGTTAAATGATATCCTAAATTTCTTGCTCTCTGAAATGTGTATGCCAGAATACATGCAAATAATTAAATATGCTTCTATTTTGAGAACAATCTGTGGGTGAAATACATATGCATGCTTAATTTTAATTTATCTATGTTTTCTCTTTTCTTCCCTCATTTCTCCTGCTATGGCTAGTTTGTTTGTCCTCTTTCACTTGTCCCTGGAAGTCATAATTGCAACAAACAAATACTTGATTATGCAAATGTAGTCATTATTTGAATTGATGATTGTTATTGTTCTTTATATCCAAAAGAGTCAGTGAATGAATTAGTCAAGTAATCTTGCCTTCAGCTTTCTTCTAATAATATTATATTTTCTAGCAAGTTTATCGTTATAAAATGTTTTAGGGGAATGTAATTGATTGCTTTGTTGTTATAATCCAGTATACTTCCAGTATATCTTAATTTCAGTTTAAACATTAGATGTGAAGCTTAAATACCCTTAAGCAATTTTCAAAAACCAAGAATTGTACTCAGTATCAAAAGCTAATGATCATTTTTTTCCTATTTTATTGGTATTTGGTTATAGGTGATTGCTGATGGGCAAAATATGCTTTTTATTCTTTTAAATATACAGTTCACCCATTTAAAAATATTCATACCAGTGTATTAAGTGTATTCACAGTTGTCCAGGCATTAAATAGAAACATTGGAGACGTGTCCATGTTGTCTTTATATAAGAACCAAGTTAATTTTCTCTGTATGCTTCCTAATTTTGTATTAATACTGAAGTTAGCAATCTAATTTGTTTTGGAAAGTGCTTCTTAACATATATATATATATATATATATATATATATATATATAAATACATTTATACATGTATATATATATGTATACATGTATACATGTATATATATGTGTATATATATATATATATATATATATATACATACATACATACAATGTGTGTGATAACAAATTTAAGTGGTACCTAATATGTCATATAAGTATCTTACCAGGTATGCTTGTCCCTTTGAAGCAATGCTTACAATGACTATTTGGAGACCTGTGCAGGAGTGTGAAATTACTGTGTTACTGTTTTGGGTTTCTCAGCATTACAGGTTGCTTTTCAGTTTTCCAGAGCTAATTCTTAGAACCAGTTATTTATATTCTTATGTCATCAATTGGAAGAGCTTTGCCATATCTACTCTCTATATAATGTGCATTCTCACCCAGACTTACAATCAGATCTACTAGACCTAGAACTTCCAGTAAAAATGTCATAAACCTATGGAGATTGTGATGGTAAGGTTATCAGAAATCATCTTTAAATGACTTGTAACACCATGGACAAATGTTCAAATGAATTACCTTAGAGTTTGTATAACATACTAGAAAGTATTTAAATATTCTATCTACTGTTCATAAGTCAATATTGTTCAATTTTTCTTAAAATATCCCTTGGTGTTACGAACAAAATAATTGACAACTCTTTGTGATTAAGTATAGAAATCTGGAACATTTACAATTTAAGATGATATCAGAACTTACAAGTGTAAAGGAATATTATTCAAAGAAACATTCAAATGCAAGAAACAAAAGTACTAATGTTGAATTTTCTTCCAAGTCAGAAGCCTCATTAGTACATTTCTCAGATTATGATCCTTATAGTATTATTATATTTAGAACAATCCTAATCTATGTTTAAAATGATAAGCATTGCATTTACAACACTTTGAAAACCTTCAGTAAGAAACAAAGAAACCAGCTATCAGTAGTTGTGCTGTGGGACTTGAGAGGCTGAGGCAGGAAGATTGCTGTGAGTCCGTAGGGAATTTAGCCTTGACTATAATATGAAACCCTGTGTCAAAAGACCCACAAAAGGAAAGGAAGCAATAAGATGCATCTCTTGTCATTTCCCTCTCAGGCTCCATTGTGAAATTAAAATTCACCATCTTATTATAAATATTCCAAGATTTTCTTTTTTAAAGGACAAGTTAAATATTTACATGGACTGATTGCATCCACTCTTAATATCTAGCATACCAGGATGTAAACCCAAACTAAAATAATAGTTACTCACTATCATTCCACAATTCAAGATCTGTGCCTCACTTTCCTCATTTGACCAATGACAATTGTGAGGTTATAGAGCTGAAAAAAGTGCATGCAGAGTTAAAAAGTGAAAAGCATTTAAACAAATAATTGTTTCAGTAATGCCATACACAGTTTTCTCTCATGTATGTAGTATGGGCAAGTTTGGCCTTTGGATACCTTTTTATGCTTTCTAAATCTCCCCTCTTTTGGGACAAAAAGGAATAATACATTTTGTACTGTAGAATAAGTATTCAATATAACACAGCTTTAAATGTTGGTAAAATTAGGCTTGATATGTTGCTCCTTTCTTACTTATAATTGTTTAAGAGCAGATGAAATAGTATTTGAAAAGACTGTTAGACTTTCAGATTTTTTAATGCCTATTACTTTGTTTAGACAAATCTGTGCAGGATAAATACATAGTTGCTTAGCAACTGAGAATTTTGTTAGGCATGTAAAGCCACAGTAATTTGTTCAAAATTGCAGCCAGCACTCTAAGCTGTGTTTTGGTTGCACTCTACAATGCTTTGCCAATGGTTAATTGTCATTTCCCTCTCTGGCTCCATTCTGATATTAAAATTCACTGTCTTATTGTAGATCTTCCAATTTTAAAGCATATGTTAGATATTAACATGGAGTGATTGAATCCACTCTTTATTATTATTATTATTTTTTCTATATTCATTGTTTACATTCTAAAGGCTTTCCCCTTTCCCAGGTCCCCCCTCACCATGTGTCCCATAAGTCCTCTTCCCCCCACCCCACCTCCGCCTATTCCCCAATCACTCCCCTCACCATTTCTCTGTTCTGGTACTCTCCTACAAAACTGGATCCAGTCTTTTCAGGACCAGGGTCCTCTCCTTCCTTCTTCTTGGGAATCTTTTGACTTGCTACTTATGCCTTGAGTATTCAGAGCTTCAGGGCTCATTAATATCCACTTATCAGTGATTGCATTTCATGTGTATTCTTTTGTGATTGGGTTAACTCACTTAGGATGATATTTTCCAGATCCAACCATTTGCCTACAAATTGCATGAATTCATTATTTTCAATTGCTGAGTAGTATTCCATTGTATAAATATACCACATTTTCTGTATCCATTCCTCCTTTGAGGGACATCTGGGATCCTTCCAATTTCTGGCTATTATAAATAAGGCTGCTATGAACATAGTGGAGCATGTGTCTTTATTATATGCTGGGGAATCCTCTGGGTATATGCCCAGGAGTGGTATGACAGGGTCCTCTGGAAGTGTCATGCCCAATTTTCTGAGGAACCACTAGACTGATTTCCAGAGCGGTTGTACCATTTTGCAATCCCACCAACAGTGGAGGAGTGTTCCTCTTTCTCCACATCCTCGCCAGCACCTGTTGTCTCCTGAGTTTTTGATCTTAGCCATTCTGACTGGTATGAGGTGGAATCTCAGGGTTGTTTTGATTTGCATTTCCCTGATGACTAGTGATGTTGAACATTTCTTTAGTTGCTTCTCAGCCATTTGAGTTTCCTCAGTCCAGAATTCTTTGTTTAGCTCTGTACTCCATTTTTAATAGGGTTATTTGGTTCTCTGGAGTCTAACTTCTTGAGTTCTTAGTATATATTGGATATTAGCCCACTATCGGATGTATGGTTGGTAAAGATCTTTCCCCAATCTGTTGGTTGCTGTATTGTCCTTTGCTTTACAGAAACATTACAATTTTATGAGGTTCCATTAGTCAATTCTTGATCTGAGAGCATAAGCTATTGGTGTTCTGTTCAGGAAATTTTCCCCTGTGCCCACGTGCTCGATGATCTTCCCTACTTCATTTTCTATGAGTTTCAGTGTATCTGGTTTTATGTGGAGGTCCTCGATACGCTTGTACTTGAACATTGAACAAGGGTATAAGAATGGATCAATTTGCATTCTTCTACATGCTGACTGCTAGTTGAACTAGCACCGTTTCTTGAAAATGCTATCTTTTTTTCCACTGAAAGGTTTTAGCTCCTTTGTCAAAGATCAAGTGACTATAGGTGTGTGGGTTCATTTCTAGATCTTCAATTCTATTCCATTGATCTTCCTGCCTGTCACTCTATCAATACCATGCAGGTTTTTTTTTTTAAATCAAGATTGCTCTGTAGTACTGCTTGAGGTCAGGGATGCTGATTCTACCAGAAGTTTTTACTGTTGATGATAGTTTTAGCTATCCTGGGTTTTTGTTATTCCTGATGAATTTGCAAATTGCTCTTTCTAACTCTATGAAGAATTGAGTTGGAATTTTGATGAGGATTGCATTGAATCTATAGACAGCTTTCAGCAAGATGGCCATTTTTACTATATTAATCCTACCAATCCATGACCATGGGAGATCTTCTTTGATTTATTTCTTTAGAGATTTGAAGTTCTTGTCATACAGACCTTTCTCTTTCTTAGTTAGTTATACCAAGATATTTTATATTATTTGTGACTATTATAAAAGGTATTGCTTCCCTAATTTCTTTCTCAGCCTGTCTATCCTTTGAGGAGAGGAAGGCCACTGATTTGTCTGAGTTAATTCTATTTCCAGCTACTTTGCTGAAGTTGTTTATCAGATTTAGGAGTTCTCTGATGGAACGTTTGAGATCACTTAAGTATACTATCATATCATCTTCAAATAGTGATGTTTATTATCTTTATATTAGATATTTGAAATTATCTAATATAAAAAACAGTTGATAAAATGGAAAAATATTTTCAGACCATGTATCCTAGAAAAAAGTTAATATTCCAACATAGGTACAGATCTCAATAATACTAAGAACAATGTCATCAACAACATAAATATATACTAGTTGATACATGTAGGAAAATCAGAATCAGGATTACAAATCATTATTTCATTTTCCTTTCAATTACACTACTTAAAGATATTCAAGATACAACTTATATTTCTATAAACAGATAGGCACATAAAGAAATGTTTTATTGCTTGGTAGGTTGCCACCAACCAAAGAGTACATATGGAGGGACCCATGTCTCCAGCCCCATATGTAGCAGAAGATGGCCTTGTCGGACATCAATGAGAGGAAAGGCCCTTGGTCCTGTGGAGACTTGATGTCCCAGTGTAAGGGAATACCAGGACAGGGAAGTGGGAATGGATATGTGGGTGAGCACGGGGAGGAAGGAAGTGATAGGGATTTTTTGGAGGGGAAACCAGGAAATGTGATAACATTTGAAATGTAAATAAATATCTAATAAAAATTAAAAATAAAAAAACATTTTGGAAATAAAAAAATTATTCATTCCCAATAGTATATACAGTGGAATATTTCTCGATTTCAAAAAAGATTTTGTTGTTTATTATTACTTGTGACATATAGGTAAATATCAAGGTTGTTATTCTAAGGGAAATAAATTAGACATAGAACAATTCATGGAATGTGATACATAAGAAATATAATATACTCAGTTATAGATGCAAAGTGAATTTGCATGTAGCCTTGACATTACAGGGATCAGGGACCCACTACTTAAAGGGTATAACATTGTTTGGATAACCAAGGGTTTGCATATTTAAGATTTTGTTGAAATATTTTTATATAATATATGCTGATCACTGTTTCTCCTTGCACTTTTCTTCCCTGCTCCTCCACAATGATTCAACCCTGTTCATTCTTTCTCTCTCTCTCTCTATCTCTTTAGGAAACAAACGGCAGATCAAAAAGCAAACAAAAAAAATTAAAAAAAAATAAATTAAAAAAAGAAAATTCATGAGAAACACAGAGGGACACACAAATGAACAGAAATAAATTCCATCAAAACACTAAAATGAGAAAATATAATATACAGAAGAAAAGAGCAGTAAGATAATGATGTTCAGACTGAACATTTCTTTCTAATTTAGAATGAAAATGTTCACTCTGAAAAAACTTCCAAAAGACACCATCGTGTACATTCTGCATCGCTTGTCTACTTCTGAGGGCATAGCTGCCCTTAAAAGTGTCTTGTATGCAGGTCCTCAGTCCTTCTCCCCCATTCTCTCCCTCTCCACCCCCATCCACTTTTCCTCCTAGGTCCCACCCTCCCTCCCCACTTATGATTCCTTTCTTCTCCAATTTCGACTGAGTAGTTCTCACTTGCACCCTTTATCTAGTTAACCTTCTTGAGTTCTGTGGACTGTATCTTGGGTACTTTTTTGGCTCATATCCACTTATTAGTGAGTACATACCATGCATGCCCTTTTGGATCTGAGTTATCTCATGCAAAATGATATTTTCTAGCCGGGCGGTGGTGGCGCACGCCTGTAATCCCAGCACTTGGGAGGCAGAGGCAGGCGGATTTCTGAGTTCGAGGCCAGCCTGGTCTACAAAGTGAGTTCCAGGACAGCCAGGGCTACACAGAGAAACCCTGTCTTGAAAAACCAAAAAAAAAAAAAAAAGATATTTTCTAGTCTCCAGATGTCCTCATTCTTAATAGCTGAGTATTGTTCCATTGTGTAAATGAACCACATTTTCTCTATCTATTCATTTGTCGTGGGATATCGGCTTGTTTCCAGCTTCTGAATATCACAAATAGGGCTGCTATGAACACAGTGGAACACATGCCCCTGTGACATGGTGGACCATCTTTTGGTTATATTCCCAAGAGTGATATTGTTGAGTCTTCAGGTAGTTCTATTTCCAGCTTTCTGAGGAACCTCCAGATTGATTTCCAGAGTGATTGTAGGCAATCTCTGGAGGTAGGAGGTTGGGGGATCTTCCAAAATGCACCAGAGACCTGGGAGGTGAGTGACTCACAGGACTCAAAGGAAGTGACCTTAGATGAAATGCCTGACAGTAGGGAGAGGGAACTTATAGAGCTCACCTCTAGAAGGAAGACAGGGCATCAAGTGAGGGAGAGGGGCGATATCCCACAGTCAAAACTCTGACTCATAATTGTTCCTGTCTGAAAGAACTACAGGGATGGAAATGGACACATCTTGTTTAGAACCAAGCATTCCCACATTGGGAGTGTAGCTTTTATTTTGATTATTCTTACCATAGCCTCTGCCCAAAAAAATTACATGGCAGGAATATTAACAAAGATTTATGATACAGATTTTAGTAATGGTTTAATTTATGCATTTTTATCTACAAAGACATCAAGTTGTACACTATATAAGTATAGCTTTTTATATGTGAGTCATTCTTTAATGAAACTTGAAAGGAAGTAAACAGCAAATTAAATATTTTTAAAATATAATTACAAAGGATATGGGTATAGACTGTTGTATATGCCACATGCTATCATATAGTCAGTAGTTAGAGTAACTACAGTCTTTTGGTTTATTCTGCTATGTGGAGAGAGAGAGAGAGTGTTTTATACAAATGTATCAATTATGACTGAGTGTTCCATTGAAACTTATTCTCTACACTTTGACAATTAGTAAGTCTCTACATTCATTGTCATCTACTACATAAGGAGGTTTTATTGGATAAGGAATTAAAACTACATTAATCTATGATTCTAGTGATGTATACTTAGAAACACCTGAATGGTAATATATCTGTTTAGTAAAGTAATAATAGTCTGTCCTCCCCCTAAGATCTTTGGGCTTCATTATCAGGTTTTTTTTTGTTAGATTTACATCACCAGACAGGATTTTCCTCTTTGGGGGAGTGTCATAAATTTATTCAGACAGTTTTTTTTTTAACCGTCATAACAGTTATGTCATTTTTGTGTTTGTGGCTATGTTCTTGCTAGACTGATTGATATTGTAGCCCCCAGAGTTCACAACTGGGTAGAAGTGTTGATTACCATTTCATACATCAAACTTCTAGCATTATGGTAGCTTGCCAAAATGTATGAAACCTCTAGATCAAAAATAGCTTGGTTTAATTCCCTATGTCTCAAATACTTAGTTCTTTCAGCCATAGGGTCTTACTCTCAACTTTTGTTCAGTGAACAAAAACTATGAACACAACCAGTGTTTTTAGGGGTCTTTAAGTCTTCCAGACTATCAGCTTAATGGGACATATAACATTTCTGTCATTGAACTTTTTACTAGAAGGGACTCAAAGTTTATATTAGGCAGAAGTTATGCAGTAGTGGGGTAAAACTATTTTGTAGATATGACTGTTGCAGTTGTGGACTCACAGCAGCTGTGGTTGCCTACAGAAGACCTGCAAAAAATGAAGTCATTTAGAATTCTATAGATATGGGAGAGACTCAAGTGCTTACACTCCTTGCTGAGGACTTATTGATAATTAATGGGTGCCATTGTAAGAGTCAGTTTTCAGTGGTATGCCCTCTGGTAGGCAGACCATGCTTCAGTTGATGCTCCTACACCTATTCCCAATATACCCATGATACCTCACTAATATGGCTGCCTTAACAAGACCTGAGAAATAACAACACCAATAGACATGTTATCATGGAACATATATGCAACATGGAAGGGGCAAATCTCATGAGTATCGGCCTGTAGATAAAGAGCTACACACAACCAAGAACTGTTGAGAGATGGGTAGCACTGATTACATTTAGATGATTATGAAATAAAGTTGGAAGGAGAATTTTGGAGAGAGGATTTGGGAGGAGTCAGAAGGAATAAACAGGATTGCATGCAATTGTCAGCAATGAATCTAAAATGTTATACTTGTTAAAAATTACAGTGACTAAATATTGGTCTGATAATGAAATAGGCACATAAGAATAGAGGTTATAGCCGGGTGGTGGTGGCGCACGCCTTTAATCCCAGCACTTGGGAGGCAGAGGCAGGCGGATTTCTGAGTTCGAGGCCAGCTTGGTCTACAGAGTGAGTTCCAGGACAGACAGGGCTACACAGAGAAACCCTGTCTCGAAAAAACAAAATACAAACAAACAAACAAACAAACAAAAAGAATAGAGGTTATAGAAGTAAATGCTCAAATATAAGTAAGTGTAATATATGTATGTTTCCTTGATAACATGGGTATGTCTTTCATTCTAATTCTATTTCAGTCACATAAATGTAAATATTTCATTATTTTGTATTTTAATATATAATTTTTATTTTTAAATTAGATATAGATATTTTGTCCCTCCCATTTCCTCCCTCTAACCCTTTTCATGTAACTTAACACTCCCTCCCTTTCAAATCCACTGCTTCTTCTAGAAATGGTTATTATTGCATATATGTATAAATATATCAATTTAGAAATAGAGCAAATTGACTTCAGTCAGTGTTACTAGTGTGCATATGATTTCAATGTCTACCACTTGGCATGGATATTTAGTTGAGGATTCTCATCCCTGCAGATGACTAAACTACCTTCTCTCAGCAGTTTAGAGGTGGGAACTTGAGAAGTTGTCCCCTTCCATGATAACATTTGTCATTGCTATTGTTCAGGTTGCATAATAACAGCCATATTCTTGAAATATCACAGGTTTGTAGTAGCTTCCCTGTTATTTGTAGGGAAAAAAAAGTCACATCTGATTTTCTGGTCTCACGTCTTTTATAATTCTACATCATTTTCCACTATTACCTTGAGCATTAGATTTGGATGTTACACTCTATATATAGCCAGTGAATCTGCGTACTAGGCCTGAGATCAGTTCTTCTCTTCATATTGACCAACTGTGGACTTCTGTAAAGATCTCTCTTCTGCATTCTATGGTGGTTTGCTAAAATGGATCTTCTCTAAGATCCAAGATATCAGAATCCCTAGAAACTTTTGTAGATTCCAGTACCAGGTATGATTTTCATCCTGTTGAGTAGGTTTTAAATCTAATTTATATTGTTTACTGAACATGTATAACTAACAATAATATGCTTGCAGGAATATCTTGTCAAGCATATCATTATTGGGGTTCATAGGCTTCACAAATTGGCAGGATCTCTTGGCAGCAGTATAGTTAGTGTCTTCTGGTATTATTGGCATTATCAAAGCTAATCCTCAAGGAGAAGGCTTTCAGGACAGATACAGCTCAAACTGTCTGAGTCCTAGGTCGAAAATGCATAGTAATTTTGACAATAGGAACATCAAACTCTAGGATCAACCAAAGTCAATAAAAACAGCTTGTATTGATTTTGGAATCTCTTGAACTCCCCTAAAAAAAAACTTAAAATGAATTTTGTCATGCCTAGCAGCAGGGTTTTTGTGTGAGTGTGAGTGTGTATATGTATCTCATATATAACATGTCTAATGTTACATAAAAATAATATGATTCTTTACAACTTTTTCAATCATCCTTTGTATTTTTCTCTCTTCTACCCCCTCCTTCTTTATGGTACCCTCTTCAACTAAAGTCTCAACCCCCATTTTTCCAATTCTACCTTCATGTTGCTTGCATCTTGCAAAATGTCCTCACTACCTTTCTAGTGCTGCCCCTCCTATAGTCCCTTTTAAAATTTATTTATTTCTCCCCTTCTCTCCCATCCCTCTTCCCCTTCTCCTCTGAGAGGGTAGGCCCCACACTAGATATGCATCCATCCTGGCACATCAAATCTTTGCCAGATTAGGTACATCCTCTTACACTGAGGCCAGAGTAGGCAGCCATGGAGACTGAGCTGCACATCTCCTTCATAAGTGTTGGGGCCTCTTTCCAGACCATGCATGTTTTTTGCTTGGTGCCTCAGTCTCTGAAAGTTCTTAGGTGTCCAGGTTAATTGACTCTTTTGGTCTTCCTATGTAGTTCCCTTCTCCTTAAGGGCCTTTAATTTTTCCCTCAACAACTCCATTGGTGACCCGACCTTCTGCCCAATATTTGGCTGTGAGTATCTGCATCTGATTCAGTCTGCTGCTGCATAGAGCTTCTCAGAGGAAAGATATGCTACCTGTCTGCAAGCATGACAGAATATAATTAATAATGTCATGGATTGGCCACGGGATGGATTTCCAGGTTGGGCCGGTAATCAGTATGCCCTTCCCTCAGTCTCTGCTCCATACCTGCACATCTTTTAGACAGGATAAATTTGGGGTCAAAAGTTTTGTGGGTGAATTGATGTCCTTATCTTTCTACTTCAGGCCCTGCCTAGCTACAGGGGTGACCTCTTCAGGTTCTGTGACCCCAATGTTAGGCATCTTGGCTAAAGTCCTTCACATTAACTCCTGGGAACCTCCACTATCCCAGGTCTCTTGAACTTCCTAGAGATTCTCACTTCCTTCTGCCCCCTGGCAGTTGTAGATTTCTGTTTATACATACATATACAGATTCTAAGTTTTTGCTGTTAATACTTCCTTTACTTAATGAATAAAGTGGACAACTGAAATGTTTATCCATTTTACTTGTTTCTTTGTGGTTTTAATTGATGACCTATAGTCTAATCTTTTAAAAATAGATTTTCAGGATATTTGTTATAAGATGTTATTATGAGCTGAATATATATTTTTCAAATATTAATTATTTTAATGCTTACTTATGGTTTACCTTTTTGTGTGTCCACCCATCATATATCTTTTAAATAACTCCACAGATTTTCCTGTCATTAAGACGTGACTCCCGTTTTTAAACTGATGATTCTGGTGTAGGTCTAACAGCTGCAGCCATGGCTGAGGCGATGAAGCTCCAGAAGATGAAGCTTATGGCAATGAACACTCTTCAGGGTAACGGGAGTCAAAATGGGACTGAGTCAGAACCGGATGACCTCAATTCTACCACAGGTGAGTGTCTTCAGCAGTTGCCAAAAGGTAACACTTGCTGTTTTATTACATAATGGGAGAGAGGACAAAAAAGGAGCAGAGAATGGTTATTCTAAAAGGAGCTTTTAGCTTTTTAAAAGCATGTATACTCAACTTAAAAAAAAAACTATTGCAGGTATAACCCCAAATTCCCATTCCCTATACATTTAGAAATCTCTGGTGTGTGTGTGTGTGTGTGTGTGTGTGTGTGAGAGAGAGAGAGAGAGAGAGAGAGAGAGAGAGAGAGAGAGAGAGAGAGAGAGAGAGGAGGTTTCTCTATATAGCACATATTGATCATAAATCCACACTTTTCTTCTTAGTCACCATGCCTGCCACCTTTCTACTGTTTTGTTGTGTAATTTCATTCTAATTGTTATAATATTAGCTATTGCACTCCCTATCTGAAAAACAGTGTCCTATTCCAGATGAAAGACATACTTCTTAGCCCATCATTCTCAAAATAAAGGCATAGCCCATGTTCCAGGATGACTGGTCCAATCTTCTCAGTTGTAGAAACACTTGTTTAGTTAAATGGTGGGTCTGCTGGATTCAAACCATTATTGCCATGCCTAAGTTGAAAGGTAGTACAAAAGAGAGCTTACAAAGAAGGGAAGACAGGAGAGAGAAAGAAACATGCTTATAGTAATATGTTTTCTCACTTCATACTGATTGTTTTCTTTTATTCTATGATAATTGTAACGTGACCTTTGTCATTCCAGAGTGTTCTTACATTTCCAGAGTATGTGATCACAACTCTTAGCATATGTGTATAAATAGATTAATAAGTTAATGACTAAGATTTGATTTAAGAGAAAAATAACAATCAAAGCAACTGATAATGGTTGCAGAAGCTACAAGTTCCCAAACTAACTCTATAATTAAGCTAAAAACAATGCAGCAATCAGAATGCTCAGCATATTATTCTTTACATCTAGGCTCCCAGACCTGGAATACTGCTATGACTTTATTTTGGAGGGAAATGGAAAACTGAATTAAGGAGGAAAAGTATTTAATCAAATCAAAATGTAAAATGACTGATGTTAATTCACTGTGGATCTCTCCATGTATAATTGTTATGTTCCTGGTGAATTACAGACAGAATTTCGAGCCAGTGGTATTTTTGTTCTATATAACGTTGGTGCAATTTAACAGGACGGCTGGTTTCTATAATTCCCACCAAAATACAGTGAAGGGGTTTTTCTAATATTTGTTGATTTGCAAACGAAAGAAACAGGCACAGAGTAGTATACTTTGTCAAAGCCATAAATCTATTGAATTCTAGCCTTAAATATTGATCTCATATTTGACGCAGTCCAAAGGGTTGATCTTTTTGGCCTCTGTCTAGTCACCAATGCTGTATTATAAAAAGATTTTGTCTTGATTTAATCACTGAGCTAAAGAAATACTAAAATGAGTATACAAGAAGAGTACTACCAGCTTATATGTCTAAGGGCCTATCAACTCAAGCTAAAATTGAGCCTTAAAGTGTCTTAAATGTGCCCAGAATTAAACCAAGGTCAGACAGGAGCCCAGCCTGGCTGTCCTCTGAGAGGCTCTACCAGCAGCTGACTGAGATGGAGCCAGATACTCACAGCCAAACATTGGACTAAGGTCAGGGACCCCTATGGAAGAGTTAGGGTAAGGAATGAAGGAACTGAAGGGGATGGTGTCTTAGTTAGGGTTTTACTGCTGTGAACAGACACCATGACCAATGCAAGTTTTATAAAAGACAACATTTAATTGGGGTTGGCTTACAGGCTCAGAGGTTCAGTCCATTGTCATCAAGGCAGAAACATGGCAGCATCCAGGCAGGTATGGTGCAGGAGGAGCTGAGAGTTCTCTCTCTTCATCTGAAGGCTGCTAGTAGAAGACTGACTTCCAGGCAGCCAGGGTGAGGGTTTTAAGCCCACACCCACATTGACACACCTACTCCAACAAGGCCACACCTCCTAATAGGGTCACTTCCTGGGCCAATCATATACAAACCAACACATTCCACTCCCTGGCCCCCATAGGCTTGTTCAAGCATGAGTCTATGGGGGCCATACTTAAATATAGCATAATGCAAAATGCATTTGGTCCAACTTCAAAAGTCCCTGTAGTCTATAGCAGTCTCAACAGTGTTAAAAGTCCAAAGTTCAAGGTCTCTTCTGAGATTCATTCAGACAAAGCCCAAACTCTGCATCTCCATTTCTGATGGCAAAGCAGTCTTCAGATATTCAACTCCTTTTTCATCTTTGTTGACTGCAACAAGGTTCTTTCTCCTGGGCTTGTTCCACTCCCTGTTAGCAGCTTTCCTTGGCAGGCATCCTGTGGCTCTGGCATCTTTAACATCTTGGGTACCCCAAGTCAATTTCAGCTTCACAGCTTCTTGTTCCAGTGTCTGAGATCCACACATGATCTTCTGTGTATCTCCAAAGAGCTGGTGTCACTTCTCCAGCTCTGCCCTCTGTAGCACTCTAAGTTCAGATTGATCCACTCGACTGCCACTGCTGTTCTTGGTGGTCATCCCATGGTACTGGCATCTCCAATATGCCAGGGTCTTCCACTGCAACTATACTTCACCAAAGCCTCTCATAGGCTCTCTTCATGGTAACAAGCCTCAACTCCTTTGCATGACCCCTTCAGTCCTGGGCTGGCAATTACAACTGAGGGTACACTTTCACCAATGGCCTTCCATGGCCTCTCACAGTACCAAGCCTCAGCTGTTCTTCATGATGCCTTCATGCCTTCAAAACCAGTACCACCTGGATGATTCTTACACGTTACCAAGTACAGCTGCAGCATGAGGAATACTTGGCTATCTCTGGAATACAGCTTTTTTGTGCTCTTAGAAAACACTTCTTATACTTCACCTCAGTGATGCTGGTCTTTTCTTAATCACCACTAATTTCTTAGCTCCAGCTAACCAGCATCAATTGTCCCAGTAGTCTCCTTCTTTTGAATATAAAGCCAGAGACACGTGGCTCAAGCTGCTGAGTTCTGCTGCTTGCAGGAGCTGGAACATTGACCCCCTTATTCTATTACATTATCACTAGCTTCCTTTTTCCCAGCTCCTTCACTGCCTAAGTTGGCTGTCCTGAATCTTGCTCCTTAGACTAACTTTGAACTCAAGAGATCTGCATGCCTATCTCCTAAGCACTGGGATTAAAGTTGTGGTCCACCAAGCCTGGATTAAAGTTTTTCTTCACCTAGAATTTACTCTGTTCTAGGCTGGCCTTGAACTCAGAGATCTGCTTATCTTTGCCTCCTGGGATTAAAGGCTTGTACTACCATGCCTGGACCTAAAGTTACCTGGGTGGAATCTTGCCCCAAGGTCGCCACTCCTTTAATTCAATATCCTTGATTTCAGCTCCAGTTCACTTCCTGGAGTTCCTTTAATACTCAAACTATATATTTTGTACTTTTCCTTTCTCATCTTGCTATGTTTGTTCAAAATTCTCTTCATCAGACTTAACCAGAGAACAAAGTCTTTGTTGGGCTTTTTTGAGACTTCCTTTGCAGATGCAGTTAATATAAATCTCTTTACCTTAGCCCTAGGCAGTCTCTTCAGGCAATGGCAAAAAACAGCCATGTTCTTCACCCAAACATCACAAAAACAGTCTCTTGGCCACGTATTATAGTTCTTTTCCACTGAAACCTCTTGGGCCGTCAGGCCTACACAGTTCAAATGACTTTCAGCACCACTCTCTTCCATATTCCTACTAGGCTGGCCCATTAAGCCCCACTTAAAGCATTCCATAGCTTTCCAAATCCAAAGTCCCAAAATCCACATTCTTCCAAACAAAAGCATGGTCAGGCCTATCACAGCAATACCCCACTCCTGGTACCAACTTCTGTCTTAGTTAGGGTTTTACTGCTGTGAACAGACACCATGACCAATGCAAGTTTTATAAAAGACAACATTTAATTGGGGTTGGCTTACAGGCTCAGAGGTTCAGTCCATTGTCATCAAGGCAGAAACATGGCAGCATCCAGGCAGGTATGGTGCAGGAGGAGCTGAGAGTTCTCTCTCTTCATCTGAAGGCTGCTAGTGGAAGACTGACTTCCAGGCAGCCAGGGTGAGGGTTTTAAGCCCACACCCACATTGACACATCTACTCCAACAAGGCCACACCTCCTAATAGGGTCACTTCCTGGGCCAATCATATACAAACCAAACACAGATGGCAAACCTGACCAACAATGTCAATTGTTCTGGATCCCTGGGGGCTACCAGAAACTAAAGCACCAAACAAAGAGCACACATGAACTGGTCCAAGGCCCCTGTCACATGTGTAGCAGAGGATTGCTTTGTCTGGCCTCAGTGGGAGAGGATGTGCCTAATCGTCTAGAGATTTGATGACCCAGAGAGGGAGGTGCCCAAGGGGATGTCACCCTCTCAGAAATGAAGGGTAGCAGGAATAGGGGAAGAAGTCTTCAATGGGGAACTGAGAGATACAGCAACATCATTATCATCATCATCATCATCATCATCATCATCATCATTATTAAATAATGTTGATATGCTAAAAATATGACCAGTGAAAGAAAACAAAAGTCTTTTCAAATTTAATTTAATGTTTTTATGAAGGAATAATTTCCTCAATATCCCATGTATGTATATATATATATATATATATATATATATATATATATATATATCAGGATATCACAAACTATTTTGAGTTATATACCAGTACCCCAAATTCTAGTGTTAAATAATTATTAATGTTATTTTCTAGATATAATCTTCTTCTTAAGATTTAAATTGCTGCTATAAAAAATATTTGCTCCAGTATTTCATGCTATATGGGGTACTGTAGAAACAGAATACAGTAGTCTCTGTTATGGACCATGGAACATTAACAACACAATTTCCTCATGTTGATGTAGAGAGAAATCATTTGCACCCTGTGTAGTAAAGGAAAGCAAACTTGAATCTACATACTGGTATTAGTCTATTTAAGTTTCTGAGTTTTTGATTGCCCACATAATTGAAATGTTGATAAACTACCAAATAACAAATTACAATTTTAAAAGTTTATATTAAAAATGTAATCATATTTTAAGAAGTTTATGTGACATGTTTTTCTTAATCTGGGAGACCAGTATGTCTTTGATGTCCTTAGGTTTCCTATCTCAGGATTTAAAATGAGATCAAAGACTGGGCCAGATTTCTCATTTTTCAGCTTTAGTTTATTTTAGTGCCTTCTAGGGAAATAAAGAAGTACAAGATCTTGACAAGGGAGATCAGAGTCAGCAAAATTTATAGCCTAATTACTAGTTATGGACATGATCCTCCTGAATTTTCATGGTTTAAATAGAACTGAGAAATTGCATGTATAATCCAAAGGAAAGCTAGGTATTAGAGAATAATTAAGACTTTATTTACATGGTAGATACAGGATAAGATCATGCAAACAAATTGTACTTAATATAGTAATAATATTCAATTAACTTGGTTATGAATTATCAGTAAAGAATACACACTGAATTTTCATTTCAATGCTGACATGAAAGTGAACATTAAGTTATAAGCTAATAGTCATTTTGTGGTTTGTTATATGGAATTCTAATGATTTGAAGCACCTAGCTAATAATAAGCATTTCATACTTGAAAATTCTCTCTAGATATGCTAATTGTTTAATTCACTTCTTTAGGTTAAAACACTTTTTTACATTGACTTAAGATTGATAATCTCTGATATTTAACAATAAAAGTACAATATTCTGATCTCTAAAGAGAGAAAATAAAAAAAATTGTTTAATTTTGATGATTATGATCTGAAACAGGAGGTATAAACAACCAAATCATTATAGAGGTAACTCTAATCAAAAGTAGATGGCAGTAAAGAAATAGGAGAAATAAAGTTATATGAAAATACTGAAAAAAAGAAGAAATTTTTCATAGCAAAGAAAGACAAAGATTCCTGATTTTTTCCCAAGGTTGTCTATCTCCAGAGTTGACTCCCTCTGTGATTTCTTTATTGTTTCTATATCCATTTTTAGATTCTGGGTGGTTTTGCTCATTTCCTTCACTTGTTTGTTTATTTTCCTATAATTCTTTAAGGGATTTTTGTGTTTCTTCTTTAAGGACTTACTTGTTGACCCATGTTCTCTTGTATTTCTTTAATGGAGTTATATATGTCGTTCTTGAAGTCCTCTATCAGCATCATAAGATGCGATTTTAACTCCAACTCTGGCTTTTCCAGAGTGTTGGGGTATCCAGGACTTGCTGTGGTGGGAGAACTGGGTTCTGTTGGTAGGGTTCTTGTGCTTGCCTTTTGCCATCTGGTTATCTCTGGTGCTAGTTGGTCTTGCTGTCTCTGACTGGAGCTTGTCCCTCCTGTGGGCCTGTAAGCCTGTGTCTGTACTCCTGGGAGACCAACTCTCTTCTGGTAAGGTCTATGCCCAGAAGGCTGTGGAGCTGCCTGGCTTCCTGATACTAATGGTGATCAGAAGGCTCCTGCTCCAGCTGCTCTACTTCCCTGTGCACTCCTAGCTGTTCCCCCCAGAGAGATATTGGAGAGAAGGTGGAAATCTCACCTCTGAGCTCTGAAGTGAAAGCCTGCTGGGAGATCACTCTCTCCTGGAGGGCTGTGCACAGAAGACTATGGAGCTGCCTGGCTCCCTGGTGCAAATGGCCTCACATCATTTTTAAATTTGCTTTCTTGTTTTATTTATATCCAAATTTTGAGTTACTTATATATTTTAGATATTGGTCCTCTATCAGATGTGTAATTGGTAATTTTTCCCAATCAATAGCCTGCTATTTTGTTCAAATGATGGTATCTTTTGACTTACTGAAACTTTCAGTTTTATGATGTCCCATTTATTAATTATTGATCTTATTGCCTGTGCTAATGGTGTTTCTGTTCAGCAAGACTTAGCTATGGTAATGAGTTCAAGGCTATTGCTCACTTCCTCCAATATTGGGTTTAGTGTATCTGGTTTTATTTTGAAGATTTTGATCCACTTACAGTTGACTGTTGTGCAGAAGGATGAGTATAGATATAGTTGCATTCATCTACATACAGTGATCCAGATTGACCAGCATCTTTTGTTGATACTTGTAACTTTGTAGCTTCCACTTTGCATTGACTCTTGTCTTTTAATTGTGGAACTTCAGGATCATATTTTATTGTAATAATTTTAACAAAATATCATTTGAAATATCATCTTCTCTATACTCAGACAGAACAGTATATGGAAAATTACTATTTTCCTAAAGAAATTGAGGTTAATGATTCTGAATTTTTCTCTTCACACAAACCATGTAGGCAGCATCAGAGTTCATATTCCATAACATGAAGAAATTTCTAAATCTTTTGATCATAAAATAAAGAGACCATTGATCTAAAATATACAAGTTGTATTTAGTTAAGAGTTTTGAATAACTGTGCAAAAACACATTCTTTATTAGAGAATGTTTATTTCATTTCAGTTAACACTTTTGAAGCATTCTGTAAAACTAGAGGTGAGAGGGGCAAAATTAAAATTAAAAATAGGCTTTAAGAGGAAAAGCAACTATAAATGGTTGAAGAGTTGTCAGGCAAGAATATCACTTTCTTCTGTGAAGATATACTGATAGCTTCTCTGGTTCGTGGTATTTAATAGGTTCTGTAATGGCAGCACCATGACTCTGCATCAAGATTTCAGCATAAATAACAATCTGTTTTTGTTTCATTTGCGCCAAATGGGAAATTCTGTTTTTTATTGTTTTAGGAAATTAGTCTGTGTATTATTGCTCCTGGAGCTTTGTAATTAATCACTAAAGGTTGTTGCTGTGGAAAGCTTGTGGGAAATAGATGCCTGAGTGATTATAATTGCAGCTATCAAGTAACAAGTGTAGCTACACAGCAATGGGTCTTTTAAAATGACTATAAGGAAGTCTTTGATATATTTCTATTTACTAGTAGAAATATATTGCTATTTCTTAACTCTGTTGCTTTTTTTGCAGGAAGTTGTATGCACTGTGATTTTCTCTAAAGAATCTAAGATCATAACTCCATGTAAATCTTTATCCTACTTGTTTTGAATTCTGTACTGAGTTAGCTTCTGGGGAGCAGATGTTGAATGTTTTGCTTTTTAGAAAATGTAGGTTTTACTGGGAAAGTTGAAGCATGTATAACTGATTAACTTGCAATGTTCAATTAGAAAAAAATCCCATGATTGTGTTTTTTTCTTCATGCTTCCCAAACATTCAATTAGATATGGCATGATGTTCCTAGAGCTTCAAGAGAAGACTGGTTACATTGAACTGGTTGTGATACCAAAACCAAACCAAACAAAAAAACCCCAAAAAACAAAACAAAGAAAACAACCAACCAAACAAAATCCCCACTATTTGTGGAAGGGCTCTCTCACGGGAATTATATTCTTTTTTTGTACACAACTTTCTTGTAAACTGATAGCATCTTAAAACCAATGTAGGCTAGCACCTTGTGCTACCAGAGAGGATAGTATTTATTCTTGTTTTTAATTTAACATTTGTAAACTTTTGAATATTTTAGAAATAATGTGTTTATAACACTTCCCCCACTCCCATCTCCTTCTTCTGTTTCTTGTGCATTCCTCAATTTCATAACCATTTTTCTTTTAATCTTGTTGCATATACACATCCTACTTTGTCCATTCACAGTTTTACCCAAGTGCATGCCTGTGTGTGTGTGTGTGTGTGTGTGTGTGTGTGTGTGTATGTGTGTATGTTTAAGGCCAAACACTTGGTGGCATAACCTATCAGAAATCTGTTTCCTTGAACAATTGATTTTACCTCTTTGAGCAGCAGTTGATTGCCTATAGCTCTGTATATAGGCATGGTAAGACCTTGTAAAACTTTCAGCATCCACTTTGGCATGTTAACTGATGTTATTAAAAAGTTCTTTATGTCAACCATACTGTTTGTATTTTATAAATATAACTTTCCTATCATTTTTAGAAGACATTCTCTACCTGTAGACCTGTTAGTCTAGCTTTCCATTTTACTGCCCCTCATTCCTTCAAGCACCCCAAAACTATAGGTGTAGGGATTATATTACAGTTATTTCAATTGTTTATGTATCAACTTGTGCCTAGTTGTTCCCTTCATTTTGACCAGTGATCGATCTCTGTTATGACTTTTATTTGTTGTAAAAAGAAGCCTTTTTAATGAAGGGTAAGAACTTCATTTATAATGTTTGTTCTTGGACTTTAGGACTGCTTGATAGGGTGGAATCATGACATGTATTATAAACCTAGTCAGCTACCCACGGTATTGAAATCATGGAATGCAGAGCATAACACACTATTGGCACATCCCTATATCAGTATAACATTTTGCCTATTTTTAATACTTCAATAGGGAATTGGGAGCTTCTTTTCTGTGTAGGTTCTGCTAAGGATCATTTTTATGGGTGTTAATTCTAAGTATCACTTTTTTAAATCAGAATGCTTATTTTAAATTAATGTAATTTTTCTTTACATGTTGTCCCCCAAAATTTCTGTACAATTGTTTACTTTTCTTTGTAACCAACTGCATATTATTACAAAATACAAAACTCTACTGATAAGGGGAGAAAAAATTACTGTTGCATTTGCTCTGGCTTCTTTTTTTTTATTTTCTATATTCTATGTTTACATTCCAGAGGCTTTCCCCTTTCCCAGTTCCCACCCACCATACCTCCCATAGTTCCTCTCCCCCCCAACTATTCCCCAATCATTCCCCCTCCCCCTCGGTTTCTTTACTAAACTGGATGCAATCTTTACAGGCCCAGGGTCCTCTCCTTTCTTCTTCTTTGGAATCATTTGACTTGCTATTTGTGTCTTGGGTATTTAGGGCTTCTGGGCTCATTAATATCCACTTATCAGTGATTGCATTTCATGTGCATTCTTTTGTGATTGGGTTAATTCACTCAGGATGATATTTTCCAGGTCTAACCATTTACCTACAAATTGCATGAATTCATTATTTTTAATTGCTGAGTAGTATTCCATTGTATAAATATACCACATTTTCTGTATCCATTCCTCCTTTGAGGGATATTTGGGCTCCTTCCAATTTCTGGCTATTATAACCAAGGCTGCTATAAACATAGTGGAGCATGTGTCTTTATTGCATGCAGGGGAATCCTCTGGGTATATGCCCAGGAGTGGTATGCCAGGGTCCTCTGGAAGTGACATGCCCAATTTTCTGAGGAACCGATAAACTGATTTCCACAGCAGTTTTACCATTTTGCAATCCCACCAACAGTGGAGGAGTGTTGCTCTTTCTCCACATCCTTGCCAGCACTTGTTGTCTCTTGAGTTTTTAATCTTAGCCATTCTGACTGGTGTGAGGTGGAATCTCAGGGTTGTTTTGATTTGCATTTCCCTGATGACTAATGATGTTGAACATCTTTTAAGGTGTTTCTTGGCCATCCGAATTTCTTCTGGTGAAAATTCTTTGTTTAGCTCTGTGCCCCATTTTTTGATAGGGTTATTTGGTTCTTTGCGGTCTAACTTCTTGAGTTCTTTGTATATATTGGATATTAGCCCTCTGTCGGATGTGGAGTTGGTGAAGATCTTTTCCCACTTTGTTGGTCGCCGTTTTGTCCTTCTGACAGTGTCCTTTGCTTTGCAGAAACTTTGTAATTTTATGAGGTCCCATTTGTCAATTCTTGATCTTAGTGCATAAGCTATTGGTATTGGTGAAAAGAAACCCAAGTTTCTTTTCTAATAGTTTCAGTGTGTCTGGTTTTATGTGGAGGTCCTTGATCCACTTGGAGTTGATCTTAGTGCAAAGAGATAAGAGTGGGTCAATTCGCATTCTTCTGCATGTTAAACTCCAGGTGAAGCAGCACCATTTGTTGAAAAGGCTATCTTTATTCCACTGGATGGTTGTGGCTCCGTTATCAAAGATCAAGTGACAATAAGTCTGTGGGTTAATTTCTGGGTCTTCAATCCTATTCCATTGATCTGCTTGTCTGTTGCTATACCAATACCATGCAGTTTTTAACACAATTGCTCTGTAGTACTACTTGAGGTCAGGGATATTGATTCCCCCAGAAGTCCTTTTATTGTTGAGAATAGTTTTAGCTATCCTGGGTTTTTTGTTGCTCCAGATGAATTTGAGAATTGCTCTTTCTAGATCTATGAAGAATTGAGTTGGGATTTTGATGGGGATCGCATTCAATCTGTATATTGCTTTTGGCAAGATGGCCATTTTTACTATATTGATCCTGCCAATCCAGGAGCAAGAAATATTTTTCCATCTTCTGAGGTCTTCTTCGATTTCTTTCTTCAAGGACTTGGAGTTCCTGTTGTACAGATCTTTCGCTTGTTTGGTTAGAGTTATGCCAAGATACTTTATGTTGTTTGTGGCTATTGTGAAGGGTGTTATTTCCCTAATTTCTTTCTCTGCCTGCTTGTCCTTTGAGTACAAGAAGGCCACTGACTTGCTTGAGTTAATTTTATAACCTGCCACTTTGCTGAAGTTGTTTATCAGCTGTAGAAGTTCTCTGGTGGAGTTTTTTGGGTCGCTTAGGTAAACTATCATATCGTCTGCAAATAATGATAGTTTGACTTCTTCCTTTCCAATTTGTATCCCTTTGACTTCCTTATGTTGTCTAATTGCTCTCGCTAGAACTTCAAGTACTATATTGAAAAGATATGGAGAGAGAGGGCAGCCTTGTCTAGTCCCTGATTTTAGTGGGAATGCTTCAAGTTTCTCTCCATTTATTTTGATGATGGCTACTGGTTTGCTGTATATTGCTTTTACTATGTTTAGGTATGGGCCTAGAATTCCTGCTCTTTCCAAGACTTTTAGCATGAAAGGATGCTGAATTTTGTCAAATGCTTTTTCAGCATCTAATGAGATGACCATGTGGTTTTTTTCTTTCAGTTTGTTTATGTAGTGGATTACATTGATTGATTTCCGTATATTGAACCATCCCTGCATCCCTGGGATGAAGCCTACTTGATCATGGTGGATGATCGTTTTGATGTGCTCTTGGATTCGGTTAGCAAGAATTTTATTTAGTATTTTTGCATCTATATTCATAAGAGAAATTGGCCTGTAGTTCTCTTTCTTTGTTGGATCTTTTTGTGGTTTAGGTATTAGCGTAATTGTGGCTTCGAAGAATGAGTTGGGCAGTGTCCCTTCTGTCTCTATTTTGTGGAATAGTTTGAAAAGTATTGGTGTTAAGTCTTCTTTGAAGGTCTGGTAGAATTCTGCACTAAAACCATCTGGTCCCATACTTTTTTTTGGTTGGGAGGCTTTCTATGACCCCTTCTATTTCTTTAGGGGTTATGGGACTATTTAGCTGATCTACTTGATGCTGATTTAATTTTGGTATTTGATATCTGTCTAGGAAATTGTCCATTTCCTCCAGATTCTCCAGTTGTTTTGAGTATAGACCTTTGTAGTAGGATCTGATGATCTTTTGAATTTCCTCAGTTTCTGTTGTTATGTCTCCCTTTTCATTTCTAATTTTGTTAATTTGTATACTGTCTCTGTGTCCTTTGGTTAGTCTGGCTAAGGGTTTATCTATCTTGTTGATTTTCTCAAAGAACCAGATCCTGGTCTTGTTGATTCTTTGTATGGTTCTCTTTGTTTCTATTTGATTGATTTCAGCCCTGAGTTTGATGATTTCTTGTCTTCTACTCCTCCTGGGTGAATTAACTTGTTTTTCTTCCAGGGCTTTAAGGTGTGCCATTAAGTTGCTAGTGTATGCTCTCTCCAGTTTCTTTTTGGATGCACTTAGAGCTATGAGTTTTCCTCTTAGCACTGCTTTCATTGTGTCCCATAGATTTGGGTAGGTTGTACCTTCATTTTCATTGAATTCTAAAAAGTCTTTGATTTCTTTTTTTATTTCTTCCTTGACCAAGGTGTCATTGAGTAGAGTATTGTTCAGTTTCCATGTGTATGTGGGCTTTCTGTTGTTTTTGTTGTTATTGAAGACTACTCTTACTCCACGGTGGTCTGATAGGAAGCATGGGATTAGCTCAATCTTCTTGTATTTGTTGACATCTGTCTTGTGACCAATTATATGGTCAATTTTGGAGAAGGTACCATGCGGTGCTGAGAAAAAGGTATATTCTTTAGCTTTAGGATGAAATGTTATATATATATATATATATATATATATATATATATATATATATATATATATGTTAAATCCAATTGGTCCAAAGTTTCAATTAGTTTCACTGTGTCCCTGTTTAGTTTCTGCTTTCCTGATCGGTCCATTGAGGAGAGTGGAGTGTTGAGGTCCCCCACAATTATTGTGTTAGGTGTAAAGTGTGCTTTTTGCTTTAGTAAGGTTTCTCTTACAAAGAAGGGTGCCCTTGTATTTGGAGCATAAATGTTCAGTATTGAGAGCTCTTCTTGGTGGATTTTCCCTTTGACAAGCAAGAAGTGACCTTCTGAGTCTCTTTTGATGACTTTAGGTTGGAAGTCTATTTTATCTAATATTAGAATGGCTACCCCCGCTTGTTTCCTGAGACCATTTGCTTGTAAAATTGTCTTCCATCCTTTTACTCTAAGGCAGTGTTTGTCTTTAACACTGAGATGTGTTTCCTGTATGCAGCAAAATGTAGGGTCCTGTTTCTGTATCCAGTCTGTTAATCTATGTCTTTTTATTGGGGAATTGAGTCCATTGATATTAAGAGATATTAAGGAATGGTAATTATTTCCTCCAGACATTTTTGAAATTATTTTTATTATTTATTTATTTATTTATTTATTTATTTATATTTGAGAGGTTATCTTCTTTTGGGTTTGATGAGAGGAGGTTTCTATCTTGCTTCTTCCCGGGTGTAGTTTCCGTCCTTGTCTTGGTGTTTTCCCCCTATTATCCTTTGTAGGGCTGGATTTGTGGAAAGATATCTTGCAAATTTGGTTTTGTCATGGAATACCTTGATGTCTCCATCAGTGGCGATTGAGAGTTTTGCTGGGTAAAGTAGTTTTGGCTGAAGTTTGTGTTCTCTTAGGGTCTGCATGAGGTCTGCCCAGGATCTTCTAGCTTTCATGGACTCAGGTGAGAAGTCTGGTGTGATTCTGATAGGTTTTCCTTTATATGTTACTTGGCCTTTTTCTCTTGCTGCCTTTAGTATTCTTTCTTTGTTTATTACATTTGGAGTTTTGATTATTATGTGACGGGATGTATTTCTGTTCTGTTCCAGTCTGTTTGGGGTTCTATAGGCTTCTTGTATATTCATGGGCATCTCTCTCCTTAGGTTGGGGAAGTTTTCTTCCATAATTTTATAGAAGATATTAGCTGGCCCTTTAACTTGTAAATCTTCACTCTCGTCTATACCTATAATCCTTAGGTTTGGTCTTCTCATAGTGTCTTGGATTTCCTGGATGTTTTGGGTTACCACCTTTTTGCATTTAGTATTTTCTTTGACTGTTGAATCAATGGTTCCTATGGTATCTTCGGCTTCTGAGATTCTGTCTTCTATCTCTTGTATTCTATTGTTGATACATCTATGGCCCCTGATTTCTTCCCAAGGTTTTCTATCTCCAGTGTTGTCTCCCTCTGTGATTTCTTAGTTGTTTCTACTTCTGTTTTTAGTATCTGGATGGATGTGCTCAGATCTTTCGCTTGCTTGATTGTGTTTTCATGTATTTCTTTAATAGATTTTTGTGCTTCCTCTTTCATAGCTTCTACTTGTTGGCCCACGTTCTTCTGTAGTTCTTTAAGTGACTTTTGTCTTTCTTCCTTATTGTCTTCTTCTCTTTGATCCATCTTCTCCTGAATTTCTTGAAGTGATTTTTGTATTTGCCTCGTAAAGGCTTCTAACTTTTGATCCATTTTCTCCTCTATTTCTTTACGAGATTTTTCTATGTGTTCAGCTACCAGCATCTTGACCAGTGATTTTATATCCAAGTCTTGTTTTTCTGGTGTTTTGGGGTATCCAGGGCTTCCTGTTGTTGGAGAACTGGGTTCAGATGCTGTCATGTTGCCTTGATTTTTCTTAGTAATGTTCCTTCGTTTTCCTTTTGCCATCTGGTTATTTCTGGTGTTAGTTGGCCTTGTTGTCAGTGGCTGGTGTTTGAATCTCCTGTGAGGCTGGGCTCACCTGTTGTTTCTCTACTGGTGAATATGTGTGACTGCTGCTTTAAGGGATCATAAGCTTGCTGCCACCCATGCGATTGTAGCCCCTGATGGAGTCTGTCTACCTGGGCTTCTCCAGCTGTGTCCTGGTTGCAATCTGGAGGTCTGCCACCATTGCTGGTCCAGGAGCCGGCAAGCTGGTTGCTGCCCACTGCCTTGGTGCATGGCCAGAGGGCACAGGGAAGTCCCACAGAGCCTGGGCCTTTCCAGCTGTGTCCTGGTTGCAATATGGAGGCCCGCTGCTATTGCTGGTCCAGTGGCCGGCGAGCTGGTTGCAGACCTCAGCCTTGGTGCACGGCCAGAGGGCACGGGGAAGACCCACAGAGCCTAGGTGGAACTCGGCCTGCTTGGCTCCGAGAGCCTAGCAGATCCCCCTGTGAGGGTAGCCCTGGAAGGGGTGTTTACCTGGGCCTTTCCAGCTGTGTCCTGGTTGCAATATGGAGGCCCACCACTATTGCTCGTCCAGGGGCCAGCGAGCTGGTTGCAGACCTCAGCCTCTGTGCATGGCCAGAGGGTGCGGGGAGACCCACAGAGCCTGGGCCTTTCCAGCTGTGTCCTGATTGCTATCTCTGGCTTCTTATATTTTATATGTATTAAGTGTCCCTGAAATTTAACACTATGCATGTAAGTAACTCTAAAAGGTTTTTTTTCTGTGATTTTGAATAACTGCCTCTTTCATTTGGATTAGTTACAATTTAGCATTTAATAGTTATAATATTGGGTATAAATTTTAATTATATATATATGTGTACATATATACATATATATATGTATATATATATATATATATATATATATACACATATATATATATTATTTTTAACATTTGTGGTCTTGCTCAGTTCTCTTGGTTGAACATAGTAACCAAACACTATCCTGAATCTGTTGTTTTTAGTCCATATTAGTAATTCAGTACAAGATATTATGTTACTGCTGCTACCAGATTCTGAACTCATTCTCACAAGTTGGGGACACTGACAGAAACATGTTGCCTGTGTAGCCTGCTATGGCTAGCCAAGAGAGTCTTTTTTAAATCATATCCCCAAATAGACATTGATCCATTGCAATCACCTTTGAATGCACATTTCTCTTTTTTTGAACTTTCTACAGGTATGTGACCTGCCTGGATTTTCAGTTTATTGATGAGCCAATTGTTTAGACTGGTCAGAAAACCTTGATAAAGTCAACATAAATCGCATCTAATGTTGCTCTTCTATTTCTCAAACTGTCATTCTGTCACAGAAGCAAGATTAGATTGGCCAGACAGGACTTGATCTTTAGTAAGCCAGGCTGAGTTTTGCCTAGTATAATATTCTCCTCAGGGCATTAGACAATTGAGTTTCTAGTGTTTGCCAGGATGTCTGTGCTATCTGAAAGACTAGATTTCTAAACTATGAAAGATACTAGATATAATAGTTCTTTTTAAAATGGTGCATATTCCTTGTACATGGAACTGAGTTTCCAATAAACATTTTAATACAAGAATAAAATTTACTTTAAAAGTGTTCTCCAAATCCCTCTGTGTTTTCCATTTTTCCCTTTCCACTATTGGTTCTTTTCATTCCCTATAGGCAGTTTTACTATTCCTTTCATGATATGAGGGAGAGAGAGAGAGAGAGAGAGAGAGAGAGAGAGAGAGAAGACCGAGAGACAGAGAATGTGTGTTAATGCATATATATGAAATCCATGGAGGAAATACAAATAAGGGAAAACATGTTACTTGTCTTTCTAAAATGCAATCTAAATATGATAATTTCAATTTAAGTAATAGTTATGAAACCTGGAACAAATAGTACAGAAATTTAATTCTGTATCTAATACTCATGAGGACATTATTGCTATTGAGTTATTCTATTAGTGTTAACTGCAGGTTGTCTTCATAAATAGAGTTTTTTAGTAAGCACTATGTAGTTTTATCAATTCAAAATCATTCTTGAATTGTCACTAGACAAAAAGTTAATACTATTTTTTATTACAAATTTCAAATATCAAGTACCATCACTTAGTAGAACTTCCTATGCTTTTCCCATTGGTACCCCTCATTTTAGTATATAAAGAAAATTATATTTATTTTTGTAATATTTCAATTTAAGTGTTCTTTTGAAAAATCCACAATTTTCAGAAGGTTTTATTAGTTTTCTTTAAATTCTTAAACATTATATATAAATATATATATATATATATATATATATAATATATATATATATTATATATGTATTATATTTTGGTCATATTCATGCCCAATTCCTTTATCTAACTCCAACCCTCCATTTCAATGTATCTTCCATTTTCCTCCCTTGTTTGTTTTCAGCTTTATAACCCACAAAGGTTGATTAGTCTTGCCTATCTGGAGCTGTCAATTTCTTAGATGTATGTAATGCATTTTTATTAGACTTGTATCTCTGTACTTTCATCACCCTTCCAAACCTATTAACATTTCCTCTTTTCTAGAAATCTCTTTACCATGTTCTTTATGTTCTTTTTGTTCAATTTGGCTACTAACCAAAGTATTCATGGAATCAGGACAATCTGAGACCATGCCTTTGGAACTATCCATTAGCGCCTGGTGAGCTTACCAATTGTTATATATGAAGCAAAATAATTATGATATTGCTAAAAGAAATCCTAGTGGAAAACTCAAATAAAAAATTTTAAATCATACTAAGTGAGGTAACCCAGTCTCAAAAGAATACCCATGGTATGCACTCACTGATAAGTGGATATTAGCCTAGAATCGTGGGACACCAAAGACACAATTCACATACCAAATGATGTCTGAGAAGAAGGAAGGAGTGGACCCTGGTGCTGGAAAGGCTCAAAGCATCAGTGTAGGGGAATACCAGAACAGGGAAGTGGGAAAGGGTGGATGGGGGAACAGGGAGAGGGAAAAGGGCATGTGGGACCTTTGAGGGGTGGGGAACCAGGAAAAGAGAAATAAAATGTAAATATAGTATATATCCAATAAAAGAAATTTAAATCATTCTCATACAACACAATTTAAAATCATATTATTTTGATAATTACAAATCAAGACTTATCAATAACTAAATAGTTTTGTTTTTGTATATCTATATATGCAGGTAAACACTAATGAAATTGTATATTATATATACTGAATATCATATTGATATATATCATATGATATATATATATAAAATATCATATTAGTTGATATATTTTAAGCGATGTTTTTAGCCCTATTAGACATGATAGCATACACAGGAGAGTAGTCACATGTTCTGCAGTAAAAAGGCTTCATTTATGTAAGGTGATACAACATAAGTTAGTGCTGCCACAAATGACTCATGTGAAATACACATTTTATTTGATTTACTTTATTGGCAGGTGTACATTCCAAACCTCTACTGTTGCCAAAACTTTTCTAAACACTGCACTTACTTATTTGATCCTATATTAAATTATAATCCACAGTTTTTTAAGTATCTAGGCTCTATATCATGGTTTTTGAAGATTTGTTTCCTTTTCTTATTTTACTTTTTTAAATTTTCTATATTCTTTGTTTTCATTCTGAATGCTTTCCCCTTTCCCAGTCCCCCCCTACACACACCATATGTCCCATAAGTCCTCTTCCTTCCGCCCATTCCCCAATTACCCCCCCCCATTTCTCTGTTCTGGTACTCCCCTATAATACTGGATCAAGGCTTTTCAGGACCAGGGCCTTTTCCTTCCTTCTTCTTGGGAATCATATGATTGCCTAATTGTGTCTGGAGTATTCAGAGTTTCTGGGCTAATTAATATCCACTTATCAGTGATTGCATTTCATGTGTATTCTTTTGTGATTGGGATAGCTCACTTAGGATGATATTTTCCAGATCCAACCATTTGCCTACAAATTTCATGAATTCATTGTTTTTAATTGCTTAGTAGTATTCCATTGTATAAATATACCACATTTTCTGTATCCATTCCTCCATTGAGGGACATCTGGGTTCTTTCCAGCTTCTGGCTATTATAAATAATGCTGCTATGAACATAGTGGAGCATGTGTCCTTGTTGCCTGCAGGGGAATCCTCTGGGTATATGCCCAGGAGTGGTATGACAGGGTCCTCTGGAAGTGTCATGCCCAATTTTCTGAGGAACCACCAGACTGATTTCCATAGTGGTTGTACCATCTTGCAATCCCACCAGTGGTGGAGAAGTATTCCTCTTTCTCCACATCTATGCCAACACCTGCTGTCTCCTGAGTGTTTAGTCCAAACAACCCTGAGGATTTGTTTCCTAATACACATACCAATTAAATTATACTAAGCCTATGATATATCAATATGTCATTGTTATTCCTGTTATTTTTAGAAAACACTGTTGGGCAGATGTGTGAGCATCATCCTCCCACATTTAGTGGCTTTTTCTTTATGGTAGACATATAAGTTTGACTTATGAAAACAGTTACATTTTAAAAATTCTAACTTTATTAGCATGTATCTTATTTGAGTATCATCAGTGTTGCATTTAAGAATGTGATCTATAAACAGGGGGAGGGAAAAGGGCATATTGGACCGTTGGGGGACGGGGAACCAGGAAAAGGGAAATATAATGTAAATAAATATATCCCCACTTAAGCTCCCATCAGCAAGCCGGGAGGAGGCTTGAGTCTAGCCCAGCAGACCTGAGGAGGTAATTCAGGGCCCAGTGGTGGAAGCCTTCTCATTTCAACTTCCGGATCACAGACACACTCGGCGACAGCAGTGCCAAACTCCAGGCTCATAGGAGCTTCAAACACCAACTAGTAACAAAAAGACCAACTAATTCTAGAGATAAACAGATGGCAAAATGCAAACGTAGGAATGTTACTAACAGAAATCAAGGCAATATGGTAGCATCTGAAGCCAATTCTCCAACCACAGCAAGTCCTGGATACCCCAACACACCAGAAAAACAAGATTTGGATTTTAAAGCACTGGTCATGATGCTGCTAGAGGAACACAAAAAAGACATAAACAAATCTCTTAAAGAAATGCAGGGGAATATGAATAGGTTAGATGCCCTTACAATGGAAACACAAAAAATCATTTAAAGAGTTCCAGGAAAATATGAGTCAACAGACAGAAGCCAATAAAGAGGAAACAAAAAAATCACTTAAAGAAATGCAGGAGATATTGAGTCAACAGGCAGAAGTCATGAAATAGGAAACACAAAAATCTCTTAAAGAATTACCGGAAAACACAAACAAACAAATGAAAGAACTGAGCAAAACCATCAAGGATCTAAATACAGATGTAGAAACAACTAAGAAATCACAAAGGGAGAGAAATTTGGAGATAGAAAACCTTGGGAAGAAATCAGGGATCATAGATGCAAATATCAACAACAAAATACAAGAAATAGAAATAAGAATCTCAGATGCTGAAGATACCATAGAAACCATTGACTCCACAGTCAAAGAAAATGCAAACTGCCAAAAGCTTGTAACCCAAAACATCCAGGAAATCCAGGACACAATGAGAAGACCAAACCTAAGGATTATAGGTATAGATGAGAGTGAAGATCTACAACTTAAAGAGCCAGCAAATATCTTCAACAAAATTGTGGAAGAAAACTTCCCCAACCTAAAGAGAGAGATGCCCATGAATATACAAGAAGCCTACAGAACTCCAAACAGATTGGATCAGAACAGAAATACCTCCTGTCACATAGTAATCAAAACTCCAAAGTACTAAACAAAGAAAGAATATTAAAGGCAGTAAGAGAAAAAGAACAAGTAACATATAAAGGAAGACCTATAAGAATCACACCAGATTTCTCACCAGAGACCATGAAAGCTAGAAGATCCTGGGAAGATCTCATGCAGACTCTAAGAGAACACAAATGTCAGCCAAGACTACTATGCCCAGCAAAACTCTCAATCATCATAGACAGAGAAACAAAAATATTCCACGACAAAACCAAATTTACACAATATCTTTCCACAAACCCAGCCCTACAAAGGATAATAGGAGGAAAACTCCAATACAAGGGGGGAAACTACACCCTGGAAAAAGCAAGATAGTAACCTCCTTCCATCAAATTTAAAAGAAGATAACCACACAAATACAAAAATAACATCAAAAATGACAGGAAGTAATAATCACTATTCCTTAATATATCTTAACATCAATGGACTCAATTCCCCAATAAAAAGATATAGACTAACACACTGGATACAGAAACGGGACCCTACATTTTGCTGCATACTGGAAACACACCTCAGGGTCAATGACAAACACTACCTTAGAGTAAAAGTCTGGAAGACAATTTTACAGGCAAATGGTCTCAGGAAACAAGCTGGAGTAGCCATTCTAATATCAGATAAAATTGACATTCAATCAAAAGTTGTCAAAACAAACACAGAAGGACACTTGCTGATTAAGGGAAATATCCACCAAGGGTACTCATAATTCTGAATATCTATGCTCCAAATGCAAGGGCACCCTCATTCGTAAAAAAAAACTTTACTAAAGCTCAAAGCACACATTTCACCTAACACATTAATTGTGGGGGACCTCAACACTCTACTATCCTCAATGGACTGATCAGGAAAACAGAAACTAAACAGGGACACAGGGAAACTTATTGAAGCTCTGGACCAATTGGATTATATATATATATATATATATATATATATATATATATACATATATATATATATTATATATATATATACATATATTATCCTAAAGGAAAATAATATACCTTTTTCTCAGCACCTCATGACACCTTCTCCAAAATCGACCATATAATTGGTCACAAGACAGATCTCAACAAATATAAGAAGATCACACTAATCCCATGCCTCCTATCGGATCACCATGGAGAAAAAGTGGTCTTCAATAACAACAAAAGCACCAGAAAGCCCACATACACATGGAGGCTGAACAATATTCTACGAAATGATACCTTAGTCAAGGAAGAAATAAAAAAAAGAAATCAAAGACTTTCTAGAATTTAATGAAAATGAAGGCAAAACATACCCAAATCTATGGGACACAATGAAAGCAGTGCTAAGAGGAAAACTCATAGCCCTGAGTGTCTCCAAAAAGAAACAGGAAAGAGCATATACTAGCAACTTAACAGAAAACCTGAAAGCCTTGGAACAAAAAGAAGCTAATTCACCCAGGAGGAGTAGAAGACAGGAAATCATCAAACTCAGGGCTGAAATCAATCAAGTTGAAACAAAGAGAACCATACAAAGAATCAACAAAACCAGGAGCTGGTTCTTTGAGAAAATCAACAAGATAGATAAACCTTTAGCCAGACTAACCAAAGGGCACAGAGACATTATCCAAATTAAAAAAAAATAGAAATAAAAAGGGAGATATAACAACAGAAACTGAGGAAATTCAAAAAATCATTAGATCCTACTACAAAAGCCTATACTCAACACAACTGGAGAATCTGGAGGAAATGGACAATTTCCTAGACAGATACCAAATACCAAAATTAAATCAGAATCAAATGGATCAGCTAAACAGTCCCATAACTCCCAAAGAAATAGAAGGGTCATAGAAAGTAGTCCAACCAAAAAAAGCACAGGACCAGACAGTTTTAGTGCAGAATTCTATTAGACCTTCAAAGAAGACCTAATACCAATACTCTTCAAATTATTCCACAAAATAGAAACAGAAGCAACACTACCCAAATCATTTTATGAAGCCACAATTATGCTGATACCAAAACCACACAAAGATCCAACTAAGAAAGAGAACTTCAGACCAATTTCCCTTATGAACATCGATGCAAAAATACTCAATAAAATTCTTGCCACACGAATCCAAGAACACATCAAAAAGATCATTCACCATGATCTAGTAGTCTTCATCCTCGGGATGCAGGGATGGTTCAATACACAGAAATCCATCAATGTAATCCATGGTCATCTCATTGGATGCTGAAAAAGCATTTGACAAAATTCAGCATCCTTTCATGCTGAATTGTCTTGGAAAGAACAGGAATTCAAGGCCCATACCTAAGCATAGTAAAAGCAATTTACAGCAGACTAGTTGCCAACATAAAAGTAAATGGAGAGAAACTTGAAGCAATCCCACTAAAATCAAGGACTAGACAAGGCTGCCGCCTCTCACCATATATTTTCAATATAGTACATGAGGTACTAGCTAGAGCAATTTGACAACATAAGGAGGTCAAAGGGATACAAATTGGAAAGGAAGATGTCAAACTATCACTATTCCCTGATGATATGAGAGTATACATAAGTGACCCAAAAAAATCCACCAGAGAACTCCTATAGGTGATAAACAACTTCAGCAAGTTGGCTGGTTATAAAATCAATTCAAGCAAATTAGTAGCATTCCTATACTCAAAGGATAAGCAGACTGAGAAAGAAATTACAGAAATTACACCCTTCACAATAGCCACAAACAATATAAAGTACCTTGGTGTGACTCTAACAAAACAAGTGAAACATCTGTATGACAAGAACTTCAGGTCTCTGAAGAAGGAAATGGAAGAAGACCTCAGAAAATGGAAAAATCTTCCATGCTCGTGGGTTGGCAGGATTAATATAACTAAAATGGCAATCTTGCCAAAAGCAATATACAGATTCAATGCAATCCCCATCAAAATCCCAACTCAGATCTTCTTAGAGTTAGAAAGAGCAATTTTCAAAATCATCTGGAATAACAAAAAAAAAAAAGGATTGCTAAAACTATTATCAACAGTAAAAGAACTGGGTGAATCAGTAAACCAGACCTCAAGCAATACTACAGAGCAGTAGTGTTAAAAACTACATGGTGTTGGTACAGTGACAGGGAGGTGCATCAATGTAATAGGATTGAAGACCCAGAATTGAACCCACACATCTATGGCCACTTGATCTTCCACAAAGCTGAAAACATATAGTGGAAAAAAGATAGCCTTTTCAACAAATGGTGCTGGCTCAACTGGTGGTCAGCATGCAGAAGGATGAGAATTGATCCACTCTTATCTCCTTGCACTAAGCTCAACTCCAAGTGGATCAAGGACCTCCACATAAAACCAGACACACTGCAACTAATAGAAAAGAAACTGGGGAAGACCCTTTGAGGACATTGGCTCAGGGGGAAATTTCCTGAACAGAACACCAATAGCTTATGCTCTAAGATCAAGAATAGACAAATGGGACCTCATAAAATTACTAAGTTTCTGTAAGGCAAAAGACTCTGTCAAAAGGACAATTTGGCAACCAACAAATTGGGAAAAGATCTCCACCAACTCAACATCTGACAGAGGGCTAATATCCAATATATGCAAAGAACTCAAGAAGTTAGACTGCAGAAAAGCAAATAACCCTATCAAAAAATGGGGTACAGAGCTAAACAAAGACTTTTCACCTGAAGAATTTCAGATGGCTGAGAAGCACCTTAAGACATGTTCAACATCATTAGTCATTAGGGAAATGGAAATCAAAACAACCCTGAGATTTTACCTCACACCTGTCAGAATGGCCAACAAATGGTCTCAGGAAGCAAGGTGGAGTAGCTACTCTAATATCAGATAAAATTGACTTCCAACCTAAAGTCATCAAAAGAGACTCAGAAGGTCACTTTTTGCTGGCCAAAGGGAAAATCCACCAAGAAGAGCTCTCAACACTGAACATCTATGCTCCAATTGCAAGGGCACCCTCAATCGTAAAAGAAACCTTACTAAAGCTTAAAGCACACATTACACCTAACACAATAATTGTGGGTGACCTCAACACTCCACTCTCCTCAATGAACCGATCAGGAAAGCAGAAACTAAACAGGGACACAGTGAAACTAATTGAAACTTTGGACCAATTGGATTTAACAGATATATATATATAGAACATTTCATCCTAAAGCTAAAGAATATACCTTTCTCTCAGCACCGCATGGTACCTTCTCCAAAATAGATCATATAATTGGTCACAAGACAGATGTCAACAAATACAAGAAGATCGAGCTAATCCCATGCCTCCTATCAGATCACCATGGAGTAAGAGTGGTCTTCAATAGCAACAAAAACAACAGAAAGCCCACATACACATGGAAATTGAACAATACTCTACTCAATGACACCTTGGTTAAGAAAGAAATAAAAAAAGAAAAGACATTTTAGAATTCAATGAAATTGAAGGTACAACCTACCAAAATCTATGGGACACAATGAAAGCAGTGCTAAGAGGAAAACTCATAGCTCTAAGTGCATCCAAAAAGAAACTGGACGGAGCATACACTAGCAGCTTAACGGCACACCTTAAAGCCCTGGAAGAAAAAGAAGTTAATTCACCCAGGAGGAGTAGAAGACAAGAAATCATCAAACTCAGGGCTGAAATCAATCAAGTAGAAACAAAGAAACCATACAAAGAATCAACAAGACCAGGATCTGGTTCTTTGAGAAAATCAACAAGATAGATAAACCCTTAGCCAGACTAACCAAAGGACACAGAGACAGTATACAAATTAACAAAATTAGAAATGAAAAGGGAGACATAACAACAGAAACTGAGGAAATTCAAAAGATCATCAGATCCTACTACAAAGGTCTATACTCAAAACAACTGGAGAATCTTAGACAATATCCTAGACAGATACCAAATACCAAAATTTAATCAGCATCAAGTAGACCAGCTAAATAGTCCCATAACCCCTAAAGAAATAGAAGGGGTTATAGAAAGCCTCCCAACCAAAAAAGTACGGGACCAGATGGTTTTAGTGCAGAATTCTACCAGACCTTCAAAGAAGACTTAACACCAATACTTTTCAAACTATTCCACAAAATAGAGACGAAAGGGACACTGCCCAACTCATTCTTCGAAGCCACAATTACAGTAATACCTAAACCACAAGAAGATCCAACAAAGAAAGAGAACTACAGGCCAATTTCTCTTATGAATATCGATGCAAAAATACTAAATAAAATTCGTGCTAACCGAATCCAAGAGCACATCAAAATGATCATTCACCATTATCAAGTAGGCTTCATCCAGGGATGCAGGGATGGTTCAATATATGGAAATCAATCAATGTAATCCACTACATAAACAAACTAAAAGAAAAAAACCACATGGTCATCTCATTAGATGCTGAAAAATCATTCAACAAAATTCAGCATCCTTTCATGCTAAAAGTCTTGGAAAGAGCAGGAATTCTAGGCCCATACCTAAACATAGTAAAAGCAATCTACAGCAAACCAGTAGCCAACATCAAAATAAATGGAGAGAAACTTGAAGCAATCCCACTAAAATCAGGGACTAGACAAGGCTGCCCTCTCTCTCCATATCTTTTCAATATAGTACTTGAAGTTCTAGCGAGAACAATTAGACAACATAAGGAAGTCAAAGGGATACAAATTGGAAAGGAAGAAGTCAAACTATCATTATTTGCAGATGATATGATAGTTTACTTAAGCGACCCAAAAAGCTCCACCAGAGAACTTCTACAGCTGATAAACAACTTCAGCAAAGTGGCAGGTTATAAAATTAACTCAAGCAAATCAGTAGCCTTCTTGTACTCAAAGGACAAGCAGGCTGAGAAAGAAGTTAGGGAAATAACATCCTTCACAATAGACACAAACAACATAAAGTACCTTGGTGTAACTAACAAAACAAGCGAAAGATCTGTATGACAGAAACTTCAAGTCCTTGAAGAAAGAAATCGAAGAAGACCTCAGAAGATGGAAAAATATTTCTTGCTCCTGGATTGGCAGGATCAATATAGTAAAAATGGCCATCTTGCCAAAAGCAATATACAGATTCATTGTGATCCCCATAAAAATCCCAACTCACTTCTTCATAGATCTAGAAATAGCAATTCTCAAATTCATCTGGTGCAACAAAAAACCCAGGATAGCTAAAACTATTCTCAACAATAAAAGGACTTCTGGGGGAATCAATATCCCTGACCTCAAGCAGTACTACAGAGCAATTGTGTTAAAAACTGCATGGTATTGGTACAGCAACAGGCAAGTAGATCAATGGAATAGGATTGAAGACCCAGAAATTAACCCACAGACTTATGGTCACTTGATCTTTGATAAAGGAGCCACAACCATCCAGTGGAATACAGATAGCCTTTTCAACAAATGTTGCTGCTTCACCTGGAGGTCAACATGCAGAAGAATTTGAATTGACCCACTCTTATCTCTTTGCACTAAGATCAACTCCAAGTGGATCAAGGAACTCCACATAAAACCAGACACACTGAAACTATTAGAAAAGAAACTTGGGAAGACCCTGGAGGACATGGGCACAGGGGGAAAGTTTCTGAAGAGAACACCAATAGCTTATTCACTAAGATCAAGAATTCACAAATGGGACCTTATAAAATTACAAAGTTTCTGCAAGGCAAAGGACACTGTCAGAAGGACAAAACGGCAACCAACAAAGTGGGAAAAGATCTTTACCAACCCCGCATCCGATAGAGGGCTAATATCCAATATATACAAAGAACTCAAGAAGTTAGACCGCAAAGAACCAAATATCCCTATCAAAAAATGGGGTACAGAGCTAAACAAAGAATTTTCACCAGAAGAAATTCGGATGGCAGAGAAACACCTTAAGAGATGTTCAACATCATTAGTCATCATGGAAATGCACATCAAAACAACCCTGAGATTCCACCTCACACCAGTAAGAATGGCTAAGATTAAAAACTCAAGAGACAACAAGTGTTGGGGAGGATGTGGAGAAAGAGGAACACTCCTCCACTGTTGGTGGGATTGCAAAATGTTAAAAACGCTCTGGAAATCAGTTTGTCGGTTCCTCAGAAAATTGGGCATGTTACTTCCAGAGGACCCTGGCATAACACTCCTGGGCATATACCCAGAGGATTCCCCTGCATACAATAAAGACACATGCTCCACTATGTTTATAGCAGCCTTGGTTATAATAGCCAGAAATTGGAAGGAGCCCAAATATCCCTCAAAGGAGGAATGGATACAGAAAATGTGGTATATTTATACAATGGAATACTACTCAGCAATTAAAAATAATGAATTCATGGAATTTGTAGGTAAATGGTTAGACCTGGAAAATATCATCCTGAGTGAATTAACCCAATCACAAAAGAATACACATGAAATGCAATCACTGATAAGTGGATATTAATGAGCCCAAAAGCTCTGAATACTCAAGGCACAAATAGCAAGTCAAATGACTCCCAAGAAGAAGAAAGGAGAGGACCCTGGGCCTGTAAAGATTGGATCCAGTTTTGTAGAGAAACCGTGGGGGAGGGGGAATGATTGGGCATTAGTTGGGGGGGAGAAGAATTATGGGACATATGGTGGGGGGAACTGGGAAAGAGGAAAGCCTTTGGAATGTAAACATAGGATATAGAAAATAAAAATTAAAAAAAAAGATTCATGTATAGTGCCAACTCATAAAACAAGGAAAAGCATTTCTTGGGAAGGTAGATGATAGGAACCAGTCAGTATCTGGAACTAGAAGGATCCAGTCAGTATCTGGAACTAGAAACGCATATTTGTAAACACATTCCATTTCTAATAAAGAATTGTATCCAAAAAAAAAAAAAGAATTGTGGGAAGTGGTGGCCAGGAGAGGACAGTAAGTGGGATGTAAAGTAAATAAGTAAAAAAATTAAATAAGTAAAAATTTAAAAAGTATGTGATCTATATATGCGACAAGCCTAGTATTCATACTGAAGTTTAATAAATACTTGCACCTCAAGTAAAACGTTCTGGCATTTAGAGAATTTTATGAATTTTACCAAGGTATCCCACTAAATTTCTCTTTGCACAGAGAAATACCATATAGTATCTCTGAAATGTTACACTATTTTAATGGTTGAAAATTGATTTTTGTGGATTATATATTCATAGATTGATTTCAAGATTTAGATTCACCATGTCTTTCCTTGGTATTCCATATTCTATGCACTTGGGTGCTTAAATTTTGTGATATTATTTCCATTATAGTTGCCTTTTATAAGTGAAAGCTGACCTTTCCAAGAATATTCCCAGTTTCCTTAATAATATTAAGACACACAATGTTTGTGACTTTAAAGAAAACTTAAAAACTGAAATATGATACCTCAGTTGATGTATGAGGAGGAGACATGACCTCTGACTTATAAAGATTGAAGTATACCCATAAAGATTGACAAAATAACACATAAATGTGTTATTCATGGAAGTATTTTCATCAAAATCAATAGTTTAAATGAAACTATCATAAAGTTAGTTTAGCTTTCTAACTCCTAACTCATTACAAATAAAGGCAGGGGGCGGGGGGGGCCCCATAGTGCAGGATTTAAGATTGTTTAGAGGGAAAACCAGAAAAGTAACAAGATTACATCAGCTCAATCAAAGTTATGTCTATTTGGTCTTGAAGGTTAGAGTTAGAACTTATGTTTTCTTCTGAAGATATATTATGAATCTCACACTAGGATTAGTGTGAACTATGAACTATTAATTTAGCAAGGTTTTCAAAAGTTATTGTATCATGTTAGGAAAAATATTTCTTGGCTTACCAAAAAGAATGCAGCCTGGTTCTTATTCCTTACTAATTAAATTAGAAAAACTTTAAATTGATTTTTATGAAATATTTACATGAATATTTATATATTTATACTGTACATTTGGTCCGTACAATATGCCATATAATAATAAATGAATAGTTCTTCCACTTCCATTTATTATCACTAATTCTGTGTTTGAATTTATTATGCCACTGTTGAATTCTGATTCAACTGTATTAGTAAGGAATTATAAATTAAGATAAATATAAACCTCAGAGGATAAATAGCCCTAGTATAGTAGTTAAAAAATTCTCCAGTGTTCTGGGAATATAATTGGATAATCATTATAGAAGTCATTACTAAGGCCACTGGCTCTCTGTAAGAAAATTATGTACAAAAACAAACTATTGGTACTTACTGTAGGAAACATGTATTTTGCTGGTGCATTAGAGTTTGGGCTTTTAAAATGCTTAAGGATTTGATAAGACACAGCTCCTGGGCATATACTCAAAAGATGCTCCAACATATAATAAGGACACATGCTCTACTATGTTTATAGCAGTCTGATTTATAATAGCCAGAAGGTGGAAAGAACCCAGATATCCTTCAACAGACGAATGGATCAGAAAGTGTGGCAGACTTGCAAAATGGAGTACTACTCAGCTATTAAAAACAACGAATTCATGAAATTCTTAAGCAAATGGATGGAACTGGAGAATGTCATCCTGAGTGAGGCAACCCAGTCACAAAAGAACACACATGTTATGAACTCACTGATAAGTGTATATTAGCCCAAAAGCTCAGAAGAAACAAGATACAATTCACAGACCACATGAAGGTAAAGAAGAAGGAAGACCAAAGTATGGGTGCTTTGGTTTTTCTGCGAAAGGGAACAAAAAGATTATTTTTATTAAATTTTATAAAAGATAATGCACTTATATTTCTAAGGAAAATGTGAGATTGTTACCACACTAGCTACATGCCCATTGAGCCCAGTTCCCCCTTTCTTTTTCTTTTTTTTTTTTTTTTGTTGTTGTTGTTTGGTTTTGATTTTGCTTTTTGTTTTTTCAAGACAGAGTTTCTCTGTGTAGCCCTGGTTGTCCTGGAACTCACTTTGCAGACCAGGCTGGCCTCGAACTCAGAAATCCGCCTGCCTCTGCCTCCCAAGTGCTGGGATTAAAGGCATGCGCCACCACCGCCCAGCTGTTGTTGTTTTAAGTCACCACATTTATTTTTTTTGTGTGTGTATGTATATATGTATATATGTATATATGTATATATGTATATAGATAGATAGATATAGATATAGATATAGATATAGATATAGATATAGATATAGATATAGATATAGATATAGATATAGATATAGATATAGATATATAAGCATGATTTGGTAATCATAATTTTTTATTTTCTATATTCTTTGTTTACATACCAAATGACTTCCCCTTTCCTAGTTCCCCTCTCCCCATAAATCCTATCAGCCCTCTTCCCTCTCCCCATTCCCCAATCAAACCCCTCCCACTCCTGTCCTGTCCTGGTAATCCCCTACATTGCTGCATCAAGCCTTCCCAGGACCAGGGCCCTCTCGTTCCTTCTTTTTGGCAATCATTTGATATGTGAATTGTGTCTTGAGTATCCAGAGCTTCTGTGCTAATATCCACTTATCAGTGACTGCATTCCATGTGTCTTCTGTTGTGATTTGGTTATCTCACTTAGGATGATATTTTCCAGTTGCAACCATTTGCCTAAGAGTTTCATGAATTCATTGTTTTTAATGGCTGAATTGTACTCCATTGTGTATATATACACCACATTTTCTGTATCCAATCCTCCATTGAGAGACATCTGGGGTCTTTCCAACATCTGACTATTATAAATAAGGCTGCTATGAGCATAGTGGAGCATGTGTACTTATTGGATGCTGGGGAATCTTCTGGGTATATGCCCTGGAGTTGTACAACAGGGTCCTCCAGAAGTGTCATGCTCAGTTTTTTGAGGAACCACCAGACTGATTTCCAGAGTGGTTGTACCAGCTTGCAATCCCACCAGCAGTGGAGGAGTGTTCCTCTTTCTCTGCATCCTTGCCAACACCTGCTGTCTCCTGAGTTTTTAATCTTAGCCATTCTGACTGGTGTGTGGTGAAATCTCAGGGTTGTTTTGATTTGCATTTCCCTAATGACTAATGATGTTGAACATTTCTTAAGGTGCTTCTCAGCCATCCAAAGTTCTTCAGGTGAAAAGTCTTTGTTTAGCTCTGTTCCCCATTTGTTAATAGGGTTATTTGGTTCTCTGGAGTCTAACTTCTTGAGTTCTTTGTATATATTGGATATGAGCAATTGTCAAATTCATCTGGAATAACAAAAACCCCAGGATAGCTAAAACTATTCTCAACAGTATAAGAACTTCTGGGGGAATCAGTATCCCAGACCTTAAGCAGCACTACAGAGCAATACTGTTAAAAACTACATGGTATTGGTACACTGACAGGCAGGTAGATCAATGAAATATAACTGAAGACCCAGAAATGAACCCACACACCTATTGTCACTTGATAGTTGACCAAGGACCTGAAACCATCCAGTGGAAATAAGATAGCCCTTTCAACAAATGGTGCTGGTTCAACTGGATGTCAGCATGCAGAAGAATGTAAATCAACCCTTCCTTATCTCCTTGTACTAAGCTCAAGTCCAAATAGATCAAGGACCTCCACATAAAACCAGAAACACTGAAACTAGTAGAAAAGTAACGGGGAGAAAATTGAGCACAAGGGCACAGGGGAAAAGTTCCTGAACCAATAGCTTATGCTCTAAGATCAAGAATTGACAAATGGGACCTCATAAAATTACAAAGTTTCTCTAAGGCAAAGGACACTGTCAATCAGACAAAATGGCAACCAACAAATTGGGAAAACATACTCACAGTTCCCCCTTTGTAATGCATTTTCATAATTGTTGAGCTTTTCTAGTTAAGTCAGAAATAGTTGAAAGTGCCTTCTCTCCACGATCATCATAATATCCTAATATTTATATTACATAGCTTACAGAAATAAATAAACCCCCAGAAATGCTTTAAAACTAAGCTGCATGTAAATCATATTTACTGAGTGAAAATTTATTTATTCAGATCGTCAAAGTTTGCATTAAACAGCATCTATGAAAAATATATACCTCATTATAAAAACAGACTATAGCTGTCCTTCTATCTAGTTCTTAGATTTCTTCCCTCTGCCAAGAAATAATCAGTGGATTAACAGTACATTACCATAGCCAGAAAATCTGCTCCCATAAAAGACTGAGCACATAGATAAAAGGAATCATTTTCCTTATGCAGATTCTAAAGTAAACTTGCATGCTTTAATGAAAGTATTTTTTCCTCAGTAGGAGTAGAAAATACTTTGAAATACTATTATCATATTTCTTAATCAAATTTAAATGCTTTAAATATAGACATTTTCTAAAGAGTAAGTTAGAATAATGTATTAAAGGAAACTATTTAAGAATCAAGGCTGTACAGGAAAGTGGTTGTTTTGTATATTTTGTTGTTTTTTTTTTCATTTTGTTTTGTACAGCTGTATTGTTCTGGAACCAATATTTTTTTCTGACTATACTGCCATAGAGTTTTCTCACAAACATGTTTGAGAATCTCTTGTAAAAATCACACATGTATTACTCAGAGTAATAGTTAAGGAACCATAAGGAGGGAAAATTCACTGGTTTAATGTAATACTGTCAAGGCAAATTACCATCATACACAACACTGGGGCAGAATTAATAATTTTTGGATTGTCATGTTAAAAGAAAAAAACATGTATTATTTAGAAAATCTTTGAGTGTGTCAGTTGAATGACTGCCAATTTAACAGAAGCAGGAAGATGCTATTCAAGTTGAAAGAAAATTTGTAGGCAAAAATCCATATTGTGACCTTTCAGATTCTATACTTACCATGAACATTTAGGTATTACATGGTCAGCATCTTGAATTTCAAGTGTATAAAATCTCAAAAGCAGTAGATCATTTATTCTACAAAGGAAAATAAAAAAAACTGTCTAATCTGTTATTTTTGTTTTAGATTAAAGATGATACGATGAAAAAGAATTATTTTTCATTTTTATGGTGCTATACATGTTTCAGAAAGTTTTTGGAGTTATTAGAGTATGTATTATTTTTGAACATTTAACCTACAACGTTTGTTCTTAGCTGTTCTGCATTCAACAAACATAAGGAAACATTTTGTATTATTGCTTTAAGTAAACTGTTTAGAAGGTTTTTCATTACTAATATAAGATGTAAATAAGACAGTAAATATGTGAACATTTTAAATAATGTTAGCAATTAAGAAAAAATTAAGCCTAAATGTGGCAAGTTTTCGTAAACTACTGACTAACATCTTATGCTTTGTTGCATCCCCAAAATTTCAATATCACTAAATTAATATGACTTGCCAGAGAAGTTATCTAAAGTCTTTTGCTGTATTTTAATTTATGTTATAGCTGATAAACAAAATGTTATATATCCAGGCAATCAGGTAAAATCAATAGTAATTAGAATAGAAACAGAAAATCAGATTTAGGATGTCATCACTGTCATATAATGTTGTGCAGAAGTTGAATTGCTGAAGAGTTGGGTCCATTAATACTGGCTTTGAAGGAAAACAACATTCTTATGTGTTTCTCACTGTAAATAATGAAAAAGAGAAAGTTACAGAATAAATTCCATCTATGATTTGTAGGCCCCTTGCCTTTCTCTGGAGAAATATACAAATAGTTTGACATGTAAAGCTTTTATGGTTCCTTTGTTAAGTTCTGTTTTTTGTTTGTTTGTTTGTTTGTTTGTTTGTTAAAGACAGGTTTTCTCTGTATAGCCCTGGCTGTCCTGGGACTCACTCTATAGACCAGGCTGGCCTCAAACTAAGAAATCCACCTGCCTCTGCCTCCCAAGTGTTGGGACTTAAGGAGTGTGCCACCACTGCCCAGCTCTTTTGTTAAATTCTTGTGTGTTGTATATCCCATGTAACACTTACCTAGGGGTAACATCACTTTATACTTTTTCAATAGTAAAATTGCTATTGTTACTTGCTATATATGTTTCCAAATCTAAAATAAGTTAAAAAAAACTGATAATACCCTCCCCCAAATTACAATTTTAGCCTACATGTAAAATGACCTGTGTTCTAAAGTCTCACTTTTGCAAAATCCAATGTCTTTTGATGATGTTTTCTGAATTTTTACCAAGTTCCTTTCATTTCCTCATGGCAAATGTCCATTATTAGACTTCTCATGTCATTTAAGAATACTGATAAATTAATAAGTTTTAATTCCATATACTTCAGTAATATTCTTAATGTTTCTGGACGGGAGGAATGGAGGGAGAGATGGAAGGAGGGAGTGAGAGAAAAATAGACACACAGAAATGGGGGTAGGGTGGGGAAGAGAACTCACAGGTATTTGAGTTCAAAGGCATTTTTATTTCCATAACAATTTTTACAATATAGTCGGGGAAATATTTCTCTTTTTTCTAGGCAATGTGTTCCTGGTTAGCTCTTCTTTAGATGGCATCATCTACTCTTCATCTCACTTTCTGTAGTATGTGTGCTGGTTATAGATAACTCATTTTAGACAACTGACTAGATGGAAGTACTGCCTTCATAAAGAAACAAGAAGTTCCAGGATGTTTTGATAAGATATATCAAGGGAGTGCTTTCAAGTAAATCAGGAAATTGTTGAGACTGAAAACAGATTCTAGATGGTAGGAGATGAAGAACCACCTCACAAATACATAAATGTGAGGCTATAACCCATGATAGTACTGTATTGTAACTTAACTATTTCCATGTTGAAAGAATTACTTTTGTATCATATGATTAAAACAAACTATTAGGAAATATTCTTTTTACATATACTTCTTAAATTTTAAGAAGTAACAATGCTGGTAGGATTTTATTGTCAATTATTCATTTTCTTCCAGAAGTTGATTATATTGAAAATCAATGTGTAATAGGAAACACTGAATTGATATGTGATGCTTCCTAAGAATAAAAATTAAAGAAATGGGTCCTGGTTTTAAACTATGTTCTACAGGATACATTAATATATTGAACATACCAGTATTTATGAAATAGTAAAAACTTAATTGAGTTTAATACTTAATTGGTTTGCTTATGGAATGAGAAGTAATTACATTCATTTTTCTTCAGTTTGTATGTGCTTTTGTTTTTATGTTATGTAGAATAGAGTAGGATGACTAGAAACTGCAAAACTTTTTGATTACGTGAGTCTGACTTTCAATAAGAAAACTACAAATAATAAATATGAAGAAAACAACAAAAGGAAAGGAACTCTGTAATTCAGCCATTCAGTGGTGCTTCAAGGTATAGTGTTGTCCAAATGCACTAATGTTAAAATTAATTGTACACATTCATTGAAGGATATATTAATTTTACTTCAACCACTGTAAATACTGCATGAGTAAGTTTATTTATCTAGTTTGCAATCTTCCTTGCACTCTAAAATGAGCACTGTATTTTAATGGCAAAAACCTGCCATTGTCTTACTGAATCAGAATTACCTATTTGCAAGTGATCTATTTTTGCATGTAAACTTTGTTGTGCTAAATTTAATTAAAAGTAAAAGAACATATTTTTATATAACACAACCAAGTAATAGAGAAGAACTTTGAAGTTTCCAGTTATGTTTATAAAGGAACTATGTGTGACATACAAAAAAAAAAAAGACAAAGCAAATGTGATACACCCCAAACCACCTAGAATGAAGCATATATTACATGTGTATCACTTTGTTGATCTTTTGAAAATTTATAGTCTCTGAGTACAGAGGTCTAAATCTTCAAAGCCTAAAAGATATAGGGTCAGCATGAACTAATCTTCATTCTACCCCTCCCCAACATCTTCTTACAGCAGCACTAATGGAAATGTATTTTGTTTAATGACTCTGAAATCCTGTTTGTAATTAGATGTGGGAATTGGTCTTACTTTGTAACAGATGATACTGGAATAATAATATGAGAGATGCTACACTGAGACTACTATCTTCCTAAATCTATATCATTTTTCATTTTATTGACAGGAGATGTGTGCAAAGAACAAAGAAATTGATTTTTTCTTTTAAAAAAAAGGAAAGTAGGATCTGATAAAAAGAACTACTAATCCAAATATTTTAGTATTGCTTCCAATATATTGCAGTGGTAAAAGAAAGAGCATGATCCTTATATTTTAATCTTAGGAAGCAAGGATTTTAATTTTGTTTCTTTATTTTGGTAATGATCTTTGAATATTATTGCAAAGACTAGGTTGAGAAGTTTAATTAAGTGACAGAGATCATATCATTAAAAGATATTAGTATGGATACACAATTAATATTGCATTTTAAAGAAATAGTTTCTGTTCAAAAAGTTTAAAGAGTAGTCAAGTTAAGTGCAACAGCTGTTCGGTATCATGTTTCATGGTCTTCATTATCGATAAACAATACTTCACACATTATTCTGGCGAACTGGATACTGATGAACTCTAGGGGCCACAAAAAGTAGAGTTTAATGAACATATGAATCTCATGGATAAGTTTTACTCTCTGTTTCAAACACATGTTTTGCTACCTTCAACTGGAGGACTGGTGTTTTCATGTTTGGACAGTCCCTGTGGGAAGATTATGAAAATATATACTTAATAGCATTTCATTTTGTTAATTCATGTTTTAATTTAATGTGTGTGGGTGTTGTGCCTGAGTATATAAATATGCACCATGTACATGTCCAGTACTCATGGAAGCTGGAAGATGTCATCAAATCTCCTGGAACTGACAATCATGAGAATCCATATGGGTGCTGGGAATTGAACCTGTATACTCTGGAAGATCAGCATGTAGGGATATTCCTTCCAGCTTAGTATTTGGCATTTAATGCAGTATTTCCTTTTCTTTTGTATTGGATGTTTTCTTTATTTACATTTCAAATATAAATCTTTTTCTGGTTTCCCTCTCCCAGAGACCCCCCATCCCATCCTCTGTCCCCCTGCTTCTGTGAGCATATTCCTCCACCAACCCCACTCCCACCTCCCCACCCTTGATTCCCTTACACTGGGGCATCTATCAAGACTTAATAGGACTAAGGACCTCTTCTCCCATTGATGCCTGACAAGGAAATCCTCTGCTACATATGCAGCTGGAGCCTTGAATACTCCTTGGTTGGTAGCTTAGTCCCTGGGAGTTCTGGGGTGGGTGGGTGGATGTCTGGTTGTTTGATAATTGTTGTTTGTCCTATGAGGTTGCAAACCTCCTTAGCTCCTTCAGTCCTTTCTCTAACTCCTCCACTGGGGACCCCACGCTCAGCCCAATGGTTGGCTGTGAGCATCTGCCTCTATGTGTAAGGCTCTGGCAGGGCCTCTCAGGAGACAGCCATAGCAAGTTCCTTTCAGCAAGCACTTCTTGGCATCCACAATAGTGTTGACTGTATTATGGGATGGATCCCCAGGTGGGACAGTCTCTGGATGACCTTTCTTTCAGTCTCTGCTCCACACTTTGTCTCCATTTTTACTCCTGTGAATATTTTGTTCCCCTTGTAAGAAGGACCAAAGCACCCACACTTCGGTCTTTCTTCTTCTTGAGCTTCATATGGTCTGTAAGTTGGATCTTGGATATTCTGAGCTTTTGGGCTAATGTCTACTTATCAGTGAGTGCATACCATGTGTGTTCTTTTGTGATTGGGTTACCTCACTTAGGATGATATTTTCCAGTTCCAACCATTTATTTGCCTATGAATGTATTTCATTTTCTATGCAACAGGATTAGCTGGACTTAGTAGATAGAAATCGTGGCCAAAGAGAAAAAATAATTTGTTGCTCATTTCCTTGATGTTTCACATTTGTTTATTTCTTTAATTTCCAAGTAGTTTTACATATGTTTACTTCCTTTAATTAAAATCCTCCCTCAAAGGAGGAATGGAAACAGAAAATGTGGTATATTTATACAATGGAATACTACTCAGCAATTAAAAATAATGAATTCATGCAATTTGTAGCTAAATGGTTAGACCTGGAAAATATCATCCTAAGTGAGTTAACCCAATCACAAAAGAATATACATGAAATTCAATCACTGATAAGTGGATATTAATGAGCCCAGAAGCCCTAAATACTCAAGGCACAATTAGCAAGTCAAATGATTCCCAAGAAGAAGAAAGGAGAGGACACTGGGCCTGAAAAGATTGGATCCAGTTTTATAAACCCAGAACAGAGAAATTGTGGGAGGGATGATTGGGGAATGGTTGGGGGGGAGAGGAATTATGGGATGTATGGTGGGGGGGAACTGGGAAAGGGGAAAGCCTTTGGAATGTAAACATAGAATATAGAAAATAAAAATAAAAAAAAAAATCCTGTCTGGTAAATAGAGCAAGTGCTACTTTGGGTAGTAGAAAATAGCAGAAAAATTTAATTGATGAAGTTATAGAAGACACTGAGTACGTAGTCAAGTGCATGACAGTTTACTACAAAACCCAGATACTTACATTATAACTTAAAACTCATTGAGAAGAAATTAAATTGAGAATACATGGTTCTATCAATATGTAAGTTAACAGATTTTGCTGACATTTTAAGGGGTTAGAACATGCCATAATTAGAATAGCAATGTTGTCACCTGTGGATTCATGCAACTGTTCACGTTACAAAGCCCATATGGTAGATCTCAATTTGATGATACTGAATTGGATCTTTCATTTTTTTAAATTTTATTTATTTATTTATTTATTTGTTTGTTTTATTTATTTTGGTTGGTTGGTTGGTTGGTTTTTGTTTTGTTGGGTTTTTTTTGGTTTTTTTTTTTTTTGGTTTTTTGTTTTGTTTTGTTTTGTTTTTTTTGCGTTTTTCGAGACAGGGTTTCTCTGTATATCCCTGGCTGTCCTGGAACTCACTCTGTAGAGCAGGCTGGCCTCGAACCCAGAAATCTGCCTGCCTCTGCCTCCCAAGTGCTGAGATTAAAGGCATGTGCCACCAATGCTGGGCCGGTTCTTTCATTTGAAGTGATAACTAGCATTGTTATTTTTGTATTGCATTTTTATTAATTAAGTTACTTGTTTATTTACCATTGCAATTGCAACTTCCCCTCCCTTCTCTCCTCTGTCATTCACTCTCACCTCCCTTCCTCCTTCATGAAAAAATGAAGCTACTGTAATTTCTCTACCTTTCCTTGTAAAAAAAAATTCAAAAATCTTATCGGTGATAAAGGAAAATTTAAAACTTTTTGTTTCATAAAATTAAAACAAGACAGATGTAATTTGTCTCATCTGTTACATTGTATTTCAAACATCAAAATACTTATTGTGGAGGATTTCATTAGAATTTCTTTTATTTTTTCTATTAAATATCTTTAATCTTCGTGTACAGTTTTGTAGAATTAAGGGATAACAGAATGAACTGATGTAAGTGCTGATTCATTCTGATGCTAGGAAAACATAATTTAAGAAATCATGAGTTTTTAAAATTTTTCCTTAGAATTATTAGTCTAGAGGAGTGTTTTTCATCAAAATATCATAGTAAATATACCAATGATATAGATCAATGTCAACAGATAATTTTAGCACTGGCATAGATTACCTATCATTAAAATTTTGTTGAATGCTATTTGTAATTTGTGCGATGTTGTATGTATAATATGGAGAAACATTCCATTTATTATATTATATAACATACTACAATGTTTGCTGTGCCTTTTCAATTTACAAAGATCAAAAGACAAAAGTTGAATGTTTTTGCAAAGTTCAAAATATGTTATTTTCTAAATGCCTTACAGGTGATTATATGTAGAGATAAAGACTTTTTTTTTTTAATTTTTATTTTCTATGTTCTATGTTTACATTCAAAAGGCTTTCCCCTTTCCCAGTTCCCACCCACCATAGTTCCCATAGTTCCTCTCCCCCCCAACTGTTCCCCAATCATTCCCCTCCCCCCTCGGTTTCTTTACTAAACTGGATGCAATCTTTACAGGCCCAGGGTCCTCTCCTTTCTTCTTCTTGGGAATCATTTGACTTGCTATTTGTGTCTTGAGTATTTAGTGCTTCTGGGCTCATTAATATCCACTTATCAGTGATTGCATTCCATGTGCATTCTTTTGTGATTGGGTTAATTCACTCAGGATGATATTTTCCAGGTCTAACCATTTACCTACAAATTGCATGAATTCATTATTTTTAATTGCTGAGTAGTATTCCATTGTATAAATATACCACATTTTCTGTATCCATTCCTCCTTTGAGGGATATTTGGGCTCCTTCCAATTTCTGGCTATTATAAACAAGGCTGCTATAAACATAGTGGAGCATGTGTCCTTATTGCATGCAGGGGAATCCTCTGGGTATATGCCCAGGAGTGGTATGCCAGGGTCCTCTGGAAGTGACATGCCCAATTTTCTGAGGAACCGCCAAACTGATTTCCGAGATAAAGACTTTTAATGAAAAAAGATCTCTGATAGTTTGACTTTAGAAATGAAAGGAAATATTCAGTGCATTACTATGATTCTACTCTAGAGTCAGTCACAGTAGTCCTTACAAATGTGAACACTTTAAACTTGAATGGTAAACTGTGTCCAAAAAGGAATACTGGTATAGAGAAAGTTTCATACTCACAAAAAGCTTATTGTATCATACATTATTTGAGTATATTTCAAACAACTAACATCACTAAAGGGCAAAATACTTTGATATACCACTGATAGTTTTCATAGAAAGTGTCAGGGACAAGGCTGGACGGTAATATTTGGTATATTGTCAATAAGTATAAAGCCAGATGGAATTGGAATAAATTCCAACTCAAGAAATTCAAAGAACAAATCTCGAGTAATGGCTGAATGAAGTTGTTTGTTGTTTCAAATATGTCAAAAGTCTAAACACTGAATATAAAAGAAGTTTAAATAATATTAAGAAACATTTGATTACAATATTCAACAAAATTGGCAAAGTGAAATAAACAATTGCAGACATAAATATTTCTCTATCCACTTGGTTAACCATCCAGAAAGTCATATGTATTAATAGAACTCAGTACATAAAAATCATAAATTACAATAGACTAGTAATAATGTAATATAAGTTAGAAATGAATCAGAACTAAAGCTATTCTAGTACCAAAACAAAAAAAAGAATGTGAATTGTATTTTAATTTAGGTATTAAAATATCATTAAAATAATCATTTTTATATGTTATTATCATTATATTGCTCAAATTACCCAAAAAATGTAACACATAGCTCCTTTATATAAATGTAAATACAACAAAGCAAAAAAAGTATCATATTCTTATACTTGTGTTCACATTTTTTAAATATATATATATATATATATGTGTGTGTGTGTGTGTGTGTGTGTGTGTGTTTGTGTGTGCATGTGTGTGGGTGTGTTGCTCAGTCTATATGTGTGTATGATGCTTCTTTTATATATGATCTCTGGACTGACCATTTGGTATTTGACAAATATCTTTGGGGAAGACTATATTTCCAACCCTCAGCATCCTTTGATTGCAGTTTCCTGTTTGGAGTTGAGGTCTACTTGGCTTTTTCAAAATCATTTGGCACAGATATTAGTGTTGATCATGTTTAGCTCATGTTTAGTTGGTCATCTTGGTGTGACTTTTAAATGTAGCTTGTGATGTTGCTGAGAGACATAATCATCTACCAAACTCTCTAAACTTCTGCCCCTTAAAATCATTCTGTACTCTTTTGGAGTCTTAGGTACTGAAGTATTTTATCAATTTGTCTATTAAACTGGACTCCAAACTCTACATTTTAATTGGTTGTGATTTAAGTAGTAGTTTCCATATACTGTAAAGATAAGTCTCATTGACTAGAAGTGAAAACTACACTAAGTGGTGGGTGTAAGAACAAATAGATTGTTGTTAGGGATTATGGGGATTCAGTTAAGTAGTAGCTGGAGGTTCTCCTCCAAGCTCCCTGACTTCACTGGCACTAAAGCTAGGTTTCCAGTAGTGGGCATGATTATCCTCTTGTTGAGGGGCCTTAAGTGTAGAGCCTTTAGTTATTACTGAGCTATGCATGCCACTAATATCTCAAGAGTGTTATTGTGCATTGCTGGTAGTTCATAGGCATCATAGCTGGACATGACTGTTGATGGCCTCCTTGCTTTGGAAGCTTAATGTGCCTTGGGGTCTATGAAAGCCATTACTCAGAAAGTAGGCATTTGTGTTATTTCCAGGTTAGGACCACCTGGATCCCTATGTCTACAATGCATAGTGGCTTCAACATTAAGGGCTTATCGCCAAAAACTGAGGACAAACAAGTACAATAGCAATAGTCTGTATGTTTTGGGAGTCTTTTGGGCATCCCCAACCAACAAACAGCCCAAAACAGGGCTTACTACACCTAGTGTTGCTGTTTTTGTTAGGTGGTCCTTGGTTCTTTAGGAAAGCCCCACCAGCCCATATGAGAAAAATTCTTTAAAGATATGTATGTGCATTTGCAAACAGAATTATATATAGTGTAATTTTTAAGTTAAATAGTTAGTGTGAGTATTCATTATGACATTTTAAATGTTAAATTTCTATGCCTAGAGGAAAACTGAGGACGCCAAAGAATCTAATCCAGATTTGTTGTTCATATTTTCCTCTAGGTTCCATATCCATCCTGGAAAGGCTAAACTTCCCTCTTTTTCATTTATGAACAGGAAAATGTTTCAGAGATAATTTCTCCTCTAAGAGCTAGCAGTATGAGTTTGACTTTCACCTGTGTGGTTTTCAGGGGGTTTTAGTTTTAAAATGGAAATAGAAATTTTCCTTCCAGGTGAAATATACTATGGTGCTATAAGTAACATGTGTAATTTAATAATTCTCAGTTATTTATACATGAAGGAATAAGGTAAAGATGACATAGCTATCTAAGTCACATTAGATCAGTGTCAGTGCTGTGGACATATTTGGTACAGATAGAACTGCTGGCAAGATTAATAATGGGACAAGATGTTTTAATGAGATATTTTACAATCTAAATACTTTATGTACATTAGCTTTAATTTGAATTGTTTGTCTTGTTGAAAGAAGTTAATCGTATTTGCAGTAGTAAAAGAACTCTGCATATTTTTTTAACTTCTGCATGAGTATTAAATGAACTGAACTAAGCCAAAGGGGGCAGATATTTTCTAGTATTACTGTATTCATCAATCCTTTTTTATGCACAGGGGATATTGTATTTCTGTTAGGACTTTATATATCCCACATTAGCCTCTCCCATTGCAATCTATGTAGCATACCACAAAAACAATGCCAGTTAATACAAGTGAAGTCATCTTAGTTCACCAAACTGAACACTAAAGTATTATAAAGCCTGTGCATGATTTCTTTCCTTACATAGCTCACTAGAGCTCTCAAGCATTTCTAAAACTCATAGCATTTCTGTATATTTTATTTTTTCAAATATTTTTCTGTATTTTGCCTGTACACAAAATGGATATCAGTTGTTAAAATGTACCAGAAGGCAATTTTAAATTAAATTTTATTATTTTAAATTAGAGCTTCTCTAAAAAGAAATGTCTGTCTTCCACATAGCTGTAGTTTCATATTTAAAACTTTTGAAAGTCACAGTTCATTTGAATTGACTTGCCTTCCTGTCTAAGAAGGATGCAGTGATTAGGCTTTGGGATACAGTGTATGTTGAAATATTCTACTAGCAAAGAAATCTGTTTAAACTCCACAGTCAAATTTGAAAGTCTTGAATTTGTTTTTAGCACTATGTACATATAGTTGATTTTGATTCTTTACTGTTGAATGGCCAAATGAAAAGAATCATACTTAAATGTAAGTTGTGTCCCATTAAGCTATTGAATTCATTGCATTTAATTAACATCATTTTGAATAAAAATTTCCTGGGTATATGTCTTTATATTTTCTGGCATACAAATGATTTATTACACCAGTTAAAAATCAGTTACCCCTCTGGATTTTGTTTCATATTTTTGAGAACTTATAAAGTCAGAATTGGTACTTTAAAAGGGAATGTCAGGTATTTCAAGTTAATTTTTGTGCTCTCAGAAATATACATCTGGACACATAATTATTTTCTTCGATTAGTCTTTGCTTACAAGATGTTTTGTCTTAGATTTTGTGATAATACTTAAACAATCATGAAACAATCTCATTTATAGACCTAAATGAGATAGCCAAAAGCTACTATGTGTATATTCCCTCAAAGTACCTACAATATAGTTGAAAGAAAACAATATGTAATATATGCATACGGTAGAGCATAGTATAAATATTAATAACTCAGCACACAATTAAAAACAAAAATATTGTTCGAAGCTTGTGTTTACTTATATTTGTATTCCCTTTCCCATCTGTCTGCCTCTCTGTCAGAGGTAAAGAGCCTGCACAGTTTTGCATTTATCATCTCATTTAACAGTTTACATTGCTTGCTTTAAGAAACTATGTATAGTTTCAAAAATATGCAGAATCATTGAATGCCAAAAGTAGAAGTCATCATTTAGTTCATCTAGCTAAATTCCATAATGCCACATGAAAAGAAACTGAAGCCCACAAGAGACAGAATGAGGAAGTTAATCATCATTTGAGAGGTTGGCAAATTATCAATATTTCGTGATTCTAGGATTCTTGGAGTGATACTGCTGCATAATTTTAATATTCGCATGTCTAAAAAATAAAAGATATACTTTTGACTTAGAAATATTTATTATGAAAAACTTTAAGAATATATATCAAGTATTTATATTTGTATAATAAATTTTAAAATAGACAATTATCAAACCTGTGTGTGATATATATTTGTTTCTCAATTGTTGCAGAAATCCTAATCCAAGATCTCATTGAAAAAGAGCAAACATGAAAACATAAATTTTTTTAAAGTACCATATCAATGAAAATTATTTTCTGTACAGATATTGTTTCATTTAATAAAATATTATGGTAAGCTATTGAATTAAAGTAATAAGTACAGTGTTGTGTACATGAGTATTTGTATCTGCATATGAAATATTTTCATTACTATTAAATTCAAAAACAATACCTAAAAGTGTAGTGTGTTATTATTTTGGTTTGAAGTTCATGCTATGCCCTTATATAATCAATAATCCAGGATATATTTCTAATTGTTTGCTATTGCCATAACCAATAAATTGGGTACTGGATTATTTAAGAATAATCATGTGTAAAATGACAGGGATTCATTCAGGTGAATGATATGCATGTTTTTAAGTTATTTGTCAGGTGGAGTTTTTAAAACTCAAATTCATTGCTTTCCCATTGAGAAAATCAAAGTAGCATTAAATTATTTGCTAATGGAAGATTCAAACTTTGATCTATATATTCTTAGTTTCATAGTTTTCTTGCTGTTTAAATGTATTAATTTCTGTCAATAGAAAAATAAACTGTAAAATAAAGATTTATGGAAGGGAAACCAGGAAGGGATTAATATTTGAAATGTAAACAAATAAAATGATTAATAAATAAATATAAATAGAATCTATTTGTAAGAAAAAGAAAAAAACGAAAAGGGAACTGTGCAATATACATTTTGTTGTCTAATAGAAAATTCTATTATGATAGGAATATTTCTTCATGACATTCAAGAGTAGTCTCTGGTCGCATATGTTTATACAGCAATTTCAATGTTACTAGTATAATTGGAAAAGTGAATTTGTAATTTCATTCAGTTGAAATTTAAATAGTCACACATGTCTCATTACTACTGTACTGCACAGTTCAGATAAAATACTATTATAATATCAATTTGGTAATTTTCTAGAAATAAACGCATAACCATAAAGTCATGGTAGTGGGCATGTTTACCTAAGTTGAGAAGCATTTGTAATTAACTTACTGTTTGCTTTGAACTTTAGTTTTAGTTTGCTAACTTATGTGAGTAAATCAAATCAAAACTTAAAAAAAATCATTTATATTCTTGTGCCAATGCTCAGAGTGTGACCAAAAACACTCCTTACTCAACATATCAGTTAAATATTCTAAATGCATTTAAAAACTTACCTTTACTCACAAGCATTTCGTGAAGGACACACACACACAATCCTTATCTGAACACCTTGCAAATGGTTAAATAGAGAAAAAGCTGCCAATTGGAGATACTGAACCTAAAAATATTTTAAGTCTTAATATGATTAATCATGTTAGGTTAGAAAAGCAATCTTAGCCTTAAGTTAGTTGCTAGGTAAACATAGTAGACAATAAACATTTACTGGTATGCTATTTTCTTTAAGGAAGCATAATAATAATGGTGAGTACATTTTTCTTTACAATACTGTCTTTGCCAATCTTAAAAGATAAGCAAGAGCTTGCTTGTAAATGTGACCCTATATATTAATTGTAAACTCTATAAAGGACTTGTGTCTTCAGAGTTAAAATAAATGGGTCTTTTTATTGAGTGGGATTCTTTTTCTCCTAATCCTGTAAGAATGAAAGCATTGCCCATCTTTCATGGACAATGAGCCACAATTAAAGTTAAAAATAGATTTTGGCTCCTCAGCATGCTCATACTGCAAACAGTAGCCTGCCATTAACTGAAAACGCACCAATGGGCTAGGGGTTGAGGGCTAAGGGTAGAATTATTCCTGAAATCAAGCAGGTGCTGCAACCCTGTGCCATAAGCACCATTAGGAAAGGATGAGGGAAAGAATCACTTTACCAAACAAGCACGTCACTTATCAGAAATGAAAAGTGAATTCTCACGTTTAACAAAGTACTAGAGCTTTAGGAAGTATGTATTTGTCATTATGGTTAATTTGCACATATCTCACTGAAGAAAAGGCCAGGGGAGCTAGGCCGAGAACACAGCTGTACAGGCAGCTCAACTAATTGCCTCTCCATCCTCAACCTCATTTATCTTCATTTCTTCCCAATTATACCAAATTATCAATAGTCTCTGTTGCATCAGAGTCTTAATCCCCTTTATTCAGACAGCATTAGATAGTGGCAGATGAATTCTTGGAGGGAGTCAGGGTAAACAGCCATGAAATGCCACCTCTGGCAGATGGCACTGCTCACAAGAAATGTGACAAAACATTTGGAATTTGTAACTGGGCATTGGTATGAGGAAGCAAGCTGTTAATTTATTTTTTAAAGATAATCAAGTTAAAAGTGTAGTCCATAATTTAAAGAAAATATGCAAAGCTACAGCTATTCATATCAATGTAAAAATTAATACATTCTATTTGATATATTCTCAATGATCATTGTAGCATGTGATCTTTCAGGCCATTGTATTTTATGATAATAAGTAGGCTATTTCCATTTAAAGCTAGGCACATAAGTTGTTTGGTCAGAAATAATATTATTATTTTTCTCTCCAATCGAATGCCAGATTATACAATACTTTTATTTCTATGCCAAATTGTAAGTTTTCAAAATTAGGAAACAAACCAAATAGCAAAAGGAAAACATAATAGTCAAAAATATAATTTGAAAATATTTTAAAATATTAAGTTTTTTCTCAATGGAAACAGGCAGAACAATTAATTATTTTGTATCATTTTGTAAGATATTAACAATAAAATATATTTTAGTTGATTAAAACATTTGATGAATTTTTCCAGAAATACATTAAGTACAATATTTTTTAATTTTGCTTCCAGAGGCACATGGTCTATAGCTATGTTTGTGTAAGTACAGTATGTTGAATAAAAGAACAACTCATAAAAAGACAGACAAAATAAAAAGGAAGACAACTTAGTGTATTTTACTATCAAATGAAGAATTTTTTGAATGAGCTAGTGGCTTTATATTTGCCATTTCTGAAGTAGAGAGAACTCTGCTTTGAAGGTTGTATATATGTACTTGGTGTGGAATCCAGTTGCATTTTTTTCACATTATATGGTTCTGCTCAGTGACAGGGAAGGAAAAGGAAGATACACTGTAGATTTGTATGTTCTCTTAGCACCTGGGAGTCCAGGCTCATTTCCTTCTTGGGTTATACCTGGGTAACTTTGTCTTATATCATTATCTATCTTCTATAATCACATCTAAGTTACACCCTAGAATGTTCTTTCCTAACTTTCTAGAATAATTTTTAAAAATGAAACTTTTTTAACAAAATAGGCTTGATTGAAGGAAATATGTATGAATTGAGTCCACAGTCAATACTGGAAAATAATAGTTTTTTATCTTTTGTTCCAAACTTAAATTGAAACTAGTTAGTTATTCACTCTTAGACAGCAAAATTTAGCTAATTTCTGTCAATATATAAATATGAATTGTCCTCAAACATCTATCAAGAGTCTATCCCTTCTTCTTACCTAAATCCTTTTAAAAAACAATACATTTTCTGAAACATTTTGTTGTAGTTGGTAGGGTTTCTTTGGGAAGACCCTTTCTAGAACATATTTATACCTTCTAAACCATTTAACTATATAATTATCAGTAGGCACTCTCAAATCCACTATGACAAGAATACTTTTTAAAGTGCGACTTAGTGACAGACAGATTGGGAATTGCTGACTTAATGGCCATATTTTGAATCTTTGACAATGCTTGCCTGTAATTACATCTTCTGAATAGACTGATAAATTATTGAGAGTAGCTCTGTAAAGTCATAGCTGATGATCTTAATTCTTTCACATATTTGATTATATAATTTTCTATAAGACCAATATGCTAACATACATATATGGCCATTCAAGTAAAAGTGTAAAATGAAACAAAAAATGCCTTATATGAATTATTTATTCAATTCTTGGTATCTCTTGTAGCCTCATTCCTGTGCTAATCATGTTGATATGCTATTGGAAACAATCTGATCTGCCTTTTATGTTTTAAACTATTTGGCTCTTATCCACCCTAGTTGTTGCATTACATATGTTATATGCTTTATCTTATTTAACTGTTCTAATAATAGGAGGATAGGTAAATTGTCTTTATATGTATAAGATAAGGTTCAGAGAATTTAGTACCATTTCTAAAGCCCATAAATCGATAGGCCAACATCTAGCTTCAGGCCTGTTACTATTCTTCTAACTACTTTTCATTATGCTGTTATAACTGATGAAAATATAGTCATACTCCATGTTTTATCTAACTTTATGTGCTACTTGATCTTATAGACTATAGCTTATTAACAAATGATAGTCAAGTAATGTCACACTAACTCTACTATTCAAAGACTAGTCTATTGGTAGGAAATTCAAGAAAATTTATCATATGGGCAAAAATTATTTCTCAGAATTTGCTTTAAATGTTCTTAAAAAGTATGGTGTATGATAGAAAAATTTTCTATTAGTCCCAGAATATAGTTTATATAGATTTATAGGCACTTAAAAACTAATTCTGCTCTAGTAAACACCTAAGAAGACATGCAAATAAAGTAATTAAAATGTTAGTTTCAAAAAAGAGCATTAAGATATATTTATCATTTGCCGTTTCTTTTTTATTAGGTATATTCTTTATTTACACTTAAATGTTGTCCCTTTTCCTGGCTCCCCCCTCCCCTGAAAATTCCACAAGCCATCTCCCTTCCCCAATCAACCCATCCTGCTTCTCTTTCCTGGCATTCCTCTACACTACAGTATCATGTCTTTCTAGGAATATCACACAAAACCTGTTTTTTTAATTGATAGTACAGAATTAATTTTAAGTATATTCAACACATTATGCAAAATGGCAGTTGTCTTTCCAAACCTGTCACCACACTCTGCAGGTTATATAAAAGGTCACTCTGCCTCCATGTTTTTATAACCTACATATCTAATATCTTTGAAACTCAATAATTGAATATTAAAATTTTAGGCACACTGCCTCATATGGTACACAGGGAACATTAACAACTTGTAGTATTTTAATTTAGAATAAAATGCATTGGGATTTGGGGATTTACACTTATTTAGTAAAGTATATGAGCATAATTCTTAGAAAGATGCCTGGGTCAAGTACAATATTTTGTACTAATCCTGGGCTGAATAATATTTTTAATAGTACATATACTTTTAAGCAAGGATTTCCTATTTGTTCCAGGAACAAACTTACTCATCAAATAGGTTTTGAATCTTATAGACTTAATTCCAGATTTTAAAAAAAAATTGGGGGGGGAGATTTTTTATATAGTTAATATTTGACAATTCTAATAATATCTTTTGATTGCATACAAGTCCCTCAACTCCTCCCAGGTAGATGTCCACCTCCACACCTTACCTTTTTTTTTAACTCAAATGCAAATACTGCTGGTATAGTGCTTGCTCTTGGAGCATGGCCCAGGGTGACCATGTGACCAGAGGTCCCATCTTTAAGGAAACATGAGTCTTTCCAAGAAGTTATGACTCACAAACATTTCAATTTATTCATAGAACTCTATCTCTACCTCTACACTCCATTATTGGATTTTACATGGCTTGAGTTTGGAGAGGTCTTGTATATATTACTGAGTTCATATATGAAGATATCCATTTGTATTTGGAAAACACCACTTCATTATAGTCATTCATCATATCTGGCTACTAAAATCTTTCCTGCTCTTCTTCTGCAATGATCATTGAGACCCGGAAGGAAGGGGTATGAAATAGATATTCCCTTTAGTGCTGAGCACCCTTCAACTCTGCTTTCTTCGAACTGACCAGGAGTGGGTTTCCCTAATCCTCATCTACTGAAAAAGAACCTTTTCCAACTAGGGATATAAAATGCAGCAATCTATGTGTAAAATAATAGGTTCTTAGGAGATGGTTTAATGTGATATCCATTTAGAAGAAGAATAATAAATAGTAGCTTCTCCCCTAGGGATTCTGACATATCTAGTCAAACATTCTTGGCTTTAATAATAATAGCAAGTATAGGTTCAATCTTCATGAGTAGATCACAGATTCAACAAATTGTTTACTTCCATAACATTCATCTTATTATTGCACTGGTTGGCATATTTTTCCAAGTCAGTCCTTTACTTTAGTCCTCAGGTATACTGCATAGTACCTTCTAGCACTATGGTAGCTACTCAGAAGGGATTAAACTTCCAGGTTAATAGCAACTTGATTTTTCATGTTTTAGGATTCAAATATGTAGTATCCTTTTTAAAAGCACCTGTTACTCGAGTTCTGGAGTGCAGTTGAGAGCAATGGCAAATAATATTTGATGTTGTTATGAGATCTTGCTGACAAACAACTCCTAAAAGTTTACCTGTTCCTTCCATTAGTCTTTTTACTTTGTGGACTGTAGTATATAGTGGTGAAGTATATAGATCCTCGCCACATTACAGGGCAACTGCCTTTAAACTCATTTTTATGTTTGCATTTTTCCAATTGCTAAAGATATTTAACATTTTAAGATGTATTGCTCATCAGTTTGTTTTTTCCATATTTTGATATATTTATTGAGTTTGTTGTACATTTTAAAATTTGATTTGTTTGTTTTCTTAATGTTTAGGGTTATTTTTTTAAATTTCTTTGTATATGTGACTGAAGAAGACATGTTCCCATTCAATAGGCCTCTTCTTCACATGAATGATGGTGTGCCTATAACAGAGGGGTTTGAGGGGAACAAAGTTCTGGGATTTTTTGTTTCATTTTATTAGATAAAAATGATTTTGCATGCTTTCCTTTCCTTTCATTTCATTTTTAATTTTCTGCTATATTTAATCAGTGTGCATTCAATAAAATAATATACCTTTGGGTATTCTTTCTGTTTTTTTAAATTATTTTAAATTGGAGATCACAATGTAATTACATAATTCTCCTTTACCCTTCCTCCACGAAAATTCTCCTATATACCTCCTTGCTCTCTTTCAAATTCGTGGCCTCTTTTGGCTCTATCATTTCTCTATTCATATATATATATATATATATATATATATATATATATAACTTATATATGTATATATATATAACTTATATATGTATATATATACATTCCTAAATACATATATAAATACAACCTATTTAATCTGTAAAATGTTACTTGATTTCAGTACTATTTGTTAATGGAGAACAAATTGGTATGCTCTTCTTTGGTACAGACTATTTTATCCTCAGCATTGTTTCCTATGGTTATTTCTCTAGGGCTGAGGCCTGAGGAGCTTTTCTCTGTGTTAGCAAGTCTATTGTTGTCTACCTTGGTTAAGTCATGTTCAGGCTTGTTTAGCCATATTTATGCATGTTCATGAGTAGTTTCTGATGTTTCTAGGAAACAATTTCTCATCAACCTTCCTGTTTTTCTGGTGGTTACAATTTTTCTACTGCCTCTTTGGCAATGTAATTCTCTCATCTGTTTCCCAAAGAATAATTTTTGTTTGCTTATTTGTTTGTTTTTGGATTGGGATGAGGACTAACTAATCTGGGTGCATGGGGACATATATTTTGAATATAATACAATCCTAGCTTAATAAAGTGATTATTGTAGATTTTTATTCAAGGTCCATGATCTCACTAGCTGTGGATAGTTGGTTGCATTGCTACTACCAGTCCTGGAGTTCCTCTGGTTGACTAGATCTTAAATAAAATTAGAGAGCCTTATTTTTCAATTGTTGGTCTTTTTTTTATTTCTTTTCTTTTCTTCTTCTTTTTTTTTTTTTTGGGTTTTTCGAGACAGGGTTTCTCTGTGTAGCCCTGGCTGTCCTGGAACTCACTCTGTAGACTAGGCTGGCCTCGAACTCAGAAATCCGCCTGCCTCTGCCTCCCAAGTGCTGGGATTACAGGCGTGCGCCACCACTGCCCGGCTCAATTGTTGGTCTTAATGACTAGGCTACTAACATCGTGTTCAGGAAATCCTTTCCTGTGCCATTGTGTTCAGCTGTATTCCCTACTTTCCCTTGTCAGCTTCAAGGTATAAAGTCTTAGGGTATGGTCCTTGATGTATTTGGACTTTACTTTTGTACAGGATGAGCTGTAAGGGTCTGGTTTTATTTTTTACATGTTGTCATCCACTTTGACCAGGATTATAGGTTGAAGAGAATGTCCTTTTTCTAGTATGTAGCTTTGACCTTTGTCAAAATATACATGACTGTAAGTAAGTGTTCTTATAATCAATTCCTCAATTTTATCCTATTAATGAAAGTGTCTGTTTTAGGCCAGTACTATGTTGATATTATTAGTTTCACTCTATAGCATAACTTAAACTCAGAAATGGCAGCCCTGCCAGGAATCCTTATTGTCTAAGACTTTTGTTGTCTGGTTTTGTGTGTGTGTGTGTGTGTGTGTGTGTGTATGTGTGTGTGTGTGTGTGTGTATCCATATGAAATTTAAGAGTTTTCAATGTTTTGTGAAGAATTTTCTTGAGATGTTAAAGGAGATTGGATTGACTCTGTAGATTGCTCTTGAGAGGATGATCAATTTCACAACATTAGCCCAACCATTCTGGAAATATGAAGTCCCTTTCCATATTCTGATATCATCATCAATTTTTGTTCTTTAATATATTAAAGTTGTTTTTTTAGGTTTATTTTTTTAATTCGATATATACTTTATTTACATTTCAAATGATTTCCTCTTTCCTGGATTCCCCCTCCCCGAAAGTCCCATAAGCCCTCTTCCCTCACCTTGTTCTCCAATCCACCCCTTCCTGTTTCCCTTTCCTGGTATTCCCCTACACTGCTGCACCTATAATCCTTTCCAGGACTAGGGGCCACTCCTTCCTTCTTCTTAGGCATCATTTGATATGTGAATTGTGTATTGGGTATTCCAAGCTTCTAGGCTAATATCTGTTTATCAGTGAGTGCATGCATACCTTGTGTGTTCTTTTGTGATTGGGTTACCTCACTTAGGATGATATTTTCCAGTTCCATCCATTTGCCTAGAAGTTTCATGAATTCATTGTTTCTAATGGCTGAATAGTATTCCATTGTGTAAATATACCACATTTTCTCTATCCATTCCTCCATTGAGGGACATCTGGGTTCTTTCCAGCTTCTGGCTATTATAAATAAGGCTGCTATGAACATAGTGGAGCATGTGTCCTTATTACATGCTGGGGAATCCTCTGGGTATATGCCCAGGAGTGGTATAGCAGGGTCCTCTGGAAGTATCATGCCCAATTTTCTGAGGAACCGCCAGACTGATTTCCAGAGTGGTTGTACCAACTTGCAATCCCACCAACAGTGGAGGAGCTTTCCTCTTTCTCTACAACCTCACCAACACCTGCTGTCTCCTGAGTTTCTAATCTTAGCCATTCTGATTGGTGTGAGGTGAAATCTCAGGGTTGTTTGATTTGCATTTCCCTCATGACTAATGATGTTGAACATTTTTTAAGGTGCTTCTCAGCCATCTGATATTACAATGTCTTTCATGTCCTCAGATTTATTTCAAGGTTCTTTTAAGGCTATTGTGACTAGGACTGTTTCCCTGATTTCTTTCTCTGTATATTTGTTGTTAGTACACAGGAAGACTATTGATTTTTCATGTTAATTTTGAATTCTGCTACTTTGCTGAATATCTTTTTCAGCTGTACTTTTTGGTGGAGTCATAAGTGCCTATCTTGTATAAAATCATATCATTTTCAAACAGTGATAGTTTGACTTTTTTGATGTTTTTATCCTCTTTATCACTTTTACTTACCTTATTTTTCTAGCTAAGACTTCAAACACTATGTTGAATTGGAATGATGAAAGTGGGCATTCTAGTTTTTTGTGTGAGTTTAGTCAACTGTTTTGACTTTCTTTCTGTTTAGAATGATATTGACTGTGGGCTTTCTGTATAATTGCTTTTGTTATTTTAATCTATGTCTGCATATCTTTGTACTTTGGGCCAGTGAGATTGCTCAGCAGGTAAAGCAACTCGCTGCCAAACTCGAATTCAATACCTAGGCCCATATGCTTGAAAGAGAAAACTGACCTCTTCTAACTTCATTTTCTAACTTCTAGAATTGGTTGTTGCATCACCTCCTCGCCTAAAAGATTAAATAAAATGTAAATGTCAACTTGAAAGCTCTAAAGGGGATTACTATGTGTTGGGAATGAAGGGGTAGGAAGAATGTCCAATGTGTGATTGAATTAGATGAATCTACATTTTATTTGTGTATAGATATGTGATAGACAATATTAATATAAATAGGTAAAAATACCCTTTGCATTTCTAAAATGCCACACATCTAGTAAAAAAGGCTCTATGCTTTAAATGCCTCCTTCTATTCATTTATATTTCCTAAGAGAAAGCAGCAAAGTAAATGACCTTCCGGGAACTCTAACATTTTAAAACAAGTTTTAATGAACATTTAACATTTGTAAACATAAGGTTTCAACTAATCCAACAAAAATTTGTCAGTCCACTCTAAAAATTATGTCTCCAGAGTTCATCACTTTATCATTTAAACTGACTCCAAGGATGTGAATTTCTGATAAATATCAGCTTATCAAAATTCACATTTAGAGTAGGTATCTCCTGATAAGATAATGATTAAACTAGCCAATCAAGTCAAACATTAATGTGTTAATCATTTTGTCATATATGGTTTATCATCATTTTAATTTTAATAAAGTTAAAATCATAACTCTCAAATGAGTTTGTTTGTAAATAGACCCTTTAAAGTAGAGGCTATGTTAAGTTAAAAGAAGACCATGGATGAGTCATAAAATCTATCCCTTGTGACTGGAGCCTGTACAAAAAAATTTAGTGCACACATCAGCATCATGGGTGAGCTAATAAAGAAACATGAATTCATCAACATGAAGTAAGAAGGCAGCCATCTGTAAAGAGGTAGCTAGAGAAACCAAACAAGACAAGATAACAGCTGAGTAAATAATGTTTTGTTGCTTATAGAATCCTGTTTGTGTTATCTAGCTAGAGACTCTCCAACAAACTATTATATTTAAATGAATAGGTAGGCCAAAATATTAACGGGGTAAATAGGTGGATCAATAGCTATATACTGATTGAACATAGATCCTATTAATACAATTTAAAATATTTTAAGGAAAGCAGACATTGTTACATTTTGACAAAGAAACATGGCTAACTTAGAGCTTAAAACCATCAAGCATTTTTGACTGAGTCTCAAGCTAATTCATTTTTATTTAAAAGTGAAGAGGTTTTGTTCAGATGTCATTGTGTCCAAACTGTTAACACATAACCCACATACAGAGATTAGCCAGTATTCCCCAGTCACCTACTTCATAGACATTGTATCTGTACAGGAGAGGAAAGTTTGTATCTATAATCAGAGAGGGTAAAAAGAGCTACAATCCAAACTATGATTATCATGATAGTTAATAAAAATGAAAGATGTTAGAAAAATTAAAGCTTCATCCAGTTTTGTCATAAAAATAAATACAAATGCCAAATATTTTTAATGATTTTTCCCATTCTGTAGGTTGCTGATTTGTCTTATTGGCTATGCCTTTTGCCTTGCTTTCCAGTTTCATGAGTTCCCAGATATCATTTTAGAGCATGAGCCATTAGAGTTCTGTTTAGGAAATGTCCCCCTGCACCAATGAGTTCAGGGCTCTTTCCTACTTTCTCTTCTATTAGATTCAATGTATCTAGTTTTATGTTGAAGTCCTTGATCCTCTTGGTGCAGCTTGGTGGTATAGTGGTGAGCATAGCTGCCTTCCAGGCTCTTCTGACTTTGAGAGTTTCCACTGAGAAATAAGGTTGATGGGTTTAGCTTAGTATATGATTTCTGTTTGTTCTCTTGCCACTTTCAATATTTTATTTTTCTACATATGTATTGTTATGACTCTGGTATCTCATGTAGTTTTTCTTTTTCCTCTTGTCTGAGTTTCTGTGTGCATTTTGAATCTATGGTCTTTTCTTAGTTTACGAAAGTTTTCTTGTTAAAGATCCAGTTGGTGCCATTGGATATGTTAGTATTTGAAGATTTGGTCTTTTGGTGGTGTGCTGGCTAACCATATATCAGTTGACATGGCACAAAAACAAGTGTTATCTGAAAGGAGGTAATGCCAGATGAGAAAATGTCTCTATAAGATCTGGCTGTGAAACATTTTCTTTATTAGTGATACATGGGTGAAGACCCATTCCCTTGCGCATTGGTTCATCCTGGGCTGGTTGTCTTAGGTTCTACAAGAAAGCAGGACAGGAAAGTCAGTAAAAAGTATTCCTCCATGGCCTCTACATCAGCTCCTGCTTCCAGGTTCCTGCCCTGTTTGGATTCTGCCCTGATTTCCTTAAGTGAAGAACAGTGATATGGACTTATAAGCCAAATAAACTCTTCCCTCCCCAACTTGCTTTCTGTTTATATCATTTGTGATAACAATAGAAACCCTAACTAAGATAAGTGTCATCTCACATTGCATGCATGTTACTATCTTGTTCTTTAAAAAAATATTATTATTTCTATTTTTTCTGATTATAAAATTTCTTCATTTTTCCCTTTCCTTCCTTTCCTTCTTTGAAACTCTCCCACATATCTCTCCTTGCTGTTTCGATTATTCTTTATTTGTTATGTGTGTGTGTGTGTATCTCTGTCTGTGTCTGAATATCTACACATATATGCATATAAGTATAGCCATATATATTACTAAGTGCACAAATATACTAGCTCAGTCCACATAATGTTATTTGTATCTACATTTTTAAGGTTGAACATTTACTCGCTCCTGAGTGAGACTAATTTTCCCCCTCTTAGTATTATGCAGATTACCATAGGCTTTCCATGAACAAGGTCATGGGGGAACAGGCTTTCCCCCATCCCATTTAGCCTGCCTGCTGTCCTTGTTCAGCTCATGTTTAGGCATTCAGTCATGCTGGTGATACTTTATGGATGTCATTACTAGGAAACATAACCCCAAAGCAAACTCTACAATACTTTGGTTCTTATAATATTTCTTCTCCTTGTTTGGCAGTGTTGTCTGACCCCTAAGTGTAAGAGTTATGTTGTAGATGCTTCAGTTGGTACCTGGCTCCCCAACTGTATTTTGATTGGCTGTGTTCTATAAATGTTCTCCATCTGTTGCAAAGAAAAGTTTCTCAGATAAAGGGTGAGAACTAAAATTCTGTGGGTATAAGGATAAATAGTTTGAATGTAGTTATAAAGTATGCTGATTTAATAAAGAAGTAGTTGTAGGTTGTCCTCCACAATCTGTAATTTCACAAGCTTTGGGGAATTGGCTAGATTTTCAGTACCAATCCAGAATTTCCTCTTGTTGAGTGGGTCTTTGTAGGGGATTCAAACAAAGCAAAGCAAAAAAAATCAAAGTTCGAATGCTTTGATTTAATCAGGAATCCGTGTATCAAAATACCGAAGGTCCTTGTCTCCTAGGTTTTTGATCATTCAATAAAGAGCCAATGGCCAGTAGCTGGGCAAAGGCTGAATGGGAGGGACCTTGAGATTTGCAAGGGCTAGGACAGAGGGGAGGAGGAAAAGGAGGCTCTCCATGATGTGGTAGGAAACAGATCAGATTTAGGGTTGTAGGAGAGAGACAAGGAGCCATGTAAGAATTTGAGTAAGTGGTCATTGGACCGGGGGTAACAGGCAAAGGATTAGATCTTCCTAGCCTTTGAGCTAACCATGACATTTCAAAAATAAGCTAATGTGTGTGTGTCTTTCATTCATGCACCCAACAGTTACTGGATGGGTGCCTGGACATGCACCACCAATGGGGAACACAAAGCAGTGTAACTAATACTCTCTAGAAGTCTTAAGTTCAAATAGAGAACTATTGGTTATTACCAAAGTATGTATTCCACTACAGAACCATTAGGGATATTGAGTCCTACTGATCACTGCTATGTTTCATAGACATCAAAGTTTGGGTAGGACTTTTGCTTCCTTCCATAAGTTGGAAGCTTGAATAATGATTTATGGTTTTACAAAAGGTAACCTAAGGTCCAGAAGCTGAAGTAGCCCTATTTCTTGTATCAGAAGATCATGGTATCTCCACAATAGGTATTAGCCTCCCACTGCTGTGAAACAAGCAAAATCAGTAACACTAGCAAGCAATGTTTTGGGAATCTCTTGGACAAAGACCAACAGTTTGAAACAGGGCTTTTCATGACTCATATTGGATTTTCAATACATGGTGTTTTGTTTTTGAAAGGAACATTGTCAGCTTAAGAAATTTTTATTTAAACTACATATGTTTATTTGTACACATACTTAGATGTATTATAGTTTATTTTAGATAGATATTTAATTGTGTGATTGCTTATTAATTTTTCAGATGTCCTAATTTTTACCATCCTCTATCCTCCTGTATTTATCTCCTTCCTCATACATTTCCCCAGTCAGAGGACCTATTCCATACTATTCCCCTCTCCAGTCCCCACCTATGCCACAGCTCAGCACTGCTCCTTTTACTGTCTTGCTCTTTTGCCGTTATCCCATATCAACTCACATCTAAAGATGTGGAGATACAAGCCTCAGATGAGAGAGAACATTCAACCTTTCTCTTTCTGGGTCTGGGTTTCCTCACTCAAGTAATCTATCCTCCTCTTTTCACTTTTTAATTTTTTCTTTGCTTATTTCATATAAATTGTCTATTTTATATTCACTCTACTTGTAAAGCTTTCTCCTGAATTTTTTAACTGGAATATGAAGATTTTCAAATCCATCTCCAGTTCAGCTTGTGTTATCTTTGATATTTTGATATTTTTTGGAATTTAGTTTATAAATCCCCATTTATTTTTTTAATTCGGGTGTGGATTTGTATTTTCTTGGACACTAGTATAGCATTTATTGCTATGCTAATGAAGTTAAATGAAATGTTTCTTTATGTCTTCTTAAAATTCCTGAATTCTTTTATTAAGTTTATGGTTATTTTTAAATACTATGTGTTCTGGCATTAATTTAGGTAGTTTATACTAGAGAACACTTGTAGAATATTTGTAAGTTTTGTGGGAGACATGCTGTTTCAGTCAAGATTTTGTTGTTGCTATTTTTGTTTTTATTGCTGGTGGTTATGTTGTGGTCCCTGTTTTTATTTTGCTGATTTGACCTAGGCATGTGAACTTGTTCCTTTGGTTGTGTGTATGATACAATAATGTGCCCTTCATTAGATGGGGTCAGGGGCAAGAAATGTGTCACTTGAGGACTGTTAGGTTAAGTTGATGGCTATGCTAAGTTAAGCATAGGGGCTTCACAAATGAAGATGTTTAAAGGTCAGGATCTAGGCTTGTAAGTTTGCATACACCATGTGTTAAAGAATTCAAAGACAAAGGGAAGAAGCTACTTACCCAGGGAAGATAGCTTACATGACAGGGATTATGTGGGCTACAGTTCTGCAACAAGGTTTGTGGATTTTCAAATTGCAGAGAGTTGGAGAGAAAGGAAAAGAAAAGGAAGATATGACTTACCCAAGAAAGGTATGTCCTAAACAAACAGTGTTTGTGAGCCCTCATGGGTCTGAAATTAAGATTGTGGGTTTGCAGATCAATAAAACCCTTCTAAGAGGTACTATTTATTACATTTCTAATATAATGAAGATTTAAAAATTTTTCATGGAAAAGCTGTCAACTGAAATCTTTTCATTTCAAATTTTTAGGTGGAAGTGAATCCTCCTGGGATAAAGAAAAGATACAATCTCCACTTGCTGCTCCTGGACCTCAACATGGAATTGCTCATGCAGCACTTGCTAGCCAGGCAGGCCTTGGTGGTACTCCTACCCTTAATCCACTTCAACAGAATCACCTGCTAAGCAATCGTACGTATACTATGCTAACAAAATTGGATGTGTTAAAAATAAAAGGCAATACATTCTAGTTATCTTGGAATGGTAAAATTTATTCTATTTCTCTTAACAAGGAATAAATAGTTCAAAATCATGTGAAAAAATAGTGACTTCTTTGGAAATATAGAATTTATATCATATAGGTAACTGGGAAGGCAAAGCAACAGAATAAAATAAAAGTATGTTAGTATGCATGAGTTTGCTAAACAGAATATTTACAAGGACCATATTGTCTTGGATTTCAAATTCCATTTTTACAAAATTATGTAATTGTGTTACATTATAGAAGTCATCAGGAGGGTATAAGTCTCAATTTCTACACCTATAAGGTAGCAATGGAAATACAACAATTTTAGGTTATTATGAGTGCTACAAGTTGATAAAGGTAAAAACATTAATAATTAGTTGCATAGAATAATTGTTATATAAATTATAATGATTAATATTGCTTTGAGTATGAGCAAGTTTCTATTTAAGTGATCTCTACGAGCAATTAAAATGCTCTTAAAGTCTTCTGCTGCAAAATAGAGCTTTCATTAATTTACTTAGATAAAATACTGCATTTCTTGTAAACAAGAGTTCCCAGAAAAGAAGTTCATTACTCCTTTTCTTAAGAGTTTTATTCCCCAATTGAGCCCTGGGGTTGAAGCAACAGAAGAATTCTGAAACAGTTACCTCTCATAATATACATCACCAGAATAAGAACTTTGTATAGTAGAAGTTTGTTATAGCTGGAAGAACACAAAGCTCCAGGCGCCATATATTTTGAAATTCCAAGAGAAAAAAACAAAAACAAAATCTGTGGTTCAAACACTAGAACACTGAAGGAAACAAGAGAAAAAATGAATACCACCTATCACACACTTACTTTAATCTAACTCAAATCTTGTTCAACCTAAAACATTTACCTAAAGACATAGTGTTTTCAGTCATTATGCACCTGATAAATCACATGGGGCTTTCAACCAGCAAGCATAAAACACAGTTTATGAAAAGATGATTCAAATACAGCCCAAGGATTTACACAATGTCTTGTGAGTTCTTGAGAATATATGTCTACATCCCTAGACGACATGACAAACCACATATAGAAGAATCTAAATAGGTCCATACTTATCACCCTGAACAAACTATTCATAAACATAAACCAGATAGTCTAAACCTAACAGAATCTAAATCTAACCAGATAGGATAATCCCAAAGTCACTGGCACTAAAGAAGACTTTCTTAACAGAACAACATTAGCAAGGCACTGTGATTAACAACTAATAAATGGGACCTCATAAAATTGACAAATGACATTATCATTCAGATGAGGTGGTAGTCTACAGAAGGATTAATTATTTTATTACCAACTCCAAATATGATAGACAACTAGTATCCAAAATATAGAAAGAACTCCAAGAACTCAAATAAAAACAACTAAGACAATTGAAACTGGGGTACAAACCTAAGCAGAAACTTATGCAAAGAAGAAAGAAAAATGTCTGTAGGATACCTAAAGAAATCAACTTCAGCCACAAGGGACTCTGGTTTTGAAAGCATCATTTGCTGACAAAAGAAAATCAGAATTGAGATACATTTAATTGTGTTGTTGGTGAAAGGGTTCCATGAGAATCTCCAGACAATCAAGGATGTTTCCAAGACCATAGATTGTTCTCTGCCAGTTAATGGAAAAGCCGTATTACTGAAGACAACAAACAACTCATTGAACATGGAGAAGTTGAGTTGGTGCCTACAGAGAGCCTTCACCCTTCTGTGCTTACATCTTTGTTATAGGAGGTATTCTACAAGTCACTAAAGGAGACATGTAAACATCAATGCAGCCATAAACCCTTTGATTTACAATGGTCATCTGCAGATATATTAGGGTAATGGTGTTATACAATTTGTGGGAGGAACTAACCAACAATTTACCTCTAATTTGACTTAAGGCCCACTCCATGAGATAGAGTCCATACTTAACACTACTCACAGAATCATGAACATGAGACTAGATAGCCTGCACCTGGGGTAAAACCAAGTACCACTCGTCTAAATAATGACAACAAAAAATTATAGCAATGAAATGACTCCTAGTGACATTCTGCTATACTCATATATCAGTGAGCTGATCATCCATCATCAGAGAAGCCTCCTCATGTAGCATATGGGAGCAAACACAGATTCATGGGCAACATTATGCAGATAATGAGAAAACTTAAGAATACTCAGCTAATATCTCCATCAATCCTTCCCCTCAGGGCTCAGGGAACACTGTGGAAAAGGAAGCAAAAAGATGGTCCTTTGTGAATTCATTATGTCTTAGAATTTATTGTTTCTAGGGGGATCCTAGAGTATACAAAAGAGTGGGTCTCTGCATCTAAATCTGTTTCTTGTACATTTTCTTAGACTATTTTCTATTTGCTTTTATTATTATTATTATTATTATTTGTTTTGTTATTAAATTATATTTTATTTTACTATTAAAGAATCCAACTGAAAAAGAAAAATCATAGCTTATTTACCTGAGATGTAGTGTTCTAAGAAATGATAATATACAAGGAAAAGTAAACAAAAATACAAATGGTGAACTATTTGAATTATCAGTGATGGTTGTCACTCTAGGTGGCTGTGTGAACCTGGAAGATGAGGCCTTAAAATGAGACAGAGTGAAGTCTTATACAATAAACAACTTTATTCAGGGCATCGACAATTTATATTCTAAGAGTTAGGCAAAATCATATGAGCAAAGTTCACTTGAGTTCAAGTTGTATATACTCACAAATGCCAGAGCATATGAGTTTAGGCTGTATACAGTTAAGATGACAACTTGTGCTTAGAAACATCATTCTGAATGATAATAGGTTAGATAATGAGTATTCTTAAGTAATCCCACATCTGTTCATTTTACCTGGAAGCAGCACAAATGCACATTCCAAGAACAAACTATGTTGTGGAGAAATGGGTTGGTTAGAAGACTACTTACTTGCTATTTGGACTTATCTTCCAAGCACTCAGAAATGTTCTCATCAGCTTTATTCATAGATCATGTTCAAACAAATGATGGATTTTTTTCTAAAATTATTGAAAAATAAGGAAACATGTCAAAAGTACACTAATATGTTAAATACCATAGCATGCTACAAGCCTGCCTATCATTCAAATGGCAAACAAACAAAACAAAACAAAACAAGGCAGAGAAAATTCAAGAATGTGGCACTATTGCCACAGTCCTGATGTAGGAAATATGGTGTGGATATGGTGTAGACAGTAATTCAGAAAGAAAAAAAATGATACAGCTTGAAAATTCTGAAATCAATAAAATAAAATAATGTAAATGTTTTTCTTGTTCTTAATTTAATATAATAATCTGTTCATAAAATAGTCAACTGAGTAATTATTCCTTGTAGATAAGTGAAATAAGTTCCACTAGGAGAGAAGATTTGAAAGTCCTCTTCAAAATTATTGACACAGAATTATTCCTGTCTAAGGGAAATGACGGGACAAAAATGGAGAAGAGACTGAAAGAAAGGACATGCAGTGACCATCCCAACTTGGGATCCATTCCAAGTGCAGACACCAAACTTTAACACAATTATTGATGCACATTGTGCTTGCAGACAGGAGCCTGGCATGGCTGTCCTCTGAGAGGCTGTACTAGCAGCTGACTGAGACAGATGTAGATACTTATAGCCAACCAATGGACTGAGGTCAGGGGACACCTTTGGAAGAGTTAGAGGAAGGACAGAAGGACTGAAGGAGCTGAATGAAATTGCAACCCCATAGGAAGAACAACAGTATCAACTAACTCAGAATCTTCTGAGCTTCCAGAGACTAAGAAAGAGCATACATGGGCTGTTCTGTGGTCACCCCTCCCCTGAAACATATGGAATAGAGAACTGCCTTGTTGGGCCTCACTTAATCCTGCAGAAACTTGTTTGCCCAGAAAAGAGGGATGCAGATGCTAGCAGGGTGAGATGAGAGAGTGGGTGGGTGGATGGGGGCGCATCCTCACAGAAGCAAAGGGAGGGAGAATGGAGTGAAGAACTAGTGGATGAGGGACCAGAAAGGGGAGCAGCATTTGGGATGTAAATAAAGCAATTAATAAAAGAATATATTCTTTTTTATGGCACTTTTATTATCCATATATCTAAGTAGTAATGTTTCCATCTACATTCAGAAGAATTCTAAATCTACATGAAAACCTCTCAGAAATAGGGCAGTTAATCCAAACCCAAGCTATTAGCCATAAATTCATACACATATGAGCAATGTGAGGAACAGTAAATGTACTCAGAAGAATATACTCATCGGTGTGTGTGTGTGTGTGTGTGTGTGTGTGTGTGTGTGTGTGCGTGTGTGCGTGTATGCCTGTGTGTGTGTGTGTGTGTGTGTGTGTGTGTGTGTGTGTGTGATTAAAGCAATAGAGGCAATAAAGTTCATGGATTTGAGAGTGAATTGAAGGATATGGGAGGAGTTGGAAGGTAGAGAGAGGAGTGGAAATGTTATAAATACAGAACTCATATATGTAGTTCTCAAAAAATCATTAAATTTAAAATAGGTCAAACCAGATAATAAAGTTATCTATAAGTGACATAAGAAGGAGATGAGAGACTAGGGAAAGTAAGAAATGGAATTGTTATAAATTGTTCCATTAAAACCTAAGAAGGAAGATAGCATAAAAGAGATTAAGAAAATATGAAAACAACAAATAAAAATAGATGCAGAAGCTACTTAAATTAGTTTATTAACCACTTTTCAAGGAAATGATATGAATTGACCAATTAAATGATAGCAACTGGTGTGTGTATCATAATAGCATCAAAAATGAGGTTTTGTTTTTTGCTTTTACTTGAAGGTGAACTTGTTCTCTTTGAAATTTTCTACTGACTCAGAAAAATAACAAAAATAACAGCAGCTACAAACAATATTATAAAAATCAAAAATAATAAGAAAAGTTGATAAAAGAAGAAACGAATATATGCTTCCTACGGGAAAGTCATTTAAAATAAGCTGGGGTAACTATATTAATTTCCAAAAGCCAACTTCAGAGGAACCAAAATTAAATTTTCAATTTCATTTAAAATGACATAACATAACTTCAAGTACTTGAACCAGATAACAATGTTAAATTATGTGAGGAAAAACTGATATAATTTAAAGGAAAGAATGAATCTACTCTTGAATCCTTTATCACCTACCTAGAAGTAATTGACACATCTAGGAGATGGGCATAATTGAACTGAGCAGCACAATTAAACAACTGAATTTAATAGACATTTAAATTACTTTATCCAATAGCATAATAATACATATTCTTACATTTACATGGGACATCACCAAGACAAACACATTATGGACCATAAAATCTATATTAAAAATTTTAAAGAAATAGAATCTTATAAAATGCGTTGTTCAAGAAACAGTGTCTACGCTATTACTTGTGAACAGCTACTTATTACAGTGGAAGCTATCGACTCAGATTGGTTAGCACATTTACTCAGATTCCACAGTGAATGCTCGTACCACCAAGGTCTCTTTGCAAAAAAAAAAAAAAAAAAAAAAAAAAAAAAAAAAAAAGCGCATTAATGGAGACATTAGGGTGCAGATACATCAGCAGGTATGCTACTGACTACTCACACTACTTCAGATTTCATTGTTCTGGGAATATTTAGAAGCATGGTATGCCATGTTTCTTATTTAGAAACACACTATGCCACATAGACTGACCACCAGGCTGTGCCTGAATTTTCTCCTACAAAGATAATTCAAATGAATCCAAAGTAACTTCAAAAGCATCAATAAATAATTTTGTACCATTGATGAAATTAAAAACAGAACTTCAGTTTAAATGAATAATAGAAGTGAAAGGTGGTCCTTTAATGAGATCCTAAACATTGTAGCAGGTTAAGAAAAAGAAGAGGAACATGTTTTTCTAATATCAGAAAAGTGTACTGATCTCATGTATATTATGTAATAGGAAAATACTCTGATATATATCCTGTCATTCCTTATATAGACTTGAATGAGTGTTATGTGCACATTAATAAGTACAAAATAATGCATCTGAACAGGGTAAATAATGCATGAATCTGACTATATGACATTAAGAAAAAAAGCAAATCTATAAAGACAAAACAAAGTTTAGTAGTTGCCAGAGGTTAAGTAGAATAGAAAGCCCAAGCGAAAAACAGTGTATTTTGATGTACTGAAATCACTCTGTATGATACTAAAGCCTAGATCCAATATATTTATGCATTTTTAATACTTAAGGAGTTATAATTCAAAATTTGACTTCTAGCGTTAACTAAGTAATTTGATGAATAATAATTTATATGTAATGATATACTTTTTTTATAATTTTCTTTATTCACATTTCAAATGTTATCCCCTTTCCTGGTTTTCCCCTCCAAGAACACCCTATCCCATCCCTGCCTCCCCCTGCTCACCAACCTACCCACTCCCATTAAAAACAACATATTACAGTAATTTAGTATACTAATAAGAAGATCAGCTGTGCAGGGAGATTGGGGATACTGTATAGCAATTTTTTTTTTATTTTTCTATTCTACAAACCTAAAGGTAAAAATAGTCTTAATGTTTTAAATTGAGATAGAATTGTGTCACTATCCCCTATCTATTTCTCTCTCTCTCTCTCTCTCTCTCTCTCTCTCTCTCTCTCTCTCTCTCTCTCTCTCTCTCTGTGTGTGTGTGTGTGTATGTGTATGTATGAGAACATAAATACAACTTGCTTAGTCTGTTTTTGTTATTAGCATACATATGGCTTCATGGATGACTACTCTGCATTGGACAACCAATAAGGGGGTTCACCACTGGGAGAAGCAAAAATTATTTAATAAAATTAGATTTTATCTTTTAAAAATTGTTGTGTTGTATTGCGTTATGCTGGGTTAGAGATACAATTCCCAAGAAAATCACCCATGTGAGGCAATGCTATGGTGAGTTACAACTATAGAGAAATACAAATAGTTCTGTAGAGCTAGACTGAAGAACTAGAAATTCAATGACCAAACTCAAGGAAGGTGTGCATCATTCTAGTGTAGAAATTAATCACTGAAAGTTTACAAATTGGAGTGAAGGTGTAACTTAAATGGCTTGAGAAGAACAGCTAAAGACACTGGAAAATGTTATTGAAGGGAATGCTGTCTGATATCACTATAGAAATGAAAAGATTAGATAGAAATCAACAAACATGACTTTAGACAAATTGATGTCAGATTTAGTTGGACAAATGGAGTATAACTGAAGATTGTACCCTTCATGGTTAGGAAGAGGTGGTGCATGCATTAGTTGCTAGAATACTAAGGTACATCAGAAAAGATGCTGATAATAGCTTGGGTTAGGTCCTTGTGGTTACCAGGAATGAGAAGACAGATTCTGTTGATTATTTTTTAAACTCAGATTTATCTTTATCACCATGTTATTAAAAGTCTACATACATATCTGGCATGTGAATTAAATAAACCACATTGCTATCATGTTTTATATTGTTGATGGGTTTTAATTTAATGTTTCCAGCTTTAGCAAACGGTTGATTTAAGTAATTCAATATTTGCATATGCTTTGCATATTGTAACTGATGTCAGGGTCACTTTTAAACTGGCCTCCAATGTAAATATTAGCTTAGAGTATGAGAAATTTTAGCTGATTGACAATTAGGTATTGCAGGTCAGGATCTAAATGTGTGACTCTTAAGTCCTTTGTGGTTATTTGAAGTATTTGGTGAATTGTATTTTAAAACTACCAATGGACTGTTAAATTCTGTTTGTAGTTTGCATTTAGTTTGCATGTCAATTGGATTTTAAGTAAGCATATTTCTTGATGTGGCCAGATGGTGTCTGGGTGATGTTGAATATCATTTGAAAATGAAAAAGTATCATTATACAATTAAGGGAAATAGGAATTGAACTAAAACTTATTAAAGATTTTGAGAGTAAAACAAGACATTGATAGCAACTTTTTATACAAAGTTTAATTTTTGACTAAAATATTATGAATATAAATAAGAATCAATGTTTAAAATTATTTTGAATTTGGGAAAGATAACCATTTAAGGTTATCAATGATTATTATATTGGATAATAGGCAAATATTTTTAGGATAAAGATAAATCTTAATAAGGATCATGTTATTTACTATTCCATCGTATGAAAGACATGATTAGTAAGTTATATAAATGCATGAAAATGGAAATAAATTTGGTATGACAGACAAGATATTTCTAATTTGGGAGTTTCTACATATATGAGAGATCATGTGATCTCTGTGTGCTTAATTTATTTCACTTAGAACAATGCTCTTCAGAATTATAAATATTTGAGATGAATATGTACATCTGTGTTTGATGGCCACATCCAATGCATCATTATAATGTCACTTTGTAATCATAATTATACTAACATGTTTATATATCAATTTATAATCAAATGTTTAAAAAGGAATTTCATAAACAATAACTTCCAATGGATTGTTGTAGATAATATACAAATGTATAGAAAAACTTGTCAATTGAAATTAAGACTTACTTTTGACATTTCATTTGAAGTCAATGTTGTTAGTCTTTGCTGGTGATAACTTAATAATCCCAAGAGAAACCTTTGATAGCTAGTACATTGATGTCATAAATTGTTTCTAAAATGTGCTTAAATGTTGAATGCTATAATATGTATAGTGACCTGTAATACATCTTATTCAGCACATAGCCATAAAGAATACCAAACATTGCCTTTCTTGACTTTAATGTATTTTTTAAATGTCTAGGGTTCTTTTAATACTTGAGCAAATCTTATGAGAATATTTCATAGCTGTCCACCACACAAACATTAGGGACAGGTGTATTTATTACTTAGGGTTTTTTTTTTAAACTGCAATGGTCACTTAAATATTGCAAGAGCCTAAATCTGAACTTGTGTTTTATTATTTTATGTTCTTATTGTGCTTCTCAACAGCTTTAAATTAACCATCATAATTGAGTTCAGAAGGCACACCTCAAATAAAACTACTTCCTTTCAGCCACTAAGTTGGATTTCATTTTAAATTTTATGTCAAACATACATGTTCACAGAGAGTGTTATCTATATCATATGGCTGAGTGATAGTGTTACTTCTATTAATGGTTTGATAAATTGGATATCAGTGTATGCTGAAAACAGTCATAAAACACCCTGAAAGTATGTAAGAGAGGAAAATTGACTACTTTTTGTTATTATAGGTAGGATCAATTTGAGTGTTGTCCATAATATTTCCATAGCCCTTTATAAATTGTAAAAGTACATAATGCTGTTTTAGAACATAGGTTTAAAAAACATTTTTAGCACTGCCCAAAATGTCCAAAACACTGTAGAAGAAAAATTCCAAATACATTTTAAAATGCTAATGTTCACATGGTTAGTCTAACCTCATCTTGTATCTCTTCAAAGATACTTCTAAATTCTGACAACTTAGTAAGTAGTAAGTAGACAATTATTTTAGTTTGCTGCATTTTACCTAATGACATTTCTGTGACTGTCACAAGGAGAATGCACAACAGTTCAGAGTTATTCCTTAAGATATCTAAGCACTTGAAAATTATTTCAACTTACAAAAATAGCATTGAATTCCTGGTAATATAAACAACATTGACATTTGCTATTATAATGGAAAGCAGTTTAGTACTTTAACATGATGATACTTATTCTTTATTAATAAAGATATAAACTTGGAGTTATAAGCATTCCTTTTATTGACATGTTTTCTTTAATAATTTGAAACTTAGGCAATTGGTATTCTGCCTGACTAACTTACCTATTTAAATCCGTTAAAGAAAATGACATACCAGAGACTATATGAATATCAAAAGATTCTATTGATAGTATTGATGGCCCAAAATGTTACTATTGTGCAATAAAATAATTTTAAAATGCTATAATAATGAACAAGGATTATGTAAATAGTTTAAAGTGCACTGTCTCTTTTAGGTCTGGATCTCCCATTTATGATGATGCCTCATCCCCTACTTCCAGTCAGCTTACCTCCTGCATCAGTTGCCATGGCAATGAATCAGATGAATCATCTCAATACTATTGCCAACATGGCTGCTGCAGCCCAGATTCACAGTCCACTCTCCAGAGCTGGTGCCTCTGTTATAAAGGTAGGAATCACTATTTTGAAGAAGATGAGGGTATTAATTGCATATAAATTTTGATAATATCAGCAGTACCACTAAATCTTCAGTAATACCACATAGATCATAGCCTCTATTATTATGCAGTGTTTTTTGAGTCTGGTTTCTGACTAGGCCTGCTAGGTTTTGTTATTGCTCGGGTTTGTTGTCTTTCTACTGCCACAGATCTCTCTTTCACTCAAATCTTGTGTCTTGAAATTAAGTGCACTGTATATAGAATATGCAGCCAAACTAATCACTGGGAGGACTACAGTGTAAAACACATTCCCATTTGTGCAATTAGGTGATGCAACAGTGTGCATCCTTTTGAAATTTAAGTGAAAATTGTAAAGTATTCTTTACTGTGCTGTGTTTATACTCAGACAGGCTTTGGTCCCAGTTCTACTTTGCTACCAATTGATTAAATGGCCTGAAATATATATCCCTCTCTTGAATGTAGTTCTTCAATTTTAAAATGAAAAAATCACAGTAATTATCTATTCTACTAGACTAACTAGAGATAATATGAAAAAAATTGTTAAAACCAGTAGAGCATAGCTAGGAAAATGGGTCAGTCATTGAAGTACTATCACCCAGCCATGAAGGCCGGAGTTCAGATTGCCAACACTCCATAAAAAGCTCGCCATTGTCATGCCGTTCTGTAACCCTAGCATTGACAGGGTAGACATAGCCAAATCCATAGTGCATGATGCCCAAGCACTCTAGTCTGCCAAACTAAGAGAAAACTTCTTCTGATATCAGGAAATGCATTACAGTTGAAGGACTTTAACTGGAAAAGTGATTTTTTAATACAGCCTCATATATTTCAGTGTTATTATAGAAATATCGTACTCCTTTGAATATTTTCACACTGATGTAACTAAGAATTACAGTCACTTTTGTGAACAACTTGTCCAAAGATATTATTACTTAAAATATTGAATCAGCTCCATGGAACAGGCTCCATGGTTTAGAGCACTTGTAATTCTTGCAGAGGTGCAGAGGACCTGGGTTGAGGGCCCAGCACGCACATCAGGTTCACACTAACTTTGTGAGCTTGGTGGTGATGCATGTGCCCTTTAATCCCAGCATTTGTGAAGCAGGGGCAAATGGATCTCTGAGTTCAACGTCACATTTCTTCAATTACATTCATAGAGTAACTTTTGCTAGATTAACAGAATATATTTAAATAAATGTTGTTCATTGTTTTACAGACCATCTGAATGAAACTCATTATTTATTCAAAATTATATAATCACAAATTTTAGTATTTTTATACAGAAATAAACGTTCTAATTATAAAATGTCACTTTATTATGACAAATTTACTTTATATTAGGAAATATCTCAGTGACTTATTTCATACAAACCTCCTTTTCAGTGACTAATAGAATCTCTTTTAAAATCTAGCCTTCTCTCATATATTACACCCTGACCACAGTTTTCCCTACCTCCTCTCCTTCCAAACCCCCTCCCTTCATTGACTCTGTTCTCTCCCAGATCTGCTTCTCAGTTTTTCTTCAGAAAAGGGCAGCCCTCCAAGCACTATCAACCAAACATGGCATAACAAGTTGCAGTAAGATTAGGCACATCCCCTCATTAAGGCTGGACAAGACAACCCAGTAGGAGGAAAAATTTTCCCAAAGCAGGCAAAATATTCAGAGACAGCTTCTGCTCCCAATGTTAGGAGTCCCACCAAAACACCAAGCTATATAACCTATATATATAATAGCTATATATATAATAAGATATATGCAGAGAACCTAATACAAACCCATACAGACTCCTGACTGTAATCTCTGTGAGCCACTATGAGCCCTGATTAACTTCTTCTGTGGCTTCTGTTCTTATCATGTCCTTGACTCCTCTGGCTATTATAATTCTTCCTCCCCTTCTTCCACAGAATCAATGTAAACCACAGATAAATATCAAAATTTGATATACAAAATAAGGGAGTACGACAAGTTACAAAAATGCAATATGCTTAATTTTACTAAAATTCATAAAATATTTGACAAAGTACAATACTCAAAGTTTGTTGCCAACTCTATGCTTACAGTTTACTAGAAACTTTTCTCTGTATCCAATTTAGAAATTTCTTAAAATGAGTATGTCTATTTGTCCAATAAAATTAATGAGAAAGTAAGCTATGAGTTTGATAGTAATGAGGGTATATAGGACAATTGGGGAGGATGACAGGGAAGGGAGCTATAATGATTATTTTATAACCTCGAAAAGAGACCATTGAAAGTTATGGGATACAAACAATTGTGGCCCTGTCTTTTCAGAGTATATGTATTACTTTCATACTTTACACTTTATGCTTGGTTGCTTGAATTCTTACAGAATCAGGTGAACATACATACCATTTAGTGTATGAATTTATATGAATGTCCTACAATCTTAGTCAAATTATGTTGAATATTATATACAAATCAAAAAGCTTAGATTACTATTGGTAATTTACAAGATCAGTTTTCAAGCTCTATTATTTGGGCCATTACCCAATACTGTGCCTAGAAAATCAGCTCTCGCCACTACCACCACCACCACCACCACCACCACCACCACCACCAGTAGTAACAGCAGAACAAAACCAACAACAAACCACAAAAACAATCTCACTGCAATACAGTCGACTGTATTTAATATTAATTGACTGACTTAAGTCGATTTCTGTAATGCGCAAATATTCTCGCCAAGACTGATTGCATGCCCCTACAAGTAAAATAACTAAATTATAAAATCCAAAAATTTAGCACTAACTCTGGAGGAGTAGGTTTCAACTGAGCACACTTGTAGTAAAGTCTTCCAAATAATGTGAAAGCTTTTGCAAACACTTCTATGTCAAATTCCTGAATATTCATTAAGCTAAACAAAAACAAAATTTCCAATTTGTTTACTTATTCATCTGTTTTCGATGTAACAGGAAAACATAACAAATTAAAACTTTGGAAAATCACCAAAAAATGATAGGTAGTTCGATTATCAATCTAATTTATACCTAGTTCTTTAACATAGAATGACCTCAAGATTAAAGATAGCTGGACAGAATTAGATTTGAACCATTTTCTTTAAATTAAATAAATATTTCCTCCACAGTGTTAAAAGGTTGTTTTCCTCCCCCCAAAAGGGAAAATTATAGATTTTTTGAGGCCTTAGATATATTAATTTATTTTTGATAGATTTCTTGTTTTGTGGATTTATTATTATTGTTGTTATTGTTATTATTATCATTATTATTAATATTCACTTTACATCCTGCTCACTGTCCTCTCCCTGTCTCCTTCTTATACAATCATTTCCCCATTAACCCTCCATGTCTCCTCTGAGCAGGTAGGGGCCCCCAGGTTATTTCCCTACCTTGGTACTTTTTTAAGTCTCTGAGAGGCTAGGCACTTCCTCTCCCAGTGAGCCCAGACAAGCCAGCCAAGCTAGAATATTATATCCTATAGAGCGGCAATAACTTTTAGGATAACCCTGCTCTAGTTGCCAGGGACTCACATGAAGACTAAGCTGCGTATCTGCTACATGTGTGCATGGAGGCTTAGGTCCAGCCCAAATGTGTTCTTTGGTTGATGGTTCAGTCTTTAAAAGCCCCAAGGGTCCATCCAGGTCAGTTGACTCTATTGGTATTTATGTTGAGTTTCTGTCTCCTTCAGGGCCCATAATCCTTCCTCCTATTCTTCCATAAGAGTCTACAAACTCCATTCATTGTTTGGCGATAGGTGTATTACTTATTTTAAAATCAATTTTAGTTACATAGAATAATCCTACTGCAACTCAGATAGTCAGTGATTGCTACATGTTGTTATTTTAAATTTAATCAATTAAGAAAGATGAATTCCATGATTCCTCACTTGTTGTTAGTCACATTCCAATTATTCAACAACAACATGTTATGTGTGGCTAATATATTAGACAATAAAAACAGGTAAGATTTCCATCATTGCAGTAACTTTTATTGGCTTGAACTGCATTTCACCATGTAGTTGAAAAGTTTAAAACCATCAGTTATCTTTCAAAATTAAACAGTAAGTTTATATAAAAATCAGCATGAGAGGCCTAATGAGATTTTCCAGTGAGAGAATATTTTCTGCCAAGTCTCATAACCTAAGTTCAGTGCCCAGGATCTGAATGTTGTAAAGAGAACCAATTCTCTAAACTCTGTACATGCTATGTCTCTCTGTGTCTCTGTGTCTCTGTCTGTGTCTGTCTCTGTCTCTCTTTCTCACACATAGACATGCGCACACACACACACACACACACACACACACACACCCCAAATAAGTAAACAAATAAATATATTGTTTAAAAGAAAGTACATATCAGCCTGTGTATTCAAATTAGCCTTGTGGTTGTTAAGTAAAGATAGTCATTGCTATGTATTACTATTATTTTGTTATTTTCAATTTGAATATAAACACTAAATTAATGATTTAGAAATTTTTTTAATGTGTGCAATCAAGCACATTTTTCTTGTTTTTTTTTTTTTATACTTCTTGAGAACCTGTGAACAAACATCTACTCAATACCTATAGGGCCCCTCTGTCCTAGCCAAGAAGTGTTTCCTCACAAGTCTAAGTTAATGAACTAATACATTTATTGGAGTTGCTTACAAGAGTACTGGTGGGGTAACTCAGCATAGTTGAAGTTTCACAAATGCTTCATTCCTGGTGTTTCAGGCATTCAAGCAGCTCTGTTGACTGGATGGTCTTCCTTTCCTTGCAATTCATTACTTATGCAAACTTAGGGAGAAGACTTACTGAGCTTATAGGTTTTAGAAGCTTCCTGGGCATTGTAGGTTTTACTTCCTGAGTTTTATAAGCCCCTATCTTCCCTCTAGGTGGGATATTTCAATTTGGGGGAAATAATCACACAACACCCTTCTTAGTCTGGATCCTTAAATCCTTCCTTCCCTTTCTTTTGTGGTGTTTAATGAGCCTTAGATGGGGTAATGTAGATGTATGATTATTTTTTTCCATCAGGCTATCATGTGATTACAAGTCATTTTTTTTCTTAGAAGTTTAACTAGATATGAGTCTCTGCAATGTACTGTAACTCACTGAAGAATGTAATTATCCCCCATAGCTGACTGAAGCTGACAGCAATTGTAGTTTTTGAACATAAATGCAGATGTCTAGAAGAAAATTTGACAGACATATAACCTGCATTTAATAACAGTTATTTCTGCACTAGGACTACCCTACTCACAAGCCTTTTCTTTACCTTACAGTAGTATTAGATTAGAGTTGTGCCCTGTTAGGGGACTATGAGTCCCACTGGAAAGGTTTTGGCTAAATTTCTGAATGTCCTACAACAGTGTTTTCTAGCATTTTAACAGCATATCATATAGAGTTTCCATTAGAACTATTCACAATAATTCCACAATGATATCATGGGAGTAATATCCTTGTACTTTTTAAGGTAACCAGCAGTAAGGAAGGGTGACATATCTATCTCCTACATTCAAAGAATATGAGCAGTAGACATTTACATCCTAATTATGAGTCCAACAACAGTGATAATAGCGTCAACTCTTTCCTTGGCCAGTAGGTTTGTTTTCATTTGTCTTTAAGCGTTTTAGAATTTCATTCAGGTATAGTTTGTGTTTGTCATGTCCATCTTCTATCTTCCTTCAAGACTTTCTCAACCATGTCCTCTTCCAATTACATACCCTTTTTGTTAAAAATAAATAAATCTGTAGAATCTTATTCTTTGTATAGTTTCATGAATAGGATCATTTACTAGAGCATGAGAAACTTAGCAACCACATCACGAAAGGAATTTGACTCTCCTTCCCTCAGCAGCCATAGCTCCCAATATCTAGGCACTGGAGCTTTAAGAGATATTCCTGTACCCAAAATGATGGCATTTTGATAGGCTCTATCTTATAAAGACAAATATATCTGCTTTTTTCCCATAAGGCCCTGTCATGTCCAGAAGACACTGTTATTCAAAAACCTTCTTCAACTTCTGACTCAGTCTTTCTGCTTCAACTTCCATGATGATTCCTGAATTTTGGGGGATACTGTTTATACAATATAAGTCCCATTTTAGCTGAGCACTCCAAAGACACATATTTTCTGCACTTTGACCAGTTGTGAGTCATTATCTTCCCTCTACTCCAAGAAGTTTCTCTGGTGAGGACAAAGAGCTATAGCAATTGATGAATGCAAAGATAAATGTTCAGAGAAGAATCTGGTACTATATCCATTGAGCAAAACAGAGTTATTCTTAAGAATTCATCCCTCATTTAATCTAACATCTCTGGAAGTGTCTTTTCCTACCCTGACATTATTTTAAATTCTTCAGCTTTTTATACTCTTCTGCCAGATGCTTTTTCAAATCTCTTATACACTCAGCATTTTACTTTTCACGGGAAGTATGGGCAAGCCTTAAGAAGGGTATCCACCATCCAGTCCAAGCACATTCTAGTGGATACCAGGGGTCAGCAACTACAGAGATACTAAATAAACTCATCAAATTGGTCTAATAGAGCATAAAAAAGATTCTATGACTTGTGAAATGTTCATTAAAAAAAACCAATATTAGGTATAGCATTGTGAATGTCAGGTCTTATCATATTAAGCTCTTTATAATCTGTGATAATTTTTTATGAACAATCTAGCTTCTTTATCCTGTGGTGTGCTACCTGGGGCCTCTTTCGTATACCTATGTCCAATCATGATGGGCTCAGTGGGGACTACTCAAGCTGCTTGGCTTGGCACAGGGCCTAAAGACAATGAGCTAATTCTCTTGCCTGCTGTGGCTGTCCGTCTGGAGAAATCTTGGGTCTGACAGTGTGGTACTCTGCAGTGGATCAAACTGGAACCTTTCCCTTAGATACAATTTCTAAGAGTTTTATATGCTGAATAAACAATTCCAGTATACATTTCTCAAGAAAAGAAATGATAATTTTTTCTGAATGCATATAACTTACATGGGACAAGATTAATCTTTTTTAATTTTCTACTGTTCTATCATTCACCCCATTTATGAACTGCTATGTGGATATAAATTCTTATTGAAGTTCAATATCACCAAATTTTTCTTTCTGTAATCTTTTCATAATTCCAGCTCAACAAAAGTCATGACATATTTACTTTCAAGAGATCCAGAAAAAATTCCTGTTGTTTAGATTTCGTTTTTGCTTTTTTTTCAAATTTCCTAGCACACTATGAAGCCAAATTACATGTAAGACTAAGTCACACAGATTTACCACATGTTCTCCTACCTAATAATGATCCTACCCCACCATTTGGATCCAGAACAGCACTAATCAGCTAGCAGTCCTTAGAATCCTGTTCTATTAAGTTCTTTCTTTTTAAACTTTTTATTGATTCTTTTTGAGTTTCACATAATGCATGCCTGGTCCTGCTCATCTCCCCATCCCTTCAATTAAACCTTAGGACAATACACTTCTCAAATAAAACTCATAAGCAAACAAACAACAACAAAAACAAAGCATAGACAATTTCTCACTGTAGAAACTGTAGTATGTCACAGTGTGCCCCTTTGTCCACATGCCTTCTCTTTCAAATATTCATTTCAAGGAGTCCTTTGTTTGGTTTGACTTCTTTGGCTTCTGTGGCACCATCAATATTAGATCTTTACTGGGACTTCTCTAGGCTATTCTGTTGTTGTCCCATGTCATGGAGATCCTGCAGCTTGGAAACTGCAGGAATGATCCTTTCACAAGTTCCAATGATTTGCATTATGACATAGGTCCAATCAGAGCCCTGGATCTAGGCCTCAGTAGTAGCTGAGGTGGTCAGCCTGCCTCCTTTTCCTCATCTGTACCACCAGGATGCCCTCTTCAGCACTGTTACAGCTAGGTCACTCAAGGCTAACATTGATAGAAGTCAGGGTCAGTTCTCCTGCTCTCATCCCTCTCTGTGTTCTCAGGAATGGCCAACCCACTATCCCTTGCCCACTGCCAGCACTACTGTGCTGCCTGGGCAAGGTATTGGGCCCACTCTCCTGAGTGCTGCAGCTAGAGTGGGGAAGGGTCAGTTATCCTCCTTTCATGATCCCCAGGCCAAATCTCCCAACTGTTGCAGGTCTTAAGGAGCAAGGCATGTGTGTTGGGGTAGAGGGGCAAGGCCAGTAATGCACAATTGCTGGATAACCATGTCGTCCAGGGAAGGAGCCACAACCAGGGACATCCCCATGTTTTCTAATGGTAAAAGAGCCATGGACATCATCATTGACCATTGCTGCTGCACAGCCATCTGCTCAGACATAGACCTCAGTGGCACCTAGGGATAGGACTTCACCATGGCCCCAGGTGGCAGGGGTGGCCACTCACAGCGTGCTTCTCCTCTCCACCCTCAAGTCTCTAGTGCCATCTCTCTTCATAAAGCTCAAGCTTCTCCACTTGTCTTTCAAATCTTGCTTTAGGAACTTCAGGAATTTTGTTTCCTTTCTGAGTCTTCTAAGCCTCAATTCTCCAGGACAGACTGTTTTAATCCATGGGAAAGAACTACCTAAAACTTGTCAAAAATATGAAACATATATAGGAGATAAAATAATTTGCATATTTTAATGCCATTTGTGAATTTAGTCATTATACTTTACCAGCTACATAAGACTAAAGTGTGAATAGGTTTTTTTATGCATATGAGTACACTGTAGCTGTCTTCAGACACACCAGAAGAGGGAATCGGATCCCATTACAGATGGTTGTGAGCTGGGTTGCTGGGATTTGAACTCAGGACCTCTGGAAGAGTATTCAGTGCTCTTAACTGCTGAGCCATGTCTCCAGGCCAGTGAATAGGTTTCTTAGGAAATGGTTTGACACTACTTGTGTAGATGTGATTCCTGCTATCACCCATTGTCACCATGTTACTTGAAACAAATAAGTTAATCTCCTTGTGACTTAGTTTGCTTCATCTCCCAATGAAATGAATATGATAATTGTTCCTGCTCTGAGCATTAACGTAGTGCTACATGACATAAAATATGTATGAACACACAAATAAATGCTTACTATATGAAGCTTAGTATATATTAGGTAATATTAATTTATAAACATTATAAACATGGTTTTATAAACCAGGATCCATATAATAATAGCCATGACCAATATGATTTATAACTAGACTGTGGCAGAACTTTCCTTTAAATATGTTCTTATGAGAGATCACTTACTAGTATATGGGTATGGATTGCTCACTGTAGGCTGGTTTTCATGAATGGGTCTCTCTCTCTTGCTTTGGTGGTTGCTTGTGCTTTGATTCCAAAAAGAAGTGGGTTTTATTTAGGTGGTAACTAGACAAGGGTGCACAATATTTAAGATTTCATTTTTAATTGATTGTGTGTGTGTGTGTGTGTGTGTGTGTGTGCGTGTGTGTGTGTGTGTTTGTGTGTGCTTATGTGTATGTGTGGCTGTGGCTGTCTATGTGCAGGTGCCTACAGAGAGCAAAGGCCATAGATATCTCTGAAATTGGAGTTATAGGCTGTGTATTCATTCTGACTTAGAAGCTAGTATCCAAACTTGAGTCCTCTGAAAATAAAAGTATATGCTGTTCTTAAGTGTTGAGCCATCTCTCCTGTTAAAGTAAACTGCCTGTCACTCCAGTTTCAGAGATATCTACAGTATCTGCTCTCTGTAGGCACCTGCACATAGACACACACAGCCACAGATACACATAGGCATAAACACACAAACATACCAATATGAAAGTTGATCTCCACCCTCCCCTGAAAGACTGCTGGCAGTTTCTTCAGTGACATAATCACTGGAAAGTTGATATTGGTCCCATAAATAATCACCTTGTCCATGACTAGACAAAAGCTTAATTCAACTTTATGAGACACACACACACACACACACACACACACACACACACACACATTACATGAAAGTAGGACAGATAGAAGAGTTTTCAGTGAGCGAGGAAGAGTCATAAGAAAGGAGAATGTGAGTTAAAACTGCATATATAAAAGTATGAAATGTCCAACAAAAAAGGAACAAAAACATTTATGTGAATTCTAATTTACATTAATTAATTAATGAATGTTTACATTTGGACTATTTAGACTTTACCTTGGAGGTTAAGCATTTACATGCCATATAGCAAATGTTGGCCTTCCATCTATCCTTAATATGAGTAATTAGGAAATCAAATATATTTGTATTAAGGTTAAAAGTATAATGTTTATTAAATTGGGGACTAGTTTTCAATGTAGACAGCCAGCAATACAAGCTTTAACATCAAAAGCAGAAAAGATAATATTTTTTTATTTTCTATATTTTTTGTTTACATTCCAAAGGCTTTCCCCTTTCCCAGTTCCCCACTCACCATATGTCCCATAAGTCCTCTACCCTCAGCCCATTCCCCAACCATCTCCTCCCCACCATTTCTCTGTTCTGATACTCTCTTACAAAACTGGATCCAGTCTTTTCAGGACCAGGGTCCTTTTCTTCTTTCTTCTTGGGAATCTTTTGATTTGCTAATTGTGCCTTGAGTATTCAGAGCTTTTGGGCTCATTAATATCTACTTATCAATGATTGCATTTCATGTGTATTCTTTTGTGATTGGGTTAACTCACTTAGGATGATATTTTCCAGATCCAACCATTTGCCTACAAATTGCATGAATTCATTATTTTTAATTGCTGAGTAGTATTCCATTGTATAAATATACCACATTTTCTGTATCCATTCCTCTGTTGAGGGACATCTGGGCTCCTTCCAACTTCTGGCTATTATAAATAAGGCTGCTATGAACACAGTGGAGCATGTGTCTTTATTGCATGCAGGGGAATCCTCTGGGTATATTCCCAGGAGTGGTATGACAGGGTCCTCTGGAAGTGACATGCCCAATTTTCTGAGGAACCGCCAGACTGATTTCCACAGTGGTTGTACCATCTTGCAATCCTACCAACAGTGGAGGAGTGTTCCTCTTTCTCCACATCCTCGCCAGCACTTGTTGTCTCTTGAGTTTTTAATCTTAGCCATTCTGACTGGTGTGAGGTGGAATCTCAGGGTTGTTTTGATTTGCATTTCTCTAATGACTAATGATGTTGAACATCTCTTAAGGTGCTTCTCAGCCATCTGAATTTCTTCTGGTGAAAATTCTTTGTTTAGCTCTCTACCCCATTTTTGGATAGGGTTATTTGGTTCTTTGGGGTCTAACTTCTTGAGTTCTTTGTATATATTGAATATTAGCCCTCTGTCAGATGTGGGGTTGGTGAAGATCTTTTCCCAATTTGTTGGTTGCTGTTTTGTCCTTCTGACAGTGTCCTTTGCCTTACAGAAACTTTGTAATTTTATGAGGTCCCATTTGTCAATTCTTGTTCTTAGAGCATAAGCTTTTGGTGTTCTGTTCAGGAACTTTCCTCCTGTGCCCATGTCCTCCAGGGTCTTCCCCAGTTTCTTTTCTATTAGTTTCAGTGTGTCTGGTTTTATGTGAAGGTCCTTGATCCACTTGGAGTTGATCTTAGTACAAGGGGCTGGAGAGATGGCTCAGGGGTTAAGAGCACTGACTGCTCTTCTGAAGGCCCTGAGTTCAAATCCCAGTAACCGCATGGTGGCTCACAACCATCCATAATGAGATCTGATGAGTCTACTTACATACAATAAATAAATACATCTTAAAAAAAATAAAGGTGTGTAAACTGGGCAGTGGTGGTACATGCCTGTATTCCCAGCACTTGGGAGGCAGAGGCACGTGGATTTCTGAGTTCGAGGCCAGCCTGGTCTATAGAGTGAGTTCCAGGACAGCCAGGGCTACACAGAGAAACCCTGTCTCGAAAAACCAAAAAATTAAAAAAGATAATATTTTAGAACACATGTTTGCTTTACCTGTTCTTGTTATTTTATCAGAACCTACTTTGGAGATGTTGCTATGCCAAGCACATAGTAAATTTAAGTACTGGCTCAGATCTTTTTAGTGTCAGCTCAGCTATTAAAATTTGTAGCTAATAAGTAATATAAACATAACATGATTTGGAAATAGCATTATGATCATTAGGCTGGCAAGTGTTACATATCATTCATTATATGTGGCAAGATTCTGAAGAAAAAAACAGGACTGATACATAGGTATATTTCATGCTGAGACTCTGATGTGTTATATATTATTTTCTGCATTTTTCAGAAGCTTGAAAATGCCTTTGGGCCATAGTTGTCTCTGTTAAATCTAAGGAATTTAGGTAGGAAACAGTTATCTGGCTGTTTACCAATATCATCCGCTTAGCTATGTTTCTTGTTTGGCTGAGCAGCTGGCAATTAATGAATTGATAGGAAATGGTCACAAGGCAGTGGCATTAGCATGTGAACATCTGGCATTAAAATTAGTCAACACAGGGTTTTTGGTGATTATTTGAATTTACTGAAAATCACTACTTAAATCTTACTCTAAGTGTTCTATAGCAAAACAAAGCTATTACTATCTTTTAGGACATGATAGGGAAATACACTGCCTCCAAATGCTGGATTGTTTGTCTTTGTTTGTTTGGGTGGATGGCAGAGTTCCAAGTCCGCAACATAAATTAGACACTGTGCATTTTCCACTGAATATGCATTCTGCCACTTGAGTCCATTTACATGCTATGGACAGATATTGTAGCTGATTCCCTTACTCTGTCATCCTCTTCCAGGATAAGTTGATCACACAGGAGAGGTGAGAGGACCCTTTATCTAAACATCACACAGGTTACACATCTAGACTGTGCATAACATTTTACATTTTTCATGATTGTATGTTCCAGCTGCACCCCAAATCTGGCATTATTTCTAATGTGCCATATTATGCTGTCTTTTCCAATGAATAACATGTGGACTTGCATATAACCAAATGACAGAGGTCTCTAATTCAAGCACATTAGTACTATGTAAGTACTCCATAAAATGATTTACTTAATGCTAATAAAGTAAAGATTATGAAATTTTACTGTTAAACCCTGTAAAAACTGAATCTTCTAAGTAGTTGTCCTTCCTTGTTTAAAGAATCAATATAATTTCAAAAATTTTAATATGATACACTTTTCATTTGAACATTTGTGATACAACTCTATATAAAAGGAAATGGTATGCTATTTCTCATAATGATGTGTTCTTTTTTTTTTTAACTTATTCAGTTTACTTACCTTCACTGCCCCTCACCCAGTCAATCCTTCCTGCAATTCTTACTCTATCCCCTGCTTTCCTTCTCCTTTGATCCCCCTAGGTGTCCTGCCCTGGTACTTCAAGTCCCTGTGAGAGTAGACACTTCCTTTGGCATTGAGGCCAGACAAGGCAGCCCAGCTAGAACATATCCCACCTTCAGGCAAAGGCTTTTGGAATAGCCCCAACTCCAGTTGTTTGAGACCCACATGAAGACCAAGCTTCACATCTGCTCCATATTTGTGGGGCAGCATAGGTCCAGCCCTTGCATGTTCTTTTGTTGGTGGTTCAGATTCTGAGAGTCCTAAGGGTCCAGGTTAGTTGACTATGTTGATCTTCCTGTGTAGTTCTACCCTCTTCCGGGCATGGAATCCATCCTCCTATTCTTCCATAAGAATCCCAAAGCCCTAACCACTAATTTGACTGTGGGTGTTTGCATCTGTCTGAGTCAGATGCTGGGTGGATCCTTTCAGAAGACAGCCATGCCAGACTCCTCTCTGCAAGCAAAACAGAATGTCAATATAGTGTTAGGGATTTGTGCTTGCCCATGGGATGGGTAACAAGTTGAGTGGGTTATTGCTTGGCCATTCCCTCAGTCTCTATTCCAATCCCCTAGTGCCTGCATTTCTTACAGACAGGATAAATTTGGGAGGAAAGTTTTGGGAATAGGTTGGTGTTTCTATCACTCCACTGGGGTTCCTACATGGCTATAAGAAGTGGCCTCCTTGGGTACCATATCCCCAATGTTATGAATCACAGCTAAGTTCACATTGATTCTTGGAGACCTCTCTTATCCCAGGTCTCTGTCTAGTCCTGGAAATGCTGCCACATCCTCACTCCCATCAGTTGCAGATTTCCATTAATTTTCATGGCCATCTAGCTATCTCTGCTGTCCTTCCCCATACCTGATCCCAGACACCTAAATTCCTCTCCCCGTACCATCTTCCTCCCAGTCCTTCCTCCATCTGCCATTTTATGACTATTTTATTTCTTCTTCTAAGGGAGATCCTAGCATCTTCCCTTGTGCTTTCCTTCTCTTTTAGCTTCTTTGGGTCTGTGGAGTGTAGCATGGGTATCCTTCATTTTATGAATAATATCCACTTATAAGTGAATACATACTATGCAGGTCCTTTTGGGAATGGGTTAACTCACTCAGGATGATATTTCTCAAGTTCCATCTATTTGCCTGCAAAATTAATGAAGTCTTTGTTTTAAAGAGCTGAATAGAATTACATTGTGTAAATGTATCACATTTTCTTTATTCATTCCTCAGTTGGGGGGCTTCTCGGTTGTTCCCAGTTCTGGGCTATTATGAATAAAACTGCTATGAATGCACTTTGTGGGATACTGGAGCATCTTTTGGGTATATGCCCAGGAGTGATATAGCTGAGTCCTGAAGTAGGACTATTGTCAGTTTTCTGAGAAAACACCAAATTGATTTCCAACTTTTTATGTTTAATCATAAAAGTGTATAAGTACATTTAGAAATGCGGGTATGGTTAGAGATAAATTTACAAATTTTAGAAAATAATTTGATTATGTGCTAATATGCTGATTCCATAAATTCTTCTTTGCTTTATGAACCTAAAGAACTAGGAAATGCTTTGAAGGAGCTACATCTGTTTTTGATGGGTTGTGAATGAAACACATGAAGAGGAACAGGGTTATAAAAGTCTTAAATGACACATAAAATGAAGTCATCAATGAGTAAAATTGATTAGTGTTTTCTATTTACAATTTTCTTTTTAAGTGCCCTTATTGATTTGTTGCAAATACTGCTAACCCTGTATTTGGCAAATGGTGAGGACACTATCACTTGCATTCTCATTTGTAATAAAACAGATTAACTTGCTGTGAAATTTTAAGTAGACTGAGACACAACAGTAGCCACCTAATGAACCAGAGCATATTGCAGTTAAGTATCTAAATAGATGCATACTGATTACAGGGCTGAAAAATAGTCCTGTTTACTTGTAAATAAGAAATTGTTCATAGAACTATCATTATTTGGGGAGGGGAATGGGGGTTAACCTTCTAGTTCTATAAAGGCATGTTTTTTCTTAAGCATTCCTAGCCGTAAATTGATATATACCATTGGATTTCTCTAAACTGATTTGAAATACAAAAATAAAAAGCAGAACAAAACAAAACAAGAAAACCAAACAAAGGAAAACAAAAGAACCCCTACAACTTTCAGAATACCTGTGATGGTTTGTATATGCTAGGTAGTGACATTATTAGAAGGAGGAAGTGTGTCACTGTAGGGTTGGGCTTAGAGATCTTCCTCCTAGATGCCTGAGGATGACCAGTCTATTCCTGGCTTCTTCTGGATAAAGATGTAGTACCCTCAGCTCCTCCTGCACCATATCTGCCTGGATGCTGCCATGTTTCTGCCTTGATGACATTGGACTGAACCTCTGAGCCTGTAAGCCAGCCCCAAGTAAATGTTGTCTTTTATAAAACTTGCATTGGTCATGGTGTCTGTTCACAGCAGAGAAACCCTATGACACAAATTGGTACCAGGGACTGGGGTATTGCTGTGATAGGCCTGACCATGCTTTTGTTTAGAAGAACGTGGATTTTGGGACTTTGGATTTTGAAAGCAGTGGAATGCTTTAAATGTTGCTTAATGGGCCAGCCTAGTAGGAATATGGAAGACAGTGGTGCTGAGGGTCATTTCAACTGTGTAGGCCTGATGGCCCAAGAAGTTTCAGTGAACAGGAACTTTAATATGTGGTCGAGAGATTTTTTGTGATGTTTTGGTGAAGAACATGACTGCTTTTTGCCATTGTCTGAAGAGACTGTCTAAGGCTAAAGTAAAGACATTTTTATTGATTGCATTGACAAAGGAAGTTTCAAAAACCCCAACAGAGACTTTGTTCTCTGGTTAAGTCTGATGAAGAACATTTTGAACAAACATAGCAAGCTGAAAAAGAAAAAAAATACAAAATATATACTTTGAGTATAAAAGGGACTCAAGGAAGTGAAATGGAGCTGAATTCAAGGATATTAAATTGAATTAAGGGAATGGTGACCTTTAGGCAAGATTCCATAGAGCTAAATTTGGGTCCAGGCATGGTGGAACAAGCTTTTAATCTCAGGAGGCAAAGATAAATAGATCTCTGTGTTCAAGGCCAGCCTAGAACAGAGCAAATTCTAGGTGAAGAAAACTTAACTTACCAAACTTCCAGGCTTGGTAGATTACAACTTTAATCCCAGTGATCACACATTTAGTCACAGTGCTTAGGAGACAGGCATGCAGATCTCTAAGTTCAAAGTCAGTCTATGGAGCAAGATCCAGGACAGCCAAGTTTAGGCAGTGGAGCAGTTGGAATAAAGGAAGTTAGTGATAATGTAGTAGAACAAGGTGGTGGGGAGGGGGAAGGCAATGTTCCAGCTTCTTCAAGCAGCAGAACACAGCAGCTTCGGCCATGTGTCTCTGGCTTTATATTGAAGAGGGCCTTTATACTGACTACTGGGACAGTTGATGCTGGTTAGCCGGAGCTAAGCAATTAGCAGTGATTAAGAAGAGACCAGCATCATTGAGGTGCAATCTTCTGGGAAGTGTTTTCTGAGAGCACAAGGTTGTACCTCATGCTGCAGCTATACTTGGTCATAAGTAAGAGTCACCCAGGTGGTACTGGTTTTGAAGGCATGAAGACATCATGAAGAACAGCTGAGGCATGGCACTGAGAGGTCATGGAAGGCCATTGGTGAAAGTGCAGCCTCAATTGTAGTTAATAGCCCAGGACTGAAGGGGTCATGCAAAGGAATTGAGACTTTGTACCATGAAGAGAGCCTATGAGAGGCTTTGATGATGCCTAATTGCAGCAGAAGACCCCAGACTATGGGAGATGCCAGTACCATGGGATGACCATCAAGAAGAGCAGTGGCAGTGGACTGGATCAACCTGAACTGTTACAGAGGGCAGAGCTGGAGAAGTGACACCAACCCTTTGAAGATGCACAGGAGATCATGTTTGGATCTTGGACACTGGAGCAAGAAGCTTTGAAGCTGAAGTTGACTTGGGGACCCCAAGATGTTAAAGATGCCAGAGCCATAGGATGACTGCCAGGAAAGCTGCGAACAGGGAGTTGAACCAGCCCAGGAGAAAGAACCTTGTTGCAGTTAACAAAGATGAAAAAGGAATTGAAGATCTGAAGACTGCTTTGCCATCAGACATGGAGATGCAGAGTTTGGAGTTTGCCCAGTTTGTTTCTTGTCTTGCTTTGGGGATTACAGTTAAGTGATTGGATGAATCTCAGAAAAGACCTTGAACTTCAGTAACACTCTTAAGACTGCTATAGAGTGTGGGGACTTTTGAAGTTGAACTAAATGTATTTTTCAGTATGCTATGTTTTGGTATGACCCCCATAGACTCATGTTTTAAAAAGCCTATGGGGGCCAGGGAGTGGAATGTGATGGTTTGTATATGATTGTCCCAGGGAGTGGCACATCAGGAGGTGTGGCCTTGTTGGAGGAAGTGTGTCACTGTGGGGTTGGGCTTAGAGATCTTCCTCCTAGATGCCTGAGGACGCCCAGTCTGTTCCTGGCTTCCATTGGATAAAGAAGTAGAAGCCTCAGATTCTTCTGCACCATGCCTGCCTGGATGCTGCCATGGTTCTGCCTTGCTGACAATGGACTGAACCTCTGAACCTGTAAGCCAGCCCCAAGTAAATGTCTTTTATAAAACTTGCATTGGCCATGGTGTCTGTTCACAACAATAAAATCCTAAATAATACAATACCTTAGGAATTTTCTTTCTATTTTTTTAAATTTTACTAATTCAGATCTTTAACAAATTTATATATTTATATAATGCATTCTGATTTCTCTCAGACCATCCCTTCTTATCAGTGTCCCTTGTTGCTAAGCCCTCTCCTGCCTAATTGTCCCTTTCACACATTTGTGTAGTTTTGTTATGTTTTGTGAGCCACTGAATTATTATAGAACCATCAGTGTAGCCATGAGTTTACAAATTTCCACAAGAGCATAGTGGGGCATGTTGCAAGGGTGACTACTTTGTTCATCTAGCCATAGGCACTTATCAGCATAGCAATATTGAAGTAGTACCATCATGGGTCTATCATGATGGTAATTGAGATATTGACATGCTTTGGTTAAAGTAAGTGCAAGGGCATGGCACAAACTTTGACCTGTTACAAAATGAAAGGGTAAATGAAAGACTGATAACATAATACAGCTTTTGTGATATCAGTATCCACCATGGAGAGGGTATTGCAATGATGGGGCAATGCACCTGTTTGAGGGTAAGCTACAGTCCTGTGAGTAAACTCTCCCCCACCCTCTATAAGCTAGCCCCCAAAATTCATTTGTTCAATACATTGGAATTTGGAGGAATCTCTCCGTGCCTTGTTTTTGTCACCTGTGCCTTACCTTTAGTGAGTCCCTGTTTGTATATTACTGGGAAAATTTAAAGCAACAAATTGTCACCAAGTGTGGTATATGACATAAGCAAAAATAGACTTGGAATGAATGATCCTGTGTCCCTTGCGTGGATGGATAAGCATGCAATTGCGATTGTACTGTATGAGGTAGATTTACTTTGAAGGCAGTCATAACATGACATTTATATATGGTATATGATGGTGTACATTCTTCTACAGTGGTAGATCCATGGGTCTTGCTCTGGGCCTTAAGACATGTAAGGTTGTATCAACATGAGGTGAGTATCTCAGGGTGACCATCTTCTTCCATGTGATATGGAGTGGATTCCTACTTGATGACTTTTTCTACCATGTGGATATGAGTATATCCTCAAAATAGTTGACTTAGAGAATATACCACTCAAGTCTCTGAGAATAACTCAAATGAGAAGAAATTGTCAGCAAGTCATTACAGAAGTTGCATGGCTACTGTTATACATAATAAGCCTTTCAATATTGAGTCAGAATTGACTGTGCAGTTGAAACCTACTTGTGTTTCAAAAGAATTACAGAGCAGGGATGAAGCTAGCATCTGCCACTTATTTTCTGATTTGGCAGGTAAATTGGATAACAGAGAGAATAAGATTGGGGGGGGTTGGCTTGCCATTTACTGTACCTAATGATTCTAAATGGAAAGGGATTTCAAATGTATGCGCAATGATAATGATCCCATGCTGAGTTCCCAAAACCTGGAATCTGTTGCAAGAGTAAGAGAGTGAAGGGAAAGAAAAGGAGGTAGAAGTGATAGAAGATACTGCTGGGAGTGTATCTTTACTCTGTTACAAAGGAAAGAAGAAAGGTCTCAGTATACAGACAGAAGCCTTAATAATATACTGATATAAGATACAATTAATACAGGTAATGGATAGAATATTTTAGTTCTATGTCATTTTTCTTATCTTTTAATTTAGTATTCCCTTAGTTGCTGACACCTGAGATCATTATGCATTCCAAGTACTCCTGGACATATATTCAGAGGTCTCATTACTCCACCACAGAGACACTTGTACATCTAATCCAATGCCAATCTCTTTATAATAGCTTGGAAATATGTTCAGCTTAGATGTCCATCAGTAATTGAACAGATAAGAAAACAGTGGTACAGATACAGAGTAGAATATTACTCCACAACAAAGAAATATAAATCAAGAAATTTTGGAGGTAAATGGATAGAAATTCGAAAGAACATTATATTGAATGAGATAACACATTACCATAAAAAACCTATCTCACATTCTCTCCCATATGTGGATCTTAACTTCAATACTTTCTATGTATAATATTTGGGTAAATGGATGCCAGGAAACTAGAATGGAGCTATTGGAGGGAGATACAGTAAAGGAAAAGGGTAGTAGATCATTGGATTTTTAATAATTTCTATTGTTTTCATCCCTTAAATCAGGCTTTCCAAATGTTAACTGTTTCACATAATTCAAATAATAAAGCAAACAAGAATTTGAAAGATGAATTTTTCAAGTGGAGGTTCTTTTTATCAAATGCTAATTTTAAATTTGTTGGGTACATCGCTTTCTATAGTACTATATATTTTCTTACTATTCATATTATTTATGTGGATGCTCCTCCAATCTTCCTTTACTCATTATGAGTCCTAAATTTTTACAAGGTACTGAAAATGTTAATATCAATGTCCGATGCCCTGTTTTCCTCAAATCAACAATATCAATCACTAAAAGCAATCTACTTATAGTAGGATATGAGGGGTGTGTGTCTGTGTGTGTGTGTGTGTGTGTGTGTGTGTGATTCCTTGCATGACTACACATTGATGTTGCTCTTTCAGTTACAATTTTCCCAGAAACTACTGTATTTTCTTTTTATCTGTTCACTTATAATTCCATTGACAGATATAATTAAGCAAATTAATATTTTTTACTAAATTTTTGGTATTAGAGTTCAAAGACAATTATGGAATTCTTTTGCATTTTATGTATATAATCTGTTCTAAGCCCATTGACATTATATTACAATAATACCAGAAATGGTCTCATATTTGGAATCATTACTATTATTAATTATTTTTTATTTATGTGTATGGATGTTTCTCCTACATGTATTTCTATGTATAATGCGTGTGTTTGCTGTCCATGGAGGCCAAAATAAGGTATATATTACTCCATGGACCTTGAGTTATAGATAGTGGTGAACCACAATTTGAATGCTGGTAATTGAGCTTGCAACCTCTGAAGGAGCAGCCTGTGCTCCTAACTGATCACTCCATCCTCATGTATTGACTTATTTTCTGAGATATATGTTTGTGAGCATAGGTGTATGTTCATGCAAACTTAACTTACTATGTGGAATATATATATATATATATATATATATATATATATATATATATATAATCCTTTCAAGACTGGAAATTTATAAGTAAAAAAATCCTATATATATATATGTATATATATATGATATATATTGGATATATATATATATATAGGATATATATAGGATATATATTGGAGATATATATATATATATATATGTGTGTGTGTGTGTGTGTGTGTGTGTGTGTGTTGGATTTTTTTACTTATAAACTTCCAGTCTTGAAAGGATTTGTGGTTTAAAGCCTCTGTATAGTTCTTTCTGAACTTTCTCATACATCCCTCCAAACTTCAAAAGGATGCTGTTTTGAAAATTTTTCGACCTGCTTTGCTTTATACATTTCTTTAGATTGTGTCTTATGTGCACTGATAAACTATAAATTTTGTTCTATATTACACACCTTAGAATTTTATTGTTTTAAGACTTGGAAATAATAGTGAATAATTAAGATGTACTGTCTATTTACAATAACCTATTTTAGTACGAATATTACAATTGATATACTAAGTATTTATTACTCAGTTCAGTAAAATTATTTAATGTTACCTAAATGCTGTTATAATTTAAAATGTAACTTTCAAATGAACATGGTGCCATGTAACTCTATTAGAATTTGTCCTGCTTTGCATTTTATCCCTCATGGGAAACACCATAACCAAAAGCAACTTGGGAGGGGTGACATTTCTTTTCAACCATTAATCAAGAAAATGCCCCACAGATGTGCTGACAAGCCAATTTAATATATGTAATTCCACAATTGTTTCTCAGTTTGTGTCAAGTTGACAAAGAACTAACCAACACATGTTCCCGATGTTGCTATAACCAATTATCACAAATGTAGTGGCTTCAAACAATGCAAATTTTCATGTTATATATTTGTAGATCAAAAATAAGAAAGAATTTTAACATGCCAAAATCCAGGTGCTGGTAAGCCCATGTTTCTTTTTCTAGGTCCAAAAGTGAATATGTTTCTTTGTCTTTTTCAGCTTCTGCAGATCATTTTGCTTCTTGATTCATGGCCTGTTTTACCTCAATTCTAACAATATTGCACTCTTTTTTGATCTTCAAAATTTTTAGAAAACCTTGTGATAAAATAGGGCTCAGTGAAAATAATATCATAAGCCTAATGTAATATTTTCAATCACACCTGGGCAGTCCCTTTGGCTATGTAATTTAATGTGTAATATGTATTCAGTTTTCTGGAAATTGAGATATGAGATGGACATCTTTGGCAGGAAAGAGGCAACATTCTGCCTGCTGAAATGACAGATAGTGCAGAATATTAACTTCCATAAATGAAGTAATAACTTTTAATTACCATTTCATTATTTTAAATTAAACCGTTAGGTGATTTACAAATTTTGAGGTCATCATGCAAAGTTAAAATGAAAATATACAAGCACAAACTTGATAAATTAATTCTTAACATTGTGAGGATTGACTTGTTGATGTAATTTCAGAAAATTAGATGGATCATTTAGTGGAAGGAACTTATTATGGATAAAGTAAATACTTTATAGAACATTCACTATTCCTGGATTTATATTGGTGACACATATTTCTTCTATAAGCGTATTAACACTAAAAATTAGCTTTTACATTTATTCAGATTAATTGTTAAGTATAAAATTCAAAATGATATTGAATAGCTTCAGATTTTATACCTGGCTACAGGACGTGGCCTCTTCACAGTTTTATGTTTCTACTGCTAGGCATCTCAGCTAAGGTCACCATCATTGACTCCTCAGAGCTGCTCCTATCCCAGGTCTCTGGGACTTCCTAGAGATTACCCCCATCAACCACCCCCTTCATCTATAGATTTCCATTTATTCTCCTAGCCCTCTGGACCTCTCTTCTGTATCTCACCACACCTGATCTTGCCCCTAAATTCCAGTCCTTTCCCCTTGCACCCTATTCCCTCTCTCCTGTCTCCTATGACTATTTTGTTGCCCCTTCTAAGTGTGTTTCAATTATCCTCACTTGGACCTTCCTTCTTGATTAACTTCTTTAAGTCTGTGGGCTGTATTATGGGTATCCTTTATGGCTAATATCTGCTTATCAGTGAGTACATATACCATATATGTCCTTTTGAGCCTGGGTTACTTCATTAAGGATGACATTTTGTAGTTCCATCCATTTGCCTGCATATTTCATGATGTCTTTGTTTTTAATAGCTGAATAGTATACCATTGTGTAAATGAGTCACATTTTCAGTATCTATTCCTCTGGTGAGGGACATCTGGGTTGTTACCAGTTTCTGCCTATTATGAATAAGGCTGTTATGAACATAGAGGAGCATGTGTCCATGTCGTATGGTAGAGCATCTTTGGGGTATGTGCCCAGGAGTGATATGATTGGGTCTTCAGTGAGAGCTATTTCCAACTTTCTGAGAAACCTCCAGATTGATTTCCAGAGTGGTTTTACAAGTTTGCAATGCAACTAGCAAGGGAAGAGTATTCCTCTTTCTCCACATCCGTGCTAGCATCTGCTGTCACCTGAGTTTTGATCTTAGCCATTCTGATTTGTATAAGGTAAAATCTCAGGGTTATTTTGATTTGCATTTCTCAGATGAGAGAGGACTTTGAACATTTCTTTAAGTGCTTCTTCACCATTTGAGAGATTCCTCTGTTGAGAGTTTCTGTTTATCTCTGTGCTCCATTTTTTAATTGAGATATTTGGTGTGTTAGAGTCTGACCTCTTGAGTTCTTCATATATTTTGGATATTAGCCCTCTGTTGGATGTAGTGAAGACCTTTTTCCAATGTATAGGCTGCCATTTTGACCTGTTGACAGTGTCTTTAGCCTTACAGAAGCTTTTCAGTTTCATGATGTCACATGTAGCAATTGTTGATCTTAGAACCTAAGTCACTGGTGTTCTGTTCAGAAAATTGTCTCATGTACCAATGCATTCAAAGCTATTTTCCCCTTTCTCTTCTATTAAATGTATTGCAACCAGTTTTGTGTTGAGGTCTTTGATCCACTTGGACTTGAGTTTTATGCAGGGTGATAAATATGGGTATATTCATATCCCTTTACAGGTAGACATTCAGTTATACCAGCACCATTTGTTGAAAATGCTTTTGTTTTTCCATTGTATGGTTTTGACTTCTTTTTAAAAAAGAAACTACCTCCTGTAGCCAGGCAGGAGCCTATGTAGAGAGATAAGGACTCTAATCCACCCACAAAACTTTCATCCTAAAAATTTGTCCTATCTAAAAGAAATGCACGGATATAGAAGGAGCAGAGACTGAATGAATGGACAATGAATAACTGGCCCAACTTGAAACACATCCAATGGGCAAGCACCAATCCCAGACATTATTAAAGATACCCTGTTATGCTTGTAGACAGGAGCCTAGCCTAACTGTTCTCTGAAAGGTTCTACCCAGCAGAAGACTGAAACAGATGCAGAAACCCACAGCCAAATATTGGACATAGGTCCAGAACTCTTGTGGAAGAATTGGGAGAAGCATTGAAGTCCCTGAAGGGGACAGAAACCTCACAGGTAGACGAACAGAGTCAATTAATCTGGACCCCTGGGAATTCACAGAGACTGAGCTATCAACCAAAGAATGAGGCCCCAGAATATATGTAGCAGACATATACCTCAGTCTCCATGCCTAGTCTGGCCTCTGCGGGAAAGGATGCGCCTAATGTGGCAGAGAAATGATATGCCAGAATCAAGGAGGATACCCAGAACGAGCCTACCCTCTCAGAGGAGAAGGGGATGGGGGATGGGGCAAGTGGTTCTGCAAGGGGGATACAGAGATGGGGAGCAGCCTTTGGGCTATAAATAAATGTAAATAAATAAAAAATGAAACTGTATAAAGATAAATCATAAATGTCATGTCAGATACTTTGAAAACATAAAATATTTGATCTTTATTAAGATTCATTACTTAAAATATAAAACTCTAAGCAATACAATACTAAAGAATTGACAATAATAGACTATATTGTCAGGATGTATAATGCAGTATTGCAGTCTATGATTTTTCAAAAGATTTTGCTGGTAGAAATCAGCATATGTTTGTTATAAATTCTGATACTTTATAGCTTATTGTTTTCAAATATTTTTGCATTCAGAAAAACTACCCATCTAAGAAATATAACATTTGACATGTTTTACACGGCTCTTATGGATCTGCATTTCTAAATCCGCCTTAATTACATAGTAACGTTACTCTTCAGACTCTGCATGGATTTTTATCACTCAAGACATTTGTGATATCAATAACCATTACTCTACACCTACATTTATAATCATTTACCATTTATGTCTCTCTGTCTCTGTCTCTCTGTTTTTCTCCCCAAAGGTACCCATTTCAAGACCAATTGTTAGCATTGCATGTCTTTGTCAACTGCTGCTCTCCATCTTTTATTTCCTGAGTCAGAATCTTTCATTGCCTAGAGCTCAGTGTTTTAGCCAGCCTAGCTGGTCAATGATGTCTGGAGATGCTCTGGTAGCTGCCCCTCTCAGTGCTGAGGTTATAGTTGCATGATGACACAATCACTACTTTTATGAGGAGTATTTGAATTTGGACTCAGATCTTATGCATTTACACAGCACTTGAACAACTAAGGTATCTCTCTATGCTCCTATTTATGCAATTTTAAGAAAGTAAACTTAAACTTAACCTAACTTCATTTTACCCATATGCAACCTTCTATTACTGAATTGTAATGGCATGCCATTTATTTCTCCAAAGATATTTTTAAGTATTCAAGTTCACATAGTTTTCTGTGTATACATTCAGGATAAGTGCAAGGTGAATATTTCCAATGCTAAAACCTTCATGAAAATTTCAGCACACATGTGAATCATTTTCCATTTCATTTTGTGTCAGGAACGAATCCCAGAGAGTCCTTCTCCTGCTCCCTCTCTGGAAGAGAGTCATCGCCCTGGGAGCCAGACCTCCTCCCACCCAAGTAGCAGTGTGTCCAGCTCTCCCTCACAGATGGATCACCATTCAGAGAGAATGGGTAAGTGATTGCCCTGAAGGAAATAATTGGAAAATAAGCTTTTAGGCAATTCCATATTACTCAACTAAGACAGGAAGAAGACCCTGGAAGAACTAGCACTTTTTAAATACAAATGCCTTTTGAAGTAATCATGGTTTGTGGAGCAATACAGGAAATCGTAGGAAGTGTTAGACTTTTCATACCCACCAAAGCCTTTCTTTAATGTATTTCTTAATCTCTTGGTACTGATACCACGTGATACTTATTGACACACTATATATCTTAGATGAATGTATTGGTATGTACCATTTGCTATTAGATAATATAGGTATAGCATGCACATCTCTGGGTTATTTGATGTAACATACACTTTAGAGAATTAGTAATTTAAAGATAATTAAAAATCCAAACAACATACACTATGCCAAAATGTTGGAAAATGCATTTCTCTACATTTTTGTCTCATAAATCTTACCTCTTATAAATTGTAATAGGGTCTATACCACATCTTAATTTGCCGATATGATTTTTAATATAGCTATCTTTAAAATTTTAGGTAAACCATTTAACCATTATTAATTTCATTGTCTATAATATGGAAACATCTACTTTCATGCCTGTTGTACTGAAATATTGTTAGATGTAACCTTGACTATCTGTGGGATAAAAACAATTCAGAATGTCAAAGTGATAAGAAAATTTGAGAAGATGAATGCATTTTCCTGTTTTTGATTTCTACTATGCTTAACATTTCATTCTCTATGATCTTACTTGTCTATACAGAAATTGTCAGGAATACTCAGCTAAATAAATTATCTATATAAAATAACTATGAATTATTTTACTTGGTAAAATGTTCATAGCTCTTCTATGTTTACACAATCCAGTATCCAATGTATGTGCCAGCAACCTCTCTCCAGACATGTTTTATGTGCTTTAGATTTTCACAGCTCATAGTAGTGCTTATTTTAGGTTCCAAAATAATTGGATGTTGAAGGAGGAGAGGAATTCGGCAGGTTAGGATCTGTATTCTGTTCTAAATTTGTGCTGTGGAAAGATAGAGATAATTCCTTCTTCATGGAACTTTATCCACATCTATCTTTATCAGCATTATATATTGTCTGTGTTGCCAGTTTTGTACATAGCTCAGTGATTCTTAAACAAAGCCATACATTATAATAACCTGTAGAGGTTTTTTTTTCCTGCACTATGAATTTAATTCATTTGATCTAGAACATAATTCAAGACCCAACATGCTTTGCTTTTCAATATCTCCTTGGGAGTTCCTAATGCACATGTTAAAGACATGGCAAACAACAGCTTGAGGATTCTGTTCTTCAGTGACCAACTTTTAATTCCCAGAAAGAAATATTTAACCTTTCCTTTAGTTGATGGACAGGGACTACCTAGCTTTTACAAACCTGAGTACAAATGATTATTGAAAATCTGAACAAGGCAAGATGCTATAACTGAATACATTTAATGAATAAAAAATAAATAAAGCATGTATTATTATGCTGAGATAATTTTTGTATTGGGTTATTGAAAGAAAGCTTGGAAACTATGTATTTTATATAATCTATCTCTGCAGGAGAGATAATTAATTATTGAGTGCTGAATGAAAGTTGAATATATAGGGAAATATACTTGCCAAATATTATGGCATAAGAGAATGGGTAATATATTTCAACATAAAATAAAATATTTCATACAAAATGGAATATCTTAGAAAGTTATTGACAAATAGTGCATATGTAATTCTACAGTGATTTTCACTATATGCACATTTCATAACTGCCCAGCCTTGATAAAAATGTTATCTATAATTGAACAGAAAGGTGTAATAGATTTTACAAGTAAAATTACAATATTTCATATAGAGAGCTGTAATGTTTCAATGAAATATAACTGCAGAGAATGAAGTAATAAATTGTAAATTAGTGTATTTTTTCTGTAAGTGTAAATGTTTTGTAAAGACTCAAAGTAAGTGCCAGAAAACTCTGAATTTTGTATGTATTTAGAAATGTTTCCACAGTAAGTTGAAGGCAAGATTTTTAACCTTATGAATGATTAACTGATAAATTCTTTTTTGAAATATTTTGAATCTTTATTTATATAGTTTAAAACTAATTTGCATAATCATTTTAAGGAAGAAAAATACACGATTCAAATAACATATTAAAACATTGCTAGTACTAAGTATGAATGATACTTTAAAATTTGTATGACTTGTCATCTTAGTGATTTTCATGATTTTGGCTATCATAGCAAATCTTTCTTATATAACAGAAGTTTATAAGTTGATGGAAAATGTTAGCCATTCATGTACTTTTATGCAATACCTTGGGTATTCTGCATGAAACTATACCCAGTTCCCTTTTTCATTTTAGTTATGATGCCCAACAATAGAGAAGAACTTATTGTTGACCAAGATAATGGACAAAGCATAAAAAAATTCCAAAGGGATAATAAAGGTAAAATGATTTTGGCTTATTTGATATGTGAATGAAAATTAGACACTAACTCAGTATTGCAGTAGTGTATATCTTATTGGTGTTTATCCAAGTCAGAGGAGATTAATGCTGGCTTGGCATAAATTCTTTTGATTGTGAAAATAGTTTGTTCACATTTTTTGTTTGATGTTGGAGATTTGAAACTAACTTTAAATTTGTTAATGCATGTGGTTAAATGGTTCACTTTATATATTTTCCCTATGCCTTCTCAAGATTTATACATTATATATATGTATATATGTATTATATATAAAAATTTTTAAATATAATTATATGCCTCAATATTTTAAATTTACATTCATAAAATCTGAGTTGTTTTGGTGGCAAAAGGCTGCCCTTTTATGTATCTCAAACATTTTAAAGGCATATGTTTATTTGGGCATTTCAAATTAAATTTTACCAAGAAATCCATTGGGGTACAAATAAAAATAGCCTCAACCTTGCCTATTGTTTGCTGAAGCATATATCTTAAAATATATCTTTGTAGAAAATAGAGAGTAAAGGAATATCAAGTGATTCTTCCCTGAACTGAAAGCTAAGACATAAAATAACAAGGATATTTTGTTGTAAGCTGTGCTTTATTGCTGCTACACTGTGTTGTATAGTGTAGCACACACACACACACACACACACACACACACACATATTCACTAAAGATCTGCTTTTACTTTATACAAGGATACATTTTATATCTCTATTAAAATGCTCACATTATTCAGAACACAAGATTCAGTGTGCTGAAATGTTAATGGAGAATTGTATCTTACTTCTGGAGGCTGAACTTGCTTCATTATTACCTAGATGAGCATTTTAGCTGTAATTTGGAAAAATGTATGATTTTAATTTCAGTGATCCATGGTTGGTTTCTTTGCCACATGTTTAGAATTTTCTAAGCCAGATACTGATAGACCATACCCTCTGGGACTGTACCATGCAAATGATTGATTACAGAATAGTTGTCAGAATGAAACAAGTCTGGTTCTGTATATTAGAGTACTTAAACTTTTAGGCAGGCAATGAAATTCCAGTTAAAAATAAAACTTCATTCCTAATCCAACAATTTGTCCTGAGACCACTTTTTTAAACCAAATCAGACCTCTTTGAACACTGCTGGGATATGAGGATATAGGCACATTAACTTATTTCGATAAAACAGAATTGATTGTATATTTTTATTACTTAGGAATGGTGCAGTAAACTCTTTTCACTCAAATAGTTTTACCATATACTGATGAAGATATATATATATATAGATAGTAGCAAACATGTTAAACTATATCTAAATTATAATGGAAAGGTTTCTTTAAGAAAAATGACTTCATTTCAACTTATACCTATTCTTTTTGTGATAGTAAGGCAAAAATCTATTTTTTCAACAAGACTTCAATTATTGAAAGGTAACAAGTTTCAGTGTAAGCCTCAACATTTATTAAGTATGACAAATAAGCAGTTTACACAACTGGAGCAAACATATGCTTTCACATCTGCTTTGAATAATATCATCATAATTTTAAAGATGATTTATATCTTTGCAAACTCTAAAATGCCAACATTGCTATTATTAACAAAATTCTGAAAATGGAGAAATGTTGCTATGTTTCATATAGCCTAATTTCTTCTCTTTGCAAAACAAAGATACATATCTTAAATAACTTTTGAACTTTGCATTGAACTTTAATATGCACGCTTATAAAGTATGTGTACTGGGATATCTTCACACTGAAATCTTTCAGACTATCTCCATAATGACTTGCCAAATGACAGTTTTTATTTGAATTAAGTGTTCTAACTAAACTGACTAGTCATTGAAGTTGGGTGTTTGATTTTATCTTTCTATAGACTTTGCCAAATGAATCAAGTCAATTGTGTATTGTAACATTGTGTCATAAGATCCCTTTGGTGGTAACCTCATTGTCTTTTCATTTCTAAGACTCCCCCATTAAAGAAAACCAGGAGGGTTTTTAATCTAAAAATAATTTCAAGCAATTTTTCTTCACATCATTAATGCTCTGATATATTCTTACACTGTTGGAAAAACTGGTAATATGCAGTAGTATTGAATTCTATTTTGTCAATTTATATTGTATAATATAATGTTTTTAAGTTCATTGTTCATGAAGACACATTTTGGCAGTGACATCATAGCAATTCTTCAGGCTATTTAAATTACTAAATATAGAGGAAAAAGAAAACTGGGGTTCTATGCAGTAGAGCAACATTCTCATAACACACCAATAACAAGGCTAGTCACATGTAGAAATAATGGGAAAATGAATGAGCAGTCCAAAAAGCATGATATAGGAAAGGGGCAAGCAATACTTTACAGAGATCATTGTGCCAGAGATTTACAAGGAAAAAATCATTTTACTGACCAAAAATTCCTTAGTACTGAAATCAGATGTTAATAAGTTATATCCACATGTTGTTTGCAGCAATTATGGTGGATATTTGTTGCATATGGTTGCTTTTAACATTTGGCTACTTTCAGTAAATGATTGTCAAAAACCAATCTGGGTAAGGGGAATGGAAGAGTGCATAGCTTAAGATGAAAACTTTAAATTAATGGGAGAATTGTTCTTGTGAATATTTTGGACATTGTAAATTTTACATATTTTATTTTTGTTATCATACATTCCATTCCAAATCCAGTTTTCATTCCTCCTCTCCTCTCCTCCCAGTTTCTCCTCCCAATATCCCCTCACCCCCAAACTTCTCCTCAATTTACCTTCAGAAAAGGTTAGGTCTCCCATGGATATCAATCAAACATGGCACGGCATGTTGTAGTAAGATTAGGCGTCTCGCCTCAAGGCTGGACAAGGAAACCAAATAAGAGAAAAAGATCCAAAAATCAACCAAAAAAGTCAGATATCCCCATTTCAACTGCGAGTCATAACACAAGAACACCAAACTACCCAACCATAAAATATATGACAGGGTAAGATCAGACCCGGGGAGGCTCTCTGATTATTTGTTCAATCTTTGTGAGCCCCTATTAGCCCAGATTACTTGATTCTATGGTTTTTCTTGTGGTATCCTTGACCCATCTTATTCCTACAATCTTTCCTCCACTCTTCAACAGGATTCCTCAGGCTCAATTCATTTGTTTGGGTGTGGGTCTATGCATCTATTTTTATCAGTTGCTAGATAATCTTCTCTGATGGTTACTGTGCCCTGGCTCCTGTCTACATGTATAGCAGAGTATCATGAGGAATCAGTTAATTGGCTTATTTTTTGTGCAGGTATGTTTGGTACCATCCTAGGTCTCTGGCATCTAGAGTCTCTGGTAGCTGCCCCTCCAGGCAGTTTCAGGGCTGAGTTCCCTCTCATGGCATGGGTCTATGACTGGACCAATCATTGGTTGGCCACCCTCACAATTTCTGTGCCACCTTTACCCCATCACTTTTTGTAAGCAGGACAAATAGTAGGTTGAAGGTTTCATTCCTGGGTTGGTGTTCCAATCACTCCACTGGAAGTGATATAAGGTTACAGGGAATGGCCTATTCAGGCTTCATATGCCCCGTTACTAAGAATCTTAGCTAGCATCACCATAATAGATGTCTGGGCAATTCAAAGAACTAGGTTTCTACCTTGCCCCCAAATTCCAGTTTTCGCTTCCAGTACTCTCTTGCTCTCTCCTGTCCTACTTGTCCCATCCTATTCCCATTCTCACATGCCCATAGTTTTATTTCACACCCAAACTGTTTTATTTCTCCTTCCCAGGGAGCTGGATGCACCACCCTCCTTTAACCTTCCTTGTTACTTAGGCTCTCTGGGGCTGTGGATTGTAGCATGGTTAAATTTACAGCTAATATTGACTTATAAGTGGGTAAAACCCATATTTGTCTTTTTTGGTCTGAGTTACATCACAGGTTTTTTTCTAGTTGTATGTACTTGCATGCAAATTTCATAATTTTCTTTCCTTCTTTCCTTCTTTTTTTTAGCAGCTGAATAATATTAGATTTTGTAAATACACCATATTCTGTTTATCCAGTGCTCAGTGGAGGGATGTCTAGGTTATTTCCAGTTTCTGGATATTATAAACATAGGTGAACAAGTGTCCTTGTAGTGGATGGAGCATTCTTTGAGTACATGGCCAGGACTGGTATAGCTGGTTATTGAGGTAGGTTGATTCCCAGTTTTCTGAGAAATATTGATTTTCAAAATAGCTGTACAAGTTTGCATTCTTTAAATCATGGAGGTGTGTCCTCCTTACTACATATCTTCGACAACATGAACTGTCACTTGTAATTTTGATCTTAGCCATTTTGACTGGTATATGTTGAAATCTCAGAGTCATTTTGATTTGCCTTTCCCTTATGGCTAAGGATATTGAACATCTCTTTATGTGTTCCTTGATATTACATTGTTGAGAATTCTCTGTTTAGAGCTCAACCTCAATTTTTAATTGGATTATTTGTTTTATTTATGTCTAGTTTCTTGAGTTTTTTCTATATTTTAGAAATTAGCCATAGGTCAAATGTAGTATTGCTGAAAATATTTTCTCATTCAGTAGAATGACATTTTTTTCTATTGAAAGTGTCATTTTCCTTAGAGAAGCTTTTCAGTTCCAAAGGGTCCCATTTATTGATTGTTGATCTTAGTGCCTGAGCCATTGATGCTCAGGAAGTTATCTCCAGTACAAATGATTTCTAGGCTAGTTCCCATTTTCTCTTCTGTCTGGCTCAGGATATCTGGCTTTATCTTGAGGTGTTTTATCTACTTGGGCTTGAATTTTGTGTAGGGAAATAGACATCTTTCTATTTGCGTTCTTTTACATGTAGACTGCCAGTTAGACCAGCACCTTTTTTGAAGTTACTTTCTTTTCCCATTGTATAATTTTGACTTTTTTATTTTTTACCAAAAATCAGGTGTCCATAAGAGTGTGGAAATATGTCTTCAATTGGATTCAATTAATTGACCTAACTGTTGCTATACCAATACTATGCAATTTTGATTACTTTTGCTCTGTAGTAAACTTGATATCAGGAATGGTGATACTCCAGAAGTTTATATTGTACAGAATTGTTGTAGCTATCCTAAATATTTTTGGTTTTTTTATATTACATTTTCAATTTTTAGATCTTGAACAGTGTTATTCATTTCCTTCCCCTGTTTGTTGGTTTGTTTCTTCTTGGCTTTCTTTAAGGTTTTTATTCATTTCCTTCTATTGTGTATTTGTGTTTTTCTTAATTTCTTTAAGGTATTTACATTTTCACAAAATTGGTTTTAAGGTCGTCTTCTTGAATATCCAGGGCTGAAGTAGGGTAACTAGGCTCTGGTTGTGCCATAATGACCTGGGTTTTGTTAATTATGTTTTTATGCTGGCCATTTGTCATCTGGGTTTGGGCTAATTATAGTTTAACATCCTGATTTCTTAGTTTAGTGATGGAGGGATATTTTTTCTTTTTCTTTTTTTTTTAACCTTTGCTTCTGTTTCTTTTCCGAACTTCTGGCCTGAGTGGTCCATGGTTTTGGTTACTGATGATTCCTCTGGTTAAATAGAGTGTTCTGCTGGGATTTTGCTGACCTAAATGACCTTTGGAGTTTTGGGTGCTGGTATTGCCTTCGTGGTTCTAGATTTCCGGGGTTCTGAAAACTGGTATGACCTCTAGGGTTCTGAGTATTGGTGTTGCCTCTGTGGTTGCAAATACCCCTGTGGCCTCTGGTAGAACAAAAGGCTTCTGGGGTCCTGGGCACGAGCATGGCCTCTGAGGTTCTGAATCCTGGTTTAGCCTCCGGTAATGTATATTGTCTTCTGATGGAGTTGAGGGCCTGGAGTTCTGGGTACTTGAGTGTCCTCTAGTAGTGCAAGGGACTTCTGACAGAGTTGCAGTCTGGTATGTGAAGATGAGGGGAGAATGTTCTGTTGCGCACAGCTAACCCAGCTCTAAGGTGTGTTGACAGGCAGTAGGCCAGAACGATTCTGGGGCTCTGGGTACTGGCAATGTGTCCAGTAGAGTAAGGGGCTTCTGCCATAGTTGTTGACAGAGTTATGGAGACAAGGAAGGAATGCCTTTATGTATATTTTAACATAGCATAGCTACAAATTTTCTCAGTAGCACGTTAATGAGAATTATGTCATACCTATAGATAAATTTAGGGATAATATCTAATATTATATTACATTATATTATATTATGTAATAATTAATGAACACTTTTTCTATTTAATATTTCACTGATTTTTTTCATTCAGCAAAAATATGTTTTGGCACTTTCATTAGTTTTAAACAGTTAAACATGTTATTTTTTTTTCAGTCATCAAACTTGGGTTTTACTCTTTATTATAATATAAAAATGTTAAGCTAATATGTTGAGCTTATAAATGTTATTTTACTGAGATTTTCTTATTAGGTATATTGACTAAGGAGAGAATGTTTACTGACTTACGATTTGTATGTTTCTACTTTATTTTATGCTCATAATATACTGCATAGGATTTTGCTTTATTTACTGTATTTAACTGGAAAGAAAGGGTCCTCTCATTAAAGTACAGTGTGGTGTTCATCCATGGGCAAACATACATATTTAGGGAACAGCTCAATGCTATGTCAATTTGCATAACCAACAGAATTAAATTCTTACTTGGTACCTAGAATCTTGTGACCATGCTCTTTTGAGCAGATTTACAGTACTAGATATAGAGTCCTACCTCTGGAATGAGTTGTAAATCCAATTACAGAACAGATAGCTATTCTCATAAAAGCTATCTCACTATTGCATATAAATGGTCATGTATCTGTGGATGATTGGTGCTGCAGTTCATAAGGTTCCTGGGAAGGCAAGGTTGTTGATATTTTTTTCTCACCAGCAATCTGAGTAGCAGTTTCAAGCACTATAAAACTAGCTAGCAGAAAGAAGCTTTCATACCAGCTAGGTTCCAGCTTGATTTCTTAACATCATGCAATCAAAATTTGAAGTATCCTAAGCAACATAAACTTTACATTTTCTCTTTTTCAGCAACCATGAGGAATGACTTTAGCATATAATGTTTAGAGGGCCTCTTGGACCTTTCTGATTAGCAACTTATAAGGTCATGTGTATCCAGAACTAAAATTTTATATAAATTACCCATAATTTATAAGAGGAGATTTTTCCAACCACACAGGGTATCATTGTACTCATTTTAAACATACATTGCTATTGAACTTTGGTTATAAGATGATAGGTTTCCCTATGTCTTTTACACACTGCTTTCATTTTAGAAAACTTCTACAACCCCTTCATCTTCCCTATTCACCCACTCCCTCAGTACTCAAAACTTTTGGCTTATATTATTTCCTCTAATTTCATCTTATCTATATTCTATTATATCCCACTTCCTTGAGATAGTCACCTACTAAATGACCCCTTTGTATATATCTGGCCATTATAGTGACCCTAGAGAGAACACACAAAATTAAATATTTGAATCTATGATCCTCAAATGCAATCAGATATAGCCACTATGCAAATACTTTTGAAGCTAGAAATAGAACTACCACTACCAATTTTCCATACCTAGTATACCCAAAGAACTTTATATCACTACTGAAATACTCAGAGATTCATGTTTATTAGTAATCTATTCACAATAGCTAGAAATAGAATCAGCTGTGGTATCCATCAAGTAATGAATCAGTAATGAAAATGTGGTAGTTCTACACAGGGAAAATATATTACACTTCAAGAAAAGATGAAATTATGAATTTTACATGTGAATGAATGGGACTTGAAACAGAAATACAGAATGTGGTAGCTCAGTTTACAAAATTATTTATGTTCTATAATATATTGTTTACTAATATTTTATTTGGAATTTTGTAGTTATGAAAGGTAGGGTTGTTGGCTTGCAGTATTATATTATATGTCATAATTTTTTGTATTTACTACAAAGAGATGCATTTCAAAAATACAAATTGAAACTATTAAGCATATAATTAATTAATTAGTTAATTAATTAATTAATTGTGAATTTTTGGAATTATCTATTTGATATGTTTTAGCTATGGTTTTCTTATATTTAAGTTTTAATGATATGTTTTAATTGAAATAGATTTATACTATTTTCTCCCTTCCTTTCATCCAAGATCCTCTCAGATTCTCTCTGTTGAATCCCTTACATATTCACCTACTCCTGAGTTCATAGATTCTTTTTCTTTGATTGTGTTGTGTATATATGTATAGTATACATATATGTATCTACATATATGTATGTATAGCTACATATGCACAAATGTATAAATATAACCTGCTGAGTCCATTTTATGTTGAGTAGATTTGGCTTCAGGTCTGATCACTCTGCATTGGACAACTTATAAGGGCTCTCATTCCTAGGAGAGGCCATTTCTCCTTCGAGAAGTTATTTGTTGTAATTACTTCTTTGTCTAGTGGTTGGCCAAAAGTGGGGGCTTGGGATGGAATAGTAGAATACAAGTGATATTAAGTAGAAAGCAGGATAGCAGGGAGGAGAGAGAGAGGCCCATACAAAAAGAAGTAAGAAGGATGGGGAACAAATAACAGCAAGGTTGTTTGATAAAGCTATAAAGAGTTATGTTATTTTATATTTACCTAACTAACTTGTACATACTACATATAAGTGTGTGTGTGTGTGTGTGTGTGTGTGTGTGTGTGTGTGTGTACATGTGTGTATTAATATAAGTTAAGTTACATGGGCTATCAAGACACCCTGAAAAGAACCATAGACTATCAAAACCTTTGGTAGCAGTCATGATAAACCTCCATTCAAAGAGTTGTTTTGGTTAATAAAAAATGATTCCCAAAACAATGGATAATATAGATGTAGACATTACTGCCTTTAAAGGTTGAGTACTGACCCCTCTTGATGAATATGGCATACACTTAGAACTAATGACTCAAATAGCTGGAGCTGGATATGAAAGACTCCTGTATTCTAGCTTTCATAGCTATGAAAAATACTATGCACATTGTCCTAAATAGTTGTATCCAGCTGCAATACCTATGAATCACAACTATTGGCATGGCAAGTATGCATAAAGGTAGAATAAGTGACACTCATGTCAGTGTATGTGTAGACATTTTATTGAGGAACATTTTTCTTTTTCTTTTTTTTTTTTTTTTTGATTTTTTGAGACAGGGTTTCTCTGTGTAGCTCCAGCTCCGGCTATCATGGAACTCACTCGGTAGACCAGGTTGGCCTCGAACTCAGAAATCCGCCTGCCTCTGCCTCCCAAGTGCTGGGATTAAAGGCGTGCGCCACCAACGCCCGGCCTTGAGGGACATTTTTCAAAGCTTAAGTTTATGTTTTACTAATGATAGTATTCTGATTAATTTTAATATGTTAAAAGTTTTAATAGCATGCAACTTTGAAAGAATTACTCTATTTCCATCAAGCTCCTTGAGTTGATGTGTTTGTCAGGGTTTCCATTGTTCCTATCTTGCTCTTAGTAGATTAAGAATCTTTAGTGTTGTTCCAATTTAGAGGACGATATTGTTTGAGTTTTTCTTTTCATTTTTGATCAATAAAGAATTTTTAAATTTAATATTTTCAAAGAAGTAACTTTATTGGGATTTAATATTTCCTTGAGTAAAATATCATTGATTTCTATATTTGTTCTTATTTTATTTCTAATTGATTTGTTTTTGTAGTAACATTTATTTTACTTTCTTATGGTGGGAAAGTAGATAACCAATCATATTTTTGTATTAGCTAGTATGTATTTTTAATAAATTAAATTCTATTTTATGTAACAAGAATATCTTCAATAAACATCATAAAATTTTTAACTTAATTTAGTTTGTTGTTGAAGAATTTTCAGTTCATGGCCACTTGTTTATGGTGTTACTGGGTCTATATATAGGAAAAATATTAATACAAAGAACAAGTGATAGAGTGCTTACCTCAAAGAGTGCAGGAAGCCCAAACAGGAAGGAAGCCTTGAGATCCTATGTTCTCTTCAAAAGCAAATCTCTAGGAATCTAACTTCTTTCTATCAGAAATCACCTCTTTAAAAAATTGTATCAGTTCCCAATGATACTATTAGCTAGGGAGCAAGCATTTAACACATCAGCTTTGATAAATCACTTAAGATCCAAACCTCTACATTTTACTTCTTTCTTTCAGGGGCTAACATTAATATCTTAGCCATCTCTAAAAGGCTGAACTGTTTCAGCTTTGCTGTACAGTGAATTATCAAAGCATTATCTTATTCAATGAAAGTCATGCCACAAATCAAAGATACAAATGAGAAAGGGTAAACACCACTTCATAGAAGCAGGTGGGATGGAGCTGGAATGGCGCTTTTCAGAGGGGAAACCGGGAAGGGGAAGAACATTCGAAATGTAAATAATTAAAATAACCAATAAAAAATTTAAAAAGGTCAACAAGCTGAAAGGCCCAAGTGAGGATTCCACAGTTCAACTTGGACAGGAGAAAAAAAGCAACCATAAGCAGGGAAGGAAGGAGGGAGGGAGGGAGGGAGGGAGGGAGGGAGGGACCTGAGAGGGAAAGTGGATGGGGGTTGAAGAAAACATGATCTGGTATTGGGTGGGGGCAAAGGACTGAAACCCTGAGGGTCAGCTGAAGTCATGGAAGCAGGCAATCTCAGGAGGTAGAAAGTTCAGGGAACCCTCCGCAATGCACCAGAGACCTGGGAGGTGAGAGAATCTCAGGACTCAAAGGGAGGGACCTTAGATGAAATGCCTGACAGTAGGGAGAGGGAACTTGTGGAGCCCACCTCCAGCAGGAAGACAGGGCATCACGTGAGGGAAAGGGGACATCCCACAGTCACAACTCTGACCCATAATTGTTCCTGTCTGAAAGAACTGCAGGGATGGAAATGGCCTGAGGAAAAGGAGGTCCAGCAACAGGCTCAAAGTGGGATCCAGCTCAAGGGGTGGTCCCAAGGCCTGACACTATTATATGTAATGTTGTTTTGAGTATTTGTGTAGAACTTTTGTGTTGAATTATATTTTAACATATCTTATACATACAACTGGGAATGGAATTTATGGCTCTTATGGTAACTCAGCAAGAAACACTACCACATTGAGGTTTTCTGACATTTTTATTAGAAATCTGGGCAGATTCTAAAATTTTGCCTTTCTTACCACTCTTACATTTCCTGTTATTTATAATTTTAATAATAACAGATCAGTGTATTTGAGCTTATGTTTTGGAATTTTGACTTGGATTCTTGGATAAAGGTTGGAGTATCATTTCTTGTGCTTTCAGTATTCCCACACCTCTTTAGAGAGATATTTACTTAAGTTTTTTTTTAAATTTGAATGTTTTTATTTCAATTTTTAGTTGTTGAGTTTATTTACATACTATTTCCAGTTACAAGGCTCTTCAGAAGTAATTTTAAAATATCTCACCTAACTTTATTTTTTTCAAAATATTCTTTAATGAAAAAAATAAAAAAAATAAGCAGATAGAGATCACTACTTCTGTGAAAACCATTCCAAAATATATTTCACTCCCTTTTCTCTAAGTGTTATAACTTTAAGGCTTACACTTAGATTTAAGATCCTCTTTGAATTATTGTATTTGCTGATGGCTAGTCTACTGATTTCATTCTTTTGCATACAGATATCCAATTGCCCCAGCACCATTTGGTGAACACTTTTCTTCACTGGATTGAGTTGGCACCATTATCAAAAAAATCACTTCACCATCAAAGTAAGGGTTGATTTCTTGACTGAATTTTATCCTAAGGTCTATATCTATTTTTATGCTAGTTTTACCATGTCTTGAACACTGTATCTTTATAGAAAGATTTGCAATTGGGAAATGTGAGTCCATTTTAAAACCAGGAATGTTTTTTTGATAATTTTGGATCTTATACAGGTCTATGAGAATTCTAGAATCAATTTCAACACCAATTTATGCTGAGAGGCCCATTAGAACTTCAATAAGGCTAATTTTGTTAATGAAAATAGTTTTGGTGAGGTTTTCCATCTTAACATTGCATATTATGCTTCATGAACACAAGATGTCTCTTTAGAATCTCCTTAGATCCTCTTAATACTATTTTCTGGATTTCAGTATATATTTTATACATAACTATAACTGATTCTCAATTCTTAACTGATTTTTAGCCAATGGTAAATGGAGTGCTTTATTAATTTAAATTTCAGATTGTTCACTGTTACTGTGTAGAAATTTAGTTTTTTCCAAACTGATCTTATTTTCTTCATCTTTTTTGAACATTAAATCACTGACAGTCATAAATAGATTACCTGATATGATTTTCTCTTTTCTTTATGACTTATAATATATATATATATATGATTTTATATACCAGTATAGACATGTTTATCTGTCTATTTATATCTGTTTTTTAATTGCTCTCTGTGAGTGAGATTTCAGTAGATGAAGAGAAGTGGTGGGATTACCATCTTTGTTTATTCCTAATGTTCTGAAGGAAATCTTTCATTATCCCCTGCCTAATTATGCAATTATGCAGAAACTTTTTCATAGATTTTATCCCTTAAGTTGGCAGTTTCTTTCTTCATCTATTTTGTGTTGTATTCATGTAATGCAGGTATGTTAGATTTGGTCAGTTACTTTTTTTTTTATTCAGTGGAGATGATTCTATGGTTTTGGCTGTATAATTTATTATCGTGCTGGATCAATTGATAAATTTTAAATTATTTTTGATGCTATAGTAAATGGGATTATTTTCTTGCCACTTTGTTCAGAAAGTTCATACTAATTTTTTAATCCTCTTACTTTGATGAATTTATTTCTTAATTATGCCAATATTATTATGGGACTTTAAAAAGTTTGCTCTATAAAAATTAGGATATATGCAACAAATATAATTTCACTCTTTTGTATCTTAAAATGACTTTACATTCTTTAGGTAAAATACATTTTAGTTGTGATGCATAATAAGTTTGCATACTAATGGATTTTGATTATTTTTACTGTTTTCAATTATTCTTACTTTGCAAAGCATTTTTCTTACATATTCATAGTGGGTATAGATGCATTTTTTCATAATATCATTTGTTGTGCTATCGTGGAAATACAGAAATCATAGAATGAATTAAGGAAATAGAATTAGCTGTGGTGTTTCTTCTATGTTCATTGTGAGGCCAGAGGTCATCAGATGCACTAGAATTTGAGCCACATTGATTTTTAGCCATCCTGTGGGTTCTGGTAATCAAAAACAGATTGTCTGAAAAGAGCAACCAGTACTCTTAATCACTGTGCTATCCCTCCAGACCCTAAAAAATATTTTTGTCTCATGTAATTTGTATCATTAGCTTATAAACCAGTAATAAGTTCTCAAACCACCTGGAAGTATGTATAGTATATTTGTCTTTTTTATCTAGGATATTTTTATTATATCTAGTTATAAGGAAATGAAATTTAAATCTATTTTACTTTTTCCAATATTTCCATATATATCAATATATCATTATTTGTTATGAATTATATATATGCATATATATATATATCATAGTTATTGTTTTCCTACCCTATCAACAATAAATGAAAGTTCCTCTTTCCCCACATCCTTACCTGTATTTTTCTGTTGATTTTAGAAAGATACAGATGTAAGATGAAAAGTCAAAGTTGATTTGCATTTCTTTTTTATTGGTTATTTCATTTATTTTCATTTCAAATGATGTTCCCCTTCCTAGTCTTCCCTCCACAAACCTCCCATCTGATCCCCCCTCCTGTTTGCTTCTAAGAAGGTATTCCTCTACACACTTACCCACTCCCACCTCACTGCTCTACCATATTCCTACAATTGGGTGTCAAGTCTCCTCAGGACCAAGGGCCTCCCCTCTCATTGTTTCCAGAAAAAACCATTTGCTGCTATATATATCTTGAGCCATGGACCCAACCATGTACACTCGTTGATTGGTCGTATATTCCCTGGGATCTCTGAGGTGGTCGGGTTAGTTGATATTGTTTTTCCTATGGGATTGCAATCCCATTCAGCTCCTTCAGTCCTTCCCTTAACTCTTCCATTGGGGTTCCTGGGCTTAGAGCAATGGGATGGCTGTGAGCATCCACCTCTGTATTTGTCAGACTCTAGTAGAGCCTCTCAGAAAACAGCTATATCAGGCTCCAGTCAGCAAGCACTTCTTGGCATCAGCAATATTGTCTGGGTTTGGTGTTTGCAATGGGATGGATCCTTAGGTGGTTTATTTAGCCATTTTTATTTCTTCCTTTGAGACTTCTGTGTTCAGATCTGTAGACCACTTTAATTTGTCCTTTAACTGGTTTTTAGAAAAAGTTTTTATATCCTTGATACTGATTCTCTTTCTGTGTATATAGCTGGGAAAGGTTCTTTTCTATTTTGTTGGCTTCCTTTTTACTCCAGTGTTTCTATTTGACAATTCCTAGAAAAATAGACTCCTATTTAGAAAGTTACTTCTGAGGCTTATATGTTGTAGGATACTGTTTATCTGTCTGTCTATCTATCTATCTATCTATCTATCTATCTATCTATCTAAACATCTTCAGCACTTCAAATTTCAAATTGACATCTTTGTCTACTTGGGATTAAGTTTTGTGTGTTAGACAATTCTAATTTAATTCTTCTGTATGTGGCTATCCAGTTTTCATGGCAATATTTGTTGGAGAAGATATCTGTTGTCCAATGTATTTTTTGGCATCTTTGTCATATATCACATGGTTATAATTACATGTACTCAATTAGGTCTCCCACTTTGTCTACAAGTCAATATTTGTGACAGTACTAAAGTTGAAAACTGAAGCTCCTTAATATATTTTGAAATATAGAAGGAAAATCTCTTTACCATTGTTCTTTATTTTCACAATTACCTTGGCAATCCAGGGTCATTTGTAACTCAATATGAATTTTAGGATTTTTTTCTGAGAAGAATGTTCTCAGTATTTTGAAAACAGCTATATCAGGCTCCAGTCAGCAAGTACTTCTTGGCATCAGCAATATTGTCTGGGTTTGGTGTTTGCAATGGGATGGATCCTTAGGTGGTTTATTTAGCCATTTTTATTTCTTCCTTTGAGACTTCTGTGTTCAGATCTGTAGACCACTTTAATTTGTCCTTTAACTGGTTTTTAGAAAAAGTTTTTATATCCTTGATACTGATTCTCTTTCTGTGTACGTAATCTTAGATAGATTTTGGTAGGCTGGCCTTTTTGCAACATTAATTCTACCAATCCAGAAGCTTAAACGATATTTCCAATTATTTTTCAAAGAAAAGCATGGTCACGTTAGAATCATGGGATGATTGTGAACACAGGTAAATTATGTTTTGCCTAATTTGATCCCATCTTAAAAGGGAAAAGAATCTTTGAACATGAATGGACTTAAACTACCGCAAGATAGTGAAGAAAGGTACTGCAGATATAGTCATTCATCTACCTTACATATAGAACTATACTATATATTCCACAGAGTGCTTAGAGAATTGGAATTTCTGAGTATTTTATAAGGTATAGATTAGCATGATGGCGAAAGTCTTAATTCCAGAACAAAGAAGGTAGAACTAAGAAGGTGGAGGCAGGAAGATCAGGAGATTGAAGTTATCCTTGGTTACATATGGATTTCATACCATTGTAGTTTATGTGTGACTTTGTCTCAACCAATCAAACCACCACCACCAACAAGACCACAACCAGCATCACCAGCACCACCACCACCAACAAGAACAACAACTGAAAGAACTAAATGGATATATAAAACAAAGAAAATAAGAGGGGAAAGAGTTACCAAAATCAGCAGCCTTGTCTCTTAAGTACAATTCCAAGAAGTAAACCAACATAAGCTTTGGAAGTTAAAGCTCAATGAATACATAAAATCCCCAATTGGGCAGAAATATAAAGGTATAGTATATTAGATTTTAAAATTGAAACATTTATCTAAGCTATGGAATATTTAGAATTGATGGTGCAAGATCAAAAAGAATTGGGAAAAATCACAAATGAGAATGAGTCAAGAAGTTCCAACATATCTCAAAGTGAGATATATGAAGAAATAAAAAAACTGAACATAAGTTAAACTTACAGAGAAATGGTTGATTTTTCTATAATTTTGGTTTCTCTTATAGATAATGGTATTGTTTCTATGTGGAAACAGCATGTTGGATGTTTATGGGAAGAAATAAGAGGAGACATGAGACACTATTAAACTTCAGAAAATGCTTTTTGTTTATTTTTTAGTGGAAAAGATAACTTTTCATGTTGTGAGGTAAAAATTATTGTACAGAAATACTATGGCACTTAGTGAGTAGTTTTGTGCCCAGGTAGTGCATGCTGCATTCAGATGGTAGATTGAAAATAAGCCTAACAATTTCCTTTAATGTAACTTGATTGGACTATATAAAATATAAATGCTATACTTTCTTATCAGTAGTTTGACTGTGCTGTGAATTTAGAACTCTTGCCGTGGATAGGTTTTGTATAAAAAACAAAACAACAAAAAAACAGAAACAAAAACAAAAAAAACCAGCAAATGGTGTACCTCTGTGAAAACATACTATTAGACTTCTATTCAGTTGAATGTTTCTTAAAATCACCACCAAGTGGATCAATACAGAGAGAGAGGCCAAAATAAAATACTTTTCATGAAGAGAGGCTAAAGTGCTAGTTATAGGTCCTACTTCTGTAATCTCTAGCATGCTCTTTGATCAAATTTGTACACTGCATGTTGCTATGGAAGCACTATCAATTTGTTTTCTTCTTTTGCTACTTTAGTCTATACAGGATTTAAGCATCAATATTCTGTTTGACAGAGTGCACTTCTTTTCATGAAAAACACTCAATAGCTTAATAAATGAATGCTTCCTGAAGACATGAACAGCTTTAAACATGGCTTTCAAAAATTTGACATTTAAAAATATATTTTCTGGAGGACTTCATATGTATGAATTATTTGGATACATAGTATAAACATTCAATAAATCTGATATTTATGTCTTTACCTGCATATTTAACAGTCTGTCTTCCCCCACAAAAGAAAATTACACATATAAAAATAAACAAATGAAACATAGTAAGACACAGTGTAATCCCAGTGTAAAGAAAACATAGATGGAAAGATAATGATTTTTTTTTTTTTTTTTTTTTTTTGGAAAACAGTCTGGGCTATATGGCGATAAGCTATCTCAAAAATAAAAAAGAATAAAGTGAACTGCATTTCATCTTTTGACATAAATATTATTACAATTAAATGATTATAAGGAAGGTCTATGGGGGAAATAAAAACATATTTTAATATATAAAATCAGAATATTTTCAAATGATACCAAATATTTTGCAAGCTTCCTAACAATATATAGTGGTAGCCAAACGTATTGCATGTCATGTAGTATTATGTCACCAAATCATTCAAGTATTTTTCTTATAGTTTATAAGAAAATTTGCTACTTAAAATGAAATTAATCACATTTTAGAACAACCCATTCTATAAACTTCACTTGTTTTGTATTACCCTTTTTGCTTTCCAGTATACATACATACATGTTTACATGTATATTAGCTATATAAAAAGAAATTTAAGCTAACTGGATTTGGTTACACAGACCTCTAATCTCAGCTATTGGGGATGCTAAAGCAGATAGACCTAAATAGCATCTAAAAGGGAGGCTGTAGATATAGCAGAGTGGCAAAGCACTTACCTAGCATGTGAGTTACCCTAGGCTCAAACTTCAGTACTAAAAAATAAAAACAGCAATCAAAACTGAGCAAGTTAGATGATCATAGCACAGCATTTGTTCATAATTTCTCGAGTTACCTTAGTGGTTCCTGAAAACTAATGTGTTATCACTGGCACTTTATTCTTTAAATTTCGTTCAGTGTCCTAGAGCTTTGTCCCGGTAAATTCTTATTGTCAACTTGACACAACTCAGTCACCTTGAAAGAAGGAACATCAATTAAAGAACTGCTTTAATCAGTAGTTTCTGCAGCATTGCCTTGATTGATAATTGAGGTAGGATGGCCAAAACCTTGATGTTTGACACCATCTGCCCTGGGCATGGATAAGAAAACCAAATAAAGGCAGGGCGGTAGTGGCGCACACCTTTAATCCCAGCACTTGGGAGGCAGAGGCAGGCGGATTTCTGAGTTCAAGGCCAGCCTGGCCTGAATTCCAGGACAGCCAGGGCTACACAGAGAAACCCTGTCTCGAAAAACCAAAAAAAAAAAAAAAGGAAACAGAAAGAAAGAAAGAGGAAGAAAGAAAGAAAGAAAGAAAGAAAGAAAGAAAGAAAAGAAAGAAAAGAAAGGAAGCCAAATTAGTGTATGCCAGACTGAGCAAGCAGTATTTCTCCATAGTTTCTGATTCATTTCCTGCCCTGACTGCTGTCAATGATGGATTGTAAACTACAAGTGTCAGCCAAATAAGACATTTTCTCCTCAAGCTGCTTTGTTTATGTTTCATCACAAAAAAAAAAAAAAAAAAAAAAAAAAAAAAAACAGAACAAAAACTTTTATCCTACTTTATGGTTATTTTTTAATTTTAATTTATGGATTGATTTCTTCATTTCCCCCATGACTACTTATACTGAAATTTATTTCCTCAAAGCTCTTCTCTTGCAAATCCTACTTATACTCTATCTTTTTTTTTTTTTTTTTTAGCTCTAGCTGGATGTTTCCCCAATCAAATAATTTGTCTAGTAAAAGTTCCTCATGGGCTCATTTTTCCTTGAGCTGATTTTTTTTTAATATATTGGATTTTTTACCCAGCATTCCACGTTTTAAGGAGAGTGGTGTGCTTGAAACACTTACTAAGTGATTACCCCCCAACACACTGGAAAAAAAACACAAAGCTCTGTGTAGCATTTGCTTACTTTTTCTTTTTAATTATTTCCTCCTACCATGGCCAATTGCAAACTGCTACTAAACACACACATGGGAATATACTAAGAGTCAACCCTTGCAAACTGGCTCAAGAAAATTCTGACACATTAGCAACTTTACTATATGTGTATATATTGTACCTCCTGATTAATCTTTCTTTTCTATACCAATCTAGATATAAAACTGCTTAATGTACACTAATCATGTTTTATACAATTCACTTTTTCCTGACAATTATTAAATTAGAAAACCATGTCCTTGTTCATTTTCAAAATCAACATACATGAAGATTTTTCTGGTATTCCTACTAACATAATGGGCACAATAATATTATGTGATTCCAAACTTCCCCCATTTTTCTCTGAAATAAATTTCTATGTGTGTGTTTGTTTCCAAGTCTAGTATCTCTTTGTTTTAATTGGGACACAAGTTAATATTTATTATTATGGAATTTTATGTACACGTGGTTTGTGTTGATCCACCTAGACCACACCTTTATATTTTAGATAGCTGAGTATGAATATGAAAATAGCTCATAAAAATAGGACAATATAATCCAAGAGCACATCAAAACGATCATTCACCATGATCAAGTAGGCTTCATCCCAGGGATGCAAGGATGGTTCAATATACAGAAATCCATCAATGTAATCCACTACATAATCAAACTAAAAAAAAAAAAAAACACATGGTCATCTCATTAGATGCTGAAAAAGCATTCGACAAAATTCAGCATCCTTTCATGCTAAAAGTCTTGGAAAGAACAGGAATTCAAGGCCCATACCTAAACATAGTAAAAGCAATCTACAGCAAACCAGTAGCCAACATCAAACTAAATGGAGAGAAACTTGAAGCAATCCCTCTAAAATCAGGGACTAGACAAGGCTGCCCTCTCCATTTCTTAGCACTATGTTTATAGCAGCCTTATTTATAATAGCCAGAAGCTGGAAAGAACCCAGATGTCACTCAAAGGAGAAATGGATACAGAAATTGTGGTATATTTCTACAATGGAATACTACTCAGCAATTAAAAATAATGAATTCATGCAATTTGTAGGCAAATGGTTGGATCTGGAAAATATCATCCTAAGTGAGTTAACCCAATCACAAAAGAATACACATGAAATGCAATCACTGATAAGTGGATATTAATGAGCTCAGAAGCTCTGAATACACAAGACACAATTAGCAAGTCAAAAGATTCCCCAAGAAGAAGGAAGGAGTGGATCCTGGGTCTGAAAAGATTGGATCCATCTTTGTAGGAGAGTACCAGAACAGAGAAATGGTGGTGGTGGGTGATTGGGGAATAGGTAGGGGGGGGACTTATGGGACACATGGTGAGGGGGAACTGGGAAAGGGGAAAGCCTTTGGAATGTAAACAAAGAATATAGAATAAATAAAAAAAAAACAGGACGATATGAGAAGAAAGGGGGAATTTTAAAAAAAGAGAGAAAGGATAGTGGAATACATATGCCATAGAAGTGAAAGATGAACTACTGGGGGCAAGAGAAATGGGTACTTTTTAGAAATATGGGAGAGAATGTGCTTTAAAGAATCTGTATTTTAGGACTATAGAGATGGCTAAGAGATAGACTACTGAGCTTATTTTCAGGAAGATCTGGGATTGATTTCCAGAAACCACATCGCTTCTCACAAATTCTATCTCCAGTTGTAGAGAATCCAATGCTCTCTCCCACCCTCCACTGGCACCAAGCATGCACATGCTGCACAGGTATATATGCATGTAAGGCACCTGGACAAACACACACACACAAAAAAAGATTTTTAAAATAATCTATTTAGGCCACCAACTTGGCTCCTGTGGCCAAGCAGCCAGCTCTGCCAGGTGCGCAGGGTACAACAGAGTGGGGGGATCGCTTGGGATGCAGCCCGCCTGGGTTCCTTCTGCACATTAGAGCTGGGCAGCTCTACAGCTGTCTGGGCACTTATCCTTCAGGGGAGTGTCTGGCTTGCAGGGAGTCCCATGATTAGAGGGTGTCCTGAGGTCTAAGGTCGCCTCCATCTTGGCTCCTGTTACAAAGCAGCCAGCTCAGCCAGGTAAGCAGAAAACACCAGAGTGGGATTGATCAAGACACACTCTGATTGGGTTCCTTCCGCACATGGGAGATGGGCAACTCTACAGATGTCTGGGCATGTATCCTGCTGGGAACCATCTGACTTGCAGAGAATCCCGCTGTTAAAGGGAGCCCTGCGGTCTGAGGTTGCTACCACCTTGGCTTCTGTGACCAAGTGGCTGGATCAGCCAGACACCTGTGCCACATCTGACAGGGGGAAGATCCCACTTCCTGATACTCTCTAGAGAACCAGCCAGAGCAGGTTAATCGCCACTGCCCCTTTCCATCGGATGTGGTAGACTTGTGCCACATCTGACACAGGGAAGATCCTACTCCCTGATACTTTCTCAAGAATGGACAGGAGCAGGTTGTTCGGTAGAAGCAGGGCATTTGAGAACCAGCATCAGCAGAAGTAGGGCATTCGAGAACCAGCATCAGCAGAGCATTTGAAATCAGGCAGCGAGCCTTGTCCTGGGCCATTTGCCCTATAGAGTGATGGGTGCTTAGAAGGGATCCTCATGTAGTCCACATCTTCACTACCAGGTGGACTAGACAGGCAAAACCAGGTACACAGAGACAATCCAAGTATAGCATTGCTTGGGACAAGGCATACCAGGGCTCCAAAGGCACCCACAAGTAGGGCAGCAAATCAGCAATCTGTGCCAAGGGAAACCCACTCATCCAGTGGTGCAGAAATAGCCTTGCGGGCCCACAGGAGGTACAAGCACCAGCTAGTGACAGCAGGACCAACTAACGCCAGAGATAACCAGATGGCAAAAGGCAAAAGTAGTAACGTTACTATTAAAAGTCTAGGCAATATGGCGGCATCTGAACCAAATTCTCCAAAACCAGCAAGTCCTGTATACCCCAACACACCAGAAAAACAAGATTTGGTTATAAAATCAACTCAAGCAAATAAGTAGCCTTCTTATACTCAAAGGATAAGCAGACTGAAAAAGAAATTAGGGAAATGACACCCTTCACAATAGGCAAAAACAATATAAAGTATCTTGGTGTGACTCTAACCAAACAAGTGAAAGATCTGTATGACAAAAACTTGAGGACTCTGAAGATGGATATTGAAGAAGACCTCAGAAAATGGGAAAATCTTCCATGCTCATGAGTTGGCAGGATTAATATAGTTAAAATGGCCATTTTGCCAAAAGCAATAGACAGATTCAATGCAATCCCCATCAAAATCCTAACTCAGTTCTTCATTGAGTTAGAAAGAGCAATTCTCAAATTCATCTGGAATAACAAAAACCCCAGGATAGCTAAACCTATTCTCAACAGTAAAAGAACTTCTGGGGGAATCAGTATCCAGGACCTCAAGAAGTACTACAGAGCAAGACATATGGTGAGGGGGGAACTGGGAAAGAAAGCCTTTGGAATGTAAACAAAGAATATAGAAAAAAACTGCATGGTATTGGTACAGTGACAGGGCAGGTAGATCAATGGAATAGGATCAAAGACCCAGAAATGAACCCACACACCTATGGTCACTTAATCTTTGACAAAGGATCTGAAACCCTCCAGTAGAAAAAAGATAGCCTTTTCACCAAATGGTGCTGGTTCAACTGGAGGTCAACATGCAGAAGAATGCAAATTAATCCATTCTTATCTCCTTGTACTAAGCTCAACTCCAAGTGGATCAAGGACCTCCACATAAAACCAGACACACTAAAACTAATAGAAAAGAAACTGGGGAAGACCCTTGAGGATATGGGAACAGGGGAAAAGTTCCTGAACAGAACACCAATAGCTTATGCTCTAAGATCAAGAATTGACAAGTGGGACCTCATAAAATTACAAAGTTTCTGTAAGCAAAGGACACTGTCAAAAGGACAAAATGGCAACCAACAAATTGGGAAAAGATCTTTATCAACCCTATATCCAACAGAGGGCTAATATCCAAGATATACAAAGAACGCCAGAAGATAGACTCCAGAGAGCCAAATAGTCCTATTGAAATATAAGGTACAAAGATAAACAAAGAATTTTCACCTGAAGAATTTTGAATGGCTGAGAAGCACCTTAAGAAATGTTCAACATCATCAATCATTAGGGAAATGCAAATCAAACCAACTCTGAGATTTTACCTCACACCAGTCAGAATGGCTAAGATTAAAAATTCAGGAAACAGCAGGTGTTGGTGAGGATGTGGAGAAAGAGGATCACTCCTCTACTGTTGGTGGAATTGCAAGATGATACAACCACTCTGGAAATCAGTCTGGTGGTTCTTCAGAAAACTGGGCATGACACTTCCAGAGGACCCTGCTATACCACTCCTGGGCATATACCCAGAAGATTCCCCAGCATGCAATAAGGATACATGCTCCACTATGTTCATAGCAGCCTTATTTATAATAGCCAGAAGCTGGAAAGAACCCAGATATCCCTCAATGGAGGAATGGATACAAAAAATGTGGTACATTTACACCATGGAATACTACTCAGCAATTAAAAACAATGAATTTATGAAATTCTTAGGCAAATGATTGGAACTGGAAAATATCGTCCTAAGTGAGGTAACCCAATCACAAAAGAATACACATGGAATGCAGTCACTGATAAGTGGATATTAGCCCAGAAGCTCTGAATACCCATGACATTATTCACATATCAAATCATTCCCAAGAAGAAGGAAGGAGAGGGCCCTGGTCCTGGAAATGCTTGATGCAGCATTGTAGGGGATTACCAGGACAGAGAACTAGGAGGGGGGTGATTTGAGAAAGAGCAGAGGGACTTATGGGGAGGGGGTAACCGGGAAAGGGAAAATCATTTGGAATGTAAACAAAGAATATAGAAAATTAAAAAAATCTATTCATGTAAATATAGCATAGACTTTTATGGTTGTCTCCTCTGGGTACTGTGAACTGAATTATACTGTAATGCACTGATGTCAACTGCTCTTTAAAATTGACTATGGGTCTATGAACTTTTAAATTAAATTAGATCACATTGCTCCTTTTTTCTCTCCACTTTTCCCATTTTCCCTCCCTCCAACTCTTCCCATTCCACTTTCTCATTTCCTCTCAGATAGATGGCCTCTTAGATAGATGGCCTCTTTTTCTTTATTATTGATGCACATATATAAAGAATAATGTATTTATTTTTGATGAATATATGTATATATCCTGTTTAATCTATTTAGTGGAGTTGTGTGTATATGACTTCAGAGTTAATTATTTTGTATTGAGTCACCAACTACTGGACTCAGCCCTGGTAGCAGTTAATTTTTTCTCTCTCAGAAGTCATTAGTTGCCTAAAATTCTTTTAGGGGTGGGACCCCAAGAAATTGGGCCATTTCAGGATAGTGTGTCTATTGGTGGTGTCATTGTCCTGGTCCTTTTTAGATAACATTACTGTTGGGGCATCATTTATGGAGCTTCCCTGTCATTTCTAAGAGGCACACTCTTACAACAGACATCCTGTTGTGAGACATCTAATTATCTTTCTACCTATTTATTTATTTATTTTTAATTTTTTTAATGTTTCCTGAGCACTAGGTTCAGGAGGAGAGTTCTAGATATAACTGTTGGCGCTGGGCATTCCAACATCAGTTCATCTCTAAAGGATAACTGGTTGTGGTTTCTGTAATGGCCTATGTTTGCTCTAAAGATAATCTTTCCTGAAGGATGATAACAATACTTGTGGTCATAAGGTTGTTTTAGAATGCAGTTAGGAATTATAATGATCCTAGTAATTGGATAGAAGTAGGTTATATCCTAAAACACTTATCTTCACTAGCTCCAAGTACTCAGATTTACAATACTAGACATGTTTTAGTACCCTTGTGTTGAGTACACCTTTCTTCCAATTATATGGCTTTTCATTACTGCCAAAATATGAAGACCACTATTGCATCATTAGGAAACCCTTGACATTTTGGTCATTGCTGTGGTTCACAGACATCACATCTACAAAATTTCAATGATTGCTTCCTTGTCTAGTAGCTTTCATATCACCACTAAGCACTCTACACTGTTTGCTAGACACTGGGCATCTTGTTTGCATTTACAGATGCAGACTGATTTTGAAGTTCAACTATATGAGTAAAGGACTATTATTATAATTTTCTAGTAGATAAGATTTAGACTTAGGGAGGTTAAAAATTTGCCGAAAGTCGGGTGGTAAGTAGGACAACCAGACTTGCATGATTCTAAAGCCAAGTAGAGGTAGAGTGCTGTAATGACTACCATGGTTGAAATGTAAAGACATCCTGCAAGAAGAGAAGGAGAGAAAGTACCAGGAGGAGAGTTGGTTACAATCTCTTTTTTTCTGTTCTCAAGATCATTCCTTCAAGAGCTGCTATTCTCTTAATAGGATTAGGACAACAACATATTTCTTCTTATCTATGAATGCCTTCCAAGTTCTTCTTTATCCTGATGCTGCTCAGCTGTACATTTTATATCCTTATCTATACTCTAAATACAGTATAAGAACCAAAAGTACTATGGATACTAGAAAATCCAAATTCTGTCTCTAAATGTGAAATATTCCCCAAAATGAGGATTTAGGCTCACCTTTTGGGAGGCAACAAAATACAGTAGTAGTCTCCAATATTATTTTGAGAATCACTTCGGTTGCCCTGACCAGAAACTTGAATGAGTTTTCTCATTTGTGGTCCTGAGATTTTTGTTAAGATATTTTATGGCTTTTGTGGAGAGCAATACAAACCCAAGTGACATAACTTTACTTAAGATATGAATATGTATATGCACATTCATTTATACTAATTATATGTAATTTTAGGTCAATATATTATAATATGACTTCTTAAATTTTATTACACCACATTGGTGTTATTTAACAATCTACCCTATGTCTCCTTCTATATTGACCTCTTTCTTCTCTCCCAATTAGAGTCCCCAGTCCTAATTTGTCCCTTTATCCTATTTCACACTCTGTGAATTTTCCTTTTTAAAATTTAAATCTCAGGTATTTTCAAGTGGTCCAAGTTATCTTTATCTTCATTTAATTAATTAAGCATTAAAAATGCTTGTAAAATATTAGTTGGTCCTATTCCAAGAATTAGTTAGTAAATAGAAAAGAGGAAGTTTAGGAAATTTGTTCAGTTTAATACACCTATTAAGCTGAACACTTGAATAACTCAGGTGTGATTCAGGTGCCAGATTCCCTGACAGTCTTCAATATATGTATGTATATATATATATATATATATATATATATATATATCTCAGCAAACCTCATATTTTTTTGTTTTTCTTATTCAAAAGAATCCATTCATTAATATCTTATGAATGAAATGACAGGAAATTTCAAATCAGTTCATCAGTTGAGTTAACATTAAAGATTAATATTTTACATTTTAGATTTTTTCTTTTTTATTCGTTGAATTATTTTTTTACAATCCAGTTTTTATCCCTGTCCTAGTCCACTCTCTGATTGTTCCATATCTTATACCTCCTCCACCCACCTCCATGAGGATATCTCAGCACTTCCAACCCCCAACCCACCAGACATACCTACTCCCTGGGGCCTCAAGACTCTTGAGGTTTAGTTGCATCTTCTCCAACGGAGTCCAGACCCAGCAGTCCTCTGCTGTATATTTGTCCAGGGCCTTGGACCAGTTCAAGTATCCAACCAGGTTGGTGGCTCAGTGTCTTAGAGATCACTGGGGTCTGGGTTAATTGAGACTTCTGCTCTTCTATGGGTTGCTCTCCTCCTCAACTTCTTTCATCCTTTCCCTAATTCAACCACAGGGATCAGAAGCTTCTGTCCATTGGTTGGGTGTAAGTATCTGCATCTAACTATTTCAGCTGCTTGTTGGGTCTTTCAGAGAGAAGTTGCGATAGGCCTGTGTTTGTGAGCACTCCATAGCCTCAGTATAAGTGTCAGGCCTTGGAGCCTCCTCTTGAGCAGGAACCCAATTTGGGCCTGTAGCTTGTCCTGCTTTCCCTCATGCTCTTCTCCATTTTTGTCCCTGCATTTCTTTAGGACAGGAACAATTATGGGTCAGAGTTTTTTACTGTGGGATGGTAACCCCATCTCTCCCTTACTTGATGCCCTGTTTTTCTGCTGGAGTTGGGCTTTATAAGTTCCCTCTCCCCACTGTAGGACATAGAGTGAGGTAACTCAGACCCAAAAAGATATGCATGGTATGTACTCATTTATAAATGGATATTATCCAAAAAATGTACAGAATACCCAGGATACAATAAACAGAACTCAAAAAGATTAACAAGCCAAAGAGCCCAAGTAAGGATGTCTTAATCCCACTTGGGAAGGAAAAGAAAGCAATCTCAGGAGTGGGGAGGGAGGGAGGGAGGGAGGGAGGGAGGGAGGGAGGGAGGGAGGGAGGGAGGGAGGGAGGGAGGGGAAGAGGGAACTGGGTGGGAAAGGGGACACAAAGGGGGAGAACATGATTGGATGTTGGGTGGGGGAAAAGGACTGAAGTCCTGAGGGCCAGTAGAAAGAATGAAAATAGGCAACCTCTGGAGGCGGTGTGTGTGTGTGTGTGTGTGTGTGTGTGTGTGTGTGTGAGAGAGAGAGAGAGAGAGAGAGAGAGAGAGAGAGAGAGAGAGAGAGAGAGACCCTTTAGAATGTACCAGAGACCTTGGAGGTGAGAGACTCTCAGGATTTAAAAGGAGGGACCTTAGATGAAATGCTCTGTATTGTAGATCTTAAGAGAAATGTATCTAAAGCAGTGTTTTTGTGATATTAATCTATTGGCCATTTATGGGATTAGATAAAGAAAGGGTAAAGATAAGTCTGTATTTGCTCAAAATATGGAGATTAGAAGGCATGTTATAGTTTAAAAAATGAAATGACAAAGATTCTCTTAAAATCACGTAGTATGTTTCACAATCAAAGTAGTTCACTGCTTTAGTTTACACTTATATTGGCTTTGCCCTTTGGCATATTTATATACATAATTAAGTATTGGCTTTGTTTAATAAAATTTTTTCTTTATACATTAACATGTTTCAATAAGAAGTAATAGCTGTTTTAAAGAACCCCAAATTGAACTACACAGCAGCCAAGAGAACCAGCTTTTGCACAGCATAATTTCATAGTTACTTAAGTCAACTTTGCAAAAATTTTTTACTTATGTATTCTTTGTGAAGCTGCAAGCTTGGGATATAGAAACTGTTGTATGCTGATGGTGCAGAAGCTTTATTATTAAAATGAGCTTGGTGATAACCTGCAAATCTGGAAATCAAATCATTGTTTTGAGTATTTCCAACTACTTTTAGAAAGAGGAAGCTTTATTACTCCTTTTTGAAATAAATTGTAATGTTATACTATTGCTTTATCATAGTTTTAATTCTAGAAGCATGTTTTTAATCTAATAATCATTTGGGAATCAAAGACATAAGCATTCTCATATTGTTAGGGTATCAAAATTTGTGGAGGTAAAATGATTTCACCTGAAAGGTCATATTTATTATTTTAATGACAGGATGTTTTTATTGACTTTGACATGCAAAATGATACCAAAAGCTCTGTGAGATTCCTTTGCTTTTCAGATAGCTGAAAATTATAATTGCAATGACCCTTTAGTCTGCCCTCATTTTATATGGAAAATGCCCCATGAAGTTATCAGGAATTTTAAAGCCCTCAAACACATATGTTCAATGACTAAATGTGAACCATTTTTATTATCTGTATTTTCACTCAGGCACAGATGTGTCTAAATGCTCCTATAAGCAGCTATATTTTCACAGCAAAAATATTGTAGTTAGCTATTCTTTGCACTTGGAGGAGGGCTGCAAATTCAAAGTGATAAACTGTATTCGATTCCAGCCCATGAGCTTCTGAGCGTCTTTTGAAGAAGCATCCATGGCTTTTGACTGATTTGGACTAATGGTATTTGTAGACAATTAAGCTGAATTTCCTTTGTTTCCTTAATGTAAATTGAAAGCATAAAATACACTTCTGAATTTTCTTCTTGTTGAATGCACCATGTTTAATAGTATGCACAAATGATATTCTCAAAATATAAATAATACACTATAAGTCCATTAATAACACCATTTAGAGTTATGCACAGTGTGTGCCTCAACTGGTAGTTTCTACTAGCAGTTGACCAGGTAAGAAGAACAAACTCTGAAACAGAACTATGTACTTTATTTCCAAAGGAAGATAACATATTCTGTGAACATTTTGAGTGTACTGGGGGTAGGGAAGCAATCTAACATTATATTTTAAGTTCCTAAATGTTTTGACATCCTATCAACAGTAAAAATGTAACAAGTTTCTTGAAGGCTATATCCCACTCTTTCATTGATTTAATTACCCCAGCATAATATCACTCCAGCTATGGTATCCACATAAAGCTAGCTACTATGTAGAGAAACTTTTTTCAAAAGTACCCAGTACATAATATCCCCTTGGAACCTATTGTATACCATCAGCCCTTCCTCACTTTCAATATTTTATACATGTTTCCTGTAGATTTGTGGTTTATTATATTTGGGAGGTCATGGTTTGGACAGTCAGAACAAAAATCCACAGCCTTTTTATATGAGCATCAAAGAAATGACACATGAGGTTTGTGATTAAAGAGAACCCATGATTTAGACATTGTTTTGCTTTTAAGTTAGCTTGGCGATGGCCCTGAACATTATATTTCCACTGATTTCATTTGCCGAATGTCTTGACTAAAGTATATTATTTATAAATTTTATTATCCATGTCTCTAAAAGTAAAAATGACACTAACAATATCCCACATTTATCTGCACTGCCTGTGATTGTTAAACAAAATTTATAAAATATCTAATGACCAACAATCAAAATGATTTTTAACACATTATTACATTAAAATATAAATTTAAACTAGTATTTTGAAAATGCTCAAAGTAGATCTAGATATTACAGTTTCTGTGAGCACAGATATACTGAATTTTCTACTATTTTGTTTGCTTTGAAAAAAGTTTTGAAGTTAATACTGATGTTGAAATATGAAAGTGTCTAAGTGGGACAATAATGTTAACTCAGCAGTATCATCACTTTGATCTTTGTTTAAAGTCTAACAAAACTAGATTGCTATTTGATTGACAAGCTTGTCAAAGAGTGAATGAAGACTGACACCTTGATATTGAAAATGCTGTGTCTACACAAAATGAAAGCTCAAGTTTTCTCATGACATTGCTTCTTTTGTGGAACAATGCAATTTTTTATCATTTTTAAATAAATATATACACTGATAAATTCAGCTAAACATGAAGTTTCTTTTTTTCTTCCTGGTTTGTTGAAGTCCATGCATGTCTTTATGCACATAATTTAGATGTGTTTATATTAGAAAACTTCACTGAAAATCCTTGCTGCATTAAAATCATAAAATTAGATTATTATCCATCAGAAAATTACTGAAAATGTTGATCTATTAGTTTGATGATCCAGGAGGTAAGAGACAGTTGTCAGCAACTCGAAATCTCAAGTCAAATTGAATTAGATTTAATTCTGAGTTTAATAGTATGATTTGGGAAAGTGTTTGTAACCTTTATAGTATATTTTTATATCTGGAAGAAGAAAGATAAAAAGGTCAAAGATGTTTTGGCTAAATGGAACTTTATTTCAATATATATGTATTTAAATATATTTAATATATCTATATATTTTATATTATTTATTTATAGGATATGTATACATGCATATATATCCTATATAATATATATACATACATATACATGCATACATTATATATACATATATATATATATACATATATATTATCAACCATACTTTTTCAATCAGAAAATGAATGTGGGAACCAGGTTTGATGCATAATATCTATCTTCTAGTTTTGCAATGGAAGCTAAACGAAATGCTGAATAAAAAGTGCTTGCACAAAATTCTCCATAACTGGCAAACTACTGCTGTTATGACACTGCCCTATGAAACATCAGTCACCATACCATAACAGATAGGGATGCTCCAAGATTTAATTAGCACAATCAGCATTTGTCTTAAGCCATTTCAGTTACCGTCTAACAAAAATTTAGAAATTTGTACTTTTTGCTTAGTTTACATAGTTTATTATTGTTTTCTCTAAATTTAGCACTATACACATATTGATGCCACCAAAGCACACTGTAAAGTATTAATTCATCATCATTATATATACATATATATATTTATAATATCATAAAACATGACAATTGTTAATTCCTTAAAAATATATCATGGCTCCTTTTCAACACACTTGGTAATGGTGGCAATATTCTTCCCATTAAATTAAAATCTCAGAAAGCTAAAATTTTCTCTAGAAACCTATTATTCAGTATTTATAATTATGATTCTTTTAAATCCAGATAACTGTTGCCACTGGGATTAGTTCATTTCATATTTGTATTTCTTAAACTACTGTATCAACTTAATACTTTAAAAATGAGGTCCCTGCTTTGACAATTTAACAGAATCTGCAAAAGATTCTCATGAGGTTTAAAAGAGAATTTTAAATTTATTTAGTGATACACATCCCCTGGAAACAGAAACTCCTAGTTGTTAGCCAATTTTCCATTGTTTTTCATTCTTTATAGAATTATAAAAGTAAATTTAGAAACTGGAGGGAAACCCTTTTAATAGGATGAAATTCTGACTTTTTTCATTTGTATATAATGCATTTCCTTTAGGCTTGGATGACTTCCAAACTGATTTGAAACAGTTCATTAGCATAAAATTATTTACCATTTCAAATATTTTCGATATCATGATTTCATTATGTTTTGTTTGTTTGTTTGTTTTAGTGGGTGAAAGACTGTTTTCAAAACCAGCTCTCAAAGTGTAGGCTGGCTAGGAACATGTCATCTCTCTGGTTCAGATGTTTATTATTTGATTATTTAGCACCATTATTGTTTCAACTTGCTACTTGATTTTTTAATATCAAAAGAACAATAATAAAACTAATTCTAAAACTGTAACTTTCAGTATTATATTATCCATCTAATTTATACTTCAGTGCAGTATCTGAGGCATCAATTGTTTCATGTTGGAAATCAACAATAAAAATAATTGTACCCGCAATTCACAAATAGCACCTTTATATCATATATGCAATCACATGTCAACATACTTTGGACCTGAAAGAATTTGTAATTGGCTTTTTCCTTTCTTCTCAATCACACTTATCTCTATTCTTTGTTCCTATTTGTCATCATTTTAGAAAGTGGCTAACTACACTACGCCCTTGGAAACTAAGTAAATTCCGTTTTGAAAGCAAGTAGTACCATGAAGCTTTACTTAGAACTCAAGTCCATAAAGCTGTTAATTTCCTCCCTAAGAGCCTGTGTTTAAGAATGAATATAATTCCTATATAAACAACAGCTTAAATGTCTTCATGGTGTTGTAAGCTCAGAATATTTCCTTCAAAAGAGGTATGTTACACTCCCGCTTTAAAAACGTGAGCCTCATTTATTGTTTCCTTTCATCTGTTGAAATAATTACTTCTCTTTTTGCCTGCAATAGTTTGTTCTGGTCATTAACATTTCTGTAAAATTAACTTTGAAAGGTGCTTTTAATGTTCGGATAGACTGCAGTGCACATTTGGCTGTTAAAATCAGCCTATTTAAGGCTGAACTAATGTTTAACATCCACAGCTATTTGAAGTAGCTCAGTGCCCAGTTTAATGGTGCTGCCAAGGGCAATGATCATATTACTTGTTATTATATTTGGGAGGATTGTTATTCCAGTAATAAAAGCAATCAATGGAATTTCTGAACACAGTGGCTTGAATCTGTTAAATGGTGCTTTCCCACTAACAAGCTACAAAATATATTTTGAGCATAAATGTTAGGTGGGAGGCATTCTATTTCATACAAGTTCATTGAGAAAAGCAGCTACATTGAAGTATGTGTATTTTTTATTGATATGCACACACAACTATTAGCATGTTTGTCTATGATAAATGTAAACTCAGAAGACAGTTGTCTTTTTCTTTTTATGTGAGTCTCATAAAATTCATATTATTTTTATTATTAGAAGTTAATGAAGTAAAATAAAATGAATGAATAATCATAGCAAATCTACTGTGTTGCAAGGCAATTTTCTAGATACTATTAAAATGTAAATTGGCTCTTCTTTTTGAAAACATATAATTCATTTTTGAACAATAAAGCCTCAAGAAAAGAGAATCACAAAGTTGTAAAAAAGTGTATCTGAAATGGATGTGTAGCCTCAAAATGCTTTAAAGACTTGCACTAATCACTGAAAAAAATAAGTATCTTTTGGTTCACTAAAAGGAAAATCTGTTGTATGCTATACAATATTAATAAATGAAAAAACAATGTTACATACTATTCATGTTGCTCTAGATCACAAATATAGAAATTAAGTCTACATTAATTTGCATTGCTACTTGAGAAATGTTGGATTTGTGTTTAGATTTTATCATTTACATAGTATTCCATCCAAAATATTTTCAAACTTATTTGTAGCCATCATAATGTAGTAAGATCTTACCTCAGAACAAGTATCGCTCTACTAACAGTAAATATTAACTATGTTATATTTTAAATTCATCTTGAGAAGTTCCTTCAATGTCAATCATTTTTCTCAAGATTGTGTTGGAGTTAACCAGTTAAGAGCACTGGCTGCTCTTCTCACATGCCAGGTCACAACCATCTATGATGTCAGTTCTGGAACATCCAATGTCCTCTTCTGGCTACCATGGGTATCGACCATACAAGTGGTTCACAAACATACTTGTAGGCCAAGCTCCCATACGCATTAAATAAAATAAAAATAAAACTTCCTAAATTCACCTTATATACTGGAACCTAGATTAATATCTCTGTTTCAATGCTACAACAAAGTGGTGGAGGAGGGACAGATCCAGAGAGATGGACAAAGGTTGAGAGACAAAAGGAGGGTAAAGTGCTATTTTGTGAGCTCTAGAGAGGTGATTGCATCTTATCCTACTTACTTCCTAGCAAACCCACATCAGCATATCAATTGATCACTAACACTTCAATCTATGAATTTGGCAAGATGAAGCCATTTAGTATATAATACAGCATATAATTTAAGATGACTGAGATTGTGGCATGACTACTTTACCAGGAACAAGTATATGAGAGGAGATTTGGTAAAAAATTTAAGAATGACATTATAACAGTCACTTCACCTTTTAAAAATTGTAGTAAAGCATGTTGTTTGTGATCTAGGTAATATTCATTTCAGTAAGTTTGCAGAAATTACTAAAAGAATCACTTTTACATTTATACGAATATATATTTCATTAAAACATATATAAATATATAGAAGTTGAAAACATAGATATGTATTATATTTATTTTTATATTAGTGTTTGTATCTTATGTGTAACATAAAAAGAAACTTGAAAGATTTGGGGATCTTGTCCCTAAACAGAAATGGGATATTTAAATGAGCTATTTTTTTATTTGATAGATTCTTTATTTACATTTCAAATGACTTCCTCTTTCCAGGATCCCACCTCCCCGAAAGTCCAATAAGCCCTCTTCCATCACCCTGTTCCTCAATCAACCCCTTCCCGCTTCCCTATCCTGGTGTTCCCCTACACTGTTGCACTGAGCCTTTCTAGGACCAGGTGCCTCTCCATCCTTCTTCTTGGGCATAATTTGATGTGTGAATTGTATCGTGGTTATTCCAAGCTTCTGGACTAATATCCACTTATCAGTGAATGCATACCATATCTGTTCTTTTGTGATTATGTCACCTCACTCAGGATGACATTGTCCAGTTCCACCCACTTGCCTAAGAATTCATGAATTCATTGTTTTTAATAGCTGAGTAGTATGCCATAGTGTAAATATACCACATTTTTTGTATCCATTCCTCCCTTGAGGGACATCTGGGTTCTTTCCAGCTTCTGGCTATTATAAATAGTACAAATGAATCTAAAAAGAAAATAAATTTAAACTTTCTTCTTTTCTTTCATAATCCCATATCAAGACTATGTCTACCCCCTAACATTTTCCCTACCACATATGACCTGAGGACAAGTGGGAGACATGAATGAAACTGGAAACATGGCAGACAAACATTTTAAAAATAAGACAGTATTGAAATGATGCAATTTGCATATTGGACCTAATTACCCTCCCTTGAAACTAGAGCATGGATATCAATATCAGAAGTCCTAGAATTGTAAGAGAATGGGGATGCACATGCATGGATGACCTAAAGAACAAGGTGCTGCCCATTAAGCCTTAAATGCTTGATAATGATTATATCACAGCTGATGCATCTGCTACCTGTAAGGACCAAGCCATGAGCAGTCAGAGCTAGTGTCACGGTTATCATCATAATTAGGAGGCAGCCAAGCTAATTACTTTAAGTGATGGATGAGGATGATTTGGATACCATGTCCAAATTGATATGATGAAAATGGTTACTGATTCTCTAATGAAAGAAATAGGAAATAGTGAGTTCTCAAATATTCACAGTACTGTATACTAAAGGTTTAAAGTAATGCTTTCAAGTTAGTATTTCATATGCCATTTCCTAATATGACATTGGGATTTTAGAGTGGGTGTTTTTAATCTAATGAACAGGAGCTCTGAATAAATTTAAGACTAATGAGGTAAACAATATTCTCTTCTAAAACCAATTTTCTTTCATCATTGCCTTCAAAAAGGAGTTGAAAAATAAATCTAAAAATGCCACCAAACTCTAGTACTAGGAAACAAACCTGTCTTCAGGGGCTTAACTAGAAAATGTAATTTTGTATTCTGAAAGGTTTGTGTGAAAACTAAATGATTCAGTTCACTCTGTCCAGGCTAGACAAATTGTAATGCTTATATAACAAAATATATGCAACCTGAATATGATACAATGAGATACATAATAAGAGTGTGGGGTTTTGTTGTTAGTGCTCTTGATCCAACCTATATCTCTGATATATATATATATATATATATATATATATATATATATATATATAATATTTCATAACCAAGTCCATATAATCAAGTTTCTTTTGCAAATGGTATATATTATATGTTCAGCTACAATGAAATGTAAAATATTATAGATGTGACGCTTAACCATGACAAATTTTATTCTGTTGTTGATGATTCTCATATTTCAAATTGTACTAAATCCCTTTGCTCTGTAATTGATGGAAAGCCCCCATATACTCATGTTTGAATTAAGATCTGAGAGGAAAAAAACAGTAATTCAAAAAAACATCTTAATGACTATTAAGATAAGCATTTATATTCACATTACCAAGAAGTCACCTATACAGTTGCATTGGGGACATCATTTGCTACTGCTTTTCGTTGGGTTTTTTTTAATTTATCCTTTTTAATAAAATGTTAATTTATACTATAGCACTAGAACAAAAACTATACATGCTTTTGAACATAGATCAGTTGTAGGCTTAATGTACATCTAATTTTACTTAACCCTTTATGATTTGTCTTTCCATTTGTGGCTTGGATTTCATGATTTATTGGGCTTTTGAAAAATAAACAGATGTATCTGTGTTTTAGCTTTGATTTCACAACCCAGGCCAATATTTTATTCTTAATTTGAATTAGTTTAGATCATTTTATCATAAATAAAAATAAATGTAACTATGATTAATAATTCATGAAACAACAAATTTCTTACTGCTACTTCACATGATAAAATTTTCAAGATTCCCTGGGGTTTTAGTTATAAAAAAAGGATAATGATTCCCATGAGAATTTTGGCTGTTATTCATCTCTCTTGAGAAAGTGGAGAGTTACACTTGTCTTTGACATAATTCATGTGACCATGAAGATTTCAGTTTTAGACATTTAACTACAGGTTAGATTTTTAAGAGATGATTGACTCTTCACGTGGTAATTTATTTGCATGGCTAATCAAGGTATGAGATTCTAATTTTTAAGCTGTAACAACCCCTTGAAAACCACTGAAGCCCAGCAGGCTATATTTGTTACCAATAATTCCTTTTTAATTGTTTTATTTATATTTTGAGAATTTTATAATTATTTTACCCAAATGACAGAAATAGATGGAGTTGATTTAAAATATAGTGTATGTGTGTTATGTATGTATGTATGTATGTATGTGTGTGTTTACATGAGTGTGTGAACATGTACATGTCAGTAAATGTGTACATATGTGTAAATGAATGTGGATGCTAATTTTTGGCATTCCAAACACTCTACATTTTTTCTTTTTTGTCTTTAAACATAAATAATTTTATTCATATTATTTTTTATATTGACAATTTTCATGAAAAATTAAAGAGAAAAGTGGTAGACATGTAAAACATTGCTTAATTAATTGAAATATGGAATAGAAACATTTTATGTTAGAATTGAAGATATACATGGAAAATATTTCTGATAAAATTGTAATAAAATGTAGAAAAGCATGTTAGAATTGAAGATTACCATGGAAAATTTTATGTAGACATAATAACGGTAGGCATAAAAGTATTCCAAAGTTGATAAAGAGTGGAATTTTAAACCTTTTCCAATAAACATGAAGATTTACATGGAAAATATTTTTGATAAAATTGAAGAAATATATAGTAAAACATGTTAAAATTAAAGATTATCATGGAAATTATACAGATAAAATGATAGGCATAAAGATACTTCTAAGTTGATTGAAGGTGGAATTATAATCATTTTTAGATAAAATTGACAATTTACATGGAAAATATTTCTGGTAAATTCAAGAAATATATAGATAAACAAATTAAAATTGACTATTTCATGGAAAATTTTACATATAAAATGGTAGATATAAAAACTATAAATTAATTGAAGGTGGAATTAGAAACATTTGTGATAAAATCAAATATTTACATTGAAAACATTTTTGATAAAATAGAGGAAATATATAGAAAGACATTAAAATTGAAAATTATCATGAAAAATAATGCAGATAAAATGGTAGACATAAAAGAAATTACTAAATTAATTAAAAGGGGAATTACAAACATTTTCTGATAAAATTGAAGATTTACATGAGAAATATTACATTAGCCTATGTCTTTTTATTGGGGAGTTGAGTCCATTGATGTTTAGAGATGTTAAGGAATAGTGTTTGTTGCTTCCTGTCATTTTTGATGTTATTTTTGTTTGTGTGGGTATCTTCTTTTGGATTTGTTGGGAGAAGATTACTTTCTTGCTTTTTCTAGGGTGTAGTTTCCCTCCTTGTTTTGGCATTTTCCATAAATTATCCTTTGTAGGGCTGGATTTGTGGGAAGATATTATGCAAATTTGGTTTTTATCCTGGAATATCTTGGTTTCTCCATCTATGATGATTGAGAATTTTGCTGGGTATAGTAGCCCAGGCTGGTATTTGTGTTCTCTTAGAATCTGCATGAGATCTTCTAGCTTTCATCATCTCTGGTGAGAAGTCTGGTGTGATTCTGATAGGTCTGCCTTTATAAGTTACTTGCCCTTTTTCCCTTACTGCTTTTAATATTCTTTCTTTGTCTGATGAATTTGTTGTTTTGATTATTATGTGCCTGGAGGAGTTTCTGTTTGGTCCAGTCTGTTTGGAGTTCTGAAAACTTCTTGTATGTTCATGGGCATCTCTTTCTCTAGGTGAGGGAAGTTTTCTTCTACAATTTTGTTGAAGATATTTACTGGACCTTTAAGATGTAAATCCTTGCTCTCATCTATACTATAATCCTTAGGTTTGGCCTTCTCATTGTGTCCTGGAGTTCCTGGATGTTTTGAGTTACCAGCTTTATGCATTTTGCATTTTCATTGACTGTTGAGTCAATGTTTTCCATGGTATCTTCAGCACCTGAGGTTCTTTCTTCTATCTCTTGTATTCTGTTGTTGATGCTTGTATCTATGACTCCTGATTTCTTTTCAAGGTTTTCTATCTCCAGAGATGTCTCACTTTGTGATTTCTTTATTGTTTCTACTTCCACTTTTAGATCGTGGATGGTTTTGTTCAGTTCCTTTACTTGATTGTTTATGTTTTCCTGTAATTCTTTAAGGGATTTTTATGTTTCTTCTTTAAGGGTTTCTGCCTGTTGACTCATGATCTCCTGTATTTCTTTAAGGGATTTTTGTGTTTCCTCTTTAAGGGCTTCTACCTGTAGACTGATGTTCTCCTGTACTTCTTTAAGGGAGTTATCAAAGTCTTTCTTGAAGCCCTCTATCATCATCATGAGATATGATTTTAAATTCAACTCCTGCTTTTCTGGTGTGTTGGGGTATCTGGGACTTGCTGTGGTGGAAGAACTGGGTTCTGATGTGACCTTGGTTTCTGTTGGTAGGGTTCTTGTGCTTGCCTTTTGCCATCTGGTTATCTCTGGTGCTAGTTGGTATTCTTGTCTCTGGCTGGAGTTTGTTCATTCTGTGGGTCTGTAAGACTGTGTCCTTACTCCCCTCAGCTCAAAAGTGAAAGCACTGCTGGGAGATCTCTCTCTCTCTCTCTCTCTCTCTCTCTCTCTCTCTCTCTCTCTCTCTCTCTCTCTCTCTCTCTCTCTCTCTCTCTCTCTCTCCCTGTCTCCTGGCAATCTATTCACAGAAGGCTGTGGAGTCTCCTGGCTCCCTGGTGCAAATGGTGGCAGGAAGACTTCCATCCCAGATTCTCCACTGATCTTCTGCTCTGTGTGCTCCTAGCTGGTCCCCTCCAGAGAGAAGGTGGAGTTCTCACCTCTGTGCTCAGAAGTGAAAGCGCTGCTGGGAGATCACTCTCTCCTGGAGGGCTGTACACAGAAGGCTGTGGAGTCTCCTGACTCCCTGGTGCAAATGGCGGCTGGAAGACTTCCATCCCAGCTGCTCTACTGATCTTGTGCCCTGTCTCTACATTTTTCTGAGGCAAGGTACTTCACAGAATTCTGAAATCATCCTTGTAGCTTGACTGGTTGGCCATCAAGGCTTGAGGATTCTCCTTTCACTACCTTTCCAGAACTGGCCTTACAGACAAGTTTTGCTGTGCATGGCATTTACATATGTAATGAGGATTTGAACCCTGGTCATCAACACTTGAGCAGCAGACATTTTACTGACTCTGCTACCTTCTCAACCCTGCTACATACAATTTCAAAAACATATTCTTTCAATTAAATACAATTTCAAAAACATATTCTTTCAATTAGTAATTCTTTTAATTATTTTCAATTAAATGGTAAAATTATTATGAAATGGTGAAGAATGTATTTCATGTATATGAAACTTTATCTTCATCTTTCTTTTTTGTGAATTTGGTGTGAAGCTCAAGATGTTTCTATATTAACAGCATGGAACTAATATAAAATTTTGTAGCATACAATCCAGTCATGTGTAAATGCATTGTTTGTTTATGGAGACAGGCAAGATTTTTTTTATTCCAAATGATACACAATGCTGAAAAATTCAAAGTATATTTTTCATAAGGCAGCAGAAGTAGCTGTCATACATTTTTTTAAATAATAAGAAAATTGACAAAGATTGAAAGATAGAAACAAAATATAAATACTTGAATTTGTTAGTTATTAACCAACACTTCTGTGATTTATACATTCTTTGATTTATTTCAAAGGCAAAGTTACACATTTACTTTAAGCCATGGTAAAAAAAAAATGAACTGGCTTGAGAATTTTATATGTATTTGACTTTAACCTGTGGAACCACACACACAACATTTTGTCATTAAAAATGAACAGTACAGCTAATTCAATCTCAAACCATAAAATTTAAAAGATAACTGATCTGTTTCCTTTGTAACTAAATTCATATATAGGTAGAAATGTATGTACAACCCACAATATGTTACTACTGTGATTCATCCTTATTTGTTTTATTAAAATGGGCTTTCATTCAGCTGCCTTCAAACTCATGCCATCCATGTTAGCTTCAGATTAATGATCCTCCAGCATTCACTTATCCAGTGCTTCAAAACAAGTAAATACCACCAAGGCTAGCCTGTGATTTCTTCTCTTTTAAGTGGATTATTCAAGATTCCTGTTTCTGAGATAGTAAAGAGGCTTAAATATTTTGACCAGAATATAACCTAATTTTTTCTGTTCTTTTTTGGTATTGGATATTTTAGTTATTTACCTTTCAAATGTTATCCCCTTTCCCTGTTATTTCCCTTTCCTCTCCAGAAACCTCCTATCCCATGCTCCCTCTCCCTGATTCTATGAGGGTGCTCCCCCACCCACCCACCCCCACTCTGGCCTCCTCTCCCTGGCATTCCCCTTCATTGGGGCATCAAACCTTCCCAGGTCTAAGGGCCTTACCTCTCATTGATGTCCAACAAGGCCATCTTCGGGTACATATGTGATTATAACCATGGGTCACTCTGTGTACTCTTTGGTTGTTGGTTTAGTCCCTGGGAGGTCTAGGGGGGCATATAGTTGATTGATATTGTTGTTCTTCCTATGAGATTGCAAACCCCTTCAGCTCCTTCAGTCCTTTCTCTAACTCCTCTATTGTGGTACCTATGCTCAATCCAATGGTTGGCTGCTAGCATCTGCCTCTGTATTTGCCAGGCTCTGCCAGAGTCTCTCAGGAGACAACTATATCAGGCTCTTGTCAGCAAATATTTGTTGGCATCTGCAATAGTGTCTGGGTTTTGTAAATGTATATGGGATGGATCTCCAGGTAGGGCAGTCTCTAGATGGCACTTCTTTCAGTCTCTGCTCCACACTTTGTCTTTATATTTCCCCCCTTGAGTATTTTGTTCTCCCTTCTAAGAAGGACTGAAGCATCCATGATTAGGTCTTCTTCTTGAGCTTCATGTTTTCTGGGAATTGTATCATGCTAATTTGGAGCTTTTGGGCTAATATCCACTTATCAGTGAATACATACCATGTGTGTTCTGTTGTGACTGGGTTACATCACTCAGGATATTATCTAATTCTATCCATTTGCTTAGGAATTTCATGGATTCATTGTTTTTACTAGCTGAGTAGTATTCCATTGTGTAAATATACCACATTTTCTATATCCATTCCTCTGTTGAAGGACACAGATGCATTCATTCCCGCTTCTGACTATTATAAATAAGGCTGCTAATAACATAGTGGAGCATGTGTCCTTGTATGTTGGAACATCTTTTGGGTATATGCCCAGGAGTGGTATAGCTGGGTCCTCAGGTAGTATGATGTTCACATTTCTGAGATACTGCCAGATTGATTTCTACAGTGGTTGTACCAGCTTGCAATTGTACCAACAAATGTGTGTTCCTCTTTCTCTACATCCTCTCCAGCATCTGCAGTCCCCTGAGTTTTTGATCTCAGCCATTCTGACTGGTATGAGGTGGAATCTCAGGGTTGTTTTGATCTTAATTCCCCCCCCCTGAGTTCTTCTTGGAAGATTTCTGCTTTAATGAGTATGGAGTGTCTTTCCTTATATTTATTGAATAACTTTTGTTTGAAAGTCAATTTTTTTCAATATTAAAATGTCTTACTGCAGCTTGTCTCTTGAAACCATTTCCTTGCATTTTTTTGAGCTTTTTACTCTAAGGTAGTGTCTGTTTTTGTCATTGTGGTTCATTCCCTGTATGCAGGAAAATGTTGGGTCCTACTTTTATATCCAGTCTGTTAGTCTGTCTTTTTTATTGGGAAATTGCATCTATTGATGTTAAGAGATATTAAGGAAAAGTGATTGTTACTTCCTGATATTTTTGTTGTTAGAGGTGGAATTAAGTGTGTGTGGCTATCTTCTTTTGGGTTTGTTAAAAAAATTTTTTTCTTGCTTTTTCTAGGGTGCAATTTCCCTCCTTGTGTTAGAGTTTTCCATCTATTATGCTTTATAGGGCTGGATTTGTAGAAAGATATTGTGTAAATTTGGTTTTGTCATGGAATATCTTGGTTTCTTCATCTATGATAATTGAGAGTTTTCTGGGTATAGTAGTCTAGGCTGGCATTTGTGTTGTCTTAGGTTCTGTATGACATCTGCCCAGGATCTACTGGCTTTTATAGTCTCTGGTGAGAAGTCTGTTGTAATTCTGATAGGCCTGCCTTTATGTTACCTGACCCTTTCCCCTTACTGATTTTAATATTCTTTCTTTTTTGTGCATTTGGTAAGGCTTGATGCAGCAGTGTAGGACATGTAAGTAGGAGGGGATTGATTGGGGATCAGGGAGAGGGGAGATAGCTTATGGGACTTTCGGTGGGGGGTGGACCAGGAAAGGGGAAATCATTTGAAATGTAAATAAAGAATATATCTAATAAAATAAAATAAAATAAAATAAAATAAAATAAAATAAAATAAAATAAAATAAAAGTATGTGATGGGAGGAATTTCTTTTCTGGTCTAGTCTATTTGGAGTTCTGTAGGCTTCTTGTTTTTTTTATGGGCATCGTTTTAACAAAGTTTTCTTCTATAATTTTGTTCAAGATATTTACTGGCCTTTTAAGTTCGGAATCTTCACTCTCTTCTATACCTATTATCTTTAGGTTTGGTTTTCTCAATGTGTTCTGCATTTTCTTTATGTTTTGGGTTAGGAGCTTTTTGCATTTTGTATTTTTTGACTGTTCTGTCAATGTTTTCTATGGTATCTTCTCCACCTGAGATTCTCTCCTCTTATCTCTTGTATTCCATTGGTGATGTTTGGATGCATGACTCCTGATCTCTTTCCTAGGTTTTCTATCTCTAGGGTTGTCTCCCTTTGTGATTTCTTTATTGTTCCTAATTCCATTTTTTAGATCCTCGATGGTTTTGTTCAGTTCCTTCTCCTGTTTGGCTGTGTTTTCCTATAATTATTTAAGTGATTTTTGTGTTTCCTCGTTAAGGGCTTCTACCTGTTTACCTGTGTTCTCATGTATTTCTTTAAAGGAATAATTTATGTCCTTCTTAAAGTCTTCTATCATCATCATGAAATGTGATTTTAAATCTGAATCTTGCTTTTCTGGTGTGTTGGAATATACAGGACTTGATGTGGTAGAAGAACTGGGTTTTTATGATGCCAAGTAGCCCTGTTTTCTGCTGCTTATATTCTTGTGCTTGCCTCTCACCATCTGGTTACCTTTGGTGTTAGTTGTTCTTGCTATCTCTGACTGGAGCTTTTCCCTCCTGTGTGCTTGTGAGCCTGTGATCCTAGGTATATAGCACTCCTAGGGAGACCAGCTCTCTCTCTCTCCTGGGCTGGATTTGGGTGTGGAAGGCTATGGGTCAGCTTTAGCTCTTGGGTGCAGATTGAGATGGGAAGGATCTCTTCCCAGCTGCTCTGCTGTTCCTGTGCCCTGTGCACTCCTGGTGGGTTGTTTTTTGGACAGTTATTGGAGCAAAAGTCTGTACTCTAACTTTTAAAAGACTGAACAAACAGCTGAGCCATCACTCCAGCCCTAGAAGGTTTTTTTTTAATGATTTTATTTTATTATTTCATGTATGTGAGTACACTGTAGCTGTCTTCAGACACACCAGAAGAGGGCATCAAATCCCATTACAGATGGTTGTGAGCCACCATGTGGTTGCTGGGATTTGAAATCAGGACCTCTAGAAGGCCAGTTTGTACTCTTAACCACTGAACCACCTCTCCAGCCCCTTGTTAAAAATCTTACATTAATTATTGTAACTGTATTATTTAGTAAGACAATTCGAAAATGTTATTAAATTTTGTGGACACTAGTAAATAAACTTGTTTACTATTATGAGTACAAGAAAATTACCTTTTAGAATAATTAAAATACTTGAAAATTATTTTCCACTATCTTAAATGGTGAGAGAGTTGAACACATATATTATTGGGCAACTATACAATTTTTATAAAACACTATCACAATACCTCTTATTTATACATCTATTTATGGCTCTGTAACTACAAGATTATTCATTATTAAGGGCTGGGGCTATAGCTCAATTAGAAGAGAGCTTGCCTAGCATGCAAGATGCCATGAGTTCTATCTTGGTCAACACATAAGCTGAGCTTGGTAGTATATTCCTTGTAATTCCAGCCTCTGGGATATCAAAGAAAGATCAGAAATTCTAGGTGATGTTTGGCTTCATAGTGAGTCTGAGCCTAGCCTGGGTTACATGAAACTCGTTCTCCAAAAATGTTCATTATCATATTTATGGTATATAGATTTTATTTCACTTACATTTTACAGAAATTTTCTTTTTTTAAATGAAAGTTTTATTTTTTGAGTGCTCAGATAGAGAGACTGTTTCAGGGACATTTTTAAAGAATGGGAACAGAAAACAAGGGAGGGTTGCAGTGTTAGCTAAATGTATTATTTATTTAACTATTTATTTTCACTTATTCAGTTTACATCTGCTCACTGTCCCCCTCTACTTCACCCCTCCCACAATCCTTACCCCATCCTCACTTCACTTCTGATCTGAGTGGGTGCGGGTACCCCCTGTGAATCCCCCTACCCTGGGACATCAAGTCTCTGCAGGGCTAGGCACATACTCTCCCACTAAGGCCAGAGAAGGCAGCCAAGGTAGAACAAATTCCATAACTAGACAACAGCTTTGGGGATAGCCGCCACTCCAGTTTTTCAGGACTCATATTAATACAAAGCTGCATATCTGCTACGTATGTGTGGTGAGGCCTAGGTTCAGCCTGAATATGTTCTTTGGTTGGTGGTTTAGTCTTTGAAAACCCCAAGGGCCCAGATTAGTTGACTCTTTTGGTCTTTCTGTGGAATTCCTATCACCTTCAGGGCTGCAATCCTTACTCCTTTTCTTCCATAAAATTCCCCAATCTCCATCTACTGTCTGCATCCCTCTGAGTCAGCTGCTGGGTGGGGCCTCCCTGAAGACAGCCACATTAGACCCCTATCTGTAAGAATAACAGAGTTTCATTAATAGGATCAGAGATTTGTGTTTGCCCATAAGATGAGTCTCAAGTTGGTTAGCTTATTAGTGAGCCATTTCCTCAGTCTCTGCTCCATCCCCTGTCTCTGAATTTCTTGTGTACAGGATAAATTTTTGGGTTGAAAGTTTACAATTGTCTTCAAAAGTTGAAGAAATTTTGTAAATGAACTTTAGTATATAACAACAGTTCTCACACCTAAAAGAGCATGAATTGTTACACATGCAACTCTTGCCTTTAGAAGGCTTGTAAGATATTTATGGCAAAACATTTTGTCCTGAAACTTATTTTTCCAGAGCAGTTTTATGACTCCCTAGATGTATTTTTTACATATCCTGGATGTTCTTGGATACAAACAATACTGGCAAAAAACCCTAATTCATCTGAACAGGGTATACAGATTTCAAAGTTTATGCACAAACTAGCAAAGGGGATAACATTAGTACAGATGCAATACAGTTTAAATACCATCCTTTTATCAGAATGGATCCAATAATTATTCCTATTTCTTATTTTTATGGGTAGTTTTCATTTATTCAAGCACTATTCACTGTTGGTGTATACAACTTTTCACTTGACTGGTATCAGATTGAATATTTGTGAGTCAAAGCATATGAAGAAATAATAGTAATTTTTATATCATGTTTCTTTTCATGAAAGTAAGTAAATAATTATTTAAGACATTAAATAATGGTTTGTACTTACTACAAATTATGGAAGATTTTCAGCTGCAGTAAGATATCAATAATAGAATTTTATCAATATACTTTCTAGGAAAGAATAGGTTATTAGAAACACATAGATGACCAGAAAAGGAAGTATCTCATGGGAGTTTGTAAGTAATACAGTTAACAACATACCCAAGTGTTTATGCATGAATAAAATGTTTTATGGCCTTTAATTTGCTAACAATTTTTCTTGAAATATACTGTCAACAAATCAGTTGTAGGCAACATTTTACAATGTGAGTTGTTTACAAATTCTCCCTAAATATGTAATACTGAATGTGCTTCAATATAATAGGATTATTAGGACTCATTTAGCCAACCCATTAATACGGGTATTTTTTTTCAAATGCTCACACTTTTATTTGCTTTCTTCTTTTTTAAATTTTTTAATACAGGTATTTTAAATGAAAGTAAAATGAAGTCCATTGTGAAGAACCAAGAACAGAGATAATTTCAAAGCTATGTAAAAAATTTATTTAGACATTTACATGAAAAAAGTATCAAATAGGACTTGAATAATGTATAGGAGGTGACAAAACACAAAGGCCATAAGCACTCATCATCCCTCATAGTCAATCATGATTAGGTATGTGACTATCTCTAAGGGAATCAAATAGATATAGCTACTTGGGTGAAGAAAACATCTCCTTTAGGTAACCCAAAGCAAGCATAACCCTAGTGCAGGATGAGGAGGAATAGATAACATATAATTCTCAGCTGAAAATAACTAAAAGTGTTAAATTGTGAATGATAAATTCTGTTAGCCACATAAATGAATAATTAAATCCTGTAAAAACATTGGAAACTAGTCTAATAGTTTTGGGTGATATGACTGTTGAAGTGTATTAGCTATTAGTTCTAAAATTTCAGTTTATTTTCCTTTCCTCCTATTTAAAGACACACAGAAATGGACAATGGTATGCTACTGAATATAATATTAATCACCGAATTTTATAGGAATTCGAGAATTGCTCTTTCTAACTCTATGAAGAACTGAGTGGGGATTTTGATGGGGATTGCGTTGAATCTGTAGATTGCTTTTGGCAAGATTGCCATTTTAACTATGTTAATCCTGCCAACACATAAGCATGGGAGATTTTTCCATTTTCTGGGGTCTTCTTCCATTTCCTTCTTCAGAGACCTGAAGTTTTTGTCATACAGATCTTTTACTTGTTTGGTTAGAGTCACACCAAGATACTTTATATTGTTTGTGGCTTTTGTGAAGGGTGTCATTTCCCTAATTTCTTTCTCGGCCTGGCCTGCTTATCCTTTGCATATAGGAAGGCTACTGATTTGCTTGAGTTGATTTTATAACCAGCCACTTTGCTGAAGTTGTTTATCAGCTGTAGGAGTTCTCTGGTGGAGTTTTTGGGTCACTTAAGTATACCATCATATCATCTGCAAATAGTAAAAGTTTGACTTCTTCCTTTCCAATTTGTATCCCTTTGACTTCCTTATGTTGTCTAATTGCTCTAGCTAGTACCTCAAGTACTATATTGAAGAGATATGGTGAGAGGGGGCAGCCTTGTCTAGTCCCTGATTTTAGTGGGATTGCTTCAAGTTTCTCTCCGTTTACTTTGATGTTGGCTACCGGTGTGCTGTAGATTGCTTTTACTATGTTTAGGTATGGGCCTTGAATTCCTGTTCTTCCCAAGACTTTTAGTAGGAAAGGATGCTGAAGTTTGTCACATGCTTTTTCAGCATATAATGAAATGACCATCTGGTTTTTTTCTTTGAGTTTGTTTATGTAGTGGATTACATTGATGGATTTCCATATATTGAACCATCCCTGCATCCCTGGGATGAAGCCAACTTGATCATGGTGAATGATTGTTTTGATGTGTTCTTGGATTCGGTTGGCAAGATTTTATTGAGTATTTTTGCATCGATGTTCATAAGGGAGATTGGTCTTTCTTAGTTAGATCTTTGTGTGGTTTTGGTATCAGGGTAATTGTAGCTTTGTAGAATGAGTTGGGCAGTGTTCCTTCTGTTTCTATTTTGTGGAATAGTTTGAAGAGTATTGGTTATTTCTGAGGGTTTTCTTGTGGTGTACTTGATATCTCTGGCTCCTACAATCCTTCCTCACTGTCTTCAGCAGGATTACCGAGAACTGCCAATGTTTGGCTGTGAGGATCTGCATCTGTTTCCACCGGTCGCTGGGTGAAGCTTCTCTGATGACAATTAGATTTCTACCAATCTATGGGTATAACAATATATCATTAGAAATAATTTTCTATTCTAGGACTTTGGGTTACCAAGCCTCTGTGTCCTGGCACTCCAGTCAGAGTTTGGGATGGTCTTCTTCTCATGACATCGATCTCAAGCTGGACCAGTAATTTATTTGACACTCCCACAATATCTGTGCTACATTTACCCCATTACATCTTGCAGACAGGAAAAGTTGTGGGGGTTGAAGTTTTTGTGGCTCAGTTGATATCCAAATTCCTCCATTGCAATCCTTGTCTGATTACAAGAAATGGCCATTTCAGGCTCAGTGTCCCCATTGCTTGGAGTCCTAACTAGTGTTACCCCCATAGATTCCTGGGAGTTTCTGGTGCAGAAGTTTTCTAACTCATCCAAGAGATGCACCCTCCCCATTTAAGTTGTCTTTCTTCTGTTCTATACCCACCCAACCCTAATCAGACACTACCCGCTTCCTATTCACTTGTGATGTCTATTCTATTTCTCCAGTGACCCATTTTTTTCTGAGACAAATTTTTAATTGAATGCAGATAGACTCCAAACAAAAAATCATGGTCTTCCTAGGTACTACCAGCATCTTCCCATGTGAAGGAATTATAGGTATACACTACTATGTCCAGGTTTACCTTTATTTCAGATTTTGAAATATATTGAGTATATTTTAAAATATATTAGAAATAAATAGGTTTATGTTTATAGACTAATGAACCATGAACTCTATACTCTCTGTACAGACAGGACTTGCTAATAATTCCACCTTTTATATTCACTGAACATTTCAGAGTTTTCTTTCAAAATAATACCCTTATCATTGAAGATGAGGAAGAAAACCTCAAGTAAAAGGTTGTTAGTGAATATAAAATATGTCTGTAGTATCTTTGTTTCAGCATCTGCTGTTCCATATGGATGCATAAATATTTGTAACAAATAGCGAGTAAAGGAATTTCAACATTAATATGTCCACATATGCCAAGAAAAAATTAAGGTATGTTTTCCTACATTCTTAATGTAAATAATCTTATCTCAAACCTGGAATTGTCCTTGAGCAGGAAAACACAATCTAAATAAAGGATAATGAAAAAAGCAGCTCAAATACTATGGCTCTGACATCACCCACCAACTTATGTGATCATCTAAAAGATACTTTAAAATTTATGATTTTGTCTTATGAAGTTAATGAAACACAATGATCTAAAACTTCAATGAGTTGTTATGTTAACGAAGATCTGCACTCAATTTACTAGACACGGAAACTCCATAGGCAAATCCTGTAATCAGTGCCTATCCAAGTATTCTTGAACATCTTCTGTCAAGGAAGTTAGCACAGCTTCAAACTCTATCATTACTGAGGGATTGCCATATCCTAATTGCCATAGTAAGTGCCCATCCTGAGAATTTTCATTAAAATTTTCCATATATACTCTGAAATAGTGCTTCTTGTTCTGCAAATAGAGACACAAAGAGAAAAGTCTAATTTTATATATCACTGGTACTATGGTAAAATAAAAACATATGTGTATATACTGACATGTAATTGCAAAACTACAGGTAAACATTTATAAAAATTAAAAATGCATTTGCTTTTCCTTTCTCCTTATGCATTTATAGGAGGCAACAAATGATAACTTGTTCATTGAATATATTGTTTCTCCCAAGATTTACTTGTACCAATGTCTTCCTGGGTTTGACTGCCCTTTGGTTTTGAAACTCACTAAAAAGTCTCTTTCTTCCCCCCTAGATAAAAGTAAATAACATCTAACAATGAATCTATAGAACTCTTATTTCAGTTACTGAATCATCACTTATTTAATAAAGAAAACATTTCCTTTATTTGTATATCACTGTTTTACTGTTCACTTTTATAATTCTGTGTTACAAATTAGTCCATTTTATATTTATTGTACAAATAACATAGATTTTCTAACTGTGTGCTAATGTGTGTCTTTTTAGTTTTGCACAATTTCTTGAAGCATTAACAATTCCTTCTCAAAGTTAATTGTCATTTTAATTATATATTCAAACCTAAAATACAACAAGTTAAAAAGACAATTGTGTATTGGAAAATATGAATCACTTTTTAAATTTATTTTTGTTAATTTAAAATCATTTGTGTATGTGTATTTGTGGTTCCATAAGAACCAGGCATCGTTCCCTAATTGAGGAAAGGACTAAACATCTCTGGTACCCATGGCTCCAGCTGCATATGTAGCAGAGAATGGCCATGCTGGGCATCAATGGGAGGAAAGGCCCTTGGTCCTGTCAAGGTGTCATGCTCCAATGTAGGGGAATAAAGGACAGAGATGTGGGAGTGGTTAGGTGGGTGCATAGAAGCAGGGGGAGGGGAGATAGGATAGGGATTTCCCAGCATGCGAGGAACTAGGGAAGTGGATAACAGTTGAAATGTAAATAAATTAAAATAAATAAATAAATAAATAAATAAATAAATAAATAAAAATTTTAAAAAACCTGCTTTACAGCATCTATAGGCAGACAGATTACTGAACACCCATAAAGGGTAAAAGCAAGTCTAGATTGCAGCCCTGGGCCATTTTACACATAAGCAAATATGGCACAACAATCTACCTGGAAAGGTCAATTCACTGATAGAGTGCTTAGCCTACTCATCATCTAGCCTAAATATATTTTTTAAAATAACTATTTGTACCTTACTTATCTTCAGTCTAACTTTGCCTCAGTTTTTCCAGTTTATGGTTCAGGTCATTATAGTTTTACCTCTTCAGTCATGAAATAGCCTGTTCTTTGCAATATTTTACACATGGTAGAGAATCTGGTTTTTGTGGAAAAGGAAATTAAATATCTTTAACATGCTGTTTTCTTGAATATATAAATATGTGTGCCTTTCCTGAAACTGCAGTTCAATTCCCAGCCTTTATTTGAAACTGCTTTATGTTCTATAACTTATGTTTTTTTTTCTAGGCTTTATAAAATCTATAGGCATTTCAAAACAAATTTTTCAGATTTTCCTTGTTTATGAAATAACACATCATCTAAGCAACAGTGGGGAAGTACATTTGTGGGCCAGAAAAATATTTTACTTCATATTCTGCTTGGTTGTTTTTCAAAGAGAGAAATATGTTGTATAAGTTAAATAAATGTACGTTAAACACTCTGATACTTTAAAGCTCTTTTTCAAAGCTCCAATTATCACTATAGTTATATAATAATTGTCTTTTGGATAAAGGACAATATTAGAGCAGAAGCACTTCATGTCCATCCCTTTTCCCTTTCTCTTTCCACATATCTATCTGCAAAGCACTTTTAAACTTATATGTCTATAAACAAATGTTTTTTGAGAGGATCTGAACTGATGGTGGCTTTATGATAACCAGTGCACATATTAGTCTCTACAAGGAAGCAGTATAGTAATGATTCTACATACTAAGGGAAGCAATGGTCATAATACTATAAAATAGCAATAATAATTAAAAATAATAATAAATAAAAGTTAAGGGAGCTCTGATCTCATAGACACTACATTTTGGTGAGAGAAAATAAAAATCACATCAATCTACACTATGATAAGTAACAACAAACAGTACTAGAAAAAAAGAAATATAATAAGGGGATGGTGATAAGGGAGTATTTTGCGATGTTGAGTAGAGTGTCAGCAGTACCTTTAACATGCAAGATAATGTTGATCAAAGAATGAAGGTTACTACCATAAATTGAATGCATAATTATCCCAAAATCTACTTAGTGGTACATCTTCTATTTGATATTAGTTATTTCTTTCTTTTAAAAAATTATTTATTTGTTATATGTAAGTACACTGTACTTAAGGCACTCCAGAAGAGGGCATCAGATCTCATTACGGATGGTTCTGAGCCACCATTTGGTTGCTAGGAATTGAACTCAGAACCTTTGGAAGAGCAGTCAGTGCTCTTAACCACTGAGCCATCCCTCCAGCCATATCTCTTAAGAGATATTTGAGGAAGAAAAGAAGATGTACATAACTCTCATTCATTGAATTTTCCCTGTATAATTCTAGACAATTGATTCTCAACAAGTATTGATGTTTGGCCATATAATTCTTAATTTTAATATTCATATAAAGAAATGGCTGCCATTCTGACCTTTTATCACATTGAATTTTAGTCATTCCCCCACTTAAATAAAACTTTGCTTGGGATGGTGTGTGTGCGTGTATGTGTGTGTGTGTGTGTGTGTGTGTGTGTGTGTATGAAAGTGTTGTTCCCTATGCTTTGAGTCACTTCCCAGTATCCTTATGCTCTATGACTAGATGACAATAGTAGGCTCCAGTACTTTCTACTCTCTTGTCTCCAAGCAATTGTTGCCAAATATCTTCTGGGATACAAAATACAGTAGGTTAAGGACCACTAAACTATGCATGCTCAACCATTCATGATGGCAGTCTCATATCATAGGCTGTGAGACAAGTTGTAGATCTGAAGATGGCCAAATGTCTTATGTTCTCCTCTACTGCTTTTGGAAATATTCCATGGTTATTTCTCCTTTTTCAAAGAATTCACATTTCATTTATTTAGAATCAAGCATTTGTCAAAAAAAACTTATAAACAGGATTTCATTAGTCTGTAGAACAATTATAATAGGAAACCAGCACTACCTCCTAACATTACAGTTGAGGTGGCAGAGACACACGCAGATTTCCCAGAATCTTTTACATGATAAAGGTGAGGTTCAACTCCATATATTTTGCAACTCCAGATTACATTATTTCCTCAATCTTTGTTTCTTCAGTATGTATTTTTTCCTATCTCAGCATGTACCATATATTAATATTTAGAATTACATTTTTAAAAAATTTACCTGACACATAATTACCATACATATTCTGAGTACACATTAAGATACTTTAAATTTTGTACAATTGTAACAATCAATGTAGAATGAATAGTATTTTAAAGGCTACGAATAGCCCTGTTCTAAATTATTTAATAAAGGAAGAAGGAAAATGGTTCCCTATGAATTTTGAATTTTGGATAAAAAAGTAATCACGGATTTAGTAAAAGGGTCTTCAACAGAACATTTTCAGACATACCTATTTTTAAATTATATTATATGAAAATCTTATAAGAAACCTTGCAGAGCATCTCACAATCCTGATAAGGGAAAGGAGGAGGAAGATAAAGAAAGCTGTATTTTCACCATTTAGCTGAATCTTTTACAATACCAATATGCACAAGGAATATTTTCATGTTTCCACATCTAATCTACTATGAGACGTAATTCTAAGGACAAAAAATATGAACTCTTTTCAGTTAGAACAGACACGGTATTCCTCACGTTACCAATCTCTCCTCTCCCCCTCCCCTCTTCATGACAGTTTTTGCCCAGTTCATACTCAATTTTCACTCTGTAACATACATTCTTTGCATTCCAAAATAATATGTTAGCTCTTTAATGGTAAGGATTGACAATCATAATTCTTTTTTCTGATACTTACACTTGGCATAATATCTGTTCTTGGTACATTGCTTCATCTGCAAGAGGGTTTATTTCTAATTCCTTGTTTGGAAGGCCAATTTTCTAATCTAAGGACCTAAAACATACTGGGTTTATACATACTTGGTTTGTACAGTTATTACATCTCTGTTTCATAGACTGCTGTCCCTTCATTCCTTTGCCTCTGGCTTCCTGTTTTCACTTGTTTGAAATATTTTATTTGCTACACATAAAGAAATGTAACAATTTGGAGATCAATTTTTCCCCATTCAATAATGGCAACACTTCAGTCACTGTTCAGCAGAGGCTATCAATGCCTCTTTATATTCATGCAGGTCACATCATTACACAGCAGTTGGTCATTTGGTTGTTGTTATTGTTCTTCAGTTTAGAGAAGGGAAGCAGGTGTCTTGCTTGTGCTGATTACAACACTAATGATATCGACAAAAGAGAGTCCCGAGGGCCAGCTGTATTTAGGGAAAAGCTCTCAAATCAAATAATGGAGTATAATTTATTTGTTAAGGAATAAAACTGATAACCTGGTAGGTATCTGCATTTTTCCAGTGCTCAGTGAGTCAGCTGTGTTCAGTTTCTATTCCTGTGTCACAATTCTCAAATCCCAGAGGAAAGGCTTAACTCCATGAAAGACAGAGAGAATAAACATTGCCATCATATAAAACAGCTGTAGCAGCCTTGACTTTAATTTTCAAAGGGATGTTTCCATTCAGAGCATTTACCATATATTCCTTTTTATTCTACAAATAACTTTCTTGTCAACTTTTACATCTATTCATCTGGGCTCTAAAGAAGAAATTAAAATAAAGAGCTTGTTCTCTAAGGTGATTCCCAAGTGCTATTTCAAAGTATTGCAGGTTTAACAAACAGGCTCAATAAAAGCAGTCTCCACTTTGCTTGAATAAATGGAGTTTGCCCATGTCCTTGACTAGAAACTGTTGTCCTGTCTTTATGCTTTCAGTTTTTATCACTTTGTTATGTGTGCTGATAAAGGGGTTTTTTTTCTTTTTAATCTATACATTTTGAAGGCAGTCTTTTTAAATGAAAATACTCAATCCCAACCCTTTCTAGGACTTACAGAGAGATGATCTTAAGTGTCATTCTATGTTTCTAGTACTTATCTGCTTTTAATTTCATTGCCAATTAGGATTACTTAACCTTACCTAGTAAATTTCTATGCAAGTCTGTACTTATTCAAACTCTGAGCAAAATGTAAATGCCATTCAGATATTAAGGATTATTATATTACTGAAACCAACACACAATGTATTTCTTAATCATTCTTTTAGCATATGATTGAATTTTTAAAAAAAATCACAAAGAATAATTTGTCAGTTTTCACTCACATATACTAAAACATAATATACTTCTACTAGATTTGGGCTATTACAGACCTTAACATGCATTTTGACCTTGATCTGAAAAGCATGTTTGGTTAGCCCAGAAACTTAATCATAAGAAGCCATAAGTAGAATCCTTCTTCTTTACTGCCCTTTTTCTAGGACCAGAAAATTTATTGCTCATGGGACAGGTAGGATATGAACAATGGTCCAAATAGAGTCCAGGGTTATCTCATCTGTGTGAAAACTGCTGCTGAAAATCGATGTGACCTCTGCTACACTGTCATCCCAGTTCCCACCCTCTGTGTCCTATTTGTCTTTTGGTAGAAGCTTAGATCTGTGTGCTGTCTCTATGTGTCTCTCTTGGGCCAGATTATCAAAATGAATCATTGCCTGCATACCTCTTATATTTCTATTTATTTTCCTGGAGTTGACTAGGTCTGATGAAATATGATTCCTTTTGCATTTGATCTTCACTGCTGCAAGCAGCACCTAATTCAGCTGTGTCTATCTCTTTAAAGAAGAGTAATACTATTTTGAAACTTCAATCTACTGTACAGTAACATTACAAACTATAGACCATACAACCTGTCTTCATAATCAATAGCAATTTTCCTTTCAGCCAATTTAATGGTATTTCTTTCATCTTCAAATAGACTTCTAGTGATTTTAACATATTTATAATTTTGTTTTATGCATGTTGAATATATCGCTTTCCTTTTCAGAAAGAATGCCTCTCAGATACTCACTTCTGAGGTTCTCTGTATTGAGTGATACATGACAAGAAATCCATTAATTGTAAATTTTATCACTAACAAAAATATTCAGGGAATATTTTGTAGTCTCAATCAGCAAGAAATCAATGTATTTCTTGTAGCAATTGATTCTGAAAAAAATGAATGTGACATAAATAAATTTGTACTTTTATTTGTAATCATTAATGTAAAGATGTAGCACTTCTCCAATTGCTGTACATATTAAACAACTCTTGTGAAGTTTTTCATTTCATTGTGCCCACATGGAAAAGACAAATATATAGTTAACAAACAATGAAAAGCTTTTCTTACCTAGTTGTGAAGTTTATTTAAAATCATTAGTGATGTTTGTAGAGACAGGGTTCAGGGCTTAGGCATTTTATTTTTATGAGATATTATTTAAAATGAAAAATTGTTTATGAATGAAACGTGCATAATTCATAATTTTCTGACTGAATAATTGCTTACAAGTTTCAAGCCTACATTCAGAGGATGGAAAAGACTAGGAGGGGACAGGGGGAGAAGGAAAGAAGTAAGGCGGGTAGAGGGGAGGGGGAGATTGAGATTCAGCAAGCAGTTTAGGTTAGCTGGGCATGTTGGTGCAGGCCTACAGTCACACAAGTCTTCAACACTCATGAGACAAAAGTAGGAAGACAGCATATCAGAGATCATCCTGAGTAACATAGCCAAACCTGTATCAAAAATATGTAAGAGATTAGGTTAGGTTTTTTTTTTTTTTTTTTTTTTTTGGTTCTTTGAGACAGGGTTTCCCTGTGTAGCCCTGGCTATCCTGGAACTCACTCTGTAGACCAGGTTGGCCTCACTCAGAAATCCGCCTGCCTCTGCTTCCCAAGTGCTGGGATTAAAGGCGTGTGCTACCACGCCCAGCGGCCTGATTAGGTTAATTTTAATGATTCATGTTGAAATAATTAAATGTTATGGGAACACAACCAAAAGGTTCTGTAGAATATATGCAGTAGGAGAGATGGCTCAGTGGTTAAGAGCACTGACTGCTCTTCCAGAGGTCCTGAGTTCAATTCCCAGCAACCACATGGTGGCTCACAACCATCTGTAATGGGATCAGATGGCCTCTTCTGGTGTGTCTGAACACAGCTATGGTGTGCTCATGTGCATAAAATAATAAATAAATAATTTAAAAAGAAAAGGAAACTATACAACAGGTAACTGTGATCAAAATGATCCTTTTAATGTTTTTTAAGGTACTATTTGGAGAAATAATATTTATAGCTTTCTGTCAAAAATAGTATTAATAATAGTTTTGGTGATTGAAACCTTTAAGACTTCTTTTTATATTAGAATTATAATAATTGAAATCTTTATTTTTTATTTTCATGTTATATTTTCATAACATTGAGGAACATTTTTTAACTTTAACATGTCTAATTACAATTGATTTTTATATACATAGAAAATAGTTTCTTCTCCCATATCCTGACCACATTTTCCCCTTCCTCCACTCATCCCAGCTCTTTCCCACCTCCGCATTCCCCAGTTCCCCTCCCCCTCAGTTTCTTCTTCAGAAAAGATCTGGACTCCAAGAGATGACAGTTAAATATATATTTTTAAGTTTTGTTATTACATTACTGAAATTCAGCAACTACAGTGCATAGATTAACTGAACTGTTATGAGTCATCTATGTATGAGTACTGAAATATTAGTAGTTGAGTTTGTTTGCATCACAAGATTATCTCCCTAGAACTCTCATTCAAGAATATAGAATGAACTATTATATAATTTGTGCAAGCCTCATAACAGATTATTTGAGACATACATATATATATACACACACTAAATAATCTTCAAAACTGGAATTACCATTTAAAATGCCCAAATTCTGAGAAAGTAGATAATATATAAATAAAAGTTAGTATATTCACTTGAAGAAGGCTTACTAAGCAATGAAAAGGAAAGAATAGCCACACATGTATTTTGATATTTGAGATTGATAACTATTTGCAAACATTTATGAAGAATATGTGGAGAAATTTAGGTGTTCTGAAATGCATTTTTTGTTATGGTTTAAAAACTATGTAAAAGTATTTAAAATTAATATTATATTTAATATATTAATTTATTTTATGTAAATTATACATTAATGAAGGTATTAAAAATGACAATGAGTAGGTAATAAGATTCATACACAGACAAAGATTAGATGCTAATATACATCTATTGGTAGCAATCTGATTCTCTAGTTTATGGATATTACCTCATTTGAGTACCCATGACTTAGTTTTAAAAAGAAACATATTATGTATGTCTGTTACAAATGACTTGGTAAAACATTTGAGTTGTTAATTTGTGAAGCTTCTGATATTATTTTTATCCCTACAGAAGAAGTACCAGCTCAAATCCCAATGATGAAGTCACCCTTGGACAAGATCCAGTTGGCTCCTGGACAAGCATTGCCCCCTGGATTCCCTGGACCATTCATTTTTGCTGATAGTCTGTCTTCTGTGGAGACTCTGTTGACCAACATTCAGGTCAACAATATTTCTATAAACAAAATAAATGTAATACAAAGCATTAGCACCTACATGAATTATTTCCTATTTGATAATTTAAAACAGGTAAGATGAACTTGCTATACTTTGACAGGGTCTACTGAAAGTGGCTTTGGATAATGCTCGCATCCAGGAGAAGCAGATTCAGCAAGAAAAGAAGGAACTGCGGATAGAGCTCTTCAGAGAAAGAGAAATTAGAGAAAACCTGGAGAGACAACTTGCAGTTGAGCTTCAAAGCAGAAGTAAGTTGAACAAGTTCAATTAAATTGTGAATATTTTGTTGCAAATCATTTTCTTGCTACCAGAAACCCTTCCATGGATCACATATAACTGCTAAAATTAAAAACAAACTAAAAACAAATAATAGTGACTAAGTCACATAGTGGTAAGAAAAATTTTCCCTAAGAGATAATGACTAAAATTTGTATTTTGAACCAGTTACATATTTAAAAACATACATTTCTATTGTCATTTTATATTCCAACAAAATATATATGGTTATAGATATTGTTACTTGGTCTTACATAAAAAAAAATACTTTTCCAAAGACCAAGAGCTGTATTCTGGAATTATAAAATAAATAAAACTTAGGTTCTCTCCTTGAGGGATTTACATTGTATAAGCCTAATACAACCAGAAAATTTTGAAACAAAGAGAGTCATCACATATGATTTTCATGAAAGTGATTAGTTAGTTTAGCTTATCAAAGTTGTACAGTGTTAAAAGCATATCCTCTGAAGTTGATATCAGAGACTGAGCCTTAAAGAATCAATAATCAAAATTTAAAAGGGCATACAAGCATTCATTTTAAATACTGTGCATTAGTCAGGGAAACAACAACAAAAATTTTATACATAGGTGAGGGTATACAGTTTTATTTTTGAGTAGCTTTGAGTATATCAAATTATATGGTAATAGATTATACAAAATGATGCGAGTAGAAGTGAAATTATGAGGAAAACATTTTGTAAATGATGAGCTTGGATTTGACCTTGTAAACAATGGAAAATATCAGAAACTAAGCAAGGGGAAATGTGGTTTCTTTTTTTTTTGCATAGCTCATGTTAATGAGGTAGTAATTATCTCAACTTCCTTTTTGAGAATATAATTACATCTCTTTAAAGCCTCCTGTCTTAGTTAAGGTTTTACTATTGTGAACAGACACCATGACCAATGCAAGTTCTATAAAAGACAACATTTAATTGGGGCTGGCTTACAGGTTCAGAGGTTCAGTCCATTGTCATCAAGGCAGAAGCATGGCAGCATCCAGGCAGGCATGGTGCAGGAGGAGCTGAGGGTTCTACATCTTTAGCCAAAGGAAGCCAGGAACAGACTGGGCATTCTCGGGCATCTAGGAGGAAGATCTCCAAGCCCATCCCCACAATGACACACTTCCTCCAACAAGGCCACACATTCTAATAGTGCAACTCACTGGGATGAGCATATACAAACTATCACATCTCTCTTATAACCCTCCTGACTTTCCTTCTAATACATGGGCTCTTACTTCCCTAATTGTTGTCATATGCATATAAGTATAGGTGTATACATATATATTCCTAAATATAGCCTTCCAGCCCATATCATGTTACTTGTTGGTGTGCTTTCTTAAGGCACTGAACAACAAATTTATTTGCTCTTTCATAGGGAAGACTATCTTTCCTCTTTCAGATTTCTTTAGTTTCATAATTATTTAAAGCCTTGGAGGCTCCTCCCCCCCCACACACACATACTCACTCCAGTATATCCAATCATACTGTCCTCGTTCAGGTCATTTTTAGGCAGTCATGTTGCTCTAACAAGGATGCAGCTTTTTATATTACAGTGAGATACAGTCTCACAGCAAGCCCCTGGTCCTCTGATTAAGATTGATGTGAGACTGGGAGCAAGGAAAAGATTCCATTTGGATATCTGACTCTCATTACAAAAAGTCTTAATGCAGATTAAGTAATCATAAGAGAACTTTATGGAGACAAAATATGAAAAATTAGAGAAACACTGAATTGTTCAAAGTGGAATTATTCCTAACAGTGTAAATTCAAGTGTACACAGTATAGTATATAAACTGAACTGATTCTCTTGAACACCTTACAGAACTTTCAAATTCACTTTTATAAATAATTCCCACATCTTTACGTTTACCACAAAACACCAAAGAGCAGCAAAATAAGTAATGGTAATTTCAGTTTCTATTCCCTCATTCCCCTTCTTATGGATTAGTTACAACACCTAAAGTAAGTAGTCAGGTGGAAGTATGAAAGCAGTGTGCACATCAGAGAGAAAATCCAGAATCTGCACACTTCACCAGAAACCAAAGGATGCCTCCAGTTCAGTAAAAATCACTAACACATTAATTCTAAGTATTAAACCATAACATAAAATTTGTCTTGGAAGTTGATCGTATAGTTTTTGGAATCATTTGTTGAGATTAAATATATATGTATTAGAGAGCATACATTTTAGGAATGTGAAAGCAAAAAAGTTGTTTAACTACAGTCAACAAAACAGCAAATGGATGAGAGCTGAGACCAAAGAAAGGTAATCATACACAAACTGAAACATTTATAGCTTCTCTGCTACATGGCTTATTAATTCAGTAGAATTAAAGTATTAAGCCTACGTTTGCAAACAACTTCTCCATGTTTTAGGTACAATGCAAAAGCGTCTGAAAAAGGAGAAAAAGGCTAAGAGAAAACTTCAGGAAGCCTTGGAATTTGAATCAAAGCGCCGAGAGCAAGTGGAACAGGCACTTAAACAAGCTACTTCTGGTGACAGTGGTCTGAGAATGTTGAAAGGTAATGTCTAATCAATTAGGACTTTTATTTGTGAAGTAAAAAAGAAAAAGAAAACCTGAAGCAAGAGAGGGAGAGGGAGGGAGAGAGAGAGAGAGAGAGAGAGAGAGAGAGAGAGAGAGAGAGAGAGAGAGAGGTTTTGTCAAGGAATATAATTTTCGGTCAAGTATTTTAAATCATGAAACAAACAAAAATAGCCTTTTCTCTGAGAGATTGAAAAAAATAGGTTTGAAAAGTTACTCTAAATAAATTCGTTTTTAAATCAATATATTCATTCCTCTGTATATTACCTCTGTCTTCTAGCATACCTGATCCTGCCCCCCTTTTCCCCCTCCCCCTCCTCTCTTCCTCCCAAGTCCCTCCCACCCCCTACTTCCCCTGAGTATTTTGTTCCCCGTCTTTTTTATTAAATATTTTCTTTACATTTCCTCTTTCCTCCTCTGAAAACCCCCTATCCCATCCCCGCTCTCCCTGCTCACCCACCCACCCACTCGCACTTCCCTGTCCTGTCATTCCTCTACACTGGGGCATCAAGCCTTCACAGAACCAAGGGTCACTCCTTTCTTTTTTTATTGGATATATTCTTTTCTTTTGTTTTTCTGCTTGTTTTTTTTTTTTTTTTTTTTGAGACAGGGTTTCTCTGTGTAGCCCTGGCTGTCCTGGAACTCACTCTGTAGAGCAGGCTAGCCTCGAACTCAGAAATCTGCCTGTCTCAGTCTTCCAAGTGCTGGGACTAAAGGAGTGTGCCACCACCGCCCTGCTATTAAATATATTCTTTATTTACATTTTAAATGTTGTCCCCTTTCCTGGTTCATCCCCCCGAAAGTCTCATAACCCATCTCCTCTCCCCCTGTTCCCCAATCAACCCTCACCCACTTCCCTGTCGTAGTATTCTACTCTACAACATCAAGCCTTTCCAGGACCAAGGGCCTCTCCTCCCTTTGATGTCCAACAACGCCATCCTCTGTTACATATGCAGCTGGAGCCATGGGTAACTCCACGTGCACTCTCTGGTTGATGATTTTGTCCCTGGGAGCTCTGGGAGTACAGGGGCTCATATTTGTTGGTCCTCCTATGGCACTGCAAACCTCTTCAATTCCTTGGGTCCTTTCTCTAGCTCCCACACTGGGAACCCTGTGCTCAGTTCAGTGGTTGACTGAGAGTCTCCCCCTCTGAATTTGACAAAATGTGGAGCAGAGTATGAGGAAAGGACCATCCAGAGACTACCCCACCTAGTGAACCATCCCATATACAGTTACAAAACTCAGACACTATTATTGATGCCCACAAGCATTTGCTGACTGGAGCCATATATAGCCGACATCTGGGCTGTTCCTTTCATTTATGTCCCACAGGGCCATCTTCTCCTACCTATGCAGCTGGAGCCATGTGTCCCTCCATGAGTACTCTTTAGTTGGTGGTTTAGTCCCTGGGAGCTCTGGGGGTACTGGGTGGTTAATATTGTTATTCCTCCTATGGAACTGCAAATCCCTTCAGCTCCTTAGGTCCTTTCTCTAGCTCCTTCTTTGCGGACCTTGTGCTCAGTCCAATGGTTGGTTGAGAGCACCCACCTCTGTATTTGTCAGACAATGACCGAGCCTCTCAGGAGACAGCTATATCAGGCTCCCGTCAGCAAGCACTTGTTGGCATCCACAATAGTGTCTGGGTTTGGTAACTGTATCTGGGATGGATCCCCAGGTTGGGAAGTCTCTAAATGGCCTTTCCTTCAGCATCTGCTCCATAATTGTCTCTGAATCTCCTCCCAAGGGTATTTTTATTGCCCTCCTAAGAAGAACCAAATTTTCCATTCTTTTTTTTGGTCTTTCTTATTCTTGAGTTTCATGTGGTCTGTGAATTGTATCCATCTTCTGGGTTAATATCCACTGATCATTAAGTGTGTGTTTTCTTTTGTGATTGGGTTACCTCACCCAGGATGATATTTTTTAGTTCCATCCATTTACCTAAAATTTTCATGAATTCATTGTTCTTAATAGCTGAGTAGTACTCCATTGTGTAAATGTACCATATTTTCTGTATCCATTATTCTGTTGAAAGACATCTGGCTATTATAAATATGGCTGCTATGAACATAGTGGAGCATGTGTCCTTATTACATGCTGGAGCATCTTCTGGGTATATGCCCAGGAGTGGTATAGCTGGATCGTCAGGTAGTACTATGTCCAGTTTTCTGAAGAACCACCAGACTGATTTCCAGAGTGGTTGTAACAGCTTCTGATCCCACCAGCAATGGAGGAGTGTTCCTCTTTCTCCACATCCTCTCCAGCACCTGCTGTCACCTAAGTTTTTTATCTTAGCCATTCTGAATGGTGTGAGGTGGAATCTCAGGGTTGTTTTGATTTGCATTTCCCTGATGTCTAAGGGTGTTGAACATTTTTAGGTGCTTCTCAGCTATTTGAGTATCCTCAGTTATGAATTCTCTGTTTAGCTCTGTACCCATTTTTATAAGGTTATTTGATTCTCTGGAGTCTATCTTCTTGAGTTCTTTGTATATATTGGATATTAGCCCTCTATTCGAAGTAAGAATTCAAAAGTTTTTAGCTTTATTTTAAGCTTGTAATCACCTAAGATTGCTTCAGTTGATTCAGACACAATATGAAGTGAATTTTCAAGTAGCCCCTCCCAATACAACCTGTTTCCATCATAATCACTAGCTTGTATAAATTATCTGAGCACAAGCATAGCACATTAGCTCCTACACTCATATAAAACTACAAATCACCATGTGCATAGTGCTTTTACTTGCCCTTACCATAAATCAGTATCACTTTCTATCATGTCTTATGAGGGGAAAATATATTATGATAAGTAACTTTAGTTTTCCTAATAGTTTCCATCATATTTTGTGGTTTTTGTCATCAGAACATGTTGACTGCTCAGTTGTAGAGGATTTGTTTTCTTATTTTATATAGTTATATTAGCCTAGAATATACCTTTAGGTTATCAAATGATGAAAAAAATGTATGTACCATGTACCTGGAAATATGTTAACTATATAACTCATTTATAGTATATGATGTGCCTTCTTACATTAACAATAGAAATTCCAAAAGAAAGGGAAAGAAATAAAGAGGGAATTTTAACAAAATAAAAAGTATTTATGTGTTTAGGAATGTGTATGTGATGTATATAAGTATGTATACACACATACACACATAACACACTAACTCACACAATATACACACAATTAAGGAAAAGAGACTGAATTTCTAGGATTTAAAGATACGTAATAGGGAAGAGCTTGGGTCACTGATTTAATTATTATAATATCAAGAAAGTATAAAAGAAGTAATTTAGAGAGCAAGAGATGTTTGCAGGCCAGAAAAATAAAATTCTGCTCAGAAACTTGTGTTATGTGTAATATGAAAATATTGGCAATTTTTCTTTAGATGGAATCAGGAAACACAAATTTGTACCTTAATTCTCAATATCAATTCTTTCAGATTCTGGAATTCCAGATATTGAAATAGAAAACAGTGGAACGCCTCATGACAGTGCTGCTATGCAAGGTACTACAAACAACACTCTCCTTCCTATAAGTATGTAACGTGTGATGGGTGGAGGCAGGGTAGAGCATGGAAAAAAAAAGGTCTGCATTGGCAGATTTCATTCACTTAGAAAAAGTCAATTTTTCATACTGTGACCTAAGAGGCAATCTATAGTGATCTTTACTAGAAAAAACATATATATGATATGACTTTGAAAACTCCTAACAACACAATTACTTAACTACTTCATACATACAATGTGAGCACAGTTTTTTCCTGGTGAAATATGGAAGAAATCTTTCACAAGCATACTGTGCATGTGACTTATAGATTTTACTTCTTTAGTGTTTGTAAAGGGCAAAAATATAATAACAATAACCTATGGGTATTTTAAACGTCTTCTAGACATACTTACTAATCTTCCAATTTTAATAGTGATTTTAGGAATCTTATAAATATAGAAATAAGAGGATGACTTGTAATTTCCAGCTTGCATGATTACACAAATAGGTTTGTCATTCGCAATATTGTAGAAAATTCACCACATTAAAATGGATGAAAAGTAACAGTATAGAGTTGTATCAGACTACACAAGCCAACGGGCAGAGGGAGGAGGGCTTATGGGACTTATGGGGAGGGGGGAACCAGGAAAGGGAAAATCATTTGGAATGTAAACAAAGAATATACAAAATAATAATAAAAAATAAACAATATAGACATTTTAAAAAAGAAAATTAAGAATAACATTTAATCAGTGAAAAGTTTGCCATGTAATACTATTGTAGATTTTATTTCTTTATTCTACAAATTATATATGTAACATATAAATAAATATAAATAAATAAATAATGTATATGCAAAGTGAATTAAAATAGGATTGACTGTTTAGACAGTTCATTTACCGCAGTTAAATTCATAAACTGCCACTATTAGTGAGCCTAGTATATGAATGAATAATAGCCTGAAGTGTTTATATGCGCATTTCTCAAAAAGTAACACACAAATACAGACACAATCACTAAGAAGCCCAAAGTTTGGCTGTGCCCCTAATTTGAATGGGATATAAGATTAGTGTTGGAACTGAAAGGAGACTCTAAACACAATACCAGTAGATTTTTACCTATACTACAATTTATTCCCATATCCTCATACAAGTCATTATAGTTTATTTATATGATACCTTTAATTGATAGAAATAACATTTTTCTCAACTCCAAAGTAACTGAATGTTGAGTTGTCATAAATTTATTTTCTTGTAACAAATTTTATATATAATGTATATATACACACACACACATATATATACAATTCAAGTGTGGTCAATGTTATCATAAGAATAAACCCATATTAACTTAATAACTTTTGCATATTAATTTATGTCTAGAGAAGCATAATTTTGGTTTTCCCTGAACTATTCTTACCGATCAGAATCAATATAATAAATATTGAGGTAGTTTATTTTTAAACAAGAAAATTGACTATTTCCAAAATAAAAATAAAGGTGTTTGCCTAGTATATATGGTCAACATTGTCCATACATGATAAAATACAGTAATTTAATAATTTCTCATTGAATGCAGAATTTTATTTATTTATTTATTTATTTATTCACTGTATTTCCTGATCAAGGCCCTCTCTCCCTCCTCTCCTCCCAGGCCCACCCTTACAAATCCCTCCCTGAATTACCTTCTCTTCTTCAGAGAAAGGGGAATCCCCACTTGGGTAACACCCAGCCATGCTACATCTAGTCGCAGCAGGACTAAGCACATCCTCTCCCACTGAAGTCCCACCAGACAGACATTCCAGAATCAGAGACAGTCCTCCATCCCCCAGTCCCAACTGTTGGACTGGGACCCACATGAAAACCAAGCTGTACATCTGAAACAAATGTGGGGAGGCAGCTAGGTCTAGCTCACTGAATGCTCACTGGTTGGTGGTTCAGTGTCTCTGTGAGACCCCATGGGCCTAGGTTAGTTGACACTGTGGGTCTTCTTGTGGGGTTCTTTACCTTTCTGGCTTGCTAAATTCCATCCCCTACTCTTCCTCAAGACTCCTTGTAGTCTGGCAGATGATGTTTGGCTGTGGGTCTCTGTATCTGATTCTTCCCACTGTTAGATGCAGCCTCTTAGGAGACAATTATGCTAGGTTCCTGCTATGTAAGCATATCAGAATATCATTAATAATGTGAGGGGTTGGCTTTCTCACATGGGATGGGTCTGAAGTTGGGGTAGACAATGCTTGTTTGTTTGTTTGTTTTTGTTTGTTTTTGTTTTTGTTTTTTGCTGTTGTTGTTGTTGTTCTTTTGGTTCCTTTGGTTTTTTTGAGACAGGGTTTCTCTGTGTAGCTCTGGCTGTCCTGGAACTCACTCTGTAGACCAGGCTGGCCTCAAACTCAGAAATCTGCTTGCCTCTGCCTCCCAAGTGCTGGGATTAAAGGCGTGTGCCACCACCACCCAGCACTTGGTTGTTATTTTAATGTCTGCTCCATCTTTATCACTGCACATCTTGAAGGCAGGACAAATTTGGGGTTGGTTTGTGGGTGGGTTGATGTCCTCCTCCCACTACTGGAAGTCCCACCTGACTACAGGAAATGTCACTTCAATCTCCATATACCCCACTAGTATGAGTCCCAGTTAGAGTCACCTACATACACGTCCAGGAGCATACCTCATCCCAAGCTTCCAGCTAGTCCCAGAGATGTCCTTCCTCCAATTTTTGTTCTCATCCTAAGTCCTCTCCTGGCCCCATCTCCCACATCTGATCCCCATCCCCATTCCCCTCCTTACCCCCTCTTCTATCAAGTACCCCCTCCATTCATCTCCAATGACTTTTCTTTCCCCCTTCTGAGTGAGATTCTCTGACCTTCCCTTGGGCAATCCTTATCATTTAGTTTCTTTGGGTATGTGGATTGTAGCATGGTTATCCTATACTTTATTTATGGCTAAGGTACACTGATAAGTGAGTATGTACCATGTGTATCTTTCCTGGTCTGGATTATCTTACTCAGGATGATATTTTCTAGTTCCATCTGTTTTACCTATAAAATTCATGATGTCTTTGTGTTTAATAGCTAAATAGTATTCTCTTGTATAGATGAACCACATTTTCTTTATCTACTCTTCAGTGAGGGACATCTAGGTTGTTTCCAGTTTTTGACTCAAATATAAACCTTAAACTACTGCATCCCATGACATTCATAATGAATGTGAAAAATAGTGGAGAGTAGACATTTTTCTCTTTTGTTCAACATTTAAGCACTATATGCAATAAGGCTCTTGTCATTACACTTTGGAAAATTAAAGTGAATGCCTTATGTTAAAATGATAGTAGACTCACAAATCAAACAGAAAATTTTAGAGCATGTGTAGTGGCATACATCTCTAATTCTACCATGCAGGAGATAAAGGCAGGTTGGTATTCATGATTTTCACATCAGCCTACTCTATTTTAAGATCCAGGGCATCCAGAACTACATAGTAAGATGCTAGCTTCCTTCAAAAACAAAAGATTTTTGTCAACAAAAATAATTTGTTTTGTTAGAGGAACAGATATCCGAAAATATGACCAGAATTAATTCTAATTATGGTTCACAAAATAAGATGATAAGAGTCTAATACTTACCTAAACATTTAATAGTAACTGATCATTTTAAATATTAATAATTGAAAGATTAATTTTATCTTCATTCATATTCTTTAGAGATCACATAATGCCTGAAAATGTGAAATACAAGCATAACAATTATTTTTCCATTCTTGCTAATATTTGTTTTGATATTCTATAGTTTCTTTTTTTATTTACCTTGAACTGTTTATGTATTTTTCACCTCCCTACCTTGCTCACTTTTGTAGGTTGAAAGATTCCTTCCTTTCTTTGTTTGTGAGAATCAATTCATGCGTGCCAATACAATGCCATTGCCAAAACTCATCTGCATCACAGGATACAGTTCAGGCTTCATTGATGTCCTTTCTCTTCCTATTGTCGATAGCTCTGCTGGATAGAAATCTATCATTAACCTAGTGCTCTTTCTCTGAAATTCAATTAGTTCCAGTGTGACATCAGCTTAAGAAGATAGAAAGGGTACTTGTTAAAATGTTGTACTGCCACTCTTAGAAGCAAAACAATCATAACCAGTTTTATCATATGTCTACAAAAATTTAATACAGACAAACTACTCTGGATTATGATATCTTTTAGAAGGCTGATTGATTTGTTTCCTTTCTAATGTGCTTTGAATGTTGTTTGACAAAAAAGATAATACACATAGACAACTTTAATTAAAATAATTTCACATTTCAGCAGTCTATGATTATGTCTCCACCTAAAGGTGGTCAACAATGTACTCACTATGGTGATTATGTCCACAGCCTCAGGAGCAGAATTTTTCAAAGGAACACATGAACAAATGTGGGCCAATTCAAATTCCTCTAACTCAGCTGGGGACCTGCAAGACCATCAACCATCTTATCAGCCAATCTCTGCTTCACATAAAATAAACATACCAGGTGTCATTAAGTGTACCTTCTGATCAATGATTTTTGCAAATGACCTTTGAGTGGCATTTGTGTGGTGCATTTTTGCTGATAAAAGCAAATTAAATTAGCACAACTACAAGTGAGCTGATAAAAACTAAAACCGAACAGCAGTACCATTAGCTAACAAAGTAATATTTTCTCTTTACTGCATTCTGCCATTTAGTTATTATCCTATTGGAAATCTAATTATAATCCTTTTACTCCCCAGTCAAACTTCACAGTTTTTGCAAGCTTAGCACTGACAAGTGATTTCATTACATTTGATTGCTCATGCCCAGATTGACTTAACTTCACTTGGAGACCTAAAAGCCCTCTCAGTTTCTCAGATTCCCTGTTTGCACATTACTGCAACAGCTCCTTTAATTAATTAGCATGAACAGCAGTAACATGAACTGCTGAACAGAAAATAACATCATTTTATGATCGCAGGGAGAGTTCTCCTTTTGCATGTTTATACCTTAGTTAAATTTTGTATGACTGTATTTTGTTGTTAAGAGTGTTGTGGAGTTGATAGTGCAAATTTCTTAAATTAAAAAAATGACATCACTATCATTTTAATAATAAGAAAAACAAACATGGGATTTGTATTTCCTAAATTTTAGATAAAATCCAGCAGTGTATATGAACTATCTAGTCATAAAATAAAACAATAAAAATGAATTCATAAACTACAAGGGCATCATGACCAACTAACTGTTTCTGTGCAAGACACTCTGTTGGTTTACATATAAGGAAAAGAAGACAACAAAAGAACATTAAGAATTAGGGCTTTGTTTTTGTTTGCTTGTTACATGGGAAATACGTTAATGAATAATTTTACATTTACTTATTTCTCAATATTTTTGGTTAATATTCAGCAATTGAACACTGACTTTCTTCTGATATCTTTCGTTAAAAGCAAAGCAATTTCCAATAATTTCCCTTCATTTTTGAACAACAATTTCAGAGAGATTAAATTCAGCATATTTTCCTAAGTTAAAAAATGTGTAAAAATAAGCTTACTAGATTATTTACTTTTTCTAAATAGTTTTAGTTCAAAAACATGAAACCTAAAAGTTTCTTTGGAATGGAGAATGATCACTGTAACATATAAAATTTATGATTTATTTGAAATAGTATACCTTAATATCTCAATTAAGAAATTGAAAACAAAATGTCATTTGACAAAAAGTGAAAGATTATTTTTAACCTTTACATATTAAAAGTACTTTGTTCACAATATATTTTTATACATGTACATTATACAATAACTAATAGATATTCAATATGAACTGTATATGAATATGTATCTAAATATACATTTTATAGATATATTTATCCAATCCCCAAACCAACAGGAACAGTATTTATTTTTCCTAAAATTTGATATATTTTCTCTTCTCTCTTCACATACTAACTCGAAGCAAACATCCTTCAAATGGTTAACAATCAATCTGATAATTACTAGAATAATTACCCACATTACAGAACTGTGCTTGCACAGTTTAATACAATGGTAAGAAAATTGCTAGTATGCCTGTAAAATATGATAAGAAATGATATGTTTCATATAATTTCTCATTATGCATGTATGATTATTTTTTAATCAGTAGAATTTCTCTACTAAAGGTCTTTACTTTAAAGCCCGGGACAGTGTGTTTTCAGGCTCTTTAGAGATTCTACTGACTGCTTTTTGCCCTAACTCCATCAATCATTGATTCCCTTCATGGGATGTTTCTACTGTGTTGGAAGGTATGCACAGTCTCACTAATGCTCTTCTTGAACAGTGAACGTATATCATTTTATAAAGATGCTTAACACCTCAGGGAATAAAGAGGTAACTAAAATGTGAGTCAGCCTATGGACTTTTAATGTTTTCTTTGATACTAGAGTGCTGCAATATTATCTCAGTCAGTGTTCCAATCCTATGAACAGACACAGTGACCAAGGCAACTCTTACAAAAAGCCATTATCATAATGGCCAATGGCCAGGAGTATGTGGCAGTAGGTAGGCAGGTGCTGGAGAAGTAGCTGAGAGCTGCATCCTGATTGTCAAGCAGGGAGAGAGAGGCAGGGGCAGAGGAAAGGGGAAAGTCTTTGGAATGTAAACAAAGAATATAGAATTAATAATAATAATAATAATAATAATAATAATAAAAAGAAAGAGACCAATATGATACCTTTTTCTACTTAAGGCTGTGAAGTGTGGCAGAAATAGTAATAGTATTGTTTTATTATCAAAATCACTTCACATTAACAATAGGACATTAGTTATGTAATCATGGACTCAGATTTCCTTACTGCATGGTTTCAATAGAAAAATTGTGTCTGTTTGATCTAGTAGGCCTTTTCTCATTTATAATAGTCACATAACAATCTATTTTGGAAAAGAAACTGATATTAAAGAAAAATAGTTTAGAATTTGGTACACATTCTCCTTGTTCCATTAAGCTTGTATTCTACATTTTCAGTATGTGAAAATTGGCATTGACATTCAACCTTATATAATTCTGTGATATTTGTCAGCAATGTAAATAATTATCAAGGCAATATTTTCTCCAGTTTCTCAACATTCCAGAAAGCATAAATTTCTTGAAAAAAATTTATTCCTTTATTATCTCTATTTTTCAAAAAAATTAAGTGATTTTATTTTCTTAAATTATTAAAATATTTAAATTGTATGTAGCTCTTAACAGCTTTGAACAATTATTTAATGAGTGAAGAAAAACCTCAAATATAAATCAACTCTTACTATCCCCTATTAACTGAATTCTAATTTTATATTAGGAATGTCTCTACAAATCTTTTGTAGACATTAATCTTTTTTCCATTACTTCAATTTTTCATTCTTTTCCATATTTTGATTCAATTCATTTACAAATATTTTAAATTTATCTTATTATTTTAGTAAACAAAAGTAGTAGCAAAATTAACCGTACTTTTCAATATTTTAAAATGTTTTCATGTCTTCTATATAAAGAGCAAGTAAGTCTAATCATTATAAAAAGTTTTATAAAAAATACAACATATATAAAATGTTTTATAATTTACATATTGGTAAAAGTTAAATATATTTATACCTTTAGATTATTTAGAATTAACATCCTAGGAAAAATAAATATCCGATTTCAAACTTGCTCTCTACAGGAAATTTGTAAAAGAATATGGCATCCTGCAAGTGACATGTATGTTTCAAGTGGCTCCTGATCTAGTGCAGTAGCTCACACAAACTGGCTTTTACTTGTTTACCTTCCCTTTCCCTGCTGGAGAGCAGAACTCAAGAGCTTTCAAAATCTTGATATGATTGAAAAATTGCCACTCTATCCTAAGCACATATGTTTTTTCCTTTCTTTTTTTTAAATTTTCTATATTCTTTGTTTACATTCCAAATGCTTTCCCTTTTCCTAGTTCCCCCCTCACCATATGTCCCATAAGTCCTCTTCCCTCCACCCATTCCCCAATCACCCCACTCCCATTTCTCCGTCCTGTTAATCCCCTACAATACTGGATCTAGTCTTGCCAGTACCAGGGCCCTCTCCTTCCTTCTTCTTGGGAAACATTTGATATGCTACATATATTTTATTGGCATTTTAAAAGAGATGTCTTGTATAGGAAGTAAAGCAGAATTACTTAAAGACCACTGATAGCCAGGTTTTCTCAATTAATACCTTGCCAGCCCAATACTAATCATTAGAAGTCTCCCACCTCCCTCCATCTTACTTTCTGATCCAAACTCTGACACGCATGGCAAGATAAAGTTGTCATTATTGCTATATTCTATTAAATATACATGAAGCAAGCATTTGGGCTTACATAGGTAATTTTTAGTAGAGTTGAAACATTTGCCATGTAAGTATCATTTAAAGCATCATGCCAACCCTTTACCTTTCATTATGTAGTTAATGTACCCATAGCCCCGTACATTGCCCTTGATGAGGACAGAAAGCTTTTCATACCCTGCTTGTAAAATAAATCACGGAAGGACTATAGTTTTTACATTGGGAATGTAAGTAGTATATTATTAATTCACAAAATTAGAAGGACAACTAAAAAATAGAGATATAAATAATAAGTAGACTGAGCAAGTAGTATTTATGTGTTTAGGAATATATGTATATACATATACATTTATATATGTAACAACAACAATGAAAAAGAGGCCATGTACTTGAAGAAGCCTAAGGAGGGGTAGCTATAGGGGGAGTTTAGAGGCAGGAAAAGGAAGGGAGAAATGATATATGTACATTATAATCTCAGTAAATAAATTAGTGTTTTCAAAAGTGAGCAAAAGTTGCTTAAATTCTGTTCCCTTACCATTTCCAAAAAAGAAAAAAAATGAAAAAAAGTAAAAGAAAAAGTAAAGAATAGCAAAAGACAAAAAAAAGGTGACCTGTAACTTGTGCTAGGTTTGATTCAAACATAAATCTCATTTTGCAAAGCAGAATGTGAAGTGGTTATTATTTTTAAAATTTTTGTTTTTTAATTAACATTCTAACAAGCACCATGCAGTATCTGAAAAAATGATGTCATTTGCTTTTTCTCCACAGACACTGAATAAATCAGATCCTATAGCATTTTATTATTTGACTTGTCTTGCAGTAGTATACTTTCCCTACTTTCAAATAAGTAGGAACACATTTAAGCAATGGTATTACCTAATTATAACACAAAGCTACCTTCATTACTGTTGTTTAGTGATAATAACAGATATTGAGATTTTTTTCTACAGTTGAAAAAAAGTTCATGCAATTCATTTTATATTTAATTTGAATTTAATGATCCCAAGACAAAATTATGTTTATTGTATCCCATATTATTTCATCTTTCTTTTCTGTAGGTTAGGGAACCATGACCCATCTGTGGTAATTCTGATTTCAAATAATATAATGCTTACTTGAAATTCATAAATATATGAATAATACAGTAACTTAAAAACACACTGGACTTACAAGGTGAACTAATTTCAAAAAATATGTTACAATATAATGTAGCCACTACAGAAGATAGATGGGGTAACCTAGGTTTCCTGTGATGAAGCTGATTAGTGGTTAATGACTCTTTTTTTGTTTATATATGTGAGCTTGTGATAAGTTATCACTTGAAAGGAAACAATAGAACAGTGGAGGAAAAATCATAACAGCATTTTACTTAACACATAAATTAAACTTTTGAAGACATTATAGATACCTATTTTGGTAATGTGCATGAGCAGTTTTTAAATAAACATCCTTCCAGGGAAGGAAATATCAGCTAGAAGTAACACTGCAACTGTTACCAGAGATTTTTTTCCACAATAGAAAATAGTATGGATAGTTTCAACAGGAAGAGAAAACAGAAAACATCCTAAATGATTTGTTTATTCAGCGAGCCATGCACATCACTTCAGATTGTAACGCAGTAGAGCATACTCACAGGACTCTTAAGCATATTGTAGTTGAGGACTATCATTTAGACCACATTCATATTGTTAATACCATGCATAGAGACTAAAATTAAGTTTTAAAAATTACTGCACATCTAAGGTTTTTCTCATTTTTGTAAATTTTACTTTTTAAGAAAGATTCCATGAAAAATAAAACTAATAAAAATGTAAAATGCTGACTATTTTATGTCTATCATAGAAAATACTAAATACATTGAGTTTTTAGTAAAATTTGGATTCTCTTTGTTGGAATGACATTTTGACCAGGTCTTATTGTTTTTCTGTGCAGCTTGAACACTGATGCCGGAACTGCAAGTGATCATAGACACGGATAGGGTGCTGTAGCAGTTACCTGCTTACTTAGTGTTGTGATTCTTTAGAATTCATGCTCAGATTCTTTTAAAATATGGAACACTCAATTACTATTTGTTCATAATTGTTGACTAGAACCTTGATCACATAGGAAAAATGTACTAGAGAATGGTCTGCAAGATTTTATGGGGCAATTCTGATGACTGAACGTGATATTTTATAGTTTCTTCCAACAAGCTCCTAGTGCTTCACAAACCTTATCACATTTACCCACACAGCAGGTTTGTAGTGGGTAAGTAGGTGGCACAATTTTGAAGATGGATAAAATGATATTTCTAGAATGTATGTAAGAAAATAAAATGTAGAAAAACCTACTTTGAGCTGTGCCTATTACGGAATATCTTTCTAATTCTACAATATGTTATTTAACATTACCTTTATTAGCAGACAATTTTTTGGTAAAAAAGTTGTCATGGCCTGTGAGCTCACTTTGTAGAAGAAAGTGTGCCTGATTTGTTCTCTTAAAAAATCATAGAGAACTTTAATACTTAAATCATGCCACACCTACATTTTCCTTTTCACTGATGAGGTAGAGCAAATTATCTACTCCCTTCCTACAAGCACATCCCTCATCTATAAAGAAGACAATGATAAAAACTGATCCCAGCCTAATAAATATGCATTCTTTATTTTTTATCCCTTTTGATCACAAACTTTGCTTCTTCTTTATAATGGTACCAAGGAGAAAAAACATAATTGTATGAATAAAACCAACAGACACAAGAAAAAATAAAGACATTATAGTTCATTTTCATTGTGAACATTTATAATATTCATCCTCTGCTCTAAACATAATCAGGTAACTCACATTTCAAGAGATATATAAATGGTTCATTTGGCCTGAATTGCTCAGGAAATGTTTTAAGAATATTTTTTAACAGTTAACTTATTAAAGACCTGGCCACAAACTGTTGATATTAATGATGACCATTTTTACACTTCCTAAGAATCTAATACATCAGTATTTGAGTGATCAAAATCATTTAATGACACTTCTCAAGCATTCACATTGTACCAGCATAATCGTATTCATTGTGTAGTATCTGCCCTAGTATTAAATTTATTGTGACAAAAAATCTACTCATGGAAAATACCAACTGATATTTTATTTATTTTTCTAATAATTAATTCTTTGTGGTCATGTATGTAATTTCCTTCGGAATGCCACAAAACTTAAATATTTTAAAAATAATACATTAATTTATATGATTAAGATACTTGTTTCACATCCTGAAAATTTTTTCTAAGTTATAAAGAATTTTGCTTTTGGTACTTTCTATGATGCACACATGATCTACTCCTATGCAATCTATAATCTTTCTTCTGATTGCATCAAAATAATATGAACTTAGAAATAATTGATGAACAGTGAAATAAAATTGGCAGGATCAAATATATGAACTAACTAACAATGATTTATGACAAAAGGCACAACATCTAGAGTCACCTTTTCATTATATAGAAAAAGAACATGTACTGAATGATACAGAAAATTTAATAGAATTTTCAAACCAGGTCACTTAAACATATGGCAGTGTCTTTTTTCACTATTTAAATTGAAAAGTAAGAACCCACCTGTTTTTCTGGCATTTTCCCACTTGTTTGGCCTTTTTAACGGCACCTGATGATAGTTGTTCCTTTTTTATAAACTTAAGATGTATAATACAGAAGGCCAGTATCATACTTACTGGATATGAGACAGCCAGTTGTGGCTCTTAATGGGTTCAACCTGTCATCAGAGAATGTCCTAATGGAGAAGACCACATGAACCTTCTATGCCATTCCAAGTTAGGCATTTCTGCATTAAGGGAAGTATCACACAAACCTACATTTTTACTTAAAATACTGTCATATATGTAGATACATAATTCCCCATTTTGCTCTTTGGATAAATATAGAAGCAGTAAAGTAACTGCCAGCTCTCCACAAATATCGAAGAATGTAGTTCCTTATGAGTTTCAAAGAACCTAACATTTTGCTGGAGAGGAACTTTTCAATGCTTTCCCTAATCTATACTCATGTTTACATACAGAATGCATATGAGATCATGTCTGTATGATGTTCAAATATAAACCCTCTTAAAAACATGGAGTCAACTACTAATTAGCTGTTTCCTATTCCTAATGATGTGAGCATGGCAGATTTGGATTAAAATTCAGCTATAGCTCTCTTCTGTTTATGGTTCCAGATGTTTTTGTTTTATCTAGGAGTTTACTTTGACAGCTACTACTAAATGATAAATCACTCATATTACAGCTGAAATGCATTTTGAAATTGAAACATGGCAAACTTTGAGATTGTTCCAAGGAACAGCATTGATTACTAGGTCATTACTTGTTCCTTCCTTATAATCAGTCTGTATTGGAATACTCAGAGCAGTAACGGAAGATGTTTCAATATTATAGAACATGCCATGCTGTTTGGTTACCACTATCTTTAAAATTTGGGAATGTTTTACTAATGGCATCTCAACTTATTGTATTTTGAGTGAAACAATTGACTTACATCATAATGTTGTCTTCTTGGTGGCCTAGTATGTCTTTTGGTTTGCAAGTTGTTCTGCAAACTATTCCTAATAAGCTTTGTAAGTGGGCACATTTAATCAAAGTTGTGGCCAGAAATGTTTGTCTCTTGTAAGAAAGATAAGAATTAAACAAAATAAAGTGAAAGATTTTTTTTTCAAAAAGTGCATTTTTCCAAAAGACAGTAATTGTGTTTTCCCTTCATTGCTGTGTTTATATGACTTTTTAGGTGACACTGTTTGTTTTACCCTTGCTTTCAAATTTGTAATGTTCACATTTTGTCCTGCATGACTCAAGCTTTATTATTATTGTATAAATTTAAATCCTAGTAAAAATGAATGACATTTGATGTTGAAGAGCTTTTTATTGATTTGGAGACTGTGTGTACAGATAATGAGGTGGATTGTAAAACTGAATACCTAGTTGGTCAATATCATCACAGAAACTTAAACAATGTAGAGTTTAGGACCTCATTACAGATCTCAGACTGCATGTCCAAAAGATTAATCTAAACAGTTTTCTAGGGTTAAAGATTACCAAACTATTAAAAACAAAAAGATTTTTATGATCTAGTTTCTGAAACACTCAGGTTAGTTCCATGGCTTTCTTGGACAAATGTTTGTTTACCTACCAATGAAGCCCTACTCTAGCTTTTCTGATTAACACAGAATATGAGTTTTTCTTCTGTTACCTGATATCTCATTCATCTTTGGTTTTAAATTAATTGCCACAAACTTCCATTAAGTTTTTTAATATGCAATATTCTCCAAAAATTATTATGGAGATTTTACATACTTTTCTCCTAATAACTCAAAACCTTTTACAATATACATTAATTTTTTTAAACAAGGAATATCAGTCAAGAATTATAATACATGATTCCTTATATCTGAAGAGGGCAAATTTGATTTACAAAGATGTAATTTTAAGTGTTTCTTGAGCACAAGTAATAGATTTGTGCTGATTTATGAACACATTCTTTTCTTCTTCCTGTTCTGTAACCAAAGGTTAGTTTTTGTTATTTAGCTAACAAAACATGCAAGTCATAAACCATTATAATAGAAAAGAACAATTTTAAGCCCAGAGGCAAAATATAATTTCTTTTTCATTATCAATAATAAACTTTAACTATATCGATCAATTGGTATCTAACTAGCAGATGATATGGAATTTATATTACAAAAGTTTAAATAAATATTGTTTTTACCACTTAAAATTCAAATGATATTAAAAACAAGTCCTCATATGGTATGCAGTGTTTTAGGGTTAACCTGGGTAATGAAAATTCTAAATGTACAAAGTTGTCATTATTTTAGAGCCAAACCAGGTAATATCATTCCTTCTGGTTTTGGTAAAGCACAGGAACTTCAAGTGTAATATTATGTACAAAAATAAAAAATATAGATCTTTATAGACATTATAAAATAGTTTATGAAAAGAGTCTTTATCAGTTTCCACGTCTTCAATGCTGTGTAAAGAAGGGGAGCTGTAGCATGAAATCTACTTGAAAGAACTTTGAAATTTGACACATTTACCTATAGACATGTTAAATTAAAACTGATCTGTTACATCAAAACATCTTAGGTTCCTGAAGATTGACATTAGTCCTTTAGTACCTGTGCTTCAGCTATGTTCCACAGAAAAACTAACATGTTTTCTTTTTTTTTAAAGGAGGTAACTATTACTGTTTAGCAATGGCACAGCAGTTGTGTTCAGCCTGAAAGGTCCTCGCTGGCTTTACATTAACGAAGATGCTTGTGATTCCAGTATATCTCTGAAAATATCCATCATGGAGTTATTTCAGTTGTGTTTATTAGCAAAGCTCTTTGACTAAATCATATTTTCTGTGTTACATTAAGATAAAAGGAATATGTGTATATTTAAAAAGCAATCATGTAATCTTTGTCCTTGTATTAGACTCACCAATTTAAGAACATGAGCTAAACCCTGATGACTTAAGTATATTGATCATATTTGATGCTTTTATATGCTCATTTCTGCTTGGCTTTTTGTCCTTCAAAGAAAAAAAATAGTAGTATCTTAGAGACTAGAAACTTATATGTATGGTTTCTCTGTTCTACCATATGTTAAGTTAAAGTACACTTTGTTTAAAATGTACTTGCCAAATTTCAGTATAAATAAAAGCATTTTGAATTTGTCAGTTATTTCTCTGAGTTTTTATTTCCACATTACTGAATGCAATCATTGAAGTACAAATCAGAAACATTGCAAATCAAAATCTAGAAACTACAATGATGCTTACATAACTTTCTTTAGTGTTGTTCTGTTCAAGAAATATATGAATACAAATCACATTCAATTTCACATGCTTAGAATAAACAACATTCTTGTTTTTAATTGTTTTAGTGACTTATACTAGTTTAACTCTTCCAGAGTGTGTATGTTTACTGACTCTGCTTCCATGATGGAGGATTGTAATCAGAAGTAAAAACTTTTCATTAATGAAGAACTAAAATATCTTCTGTGTATATCTATTTCCAAAAATTTCTTCTAGACACACTTCCTATGGAAAAATATCTGAATATATATGTGTATGTATATGTACATATATATGGAATATTTGGTTCACAAATATAAAAATACAAAAACATAAATTTAGTTTAGTTCCAATAACTTTCTGTTAGCCAGACTGGTATTGTCTCACTCAAGGTCTTTGCAGATATTCCTCTGCACTAGCAATGGTCACATTCCTTTTTCTGTTTCTAATCTAAAACTCCATTTTTATCTTTTGACTGTTTAAAATATCTATCCTTCCCCACCTATTTTTATGCTCTTTGTGTTAACTTAACTTATTTATTTCAAATTTTCTTTTCTTTTTTATTGTTTTTTATTGGTTCTTTTGTTTATTTGCATTTCAAATGTCCCCCTTCCTGGTTTCCCTTCCTAGAACCTCTTATCCCATCCCCCCTCCACCTGCTTCTATGAGGGTGTTCCTCCACCCCCTATCCATTCTTGCCTTACCACTGTAGCATCTTCCTAATGCAGCTGGACCCACTGGTTCCCTCCATGTGTACTCTTTGGTTGATGATTTGGTCCCTGGAAGCTCTGGGGTGTCTGGTGTCAAACCCTTTCAGCTCCTTCAGTCCTTCCCCTATCTCTTCCATTGGGGTCCCCATGCTCAGTCTGATGGTTGGCTGCAAACATTCACATCTATATTGGTCAGGCTCTAGCAGAGCCTCTCAGGGGACAGCTATATCAAATTCCTGTCAGCAATTATTTCTTGACATCAGCAATAGTGTCTTGGTTTGGTGCCTGAAGATGAGGATCCCCAGGTGGGGCGGTCAGTGGATGGCTTTTCCTTCAGTCTCTACCCAACTCTTTGTCCCTGCATTTCCTTTAAATGGGAAAAATTCTGGGTTAGAAGGTATCTATCTATCTATCTATCTATCTATCTATCTATCTATCTATCTATCTATCTATACTCCAGATGTAATTCCCCTCCTGGCCTACCCTCTGAGTGTTCCACATCCCATACCTCCTCCCTACCCCCTTGTCTCCATGAGGATGCCTCCATCCTCCACCCTACACCCCACCTGACCTCTAAACTCTATGGGGCCTCCAGTATCTCGAAGTTTAAGTTCATCATCCCTGATTGAACCCAGATCCAGCAGTCCTCTGCTCTATGTGTGTTGGGGGCCTCATATCAACTGTTGTATGCTGCCTGTTTGGTGGTCCAGAATAATTTAGACTGCTGGTCCTACTACAGGGTCACCCTGTTCCTCAGCTTCTTTCTGCCTTTCCTTAATTCAACCACAGGGGTCAGCAGCTTCTGTCCATTGGTTGGGTAAAAATATCTGCATCTGACCCTTTCAGCTGCTTGTTGGGACTTCCAGAGTCCCGTCATGCTAGGTCTATTTTTTTTATTGAGCGATCCACAGCCTCAGTAAGAGTGTCAGGCCTTGGGACATGCCCTCAAGCTGGATCCCACTTTGGGCCTGTCACTGGATCTTCTTTTGCTCAGGCTCCTCTCCATTTCCATCCCACAGTTCTTTCAGACAGGAACTATTATGGTTTGGAGCTGTGACTGTGGGATGGCCCCCTCTCTCATTTGATGCCCTGTCTTCCTCCTGGAGGTGGGCTCTAAAAGTTCTCTCTCCCTACTGTCAGGTATTTCATCTAAGGTCCATTCCTTTGATTCTTGAGAGTTTCTCACCTTCCACATCTCTGGTGCATTCTGGAAGGTCCCCGCAACCTCCTACTTTCAGAGGGTACCCATTTCCATTCTTTCTGCTGTCCCTCAGAGCTTCAGTCATTTTCCCTCACGCAATACCAGATCAGGTTCCACTCCCATCTGTCTACTTTTCCCTCCCTCCCTCCCTCTCCACTTGTGGTTGCTTTCTTCTCTCTCCCAAGTTGGACTGAGGCATCCTTACTTTGGCCCTTTATCCTGTTGATCTTCTTAAGTTCTGTGGGCTGGATATTGGATATTCTGTACTTTTTTGTTTGGGAGGGGCACTAATATCCACTTACTAGTGAGTATATAATATACATGTCCTTTTGGATCTGAGTTACCTCATTCAGGATATTTTCTAGTTCCATATGTTTGCCTGCAAAATTCAGGATGCCCTCATTATTATTAGCTGAGTAGTATTCCATTGTGTAAATGAACCACATTCTTCTGTCATGGGACAACTGGTTTGTTTCCAGTTTCTGGTATCACAAACAAGGCTGCTGTGAAAATAGTGGAACATGTGTCCCTGTGGCATGGTAGGGCGTCTTTTGGGTATGTTCCCAAGAGTGGTATTTCTGTGTCTTCAGGCAGATCTATTTTGAATTTACTGAAGAACCTCAGGATTGATTTCCAGAGTGGTTGTACCAGTTTGCAATCCCACCAGCAATGAAGGAATGTTCTCCTTTCTCCACATCATCTCCAACATGTGTTGTCACCTGAGGTTTAGATCTTAGCCATTCTGATTTGTGTAAGGTGCAATCTCTGGGTCATTTTGATTTGCATTTCTCTGATCACTTATGACTTTGAACATTTCTTTAGGTGCTTCTCAGCCATTTGAAATTCCTCAGTTGTAAGATCTCATTTTAGTTCTATAACACATTTATAATTGTTTTTTTGTTTGTTTCAGTTTTTTGTTTTTGTTTTTGTTTTTGTTTTTTTGGTGGTTAGCTTCTTGAGTTCTTTATTTTGGATATTAGTCCTCTATCAGATGTGGGGTTACTGAAGATTTTTTTTCCCATTCTGTAGGTTGCTGATTTGTCTCATTGACTATGTCCTTTGCCTTACAGAAGATTTCCAGTTTCATGAGCCATTGGAGTTCTGTTTAGGAAATTTCTCCCTGTGCCAATGAGTTCAAGGCTCTTTCCGACTTTCTCTTCTATTAGATTCAGTGTGTCTGGTTTTATGTTGAGGTCCTTGATCCACTTGGATGTGAGCTTTGTACAAGGTGCAAATATGGGCCTATTTTCATTTTTCTACATTCAGACAGCCAGTTAGACCAGCACGATTTATTGAAGATGCTTTCTTTATTCTATTGCATATTTTTGGCGTCTTTGTCAAAGATCAAGTGTGTGTAAGTGTGTGGTATTATTTCCGGAACTTCAATTCTATTCCATTGATCAACATATCTTTCTCTGTACCAATACCATATTGTTGTTATCAGTATTGCTCTGTAGTAAAGCTTGAGGTCAGGGATGGTGATTTCCCCCAGCCATTCTTTTATTGTTAAGTATTGTTTTGGCTATTCTGGGTTTTTTGCCTTTCCAGATGAATTTGAGAATTGCTTCTTCCATGTCTTTGAAGAGATGGGTGGGTAGCTCAATCCCTCAACTGGGGACCATGCCTATCCACTGGATATGGTCTCTATAGGTTCTTTTCTCCCTTTTGTTGGATATTTCAGCTAAAGTCATCCCCATCGGATCCTGGAAACCTCTTGCTTCCCTAGCATCTGGAACTGTCTAGTGGTTACCCCAACCTCCCCATTCCCTGATGCTATATACCTTTGTTCAATTTTCTGAGTACTTTCCTCCTGTCTCCTCCCATACCTGATCCTGCCCCCCTTTTTCCCTCTCCCTCCCAGGCCCTTCTCTCCATCTACCTCTCATCAAGTAGATCTCTGCCTAAATCAGATTTCTGTTGCTATTACAACAAACCTGTGGAAAAACTTTCTGAGACCAGATACCATTAAACAAACTTGCATCCCAGTTCTGAGTTCTAGGAGGTCCATATACATAGTGCAATTGTGAAACTCCTGCTGAGCATGTCATTTTACCAAATCCAATGGAAAAAAAATAATGAACAGCAATTGAAATTGCTTTATATCAACTTAGTTTCATTTTAACTAATCCAGTGTTTCTTATGACAAATTACTCTCATGCAAAAGACATTAGTTTCTGTCTATGATCACCTCAAAATTTACTGATACATTGTAGCCCATACCAAAATTATAGATTTCAATTTTGGAATAAATTGTAGAAGGGGCATGCCATATTCAAGCTGTAAGATTAACCCTTTAATGCACTCACTTGTACAGCATCAGAACTCCTCAAAATTGATCATTTACTCATTATTTGTTGAGAGGACATGTGATTTTTGTGTAAACTTTGTTTTGGTTAACTATTCATCTCCACACTGCTGCCCATACTCAGCACATCCCCGTTTTTTGCCCTTCCCCACTCCCTGCTTACACTGTCTCTCTTACAGTAGTCTCCTTTGCACTTTCCTATCACAAGCCCCTTCTCACTATTTAAATGAACAAAAACTGAAGACAGGCAATTCCCTATAAAAGGTTTGTAGGTATTCTTATTTTGTTTTATACAGCATTTTTGACTTAGAACATCATTTATAAATAGCAAATAATCAGGTGCTCTGTGAAAGGTTTTGTTTGTTCTTTTGTTGAAGCTGGTTCTTCACAGTTCCACAGTAAAATAGACTATATAAACAATCATTTTGAACTCCAAGTCATCAGGATCGTTGCTCTATACATGTAGTAAAAGAAAGTGTTGATGAAATGACATTTGATGCTCTGCCACAGTATGATCACCTTTTCAGGGGGGTTAGAATGCCAGTTCAGGCTGTCTTCATTATTTTTCTATAAAGTCAGAGCCTCTGGGCAACAATATATCAAGTCTCACAGTGCTGGTATTTAGAAAATGCATTAGTAACTTATGACTAAACTGCAAGAGAAATAATATTGCTAAAATGAAAAGATTAAAATAAAAAGTTAAGCTTGGTATAATGACATACAGCTATAATCCAAGAATTCCAGGGCAAGGTAGGAATGCCAAGAATGTGAGGCCGGCCAGGTTTACATAGTGTGTTTTAAGCCATCCTGTCTCCACTGTGAGATTTTGCCTTTTCTTTCAAGTACAAGAACATTTTTATTAGCATTTAAATGAAAATATCTATGGTAGACAAGCTGGTAATCTGAGCAGCTATGAGCAAAAGGAGAATGGAACGAAGAGGTTAAAAAATGTCAGATGTAAAAAGATAGACATGGCAGAGATGGGAGATTTAGGAAAAGTGTAATGGATCCCAGTATACTGATGAAGCACCAAATATTAGGAGAAACATGTTTAGAAAAGCAATAAAAAGAATAAAGGACAAGATACTCTTTTGTGAATATTATTTGGCAGGTAGATGAACCTGTATGGCTGTAGTCCCTTGAGCTACGGGAGACCAGGACTGTGGGAAGAAAAAGTGCATCATCTCATTAAAGGACTATTCTGCCTATGTGTTCAGCATGGATTCAGAGGAGTATACGTTTTAGGACAATCCCTTGGCCAGATGTTTGAAGTGGTCCAAAAGCAGTGTTAGGTCTACACCCAGGCATTTCTACTACTGTGCCTTTACTTCTACTCTAACATTATCGCATGAAGAGAAAACTTGCAAATAATTTAAGAAGTCAATAAGGAACGAGAGTCTTCATATACTTCTGACATCTCTGACCTCTGGTAAAGATGCTGCTAAGAGGCCTTCAGCCAAAAATACTAAATAGCAATCTTCTTTGGGATGATTAACTACCTACCTAAAATTTCCTTACATTTTTCATTATTCCTTACAATAAAGAGGTGACCCTTATGACCATTAAAAATTCAGTTAGTTTCTCCTCCCTCCTCTCATTCCAGGCCTGCCCTTACAAATCCCTCCTCCCAGTACCCCTACCCTTTCTCCTCTTGGGTACCACCCCATCCTAGGAAATCCTGTCCCAGCAGTACTAAACACCTTCTCTCTCACTGAGGCCCAATCAAGAATTCCAGTTAGGGGAAGAACATCCAATAGCAGACAAATATTTGCTATTTAATGCAATCAGAGGCAGCCACTGCTCCAAACAGTTTATAGGACACTTTGTTAATACATAATGGAGGCAATAAATCATCACATACAATTTTTCTATGTGTGGTTTCATATTTATCACCAAAGGGAACCATGGGATAAACAACTGCAATACCCACTTTTGTTGTGACATGCTAAGGCATTATCTGGGGTTGGTCACACTAGGTAGCCACTCAGAAATTACTTGGGAAATCTTTTGCAAAACCAAAAGCAAAGCAAAGCTTGATCCCCAGTTGAGGTATGAATAATGGAATGGGTATATGGGAGAGAGAGAGAGAGAGAGAGAGAGAGAGAGAGAGAGAGAGAGAGAGAGGGAAGGAGAGGGGGGGGTAAAGATACTACAATTTGTAGCATGGACAAATATAATGAAATCAAATTCATTACCAGGGGCAAAATTCCTCTAAGGTACAAGTTACAAAACTAGCCTACCTCAACAGGATGTTCTGAAACATTAAGAAATGAAGATGTAACTTAAAGACGACAGTGTACCTAATAAAGAGTAACATTGTGAACCTCAAAACAAATTGCTAAGTGATTGTTTTGGCTTCTCATAGCTGAATGGGTGCATAGGGTGTGGCAGTTACAGTACCTTCCAGAGGACCTACTGAAAAGAACTCAAAAGTATATCTACATCAGTGATTTTAGTTTTATAACTGCGAGGGAGGAAAGGATGTGAAAGAGAAGTAAAGTTAAGTGTTGTTGACATTATTAGTCCTAAGCAGGGAACCAGAAGAAGTCAGAACAGAGAATATTTTTAAATGTCCACATCAAAGCCAATTAAAATCTCTTGATGAGCTCACAAGAGCTTCTCTACATTGAGACCCTCCTTATTTTTTTTTCCTTTGGAGATACTGTATTTTGAAAATAAAGAATGATAGCCACTCATGACAATAAACCTTCAAAAGAAATTTGAGAGACAAATGTTTTAAATACAAAAAGTTGCATTTCACAACTTCCCCTTATGTTTCTCCTCAAATATGCTTCATATTTCAAAAACCGGTAATAAGTATTATATGTATATTGTTCATTTCTTTTTTAATTTATTATTTATTTTTATTAGATGTTTCTTTTATTTACATTTCAGATATATTAAGGAGAAGTAATTGTTGCTTCCTGTTATTTTTGTTATTAGAGGTAGAGCTATATTTGTGTGGCTCTCTTCTTCTTGGTTTGTTAAAAGAAGATTAATTTCTTGCCTTTTCTAATGTGTAGTTTCCCTCCATTTGTTGGTGTTTTCCATTCCTTATCATTTGAAGGGCTGGATTTGTGGATAGACATTGTGTAAATTTGTTTTTGTCGTGGAATACCTTGGTTTCTCCATCTATGGTAATTGAGAGTTTTGCTGGGTATAGTAGCCTGGGTTGGCATTTGTGTTCCCTTAGGATCTGTATGACATCTGCCCAGGATCTTCTGGCTTTCATAGTCCCTGGTGAGAAATCTGGTATAATTCTGATAGGTCTGCCTTTATATGTTACTTACCCTTTTCCCCTTACTGCTTTTAATATTCTTTGCTTAGTGCATTTGGTGTTTTAATTATTATGCGATGGGAGGAATTTCTTTTCTAGTCCAATCCATTTGGAGTTCTGTAGGCTTCCTGTATGTTCATGAGCATCTCTGTCTTTAAGTTGTTCATTTCTAATTTGACCATCCAAGATGAATTTTAAATGCTGTCTTATTTAGGGTTTTACTGTTGTGAACAGACACCATGTTCAAGGCAAGTCTTATAAATGACAACACTTTATTGGGCTGGCTTACACATTCAGATTTTCAATCCATTATCATCAAGGCAAAAGCATGGCAGTATCCAGGCAGGCATGCTGTAGAGGAGCTGATGGCTCTCTAACTTTTTCCAAAGGATACCAGGAACAGACTGGGTATCCTCAAGCGTCTAGAAGGAAGATCTCTGAGTCCATCCCCACAGTGACACACTTCCTACAACAAGGCCATACCTTCTAATAGTGCCACGCACTGGGATGAGCATATACAAACCATTACAGATGCCAGCCTAGTGGGAAATAAACCATAACATAAAGAATTGATGAGCTTTGCAGAAGAAATATTCTTATAAATTCATGTTAAGTGACTACTGAGAAGTATTGACAATCCAAGGTCAAATGTCTTTGTTTTATCAAATAAAATATGTAACTAATACTTTGATCATTGAGTTTTTGTAGACAGTCAATATCAGTAAATTAAGATTATATGTGAGCAGACATTATTCTCAAACTGTGACATTCAAACTAGTCTGTAAGTGCCAAACCAGTGACTCTGTGTAACTCTCATGTGAATCATTTTGCTATAATATTCCTAAACAATAAATAACAATATGATTTCAAAGACACCGTGGAGTTCTGAAGTAGCAATGCCTTTTGGTGAAATTTTCATTTATGGTAAATACTTCCTTATCTGAATGAGCCCACACTGATGAATGCAGAAAACACTAAAATATGTGCCTGTGATGGCAGTCCAAAAAATGCCATTTATGGAGGCCTAAGGCCCTATAACAAATTTTATGTCACAGAATACCTACTGGCATATACACATATTACTCATTATGCAATTTAATGTTTAATAATTTAATATATTACTTTGTAATGTGACTTGTCTGTCCATGACACACTGTAAAAAAGGAGTGCTACTGATTTCATTTAAATTTAGTTTTCTAGAAACAAATTTATTTTCAAGGTAACAATTTCAAGTGAAAATATAGAGAACCATGATACTACTATTATTCTGTGCTATATGGTTCTACTAGTACCAAGTATACAAAACTTCATTTTGAATGGTTGGTCAGGGAAGACCAAGTGTCTTAATTAGGGTTTGCATTACTATGATAAAACACCACGATGAAAAAAATCAATTTTAGAAGAAAAGGAATTATCTGGCTTACACTTTGACATTACTGTTCATCATCAAAGGATGTCTGAAAAGGAACTCAAATTTGGCAGGAACCTGGAGGCAGGAACTGATGCAGAGGTCATAGAATAAGAGTGTACTTAATGGCTTGTTCCTCATGGCATACTCAGCATGCTTTAAGGACTAACAGTTGAGGAGTGGCACCACTCACAATTGACTGGGTCCTCTCCCATAAATCACTAATTAAGGAAAAGTTTTTCCATAGACAAGCATTAGTAAGTTGATGTAATGTTGTAAGTTTTGGGAAGCTCTCAGAAGTTCAAAAATCATTAGTAATCAGCCACTTATGCTTGTAAATAGAGTGATGTTCTTAGCCCCATTAGGCATGTGGTCTGGTCAAAAAATATTCAACCCTTCTTTGGTAGTATTGAAGTACCAAGGCTTTAACAAAATGAGCAGGAATATGTTCAAATGAGTTTTTATTTATAGATACTGAAATTTAAATATTGCAAAAACATTATAGTACTATAAAGTTTTGTTTAAAACACTTAAAATGTATATATTATCAATTTCTATAGTATGGTATAGTGTATTGTATGCCATTGTATGGTATAGGTAGTATGGTGTGTGTGTGTGTATATATATATATATATATATATATATATATATATATATGCTGGACTAGGTCTTCTCCCATCAATCACTAATTAAGAAAATGCTTTTCCATAGACAGGGATTATAAAGTTGATATTGATGCTGTAAAGTTGATGTTGATGTGATGGTATAAACACACACACATATAAATATGTGTATATATATATATATATATATATTCCCTAGTTAACATATTATACATGAGTGTGAGTATCCAAGGATATGCCAAAAGTTTTAGGTATAGCTGTATCTTAAAATAATGCGCAAATGCACACACACAAATGCATATGCACATGTCTTTCACAATAATGTATATAACCTCAGTTTAACAAACATGTAAGACTGGGGAAAATGCTTTAGAAGCCTGCCTACAACCTGATATTATGGAGACATTTTCTTAATTGAGGCTCCTTCCTCTTACATGACATTCACTTTTCTCAAGTTTCCATAAAACTATCCAGCACACCAAGTGAGTTCCAAAGCAATATGGACTTTCAATTTAGCCTCCATTTGTTTCACAGGGATCAAGGGTGAGCCTTTATTGCTAATGACACTGCTTACTTAGTGCACAGACTTTGATGATTTGAGCTAAATCTGAACTGACAGCCTCCATGGTACCAGAAAATAATATGCAAGCTGTTGTGGGAGAGTAGCAATTAAACAGTACTATCCAGCAGCAATGTCTATGAAACATAACAATATCCAGCATGGCAAGATACCAGTATAAGTGCAATAAGTAGCATTCACATGTCAGTGACAAACAACTGCTGTATAATTGTACTTTAGGCCCATTTAAGAAGATGGAAAGAATTCCTACTACTAGAAATCTACAAGCCTCCTAAAGACAGTGATATCAAGAATATTAGAAATTAGTCTACTTCTATCCCTTTGCTAGACCAGCATAATTTATTACTACATTCTAAAGCTCATCATCACACTCACAGATTGAGTGTAGCTACCACCTCTTTTAAAAGGAATCACAATAATTATGGCAAAGAAAAATACAGTGGACACAGTACAGAAATCAACAGATCATGGGTTGCCCAGTCCAAGTGTATACATCTATATTAAATCTCCATCTATGACTCAGGGAACATTGCAGAAGAGGGAGTCAGAAATGTTGTAACAGACAGAATACTAGGAATTGTGTGCTTGTGTGAGAGACGGGGGTGTAAAAACAGTTTTTTCTAGGAACAGCTTCATAAACAAATTGGAACAATATTAATAACAATGAGTTGTTTACATTTCTTGGGTCCCATACCAGATAATGGATTACTTGCAAATAATGACTTTCAGCAAAAGGAAAGTAAACCTATTCCAGGGAAGAGGTCACAGGATAAACTGTCTAATACAAAATGGTCAGCCCTGAAACCATATACACACAAACCTCAAAAACATACTCATAATTATGTATTTATTATTTGTACTATTTATATTATTTGTGTGCATTATTATTTATATTATTTGTGTGTATACACAGTCCCTTACTCATAATCTCTGCATAATACACAACTGTGGGTCTCAGTGCTTTTTCTCACCTGTTGCTAGAGGAAACTTCTCTGATGATGGCTTTGCAAGGTACTGATCTAAAAACAGTAGTTTTAACCATACTCTAGGTCCCTGGGCTATCTAGTTTCTAGTTCTTGGTCACTGCAGTGCCAGTTATGGGTTCAATTGTGTAGATCAGGCATTAAGTTAAATTAGACATTGGATGGGTACTCCCACAAACGATGTGTCACTATTGTTGTAGCATATCTTACAGGCACTATATCATCATTCTGTTGAGAAACAAGTCCTAAAGTCCAATTGGGTTTTTGCAGAAACTGAATAGTTGACCAGTGGCCAACTAGTCATGATGTAATATGACCTTTGCTTAAGGAACTGTGTATTAATCTAATTCATGGAATCATATTGTCAAAATATATTACAACACCTCACTACCTCATCATCAAATGGAATTCCTGTGTGTGTGTGTGTGTGTGTGTGTGTGTGTGTGTGTAATTCATCTGAAGATTGGTTCATATATATAAGATTTAGACATACTAAAATATACACTTAAATTACATGGAGAAACTTCACATTTGCATCCCCCATGATAATTAATTCTTATTGTCAACTTGGAAAAACATGGAATCACCTGAGAAAGGAGTCTCAATGAGGTATTGTATATATTAGGCTGGTCTGTGGGCATGTTTATGGAGTCTTCTAGTAGGGTTAATTGGGTTGTAATAGCTCACCCTTAATGTAGCCAACACTATTTCAAGGCCTGGGTCTTAAACTGAACAAAAAGCAGATCACCTAGTCACACCCTTGTGATTTCTGCTTCCTGACTATGGATTCAATGTAGCTAACCTTGTATCAGGTTCATGCTTCTGTGGTTTCCCTATAACGATGGACCATAATAACCTGAGACTGTGAGCCTTTTCTCCCATAAAGTACTGTTGTTGTAATATTTTATCACAGTGACATAAAAAGAAACTGAGACAATTTCTTTTCTTTCACTATGGGAAAATCATGATTATTTGGCAAAGGAAAAAAAGATATTCCCCTTAGTTTGTTGTTGTTGTGCTTTCAATTCATAGATGTGTGAATACATATAGGTGTGTGGGCATGGAGGATGAATTCAGGGGATCCTCCAAAAAGGCTGTCAAACCACATCTTTCCCACACTGGGCTCTATTGATCTGGAGCTCATCAATTAGGTTGATTAACAACCTCCTGATATCCCTTTGTCCCTGCCTCCCCAGCACTGGGATTATAAGAACACACAACCACAGCCAACATTTTGATGATTTTATTTATTTATTTATTCATTTATTTTTTTATCAAAGTCAGATCCTTGTTTCATCTCAGGAGATGTTTCGATGACAAAGAATGCTTATCCTTTTGACAGAGGACATGGATTTTTTCTAGCGCCCACATTTGAAGCTCACAACAGCAGAAAACAGGGAACCTGATGACTTCTACAGGCTGCTATGGACACTCAAACACTTGGTAATATACACTTGCATTTAACAAAAGTAAAATATTTTAAAAGTTATTTTACTTTTTGTGGTGCTTTGAATATGCTTGGCCCATAGGAAGTGGCACTATTAGCAAGTGTTGAATTATTGTAGGAGGTGTGGCTTTGTTAGAGAAAGTGTATCATTGTGAGAGTGGCTTTGAGGTATCTATGTTCAAGCTCTGCCCAGTGTGGAAAGAAAGCCTCCTTTTTGCTTTTGGACAAAGGTATAGAACTCTTGGCTCTTCCTGCACCATATCTTCCTGGATGCAACCATGCTTCTTACTATGATAATAATGGACTGAACCTTTGAAACTGTAAGTGAAGCCCAATGAAATGTATTCCTTTGAGTTGCTGTAGTTATAGTGTCTCTTCACAGCAATGAAACCCAAACTAACACAGAAATTGATAACAATCTGGGATCATGCTGTGATAGGCCTGATCATGCTTTTGTTCAGAGGAATATGGGGATATTGGAAAGCAGTGGAGTGCTTTAAGTGGGACTTAATGGGCCATACTAGAAGCATGGAAGACAATTGTCCTGAGGGTGATTTAAACTTTGGGGGCCTTATCCAGAGTTTTCAGAAAAGAAGAATTTTAGTATATGGCCTTCTTTTAATATTTTAGTGAAGAATGTGGCTCCCTTTTGCCCCTCTCTGAAGAGTCTGCTTAAGGCTAATGTGAAGAGGTTCAGATTCATTACATTGAAAAAGAAACTCTCAAGAAAGCCAACCATAGACTTTGTCTTCTGGTTTACTCTCATGAAGAGTGTTTTGATCAAGATTAGCAAACTAAGAAAATAAAACAAAATGTACAGTTCGAAGAGTAAAAGAGAAGCAGGAAGTGGAATGAAGCTAAATCCCATGTTCAAGCATATGAAGTAGAATTAAGACTGATGAGCTGAGTGAGCCTACCCAGCTAAGTTTATTGTTTATGCTGTTACAGTTGAACAAAGGATACTTATATCATGGTATAAGTTGACCTGGTTATTGTCTTCATTTGGACTTTTAATCTGTGATGAGCTACAATCCAGAAATGAAACGTATACTTGTGATTCAAATCTTGAGGCTTAGTGACCATGCTTATAAAGATTTTGTGAAAAGGAATTACAGAAAAGCTTAGGTTCAGGCATGGTGGCACATGCCTTTAATTCCAAGAAAAAGAGAGAAGCTGATATCAGAGTTCAAGGCCAACCTGGTATACAGCATGTTTTAGGTAAAGAAAAGCATAGGTTCAGGTGTGGTGGTACACACGTTAATCCTAGCACTCAAGAAATAGTGGTATGCAGATCTCTGAGTTCAAGGTCAGTCTACAAAGCAAGTTGGAGGACAGCCAAGCTTAGGAAGGGAAGGAGTTGGAAAGTAGAAAGCTGGAAATGATGTAATAGAGCAATGGGATGGGGCATGTTCCAGCCTAGCAAGCTACAGAACTCAGCAGCTTCAGCTACTTGTCTCTGTCTTTAGAGTCAAAAGAAGAAGGGGTTACTGGAACAGCTGATGCTGTTTAGTTGGAGGTAAGAAATTAGCAGTGATTAAGAAGATATCAGTATCACTGAGATAAAATCTTATGATTTTCTGTTTTCTGAGAGCATAAATAAGCTGTGTTCTAGAGATAGATATTCTGCTAAACTTGGTAATATGTAAGAAGCACCCAGGTAGCACTGGTTTTGAAAGGGTTAACTCAGAAACTTTGAAAAGGTCATAGAATACTGGCCCCTCCCTGAAGGGCAAGTATTCCCCCTCCCAGAAGGGAGAGGCTAAATTACATTTCTCAGACCACAGGGTAGTCCCTGCCACTAGGAAAGGCCCAGAGTCGACTGTCCACCTACCTCATCCCCTATCAACCAATTAGTTTAAAGCTAACACTGTTCTGCCAATCACATTGTTCATAATGCCAACTGCCAGAGAACTGTATAAAGGCCTGTGCAGTGTGGAGTGGAGTGCATGTTGTTCTGTCTTCATGTGCAGGGCAGCCCCAGCATGCTGGACAATAATAAAAATCCTCTTGCTTTTTGCATCGATTCCAGTCTCTGCCTGGTCCACTCAGGGGGTCTCTCTGGTAAGTTAAGACTCCCTTGAGTCTTACAGTTTTGAAGGCATGAAGGAGTCATAGAGTAGCTGAGGCTTGGCACTTTCAGAGGCCAGGAAAAGCTGTTGGTGAAAGCACAGCAGCAGTTGTGTCACCCCAGACTGAAGGAGTCATATAAAGAAGTTGAGGCTTGACACCATGAAGGAAGCTATGAGAGGCTATTGGTGAATCCTAGTTGCAGCAGAAGACCCCAGCATATTGGAGATGCCAGTACAATGGGAATATTAAAAGAATATCAAGCACTACAAGGAAAAATGGTCAAGTAACATACAAAGGTTGACTTGTCAGAATTATACCAGACTTCTCAACAGAGACTATGAAAGCCAGAAGATACTGATCAGAGGTCATGTACACTCTAAGAGAACACAAATGACAGTCCAGGCTACTAAACTCAGCAAAACTCTCAATCAACATAGATGGAGAAACAAAATTCAAACAGTATCTTTCTCCCAATCCAGCCATACAGAGGATCCTAGAGGGAAAACACCAGAAAAAGGAAGGTACCTACACCAAAGAAAAGACAAGATATTAAGCACCTCACAACAAAGCAAAACAGAGATAACCACAGGCACATAAAGTCACCTACAAAAACAAACATACCAGGATCCAACAGTCATTTCTCTTTAATACCTCTCAGTATTAATGGACTCAAGTCACCATAAAATGAAAAAAACTAACAGACTAGATACACAAACAAGATCCAGCATTGTGCTACATACAGGAAACAAACACAACTCAATAACAAAGACAGATACTACCCCAAAGTAAAAGCTGGAAAAAGGTCTTCTAAGAAAATGGTCCCAGGAAACAAGTTGGAGTTGCTATCCTAATATCCAATAAAATAGACTTTCAACCAAAAGTTGTCAATCATCACAAGTAAGGACACTTCATATTCATCAAAAGGAAAAAACACCAAGAGAAAGTCTCAGTTCTTAACATCCTTCCCCCAAAGCAAGAGCACCCACATCCATAACAGAAACTTTACTAAAGCTCAAAAGACACATTGAACCACATAATAGTAGTATACTTCAACACTCTACTCTCACCAATGTACAAGTCATTGAAACAGAAACTAAAGAGAGACATGGTGAAACTAATAGAGGTTATGAACCAAATGGATTTAACAGATATCTCCAGAAAATTGCACCCTAAAACAAAGGAATACACCTTCTTCTCAGCACCTCATGATACCTTCAATCACTACAAGATTGAAATAATTCCATGTATCTTCTCAGATCACCATGGCCTAAGGCTGGTCTTTAATAGCAGCAAAAACAACAGAAAGCCCACATACGTGTGGAAACTGAACTTGGTCAGGGAAGAAATAAAGAAAAAAATTAAAGACTTCCTGGAATTTAATGAAAATGTTGACACATCATACCCAAACCTATGAGACACAATGAAAACAGTGCTAAGAGGAAAATTCATAACACTTAGTGCCCAGGTAAAGAAACTGGAGAGATCTTACACTAGCAACTTAACAGCATACCTGAGAACTCTAGAACTTAAAGAAGCAAACACACCTAAATGTAGTAGAAGGCAGGAAATAGTCAAACTCAGAGCTAAAATCAAGCAAATAGAAACAAAAAGAACAATATGAAGAATCAAGAAAACCAAAACCTGGTTCTTTGAATCAACAAAAGAGAGAAATCCTTAGTCAAACTATAAAGCCCAGAGGCAGTATCCAAATTAACAAAATCAGAAATGAAAAGGGAAGCATAACAACAGAAATGGAGGAAATTCAAGAAATCATCAGATCCTACTACAAAAGCCTACACTCAAAAAAAAAAAAACAACTGGAAAATGTAGATGAAATGGATGGTTTTCTAAATGGATACCACATACGAAAGTTAAAACAAGAACAGATAGATGATCTAAACAGGACCATATCTACTAAGGAAATAGAAGTCATTAAAAACGTACCAACCAAGAAAAGCCCAAGGCCAGATGGATTTAGTGCAGAATTCTCAGACCTTCAAAGAAGACCTGACATGAAGGATTCCTCAAACTGTTCCATAAAATGGAAACAGAAGGTACACTACCTAATTCATTCTATGAATTTCTAATTACTCTGATACCTAAACTACACAAGAACCCTATCAAAAAAGAGAACTTCAGACTAATCTCACTTATGAATATTGATGCAAAAATACTCAATAAAATTCTTGCAAACCAAATCTAAGAACACATCAAAACCATCATTTACCACAATCAAGTTGGCTTCATCTCAGGGATGCAAATTGGTTCAATATATGAAAATCCCTTAAGGTAATCTGCTAAACAAACCCCAAAGGGGAAAAAAATCATGATGCTGGAGAGATGGCTCAGCTGTTGAGAGCACTGACTGTTGTTCTGAAGGTCTTGAGTTCAGATCCCAACAACCACATGGTGGCTCACAACCATTACGTAATGAAATCTGACTCTCTCTTGTGGAGTGTCAGAAGACAGCTACAGTGTACTTACATATAATAAATAAATAAATCTTTAAAAATAATCACATGAATATCTCCTTAGGTGCCAAAAAAAAGCATTTGACAAAATTCAATACCCCTTCATGTTAAAAGTACTGGAGAGATCAGGAATTCAAGGCCCATATCTAAACATAATAAAAACAACATGCAGCAAACCAACAGCCAATATAAAATTAAATGGAGAGACACTTGAAACATTCCCACTAAAACCATGGACAAGACAAAGATGCCCACACTCCCCATAGCTATTCAATTTAGTACTGGAAGTTCTAGCTAGAACAATAAGACAACAAAAAAAGACATCAAGGAAATACAAATTGGCAAATAAGAAATAAAGGTATCACTATTTGCAGATAATATGATAGTATACATAAGTGACTCCAAAAACTCTATTGGAGGCAACTTTTCCAGCTGATAAACAACTTCAGCAAAATGGCCAGATATAAAATTAACTCTAATTAATCAGTAGCCTTCCTTTATACAAATGATAAGCAGGCTGAGAAAGAAATTAGGAAAACAACTCCCTTCACAATAGCCACAAATAATATAATATATTTTGCAGTAAGTAACTGTAACCAAACAACTGAAAGATCTGTACAATAATAACTTCATGTCTCTTAAGAAAGACATTGAAGATCTCAGAAAACCAAGAGATCTCCTATCCTCATGGATTTGCAGAATTAATGTAGTGAAAATGACCACCTATCAAAGGCAATCTACAGATTCCATGCAATCTCCATCAAAATCCCAACACAATTCTTTAAAAACATGGAAGGAGCAAAAGATTTAGCCAATAAGATAAATTGGCAACCTACAGTTGGGAAAAAAATCTTCAGTAACCCTGTAAGAGTCTTTCGGAAGACTCCCACTCAATAAGGCCACAGAGACCAGAATCGCTGCAAACTGCAAGAGGTTTATTATTCCAATGTACACTGGGGTCTCTCAGTACACAGGCAAGAGGAGACCCTGAGCCCACAAAGCACACCCTTTTTATGAACATTTTGGTGCGGAGTTCAGAGGTCACCTGAGTTGGACAATTGTAATTGGTTACCCTGAGTTTAAAATTATTGTTCAACTTGAATGAGGAGGTTGTCTCTGCCATTTGGCCCTGTCCAGCCCACCTTGAGGTATTTGTGGTATTTCCTGGCATTGTCACTTCCCTCTCTGGCATTACCCTAGGCAGGGTGGTTCTGTTTTTCCTTATCCCCCCAACCTCCCCCCCACTTCCACCCCCTCACAGTCCAATGGAGCTTTGTGCACCCATTCTGGGTTGCCAGGAGCTGGCATGCGGTTTCTGACAGGGTTCTCACAACCCCACATCTGATAGAGGGCTAATATCCAAAATAAAGAACTCAAGAAGCTAAACACCAAAACACCAACCCAATCAAAAGATAGGGTAGAGAATTCATAACAGAGGAATCTCAAATGGCAGAAAAGTACCTAAAGAAATGTTCAAAGTCCTTAAAGATCAGAGAATTGCAAATCAAAACAACCCTGTGTTGGGGATAGCCCTGGGGCTATTTGTAATTGGATGCTAATACATTTCTCCTGGGAGGGGCTTTGAACCAGGAATAAGTCAACACTCAGGTGATTTCCTATAAACCTTCCCATGTTAATTTGTAAAATACACCCTAGAGTTGGTGATTGGGCAGATAAAAGGATGGTGGAGCTGAAAGTGGAGAGAGAGTTGGAGGAAGAGAGAGAGAGGACATCAGAGGAGGAGGTGGAAGGAAAGCAGAGCAGAAGCACATGGCCTGGAGAAACCTCAAGTTATAAGGGGTCTCTCATAGATGGGGAAGATGGTAGTGTAGTGTTAGATCTGCCCAATCTAGTCACACAGCTTTTATTCATATTAACCGAGTTTTGTTTTAATTGCAGAGGCATATTTGTGTTGGAGATTTACTGCAACAAAATGGCGCCTAGGGTATTGATTTGAACTCAACCGACCTGAGACAAAAGTTCACTTCCCTCCAAGCCCTGAATAGGGCTTGGGCAGTGATATATGCTGCAGCAGAAATGCAATCACTGATAAGTGGATATTAATGAGCCCAGAAGCCCTAAATACTCAAGACACAATTAGCAAGTCAAATGATTCCCAAGAAGAAGAAAGGAGAGAACCCTGGGCTTGTAAAGATTGGATCCAGTTTTGTAGAGAAACTGTGGGGGGAGGGGGAATGATTGGGGAATAGTTGGGGGGGAGAGGAATTATGGGACTTATGATGGGGGGAACTGGGAAAGGGGAAAGCCTTTGGAATGTAAACATAGAATATAGAAAATAAAAATTAAAAAAAAAGAAAAGAAAACTGTCAGTCTGAGGTTCCTACAGAGAATGGCAGAGAAACTCCCAACCCCCAGACAGAGAGCTATGGCCAGAGGCAGCACCTCAGCCTGGAGCTGGGCTTGAGTAGCACTATGTAAGAACTGTAAGGAGGAATGGGTGACCCTGGAACACAACTGCTTGTAAGGTAGTTTTGGGGCAGACACAGTGAACATAGGGGCATCTATGCCCAAGAGAGCCTTTCTATGTAGGCTTCCCCATATCCTTCATCCCCCACCTTGCCTTCCCCACCCCAAACAGGGACACAGATTATGCGGGGGCTTTCTATACCCCCTATAAATAAAGAATTGGGTGACAAAGATACAACGGGCTTAGGACAAGGTAATATATTAATATAAAGAGAGATATATAACCTTTTGATACTTAAAGATGAGAAACACAATAAATATCTTTTTGGCTTTATGTGATGATATTTTGAATTGTGTGACAGGGATGGATTTAGAGAAAATAGATATTTTATTATTTACTGGTATTGCAATATTTATTCTCTTGATTTACTAAGTCTTCTCAAAAGACAGGGCTCTAGATAAATAATTTCTTGCCTGGGAAAGGAGATTACAAGTAACACTAGCACTAAAGGTTCAGGATTTTTTGGTCAAACAAAACAACAGAAGAAGGAAAATGAAGTTGGAAACAGAGCTGGAAGAGAGGCTAGAACAGAAATTGATGAAGTTCACAGATGAGTCTGAGCAATAGAGAGATAAGCTTAAGACTTGGCAACATAGCCTAGAGGACACACTAGAATTAAAGGTTCAGGAATTCATAGGTCAAAATAAGCAACACAAAGAGGAGAATGAAAGTTGGAGGTAGGAGCTGGAAAACACTCTAGAACAAAGGATGCAACTGCACCCAGATCAGACTGAAAGGCAAGGAGATAGAGATAAAATTTGGAAGCAAAGTCTAGAGGATAATTTACTGAAACTAGCAAATCAAAAGAAGGCAGATGCTGCAATATTAGAATTACAACATAAAGAGAAACTAAGATTATGGAAGCAGGGCTTAGAACAGAAGATACAAGAAATTATAGAACAGCATGATCGACAGAAAGAAATTTGAGACTTGGCAATGTGGCTTAGAGGAGACACTAGAATTGAAGACACAGGAAATTGTAAATCAGAATAAGAGACAGAAAGATAAAAATGAAGGTAGGACACAGAAACTAGAAAAAGATGCTAGAAGAAAGGATGCAACAGAGAGAAAATAATAAGGAATGGAAGCTAGATTTGGAAAATAACCTTTTAAAATTAATCAAAATAAGATAGCAGACTAGCAGAATTGCTATTTAAAGAAAAAAATCAAAATGTGGAGACAGAAACTTGAACAGAGAATACAGGAGCTCAAGAAACAGGAAGAGTGACAAAAGGAGAGATATGAAGCATGAACACAGACCTTAAGGGAGGAATTTAAAATTTCAATTAAGGAAAATACTCAGGTAAAGACAAAAGATAAAATTAGAGAAAGCCAACCAAAGGTTATTAGAAAACAAACTTTAGTCTCTCCTGTTAATATACAACAAAGATCTCCAGAAAATGATTATCCACAGCACTATCAGGAATTTGAATGGCAACCTGTGGATGTGTTAGATCTCAGAAAGTTTAAGGAAAGCGTCACTAATTTTGGAATGCAAACACCATTTGTAAAACAAATCCTGACTTCTTGGGCAAGCAATACTAGAAAATGCTGCAAATTTACAGTGGATTGCATGGTGGAGAAAAGAGGCAAGGGAAATAGTGAAAGAGTTAACTCAGGAACCTTAATAAGGTCAGAGGCTGGGTTGTATTCCTCAGACCACAAGGGGGGGGGGAGGCCGACCTAAGGGTGGGGACACATTCTGAAGGACTGACTGTTGGCCACCTACCTCATCATCTAACAACAAATTAGTTTGAATGTAACACTGTTCTACCAATCACATTGTGCTTAATGGTAGCAGCCCTGAGGAGGGTATAAAAGCCCGCACAGCACAAGATGTGGTTCAGTCTCTCTTCATGTGCAGAGCGGCACCAGCATGTTGGTATTAATAAAAATTCCTCATGCGTTTTGTATCGATTCTGTCTCTGCATGGTTCACTCAGGCGGTAGGGTATAGAGGTGGTTTCCTCAGACCAACTGCTTGATGAAGGTCGTTTTACTGAGGTAGAGGTACAGGCTCTATGTGATAAAGAAACTTTGGCATTGTGTCAATTGTCATCCTTAAAGGCCTGGGACAAAGTTGCAGAATCGGGGAAAAGACTTGAACCATTTACTCAAGGAATCTTCCCTGACTTTTTAAGAAGGCTAACCTCAGCAGTGGAAAGGGGTATATCAGATTCTGCAGCAAGAAAGGCAGTAATTGAGTCTTTCACTTTTGCAAACGCAAATGCTGAATGCAAGGAAGTAATCTAACCACTGAGGGCAAGGTCAGCAGGAATAGATGAGTGGATTAGATATACAGCTGATGTTGGATCTCGCTCACCTGATGTGACTGTAATAGAAGAAGCTGCCACATAATCAGCTAAGATTTCAAATGTTTTCATTGTGGTGAGTGTGGTCATCTCAGAAATGACTGCAGGAAAACCTAAGGAATACCAAAAGGGGGCCTATTCTTTCTGGAATATGTCAAAGGTATGGCAAAGGCTGACATTTGACTAGGGAATGTAGAGCAAAAAGTGACACATGGGGCAACACCCTGCCAAAAACTCCCAGGGGGACATCTCGCAGGCCCTGATGCCAGGCAGGGAGAGTTCTCTTCCTCAGTACAATTAAATGTGACTGCCTCAAAAACAGATGTTCTGAGCTGAGGCAAGTTCTATAGACAATTCAAAAGCCTCAATGGGATCCAAAAACGAATATTATGGCAAACTTTTATGAAGTATCAAAGACCAAAATTAAGAATGTTAGTGAAAGAATGAAAATTACAGCCTAACTCCCCAGTGCCTAACTCTACAATGACCCCAAGAAGTCAATTTAGAAATGCTCTCACTCCTAAAAAGGCCTAAATACCTCAAATTCCAGACCCTGCTCTCTGCCAGTAAATAGGTAAAAGGTCACATTTCTTGAGTCTGCTCTCTGTATGGAACTAGGTGAAAGGACATAAGATAGGCCATTAAGTATACGATCCTGGCCTAGCAAGATAACAGGAAATGAGCTGACTAACCACTTATCTATCTTCTGTAAACTGCTTGCGCCAGCCATAAAAGGAAAGCCCTTGTGACCTATTTTAACTACAATCTGTCACCCCCCAACCTGGGAGCCCATGCATATTCGGACCTCTGAGACTATTGGAAACTGATTGGTCCACAGGAGTGCGGGCTTGAATAATTTAAACTGATTGGACTAGAAACTATGGAGTGGTACAAATCGATTGGCTCATAGTGCGCAAGCTCTCCATGCTAAAGAATGATTGGTTTGTGATGCACAGGCTTTGTTGTAACCCTATAAAAGCTGTCCTGATTCTGCACTCGGGGTCTGCAGTCCTCCACCCCTGCATGCCATATGACTGTAGGTCCCAGTGCACTTGGAATAAAAATCCTCTTGCTGTTTGCATCAAGACCAAGACCATTTCTCATGAGTAATTTAGGATGTTGCTTTTTCCTGAGCTGGAGCAAGGGGGTCTTCTCTTTGAGGGTCTCCTTGCTTTGAAGGTCTTTCATTAGTAAACAATATTAACGTTGATGGAATGGTTGACAGTGGAGCAAATGTCACCATTATCTCTACAAAATCTTGACCTGTAAGTTGGCCACTTCAAAAAGTCAACATCCAATTTCAACAGTTGTGACCTCATTCCAAATAAAGCAAAATACTGGATGGCTTAAATGTATAGGATCAGAAGTTCAGGTAGAAAAATTGAGACCATACATGGCTGATATAGCCATTAAGTTATGGGGAAGAGATCTATTACAGCAGTGAAAAAGTCTGCAAAGGATCAGACCACAAAAGGTGCAAATCAGAAGAAAACAATTAAGGACCCTTAATGATTTTCAAAAACTACTGGGCAATATCAACTGGCTGCAGCCTGCAGTTGTCTTGGCTACTCAAGAGCTTAGCAATTTATTTCTTAACCTTACAAGGTGATAAAGATTTAAATAGCCCAAGAAAACTATCAGCTGATGCTGAGAAGGAGTTAGCTTTGATAGAAAGGAAATTGCAGGATACACATCTAGATCTCATTGATATAAAGATGGTATCTTAGTTATCTTACATTCTACTCATTCCCCTACAAGAATTATTATGTGAAGGGAAGACTATACCTTACAATGGATGATTTTAGAACATAAACAGAGTAAGACTGAACTAAACCAGCCTGCTTACATTAAGGATATTCTGACATTAGAATGGAAAATGAGAAATGTGTTATGCTGGGGGGAGAGGTTATGTCTTATGTTTCCACAGGAAAAGAAAAGCTGTGAATGCCTTCCAAGTTAATAAAGATCATACATGACAGAGGGAGACCTCCTGCAAACCTTGGGAACAGAGAAGTAAAGGGAGATGAATCAACAAAATAGATGATGTATATGTGGTGATGTTTATTGGGTACGAATTTCTCATAATTTGTTATTACTTACCATCCTTTATGAGCAAAGTATACAAAGTTATATTGCAGTTTTGATTATGTGATCAAACTAACCTGAAAAAGACAGTTGTCTTTCTTGATTGATCTTCATTGACAAATCTGTGTACACTGCACACTCCATGTGAGTGAATGTCTTTACAGAGCTATATGTTGCTTTTACATTTTGTATACTGCAGAATGAAAGAAGAGAAACAGAGCCCTGAAGAGATTCACACTCTGGGATGCTGAGATTTTGGGACCATCCATTCCAGCTTAGTGCTTAACTCTACCTCAACTACTTCAATTCTGCTTCTTTCAAAGACTTGCTTCCATAATTGTTCCAGAACAGCTAGTTTGTCTATCCAGCTTTTCAGACTGTCATAGTCAAGATGTCAGCTAAGCAATGAACTTTCTCAGCACACAGTGACTGGCAGGTAAATTATGCCTGCTAGCTCCCCTTTGACAAAGTCAACTTTCCTATTTCCCTTTGGGACCCCAGAAGGGAATTCTTAACCCCAATTCAGCTGGAACCAGACAAAAGAAGAGCTTTGTCCCTATTCCTCATGTTGGGGTGGATGGTTCGGGTTATTTTATGAATTATAGATATGCTGTCATTTAAATAATACTTAATTAAATTAGGGGATTTCTATCTTTCCTTTTCTCCATCCTTCCTTCTTAGGTAAAAAGGAGGACTGTGGGGAAGAAAGGGGGATGTAATAATATCATAGAAATTATACAAATAGACAAATAGCGATAGGTTAGCAAATTTATTCTTAAGCAAAACATTATATTATATAGCTGTATCTTACATTGGTACAGAATTTATTTGAAACAAATTTAACATTTTCATTGGCATGAATTTCTTATTGTTATAAAATTGGTATTAATATTGTTACTCTTATATAGGCATCATGCCTATATAACACAATTAAGAATATAAGGCTTAGACCCAGTCCTTCTATTACTGTTATTAGAAACTGATTTTAGATGATTAAACTTGTGAGTTAAAGGCCAAATAGGAAATTCATGGCTCTGAGTCTTTGTTAGGGTGTTTTTAGTTATTTTAATTAGAAATGGCTGAAAGTAGTTAACAGTGAACAGTCCAGATTACTTTACATAGATAGTTGGTTTTCAAAAGTGTCAGAAACTCAAAGAATGTGAAATTTAATGTTATTTATTCACTTGTTGGGACACGTCGGCTCCTGACAGCATTCCCTTTCTTGGATTCAGAGAAGAAATTGAGCATCAATAGAGTTGCTCCAGTTGTGGGGGGAGAGGCACTAGGTAAGAATTGCCTCATTTCATCAACAGACAAAATGATGTCCAGAAAAAAAGACATACTATGTAGAATAATCAGCTGATAGTCTCTGCCTAGACAGGGTAATTAGTCCTTCAAACTTCTGCATTACTAAGGTCTGTCAGATGACCCTGGCCAGAAGGCTGAAGAACCTGATGCTCCAATCTTTTCAAGTATATGGGGCTGTCCAGGTGGTAAGCAGTCTTTATAAACTGGCTATGTTTTGGAAGCTAAATTTTGTGCTTCTCATATTTTCAGGCAATATTAGTCGATTTTGGATTTCTGACAGGGTTGAAAATAGGTAGTCTCACAGCCAATCCAAGCTGATTAGCATGGAGAATGATGATATAGATTTGAGAGGATTATTTTCAGTTGGCATATAATCTAGACCCAGGACATGAGTCAGGTGTAGAATTCTATGTCCTTTAAGATAGGATAGATGACAGAGGTTCTATTTAATTGACAAAGATGGTAGACTGGGTGTTAAGTTTATCTTGTGCTTTATGGTAATAGTTGTGTTCAATTTATATCTGAGATAAAAAGAGTCTTTTAATTGGACAGAAAGGGGGAAGTGATACAAATAGCTCTGGGGCTATTTGTAATTTGATGCTAATGGCATTCTACTGGGAGGGACTTTGAACCAGGAATGAGTCAATACTCAGGTAATTTCCTATAAATCTTCTTCCTACCTTACTTTGTAAAATAAAGCCTAGAGCTGGTGATTGTCCAGATAAAGGGAAGGTGGAACTGAAAGTGGAGAGAGAGAGAGAAGAAGGGAGAGAGAGAGAGAGAGAGAGAGAGAGAGAGAGAGAGAGAGAGAGAGAGAGAGATCAGAGGAGGAGGTGGAAGGAAAGTGGAGCAGAAACATGTGGCCTGGAGAAACATCAAGTTATAAGGGGTCTCATAGATGGGGAAGATGACAGCATAGTGTTAGATCTGCCCAATCTAGTCACACAGCTTGTGTTCATATTAATTAAGTTGTGTTTTCTTTGCAGGGACATATTTGGGTTGAAGATTTACCACAACAACCCTGAGATTCCACATTCCATCAATCAGAATGGCCAAGATCCAAACCTCAGATGACAACACATGTTCCCAAGAATGTGGAGATAGGAATACTCTTCCATTGCTGGTGGGACTGCAAAGTGGTACAACCACTCTGGAAATCCATCTAAAGGTTTCTCAGAAAATTGGAAAAGACCTACCTGAAGATCCAGCAATACCACTCTTGGGAAAATACCTAAAAGATACTCTACCATGCCACAGAGGCACCTGTTCCACTATGTTCATAGCAGCCTTGTTTGTGATAGCCAGAAGCTGGGGGCAACCCAGATACCCCATGACAGAAGAATGGATACAGAAAATTTGGTTCATTTACACAATGGAATACTACTCAGCTATTTTCTTGAGAATATCCTGAGTTTTGCAGGCAAATGGATGGAACTAGAAAATATCATCCTGAGTGAGATAACTCATACCTAAAAGGATATGCATGCTATGTACTCACTAATAAATAGATATTAGCAAAAATGTGATGAATACCCAAGATACAGCCCACAGAACTCAAAAAGCTTAACAAGCTGAAGGGTCCAAGTGAGAATGTCTTAGACCCCCTTGGGAGAGAGAAGAAAGTAACCACAAGGGGGAGTGAGGGATTTAGAAGGGAAAGGGGAATGGACAGAGGAGAGGGGAATATGAACTAGTATTGGGTGGGGGAAATGTGCTGTAGACCAAGACTCAACTGGGAGTTGTAGCTGCAGGGAACCAGAATTCAGCGAGCTACAAACAGACACCAGAATGCAAAGGTGGTTTGGTATATGAATGTATTAGGCTGCTCTGAGCCAGGGGATTTTAAGCATGAGATTTTTACATTTCAAAGGATTTATCCAGTAAAGCAGGCACAGAGAACAATCAGCATACCCATTTGCCATAAGGAAATGTAAAATCAACCAGGTAAAACGTTTCCCGTGTAATGAATTAGAAGTTCAAACATAGATAACATCTATCTTTCTAAACTTCAGTTCTGAAGGAGACTTCAAAGAATGTTAGGCTAGACCTCCTAGGTCTTAATGAGATTCTGAGAGTAAACTTAACTGACACCTAGCTTTCTCTATGGACACCTGAGATTACTGTGCTCAGTCAATGCTTTTCATATTACAATGTCAGAGCCACTCTCAATAACATAGCCATGAAAGTTTACATTTCATTGGGAGATTAATGTAATTATATAAATTACTAAAGCAAAGTGGTGCAGTACTGAGAAGGGTTTTGGCCAGTGACTTACTTCAAAGAAGAATTCTTTTCCACCTATTTGCTTGGTTTTTCTTAGTCTTGGCTACTAGGAATAGGGGAAATTTTAGGAAATAAAGCAGGCTGCCAGTGAGATTTTTTTGGCTTCTGAATGGAGGTGTTCTGGAAAGCTCCCAAGAGGCATTTCCTCGCCTCAGTCTGCAAAACCATGTTTTACAGAATCAATTGGCACCACCAGCAGAAAAGGACTGAAATCCCTGAGGGCCAGCAGAAAGAATGGAAACAGGCAACCTCAGGAGGTAGGAGGTTGGGGGAGACCCTCTAGAATGTACCAGAGACCTGAGAGGTGAAAGACTCTCAGGGCTCAAGGAGAGGGACCTCTAGATGAAATTACCTTCATTTGAGGAGAGGGAACTTAGGGCATCAAGTGAGGAATGGGGTTGCCACCCCACAGTCAAAACTCTGATATGTGCACTCACTTAACTGTATCCCTTAATAAAATAAAAATAAAGAAACATAGCATATACTTCTAATACCACTTGGAAATATAGTAGTTTTCTCAGACCTCCCTAAACAGAGGAAAATTTTGTCAATGAGCATAATTTGTAATTGTACTTAGTTTTGTACTTTGAATGGAAATAAAGTGATCATATATAGACTTATACATCAGTTTATGGCATATAGCCAGTAATTTGGTCAGATCATTGAGAGCATAGATAGCATGAGATGGGAATGTTGGCAGAAAAGAAATTTGAGGAAAAGGTTTATGGTAGGCCACTCTGTGTAAAAAGTTATAGGAGGTACTTAGCCAAGCAGGTCTATTCACAATCTGGTGCATGCACTGCTGAATCTTGCTCCTAGAGCCAACCTAGAATCTGCCGGCATGGCTAAAGACTGCTGATGTTGGATCAGGCAATGGAGCAAGTCAGTGAGAAAGAGGTAGCCCCACCATCTTGGCTACTTGAGAGCCAATGAGATGGTAGGGGGGGTATAAATGTTTGCCCAGTTTCTGCAATAAATTGCTTTTGCCACTTGCCTGACTCCCTGAGACTGTGCAGTTGACTCTGTGCATTCTTACCCCAACCCTGAAGGGTCTTGTTCAGCTTAGCAAACAATACAAAAATCATTATAAAAATAATTCTATTTGTCTTCATTAGGGTTTCCATTTCTGTGATGAGACCCTGTGACCAAGGCAATGCTTATAATGGACAATACTTTGTTGGAGTTTGCTTACTGTTTCAGAAATGTAGTTCATTATTGATATGGCAGGAACCATGGAAGCATCCAGGCAAACATGGTGCTGGAAGAGCCAAGAGTTCTATACCTTGATTTGAAAGCAACCAGGGGAAACTAAAATTCCATCCTGGGCGGAGCTTCAGCCTACCCCACAGTGACACACTTCCTCCACCAAGGCCACACTTATTCCAAAAGTTTCCACCTCCTAATAGTACCATTCCCTATAGACCAAGCATTCAAACACATGAATATATAGGAACAATAGCTATTAAAACCATCACACTGTTCTATGAAAATTAACACCAATGAATGTTCTTGCCAGAAAACTAAACATATGCGAAGAATAATGTACAAACCTAGAATTAACTCATTCTATGGATATTAGTTGGTGCCAGGTAACCTATTTCTTCAGCTGTTCTTTCTTTCATCCAATGGAATTATGAACAAGGTTGTCATAATATCATGAATGGGAGTGAGGTAAAGGATTAAAACTGGTCAGCCTAGCCGGGCGTGGTGGCACATGCCTGTAATCCCAGTATTTGGGAGGCAGAGTCAGGCAGATTTCTGAGTTCAAGGCCAGCCTGGTCTACAGAGTGAGTTCCATGACAGGCAGGACTACACAGAAAAACCCTGTCTTGAAAAAACAAAACAAAACAAAAAAAATGGTCAGCCTAGATAAGACATGAGTACAAAATATGTCAGCAACAGAGACAAACTTCCATCAGTCTCTAAAATTACCTTTTAGGTAATTAGTGACAAATTGAGCACATATACAACCTCTACCATGGAAGTAACTAGATTTTCAACCTCACTAAAAGAAACATTTAGACTACAATATGACTCCATTATTTCTGCCCAAAATATCATAGTTGATCTCACAGAATTTCTTCTTTTTAATCTTATTTTTATTGGTTATTTTATCTATCTATCTATCTATCTATCTATCTATCTATCTATTTATTTATTTATCTATGGTTTTTCAAGACAGGGTTTATTTTATTTATTTATATATCAAATATTATCCCCTCTCCCAGTTTCCCCTCTGTGTCTCAGTCAGGGTTTCTATTCCCTTGCAAAACATCACGACCATGAAGCAAATTGGGGAGGAAAGGGTTTGTTCAGCTTACACTCCCATGTTGCTGTTCATCACCAAAGGAAGTCAGTACTGGAACTCAAGCAGGTCAGGAAGCAGGAGCTGATGCAGAGGCCATGGAGGGATGTTCCTTACTGGCTTGCTTCCCCTGCCTTGCTCAGTTTGCTCTCTTGTAGAACCCAAGACTACCAGCCCAGAGATTGTGACACCAACAATGGGCCCTCCCTCCTTAATCACCAACCTAGAAAATGTTCCACAGCTGTATCTCATGGAGGCAATTCCCCATCTGAAGCTCGTTTCTCTGAGATAACTCCAGCCTGTGTCAAACTGACACACAAAACCAGCCAGTACACCCTGTTTCTATGAGGGTGCTTCCCAACCCACCCACCCACTCCTGTGTCACTGCCCTAGCATTTCCTTATACCAGGGCATTGAGCTGTCACAGGACCAAGGGCCTCTTTTCCCATTGATATAATACAAGGGCATCCTCTGCTACCTATGTGGATGAAGCCATGGGTCCCTTCATGTGTACTCTTTGGTTGTTGTTTAGTCCCTGGGAGCTCTGGAGGGCGAGACTGGATGGTTAATATTGTTGTACTTCCTATGGGGTTGCAGCTCTTTTAGTCCTTTCTCTAACTTGTCCATTGTGGACCCTGCGCTCAGTGTAATGTTTTTGTTCAATCCGATGGTTGCCTGCAAGCTTCCATATCTGTATTGGTCAGGCTCTGGTACAACCTCTCAGGAGACAACTATGTCAGGTTCCTGTCAGCCAGCACTTCTTGGCATCTATGACATTGTCTGTGTATGGGATGAATCCCCAAGTGGGGCCATCTCTGCATGGTCTTTCCTTCTGTCTCTTTTCCACTCTTTGTCCCTGTATTTCCTTTAGGTGGGAAATTCTGGGTTAAAATTTTGGAGATGGGTGGGTGACCCCATCACTCAAATGGGAGCCGTGGCTAACCTCTGGATAAGTTCTCTATAGATTTTTCTCTCCCCTTTGTTGGATATTTCAGCTTATGTCATCCCTCTTGGGTCTTGGGAGCCTCTTGCTTTCCTGGTATCCGGGACTTTCTAGTGGCTACCCCCAGGTCCCCATTCCCCACTGCTACACACCTCTGCTCAATTTTCTGTACATCTCCCCTGTCTACACCCATACCTGATCCTGCCCCCTTTCCCCTTCCCTCTCTTCTCTTCCTTCCAAGTCCATCCCACCCTCTAACTACAATGATTATTTTGTTCTCCCTTCTAAGTAGGACTGAAACATCCATACCTTGGTCTCCCTTCTTCTTGAGCTTCATATGGTCTGTGAGTTGTATCGTGGTTATTATAAGCCTTTTGCCTAATACCCACTTATAAATGACAGAATATCTTATCCAGCATCATGACATTCCATACAACATTGATTCATATAAAAGAAATAACTTGACAACAAAAAGAAGACACACCCATCTTGCTATGTTTCCAAACCTGAAGCATCCTTCTTGAATTTATGGTATAATAATCTTTTGATTACTTAGTGTCAGCATATTACAGAGCTAGAGCTAGCATCTTCTTCTAAAGTTGTGTAGATTGTACACTAATATTAATCATGTGGTCTTGTTTCTTCCATAGCAATATCATTGGTTCTAAAATCAAGAAACTAAAAATAGTTATCATTACATGAATTCATCCATGAGCAAATATTTTCTTCTTCATTCTTTAGACTTATACTTGCAATAACCAGCCACCGTAACAACAAAGAGAGGAACCTGCCCATCAGTAAAAACACACTATTGCATTGAACATGAAGTTAATTATTTACTTAGCTACTTTGAATTTGTCTGGCCTCTGTGCATGAACATCAAGCAAAGAAGAAAGTGATATTCTGTTCAAGGCGATTCATGCTGACAACAAAATTGAAATTGATTTGCTATTTCAATATAGAGCAGAAAAAATTATGTCTGTAATATAGAAAAAGCATCAGAACAACACTTATTATCATGTCCTATGATTAATGTAGATCAAAAACTATGACAATCAAATGCCATGTATTAGTCAGTGTTCCATTGCTATGAAAAGACACCATGACCACTGCTACACTTCTAATGAAAGCATTTAACTGGGAGTTGCTTACAATTTCTTAGGTTAGTTCATTGTTGTCATGGCATGGGGCATGGAGGCTCACAGGTACACATGGTGCTAGAGAGGTAGCTGAGAGTTATACATCTAAATCTAAAAAAAAAAAAAAATACAAAAAGAGGGACTGTGGGCCTGGCTTGGGATTATAAAACTTCAAAGCCCACACCCAGTGACAGACACCCCAAGTGACATACTTCTTCCAACAAGGGCATACTTAGTCCAACAAATTCATACCTACAAACCGCTCCCAAATACTGCTACTTCCTCATGACTAAGCATTCCAACATGAGCCTAATGGGGCCATTCCTTGTTAAACCTTCACAAACCGTCAGCCTACTAATGACTCAAATGTTTCCGGAAGGAATATTTGACTTAACTTACTAGGTAAAGAACTATAACTAGCTGTGTTACTAACTGAAAGAAAATTGTGAAAAACAGTATCTGTGAAATGACCAGTTTTGAATTGATTATGAGTCTCGTGAGTAATGCTGCTTATTTTGTCAGGAATAAAATTTTTGTGCATTCTCTCTATAATTCCTCTATCATATAATATAAACTATATTCATTTTATATAATGATCTCATTGTTATTTTTCATGAAAGATTTTAAATTATGAAATATAAAGAAAAACTTAAGGAATTTTACTCCCTTTATGATTTGGATGTGATTTTCCAATAGAGTTTTGTATGTGGAAAGATTGAACCTAGTATTATAACATTGATTTCCAATGTCTTGGTTTGGGTTTTATTGCTGTGAAGAGACACTAGTTCCATGAGAACTCTTATAAGGGAAAGAATTTAATTGTAGCTAGCTCACAGTTTCAGAGGTTCAGTACATTGTCATCATAGCAGGAAGGATGTCATGTGCAGGCTTACATACTGCTGGAGCAGCCAAGAATTCTGCATATTGATTTGAAGGTAACCAGGAGGAGATTAGAATTCTACACAGAGTAGAGCTTGAGTATCTTTAACTGCAGGCAACAAAAGGGGACTGCCTTCCTCAGGCAGCCAGGAGGAGACTTTCTTCCACACTGGGTAGAGCACAGAGGAGTCATCAAAAGCCATCTACACAGTGACACACTTTCTCCAACAAGGCCACACCTCCTCCAATAAGACTACACATGCTAATAGTGAGACTCCCTATGGCTGAGCATTGAAACAAATAAATCTGTGGAGGCTGGATCTATTTAAAACACCACAGGCAATATGGTTGTTTAATAGTGGAGTTCATTGAGACATTATTGGTTTATTTGAGGGTACTATCCTTGGAAGTGACTGAAGTACTTTTCACAGGCAATTTTGTCCTCTTGAGAGCCAACTTATTTAGGAACAAGCTGGCTATCAGGCAGTTTTTCTGTCTGACAGTATGATCTCTCCATTGTATATATAATGCTGTCATTGTAGAGTGATAAACACCAGATGATTTTTTTTTTGGGTTTACTGCTCTTTTTTTTTATTAGATATATTCTATATTTACAATTCATTTCCCTTTTTCTGGTTCCCCACCCCCAAAGGTCCCACATGCCCTTTTCTCTCCCCCTGCTCCCTCATCCACCCCCTCCAACCTCACTGTTCTTGTACTCCCCCACAATGATACTTTGGTCCATTCTAGCACCAGTGTCCACTCCTTTCTTCTTGTGAGACATCATTTGGTATGTGATTTATGTCTTTGGTGTTCCAAGCTTCTAGGCTAATATCCACTTATCAGTGACTGCATACCATAGGTATTCTTTTGAGACTGGGTCACCTCACTTAGTATGATGTTCTCCAGCTCCATCCATTTCTCTAAGAATTTCATGAATTCATTATTTCTAATGGCTGAATAGTACTCCATTGTGTATATATATACCACATTTTTTGTATCCATTCCTCTGTTGAGGGACATCTGGGTTCTTTCCAGCTTCTGGCTATTATATATAAGGCTGCTATGAACATAGTGGAGCATGCATCCTTATTGCATGCTGGGGAATCTTCTGGGTATATTCCCAGGAGTGGTATGGCTACACCAGATGATTTTTAAAGCCAAGTAGGTACCAATGCCATTGTACTTGAACACTCAAGACAGGTAGCAAAAGTAAATTAATTCTTCCTATGAGGTTACAAACCCCTTCAGCTCCTTGGGTCCTTTCTCTAACTCCTCCATTGGGGAGCCTGTGTTCAGTTCAATTGTTGGCTGTGAGCATCTACCTCTGTTTATGTCAGGCACGGGCAAAGCCTCTCAGGAAACAGCTATATCAGGCTCCTGTCAGCAAGTACTTCTTGGCATACATAACACTGTCTGCATTGGATGACTGTCTATGGGATGGATCCACAGGTGGGGCAGTCTCTGGGTGGCATTTTCTTCAATCTCTGCTCCACAATTTGTCTTCGTTTTTGTTCTCATGAGAATTTTGCTCTTCCTTCTAAAAAGGACCGAAGCATCCACATTTATTCTTCTGTCTTCTTGAGCTTCATGTGGTCTGTGAACAGTATCTTGGGTATTCTGAGCTTCTGGGCTAATATCCACGTATCAGTGAGTACATACCATGTGTGTTCTTTTGTGATTGGGTTACTTCACTCAGGATGATACTTTCTAGTTCCATCCATTTGCCTAAGAATTTCATGAACTCATCATTTTTAATAGTTGAATAGTACTCCATTGTGTAAATATACCACATTTTCTGTATTCATTCCTCTGTTCAGGGACATCTGTGTTGTTTCCAACTTCTGGCTATTATAAATAGGTCTGCTATGATCATAGTGGAGCATGTGTCCTTGTTTTATGTTGGAGGATCTTTTGAAACAATAAAACCAACTAACCAGACCCTGCAGACCTCTAAGGAAGTAAACCATACAAGGAGTACACATGGAGGGACCCATGGCTCCAGCCACATATGTAGCAGAAGATGGACTTTTTAGGCATCAATGGGAGGGGAGGCCCTTGGTCCTGTGAAGGCTTGACACCTCACTGTAGAGGAATGTGAGGGCTGGGAGGTGGTAGTGAGTGGGTGGTAGAACACCCTCAGAATCAGGGGTGAGTGGATAGGATAGGGGGTTTATGGGGTAGGGGGACCAGGTAAGGGGATAATATTTGAAAAGTAACTAAAGAAAATATCCAAGAAAAAAAGTAAATTAATTTTATTTATAAGTTTTTCCAGTTTCATAATAGTGATTAAAATGCACAAATGATCTTCTGTTTTTAGAAAAAGGGCCACTGTGTTGTTTACAGAGTATTGCTGTATTTTTTTTAATTTTTTTTTTACATTTAAAAATTTTTTATTGGATATATTCCATATTTACATTTCATTTCTCTTTTTCTGGTTCCCCACCCCCAAAGGTCCCACATGCCCTTTTCCCTCCCCCTGCTCCCCCATCTACCCCTTCCTACTTCCCTGTTCTGGTATTCCCCTACACTGATGCTTTGATCTTTTCCAGCACCAGTGTCTACTCCATTCTTCTTGTCAGACATCATTTGGTATGTGGATTGTGTCTTTGGTGTCCCAAAATTCTAGGCTAATATCTACTTATCAGTGACTACATACCATGGGTATTCTTTTGAGACTGGGTTACCTCACTTAGTATGATGCTCTCCAGCTCCATCCATTTCTATAAGAATTTCATGAATTCATTGTTTCTAATGGCTGAATAGTACTCCATTGTGTATATATACCACATTTTGTATCCATTCCTCTGTTGAGGGACATCTGGGTTCTTTCCAGCTTCCGGCTATGATAAATAAGGCTGCTATGAACATTGTGGAGCATGTATCCATATTGCATGCTGAGGAATCTTCTGGGTATATGCCCAGGAGGGGTATGGCTGGGTCCTCTGGAAGTCCAGTTTTCTGAGGAACCGCCAGCGTGATTTCCAGAGTGGTTGAACCAGCTTGCAGCCCCACCAGCAGTGGAGGAGTGTTCCTCTTTCTCCACATCCTCGCCAACACCTGACATCTCCTGAGTTTTTAATCTTAGTCATTCTGACTGGTGTGAGGAGAAATCTCAGTGTTGTTTTGATTTGCATTTCTCTAATGACTAATGATGTTGAACATTTTTTAAGGTGTTTCTGAGCCATCCGAAATTCTTCAGGTAAAAAGTCTTTGTTTAGCTCTGTACCCCATTTTTGGATGGGGTTATTTGGTTTTCTGGAGTCTAACTTCTTGAGTTGTTTGTATACCTTGGATATTAGCCTTCTGTCAGATATAGGGTTGGTGAAGATCTTTTCCCAATTTTTTGGTTGCTGATTTGTCTTTTTGACAGTTTCTTTTGCCTTACAGAAACTTTATAATTTTATGAGGTCCCATTTGTCTATTCTTGATCTTAGAGCATAAGCAATTGGTGTTCTGTTCAAGAACTTTCCCCCGAGCCAAAGTCCTCAAGGGTCTTCCCCAGTTTCTTTTCTATTAATTTTAGTGTGTCTGGTTTTATGTGGAGGTTCTTGATCCACTTGGAGTTGAGCTTAGTACAAGGAGATAAGAGTGGATCAATTCTCATGCTTCTGCATGTTAACCTCCAGTTGAGCCAGCACCATTTGTTGAAAAGGCTATCTTTTTTCCACTGGATGTTTTCAGCTCCTTTGTCAAAGATGAATTGGCCATAGATGTGTGGGTTCACTTCTGGTTCTTCAGTCCTATTCCATTGTTCCAACTCCCTGTCACTGTACCAATACCATGCAATTTTTAACACTACTGCTCTGTAGTATTGCTTGAGGTCCAGGATATTGATTCCCCCCGAAGTTCTTTTACTGTTGATGATAGTTTTAGCTATCCTGGATTTTTTCTTATTCCAGATGAATTTGAGAATTGCTCTTTCTAACTCTATGAAGAACTGAGTTGGGATTTTGAGGGGGATTGCATTGAATCTGTATATTAATTTTGGCAAGATTGCCATTTTAATTATATTAATCCTGCCAACCCACGAGCATGGAAGATTTTTACATTTTCTGAGGTCTTCTTCCATTTCCTTCTTCAGAGACCTGAAGTTTTTGTCATATAAATCTTTCACTTGTTTGGTTAGAGTCACACCAAGATACTTTATATTGTTTGTGGCTATTGTGAAGGGTGTCATTTCCCTAATTTCTTTCTCAGCCTACTTATCCTTTGAGTATAGGAAGGCTACTGATTTGCTTGAGTTGATTTTATAACCATCCACTTTGCCAAAGTTGTTTATCAGGTGTAGGAGTTCTCTGGTGGAGTTTTGGGGGACACTTAAGTATACTATTATATCATACCCTAACACACCAGAAAAACAAGATTTGGATTTAAAAGCACTGGTCATGGTGCTGCTAGAGGAACACAAAAAAGACATAAACAAATCTCTTAAATAAACACAGGGGAACATTAATAGGGTAGAAGCCCTTACAATGCAAACACAAAAATCACTTAAAGAATTCCAGGAGAATATGGACCAAGAGATAGAAGCCAATAAAGAGGAAATGAGAAAATCAGTTAAAGAAATGCAGGAGAAATTGATTCAACAGGCAGAAGTCATGAAAGAGGAAACACAAAAATCTCTTAAAGAATTGCAAGAAAACACAAACAAGCAAATGAAGGAACTAAGCAAAACCATCCAAGATCTGAACACAGAGGTAGTAACAACTAAGAAATCACAAAGGGAGACAACTTTGGAGATAGAAAGCCTTGGGAAGAAATCAGGGGTCATAGATGCAAACATCAACAACAGAATACAAGAGATAGAGGTAAGAATCTCAGATGCTGAAGATACCATAGTAACCATTGAGTCCACAGTCAAAGAAAATGCAAAATGCAAAAGGCTTGTAACCCAAGACATCCAGGAAATCCAGGACACAATGAGAAGGCCAAACCTAAGGATTATAAAGATAGATAATCGTGAAGATTTACAATTTTAAGGCCAGCAAATATCTTCAACAAAATTATGAAAGAAAACTTCCCTAACCTAATAAGAGAGATGCCCGTGAATATACAAGTAGCCTACGGAACACCAAACAGACTGGATCAGAAGAGAAATACCTCCTGTCACATAATAATCAAAACCCCAAACGTACTAAACAAAGAAAGAATACTAAAGGCAGTAAGAGAAAAAGGCCAAATAACATATAAAGGAAGTCCTATCAGAATCACACCAGACTTCTCTCCAGAGACCATGAAAGCTAGAAGATTCTGGGTGGATCTCATGCAGACCCTAAGAGGACAGAAATGTCAAGACTACTATATCCAGCAAAACTCTCAATCAACATAGATGGAGAAATCAAAATATTCCATGACAAGACCAAATTTACACAATACCTTTCCATTAACCCAGCTCTACAAAGGATAATAGGAGGAAAACTCCAATATGAAGAGGGAAAATGCACCCTAGAAAAAGTAAGATAGTAACCTTCTTCCATCAAACTCAAAAGAAGATAACCACTCAAAAACAAAAATAACATCAAAAATGACAGGAAGGAATAATCAATATTCCTTAATATCTCTTAACATCAATAGACTAAATTCCCCAATAAAAAGACATAGATTAACAGACTGGATATGGAAACAGGACCCTACATTTTGATGCATACAGGAAACACACCTCAGGGTCAAAGACAAATACTACCTTAGAGTAAAAGGCTGGAAGACAATTTTGCAAGAAAATGGTCACAGGAAGCGAGCTGAAATAGCCATTCTAATATCAGATAAAATTGACTTTCAACCTAAAGTCATCAAAAGAGACACAGAAGGTCACTTCTTGCTAGTCAAAGGAAAAATCCACCAAGAAGAACTCACAATTTTAAACATCTATGCTTCAAATGCAAGGGCACCCTTGTTCATAAAATAATCTTTACTAAAGCTCAAAGCACACATTGCACCTAACACAATAATTGTGGGGGACCTCAACACTCCACTATCCTCAATAGACCAATCAGGAAAACAGAAACTAAACAGGGACACAGGGTAACTCATTGAAACTTTGGACCAATTGAATTTTACAGACACACACACACACACACACACACACACACACACATTTTATATTTATACACACACACACACACACACACACACACACACACATATATATATATATATGGAGGAATCAAAATATTCCATGACAAGACAAAATTTACACAATATCTTTCCACTAACCCAGCTCTACAAAGGATAATAGGAGGAAAACTCCAATATGAAGAGGGAAAATGCACCCTAGAAAAAGTAAGACACCTTCTCCAAAATCAACCATATAATTGATCACAAGACAGACCTCAACAAATATAAAAAGATCAAACTAATCCCATGCCTCCTATCGGATCACCATGGAGTAAGAGTGGTCTTCAATAGCAACAAAAACAGCAGAAAGTCCTCATACACGTGGAGGCTGAACAATATTCTACTCAATGACACCTTAGTCAAGGAAGAAATAAAGAAAGAAATCAGACAAATTTATTGCTGTATTTCAAAGTGGACTACTATGATTATATTTCCCCTACTTGGGGATAATTTTTTATATTTTTTTAATTATTTTTTATTTATTTACAACATCCAAACTGTTACCACTCTCCCAGTCCACCCTCCCAGAGTCCTTCCCCCATCCCCACTCTCTTTTTCCCTGAGAGGGTGCACTCCCAGAATTCCTCTTCCCTGGAATATCAAGTCAGCTGCAAGTAGAACCTCTCAGAGGACAGCCATTCCAGGATTCTGTTTGCAAACACAACATAGCATCAGTAATAGTGCAAGGTTTGGTGCTCATCCATAACATGGATCACAAGATGGGCTGGTCATTGGTTGGCTATTCTTTCAGTCACTGCTCCATTTTTGTCCCTGTATTTCTTTTTGACAGGAACAATTTGGGGTAGAAAATCTTGAAGGTGGGTTGGTGTCCCCATCTCTCCACTGGGGGCTCTGTCTAAAGACTGGAGGTGACCTTTTCAGGTTCCATCTTCCCACTCCTGGGCATTTTTGATGAGGTCACTCACATTAAGTCCTGGGAGCCTTCTGGGTTTTGAGGATACTTTCTAGAAGAACCCCTTACCCATGGAAGCTGCATATTTCCATTCATTCTCTTGGTCATCTAGGCTTCTTTCCTGTCTCCCTCATACCTGATCCTGTCTGCATTTCCCCCACCCTCTCCTTCCTTCTCCCACCCAGGACCCTACCTCCCTCTTTCTCCCATGATTATTTTGTTCCCCCTTCTAAGTGGGATTGAAGCATCCTCAGTTGGGCCTATCTCTTTGTTTAACTTCTTAGTGTCTGTGGGGTTGTATCATGGGCATGCTGTACTTTTTGACTAATATCTACTTATCAGTGAGTATATTTCATGCATGTCCTTTGGGGGTCTGTGTTACCTCACTCATGATGATAATTGCTAGTTTCATCCATTTGCTTGCTAGTTTCATCCATTTGCTTGCAAAATTCATGATGTTCTCTTGTAAAATATTTGAATAGTATTCCATTGTGTAAATAAACCACATTTTCTGTACCAATTCTTTGGTTGAGGGATATCTGTGTTGCTTCCAATTTCTATTACAAATGTGGCTGTTATGAACATAGTGAAGCACATGTCTTTGTGTTATGGTAGAGTATATTTTGGGTATATACCCAGGAGTGGTTTAGCTGGTTATTCAGGTAGAACTTTTTGCAATTTTCTTAGGAACCTCCAGATTGATTTCCAGAGTATTTGTACAAGTTTGCAATCTATCCCACCAACAATGGAGGATTAACATAGTGAAACTTGCCATTTTACCAAAGGCAATCTACAGATTCAACGCAATATCCATCAAAATTGCAACACAATTCTTCACAGTCATGGAAAGAGAAATTCTCAAATTCATATGGAAATATGATGAATTCCAGGATAGCCAAAATAATTCTGAACAATAAAAGAACTTCTGGGGGAATCATCATCCCTGACCGCATCTGGTATTACAGAGCAATAGTGATAAAAAGTGCATGGTATTGGTACAGAGAAAGACAGGTTGATCAACCAAATAGAATCAAAGACCTGGAAATAAATCTACATACCTATGAGCATTTAATCTTTGACAAAGAAACCAAAACCGTACAGTGGAAAAGAAATCTTCAATAAATGGTTCTTATTTAACTGGTAGTCTACATGTACAAGATTGCAAATTGATCCATATTTATCAACCTGAAGAAAACCTCATGTCTAAGGAGATCAAAGACCTTAACATAAAACCATATATCCTAAATCTAATAGAAGAGAAAGTGTGAAATAGCTCCAAATACATTGGCACAAGGAAAAATTTCCTAAACAGAATACTCATAGCTCAGGCAATAAAATTAACAATTGATAACTGGGAACTCTTGAAACTGCAAAGCTTCTGTAAGGCAACGGACACCATCAGTAGGACAAAACAGCAACCTACAAATTGTGAAGAGATCTTTAATAACCCTACCTCATATAGAGGGCTAATATCCAAAAATATAAAGAACTCAAGAAGATAGACTCCAAAAAAAACAAATGATGCATTTAATAATGGGGTACAGAACTAAACAGAGTTTTTAACAGCGGAATCTTGAGTGGCTGAGAAACGCATAGAGAAATGTTCATTATCCTTAGTCATCATGGAAATACAAATCAAAATTACCCTGAGATTTCACCTTATACCAATCAGAATGGCTAAGATAAAAAAAACTCAAGCAGCAGCACATGTTGGGAAGAATGTAGAGAAAGTGGAACACTCCTTCTTAGCTGGTATGATTGGAGATGCTTATAAGAGATGCATGACTTAAAACATATAAGAGTCACATTGTTACAGTTATTTTTTATGTCAACATGTTTGAATAATGAGATAATTAGATATTTATTTACTTATTTTCTCTCTGTGTCCTACTATCCAAACATGCATTTTGGGACATTCATCTACACACCCTTGTAAAAGATCCTTGTAGCTTGGTTTGTTAACTGTTTATACATTGTCATGAAGAGGTAGAGAGTCAGAAGACCCTAGGCTGAGCATTGAGCTGTTCTCTGTAACCTCTTGTGTAAAACTCTGCCTTAGCTGCACTCACCTCTGGGAGGAGATAGAGTAATTTGTCCAGGGGAAGATCAAGGGAGCAACATTCTATCTATGTGGCTAGAGAGAAGCCTTCATTATTTCTGGGTAACTTTTTTAGGTGTATCCTGTTCAAGGAGGCATAGCTACACCCCTGGAAATTATTCCTTATGTATGATCTATAAGGGAGCCCATGGTTTCCCAGAGTGATCATTAGCAGAATGATGTTTCAATTTGTCATTAGTATCTTGCCTAAAGGGGCAAACATGGTACATGCCTAGTCTTGTGATAGAATTTTAGCAGTACTTGGCATAGTTGTGAGGATTTGATAAAACTGAGGATGAGTTGGGGAAGAGCTTTTGTATGCCTGATGTAGGGAAGGAGATAAGCAGATGCAGAGAATTTGTTGAGGTGGGGTAGTATTTGCAGAAGAAATTTGACCTGGTGTTTTGTTCTTTTAGGGCTTGTGGGGGCAGTGGTCAGGGCATGGACCATGCAGAAAGTAGTGTGGCAAGTAACTAAGGTGTAGCCTTTGAGACAGAAACTATTGGAGAATTCCCAGGTGGTATGGTGTGTCATGCTTGATGGATAAGATCTGGTTTAGTAATATGTAGATGCTTTGAGAACTGCCAACAGCCTCCATAAGATATTATAGACAGTGTGAGTAAGACAGCAGGGATTTAGGTGTTGGCAAGCAACGTCAGAGGCTGTCTGTTTGCTACTATATGTCATAAGAATTCTTTCTGAGGATGATGAAAGAGCACAGTGGGAAATTGTGGGAATAATGGAAGAACTTAAGTGGGAAAGGGATATTTGGGTACAAGTTTTAGCATTTGCCTCTGACTTGCCAGGTAAACTGTATAAAAAAAATTTAGAGAATAAACATGTTGCCCTACCATGTTTTTCTTAAATCTAGGGGTCAAAAGAAGAGACCCCAGATCATACCAGTAATACAGAGCCTTTTTCAGGTCTCTCAAATTTTTAACCTTCTGTGGAGAGTCAGAAATGCAGGAGGAAGCATATAACCTAAAAGTGACTGCATATGTCTTTCTTGTCCAAACTTAGTAAAGAGAAAGCCTATGATCCAGGATGCTGGTGGAGCTCTCAATAATATTCTAGTTCAGAAAACCATGGTAACAAGAGAATATTCAAATTTGTAACTATGAGCTAGTGTAGGAAACCATGGCAACTAGAGAATGTTGAAAATCAGAACTTTTGGAGCTAGAGAGTCTATTGCTCCTGGCTTGGGGGATTATGAGACATGGTAGCCAATGGAATAAGCCTCAATAAGCCACCTGATGCATAAGCAGAAAAAATAACCAATGCAACCATCCCTCTTTGAGACAAAGACTTCATAATATAAGGCAGAACAAAATGACTTAGTCACTAATGGTTGGCTCATGTAAACCTTGCTATGTTCAGCTGAGGTATCTCCAAATATTAATTAATAGAAAATAATACAATAAGGGCAGTCTGTCCTTGGGTGATTGGTGACGTGGGAATCAATATTTGATACTCAGTTCTCAGGCCCAGACAGGGCTGTGATAACAGGAGACCTAAGAAAGAAACTGACTCAGTAAGGACCATAAGACTTGTATGGAGCATTGGAGGCAGAGCCCTATGGCATGACAAGACTCGAATGAATTAGGAAAGGTTTTGACCTGTCTATACTAGCATATAAGTTGTGCGATCAGTGTGTTAAGCCAAGAGTGAATGATGGGGAAGGAGGTCAAACAAAAAGGCCTTTGCCTACCAACCAAACATGTAGATGTGGGTGGACTTCAGCTGCCCACAAGTCTTTAGGTACAAAACTAATGGAACATTCGATGATCTGTTGGTCAGCCTGTGGGAATCCTTAAGCCTAAGCCTGCAAATAACCACCAGAATAAGAGGAACAATAGGAATAGGTGATTTATACTACCCGTATCTGCTGTGGAGGAAGGCCTCACCAGTTACTTTGATAGAGTAACCAAGGTTGCCCACAGGTAAAGGCCATACAAGGGGAAATGAGATTTGCATGTTTCTTCCTTACTGCTATGCAGAATACTTGGGTCTCAGTGCATATATTGGTGCCTGGTAGCCCCCCAAGGCCATTAGGCCAATGGGAGGTAGTGGATGGGTATTAGAAAACACAGATAGGTGACTCAGACTCAACTAATTCTGTGTGGGGGTAATTGCAGATAGAGTGGGGGGGAGGGAGAGAGAGAGAAACAGAAGTATATAATGTGTATCTTGCTTCTGTAAGAGAATATTCTGATATCATATGTCCTACTATGACACACCCTGATGACTACATTTGGAGAAAAGTCAACTGAGCAGGTGAAAGGTAAAAGCAACTATTAGGTAGATGGTAAGTTGACAGTCTATGAAGTTACACAGAGAGCAGTAAGTATCAATGAGTATAGACTCCCTGGGGATCAAGATGGAATTACTAAAACCATTCAAGAACTCTAAAAAGTAGAGGTCATCCATCCCACCCACAGACATTTCATCAGTTGGGTCTGGCAAATAAGAAGCCCTGATGGCACCTATTCAATAAGAGTACATTACAGGAAGCTGAAGAAGCTAGTGTCTTCAATTTATGTAGCTGTGCTCAAAATTGCTCTTCTAACTGAACACGTAGTGCAGGTAGTGACATTTCATAGGTTCATTTACCTATGGAGTTTGATAAACAATGGTTTTCAGGATCCCCTTAACTACTGAATCCCAAGACCAGTTTCCACTCACAGGAAACAAAATGACAATGGACCTTCAGAATACTTTAAGTTTATCTCCATAGAGTCACCATTTGCTGTGGCCTAGGATCTGGCCTTACCACCCTGTGTAAAAGTATACTCTATAAAGAGCATTATAAATGATATAATGCAAATGTGATATTGGTTAGTTTTTATACCCCACCACATGCAGGTCATCCAACCTCAGTGTAACCTGACTAATAGAGTTGATATGTGAAATTGGGATGGGAAGACTCAAGAAGACTTTTAGCAATTTAAGGTACTTGTAGAACATGTTAAGTATTGGTGCACCCAAATCCACCAATGTCCCTTCCTACTAGAAATCACTAGTAGCCCAGAGGGCTGTTTGTGACACCTGACAGCAATGATCAGGAAAAAATATCTCAAAATGGTTTTTGTCTTGGTCATAGAAAAGTGAAGAAGCTCAGAATACAGCCTTGGAATAGCAAATGTTGATGTTATATATGGCACTGCAATAGGAAAAGTTTCTTATTGGCTCTGCTTCAATTATCATGAAAACTTCATGTTCTATAAAGAGGTGGATCGAAGGCCTTTGTGGCTTCTTGAAAAAATACACTACAAAGGTGATATGTGTATTTACAGCAGCTAGAGGTGGTATCAAAAACCCCAGCCACTAATGCCATGCAAACAATTCTGAGCCAGTATTGTTTCAAGCCATCAAGCCTCCCCACTTGCCTCCTATTACTGAGCCTCCTATCAAGTTCTAGAAGGAATAAACTTAATCCTTGCTGATATCTGGTACATGAATAATACCAGAAAGGACTTCAAACAGGAGTGAGTAATGGTAGAGACATAAGTGAACACAAACACTGTGTCTAAGTAGTCAGTGGGCTTAACTTTGAGCTGTATGGCTAGTAATAACACAAGACCAGTAACCCATGACCAACTGTACTGACCATTTTGTGGTATTCAAATGTTTGACCATGTGGATGGCCCAGTGAAACTGGGGAAAATGGCAAGTAGTGGAAAGACCAATGTGGGGACAACAAAAATGGAAAAAAATATATATACAGAAAACTACACCAGGAGCCATACGTGTTTTTTTCATGTGTCAGTCTGCCACCCTATGGGTTCTTTCAGGAATCAGGAAAGTGATGGCCTTATTAAGGTGAGGGCCACCTACCCCCAGGTGACACTAGAAGCAGATTACAGATTCATATATAAGCTAGGGACGAGCATGGATTGAAAATAGCCAACGCTGCTGGCATTCCAGTAAAGTACTCTATTCATGTACCATGCTATGTAGTGCCATTGGGCTTATCCAATTAGTAGAATTGCAAGATGGATACTGTGATGGTTTGAACAAAAACAGCCCCCATACACTCATAGCGAGTGGTATTATTGGGAGTGTGGCCTTGTCGGAGTAGGTGTGGCTTTGTTGGAGGAAGTATATCACTGGCGGGTAGACTTTGACATTTCAGTGTTATGTGCTGGTTCCTATGTACAACTTATAGTGACAGAGGCATTCATTTCAAGAGCACTGATGTGTAAGGCTAGGCTGAGGACACTCACATATAAAGGCACTTATATTTTCCTACAACCTTACTGTGGCAGGGTTAATTGAGAGAAAGAATATGTTGCTAAATCAACACTGCATGGGCAGAAGAAAGGCCTCCATTAAGTTATATGGTTGCTAAATGAGAACCCCAGTGCCAGGGCTGGGATGGTGTCATAGGTACTATGACCATCAGCCTTTATTGTTGTGGGAGCCTCTGCAGTCTCCATTGCTACTAATATTGGTTACATGTGAAGAACTAGACAATGAAGACACTACATGCTGTCTGTGAACATGGATGAGGAAGAAAATATACCCCCATTCATGCCATATTGACTGATATTCATAGTACCTGAAGGTGGTTCACAGACTGCTGTAGAACTATTGCCAAAAGTCCAGTTCAGTGATGTCCCCAGAATGCTGCACTGTAGAGATGCTAACAAAGACATCCATGCTTATGCAATAGAGGATCAACTCAAGGATAGATGAACAGCTTTTCAATTGGATTTAAAGCCCATTCTAGGTGTGGGAGAAGCCTCTCTGGAATTGTTGGCCATGACAACCCCTTAGTGGCAGGAGAAATTATAGGCTCCAATGGGGAATCCACAGCAGTTTTTTTGGCAGAAGAATGTCATGCACCAAAACCAAGGCTCCTGAGAATTTGTGGTTAATGTTACTTCAGTCAAGGTCCTGAGGATGTTTTTCTATTTCCTGTTTTCTCCCCTTTTGTGCTTTTGTAGTCAAAGAGACATCATCAAAGTATAATAACTGCCACATTCTAGAAATGGAGGAACGAATAAAGAATCAAGATGATGCTCCCTCACTGAAATGGCAGTAAAGTAGCCACTCTTCTATATTACCTTCTCTGAGACTAGGGGAACACTTTGGAAAAGGGCAGGAAGAATCTAAGAATGAGAAGTGGAAATGAGTGTCATGGCTGTCCTCTGCTCAAAGATGCTAAACTCTTGAGGCATTAATCTGCTACATTGTAAAAGATCTTCTCAACCACTCCACACTACCTGTTATATGCAATTCTGCCTCAATTGCCCATAACCATGGGAATGTGCTACAGAATATAGTTGGTGAAAGAGTAGGGAAAGGGACTTTATTTATGTGACTATGGAAAAATCCCCCATTTCTGCTAGGTTAAGCTTTACATGTGTAGCCTGTTGGGAAGGATCACCCACACCCCTGTAAGTGACTTCTTTTCTATGCTCTATAAGGAAGCACAATAAATTCATTGATTTAATAGAGCAATTTTTGGCAGAATTGTGTCTTGGTTTGCCATTGGGACATTATTAGACAAGGCAGACATTGCATGCGTCCCCTGGGGAAGGAATGTTAGCAATATTGTATCACACTTATAATTGTATTTTCTGTGTATTATGGTATCATGACACCTTCTAAGAATTTTTTGGCTAGGTAGTTACTCCCAAAACATTTTATATGTTCTGATAACATATAATAATAAAAATTCCATCTGCAACAATCTAAAATTTTGGCTTATTTTCACCTGTTTTGGAAATGTTAATGAATCAAGATAATTTCACTGTCATATACTTGCAAAAGGAAAAATATTCTAAATAAACCATTTCTAAAAATCCTGTAGACAAGAAATGCAGTTATTTGGTACATATTAGTTGGTAAATGTCCAGAAGACAATTTTATATTTTTAGAAAATTCCATGGCATTTGACAATCAACAAATTATGTCTGATATATTTTATAAGAAGTAATACTAGAAATAATTCTTCAAAGCATTATCCAAGAATTGCATATAAGGATCATATATACCCAAAATATTTATTTTAAAATAAATTTCTTGAGATTTTTCAAGTGAATATCTAATTTATAAATGAAAGGAAACTACAAAATGATGCTATTCGTAAAATGTGCTTTTCAAATTTAATATTTTAAAATATATTATGATGTCACAATATTTTATGTTTAGGGTATCTGAATTAAAATATATTAAATCCAAGGTAAAAAGTCTGTTTCAATTATTATTCATACCAGATTTAGCCTGAACTAAAATATAGAATATATGAAGCTTCCTTGTATTGTTTCTGTAACCTACCAGATAAGCAGTTGACTAACTGGGATTCAAAGTAAACTGACAAGAAAATGTATCCTTTACTTCCTAATTATGTCCATTTTATTATGTAAATTGCCTTTTATAGTTGATTAGCAAATGTCAATAAGTTTTGTTTTCCTAGCTTGTCCAAACTTACCTCAATAGAAGGTAAATGATTTGTGATACTTATGTACTTTCATATGTTCTGGTATATCTAACTAATAAATTTTATATAAACTCCTTAAAGGTACGAATTTTCTGTCTCTTCATTTAGTTTCCTAGAAAATAATTTATATTAGACTATATTTGTAATAAGTATCATTTTCAATTCTAAATCATTTAATTACAATGTATAATTTACCCCATAACACGATAATAGAGAATTTTCCTTTTCTCTTGGAGTTTTGGTAAACATAGTTAAAAAGGGAAAATGCAAATAAATATCTAAATATACAAAGAATGGGGTATTGCCCCAACAGAATAATGGTAATGCTTAATAAAGGTAGGGTATATATTATATTTATTGAGCCTTAAATTATTACTAAAAATTAATAATATAAAGAAAATATTACTAGAGATTTCAGATACAGAATTGAAGAAGGCATCCTGAGCTAAAATATAGAGAGAAGGAAAAAACTGTTATTTTTCCAAGTGAGACACAAATATGGACAATTCCAGGAAAACACAAAACAAAGGATAAACCTTAATTATACTAAATGTGATTAAATGTCACAGGATTTTCCCTGTCCAATTATATTAAAATATTAGTGCAGTGGGAGGCCTGTGATTGGACAGGGAAAGGGGAAGCAGAGCTTGGAGTTGCAGTGACAGAGAGAGACAGAACAGGGAGGGGAGAAGCCAAGATGGAGGCATATGGACAGAAAGATGATCTTGAACCAGCATGGCTTTAAATAGCCACAGGTAGTTATCGTATCATAAAGGAAAGAATAATTGGGATAATTTGTCTAATCTAGTGGTAGGCTTTTATCATTAATTGGTTCTAAAATTATGGCATTGGCATATTATGAATTGAGGATTTATTGTTACATAAATTGATTGATTAATTATAAGCTTCGAGAGTTTTGTTTCTAAAAGGTTGCTGAGTGTTGTGGCAGCTGACCTCAGGGTGGATGGTCATTGCGTGGGGTTGGCGTGACAGCAAAGGGAACTTGGGAGCACTGGCCCTGCTGGAGAGTTGGCAGGCTGGATGGAGCCCGGGACCTGGCAGTTCATTTTTAATATTTTAATTTAATATTTAATTGTTGAAGAAAGCTGTCCTGCAGTAAATTCCTTTGGATTGAGATAGACCATTCTTGAGAGTGCCTCCTGAGAAACAGAATGTAAACAGGAACCTCCTAAAACTTATTAGCTTCAAAATGTCCTTACTGAGGTTTATATAAAACATTATGGTCTTCTAGGGAGAGGTGATTGACTGTCCAAGCCGTAGGTAATTTTTAGTTGAAGATTTGTGATTCAGCACCCATGCTGGGATGGATTTTTTAGTTACAGGTCCAATATGAGTTACCCATGCACCTATGAGCAACACCTTTCTCATATTCATAAAAAGAAATTCCAATAAACTCACTGATTCACCAGGGCACTTTGGGTGGAGTTGCTATTTTCTTCTGTCATTGCTTCCTTAGCTGGACTGAGGAGACATTTGTTTGTATTTATGCAGAAAAAGACACACAACACAAATGGCTAGTTTTGTTTGCTCTCTTCTTTCTTAACTTATTGTGTGCGTTTTGATTAATGTTGATAATTTTTAAAATGAATACTTTCATTAATGAGCAATTTTGTGGAGCTATGGAAATGGGTGATTTGGCAAATCTGAATTTGAGTCCCTAGCATCCATATGAAAAGATTGTCAATTAAACCTCAGCTCTGGGGATGTGGATCACAGAGACAAACAGATTCTTAGAGCTCACTGTCTATCACGTTTAATTGAATTGGTAAGATCGATTGAGAGACCCTGCCTCAAAATTAAGATAATGAGCAACTGACAAATATATCAGTGTCAAACACTTGCCTACACACACACACACACACACACACACACACACACACACACAAACACACACACACACACTGGTTACAAGCTTTATTACACACACAAAGAGTCTGTTATGTATTTAAAATACAATGATCTTTACAACACTAAACAATTTCATAATGTGTATTTTTTTATCTAGTGGTGTGTGTGTGTGTGTGTGTGTGTGTGTGTGTGTGTGTGTGCGCATGTGTGTGCACACTTATGTGTGATAAAAGTTGGAAGAAAAACTTTATTATAGCTAGGGTTGTTCAATGACCATCATTATCTCCACTGAGAATTATCACTCTGATCTAAGATTAAAAACTGAATCCTGAAAGGTTTTAAGTTGTTGGTCTTACTTCTGATCTACACATATAATTATGACATGTTTGCTCCTCCCACACTAAAGACATGCATATGAAAAAGGAGACTGATCCTTTATTGTAATGATTAAAGAGGACCATGAAATTATAAAAAAGTGAGTAAAGAAAATTTTGGACTTAAAGGAATTTATAGATGTTGATTTTTTTCACTCAAACAATTATTCTATCTTGTACATTTGTTTTTCAGAATCTGTAGTAATTTTTCATGGGTATTTAACTACTGATATTATTCATGTTTTATTTAAACTCCTGCTTAGCTATTATTATGAAGATACCTTTTTTCCATGCAACTAAACATTTAACTTGGTAGACTTTAGGTATAATAGATCATCCTTCATTTTGTTTATGGACTTCATTCATTTAGACAGTGTCTTTAAGAGAAATCATTGAGGTCTTTGTAGAAGAAGTTGCATCTTAATATATTTTTGGAATGAAGACTACAGAGGAAATTATTTCTGGAACTGTTAGCTGGACAACACGCTGAGAAGATCTAGGTCTTGTATAGTTCCACATACATACTCACAAATATAATTTCCTATTCTGAGTGTTTGGAAAATCATGAGTAATACAAATAGAAATTTTGGTACTGAGAATGGTTCTAGAGGAAGTGAAACCACAAGCACTTCCACTGTCTAACTTCCTGAGTAGCTGTGGCTGTAAGCAAGTGCTGCTGCAGCTGCAAGGAAGTTGATCTTAAAAATAGTTTCTTTGATCTTGGACTGAGGTTTCAGAAATTGATTCTCTATGGTTGTTGTGTAAGTTACACGTTAAAGTGGGCCATGTTACTGCTGAATTAGAAAGCATAAATAAAATGAATAATTATATACTAAGGAAGTAATAGTCAGATGTTGACAAATGTAGAAGCAACATACTATAATGGACAGTATAGTCTAAATGGCCATCAGCATAGAATAAAAGGAGACAAGTATAGTAATGACTAGTTGAATATGGTATCCTTAACACTGAAACAGATGTGACAGTTAATTTCTTACTTGACACTTATGAGTAGCAAAATCAAATGACCAAAGGTTATGATTTGGGTAGAAATAGAATGCCACAGTTTTCAAGTTTATAGACTTAGGCCACTTTAGAGACTCAGAATCTAATGAATGAAAAAGATGAGTCCACTAGCAGATAGACACTGCTACAATGCCAACAGTTAACCTTTTCTAAGACTGCCTAAAGGATTGCACATTGTTTTTTGTGTATGTGATTATAGATTGAGGAAAAGCGGATCATTAGAATTTTCAGTAATGATTCTTAACTGAATGGTTAAGAACTTAATTGTTCTTAATTGAAATTAATACCAAGAGAACAAAGATGTCATTGTAATCTGTCACTCAGAGCAGGAATTTACATAGATTAGGCAAAACATAAAAATCGTGTTCTGTTATATTATATAGTACATACAATGGAAAATTAAATCTGTCTTTGTACTGACAAAGTTCTGATATAACAGAGTAGCATACATATATTGTCTTATTTGGAGTATATACATGAGTTACTAAGACGACTTTGGATGCCAGGTGGGCAAATGTAGATAAGTAAGTTAGGCTTAATTTTAAGATGTGTCTGGACTGATCATAATAGATATTTGTCCAAATATTACTTAAGGTTTATACTTTGAGAGTTGTTTGTGGTTTTGGTTTGTTTGTTTTTGTTTCCTTTTATTGAAAATAGATTCTTTTCTCCTGACACTGTTTCCTCTTCCTTTACCCCTCTCCCAGTTTCCTCTTACCTCACCTTCCATCCAGATAAAGTCCTGTTTCTTATTAGAAAACAACAGGAGTCTGACAGAGAACAACAAAATAAAATGTGGTAAAATAAAATATAAGACAAAATAAAAATTAACTCATCAGAATTGAACAAAACAAACAAACAAACAAACAGAAGAAAAAGCCCAAGAGAAAGCACAAGAACCAGTCACCCCATGCTTGGGAAACCTATAAAAATTAAATTGGAAGCCATAATATACCAAGAGATGATGTGGTACAGAACCTTGCAGGCCATGTGCAAGCTGCTTCAGTGTTTAAGAATTTCTATAAAATTTGCATATGTTGTATTTGCAGATCTTGTTTTATTGTCCTGCATCCCCTCTGGCTCTTAAACTTCTTTGTCTACTCTTCTAAGATGTTTTCTGACTTCTGAGGAGAGGGATTTAATGGAGATATGCCATTTAGGGATAGGTTTTCCAAAGTCTATATGCAATGCCTATCTGTAAATCTCTGTATTTGTTCCCATCTGATGCAAGAGGAAGATTCTCTAATAATGGATGTACAAGGTTCTGATCCATGAGTATATTGGAATGTTATTAGGAGTGATGTTATCACTACTGTTTTTAGACTAGTATTATTTGGTTTTACCCCAGGTCCCTGGACTATCAAATCTCAGATACTTAGTCACTCAAGCTGTAGCAGGCATATGCTCCAAGTCTTGGAGTGGGCCTTCAGTTAAATGAGATAATTATTGGTTATTCCAACCAGGTTTATAACACCATTGCATCAGCATAAATTGCAGGCAGAATTTGTTGTAGATCAATGTGTTTGTGTCTGGGTTGGTGTTTACATTTATTTTCTTTTTGGGAGCCTGCATAATAAATTCCTGTAGCAAAGACACTAGAACATAAGGGTAATTGGATCTATGGAAGGCCCCAGATCGACTTTTCTATGTTGAGTTAGTTATATAGGTGTTGTCCTCAACATTGGGACTTTGTTTGTTTTTGATGAGAATATCTTTGAACATTCAGGCCATATTTGGGAGATAGAATCAACTTTATTCCATCTATTCTGGCCATTTAGCTGAGGAGGGGGGTGACCCTGTAGGATGACCAGAAGTCTGAATTAACCTGGACCCCCAAGATCTCTCAAACACTGAATTTCCAGTCAAGCAACATACACCATCTGATATGAGGCAACACATATACAACAGAAGACTACTGGGTCTGGATTCAGTCAGAGAAGATGTAAGTAACCTTCAAGAGGCTGGAGGCCCCAGGGAGTTTATAGGTATGGTGGGGTTGGGAGTGGGGACATCCTCGTGGAGACAGGAGTCACAGGGAGGAAGTATGGGATGTGGAACCGTAGTCAGAGGGTGGATCAGGAGGGCAATAAAATCTGGAGTGTAAAAAAAAATAAAAATAAATTAAAAAATTATGGAATGTAAAGAAAGAAAGAAAGAAAGAAAGAAAGATTAAATAAAAATAAATAAAATGAAGACATCAATAGAAAACAACTTACTTTACTCTGAATAAGAACTTCCATATTAGATTGTCTCCAAAACTGGGATATTAACTCTTCCTGAGTCTTGACCCAATGGACTTCAGTTAATAACTATTCTATTTGCCCTTTTTTGTTCTCAGTCTTAAGCTATGGACTAATATAGAATTTGTCAATTTCCCTGCATTTTCCTTATGCTATGTTTCACCGTTAGCTATTGGAAAAGTTTCATACTTATAAAAATAGACATCAATGCTTTACAATAAATCATGTGTACATATTCCATACGCATCATCTTCTATATCTAATAGATGACTAACACTGTGAATAGTTCAAGACACTTTTAATTTTATTTTCTATATTCTTTGTTTACATTCCAAAGGCTTTCCCTTTTCCCAGTTCCCCAATACCATATGTCCCATAAGTCCTCTCTCCCCCCCCACTATTCCCCAATCACACCCCCCCACCATTTCTCTGTTCTGGATCTACAAAACTGGATCCAATCTTTTCAGGCCCAGGGTCCTCTCCTTTCTTCTTCTTGGGAATCCTTTGACTTGCTAATTGTGCCTTGAACATTTAGGGCTTCTGGGCTCATTAATATCCACTTATCAGTGATTGCATTTCATGTGTATTCTTTTGTGATTGGGTTAACTCGCTTAGGATGATATTTTCCAGATCTAACCATTTGCCTACAAATTGCATGAATTCATTATTTTTAACAATGTAGTATTCCATTGTATAAATATATCACATTTTCTGTATCCATTCCTCTTTTGAGGTATATCTGGGCTCTTTCCAACTTCTGGCTATTATAAATAAGGCTGCTTTAACCATAGTGGAGCATGTGTCTTTATTGTATGCAGGGGAATCCTCTGGGTATATGCCCAGGAGTAGTATGACAGGGTCCTCTGGAAGTGACATGCCCAATTTTCTGAGGAACCACCAAACTGATTTCCAGAGCGGTTTTACCATTTTGCAATCCCACCAACAGTGGAGGAGTATTCCTCTTTCTCCACATCCTTGACAGCACTTGTTGTCTCTTGAGTTTTTAATCTTAGCCATTCTGACTAGTGTGAGGTGGAATCTCAGGGTTATTTTGATTTGCATTTCCCTGATGACTAATGAGGTTGAATATCTCTTAAGGTGTTTCTCGGCCATCAAATTTCTCCTGGTGAAAATTCTTTGTTTAGCATTGTACCCCATTTTTGATAGGGTTATTTAGTTTTCCGGGGTCTAACTTCTTGAGTTCTTTGTATATATTGGATATTAGCCCTCTGGCGGATGTGGGGTTGGTGAAGATCTTTTCCCAATTTGTTGGTTGCCATTTTGTCCTTCTGACAGTGTCCTTTGCCTTACAGAAACTTTGTAATTTTATGAGGTCCCATTTGTCAATTCTTGATTTTAGAGCATAAGCTATTGGTGTTCTGTTCAGGAACTTTCCCCCTGTGCCCATGTCCTCCAGGGTCTTCCCCAGTATCCTTTCTAATAGTTTCAGTGTGTCTGGTTTTATGTGGAGGTCCTTGATCCACTTGGAGTTGATCTTAGTACAAGGAGATAAGAGTGGGTCGATTCACATTCTTCTGCATGTTGACCTCCAGGTGAACCAGCACCATTTGTTGAAAAGGCTATCTTTTTTTCACTGGATGGTTGTAGCTCCTTTATCAAAGATCAAGTGACCATAAGTCTGTGGGTTCTTTTCTGCATCTTCAATATCTTTTCAATATAGTACTTGAAGTTCTAGCGAGAGCAATTAGACAACATAAGGAAGTCAAAGGGATACAAATTGGAAAGGAAGAATTCAAACTACCATTATTTGCAGACGATATGATAGTTTACTTAAGCGACCCAAAAAACTCCACCAAAGAACTCCTACAGCTGATAAACAACTTCAGCAAAGTGGCTGGTTATAAAATCAACTCAAGCAAATCAGTAGCCTTCCTGTACTCAAAGGACAAGCAGGCTGAGAAAGAAGTTAGGGAAATAACACCCTTCACAATAGCCACAAACAACATAAAGTACCTTGGCGTAACTCTAACCAAACAAGCAAAGATCTGTATGACAGGAACTTCAAGTCCTTGAAAAAAGAAATTGAAGAAGACCTCAGAAGATGGAAAAATATTTCTTGTTCCTGGATTGGCAGGATCAATATAGTATAAATGGCAATCTTGCCAAAAGCAATCTACAGATTCAATGCAATCCCCATCAAAATTCCAAATCAATTCTTCATAGATCTAGAAAGAGCAATTCTTAAATTCATCTGGAATAACAAAAAACCCAGGATAGCTAAAACACTTCTCAACAATAAAAGGACTTCTGGGGGAATCAATATCCCTGACCTCAAACAGTACTACAGAGCAATTGTGTTAAAAACTGTATGGTATTTGTACAGCAACAGGCAAGTAGATCAATGGAATAGGATTGAAGACACTTTTAAATACTATTGTAAATGAGTTTTAAGAATGCATTTTGTTTTTACTCAATATGACTTTAATTATCCATTCTTTATTTCAGGTCATATGATATAGCCATATTTTTATATCCCAAACTCTGTACCTGCTTCCAGTCCCACCTCCTAAAGTCCTTCCCACATCCTTCCTTATGCATCCGCTTACCTTGCATAACCCCTTACCCTGTCTCATCAAGACTGTAGGGTTAGGTACATCCTCTCCAACTGCTGCCAGAAAAGGCAGTCTTATGTCTGTATGTACTTTGGTTTGTGGCTCTGTTTCTGAGAGCTGCCAAGGGTCCAGGTTAATTGACTCTGTTGGTCTTCTTGTAGAGTTCCTATTGCCTTCCGGACCTGCAATTCTTCCTCCTCTTCTTCTATATGAGTCTTCAAGCTCCATCTACTGTTTGGCTGTGTGTCTGTATCTGTGTGAGTCAGCTCCTCAGTAGAGCATCTCAGAGGACAACATGCTCCTGTCTACAAGCATAAGAGAGTGTCATTAATAGTGTCAGGGATTGGTGTTTGACAATGGGATGGGCCTCAAGATGGGCCAGTTATTGGATGGTTATTCCTTCAGTCTGCTTCATTGTTGTCCCTGTATTTTTTTTAGTCATGACACATTTTTTGTTGAATGTTTTGTTGGTGGATTTGTATCATTATCTCTCTACTGAGGGTCCTGCCTGGCTAAATGAGGTGGTCTCTTCTGGTTTCATGTTCCCACTGCTAGGCTTCTCTATTAAAGTCAGAGAGAATCATAGAGTCATAGAGCTTCATAGAGATTCCCCCATGCCACCCTCCACCCTGGAGGCTGCAGATTTCCATTTATTCTTCTGTCCCTCTACCCTTATATCTCCCCATACCTGCTCCCCCATTCCCATAACCATCCCATCTCCTACACAATTTCCTATCTCCCTCTACTTCCTGTAAACCTGTTATTACCTCTTCTAAGTGAAATTCCAGCATCCTTGCTTGGGCCTTCCTTCTTGTTATCTTCTGTAGGTCCATTGGGGATATCATGGGTATCCTGTACTTTATGGCTAATATCCACTTATCAGTGAGTACATACCATGTATGCCCCTTTGTGTTTGGATTATACTGTCATTTGGTATTATTAAATTTATGCATGAAACTGTTCACATTATATTCTTTTATCATTATATTAAATGAGTTTGTGTGCCTATTTGACATTTTTTTTCTGGTAAATTGCTTGAAGTTCTTTGTGATTTTAACTTTGATTACTTAAAATTATTGTTTTGTTTTATTTTTTGCTCTTCATGTCAGGGAGAATACTCTTGCAATGGCACATAAATAGAGGTCAAATGATATCTTGTAGGAGTCAGCTCTCTTTTCATCCAGATACTGTGGAGTGGACTCAGATTTCCAAGATTACCTGGTAAGCCATCTCACCTACTCCAAATCTGTTACATTTTATTGCTGAATTCTGAACATTCTTCTGTTTTGTCTTGTTTTTTTGTAATTTATTGCCATATTTCCTTTTCCTTCCTCCAAACCTTTACATATAACCCTCCACAGTCTCCTTCAAATTTATAGTTTCTTTATTCATTGATTGTTAGTCCATGTATACACATACACAGACACAAACACACACACTTGTTGAAGGTTGTGTGAAGACTTGTTGAGTCAATATAATGTTACTTACATGCATTATTTCAGGGCTGATTATTTGACATTGGACAACTAATTCATATTTTTCCTGCTCCCAGCTTTGCTCTGTTGCCTGTAGTTCTACATACAGGTTTGAGGACTCTTGTTCTTTTTCCTGTCAAGTTTGTCATGTTGTTCTATTTAGGACAATGAAGTTTATATACGTCTACTATTATCTTTCTTAGTTACTCTTCTATTGCTATGACAGAACACTATGATCAAGGCAGCTTGTAAAGCAAAAATATTCAATTAGAGGTTTGCTTACAATTTCAGAGAGTGAGTCAATAATCATTATGGTGGGAAACATGGTGACAGGCATGCAGGAATGGCACTGGTGCAGTTGCAGACAACATATAATCTGCATGCTACACACAAAGAGAGATACTAGGATTTTGGAACTTCGAAGTCGACATACAGTGACACATCTCCAATAAGGTCATACCTCTTAATTTTTCTTTAACAGCTCCACCAACTGGGCACCAACGATATAAATATAGAGCCTGTGGGGGCTATTCTCATTCAAACCATCAAATCATCCATCTTTTATTGTATTTTCTATTAATCATGTAAACATTTAAATTTCTATTTTTCTTTTTTTAACTTTTTGTTGATCATTAATTTCACTCCATGTACCTCAATCCTACTCATCTCCCCCTCCTCTCATACCCACGCTATACCCTTGTAATATCTCCTACAACAGAGAAAAAAGATCTCATTGTGAACACTCCAGTGTCCCATAGTATACTATCTGTCAGTCCTGTGGTATAACTTTTTGTATATACTTCTTTGTTTGCAAAATGTTCATAGCCATGCCTCTGTCTGGCAAGAAGCCTCTGGCTTCTGCCATCTATTGATACTGGAACCTCACTGAGACTTTGTTATTGCCATGTCATGGCCATCCTGCACTTTTGCATCTGTAGGAATGGCCCTTTTCATGCACTCTAGTAGTTCATAGATGTGGTAGATGTTGGGATGGACCAATTCAAAGCCATGGATCTGGGCTTGAGTGGTATCTGAACCAGGGTCAGCTTACCAGCATTCCTACTCTCATATCCTCAAGGCTAGCTCATTAGCAACTCCCACTTCCAGGACCAGTCCATCCTGTTGTCAAGGTGAGAGGCCTACTGTACCAAATTTTGGAAGTGGTGAGGGACATGGTCTGAAGACTTTGGAGCCAGCTCTCCTGCCTGGTATTTGTGGCAAATGGTGAGAGCAGAGGGAAATCTCTTCCTTTCCCATGTCACTATATGGCTGACAAATGCTGGAGCCATTTCTGCCATGTTATACACATCCTTAGTGCTAGCTCACCTGCACCCCTACCATCAGGGAGAGCTCTACTGTGTTGCCCAGGGCCTGAGAGCTGCAGCATGTTTGCCAGCTATTGGTGTTGACGGCAAAAGGGAAAGAATTTCACCTTCCCAGATGCCTTCACATAGCAGACAAGAGGCATGACTGGCTCTCCCACACTCTTGTTTTAGGGGCTCAGTCATCCACAAGCATATTTAGGGCTAGCTCTACTATGCTGTCCTGGTGAGATGCAGGGCCCACTTTTCTGAGTGCTGCAGTTGGAGAAGGACAGGGATAGCTCTCCTGCTCTCATGACCACAGAGCCAATTATCCTGCTTGACACAGGTGGAGAGGGCCTATGGGGAGGAGGGTACCTCTCCCTTGTCCACCCCACTGTATGTGAAACAAGTGGCAGGGCCAGGTTTCCCGGGCTTATAATCTGGGCAGGGGGCAGAGAACAGCGTATCATTCCCCTGCAATATGCAGGGCCACTCTACAGAGTACTACAGCTAGCTAAGAATTGGGTCAGGTCTGCTATCATGCCTCCAGGCCTAGCTCTCTTACAATGCCCAGGTGAGGGGCAGGGCCAGTTCTGCACAGCTCTCAGACATCAGCAGGTCCCTAAGTAATAAAAGGGTTAACTGAGAAACTTTGAAAAGGTCATAGAGCACTGGCCTCTCCCAGAAGGGCAAGTATTCTCCCCTCCCAGAAGGGAGAGGCTAAATTACATTCTTCAGACCACAGGGTGGTCCCTGCAGCTAGGAAAGGCCAAGTCCATTGGCCACCTACCTCATTCCCTAACAACCAATTAGTTTAAATGTAACACTGTTCTGCCAATCTCATTGTGCCTAATGGAGGCTGTCCTGAGAACTGTATAAAGGCCTGAGCAGCCTGGTGGGTGGTGGGGGGTAGGGGTGGGGGTAGGGTGGGGGGGTGTCATTCTCTTTCCATGTGCAGGGCGACCCTAGCATGTTGCAAATTAAAATTTTTTTCTTGCTTTTTGCATCAATTCCCATTTCCACATTGTGTTCATTTAGGGGGTATTTCTCTAGTAAGTTAAGGCTCTTCAGAGCCTTCCAGTAGAAGCCTAGACTAGGGATATCATCCTGGCCTTTGTTGGCAACAAACCCCTGGTACTTCAGGGCCAGAGATCTAGATGTAGTCCCATGTAGCAGCATCAGCCAGGACCCCACCACGTTCACAGGTAGTATCATCAACTATTCACATCAGGCTGTTCCTCACTATCCTTGAGTGTCCAGTTCTTCCTCTCTTCATTGTACCCACATCCTATCTCTTTATCTTTGATTTCTCCATCACTTAATTACTCCTCTTACAGGCCCTCGGGGCCTCCAAGTTTCTGTGGTGATCTCAGGAGTGGTCTCAGAAATACTATGCCTTGTTCATGCTTTATGGCATCAGGCCTGGGTCATCTCTGCATGATCTGCCCCCCGACCCCAGACCTGGACCCAACTGGTAGTTGTCTCAGGTTATCTGCCTGTCTAAACTAGAGCTTGTCTAGTTGTCTTCCAGTCTTATTTCTCACTGGTCCCACCCAAATGGGCCCATGTTAGGGCTCACTTCTGCCCAAGACCTTCAGTCCCATGTGTGGTTCAGTCTTTCTTGTTCCTGGTCCTGGGAGCTGTTCTAGCATATGAAGCATTGGACTGGTAGTCCATTCTAGACTTGGTTTTTATTTCCAGGAAATGATAGGCTATTAGTCATTCAGATATTCATAAATCAGGACACTAAGCTAGACATAACCTCTCCCTTTGCTGGCACCTACTGAATTGACATAGCTGAAATACTTGGAATACTTCCAGAACACTTAAATTTCTTTTTTTTCTTTTTTTAGTTTTCTATATTCTTTGTTTACATTCCAAATTATTTTCCCTCTCCCAGTTCCACGCTCCCCACAAGTCCCATATAACCCTCTTCCCTCTGCCCATTCCCCCATCATCCCCCTCCCATTTCTCTATCCTGGTAATCCCCTACAATGCTGGATCAAGAAGATAGAACCCTTTGGTGAGGAGTGAAATCCTTACAATTTGGAATAGTGCCTAACAGGCTTTATCATTTGTTTGTTTTCTTAATAAATAATCTTTACCTGGTAATTTCCAAGCTCAAAAGATTGATATTTTTTCTTCTTGAATTTAAAGTTATTTGATATGTACACCATCCTTAAGGAGAATAATTTAGTTTTTTTGCTGATTAACATTAAGAGGCAGTGACTTCTTTTTACTTTGTATTTCATATAAAAAATTAAAGTAAAAAGAAGTTTGTATTTCGTACAGTTCTTAATATAGAGTATTTTTCTTAGCTTGTATTCGCTCTGAAGTATAGCCTGAGGCAAAAACTTATTTGTAATACAGATAGGAAATGGAATTTTGTGGAACTGAACTTTCAAGTCACAGAAACATGTGAAATAAACTTACATCTGTATTTCTGAGTGAAAGAATACAGCTGGAGAATCTATGAGTTTAGCCATATGCTTTCTAAAAAAAGTAAAATTGGAGAAATAGTAAAAAGGTCAGTGGCTATTTGGGTTCAAGAGAAAATGAAGGGTATATTAACAGAACCCCAAGGAGATGTAAGGTAATGAAACTATTTTGTTGGTATTCTATGATATTTTAATCATTTGATTAATGTCATTTTATATTTATTTAATCCCATACAGTGAGAGAGGGGATGGTATGTAAGAACAAGAATTACACAGTATTTGTCCTTTCTGTTCAAATTTGCTTTGAATATTAAACTATTCTAAAAATAATAAAACAGTAAAAGTAGTAAAAATATAATAAAGATGGTTAAATTCAGGCAATAGGAAACATATTCTATGTCTTTTTTAAGTGCTGTTTTCTTATGAACCAGGAATGTAGACTGGAGAGATGGCTCAGTGGTTAAGAGTACTGATTGCTCTTCCAGAGGTCTTAAATTCAATTCCTAGCAAACATATGGTGTTTCACAAACATCTATAATGAGATCTGATGCCCTTCTATAGTGTGGCTGAAGAGAGCTACAGTGTACTCATTATTGGGGACTCATAGTGAATAGGAGGAAGGATTTCAGGACCCGAAGGGGCTAGGAACTCCACAGGATGACCAGCAGAGTCAACTAACATTAGACCCTTGGGACTCTCAAGTCTGAACCACCAACAAAAGAATATTCACAGGCTGGACCTAGGCCTCTCCATACATATGTAGCAGATGTGCAATTTGGTTTTCTTGTGGTTCCTGAACAACTGGAGCAGCGGCTATCCCAAAACCTTTCCTGTCTGTGGGATATGTTCTAGCTGAGCTGCCTTGTCTGGCCTCACTGGGAGAGGAAATGCTTAGCCTCCCAAAGACTTTAAGTGACAGAGTTGGAGGATTCTTGGGCTCTTACCCACTCAGAGAAGAAGGGGATGGGGGATCATGGGAGGGGGTGAACAGGAAAGAGGACATTGAACAGAATATACACTGAATACGTAAAAAAAAATAATTAACAGGAAAACAATAAGAAATTAAGGCTTAATCTACAAAGAAACTGAACAGTTTAAATTTTATTCTCATTGAAAATATTTTATGAGTTATCAAACTATAAGAGAATGAAGTCATGGTCACTAATGAGTCTCTAAATGATATAGGATAAGATTTTTGAGTAACAATAACAAAGTTACTTCTGTTAATGTTTTTCTTCAGCAATTGGATTTTTTTTAAAGTTATTTAATTTAGGTTTATGTGTCCCCACTTGTGTGTGTGTATATATATGTATATGATTACCTCATGCATTACTCTTAGCCCTGGAGACAAGAGGAGAATGTTGCATCTCCTAAAACTAAAGTTACAATCAGTTGTAGCTAGGAATGGAAACCAGATCCTCTGCAAGAGAAACAAATTCTCTTAATTTCTATGCCATCTTTCAACTCCCCTAATGGTGCTTTAAAATATTTCTGATAATTGGTATTATTTTAAATATTATTATTCTATTCACTGAATTACAAATTGTACTAAGGGAAACAACATAAACATTGTCTGACTGGACAATAGAAACAAAGTACCACTTCCTTCTACCCAATTCACCTTAGAAAATCATTTGCATAACAAGGCTTCCAGTTATCTCTAAACATTTCCATATTTCACTCAAGTTTCAAGGATATTAAGCAAATAATCATTCTTAACTAAGTGGAGTTCAAATTGTTCTCTAATTTCCTAACAGAATTTTATGGGCTGCTATGGTTCGAAAACTGATGATTACTACATTCTATGCATAATAGTGGAGAACTAATAAAATTTATCCCCATGTGAAAACCATGAGCATATTTTATTCATTCTGAAAATTACTTTGTTTTTCTAAGAATTTATATTAAAATGATATATGAGAATCCTCACATGGCGAGGCACATTTAGAATTCCAGTACAATGTGGTCAGAGACAAGAGAACTGTTAGTTTATTTCTGTCATGGGCTACATAGCAAGTTCAAAATTACCCTGTTTTGTGAGCAAACCATATCTATAAAATCATCATCATCATCATAATCATCATCCTCATTATCATCATCATCATCAACAACAACAACAACAGCAATAGCAACAAAATGCAGACAGATGAAATGCCTTTGTAAAGTTATTTAGATAGCATTCAAATGAATTTTTTTCTTGTTTGATTGGATATTTTGTTTATTTACATTTCAAATATTTTCCCCTTTCCAGGACTTCCCTTCAGAAACACTCTATCCCATCCCCCCTCTCCCTGCCTCTATGAGGGTAGTACCCCACCCACCCACCCACCCACCCACTCACTCACTCACTCACTCCAGTCCTCCCACACTGGCATTGCTCTCCATTGGGCATCAAATACCTTCAGGCCCAAGGGCCTCTCCTCCCACTGATGTCCAACAAGTCCATCTTCTGCCGCATATGTGGCCAAAGCCATGGGTTCCTCCATATATATTATTTGGTGGGTGGTTCTGTCCCAGGAGCTCTGGGGACTCTGGCCTGTTGACACTGTTCATCTCTCCATGGGGATGCAAACCCCCTCAACTCCTTCAGTCTCTTCTCCAACTCCTCCATTGGCAACCCCCAAACTTAGTCCAATAGTTGGCTGTGAGCTTCTGCCTCTGTTTTTGTGAGGCTCTGCCAGAGCCTCTCAGGAGACAGCCATACAGGCTTCCATCAGCAAGTGTTTCTCAGCATCCATAATAGCGTCCAGGTTTGGTGACTGTATATGGGATGGATCCCCAGGTAGGACAGTCTCTGGATGGCTGGTCCTTCAGTCTCTACACTTTGTCTTCATATTTTCTCCTGTGAATATTTTGTTCACCCTCTAAGAAGCACTGAAGCATCCACATTTTGGTTTTCCTTCTTAGGCTTCACATGGTCTATGAATTGAATATTGGGTATTCTGAACTTTTGGGCTAATATCTACTTATCAGTGAGTACAAACTATGTTTATTCTTTTGTGACTGTGTTGCCTCACTAAGGATTATATTTTTAAGTTCCATCCATTTGCCTAACAAGTTCATGAAGTCATTGTTTTTTAATAGCTGAGTAGTACTCCATTGTGTATATATACCATATTTTCTGTATACATTCCTCTGTTGAGGGACATCTGGGTTCTTTCCAGCTTCTGGTCATTATAAATATGGTTGTGATGAACACAGTGGAGCATGTGTCCTTGTTTTATGCTGGAGAATCTTTTGGGTATATGTCCAGGAGTGGTGTAGCTGGATCTTCCGGTAATAGCATGTCTAATTTTCTGAGAAACTGACAGACTGATTTCCAGAGTGGTTGTACCAGCTTGCAATACCACCAACAATGGAGGAGCTTTCCTCTTTCTCCACATCCTCAGCAGCATCTACTGTTGCCTGAGTTTTTCATCTTAGCCATTCTGACTGGTGTGAGGTAGATTCTTTGGCTTGTTTTGATTTGCATTTCCATGATGACTAAGGATGTTGAACATTAGTCAGAAGAAGCTCATATTCCTTTTAACGTGGCCCACAGTTGGAATTTTGTTTGTCTTTTCCTGCTTGGAAATATAGTAAATTCCTAAGTAGAGGCTCTAACAGAATATTAGCTTATTTCATTTGTTTTAGATTGTTTTGATTTCCATAATGGGTGTGATATTGAGTTTTGTGGTTATATTATTCCTCTTGGAGAGAGGTCAAAATAAATGATTTTCTGGTTACTGGCTCAAGGATATGCTGATTTGGGGAAAAAGTTTTGGTTTTTTTTTTGTTTTGTTTTGTTTTGTTTTTAGAAAGGGTGATTAGACTTTGGACATCTTCCAGAGCTATTTGGATCAAAAATGATAGGGGGATACCTCCAGAGGATTAATTCCAGCTTATCAAACAGAAAATCTATCTTTATGATACTAAAATTTTGTTTTGAGATTTATATATTACAGAAAATAGAACCAGGTTGATTCTCCTCATCAAACATGCTGAAATAATCTGCTTGAACTCCTGAGGTCCTGGACTTCAGCTAAATCCAGTAAAGACACAAAAATCAGAGACTTATTGGTCCTGTTCTCCTACCCTACCCCACCCTCCTTCACAATATCTCAATGTCCAAATTCAGCTTTAAAAAGTTATAAAGAGTTATCGACCCAGTTCCCTGGGATTTGGGACTGGAGAGGGTTATTATTAAGTTGTCTTCCTAGGGAATATAGAAATGGCCATATTTGGAACAGGGAGGAAATAGAATTGGCTATACAGACATAATTTAATTTGGTAAAAATCCTTTTAATTGTTACTAAATTCAAGTCATACATTCTTATTTGGTACAGAATTCATTTTGATTCAAAATCAATGTTTTCATTGGTATAAATTTCTTCTATTGATACTAAATAAAGGGCTTAGACCCAGTCCTTCTTTGCTGTTGTTATAACAGTTCTGAGATGTTTAAGCCAAATGTTTAGGACAAATAGAAAAATAGGCTCTGAGTTTATTATAGGGTGCTTTCCAGATTTTAATCAGAAACAGCTGAAAGTAGTTAATGGACAACAGTCCACATTATTTTACATAGATAGTTGGTTTTCAGAAACGTCAGAAATCCACAGAATGAGACATTTAATGACAGTTATATATTTGTTGGTGAGATTAGTCTGCTCCTGACAGCTTCCCTTTCTTGGATTCAAAGAAAAAACTGAGCATCAATAGAGCTACTTTTGTTGTGGTGAAACAGCCATGAGGCAAAAATTGCCTCTCTTCATCCACAGACAAACTCTGTTCAGAAAAAGAACACTTTTATAGGTTAGGACAGCTTGATTTCTGCTGAGACAGAATTAATAGTCCCTAATAATTCCTGTTTCTCTTAGGTTGGTCAGATGACCCTGGGCCAGGAGGCTGAAGACCGATGCTCCAATGTTTTGGGAGAAGGACTGTTCAAGTTTTCAGTGGTCTCTATCATTTGGCTAAGTGTTGGAAGATATGTTGGGATTCCTACATCTTTTCTGTTATTATTAGTCACTCTTGGATTTCTGATGGGCTTGAAGACTGTTAGTCTCATAGCCAGCCCAAGCTATTTAACATTGAGAAAGCTGATATAGATTTAAATAGATGGTTTTCCGAAAACCATCTATAGCCAAAACCATTTTATAGCCAATACATAAGTCAGCTGTTATTATAAACTTTTAAGACAGAATAGAGGGTTTAAGAGAGAGGTTCTGTTTGATTGACAGAGATAATGGACTGGGTGTTAGGTTTATCTTACACTCAATTTATATTTAGAAAGTTTTTTTTTAATTAAACAGAAAGGGTAGAATGTTGCAAGATTTCCTATCCATTCACTTTGAGGCAGTGAGAGGCCAGTGATTGGAGGGGTGAGAGGAAGAGGACCTAGAGGGGAGAGAGAGGCTGGGAGGAGCACATGAGCAGGGCAGAGAGAGAGATGCACATATCCAGATGGCTTCACATGCATTTCTGGTGTTTTTGAGAGGTTAGAAATATTGGGATAAGACTTTTATCATTGTAAATTGGCATCTTGCAATTGGGAGTTTCAAATACATAAATATAATTGGTTAGCTATTTAATACTAAGAGTCATACTTCACTTAGTACGGGACAGGAGTGTGGGACTCCCATGATTTACAGAGTATATTGCAGAGAGCAAGCACACCTGGCATGATGTGAGAGCTAGCTGGAAGAGTTTGGCTCAGGAGTAGTGACAGTGAGAGCTGCCCTGATCAGAACATACCGGGAATTGGGGCAGAGGCATGGTGGTGTGATACTATTTTTAATATTAACTGCTACAGAAAATGATCTAAATGAGACTGCCAAATAATGGAAATTTCATCTGTCATCTTTCATAACCAAACCAAGTTTCCAGTGCTGGGATTAGGTTACATCTAATTGAGTTCTTGGCCAAAGGAATCCCACAGGAATCATCAAATAAGTCACCCTGTTGGCAAGACTTTAGGTTGTTCTCCACAATCTGACAACAAAGCTCCATTGCTGAAGACAATACCTATGCAACACATTGAACATGGAAAAGTTGAGCTGGTACCCAAATACATCCTTCACCTCTGCTTTCTAATGTCTTTTGTACTCTACAAACTACCAAAGAGAAACTTAATCTTCAAGCCAGCCACATTTGATCAATGATGGCATCTTGCCTCCAAGTATGCTAGGGTAATGGTGGCACAATGTTGGTGAGAGTAATGAACCAATAACCAATTTAACTTAAGGCACACTCCATGAGATGGAACCTATTCCTGACACAGCATGGATAAGCAAGAATCTGAGACTAGATAGGCCAGAGATCTAGAATAAAACTCATTGTCATAGGAGGAAATTTCCTAAACAGAACTCCAATAGCTCAGACTCTAAGATCAAGAATTGATAAATGGGACCTCATGAAACTGTAAAGCTTTTGTAAGGCAAAGGACATAGTCAATGGCACAAACTGGAAAAAAATCTTCACTAACTGTGCATGCAACAGAAGGCTAATATCCAAAATATATAAAGAACTCAAGAAGCTAACCTCCAAAACAAACAAACAAACAAACAAACAATCCAATCAAAAAGTTGGGTATAGAACTAAACCGAGAATTCACAACAGAGGAATCTTGATTGGCTGAGGTGTCACACCATGCCACATGTTCCAATATGTTCATAGTGGCTTTATTTATGATAGCCAGAAACTGGAAATAAGCCAAATGTCCCACAATGGAAGAATGGATGCAGAAAACATGTTTCATTTATACAATGGAATACTACTCAACTATTAAGAATAAGAATATCATGACATTTTTCAGGCAAATGGAGGAAACCAGAAAATATCCTGAATAAGGTAACTCAGACATAAAAGTACATGCCTGGTATATATTCACTAATAAGTAGCCAAAATGTACAGAATACCCAGGGTACAATCCACAGAAATCAAGGTTAACAACCTGAAGGGCCCACGTGAGGATGCCTCAATCTGACTTGAGAGGCGGAAGAAAACAATCAAGAGGGACAGAGGGAGGGAGAGATCTGGGTGGACAAGGAGGGGAAATGGGAAACATGAATAGGTATTGGGGCCATGAGACAAGACTGATAGCCCTGAGGCCTAGCAGAAAGAATGGAAACAGGCAACCTCAGGAGGTAGGATGTGGGGAGACCCTCTAGAATGTACTAGAGACCTGGGAGGTGAGAGACTCTCAGGACTAAAAGGGTGGGACCTTGAATGAAGTGCTCTACAGTGGGGAGGAGGAACTTGTAGTATCCACCTCTTGTGGAGGGACAGGATAACTAATGGATGGATGGGGTTGTCATCCCACAGTATAAAGCTCTGACCCAGAATTGTTCCTGTCTGAAGGAACTGTCTGGTCAAAAATGGAGAAGAACATGAGAGAAAGGAGGTACAGTGACAGACCCAAATTGGGATCCAGCTCAAGGAATGTCTTAGGGCTTGACACTGTTACTGATGCTGTGATGTGCTTGCAGACAGGAGCCTAGCCTGGCTAACCTCCAAAAGGCCCAATTAGCACCTGAAAGAGTCAGATGCAGATATTTGCACCCAACTAGTGGACAGAAGCTGCTGGCCCCTATGGTTGAATTAGCAAAAAGCTGGAAGAAGCTGAGGAGAATGGTGACCCTATAGGAAGACCAACAGTCTCAACTAACCTGTACCCCTGAGTTCTCACAATACTGAACCACCAACGAGGCAGCATACAGCAGCTGATATGAGGCCCCTACCACATATACAGCAGAGGACTACCTGGTCTGGACTCAGTGATAGAAGATGCAACTAACTCTCATAAGACTTGAGACCCCAGGGAGTGGGGAGATCTGGTGAAGTGGGGGTGGTGGGTGGGGACATTGTCTTAAAAACTAGGGCCTTGTGAGGAGGTATGATATGGGCAGTGGTTGGGGGGTTGCAGACCAGGAGGGAGATGAATACTGCACTGTAAAAAGGGATTAAAGGGAAAAAAAACATAACACTGGTCTAGAAAGCCAAAATAAAATGACTCCTAATGACATTCTGCTATACTCATTGACTTCTTCATCAATCATCAGAGAAGTTTCCTCCTGAAGAAGATGGGAACATATACAGAAACCCGCAGACAGACATTGTACAAAGAGTACATGACCTTGGAATCCACAACCCTAAAGTGGATATCTTCTCAGAGGTCAGGGAACCCCTTGGAATAGGAGACAGAAATAATTTAGAGCCAGAGGGAATGTAGAACAAAACAACAAGGACCTCCAAATCAACATTTGCACATCTCATCGAAATTCACAAGAAACTGAAGCAGCATGCATAAGGTGTATATGAGTTTGTGCCAGGTCCTTTCCATATATTTTTGGATTCCAGTTTAATGGTTTTATGGGATTCTTGAGAGTGGTTCTGTGATTCTTGTGCCTCCTCTTGGGCTCTTTTCCTCCTGTTGGTTGGTTTGCTCCACCTTTCTTGATGTGATAGTTTTTGTTTTATTTTATATTTTCTTATATTTTATTACTATATTAGAATCCTGTTCTTTTCCAAAAAAGATGCGTGCGCGCGCGTGCGCACACACACACACACACACACACACACACACAGGCACACACACACACAGGCACACACTTTAAACCACCTAAAATTATTATTCCAAAAGGAAAAATTAATTGTAAATAACTAAAGGACAATTAAAGCTTGGTTCTGCTGGGTAATGCAAATCTTTTATATTTTTGTTTTAGTGAACTGCCTCATTAATGATTTATAGATGTGCATATAGCTGTGGGAAAAAGCATTATCTAATGCACTCAGAGAATAATTACATATGAAAGAACTATGTGGCTCAAGGGAAAAATCTCTGGAATTACTGCCTTAACTTCAACCATATTGCATTGTAAAACATTTAGAAATACTCATCATATTTTGACCTCATAATACTGCCAACTTTTAGAAGAAAACTTTGGATTCCCAGTTATAATCTTGCATATGTATCCAGAATGCAACATTTGAAAACACCATGGCGCATCAAATAAGAAGCAGGTTTTTAATTTTAGAACCCAAATCATAAAATCATTCTTCTTCATGTATGTTTTTCATGTGTGTAGACAAAGATTTTCACAGTAAGATAACTTATAAGCAAAATTTACATTTATTATTACTATTGACATAATATTAGAATGTGAACAATTTTAAGATAAAATATATGCTTAGCAACAGATTTCACAAGTTACATATTTTACTAGTTCCATAAATTATTATTACAACATCATAATTTATTTTCCTCCAGAAATAATTTTCAACTCTGATTTGATGTCATTTTTTCTAATTCATTTTCCATTTTTGTTTATACTTTTCCACTTTAAGATGACTGATTCTCCTTCTCTCATAAGCCATTAATTGCCCATAGTTCTTTATCTAATGGCAAAGTTTTGTGAGATTTTCCTTGTCAATATTGTCACGTAAACTGGATATTATTGTTTTCTCAGTCTTATGTAACTTATCCTGTTGTTGAAATTTCATGAGTTTAACTTCCTTGTGGTTATTTGAATCAAAGTGTCCCACATGGGCTCAGATGTTTGAATACTTGATCCTCAGTTGATAAAACTGTTGAAGAGCATTAACACTCCTTATAGTAAAATAAGTATGTTTCTTCTTACATAGGTATTGGAATTGGACATTGTTTGCTTTTGCAACCAATTGGTTGCATTGGTCCAATTCCAGTATAGTTAATCACTAAGCAATTTCTCTAGTCCCTCAAATGTTTTTTTCACATTAGTCATTATGATTGGAATTAAGATGAAATCTCAAAGTAGTTTTATTTTATATAACCCTAATTGATAAGGATGTTGGACAATTTTAAGATGGTTCTTAACTATTTCTATTTCTTTAAGAATTCTGTTCTGATCTATAGACTAGTTATTAATTGCATCATTTATTTTCTTGATTCATTGATTTTTTTTTAGTTCTTTGTATATTCTGGTTATTAGTCCTCCATAAGATATACATCTAGTAAAATTTCTGTCATACTCTGTGAGCTTCCTTTTCACTTGGATGATTTTGACATTATTAAGAGGAGGGTCCTTTGAAAAATAATGAAATCATGAGATTGGGGCTTATAGAAATGAGGCCTTGGATTTATAGGCTGGAGTGACCCACTTTCTTTTACTGTTTTTTGCTGTATGAGGATGTAGTAAAATGATTCCTTCTTGAGAGCAGAAACATGTCATCCACAGAACTCAAAAGATGAAATACAAATGACTGAAAAAATTTTAAACATACTCAATGAACTTAACCATCATGGAAATGCAAATTAATTTCTTTTTACTGTTCACCTTAATCAGAATGTTTAAGGGAAAAAAAAACCAAATGCCTATGAACATTGATGTAAATGTGAGCAAAGGGGCAAACTTACTCAATGCTACAATACAAATTTGGAAAGTCACTATGGAAATCAGTGTGGAAATTCCTCAAATCTTATCACATATGATGACCTTCACAAGAACTGAACAATGACAATAGACATGTCAAGTTGGATGGAAACTAAGGAATGCTCAGAGTGGGAGAAATTATCTTCTCCAAGGAAGAATTTGCAAATTGATTTTCCAATACTAAATGCTCATCCCTGAAAACATACATACAAGTAACATTATATAGACTGAGAAGGTTATATTTAGGTAATATTTATATTATTTATAATTTTATAATAATTTAGGTTATATATATATATATATATATATATATATATATATATATATAAAACATGTATACATACAGCAACAGTTATTGAAATAAGAGGTCATGACTGTCAAAGAAAACAAAGAGAGATAATATATGAGAGAATTTGGAAGGAGGAAAGGGAAGGAGAAAATGACATAATTACCATTCAAAAAAATGAAAGAACAACAAAAGAACTAAAAGTGTCTTTGTTATAGAACCTAGCTATAACATTCTTATGTATATACCCGAAGTGAGATCCCATAGTTTCCCCAAACCTTTGCTCTCGGTTACCCTCCAGAACTTGATGATCAGATCCTATTTTTGAGTCACAGAACATGGAAAAATATTAACCTTTTAGATGTCTGGAAGGTTCATTGTTACAGGGTAGATTTTATAATGCTGGATATGCAAGATACCATAAGAGAAAAGTAATCATTAATTATACAAAGCTTCAGCAATGACTGCTCTGCCAAAACTAGCCTACTTGAGTAAAATTGACCTGAACATAATGTGGGTAACTGACCACTTTCTAATTGTATTTAAGTCCTGTCCCAAAGACAAAATCAATACCTGCATAATTATTGGACTGTAATAATGACTAGGCAGGTCATAGACCCTAGAGGAGAATCTATCATTACACCGTTAAGTGGTCATAGTATTAAACTAACTTCTAATGACTTCTCACAATATCTAAAGATGAATGAATCCCTCAGTCCCCATATTAGAAGCTTCTATGTGCAGTAGGTGGTGATTAACACATTGACCCAGAGTGGCAATAGATGAGTGTAAGAGCCAGGCAGTAGATGAGTACAATTAAGCATTATCTCCTCACTACATCAAAGCAGCTGTACACATAAATTCACTCAATGTTGCAAGAGAATTCTTACAAACCCTGTGCAAGCACAAGTCAGTTCAAATATACAATGGAAAAAAAAATCTACAAACAGTCCCATCTCTGACTTTGGACCTAGTGTCAAAGAGAAAAAGAGACTGTTTTCTTTAAGATCATAGCTTGTGGGAAGTCAAGTGTGTTCCAATCAAAGACCACACATTCAAAAGTATTTGAACAATAGCAATGGTATTGAAGTATTTAAACAGTGGTGAAAAAAATAGATTTGATACAATGGGACAAGAAGTAGATGTGGGAAGAGATGATTTAAAGGCAAATCTCAAAATAAATTATATGAAATTCTCAAATATATATACATATATATATATATGTGTATATATATATCATATTACCTACAATATTACAATGTAATAGAACATATATTTCCCAGCATTATTTACTAAATGTCTTGTCAATTATTCATTATTCTTTGTCACTTCATTGTCAGCGAGTTAGCTGTATTTATCTCTATATATTACAATATACAGAGATATATTATAATATATAATGTATTATGTCTCTATATATTATATCTATATTATCTCTGTATATCTCAAATATAAAAATTCTCCTAACTTTTGTATTTGCCTCTTTTTACATCATTGTCATGGTGTTTTCCTCTCTGTAGCAGTGTAACATATATTTTAAAGTAAAATTACAAAATTTAATTATTGCTCCATTTGCTCAGGAATGCTTTGGTTATTAAGATTTTCTTTTGATTTTCTTCATGTATTTAATTAGTGTTATTTAATTTTTAGAAAAATTGTGCACATTTGTACCATGCTGACTGAGCACTCTCCTACCCTACTTCTCTACTTCCCTTGTTCATACTCCATTCTTCCTGCAAATCTCACTCTCATGTTCATTTCTATGCATTTTGCTTGGGGATCTACTAAGATTAAATAGGGATTCTATGTTTCTAGTTTGCAGGTATCTATACATTGGAGCTTCGTAGGCCCAATATTGGCCACACAACTAAGAATGGATTTGTCATCCTTAGACTATCAATAGACATTAATTTAGAGACAAAGGCTAGGACTCTGTAAACTATTCTTTCTTCCTCAAATACAGTTATTGCTGAATATATATATGTATATATATATATATACATATATATATATGTGTATATATATATATATATATATATATATAGCCAAAATATTATTTTCTTTCAATTTATAAATAGAAGACAACTCTTAGTTTTGTGTACTTAATTTATTTCACTGTGGTTGAACAATTTTTAACAGTGTAAATTTTATCATCGTGAAGTTTATTATGTTTCTTCTTGGTAGCTATTATAAATGACTTGTTCTTTATTAGCTCTTCATTGATATAGAGAAATATCATGTTTTTTCCATGTTAGTAATTAGGTTTCTGTTTTAAATTACTTTCTGTGGAGTCTAGGATTATACATTCATATGCTCATGTAACTTAGAGATATAAACAATTTTATTCCCTTTATTTCTCTCTAGCTCCTAATTGCTCTGGTGTAGAATTCCAATATGATGTAGAATGTTGATAACAGGCTTTTTCAGAGCTTAACATATTTTAACTTTTCCCCTTTCATCTTCATGTTAGCTGTTGTTCTGTTATACATATATGTGGCTTTGAGAGGTCCATTTCTACAATGTCTAATTAATTGGGATCCAGCTCCAGGAATGGCTCTAAGGCCTGTGCTATGGTAAGCTTATAGGCATAGCTTCCCTCAGAGAAGTCTAAAAAGCAGCTGAAAGAGTCAGATGCAGATATGTACACCCAACCAATGGACAGAAGCTGGCGACCCATATGGTCGAATTGGGGTATGTCTGGAAGAAACTGAGGAGGAGGGTGAACCCACAGAAAGACCCGTAGTCTCAACTAACCTGGACCCCATCTCTCAGACACTCAGCCACCAACCAGGCAGCATACACCAGCTGATATGTGACCCCCCCAAAATATATATGGCCTGGTCTGGCCTCAGTGAGAGCAGATGCACCTAACCTTAGAGAGATTTGAGCCCCCAGGGAATGGTGAAGTCTGGTGTAGTGGGTGGGTATCCTCTTGGAGACAGTGGGAAGAGGAATAGGGCTATGATGGCTGACCAGGAGGGAGGGAATAAAGACTGGAATGTAAAAAAAAAAGTTTAATAATAATAATTTAATTTAATTATTTATTTATTTACATTCAGGTCTCCCCCTCCTCAGAGTTCCACCTGCCATCCCTCCTCCCCTTCACCTGTGAAAGAGCATCCCCCAATATACTCCTACTCCAGAGCATCAAGTCTCTTCAGGATTAGGCACATCCTCTCCCATGGAAGCCAGACAAGACAGCCCTCTGTAACATATGTGTGTGTTTGGGGGGGGGGCTGTCTGCTGTTTGGTTGGTGGCTCAGTCTCTGAAAGCTCTCAGGATTCAGAGTTAGTTGCCACTGTTAGTCTTCCTATGGGGTTGCCATCTCCTTCAGTTCATTCAGTCTCTTTCAACTCTTCACAGGGATCCCAAAACTCTGTCCAATGATTGACTGTGGGTATCTATATCTGTTTCAGTCCGCTGCTGGGTAGGACCTCTCAGAGGACATATATGTGAGGCTCCTGACTGCAAAAACAACATTGCATCAGTAATTGTGCCAGGGATTGGTGCCTGCCCATGGGATGGGTCTCAAAATGGGACTGTTCTGGGGCAATTCCTTGGCTCTGTGTCCCTGCATTTCTTTTAAACAGGATAAATTTTGGGTCAAAAAAATTTTAGATGGGTTGGTGTCCCTATCCCTCCACTGGAGGTCCTGCCTGATTACTGTCCCTACAGAATACTAAGTCAACACCAATTACAACTCTATTTTTACATGAAAAATATATATTCAGATCAGAGGACTCATGAGCCATGCATACCAGAATTCCTAAATTTGATGTGATGGATGTTTTCAAATGGTAATAAAATCTCTAAGAAACATTGTTTTTATTTCAGCTCCACCATCACTTGTTAGCACAAATGTTTGAAGATTCATTTCAGTTAATTTTCTTATAGTTTTAAAAGAGATAACACAGTATTTTACCAGTAGAAAGGCATAAATGACTAATCTGCATCCAAAAAAGCATGGGCCACATATAGATAAACCAAAGGATACTCTGCAGGAAATACATCATTTCCACTTAACTTTCTTTTTTTTTTCAGTTAATTTATCTTGTTTATTTTTTATGAAAATATTTGACTTTTTCATTTTATCATTTTTCTATATTCTTTGTCTACATTCCAAATGCTTTCCTCTTTCCCAGTTCCCCCCTCACCATATGTCCCATAAGTCCTCTTCCCTCCTCCCATTCACCAATCACCCCCTCCCATTTCTCTGTTCTGGTACTCCCCTACAATACTGGATCAAGTCTTTTCAGGACCAGGGCCCTCTCCTTCCTTCTTCTTGGGAATCATATGATTTGCTAATTGTGACTAGAGTATTCAGAGGTTCTGAGCCTCTTATCAGCGATTGCTTTTCATGTGTATTCTTTTGTGATTGGGTTACCTCACTTAGGATGATATTTTCCAGTTCCAACCATTTATCTTTTTTTTTATTTTCTATATTCTTTGTTTACATTCCAAAGGCTTTCCCCTTTCCCAGGTACCCCCCACCATATGTCCCATAATTCCTCTCCCCCCCCATGCTATTCCCCACTCTTTCCCCCCCCCCACGATTTCTCTGTTCTGGGTCTACAATACTGGATCCAATCTTTACAGGCCCAGGGTCCTCTCCTTTTTTTCTTCTTGAGAGTCATTTGACTTGCTAATTGTGCCTTGAGTATTTAGGGCTTCTGGGCTCATTAATATCCACTTATCAGTGATTGCATTTCGTGTGTATTCTTTTGTGATTGGGATAGCTCACTTAGGATGATAGTTTCCAGATCTAACCATTTACCTACAAATTGCATGAATTCATTATTTTTAATTGCTGAGTAGTACTCCATTGTATAAATATACCACATTTTCTGTATCCATTCCTCCTTTGAGGGATATCTGGGCTCCTTCCAATTTCTGGCTATTATAAACAAGGCTGCTATAAACATAGTGGAGCATGTGTCTTTGTTGTATGCAGGGGAATCCTCTGGGTATATGCCCAGGAGTGGTATGCCAGGGTCCTCTGGGAGTGGCATGCCCAATTTTCTGAGGAACCGCCACACTGATTTCCAGAGTGGTTTTACCATTTTGCAATCCCACCAACAGTGGAGGAGTGTTCCTCTTTCTCCACATCCTCGCCAGCACTTGTTGTCATTCGAGTTTTTAATCTTAGCCATTCGGACTGGAGTGAGGTGGAATCTCAGGGTTGTTTTGATTTGCATTTCCCTGATGACTAATGATGTTGAACATCTCTTAAGGTGTTTCTCGGCCATCCGAATTTCTTCTGGTGAAAATTCTTTGTTTAGCTCTGTACCCCATTTTTTGATAGGGTTATTTGGTTCTTTGGGGTCTAACTTCTTGAGTTCTTTGTATATATTGGATATTAGCCCTCTGTCGGATGTGGGGTTGGTGAAGATCATTTCCCACGTTGTTGGTTGCCGTTTTGTCTTTCTGACAGTGTCCTTTGCCTTACAGAAACTTTGTAATTTTATGAGGTCCCATTTGTCAATTCTTGATCTTAGAGCATAAGCTATTGGTGTTCTGTTCAGGAACTTTACCCCTGTGCCCATGTCCTCCAGGGTCTTCCCAAGTTTCTTTTCTAATAGTTTCAGTGTGTCTGGTTTTATGTGGAGGTCCTTGATCCACTTGGAGTTGATCTTAGTACAAGGAGATAAGAGTGGGTCAATTCGCATTCTTCTGCATGTTGACCTCCAGTTGAACCAGCACCATTTGTTGAAAAGGCTATCTTTTTTCCACCGGATGGTTGTGGCTCCTTTATCAAAGATCAAGTGACCATAAGTCTGTGGGTTAATTTCTGGGTCTTCAATCCTATTCCATTGATCTACCTGCCTATTGCTGTACCAATACCATGCAGTTTTTAACACAATTGCTCTGTAGTACTGCTTGAGGTCAGGGATATTGATTCCCCCAGAAGTCCTTTTATTGTTGAGAATAGTTTTAGCTATCCTGGGTTTTTTGTTGCTCCAGATGAATTTGAGAATTGCTCTTTCTAGATCTATGAAGAATTGATTTGGGATTTTGATGGGGATTGCATTGAATCTGTAGATTGCTTTTGGCAAGATGGCCATTTTTACTATATTGATCCTGCCAATCCAGGAGCAAGAAATATTTTTCCATCTCCTGAGGTCTTCTTCGATTTCTTTCTTCAGGGACTTGAAGTTCCTGTCATACAGATCTTTCACTTGTTTGGTTAGAGTTATGCCAAGGTACTTTATGTTGTTTGTGGCTATTGTGAAGGGTGTTATTTCCCTAACTTCTTTCTCAGCCTGCTTGTCCTTTGAGTACAAGAAGGCTACTGATTTGCTTGAGTTAATTTTATAACCAGCCACGTTGCTGAAGTTGTTTATCAGCTGTAGAAGTTCTCTGGTGGAGTTTTTTGGATCGCTTAAGTAGACTATCATATCATCTGCAAATAATGATACTTTGACTTCTTCCTTTCCAATTTGTATCCCTTTGACTTCCTTATTGTCTGATTGCTCTCGCTAGAACTTCAAGTACTATATTGAAAAGATATGGAGAGAGAGGACAGCCTTGTCTAGTCCCTGATTTTAGTGGAATTGCTTCAAGTTTCTCTCCATTTATTTTGATGTTGGCTACTGGTTTGCTGTAGATTGCTTTTACTATGTTTAGGTATGGGCCTTGAATTCCTGCTCTTTCCAAGACTTTTAGCATGAAAGGATGCTGAATTTTGTCGAATGCTTCATTTCATATTCTACATTTTTTTTTTTTTTAGCAAACGATGCAAAATCTTTAATTCAACAGAAATGGATCAAGGCAGGGAGCTTTACCAATATGTCATTTAATTTACTCTCAATATATAAACCTTGATTATAAGAAATTTCAGTTTTTTAAGAACACTAAAAATTTGATTCTTGTATTTTGACCTTTAGGTCTCAATATTTTAAGCTCTATAAAATATAGGACAACATGGTATTTATGTAAGTCATTGAAAGAATGTATGTATATGAAAATGAATAAAAAATGGTTAAATAGATAATCTACCAAGTCTGACTTAAACCTCCATATTAAATAAAAAATCTTACTTGACTTGGTAAATCATCATTCAAATACAGTTCTTGCTCTTAAATATTACAAATTTCATAAATAAAACATTAGTCAATTCTCTTATAATGATGCTTTATAATATTTCCAAAATTATTTTATTTATTGAAACACAAAATATTGTTATAGAACTTTTGCCACAAATGAGTAATTTGAAACTATTTTGGATTATATTCACCAATACATTGTTTTTATATCCATGAATATTATATTCTCAGGTCTTATAAAGAATCTTCTATTAAGCTTTTGTATGAAACACTCTTTTGAGGAAGTCTTTCAAATGCTTTCCTTTTGGATTACAACTCTACTGACAGTAGACTATAGATACTTTCACCTCTTTTTACTAATTAGAAATTAGTATTTTTAAGTATGTGATACTTAAAAATAATATATATCATTTTACTATAACGTAAATAAATACTACTTTATATATCTAATATTTCTTTACATATAATCTGATGTACATTATTTTTTTTTTAATTTTATTTTCTATATTCTATGTTTACATTCCAAAGGCTTTCCCCTTTCCCAGTTCCCACCCACCATAGTTCCCATAGTTCCTCTCCCCCCCATCTGTTCCCCAATAATTCCCCCTCCCCCCTCGGTTTCTTTACTAAACTGGAAGCAATCTTTACAGGCCCAGGGTCCTCTCCTTTCTTCTTCTTGGGAATCATTTGACTTGCTATTTGTGTCTTGAGTATTTAGGGCTTCTGGGCTCATTAATATCCACTTATCAGTGATTGCATTTCAGGTGCATTCTTTTGTGATTGGGTTAATTCACTCAGGATGATATTTTCCAGGTCTAACCATTTACCTACAAATTGCATGAATTCATTATTTTTAATTGCTGTGTAGTATTCCATTGTATAAATATACCACATTTTCTGTATCCATTCCTCCTTTGAGGGATATTTGGGCTGCTTCCAATTTCTGGCTATTATAAACAAGGCTGCTATAAACATAGTGGAGCATGTGTCCTTATTGCATGCAGGGGAATCCTCTGGGTATATGCCCAGGAGTGGTATGCCGGGGTCCTCTGGAAGTAACATGCCCAATTTTCTGAGGAACCGCCAAACTGATTTCCAGAGCGGTTTTACCATTTTGCAATCCCACCAACAGTGGAGGAGTGTTCCTCTTTCTCCACATCCTCGCCAGCACTTGTTGTCTCTTGAGTTTTTAATCTTAGCCATTCTGACTGGTGTGAGGTGGAATCTCAGGGTTGTTTTGATTTGCATTTCCCTGATGACTAATGATGTTGAACATCTTTTAAGGTGTTTCTCGGCCATCCGAATTTCTTCTGGTGAGAATTCTTTGTTTAGCTCTGTGCCCCATTTTTTGATAGGGTTATTTGGTTCTTTGCGGTCTAACTTCTTGAGTTCTTTGTATATATTGGATATTAGCCCTCTGTCGGATGTGGGGTTGGTGAAGATCTTTTCCCACTTTGTTGGTTGCCGTTTTGTCCTTCTGACAGTGTCCTTTGCTTTGCAGAAACTTTGTAATTTTATGAGGTCCCATTTGTCGATTCTTGATCTTAGAGCATAAGCTATTGGTGTTCTGTTCAGGAACTTTTCCCCTGTGCCCAAGTCCTCCAGGGTCTTCCCAAGTTTCTTTTCTAATAGTTTCAGTGTGTCTGGTTTTATGTGGAGGTCCTTGATCCACTTGGAGTTGATCTTAGTACAAGGAGATAAGAGTGGGTCAATTCGCATTCTTCTGCATGTTGACCTCCAGTTGAACCAGCACCATTTGTTGAAAAGGCTATCTTTTTTCCACCGGATGGTTGTGGCTCCTTTATCAAAGATCAAGTGACCATAAGTCTGTGGGTTAATTTCTGGGTCTTCAATCCTATTCCATTGATCTACCTGCCTGTTGCTGTACCAATACCATGCAGTTTTTAACACAATTGCTCTGTAGTACTGCTTGAGGTCAGGGATATTGATTCCCCCAGAAGTCCTTTTATTGTTGAGAATAGTTTTAGCTATCCTGGGTTTTTTGTTGCTCCAGATGAATTTGAGAATTGCTCTTTCTAGATCTATGAAGAATTGATTTGGGATTTTGATGGGGATTGCATTGAATCTGTAGATTGCTTTTGGCAAGATGGCCATTTTTACTATATTGATCCTGCCAATCCAGGAGCAAGAAATATTTTTCCATCTCCTGAGGTCTTCTTCGATTTCTTTCTTCAGGGACTTGAAGTTCCTGTCATACAGATCTTTCACTTGTTTGGTTAGAGTTACGCCAAGGTACTTTATGTTGTTTGTGGCTATTGTGAAGGGTGTTATTTCCCTAACTTCTTTCTCAGCCTGCTTGTCCTTTGAGTACAAGAAGGCTACTGATTTGCTTGAGTTAATTTTATAACCAGCCACGTTGCTGAAGTTGTTTATCAGCTGTAGAAGTTCTCTGGTGGAGTTTTTTGGATCGCTTAAGTAGACTATCATATCATCTGCAAATAATGATACTTTGACTTCTTCCTTTCCAATTTGTATCCCTTTGACTTCCTTATGTTGTCTGATTGCTCTCGCTAGAACTTCAAGTACTATATTGAAAAGATATGGAGAGAGAGGACAGCCTTGTCTAGTCCCTGATTTTAGTGGAATTGCTTCAAGTTTCTCTCCATTTATTTTGATGTTGGCTACTGGTTTGCTGTAGATTGCTTTTACTATGTTTAGGTATGGGCCTTGAATTCCTGCTCTTTCCAAGACTTTTAGCATGAAAGGATGCTGAATTTTGTCAAATGCTTTTTCAGCATCTAATGAGATGACCATGTGGTTTTTTTCTTTTAGTTTGTTTATGTAGTGGATTACATTGATGGATTTCCGTATATTGAACCATCCCTGCATTCCTGGAATGAAGCCTACTTGCTCATGGTGAATGATCGTTTTGATATGCTCTTGGATTCGGTTGGCAAGGATTTTATTTAGTATTTTTGCATCTATATTCATAAGAGAAATTGGCCTGTAGTTCTCTTTCTTTGTTGGATCTTTTTGTGGTTTAGGTATCAGCGTAATTGTGGTTTCGAAGAATGAGTTGGGCAGTGTCCCTTCTGTCTCTATTTTGTGGAATAGTTTGAAGAGTATTGGTGTTAAGTCTTCTTTGAAGGTCTGGTAGAATTCTGCACTAAAACCATCTGGTCCCGTACTTTTTTTGGTTGGGAGGCTTTCTATAACCCCTTCTATTTCTTTAAGGGTTATGGGACTGTTTAGCTGGTCTACTTGATGCTGATTTAATTTTGGTATTTGGTATCTGTCTAGGAAATTGTCCATTTCCTCCAGATTCTCCAGTTGTTTTGAGTATAGGCCTTTGTAGTAGGATCTGATGATCTTTTGAATTTCCTCTGTTTCTGTTGTTATATCCCCCTTTTCATTTTTAATTTTGTTAATTTGGATACTATCTCTGTGCCCTTTGGTTAGTCTAGCTAAGGGCTTATCTATCTTGTTGATTTTCTCGAAGAACCAGCTCTTGGTTTTGTTGATTCTTTGTATGGTTCTCTTTGTTTCTGCTTGATTGATTTCAGCCCTTAGTTTGATGATTTCCTCTCTTCTACTCCTCCTGGGTGAGTTAGCTTCTTTTTGTTCCAGCGCCTTCAGGTGTGCTGTTAAGTTGCTAGTGTATGCTCTTTCCAGTTTCTTTTTGGAGGCACTCAGGGCTATGAGTTTTCCTCTTAGCACTGCTTTCATTGTATCCCAGAGATTTGGGTAGGTCGTACCTTCATTTTCATTGAAGTCTAAAAAGTCTTTGATTTCTTTCTTTATTTCTTCCTTGACCAGGGTGTCATTGAGTAGAGTATTGTTCAGTTTCCATGTGTATGTGGGCTTTCTGTAGTTCTTCTTGCTATTGAAGACCACTTTTACTCCATAGTGATCCGATAGGAGACATGGGATTAGTTCGGTCTTCTTGTATTTGTTGAGGTCTGTCTTGTGACCAATTATATGATCAATTTTTGAGAAGGTACCGTGCGGTGCTGAGAAAAAGGTATACTCTTTTGTTTTAGGATGGAATGTTCTATATATATCTGTTAAATCCAATTGGTCCAAAGCTTCAATTAGTTTCACTGTGTCCCTGTTTAGTTTCTGCTTTCCTGATCGGTCCATTGAGGAGAGTGGAGTGTTGAAGTCACCTACAATCATTGTGTTAGGTGCGATGTGTGCTTTAAGCTTTAGTAAAGTTTCTTTTACGAATGAGGGTGCCCTTGCATTTGGTGCATAGATGTTCAGTATTGAGAATTCTTCTTGGTGGATTTTCCCTTTGACAAGCAGGAAGTGACCTTCTGTGTCTCTTTTGATGACTTTAGGTTGAAAGTCGATTTTATCTGATATTAGAATGGCTACTCCAGCTTGTTTCCTGGGACCATTTGCTTGTAGAACTGTCTTCCAGCCTTTTACTCTAAGGAGGTGTTTGTCTTTGACACTGAGATGTGTTTCCTGTATGCAGCAAAATGTAGGGTCCTGTTTCCGTATCCAGTCTGTTAGTCTGTGTCTTTTGATTGGGGAATTGAGTCCATTGATATTAAGAGATATTAAGGAATAGTAATTATTACTTCCTGACATTTTGGGAATTGTTATTATTATTTGTATTTGAGTGGTTCTCTTCTTTTGGGTTGGATGAGATGGGGTTTCTATCTTGTTTCTTCTGGGGTGTTGTTTCCCCCCTTGTGTTGGTATTTTTCCCCTATTATCCTTTGTAGGGCTGGGTTTGTAGATAAGTATCTTGCAAATTTGGTTTTGTCGTGGAATATCTTGGTTTCCCCATCTATGGCAATTGAGAGTTTCGCTGGGTATAGTAGTCTTGGCTGAAGTTTGTGTTCTCTTAGGGTCTGCATAAGGTCTGCCCAGGATCTTCTAGCTTTCATGGTCTCAGGTGAGAAGTCTGGTGTAATTCTGATAGGTCTTCCTTTATATGTTACTTGTCCTTTTTCTCTTACTGCCTTTAATATTCTTTCTTTGTTTAGTACATTTGGGGTTTTGACTATTATGTGACGGGAAGTATTTCTGTTCTGGTCCAGTCTATTTGGGGTTCTAAAGGCTTCTTGTATATTCATGGGCATCTCTCTCTTTAGGTTGGGGAAATTTTCTTCCATAATTTTGTAGAAGATATTTGCTGGCCCTTTAAGTTGTAGATCTTCATTCTCATCTATCCCTATAATCCTTAGGTTTGGTCTTCTCATTGTGTCCTGGATTTCCTGAATGTTTTGGGTTACCAGCTTTTTGCATTTTGCATTTTCTTTAATTGTTGAATCCATGGTTCCTATGGTATCTTCAGCATCTGAGATTCTGTCTTCTATCTCTTGTATTCTATTGTTGATATTTGCATCTATGACTCCTGATTTCTTCCCAAGGTTTTCTATTTCCAACATTGTCTCCCTTTGCGATTGCTTAGTTGTTTCTACTTCTGTTTTTAGATTTTGTATGGTTTTGCTCAGATCTTTCAGTTGCTTGTTTGTGTTTTCCTGTAATTCTTTAAGGGATTTTTGTGTTTCCTCCTTTATGACTTCTACTCGTTGACCCATGTTCTCTTGTATTTCTTTGGGTGATTTTTGTTTCTCCCCCTTATTGGGATTCACTTTTTGCTCTATATTCTCCTGGATTTCTTTAAGTGATTTTTGTGTCTGCCTTGTATGGGCTTCTAGTTTTTGATCTATTTTCTCCTCTATTACTTTAAGAAATTTATCTAAGTGATCCTCAATCTGCATCTTTACCAGTGATTTTAGATCTGAGTCTTGTTTTTCTGGTGTGTTGAGATATCTGGGATTTAATTGTGTTTGTCTTGCAATGGCTTCTAGCTTTTGATCTATTTTCTCATGTATTACTTTAAGAGATTTATCTAAGTGTTCCTCTATCAGCATCCTGACCAGTGATTTTAGATCTGAGTCTTGTTTTTCTGGTGTTTCGGGGTATCCAATATTTATTGCTGTTGGGGAACTGGGTTCGGATGCCGCCATATTGCCTTGATTTTTGTTAGTAGCGATCTTACGTTTGCCTTTTGCCATCTGGTTAACTCTGGTGTTAGTTGGTCCTGTAGATACTAGCTGGTGCTTGACCCTCCTGTGGGGTTGTAAGGCTATTTCCCAGTGACTGGGATACCTGAATCACTGTCCTGCGGGGCTCTTGCTCACAGATTGCTGACAGGTGGCCTGAGTCCCCCGAGGTCTTAACCTCAGGATATCCCAGGTATTTGGTTCCGCCTGTTGGGCGGCTGCTCTGCACTGCTCCTGCTCAGGGTTCGCTGTCTGATATCCTGTTTCCCCAGGGGTCTTAAAGTTGGGATATCTCAGTTATCTGGTTCCGCCTGCTGGTCCCAAGCTGCTGGGAAGCTGGCTGGGTCCGGTTTCCAGCTTCCCTGCCACTGGCTGGATGGGAGGCTGGTTCGGCCTCCGGCTGGGTCTGGGTACCTGGCACACTGGCTGACTCTGGCTTCCTCACCACCAGCTGGACGGGAAGCTGCAGGCAATATGGCAGCTGCCTGCAGGGAGCTCGGGGTCCGCCCCGCGCGCGAGTGCAGAGTGCACCCGCTATTCTGTGCCCAATTCCCACTCCAGGCCTGAGTCCCCGAAGGTCTTAAGCTCGGGCTGTGTCGGGTACCTGGTTCTGCCGCCGCCGCCGGATGGTTCTGAGCACCTGGGACGCTGGGTGACCCTCCGGCTTCCCCACCTCCAGCTGGTCGGGAAGCTGCAGGCAATATGGCAGCTGCCTGCAGGGAGCTCGGGGTCCGCCCCGCGCGCGAGTGCAGAGTGCACCCGCTATTCTGTGCCCAATTCCCACTCCAGGCCTGAGTCCCCGAAGGTCTTAAGCTCGGGCTGTGTCGGGTACCTGGTTCTGCCGCCGCCGCCGGATGGTTCTGAGCACCTGGCACGCTGGGTGACCCTCCGGCTTCCCCACCACCAGCTGGGCGGGAAGCTGCAGGCAATATCTGATGTACATTATTTTATATGTCTAATATATAATCTGAAATTTCTTCAATTCCTTAAATCAACATTATCTGACTATGTCTCTAGAACTTCAGACTTTCTCTATAATTTAATTATTGTTTCCCACATATAGCAATGAAGTACTGCAAGAACTGACATTGTCAAAAAAAGAAAACACAGAGATATCTAGTGTCTTGCCTATCATAGTTTCTTGCTGGGAGCCAGGCCCAGCAAAGGTGTTTCTTCTTGGTCCTTCTTGAGGCAGCGGAGGGGGGAAGCGTCGGCGGGGGTAAGACTTTGTCTTACAGAAAGTTTAGGGTTGTTGTATAATAAAAGGTTTACTTATCTAAATCTAAGTTACTAGGCTAACATAGCTGACCTGCCTTCTGTGTTCCTCTGGAGCCAGAGACTGCAGTCTCAGGTATTTAACATCTCATCCTAAAACAGCAGGAGATTAAGTGAAGGGTTAATTGCTAGAGCCTTTTCCCTGTTGTCCAGATGCCTCTTGTTTGTCAGTCTAGGGGGGAAGTTAGGAGCAATAAACTTCTAATGAACCTGGAGAAGAGAATAACACTTGTAGACAGAAAAAATTTCTACATACGTGAATATGCATAATCTCACATAAATTCACACATACATCTTCATACATCTTCATACATAGATTCACACATACATCTTTCACGCAGTCAGCTGGGCCCAGCTTGCATGCATTCTCACAATTTCATACTTACACACATACATGCACACATTCCCACAATTGCATACTTACACACACATCCATACTTACATATGCATATGGAGCAAAGACCAAGCACCGGTGCAAAAAGAACTCACTCATTCTGGATGAAAGATGGACTACAATATTTATTGCATGGAGAAAGAAAAAGCTTCCACCCTTTCAATGCTAAATGAATTAAATCCATGTTTGTAAGAAAAAGACTTTGTTTCTCTTAATAAGACTAAGCCTGCTTTGTCCTTACCATGGGACCTGTCCTTTCCAATGGTAAGGAGAAGCCTGCCTGCTCCTTCTACTCTCTGCAACATCTTCTTTTTTCCTCTTTCTCTCTGCCTCCTGCACATTGTTATTCTCTTAGTTAGTTTATGTTACCTATAGTTTCTAAGTTATTCCACTCTGCATTATCCTTCTAGCCTTGTTCTCTTCTGACTAAAAAACTTCTCCTCAGTTCAGTTCTCCTCTCAGCTCTGTCCCTCTCATTCAGTTCTTCTGGTCTGACTTCTCTTTGTCCTCAGCCCTTAAAACGTCTTTCAGAATGCATGATCACATGTTACAAAGTTCATCATAAGTTCACACAGAAAACCAAGTCCTACATTGAAATAGAAGCTTACAACAGAGAATGTTTACATGCATATCCATTAGGAGTAATTATCTAGCTATCACTTGTCTTCTCTACAGGTTCGTAGAAAGTTTAAAACCATAACTAAGTTATAAGTGACGTTTTGTATAGAAAAACCCAGTCAATATTTTACCTTCTGTCCTAACACCTATAATAAATCCTAGTTCCCTTTTTATGACCTTTAGTTAATTGTTTTACAACCTCTTGGAATGTGCTCTGAGTAGGAGAAAGTCTGGTTGCCATCTAAGAGCAATTAACTTGTGACACTTGGGAGACTGGCAGAGTTCTCATTCCAGTTTGGCTATAGGAGGGATCTAGTAGCAGTCCCATTAGAAAAGAGCTTAGTAATCACAGATATAATTTTAGGAATTCTTATAGGATCATCATTAAAACTAAAGTCATCTATTTGTCTACATAGCATCACTATAAGACATCTTCATGGATCTGCAAGGATCTGCTCCAAAGGAATGTGCTATTACTATTGATTATTATAAATGTATAATAATAATAACAACAGGAAAAGCATATAAATAGCAGGAAATCTTTCCTAAAATTAGTCCCCCACAGCCTTGCTGAATGGGGGCTCACCTGTCGCAGATTATATAATAATCCGAGGCAGGCATTTCAGGATGAACATCTGCTAGTATATTAGCTTGTCCCATTATGGCTCCTGACATCTCTTCCCTTCGAATAATATAAATGAAGCGTATATATCTCTCTTTGAGCAATCCTTAATGGCAGACCCTAAACACTTGAAGATGACTGGAAGAAGAAACAGAAGCAAGATAACTAATCCTATAATAATTCCCAAATTTATAAGAAAATTCCATAAAGAATTATCCTTAACAAAATATATGATTGAGTATGAAAAATAATCAGCCAGTTCTGCTGCTGAAGAACTCTTAAGTCTGGAAAGACTGATGGCACTGATCTTGGAATGCAAAGTGTCCATATCAATAGCAAATTGTGAAATGTTCCACACACCATGTAGATGTGCTTTTATCCGTTTCTAAGACATTTCTGACTCATTGTAGGGGTGACATAAATCCACTTAAAATTGGCATGACATGAAGTAGTTAGACTATTTAAATATTTTGAGCCTTAATTCCTATGTAAAGCATGGTTCCCTCTAGAGCATTGGCTCTATCTGTTAAACCTCTATCAATTCTATCCTGAGTAATCAGTGCTAAAGAAATAATTTTTGTCAATGAATTAAAGTGGTTAGCAGTGTAAATCTGTTGGACTAGGGAGGCAGCAGAAAATGCAACTCACCCTAAGATAGCAATTAAAGCAGTAATGTCTAAGATAAGCCCAGTAATAAATCTCTTAGGTCAAGAAAGAAAATTTACAGTCTATACCAAAGCAGACAAAGCAAAAGCATTACATCAAGACAGTGAGAAAGCAATAGGTGACAAAATATAAAGCAGCTGGTATACAATGAAAAAAAAGTATAACACAATGGTGATATTGTACAATAGGTCAAAATAGCATTCTAGTAGAAAATGATAGATAACAGATTTATATTTAACAATTTTATATCCCCTATATCCCCTGGGTATAGAATTAAAAGTCCAATTAGATGCAATCAGGAATTGTGTCTTCAGTGTCTTCTTTTGCTGGGGTCACTGGGGTCTGCAGATGGTGATGGCTCTGAAGTACGCTTGAAGGAAGTGGCAGGTGTGGAAGTCTCTGTCCCTGGAGAGGGTCTAGCACAATCAGCTGGTCTGGCATCTACAGGGTCCTGTAAATATATAAACAGAGCTTCTCCCGGAAAAACATCCAGTCTTTTTTATTATCCAGTTAGTAGGTCTTTATTTTAGAAGAGGCTTTAAAAGTTTGAAAATTGACTTTTTCCTTTTCTTTTCTTTTCTTTTCTTTTCTTTTCTTTTCTTTTCTTTTCTTTTTTTTCTTTTCTCTCTATTTTTTTAAATATCTATGCACAGTAAAAATTCATATTTAGTTAGATAGGCTTTGGCTATTTAAAACCAGTCATGAGGGGTCATAAGCAATTTAAATGCCAAAGGTTCCCATAAGTGACCATTCTCTTCTTTGTTATTCTCCATACTCGTTGGGAAACAGTCTACCGATTTACCCTGTTGCTGAGTTTGAGGTACACCAGCAGCAGTTCCCGTAGGCCCCTTTAGTTTCTTTTTAAGTTTTTCAAGGGGTCTTGTGGAATGACTTATATTTAAATGCTGCATGGTAGGCCATTTATGATTATGATATTTTGCTACTTTCTTTTCAGAGTTAGATTCCTCCTCTGAAGTTGATATTTCCTCTCCTGACTCATTACTATTTTCTCCTGAATTACTTTTCTCAGACTTTTCCGTCAAGGCATAAACACTTTTCTTACATCCTGAGTGAGACTGTAGTAACAGGGTGCCCTCACAAGGAGGTGAATCTGTTTCCTGAATTCATATGGCTTTTACATCATCTGCTAATGCCTTCCTAAGCGCATTCCAAATAGCAAACGCTATAAGAAGCATACCTAATCCTCCAGTCTCTGTAAACCAGTTTTTACTATCTAACCCTACTTTCTCCCATGTATCCCCTTTCTGGGAACTAGGGACTGACTGACTGTACAAACTGAAGAAAGTCAGTGAGGTGGCTAGTGCTAACCTCAATGCCTTTTTTCTGGAGAGTATACTTTACAATATCTATAAAAAAACTCTCTGTCTCTAGATTCACTTTGACCCATGCTGATTCAGGTTGATGTTAGCAGTAGTTGTTGGAATCTCCCCTGATAGCTACAAACAATTTACATGTAACAGGAACAATATCAGAATGCAGGCCAGTGTTTAATACAAGCCAATAAAACTACTATAAGTGAAAACAGCTATGTAATTATCAATAACCTACTAGATGCCTTCTTTCAGGCCAAACATCTAGATTTAACTCTTAGAGCTAATTAACAACAACCGATCAGAGTGCCTTCTTTCAGGCTAGGGGTGGGGGTGGGGTTGTGAGACCTTATTTCAGGCCTGGGATTGCTTTCTTTCAAGCAAGGGTGTGGACAACTGCTTTCTCTCGAGCAGGGGGGGCTTTCTTTCAAGCCGAAGGGGGGCTGCTTTCTCTCAAGCAGGGGGGGCTTTCTTTCAAGCCGAGGGGGGGCTGCTTTCTCTCAAGCAGGGGGGGCTTTCTTTCAAGCCGAGGGGGGCTGCTTTCTCTCAAGCAGGGGGGGCTTTCTTTCAAGCCGAGGGGGGCTGCTTTCTCTCAAGCAGGGGGGGCTTTCTTTCAAGCCGAGGGGGGGGCTGCTTTCTCTCAAGCAGGGGGGCTTTCTTTCAAGCCGAGGGGGGGGGCTGCTTTCTCTCAAGCAGGGGGGCTTTCTTTCAAGCCGAGGGGGGGGCTGCTTTCTCTCGAGCAGGGGGGGGGCTTTCTTTCAAGCCACACACATTCCAATTACTCGCCTCTCCTTTTGGACGAGATCCTAACTCTTCCAATATACACACAGAATCTTCTCTCTTTTTTTTTTTTTTTTTTTTTTTTTTGGGGGGGGGGGGGGCTTACCTCAAGATGTCCCTGTTCAGGCGCCAGTGATAATGCTGGGAGCCAGGCCCAGCAAAGGTGTTTCTTCTTGGTCCTTCTTGAGGCAGCGGAGGGGGGAAGCGTCGGCGGGGGTAAGACTTTGTCTTACAGAAAGTTTAGGGTTGTTGTATAATAAAAGGTTTACTTATCTAAATCTAAGTTACTAGGCTAACATAGCTGACCTGCCTTCTGTGTTCCTCTGGAGCCAGAGACTGCAGTCTCAGGTATTTAACATCTCATCCTAAAACAGCAGGAGATTAAGTGAAGGGTTAATTGCTAGAGCCTTTTCCCTGTTGTCCAGATGCCTCTTGTTTGTCAGTCTAGGGGGGAAGTTAGGAGCAATAAACTTCTAATGAACCTGGAGAAGAGAATAACACTTGTAGACAGAAAAAATTTCTACATACGTGAATATGCATAATCTCACATAAATTCACACATACATCTTCATACATCTTCATACATAGATTCACACATACATCTTTCACGCAGTCAGCTGGGCCCAGCTTGCATGCATTCTCACAATTTCATACTTACACACATACATGCACACATTCCCACAATTGCATACTTACACACACATCCATACTTACATATGCATATGGAGCAAAGACCAAGCACCGGTGCAAAAAGAACTCACTCATTCTGGATGAAAGATGGACTACAATATTTATTGCATGGAGAAAGAAAAAGCTTCCACCCTTTCAATGCTAAATGAATTAAATCCATGTTTGTAAGAAAAAGACTTTGTTTCTCTTAATAAGACTAAGCCTGCTTTGTCCTTACCATGGGACCTGTCCTTTCCAATGGTAAGGAGAAGCCTGCCTGCTCCTTCTACTCTCTGCAACATCTTCTTTTTTCCTCTTTCTCTCTGCCTCCTGCACATTGTTATTCTCTTAGTTAGTTTATGTTACCTATAGTTTCTAAGTTATTCCACTCTGCATTATCCTTCTAGCCTTGTTCTCTTCTGACTAAAAAACTTCTCCTCAGTTCAGTTCTCCTCTCAGCTCTGTCCCTCTCATTCAGTTCTTCTGGTCTGACTTCTCTTTGTCCTCAGCCCTTAAAACGTCTTTCAGAATGCATGATCACATGTTACAAAGTTCATCATAAGTTCACACAGAAAACCAAGTCCTACATTGAAATAGAAGCTTACAACAGAGAATGTTTACATGCATATCCATTAGGAGTAATTATCTAGCTATCACTTGTCTTCTCTACAGGTTCGTAGAAAGTTTAAAACCATAACTAAGTTATAAGTGACGTTTTGTATAGAAAAACCCAGTCAATATTTTACCTTCTGTCCTAACACCTATAATAAATCCTAGTTCCCTTTTTATGACCTTTAGTTAATTGTTTTACAACCTCTTGGAATGTGCTCTGAGTAGGAGAAAGTCTGGTTGCCATCTAAGAGCAATTAACTTGTGACACTTGGGAGACTGGCAGAGTTCTCATTCCAGTTTGGCTATAGGAGGGATCTAGTAGCAGTCCCATTAGAAAAGAGCTTAGTAATCACAGATATAATTTTAGGAATTCTTATAGGATCATCATTAAAACTAAAGTCATCTATTTGTCTACATAGCATCACTATAAGACATCTTCATGGATCTGCAAGGATCTGCTCCAAAGGAATGTGCTATTACTATTGATTATTATAAATGTATAATAATAATAACAACAGGAAAAGCATATAAATAGCAGGAAATCTTTCCTAAAATTAGTCCCCCACAGCCTTGCTGAATGGGGGCTCACCTGTCGCAGATTATATAATAATCCGAGGCAGGCATTTCAGGATGAACATCTGCTAGTATATTAGCTTGTCCCATTATGGCTCCTGACAGTTTCTGTTGACAGTATTTTTTAAAAGATTTTTTTCATTTTTTTATTTTCTATATTCTTTGTTTACATTCTGAATGCTTTCCCCTTTCCCAGTTTCCCCCTTATCATTTGTCCCATAAGTCCTCTTCCCTCCACCCATTCCCCAACCACCCCCTCCCATTTCTCTGTTCTGGTACTCCCCTACAATACTGGGTCAAGTATTTTTAGGACCAGGGTAAACACAATGTCTCTTAGAATTTAGAGTCTCACTTCATTTAATTTTGTCAGATAACTTAATGAATTGCTTTAACAAAATATCAATTCACCTCAAACAAAAACTTCTCACTATATCAGGCTGTTTTGACTTTTCTTGATTTCACTATTATGATTGAAACTACTACAGGGATTTAAAACTTGTTTAATACCTACATGTATATTTTTAATTCTGCATGTGAACATTGATAAACAGCTTATAGCAATCCTATGTGTTCCTTTTTCTAAGGGATGTTATATGAAACAATATATGCTAACAAGTAATACATTATTAGGTGTATGTAAGTAATAATGAAATATTAGAATAATGTCTACAACTTAGAAAATACTTAAATATTTTATCAATTCTTATATATAATTTCTGGCTAATTTAGAAAATTGTGAAAGAAAAAACTATGGAAAATGAACTCATTAAGTATACAAAAATGTAAGGCATGATTCAGTGTATATAAACCTTATTTAAGCATGGTAGTTAAGTCTTTACGCTCTTGAAAGAAACCACAGCCCCTTGGATGAATTTTAATAACAATATTCACTCAATAGTTCTTATAAATCAATCTGTTAAGAATTATATAGGTAAATAACATAGTTGCCTAGGAGTCCCAACTTACTATGTATCAACTCTTTATACATTAGTTTGAGCAAATACAACTATGGAAATTCATCATATTCCAACTGAATATTTATAAAAAGTTTATTTTTTAACAAGAATACTATCATTTTTTTCATGAAGCTCACCATGAATCAATTAACAATGTGTGGTACTCAAATGATATTGTACTGAAGGATTATTTTGGTAGCTTGATTCGATTGAAAACGTTCAGCATTGGTTTTAGGGTCCAAAAGGAATAGAAAAATCCTGGGTCACAAAAAGAAGCACATTAAAGCTATCTTCAGTTATTTACTGAAATCAGTCATTCAGCTTAAATGGAAAGGGAATGCACTCTGCTCACTTCTTAAAATGAATTAACAAGCCTTCCTTGAAATTGTTATTAACCTCATGACAGGTAGTTAATTAGCCCCATACCAAGGGGGGCTGATAATAACTGATGCAGCAGAATTTCTTGAAGGGATTTTTACCATAAGAGAAACAAAAATACAGTAATTATTTGCTTATTAGCAATTATCATAATGTAACCTCAAGTTGAAAGATGAAAGAAGGTAGATTTTCAACAAAGTTCTTTTCTCCCACCGAATTTATTGGCAGCAACTGGGAATCTGTTTAGGGAATGGGCTTGGCCCAAAAGCCTCCAAAGCAATTTCCAATATCCGTGGCAAGTTTAAACAAAACGAAACATGTTTTGAATTTGAGCGATGGGAGTTAAAATAAAAACACAGAAATATCTACTTGTCTGCCTATATTGTAAAAGAAGATTCATATAAAAGACATTTGAATTAAACTCATAAACGAAAACTTTTACCCTTGTCTCATCTCATTTGCAAATGATATTTAATATAAGTGGTAAAAGGAATTATATTTTATTAGTCCTAATAATATAACCAACAGCAAAAGAATTTCCAGATTATCTCTATTTTGTAAAATATATTTTCTTTATCAGGATAAATAAGTTCACTGAGATTTTCTTAAAATAAAAAATATCTTAGACTTTTGTCAAATGATTTCCTGGAGTGATCATCTAGTTCTCGATCTCAATTTCATTTTTCAAAATTATGTTTACAAATACTTTTTGTTGAATTGGACTTTATATTCCTAATATAATCCTCAGTGGATCACAAAATAATAGTTTTTCTATACATGCTATATGCTAGTTTTTGGTGTGGTAGCAAGAATATTTACACATATCTTCATAAATGCTAGAGATCTGTGGTGTCATTTTTATGACATTAATTGTTTGAAATTAAAATCTAATTATATCATTTCCCTTTTCGCTTTCAACCCTCTAATACCTACTATATATACCCCTTCCTATATCTCAAATTCATGGCTTTCTTTAATCATTGTTATAATATACAAATACAGTAAGTATAATGTTATTTGTATTTATATGATTTCACAGCTGACCACTCTCTCTTGCATAACAAAATATATGCAAAATATACACAATATATATGTATACATATATTTATGTATTTTCATACATATACACATATATTTATACACACATACCCACACACATATATATGTATGTATGTATTTAACTTCCTTTATTATTGTTGTGTGTATATAGTTTGAGGACTGATGACTTGATTCTATTGATCAACCATTAACGTAATCATTCTTGTAAGAAGATATTTCTTCTTTTCCCAGCAGACTTTAGTTGCCTATAATTCTTTGTCCAGAAGTGTGATCCTGAGAAATTTTCTCCTATCAATATGACCCTGTACATTGATATTATTATTGTTCCTTCTTGTTTATATAACCATTCTATAGGAGACCATTTCAAGATGTACTTCCTGATGTTCTTCCTCTTAAAAACTTTCTAGACTCTTCTGTCAGAGTTCCCTGAGCCATACCTAAAGGAGCTGTGCTGTACATCTATCCATTGAGGATAGGCTATACAAAATCTCTTGATATCTGGATTGTGTTTAGTTGTGATTATCTGAGGTGTTCTCTATTTGCTCTAAAGACAGGCTTCTTTGACAAGAGGTGGTAGCTATACATATTTATGAGTATGAAGATAAGCTTTTGAATGTATTATGGAATTATTCAAGTCTAGCAAAAATAGCAGTAGTAGATTTTTTCCCCTAAGGTCCATGACTTAAGCTCTAGGAAACTGGACTTCATAAACTTTGGGAAACTGGCCAGATTTCAAATACCAGGTATTCTTTATCTCCTCTTTCTTGGGTGAGCTTTAAATCCAATTAGATAGCTGTTGGTTAGCAGAAATATGACTGTCATTTCATGCATCTTTACAATTATCTTGACATGCTGATAATTTTCATGGATCATAGATGTTGTAGCTGTGTAGGACAGTTTAATTGCTTCTATCCCTTGGCAGGGTAGTTAGTATTTTATGGTAACATAGAAGCTAGCCAATAGTAATGTGATTTTCAAGTAATACCCAGCATGAATCATTGAGTTTTGATTTGACAAATTCATAATTCAATAATGAGGTACTTAACCTCCATGACTACCTGCACTTACTAGAGATTTGCTTGCTGTCAATTTAAAGTTGTCTTGCATTATGATCAGATAGGATAGTTATTTAAATAGTTCTGAGTTGGTTAATATTTGATTATGACACAGAATGTGATTTATTTTAGAGAAGCTTCTATAGGCTGATGAATTTATCTACCTATCCATCTATCTATCTATCTATCTATCTATCTATCTATCTATCTATCTAATCTATCTAAATATCTAAATATCTATATATCTATATATCTATATGATGCTTGGGTACAACATTCTGTAAATATCTCTTCTCTGTTTTATACATATTTTACATATTTATTTTGGGTATTTTCTGACTCTTTTTGTCCAGATGATCTACTATACAATGGATGGTAATGAACTTAGCTACTTTTAATGGGTTGATGTTAATTTGCATCTTTAATTTTAGTGGTACACTTTTTATGAAATTCAGTACCATAGAGAATATAGGTGTGTGTGTGTGTGTGTGTGTGTGTGTGTGTTTGTATGTGTGTGTGTTTGTATGTGTGAGTGTATATGAATTATAGTAATATTGTCTTGGTTAATTTTGCCTTAATTGCAGGTATCCTTCTTCATTTCTTTTGATTATGTATAGTTTTAGGTATATTTTCTTAGATATAAGGATAGGAAGTCTCCTAGGCTCCTGGTACCATTGAACTGAAGTATTTTGTCCAGTACAGATGTAGGATTGATAAAGATCTTTTCCCAATCTGTTGGTTACAATTTTGTCCTATTGACAGTGCCCTTTTCCTTACAGAGAGAAGCTTTACAATTTTATGAGGTCCCATTTGTCAATTCTTGATCTCAGAGCATAAGCCATTGGTGTTCTACTCAGGAAATTTTTCTATGTGCTCATGTGCTCAAGGTTCTTCCCCACGTTCTTTTCTATTAGTTTGAGGTTATCTGAATTTATGTGGAGGTCCATGATCCACTTGGATTTGAGCTTTATACAAGGATATAAGAATGGATCAATTTGCATTCTTCTATACTCTAACCACCAGTTGAAATAACACCATTTGCTGAAAATGCTGTCTTTTTAACCCTGGATTCTTTCAGCTCCTTTGTCAAATATCAAGTGATCATAGATGTGTGGGTTCATTTCTGGGTCTTCATTTCTATTCCATTGATGTACCTACCTGTCACTGTACCAATACCATGCAGTTTTATGACAATGGCTCTGTAATACAACTTGAGATCAGGGATGGTGATTCTCACAGAATTTCTTTTATTGTTGAGAATAGTTTTCTCTATGCTTGACTTTTTATTATTCTAGATGAATTTGCAAATTGCTCTTTCTACTGCTATAGAGAATTGAATTGGAATTCTGATGGAGATTGAATCTGTCAATTGCTTTTAGCAAGATAGTCATTTTTACTATATTAATCCTGTAAATGCATTAGGATGGAAGATCTTTCCATTTTCTGAGATCTTCAATTTCTTTCGTCAGAGACTTGAGGTACTTTTTTTAAATTTATTTTTTATTGAGTAGCATCTACATTTACATTGCCAATGGTAAAACCTTTCCAAATAACCCCCCTCCCCTAAGATCCCCAAGCCCTCCCCTTCCTCCTTTCCCCTGTCTTCACATATATGCCTTTCCACCCAATACACTTCCTCCCCCCACACTTCGGTTTCCCTTTGTTCTGGCCTCTGTTGAGCCTTTATCTCACCAAGGACCATTCCTCCCACTGATGCCCAACAAGGCCTTCCTCTGCCACAGTTTTGGCTGGAACCATGTGTGCCCCTTGGTTGATGGTTCAGTCCCTGGGAGTCTTGGGACATCTGGGTGGCCGAAATCATTGTTCTTCCCATGGGGCTGTAAAACCCTTCAGCTCCTCTGGACCATCCTCCAGCTCCTCCATTGGGGGCCCCATGCCCAGTCCAATAGTTGGTTGTTAGCATCTGCCTCTGTATTTGTAGGCTCTGGCAGGGCCCCTCTGGAGACAACCATGGCATGCTCTTTTTGGAATACACTTGTTGTTGTCCATAGTAGTGTCAGGGTTTGTTGACTGTTTATAGGATGAATCCCCAGGTAGGGCAGTTTCTGGGTGGCCTTTACTTCAATCTTTGCTCCACACATTGTCTCCTTTATTGCTCCTGTGAGTATGTTTTTTTTATCCCTTTCTTAAAGGAACCAAAGCACCCTCACTTAAGTCCTCCTTCTTCTTGAGCTTGGTGAATTGTAACTTGTTTATTTTGAGCTTTTGGGCTAACATCTGCTTATTAGTGAGTGCATGCCATGTGTGTTCTTCTGTGATTTGGTTGCCTCACTCAGGATGACACTTTCTAGTTCCATCCATTTGCCTAAGCATTTCATGAATTCATTGTTTTTAATTGCTGCTTTATTTATAATAGCCAGAAGATGGAAAGAACCCAGATGTCCCTCAACAGTGGAATGGATATAGAAACTATGGCATATATGCAAATGGAGTACTATTCAGCTATTAAAAACAATGAATTCATGAGACTTGAAGTTCTTGTCATGCAGATCTTTCACTTGCTTAGTTAGAGTCACAAAAAGGTATTTTAAATTATTGCGACTATTGTGAAGGGTACTGTTTCCCTAATTTCTTTCTCATCCTGATTATCCTTTGATTAGAGGAAGTCAACTGATTTGTTCTAGTTAATTTTATATCCATCCACTTTGCTGAAGTTGTTTATCAGGAATAGGAGTTCTCTGGTGGAAATTTTGAGGTCACTTAAGTATACTATCATATCATCTGCAAATAGTGATATTTGACTTCTTCCTTTCCAATTTGTATCCCTTTGACCTACTTTTGTTGTCTAATTGTTCTGGCTAGGAATTCAAGTACTATATTGAGTAGGTAGGGAGAGAGTGGACAGCCTTGCCTAGTCCCTGATTTTAGTAGGATTGCTTCAAGTTTCTCTCCATTTAGTTTGATGTTGCTTACTAGTTGGCTGTATATTGCTTTTACTTAGTTTTGGTATGGATCTTGAATTCCTGCTCTTTCCAAGACTTTTATTATGAAAGGGTGTTGGATTTTTGTCAAATGCTTTGTATGCATCAAATGAAATGATCATGTGGTTTTTTTCAATGAGTTTGTTTATATAGTGGATTACATTGATGGATTTCTGTATATTGAACCATCCCTGAATCCCTAGGAGGAAACCTACTTGATCATGATAGATATCATTTTGATGTATTCCTGGATTCAGTTTGCAAGATGGTTATTGAGTAACTTTGCATTGATATTCATAAGGGAAATTGGTTGAAAGTTCTCTTTCTTTGTTGGATCTTTGTGTGGTTTAGGTATGAGCATAATTGTGGTTTCATGGAACAAATTGGGTAGTGTTGCTTCTGTTTATATTTTGTGGAATAGTTTGAAGAGAATTCGTATCAGTTCTTCTTTGAATGTCTGATAGAACTCTGCCCTAAACTCATCTGGTCCTGGGTTTTTTTAATTGGGAGACTGTTAATGACTGCTTCTATTTCTTTAGGGGTTAGGGACTGTTTAGATAGTTTATATGATCCTGATTTAACTTTGGCACCTTTTATATGTTTAGAAAATTGTCCATTTAATTCAGATTTTTCAGATTTGTTGAATATTGGTTTTTGTAGTAGGATCTGATGATTTTTTTGATTTCCTCTGTTTCTGTTGTTATGTCTCCCTTTTCATTTCTGATTTTGTTAATTTCAATATTGGCTCTGTGTCCTCTGGTTAGTCTGCTTAAGGGTTTATCTATCTTGTTGTTTTTCTCAAAGAACCATTTCCTGGTTTTGTTGCTTCTTTGTATAGTATTTTTGTTTCTACTTGGTTGATTTCTGCTCTGTGTTTGATTACTTCCTGCTGCCTACTATTCTTGCGTCTATTTGATTCTTTTTGTTCTAGAGCTTTCAGATTTGCTGTCACACTGCTATTGTATGCTTTCTCCAGGTTCTTTTTAGGCACTTTTAGCTATGAGTTTTCCTCTTATCAATGATATCATTGTTTCCCATGAGTTTTGGTATGATGTGCTTTCATTTTCATTAAATTCTAAAAAGTCTTCAATTTCTTTCTTTCTTTCTTTCTTTCTTTCTTTCTTTCTTTCTTTCTTTCTTTCTTGACCAAGTTATCATTGAGTAAAGTATTACTCAGTTTCCATGTATATGTGGGCTTTCCATTGTTTTTGTTATTATTGAATACCAGCCTTAGTCCATGGTGATCTGAGAGGATGCATGAGACTGTATCAATGTTCTTCTATCTGTTGAGGACTTTTTTAGCAACAAATCATATGGTCAATTTGGAGAATGTACAATGAGGTGCTGAGGGGAAGGTATATTATTTTGTTTTAGGATAAAATGTTCTATAGATATGCATTAAATCCATTTAGTTCATACCTTCTATTAGTTTCACTGTGTCTCTGTTTAATTTCTGTTTCCATAATCTGACCACTGATTAAAGTGGGGTGTTGAAGACTCCCACTATTATTGTGTGAGGTTCAATGTGTGCTTTGAGCTTTAGTAAATTTTCTTTTATGAATGTGTGTGCCCTTGTATTTAGAGCATAAATGTTCTGAATTCAGATTTCTTCTCAGTAGATTTTTCCTTTGATGTGTATGAAGTGTCCTTCCTTATCTTTTTTGATTTCTCTAGGTTGAAAGTTGATTTTATTCAATATTAGAATGGCTACTCTATTTCTAGTTTCTTGGGACTTTTTGCTTGGAATTTTTTTTCCAGTCTTTTACTTTGAGGTAGTATTTGTCTTTGACACTGAGGTGAGTTTTCTTTATACAGAAAAGCATTGCATCCTATTTACAAATCCTGTCTGTTAGTCTATGTCCATTATTAGAGAATTGAGTCCATTGATATTAAGAGATATTAAGGAAAAGTGATTGTTGCTTCCTGTTATTTTTATTGTTAGAGGTGGAATTATGTTCATGTGGCTATCTTCTTTCCAAGTAAACTTATTAAAAATGGTCTACAGAACTAAAGTAAGAAGCCTCAACTAAGGAATACTGAATGGCTGAGAAGCACCTAAAGAAAATTTTAACATCCTTAGTCATCAGGGAAATGCAAATCAAAAGAACTCTGAGATTCCACCTTAGCATTCTGTCTAAGCTCCACCCTACAGTTACCTGGCAACAGCCAAGTATGCTCTTCCCCACAGTTACCTGGCAATAGCCAGGTAGGTCTGACCCACTATAAAAGTGGATGCTTTCACCCTCCTCCCTCTCTTGTTCTCTCTTATTCTCTTACTCCCTTACTCTCTCCTCTTTTGCTGTCTTGGGCTCTTCCCTTCTGCATTCCCTTCCCCACCTCTCTCTTTGTGGTCATGGTTGGCCACTACTTCTCTACTCTGTCCTTCTTTCTGCCTTTCTTGGCCTCTACTACTCTCTTAACTCCCCTTCTCATGCTCCAAATAAACTCTATTCTATGCCATACTATTGTTTGGCTGGTTCCTCAGGTATAAGAGATACCTCAGCATGGGCTCACTGAGGCACCTCCTTCCCCCACACCTCACCACACCCCATAGAACATATTTTTACCTATTTATCTTTTTATGATTACAATAATTGCAAGCTGGTACAACCATTCTGAAAATTATTCTGGGAGTTACTCAGAAAATTGTACATAATACTACCTGAGGACCCAGAAATACCACTCCTGGGCATATACCCACAAGATGCTCCAACATGTAATAAGGACAGTTGTTCCACTATGTTTATAACAGCCTTATTTATAATAACCAGAAGCTGGAAAGAACCCAGATGTCCCTCAACAGAGGAATGGATACAGAAAGTATAGTACCTTTACACAATAGAGTACTACTCAGCTATTAAAAACAATGAATTCATGAAATTCTTAGGCGAATGGATGGAACTAGAAAAAATCCTGAGTAGGGTAACCTAATCACAAAAAAACCACCCATGGTATGTGCTCAGTAATAATTGGATATTAGTTCAGAAGCTCAGAATAACCAAAGTACAATTCACAGACCACATGAAGCTAAAGAAGAAGAAAGAACAAAGCATGGATTCTTTGTTCCTTCTTAGAAGGGTGAACAAAATACTCACAGGAGGAAATATGGGGACAAAGTGTGGAGCAGAGACTGAATGAAAGACCATCTTGACAATCAGTGACTGCCCGACCTGGGGATCCATCCCATATACAAATCAAGCCACTATTGTGGTGGCCAACAAGTGATTGCTGACAGGAGCCTGATATAGCTGTCTCTTGAAAGTCTCTGCCAGTGCCTGACAAATACTGATGTGGATACTCTCAGCCAACCATTGGACTGAGCACAGTATCCCCAATGTAGGAGCTAGAGAAAGGACCGAAGGAGATGAAGGGGTTTGCAGCCCCATAGCAGGAACAAAAATATGAACCAGGCAGTACCCCTTGATCTCCCAGGGATTAAACCACCAACCTAAGAGTATACATGGAGGGACCCATGGCTACAGCTGCATATGTGGCAGAGGATGGCCTTATTGGACATCAAATGGAGGAAAGGCCCTTGATCCTGTGAAGGCTTGATGCCCCAGTGTAGGGGAATGCCAAGACAAGAAAGTAGGAGTCAGGAGGGTGTTGAGAGCAGGGGAATGAGGGATGGGATAGGGATTTTTTGGAGGTGAAATGAGGAAAGGGGATATTTGTAATGTAAATAAAGAAAATATCTAATACAAAACCATGTCTTCATTATTTGTCTACTTATGTGATAAGACACCATGACTAAGACAACTTACATAAGAAAGAGTTTTAGAGGGGCTTATAGTTTTGGAATGTTAGAATCAATGACATTTATTGTTAGTAACATGGTATGAGGTAGGCAGCCATGAATCTGGAGCAGTATCTGAAAGTTTACATCTTAATCTATGAGCATGAGGCAGAGAACTAACAGGGAGTGGCATGGTCTTTTAAAATCTCAAATCCCATCTCTATTGACATACCTCCTTTAATGAGACTACAGCTCTCTTAATATTTTCCAAATAGTTCCAACAACTGTTAACCAAGTATTCAAATATATAGGCCTATGGATCCATTATCATTCAAACCTCAACACTATGTTTCTTGTGTTCTGATATTAAAAGCATGTACCAATGAATATGTAGTATTTTTCTCATCATAACTCCATGGCCAGTACTGGTTTCAGGTCTGCTACCTTTCATCTTTTGCTCGAGACCTATGAAATTCATGGCATTTTCTTTTAATAGATTTACCATAAAATAAGACAGAAAGGACAACTGTGATAATGTTTTAATCTAGTTCTTATATCAGATTCAGATGGTAACTTATTAAGATAAGAAAATCACATGGAAATTTCCATAATCAAGGGGCATATATGCATAATGGTCCAATATTAAGTGGGGGAGTGACTAGATATTTTTCAAGAGATAATATAAAATGGTAATATAAAATAAAACATAGGACCTAAATTTAATTCTCAAAATAATGTTGGTACTATATTTTAGATACACTTTTTAGATAGTTGTAAAGAGGAGCAAAGTTAACACTGATGGAGAAAATATATTGCCAGGAAAGTATTTTTAAAGCAAACTTACAGGATATTCCTTTCTCTTTGTAGGCAAATGGTAAAGATGTCATAAAGAAGGAACGGTGTATTATTGTGAAAGAGAAATAAAGTAAGATTTTGTTTTAAGTTATATATTTTCTCAAGCAGATGAAATTATCATTATCCTGGCAATGATGTTTAATATGTACAAAAATTATCTTCATATTTTATGTGCAAGAAACATGAGCATAATAAACATTCAATTTCTTTAATCTACATAACTATATTCATAGAATATTTATTAGTTCATTGTATTATTGAAGAAGCTGGCATAGAAAATATGAAATCATAGGAGACCTGTTTGGATATAAGGTTCTGAATCTGATTTGGCAAAAATAAATGTAATAGCAATAAAATATTCTCTCAGGAAACTAGTAAAAATGTTAATGTTTCAAAATAACAAGTTTTAAAATAGCTAGTTATCTTAGTGAGAATAAATGCTTAATGTAGACATGAACATGAGATGAATTTGTTTGCTTTATTAAAAGGCTATATGAAGGATATGATCATGAATTTAAAATGCATCCAATCTGTTATGTGATGTTTAAGCATGAGTGAGTCATAGAATTAGTTGAAGTTATCAGACATTCTCTAGATTTTATAAACACAAGCAGGTAAATTTTCTAAGCAAATTTTAAGAATGTGAAATATTGATATACACAATTCTGAGCTCCCATGAGCACCAATCATTAGTAACAGCTATACATAGCTGAATTACAAAACATATAGAAAAAGAAAATAGTAAAAGATCTTTAAATCTGTCTTTCTCACAAAATGTTAGCATTCTGATTTGATATAGACAGTCATTTCTCTAAGGAAGAAGCTTAACAAAGTCCTATATGTCTGTGGCAATGTTTTGAGCGATTAACTTCAATGAGAAGTATTTCCTTGCTCCCAGTTAGGCTGTTGAGTCATAAAGAGTTTTTTTCACTCAAAACATGAGGAATATTGTATTGCAGTGATGAAAACTATGATACAATAATCAATGTATTTATACACCAGCACTGACTATATGAATTAAAAAGAAAAAAAGTTGAAATATACTTTGCAAATATTTAAATTAAATACAAATAGAAATGTTAATCTAAGTCTATCTAATAAATATATAAATTAAAATAATAAATTAAGGCTAAATGTAAGGTGATTACACAAGTAAGAAACGACTGTAATTCAATAAACACTATTACATAGATTAATGAAAACTGCATGTTTAAGTAATAATTGGAAGACTCGTGACAAAATGTAAATAGAAAATACCCATTATAAATGAATTAAAAATAAGAAACTTATGCTACAAGAGGAATAAATAATGGCATATTAAACATGTCGCATCATTAATTTACCTATGTAATAATGCTTTTTTAAGCCTTCAAGATAATGAAAATCAAAAGCTTCCAAAAGGGGAATAGAAGACAGAAAAGAATATTAACAAATGAAATATTTTTTGTTAACTTTTAATCCAGAAATCAAAGAAAGGAGTAGTAACTAATGAACTGAAAAAGAGTATGGAAGAGAATAAAAATAAATACCAAGTTTGTTTGCCTGGTAAAATCCCAGTACTACATAAAATTAGCAAAAAAAATTCATATATTTCCACCAAATTTTATAGTATCTTTTGAAGATATAGATGTAACTGTCTCACCAAGGCATTAAAGGACTCTTATAAGTGCATATTAAGTAAATACAATTTAGAAAAGTTTCAATAATCAGGTGAAATACAAAAGAAAACATAATAATTCATCAATCCTATGCCTCATATAAAAAATTATTATCATGCAGAAGGAAGCTATTTGATATGTTTTCTTTTTATTGGTTTTACTTTTTTAGATCCATTTATTTTTAATCTCTTGGTTCAAGCATTTTGTCTGCTTGTATGCATGTGACTATATTTGTGTTTGGAATCTACAGAGGTCAGAAGAAGGTATTCGAGCCTCAGTAAGTAATGTTATGGACTGTTGTGAGGTGCAATGTGAATGTTGAAAAACAAACACTGATCATATGGTCTTTAAAAAAATATTTACTGATGTTTTCCTATGCTATTCTTTTTTTATTTTATTGGGTATTTTAATTGTTTACATTTCAAATACTATCCTCTTCCCAGCCCCTCCACAAGCTCCCTCTATGAAGGTGCTTCTCAACCTGCCCACACACTCTTGCCTCAGTGCCCTGCCATTCTCCTATCTTGGGTCATCGAGCCTCCATCAGACCAAGGGTCTCCCCTTCCATTGGTAAGGGAATCCTCTGCTACATATCCAGCTGGAGCTATGGGTCCCCCACCATATGTACTCTTTGGTTGGTGGTTTAGTCCCTGGGAGCTTTAGGGGATCCAGTTGGTTGATATGTTATTCTTCCTAGGTGGCTGAAAACCCCTGGGCATACTACAAGAGGACCCTGCTATACAACTCCTGGGTATATACCCAGAGCATTCTCCAACATGCAATAAAGACACATGCTCCACTATGTACATAGCAGCCCTATTTATAAGAGCCAGAAGCTGGAAAGAAGCCAGGTGTCCCTCAACAAAGGAATGGATACAGAAAATGTGATACACACACACACACACACACACACACACACACACACAAATACACACACAGTGGAGTACTATTCAGCCATTAAACACAATGAATTTATGAAATTTTTAGCAAATGGATGGAACTTGAGAATATCATCCTGAGTGAAGTAACCCAATCACAAAAGAACACTCATGGTATTCAGTCACTGATAAGTAGACATTAGCCCAGAAGCTTGGAGTACCCAAGACACAATTCACATATCATATGATACCCAAGATGGAGGAAGAACAAAGTATGGATCTTTGTGTCCATTGTAGAAAGGAAAAAATTACCCACAGAAGGAGATACAAAGACAAAAGTTTGAGCAGAGTCTGAGGGAAAGACCATCCAGAGACTATCCCACCCAGGGATGTATCCTATATATAGTTTTAAAACCCAGACACTATTGTGGATGCCCATAAGTGCTGTCTGACTGGATCCTGATATAGCTATCACCTGGGAGGCTCTCTTAGTGCATGACAAATACAGAGGGGGACACTCTCAGCCAGCCATTGAACTGAGCACAGGGTCCCCAATGGGGAAGCTAGAGAAAGGATTCAAGGAGCTGAAGGGGTTTGCAGTGCCACAGGAGGAACAACAATATGAGTCACCCAGTACTCCCAGAGCTCCCAGGGACAAAACCATCAACCAAAGAGTACACATGGAATTACCCATGGCTACAGACACATCAGTAGCAGAGGACGGTCTTGTTAGACACCAAAGGGAGGAGAGACCATTGGTTCTGGAAATCCTTGATGTAGTATAGAGGAATACCAGAACAGTGAAGTGGGTGAGAGTTGATTGGAGAAGAGGAGATGGCTTATGGGATTTTTGGGGGGAGGGGGAACCAGGAAATGGGACATTTGAAATGAAAATAAAGAATATACATAATTTTTTAAACAACAACAAAAACAAAAAAAAACCCAGCTCTTTCATGTGGTCTTATCATCTTATCATCTCTCTCCCACCCTGGTTATTTATTTATTTGTTTGTTTGTTTATATTTCTGTGAGGTTTTGTTAAACTATGAGAAGGAACAAGCCCAAGTATTTTATGATAATTGTTTCTTCAGTAGCTGCTATATTTTAAGACAAAACATCATAATGTATATCATATTTGTTGTCATTTGAATAGGAATGTTCCCCATGGGCTCATATCTTTAACTGCTTGGTCCTCAGTTGAAGTCTCAGTTTGGGTAGGTTTAGGTGGTGTGACCTTGCTAGAAAAAGTATATCACTAGGGACAGTCTTGGAGGTTTCAAAAGCTATGAACCACTCTCAGTCTGTTTCCTGTATATGGTTCAAGATATGACCCTCAACTTCCTGCTCTTGCAGGCAGCATTGCTCCACCATCATGGACTCTCAACTCTGAAACTGCTAGCCCAAATTAACTCTCCAATCTATAAGTTGCCTTGGTCATGGTGTTTTATCACAGCCATATAAAAGTAAAAAAAATACTATTTAAGGAAAATAAAAGCAGAAGCCAATAAGGAGGAAATACAAAAATCACTTAAAGAAATGCAGGAGAATGTGGGTCAACAAGTACTAGTCATGAAAGAGGAAACACAAAGCCAGGCAGTGGTCGTGCACACCATTAATCCCAGCACTTGGGAGGCAGAGGCAGGCAGATTTCTGAGTTTGAGGCCAGCCTGGTCTACAGAGTGAGTTCCAGGACAGCCAGAGCTACACAGAGAAACCCTGTCTCAAAAAAACAAAACAAAACAAAAACAAAAAACAAACAAACGAACAAACAAAGAACACAAAAATCTCTTAAAGAATTACATGAAATCAAAAACAAGCAAGCTAAAGATCTGAGCAAAACCATCCAGGATCTAAAAACAGAAGTAGAAAGAACTAAGAAATCTCAAAGGGAGACAACTTTGGAGATAGAAAACCTTGGGAAGAAATCAGGGGACATAGATGCAGATATCAACAATAGAATACGAGAGATAGAAGAAAGAATCTTAGGTGCCGAAGATACCATAGGAACCATGGACTCAACAATCAAAGAAAATGCAAAATACAAAAATCTTGTAACCCAAAATATCCAAGAAATCCAGGACACAATGAGAAGACAAAACCTAAGGATTGTAGGGATAGATGAGAGGGAAGATTTACAACTTAAAGAGCCAGCAAATATCTTCTACAAAATTATGGAAGAAAACATCCCCAACCTAAACAGAGAGAGTTGCTATGAATGTACAAGAAGCCTACAGAACTCCAAACAGACTGGACCAGAACAGAAATACTTCCAGTCACATAATAATCAAAACCCCAAATGTACTAAAGAAAGAATATTAAAGGCAGTAAGAGAAAAAGGCCAAGTAACATATAAAGGAAGACCTATCAGAATTACACCAGACATCTCACCAGAGACCATGAAAGCTAGAAGATCCTGGGCAGATATCATGCAGACTCTAAGAGAACAAAAATTTCAGCCAAAACTACTATACTCAGCAAAACTCTCAATCAGCATAGATGGGGAAACCAAGGTATTCCATGACAAAACCAAATTTGCATGATATCTTTCCACAAATCCAGTCCTACAAAGGATAATAGGGGGAAAACACCAACATAAGGAGGGAAACTACACCCCAGAAGAAGCAAGATAGAAACCCCCTCTCATCAAACCCAAAAGAAGAAAACCACTCAAATATAAAAATAATTTCAAAAATGTCAGGAAGTAATAGTTACTATTCCTTAATATCTCTTAATGACAAGCAGGCTGAGAAAGAAGTTAGGGAAATAACACCCTTTACAATAGCCACAAACAACATAAAGTAACTTGGCGTGACTCTAACCAAACAAGTGAAAGATCTTTATGACAGGATCTTCAAGTCCTTGAAGAAAGAAATCGAAAAAGACCTCAGAAGATGGAAAAATATTTCAAGCTCTTGGATTGGCAGGATTAATTTAGTAAAAATAGCCATCTTGCAAAGAGCAATCTACAAATTCAATGCAATCCCCATCAAAATCCCAAATCAATTCTTCATAGATCTAGAACGAGCAATTCTCAAATTCATTTGGAGTTAAAAAAAAAAAACCCAGGATAGCTAAAACTATTCTCAACAATAAAAGGACTTCTGGGGGAATCAATATCCCTGACCTCAAGCAGTACTACAGAGCAATTGTGTTAAAAACTGCATGGTTTTTACAGCAGTTTTTACACAACTTTACAGCAACAGGCAAGTAGATCAATGGAATAGAATTGAAGACCCAGAAATGAACCCACAGACTTATGGTCACTTGATCTTTGATAAAGGAGCTACAACCATCCAGTGGAAAAAAAGATAGCCTTTTCAACAAATGGTGCTGGTTCAACTGGAGGTCAACATGCAAAAGAATGCGAATTGACACACTCTTATCTCCTTGTACTAAGATCAACTCCAATTGGATCAAGGACTGCCACATAAAACCAGACACACTAAAATTAATAGAAAAGAAAATGGGGAAGACCCTTGAGGACATTAGCTCAGGGGGAAAATTCCTGAACAGAACACCAATTGCTTATGCTCTAAAAGCAAGAATAGACAAATGGGACCTCATAAAATTACAGTTTCTGTAAAGCAAAAGACACTGTCAAAAGGACAAATCGGCAACCAACAAATTGGGAAAAGATCTTTACCAACCCCACATCTGACAGAGGGCTAATATTCAATATATACAAAGATCTCAAGAAGTTAGACCCCAGAAAACCAAATAACCCTATCAGAAAATGGGGTACAGAGCTAAATAAAGAATTTTCACCAGAAGAAATTCAGATGGCTTAGAAACACCTTAAAAAATGTTCAACATCATTAGTCATTAGAGAAATGCAAATCAAAACAACCCTGAGATTTCACCTCACACCAATCAGAATGACTAAGATTAAAAACTCAGAAGACATCAGGTGTTGGCGAGGATGTGGAGAAAGAAGAACACTCCTCCACTGCTGGTGGGACTGCAAGCTGGTACAACCACTCTGGAAATCAGTCTGGTGGTTCCTCAGAAAAGTGGACATGATACTTCCGGAGGACCCAGCCATACCACTCCTGGGAATATACCCAGAAGATCCCCCAGCATGTAATAAGGATACATGCTCTACTATGTTCATAGCAGCCTTATATATAATAGCCAGAAGCTGGAAAGAACCCAGATGTCCCTCAACAGAGGAATGGATACAAAAAAAATGTGGTATATATACACAATGGAGTACTATTCAGCCATTAGAAACAATGAATTCATGAAATTCTTAGAGAAATGGATGGAGCTGGAGAACATCATACTAAGCGAGGTAACCCAGTCTCAAAAGAATACCCATGGTATGCACTCATTGATAAGTGGATATTAGCCTAGAATCTTGGGACACCAAAGACACAATCCACATACCAAATGATGTCCAAAAAGAAAAAAGGAGTGGACACTGGTGCTGGAAAGGATCAACGCATCAGTTTAGGGGAATACAAGAACAGGGAAGAGAGAAGGGGTGGAAGAGGGAGCAGGGGGAGGGAAAAGGGCATGTGGGACCTTTGGGGGGTGGGGAACCAGAAAAAAGGAAATGAATTGTAAATATAGAGTAAATCCAATAAAAAAAAACAATTAACACGTTCAGTAAGTTTTAAAACAGTATGCATTGAAAGGAATATTTTACAGAAAACGAGAGCATTTCACACATTGTATGATAACTTCTAACTAAACATACAACGTTCTTAGTTGCACGTGATTGTCTTTACTCGGGAACACTGTATTTCAATAGTGTATAGGATTTTCATATGTATTTATGAGACAAAGCTGTACAATGCACTTTACCTGGAGTAAACGTGTTTAATCCTAGATGCAAAACCAAACACACTACAAAGTGAATTCATTCATGTTACATTCAGATTGAATGACAAGAGGTTCATTCTTTTACAATTAACATGTTCAGTAAGTTTTTTTTTATTTATTTATTGGATATATTCTACATTTACAATTCATTTCCCTTTTTCTGGTTCCCCACCCCCAAAGGTCCCACATGTCCTTTTCCCTCCCCCTGCTCCCTCATCCACCCCCTCCCACCTCACTGTTCTTGTACTCCCCCACAATGATGTTTTGGTCCATTCTAGCACCAGTGTCCACTCCTTTCTTCTTGTGAGACATCACTTGATATGTGATTTATCTCTTTGGTGTTCCAAGCTTCTAGGCTAATATCCACTTATCAGTGACTGTATGCCATGGGTATTCTTTTGAGACTGGGTCACCTCACTTAGTATGACGTTCTCCAGCTCCATCCATTTCTCTAAGAATATCATGAATTCATTGTTTCTAATGGCTGAATAGTACTCCATTGTGTGTGTGTGTGTGTGTGTGTGTGTATATATATATATATATATATATATATATATATATATATATATATATATACCACATTTTTTGTATCCATTCCTCTGTTGAGGGACATCTGGGTTCTTTCCAGCTTCTGGCTATTATATATAAGACTGCTATGAACATAGTGGAGCATGTATCCTTATTGCATGCTGGGGAGTATTCTGGGTATATTCCCAGGAGTGGTATGGCTGGGTCCTCCGGAAGTATCATGTCCAGTTTTCTGAGGAACCGCCATACTGATTTCCAGAGTGGTTGTACCAGCTTGCAGTCCCACCAGCAGTGGAGGAGTGTTCCTCTTTCTCCACATCCTCGCCAACACCTGACATCTCCTGAGTTTTTAATCTTAGTCATTCTGACTGGTGTGAGGTGAAATCTCAGGGTTGTTTTAATTTTCATTTCCCTAATGACTAATGATGTTGAACATTTTTTAAGGTGTTTTTCAGCCATCCGAATTTCTTCAGGTGAAAAGTCTCTGTTTAGCTCTGTACCCCATTTTTGGATAGGGTTATTTGGATTTCTGGGGTCTAACCTCTTGAGTTCTTTTTAAAACACTATGAGTTTAAACGACTAATTCAGCAAAAAGAGAATATTTCGCACAATGTATGATATCCTCTAACTGCACATACAAAGTTCTTACTAGTATGTGATTGTCTTAATCAGGAACACTATATTTCATTAGTATATACGATTTTCATATGCATTTAAGAGAGAAAGCTTTACAATGCTGTTTACGAGGAGAAAACGTGTTTAAACCTAGATGCAACACCAAACACACTACAAAGTGAACGCATTCATGTTAAATTCAGGTCTAATGATGAGAAGTTTCTTCTTTTACAATTAGCACGTTTGGTAAGTTTTAAACACTATGCATTTAAAAGTGTAATTTAGCAGAAAACAAGACCATTTCACACAAATGTATTTACTGGCTGGTTTTGTGTGTCAACTTGATTCAGGCTGGATTTTCTTAGAAAAAGGAGCTTCAGGTGGGGAAGTGCCTCCATGAGATCCAGCTGTGGGGCATTTTCTCAATTAGTGATCAAGTGGGGGAGGGCCCCTTGTGGGTGATACCATGTCTTGCTAGTATTGGGTTCTGTAAGAGAGCAGGCTGAGCAAGCCAGGGGAAGCAAGCCAGTAAGGAATATCCCTCCATGGCCTCTGCATCAGCTCCTGCTTCCTGACCTGCTTGAGTTCCAGTGCTTACTTCTTTTAGTGATGAACAGCTGTGTGGAAGTGTAAGCTGCATAAACCCTTTTCTCCACCAAAAAAAAAATAATTCATGCAATTTGTAGGCAAATGGTTGGATCTGGAAAATATCATCCTAAGTGAGTTAACCCAATCACAAAAGAATACACATGAATTGCAATCACTAATAAGTGGATATTAATGAGCCCATAAGCTCTGAATACTTAAGGCACAATTAGCAAGTGAAATAATTTCCAAGGAGAAGGAAGGAGATGACCCTGGTCCAGAAAAGACTAAATCCAGTTTTGTAAGAGAGTACCAGAAGAGAGAAATGGTGGGGGGGGAGGATTGGGGAATGGGCAGGGGTGGGAAGAGGACTTATGGAACATATGGTGAGGGGGGGAACTGGGAAAGGGGAAAGCCTTTGGAATGTAAACAAAGAATATAGTAAATAATAAAAAAAGAAAAAGAAGAAAAGGAAAAAAGGAAAAGAAAACATTCTGTTACCAATAATATTTAATATTCTTCTGGATGTTGTAGCTAATGATAAAATAATAAAGATGCAGCAAGCAGATTTTTGCAGCATGTTAATTCCTCATGTTTACACTGGTAAAGCTATTTTGAAATCTCAAATATTTGGAGATTTAAAATGTCCTAATATAAAGTCACCCATTATGAATGTTCTGTTTTATTGATGTTCTTGTTCCATTCATTCCCTCTTATAATAATTGCATGCCAAAGACTAGGATGTACAATTTTCAGAAGCTGCATTTGGGGAGCAATTTTTTCTTGCATTGTAGGATTATGGAAGCCATAATTTGGTTGTATCATACACAGAAGAAAAATGGAGATCAACCTCCCTCCTTTAATATCTAACTCATGTCTGTGATAATCACATCAATTTAAGATATTTGCACTAATCATTTTCTATAGGCTTATCTTAGATTTCTAATGCTGTGAAGAGACCCCATGACCATAACAATTCTTATAAAGAAAACATTTAATTGGCCTGGTGTACAGTTTGAAATGTTCAGTCCATTATCATAATGGCAGAAAACATGAAGGAGCATAGGTAGTCATGGTGCTAGAGAAGGAGCTGAGAATTTTATTTCTTGATGTGCAGGCATCAGAAGGTGACCATGTGCCACACTGTGAGTACCTTGAGCATAGGAGACCTCAAAGCCTGACCCATAGTAAGAAACTTCGTCCAATGAGGCAATACCTACTCCAACAATGCCAGACCTCTTAATAGTGCTACTCCCTATAGGCTAAAGATTTAAACACCTGAGTCTATGTGGCCATACATATTCAAAGACCTGCAATGTCCAAAATCTAATTCTATCAAAATGTCAAATAAACTACAATGTACATTTTGGAAGAGACATTCAGACCCTGGGATTATGATATTTTTAGAAAATTATGTTATTATTTTTCAGGATTTTTATGCATGAGTATTATATTTACATAATTTTCACCACTACATTTTCCTTCAGTGTTCACCCTGTCAAATTCATGATTTTTTCTTCTATAATTGTTAGTGAAATATATACATATACACACCCACAAACACACACACACATACACACATATATAACTTACTGATTCAATTTTGTAATGCTGGTATGTGTGTTTACATAATAGATATTTTATTGCTATGACTTATCTTCATTTTTCTTTCTTTAATTTCATATATATATATTTATATATATGAAGAAATTGTCTAAATTTTGCTGAATAAAATATTTAAATATGAAATTATTATATGCTGCATATTATATATCATAGAACTCAATATTACATTTGTAAATTTGTCTTTGTATAAATTAAAAAGTCAGAAAAGAAAGCTTGTCAACTATTGACACAAATTTACCTATAGCACACTAATTAATTTTGGTTCAAACAATTCATAACACAGTAGTTATTGCTGCTGTGATGTAAAACTTATTTTGGGATTAATTTTTTCTGCAAAATTCTACTTTGGCTTCCTTTTCTAGAGCAAATTTCAAGGTGTAAGCAATTACTCAGAGACTTTAAACAGTCTAATCTATCATAGTCTGCCACCCTCTCAGTACTATACAAACATTTTTGTTTCTTAGAAACTTTAGAAACATGTGTACTTTTTACTATCTTTCTGGACTTGCATTTTTATGTTCATATGCTTGACTTACTCTGTCATTTCTGTTATACTTTATTCCAAGTGTTATAACCTATTTAGAAATTTAGTTAAACCTTTAAAAGAACAGACCAAGGCAACTTTTGTAAAGAACACATTTAATTGGGCCTGGTTTACAAATTCCAAGGTTCAGTCCATTATCATCAAGGTGGGAGCATGGAAGCACCAGACAGGCATTGCTCACAAGGAGCTGAGAGATCTACACCTTTATCTAAAGGCTGCTAGTGGAAGACTGGCTTCCAGGCAGCTAGGAGTAGAGTCTTAAAGCTCATGCCCACAGTGAAACACCTATTCCAACAAGGCCACACCTCCAAATAGTGTCACTCCCTGTCAAGCATATACAAGCCATCACACCCATGAACTATTGTTCTCTGAATTTTGACCAGTTATGGTTTACTATAATGGTCTCTGTCTATGGCTAAGAAAAGCTGCCTTGATGAATGGTGAGAGACATTTTTTATCTCTGTATACATGGATAGGAGCTTAGAATATAATTACCAATTATGCTAGTCCAATAAAGTGACAGTAGTAGGTTCCTATAGTACTCCATGACCTCACTAGCCCCAATTAATTGTCTATATTTCCAGGACCAAGCATGATTTTCATACAGTAAAGTGGGTTTTAAGTTCAGGTATTGGTTACCACCAAGATAGTAGTATCACAATTGTACCTATAGGGATATCTTATAGACGACAGGTCAATGGTATAGTTCATAATTATGACAGATGGTAAGATTAATTAATGTTCTTCTTTCATATATTATATCCCAATCACTATCTTCCCTCCCTATTCTCCTCCTAATCCCTTCTCCCACCTTATTCACTCACTTCCATCTAGTCTTCATCCATTTGTCTTCAGAAAAGGGCAAATCCCCCATGGATATCAGCCAAACCCAGCATATCAAGTTTCAGTAAGACTGGGCATCCCCCTCATATTAAGGCTGGACAAGTCAATGCATTTGGAGGAAAAGGGTCCCCAAAGCAGGCAAAAGAATAAGACTCAGACCTTGGTCCTACTGTTAGGAGTCCCACAAGATGACCAAGCTACATAACTGTCTTAGTCAGGGTTCCTATTCCTGCACAAACATCATGACAAGAAACAAGTTGGGGAGGAAAGGGTTTATTGAGCTTACACTTCCACACAGCTGTTCATTATCAAAGGAAGTCAGGACTGGAACTCAAGCAGGTCAGGAAGCAGGAGCTGATGCAGAGGCCATGGAGGGATGTTCCTTACTGGCTTGCTCCCCCTGGCTTGCTCAACCTGCTCTCTTATAGAACCCAAGAATACCAGCCCAGAGATGGTACCACCCACAAAGGGCCCTCCCCAACTTGATCACTAATTGAGAAAATGCCCCACAGCTGGATTTCATGGAGGCATTTCCCCAACTGAAGCTCCTTTCTCTGTGACAACTCCAGCCTGTGTCAAGTTGACACACAAAACCAGCCAGTACAATAACCATAACATATATTCAAAAGGTCTAGACCAGACCAGTGTAGGCTTCTTAATTATCAGTTAGCTCTCTAGGAATTCCTACCAGAGTCCATGTTAGTTGGTCGTGTGATGTTTCTTGTGTCCTTGACTCCTCTGGCAACTACAATGCCTCTTCTCCATCTTCCACCAGATTTCCAAAGCTCCACCTAATGATTGTCTGTGGGTCTCTGGATCTGTTTCTTTCAGTTGCGAATTAAGCCTCTCTGGCAATTATTATGCTAGTCTCAGATCTAAGAGGATCATTATAAGCCATTCTACTGACTTTTTTTTTGCTGCTTGTATTTAGTTCTATGTTTGGTTTCCGAGCTATCCAGCCTCTGAATCCTGGCCTATCAGGCACTGTCAAGAGTAGATACTCTCATGACATGGATGTCAAGAAGGAACAATCATTGCTTGGCCACTCCCGTAATTTCTGTGCTACTTTTATCCAAGTATAACTTCCAGGCAGGAAAAATCAAAGGTTTTGTGGCTGGATTGGTGACCCAGTCCCTCCACTGGAAGTCTTGTCTGGTAACAGGAGATGTCACATTAGGTTCCATGTCTTCCCTTACTAGAAATCTTAGCTATGGTGATGCTTATATTTCCTGGGAGTTTCCATTATAACAGATTTCTACTTTGCCCCTGAAATACTGTCCAATTTCAGTTGTCTCTTCCCCCAATCTCCCCTTACCTGATCCCTCATATTCCTATCTCAACCCACCATCAGTTCATTCTCAATATCTATTCTATTTCCCCTTCTCAGGGAGATTCATGTGTCCCACCTTGAATCCCTGTTGCTACTTAGCTTCTCTGCGTCTGTGGATTGTGGCATGATTATCCTTTATGTTGTATCTAATATCCATTTACAAGTGAATACAAACCATGTTTATTTTTCTGTGTCTTAGTCATCTCACCCAGGATGATTTTTTCTAGTTCCTTGAATTTGCTCACAAATTTCATGATTTTTAAAGTAGCTGAATATTACACCATGCTGTAAATGTACCACACTGTTTATCCATTACTCAGTTGAGGAACATCCAGATTGTTCCCTGCTTCTGGTTATTAAAAATAAATATAAAATAAAAATAAAGCTGCTATAAACATAGTTGAACAAGTGTCTTTGTGGGAGGATGAAGCATTCTTTTGGTATATTCCCCTGGAGAGATATAACTAGGTCTTAAGTTAGATTGACTTCCAATTTTCTGTGAAACCACCATATTGATTTACAAAGTGACTGGACAAGTTTGCACTCCTACAAGTAATGGAGGAGTGTTTCCCTTATGACATATCCTCCCTAGCATGAGCTGTCACTAGAGTTTTGATTTTAGCCATGCTGAGAGGTGTAAGATGGAATCTCAGAGTCATTTTGATTTTCATTTCCCTAATGGCTAAGGATGATGAACATTTGTCTAAGGGTTCCTCCACCATGTGAGATTTCTCTGTTGAGAAGTCTCTGTTTAGATCTATATTCCAATTTTTAATTGGATTATTTGGTTTGTTGAGGTCCAGTTGATTGAGTTCATTATATATTATGGAAATTATCTGTCAGATGAGTTAAGTGAAAATATTTTCTGATTCCGTAGGCTGCTATTTTGATTTATGGACACTGTATTTTGACTTACAGACACTTTGTAGGTTCATGGAGTCCCACTTTTTTAATTGTTGAATTATTTGTGGATATCACTGCGCATTTCTTGGATCCCGTAATTTCACGCAGCCAAGCTGCAATCCAGGCAGAGGCTGTGTGATATTTACTGGGGAACGCCTTGTTTGGCAGGGCTGTCCAAGATGAATGCCGCTGTGGGCCTCCTTGGCTGCAGATAGAGCTGAGCTGAAATTTCTCATGGCAAGCTGTGTAAACCTTTATCTGACCTGTTCTTTTACTTACGAGATGTCTCTGCCAGCCAGAGGTGCGAGCATTCCAGGCGTGACAGTTCATTCAGAGTTCATTCTTTGAACTACAGTACTGGCCATGATTTTCCTTCTAGAGATCCATTGCTTTGCTTTTAATTAGCTGTACAGTTATTACCTAGATACATTAAAGAATTAACCTCCCAACAATTTTTACTATCTGTATGGTTAGCTGGTCTTTGGCACTCTGACATGGAAACCATCAGTTAGTAAAGTTTCAAAATAAGCCTGAGGAAGATAGCATACATAGTGTTTCCAAGAACTAATTACTAATTCCAATTACTAATTTATCATTGACTACAGAGGGACGCGATGACCTTGTGTGTAATCTCTGACTCTTGAATCACTAATTCATCATTGACCACAGAGGGGCGCAATGACCTTGTGTGTAATCTCTGACGTTCATACCTGACTAATTTTGTATTTCCTTGTGCCAGATATTCATGGTAACTATTCTTTGTAAACATTTAAAAATACCTGCCTCAGAACAGTAAAGTGCATTCAGACGCATTCAGATCTTGTGTGTGTCTGTCTGTCATTCGCCGGACCTGTACCTTCCTGCATACCAAAGACCCTGATTCCCCACGGGAGTGTGTGTTCCGACTGAGTCGGTCCGTGGCATGTGCCAATGTGTTCAAGTCTATTTCCCACTTTCTCTTGTATCAGATTTAGTGTATCTGGTTTTATGCAAAGTCTCACATCCGTGTGAACTTGAGTTTTGAGCAAGATGATTCGATTAATAAGCATCCATTTGCAATCTTCTACATGCAGATGTCCAGGTAGACCAACACCATTTGCTGAAGATGCTTTCTTTTTTTTTCATTGTATAATTCCGGCTTTTTTGTTAAAAATCAGTATGTATTGGTGTATAGATTTATTTCTGTCTTTGATTCTTGATTTTTTTCCATATAAATTTGCGAGTTTTCCTTTTAAGGTCTGTAAAGAATTGTGTTGGAATTTAGATGCGGATTGCATTGAATCTTTAGATTAATTTGGTAAGATGGTCATTTTTACTGTTAATAATACTGATCCATGAACATGGGAGATCTTTCCATCTTCTGATATCTTCTCTGATTTCTTTATTAAAAAATTGAAGTTCTTATCATACAGGAATTTTGTTTGCTTGGTTAGAGTTATATCAAGATAGTTTATATTGTTTGTGGCTTTTGTAAAAGGTGTTGATTCCCTGATTTCTTTCTTTCTTCAAGTGTATGAGGGCTAATAAACTGGTGTGTGTGTGTGTGTGTGTGTGTGTGTGTGTGTGTGTATGTGTGTATCCAGCCACTTCACTCAAGGTGTTTTTTTTTTATTTTCTATATTCTATGTTTACATTCCAAAGGCTTTCCCCTTTCCCAGTTCCCACCCACCATAGTTCCCATAGTTCCTCTCCCCCCCAACTGTTCCCCAATCATACCCCCTCCCCCCTTGGTTTCTTTACTAAACTGGATGCAATCTTTACAGGCCCAGGGTCCTCTCCTTTCTTCTTCTTGGGAATCATTTGACTTGCTATTTGTGTCTTGAGTATTTAGGGCTTCTGGGCTCATTAATATCCACTTATCAGTGATTGCATTTCATGTGCATTCTTTTGTGATTGGGTTAATTCACTCAGGATGATATTTTCCAGGTCTAACCATTTACCTACAAATTGCATGAATTCATTATTTTTAATTGCTGAGTAGTATTCCATTGTATAAATATACCACATTTTCTGTATCCATTCCTCCTTTGAGGGATATTTGGGCTCCTTCCAATTTCTGGCTATTATAAACAAGGCTGCTATAAACATAGTGGAGCATGTGTCCTTATTGCATGCAGGGGAATCCTCTGGGAAAGGAAGAAGTGAAACTATCACTCAAGGTGTTTATCAGCTGTAGCAAGTGCATGGTGGAATCTCTAGGGTCACTTATGTTTAATCTTTTTTAATTTTTTTGTTTTTTTTATTGGATATATTCTATATTTACATTTCATTCCCCCTTTTTTGTTTCCCAACCCACCTAAGGTCCCACATGCCCTTTTCCCTCCCCCTGCTCCCTCATCCACTCCTTCCCACTTCCCTGTTCTGGTATTCCCCTACACTGATGCTTTGATCCTTTCCAGCACTAGTGTCCATTCCTTTCTTCTTGTCAGACATCATTTGGTATGTAAATTGTGTCTTTGGTGTCCCAAGATTCTAGGCTAATATCCACTTATCAGTGACTGCATACCATGGGTATTCTTTTGATACTGGGTTACCTCACTTAGTATGATGTTCTCCAGCTCCATCCATTTCTCTAAGAATTTTATGAATTCATTGTTTCTAATGGATGAATAGTACTCCATTGTGTATATATACCACATTTTTTGTATCCATTCCTCTGTAGAGGGACATCTAGGTTCTTTCCAGCTTCTGGCTATTATAAATAAGGCTGCTATGAACATAGTGGAGCATGTATCCTTATTGCATGCTGGGGAATCTTCTGGGTATATGCCCAGGAGTGGTATGACTGGGTCCTCTGGAAGTATCATGTCCACTTTTCTGAGGAACCGCCATACTGATTTCCAGAGTGGTTGTACCAGCTTGCAGTCCCACCAGCAGTGGAGGAGTGTTCCTCTTTCTCCACATCCTCGCCAACACCTGATGTCTTCTGAGTTTTTAATCCTAGCCATTCTGACATGTGTGAGATCTCAGGGTTGTTTTGATTTGCATTTCTCTAATGACTAATGATGTTGAACATTTTTTAAGGTGTTTCTCAGCCATCTGAATTTCTTCAGGTGAAAATTCTTTGTTTAGCTCTGTACCCCATTTTTGGATAGGGTTATTTGATTTTCTGGGGTCTAACTTCTTGAGTTCTTTGTATACATTGGATATTAGGCCTCCGTCAGATGTGGGGTTGGTGAAGATGTTTTCCCAATTTGCTGGTTGCCTATTTGTCCTTTTGACAGTGTCTTTTGCCTTACAGAAACTTTGTAACTTTATGAGGTCCCATTTGTCTATTCTTGATCTTAGAGCATAAGCAATTGGTGTTCTGTTCAGAAATTTTGCCCCTGAGCCAATGTCCTCAAGGTTCTTCCCCAGTTCCTTTTCTATTAGTTTTAGTGTGTCTGGTTTTATGTGGAGGTCCTTGATCTACTTGGAGTTGAGCTTAGTGCAAGGAGATAAGAGTGGATCAATTCTCATTCTTCTGCATGTTGACATCCAGTTGAGCCAGCACCATTTGTTGAAAAGGCTATCTTTTTTCCACTGGATGTTTTCAGCTCCTTTGTCGAATATTAATTGGCCATATTTGTTTGGGTTCAATTCTGGGTCTTCAATCCTATTCCATTGATCCACTTCCCTGTCACTGTACCAATACCATGCAGTTTTTAACACTACTGCTCTGTAGTATTGCTTGAGATCCGGGATATTGATTCCCCCAGAAGTTCGTTTACTGTTAATAGTTTTAGCTATCCTGGGTTTTTTGTTATTCCAGATGAATTTGAGAATTGCTCTTTCTAACTCTATAAAGAACTGAGTTGGGATTTTGATGGGGATTGCATTGAATCTGTATATTGCTTTTGGTAAGATTGCCAATTTAACTATATTAATCCTGCCAACCCACGAGCATGGAAGATTTTTCCATTTTCTGAGGTCTTCTTCAATTTCCTTCTTCAGAGATCTGAAGATTTTGTCATATAAATCTTTCACTTGTTTGGTTAGAGTCACTCCAAGATACTTTATATTGTTTGTGGCTATTGTGAAGGGTGTCATTTCCTTAATTTCTTTCTCAGCCTGCTTATCCTTTGAGTATAGGAAGGCTACTGATTTGCTTGTGTTGATTTTATAACCAGCCACTTTGCTGAAGTTGTTTATCAGCTGTAGGAGTTCTCTGTTGGAGTTTTTTGGGTCACTTTAGTATACTATCATATCGTCTGCGAATAGTGATAGTTTGACTTCTTCCTTTCTGATTTGTATCCCTTTGACTTTCTTATGTTGTCGAATTGCTCTAGCTAGTACCTCAAGTACTATATTGAAGAGATATGGTGAGAGGGGGCAGCTTTGTCTAGTCCCTGATTTCAGTGGGATTGCTTCAAGTTCCTCTCCATTTACTTTGATGTTGGCTATTGGTCTGCTGTAAATTACTTTTACTATGTTTAGATATGGGCCTTGAATTCCTGTTCTTTCCAAGACTTTAAGCATGAAAGGATGCTGAACTTTATCAAATGCTTTTTCAGCATCCAATGAGATGACCATGTGGTTTTTTTCTTTGAGTTTGTTTATGTAGTGGATTACGTTGATGGATTTCCGTATATTGAACCATCCCTGCATCCCTGGGATGAAGCCTACTTGATCATGGTGAATGATCGTTTTGATGTGTTCTTGGATTCGGTTGGCAAGTATTTTATTTAGTATTTTTGCATCAATATTCATAAGGGAGATTGGCCTATGGTTCTCTTTCTTAGTTGGATCTTTGTGTGGTTTTGGTATCAGGGTAATTGTAGCTTCATAGAATGAGTTGGGTAGTGTTCCTTCTGTTTCTATTTTGTGGACTAGTTTGAAGAGTATTGGTATTAAGACTTCTTTGAAGGTCTGTTAGAATTCTGCAATAAACCATCTGGTCCTGTGCTTTTTTTGGTTGGAAGACTTTCTATGACCCCTTCTATTTCTTTGGGGGTTATGGGTCTGTTTAGATTATCTATTTGATCCTGATTTAATTTTGGTATTTTGTTTCTATCTAGGAAATAGTCCATTTCCTCCAGATTCTCCAGTTGTGTTGAGTATAGGTTTTTGTAGTAGGATCTGATGATTTTTTGAATTTCCTCAGTTTCTGTTGTTATATCCCCCTTTTCATTTCTAATTTTGTTAATTTGAATACTGTCTCTGTGTCCTTTTGTAAGTCTGGCTAAGGGTTTATCTATCTTGTTGATTTTCTCAAAGAACCAGCTCCTGGTTTTGTTGATTCTTTGTATGGTTCACTTTGTTTCAACTTGATTGATTTCAGCCCTGAGTTTGATGACTTCCTGTCTTCTACTCCTCCTGGGTAAAATAACTTCTTTTTGTTCTAGGGCCTTCAGGTGTACCATTAAGTTGCTAGTGTATGCTCTCTTCTGTTTCTTTTTGGAGACACTCTGGGCTATGAGCTTTCCTCTTAGCACTGCTTTCATTGTGTCCCATAGATTTGGGTATGTTGTACCTTCATTTTCATTAAATTCTAAAAAGTCTTTGATTTCTTTCTTTATTTCTTCCTTGACTAAGGTATCATTGAGTAGAATATTGTTCAGCCTCCACGTGTATGAGGATTTTCTGTTGTTTTTGTTGCTATTGAAGAACACTCTTACTCCATGGTGATCCGATAGGAGGCATAGGATTAGTTCTATCTTTTTATATTTGTTGAGGTCTGTCTTGTGACCAATTATAAGGTCGATTTTGGAGAAGGTACCATGAGGTGCTGAGAAAAAGGTATAGTCTTTTGCTTTAGGATGAAATGTTATATATATATATATATATATATATATATATATATATATATATATATAATCCAATTGGTCCAACGTTTCAATGAGTTTCCCTGTGTCCCTGTTAAGTCTCTGTTTTCCTGATTGTTCCATTGAGGATAGTGGAGTGTTGAGGTCCCCCACAATTATTGTGTTAGGTGCAATGTGTGCTTTGATCTCTAGCAAAGTTTATTTTACAAATGAGGGTGCCCTTGTATTTGGAGCGTAGATGTTTAGCATTGTGAGTTCTTCTTGGTGTATTCTTCCTTTGACTAGCAAGAAGTGACCTTCTGTGTCTCTTTTGATGACTTTGGGTTGAAAGTCAATTTTATCTGATATTAGAATGGCTATTCCAGCTCGCTTCCTGCAACCATTTGCTTGCAAGATTGTCCTCCAACCTTTTACTCTAAGGTAGTGTTTGTCTTTAACTCTGAGGTGTTTTTCCTCTTTGCAGCAAAATGTAGGGTTCTGTTTCCGTATCCAGTCTGTTAGTCTATGTTTTTCTATTGGGGAATTGAGTCCATTGATGTTAAGAGATATTGAGGAATAGTGATTATTTGTTATTTTATTTGATGTTGGTTATTAGATTGCTGTATTGTGTTTAGGTATGTGCCTTGTATCCCTGATATATCCAAGACTTTTATAATGAAATGATTCTATCAAGCACCTTTTCAGCATCTAATGATCATGTATGCTTTCTCTTCCAGTTTATATCATGGATTACAATCACAGACTTTTGAATGTTGAAACATCCCTGAATTTCTGGGATAAAGCCTCGTTAATTATTGTGGATGGTGGTTTTTTTTTTGATATGTTCCTGAATTTGTTTGGAGAGTATTTTATTGAGTAAGTTTGCATCAATGCTCATAAGGAAGTTGTTCTGAATTTCTCTTTCTTTGTTGAATCTCTGTGTGGTTTTGTCATCATGGTCACTGTAGCTTCATAAAATTAATTGAACAATGTTCCTTCTGTTTCTATTTTGTGAAATAATTTATGGAGTATTAGTATTAAATATTCTGTGAAAATAGGTCAAAATATGCAATAAGATTGTGTGACTATAGGGTTTTTTTTTTTTTTTGACTGGAAGAATTTTAATGACTGCTTGTATTTCCCGAGGAGTTACAGTACTACTTAATTTTTTTATCTGGATGGGATTTAACTTTGCTAAGTTGTATCTATCAAGAAAAGGGCTCATTTCTTTTAGATGTCTTGATTGTAAAAGTAGGATGTGAAATTCTACCAGTAAGTGGAGTTTGACATGTGATATAAGCTTTCGTCATGTTTCTTTTATAAATGTGAATGTCCTTGCATTTGAGGCATAGTGGTTTTTCCTTTGATGAGTATAACATATCCTTTCTCATTATTAATTAGTTCTGGGTGGAAGTCTGTTCTTTAGGTGTTATAAAGGCTCTCTTTGATGTTGAGATATATTTCCAGTATACCCAGAGGATTCCCCTGCATACAATAAAGACACATGCTCCACTATGTTTATAGCAGCCTTGTTTATAATAGCCAGAAATTGGAAGGAACCCAAATATTCCTCAAAGGAGGAATGGATACAGAAAATGTGGTATATTTATATAATGGAATACTACTCAGCAATTAAAAATAATGAATTCATGCAATTTGTAGGTAAATGGTTAGATCTGGAAAATATCATCCTAAGTGAGTTAACCCAATCACAAAAGAATACACATGAAATGCAATCAGTGATAAGTGGATATTAATGAGCCTAGAAGCCCTAAATACTCAAGGCACAATTAGCAAGTCAAATGATTCCCAAGAAGAAGAAAGGAGAGGACCATGGGCCTGAAAAGTTTGGATCCAGTTTTGTAGACCCAGAACAGAGAAATCATGGGGGGGATGATTGGGGAATAGTTGGGGGGGAGAGGAATTATGGGACGTATGGTGGGGGGGACTGGGAAAGGGGAAAGCCTTTGGAATGTAAACATAGAATATAGAAAATAAAAATTAAATAAAAAAAGAATGGATCCCCTTTTTGTGTCCATTCTGTTAGCCTGTGTTTTTTTATTGGGGAGAATTAATTTCATTGATATTGGAAGGTATTAATGATCAATGGTTACTTAATTCCTGTTATTTTGGTGGTGGTTGTAGCAGCAATCAGTCAAACTTCTATACATATAGAGAAAGTGAGGAGGTGAGGGAGCAAAGGGAGAGAGAGAGAGAGAGAGAGAGAGAGAGAGAGAGAGAGAGAGAGCTATTCATCTATAAATGAGGCCTTATGAGATTTCTCCTATTCACATTGGGATGTCAACTAGTAGCGTCATTGTTAAGTTCTTGATTACGTGACTTTGGGTTGTCAACTGGTGTTGTCATTGTGAGGTTATTTATTAAATGGTCATGTGATTTTATTAATGAAATTTTGGGTCATAAATAGAAGAAACTGCCTCATGAATATTTTGCTATTCTATTCCTTACAGTCTTTCTGTCACCACTTGTACTATCATCCTTGAGTCTTATGTTTAGTGGGTATATTATAGCTGTATTAGTCAAGGATGGGCACACTCGTGGTTAGTTTGGCACCCTTGGTTAGTTGTTCTCTGTCTTTGACCAGTTCTAAATTTCTGTAATGGTCTCAAATACTAGAAAAGAAGCTTCTCTGAAAAGGTTTAGGAACTACACATATTTATGAATATAAGAGTAGATACTTAGAATTTACAGTGAGAATTTATAGGGCAATGTATAAATTTAATCCTATTGAGTAGACCTTAAGACCAATGCCACCACTATGGGTGCCTCCTAAATATAAGTGCTACCATCACACCATTGATAGCTCGTCATGATGGCTACTGTTGTGGTTTGAAGACTTTATGCCTAGGTAAAGACATTTAGCTGTTTTGTTCCCTTGGAAGTTTGAATAAAACCTTCAGATACTATGAGAGTTAGTACTCAAGGAAAGTCATCAGGTTAGTTCTAGCTCCATTCCTCCAAGTCCTGTGTTAGAAGTATCTGTTATCTTTAGCAAATGGCTTTTTCTTACCTTCAAGTTTTGGGATTTAACTAAGGTTAAAGGTGGGTAACTGTGTTTTGTGAGCCTTTGACTTCCTTTATCAACAAATCAAAAGGTGGTTTTCCATGCCTGGCACTGTAATTTTTGGTAAGACTATGGCTCTTGCGGAGAAAATTATTGCCCCAAGGCACTTAACTTAATGTAATATATATATATATATATCTTTTAATTAAAATAAAATAACATATGTTCCCCCATGCCTTCTCAACCATCTTTAGTTCTCTTAATCTGTAATCTGTCCTCTTTTTCGGTTGTCCTTACTCCAGATAAAATCCCCCTTATATTTCTATTTTTCTTTTCATAAAACTTGTTTCATATTCATATCTTCTTAGAAGTCTTTCTCCCTTCCCCTTTTTCTTTCCTCATTTATGTAAATACTCTAGGTAACATTTGCCTGGTATTGTTTCCATGGAAATCATCAATTATTTGAGTTTGGCCAGTTGCCCAGAGAGACCTGGGAGACTTTGAAGCAGTGGGAGCCTTGAGCCCAGAGCAAGAATGCTGCAAGAGCCTCTGAGACAGAAAATCAGAGTAAGTCACCCCAAATGGCAATTTTAATAATATAAACAGTCTATTCCTGCATTAAAAATAAGAAAATCTGTTCCAGATCACTTGAGTGCGAGAATCAGGTGTGAGGGGAAGGAAATGTTACTTGAAAAGGCATTGCACTATTCATTGAAATGGCAACCACCTGCATAAACCCCTCCCTACTTTAAATTTCAATTTTCATATATTTTTTTGAAAAGGTTGAAAAATAGCTATACACAAACAAAAAAACAAAATCTATGATATTAGAAAGGTTTGAAAGACAAGAGACAGAGGAAGTAAGAGAGTAAGAAGTGCCTAATAGTTAACCTTTGGTATCTAATGAAATTGGGGATCAAGACAGACAAACCATTGAATTTACAGAATGACCTATTACTGAAATTGAGAACAGGTGACAATCCCTACTTGCTTTCCCGGTTACTCAGAACCAAATGAAAGAAAATGATGAAAATTTAAAAACTAAACAACTATCCTGGAATCTTGTTAAAATACAGCACTAAAACATGTTAAAGAGTCAATAATAATTTGTGGAATGCACTCTCCCTATGTGAGACAGATGTTAAATTCCTGGGATACCCAAAAGAGAATTATCCCCTAAGTCAAGAAAGATTTAGCAATAATAAAACAACTATAAGTTGGTTATCAAGTACAAAGGCTGACATGGTGGTGAGAAGAAGCTACAATTATGGAAAAATTTAATAAGCCTAAAAATCTTAATATAGTTAAAGACCAATATTTATATGTCTTGGGGTTTCCTTGCTGTAAAGAGACACCATGACCAAGGTAAATCTTGTAAAGGACAACATTTAATTAGGAATAAATTATGGATTTAGATGTTCACTGTATAATCATCAAAGCAGGAAGCATGACAGCATCTCTGCAGGTATGGCACTAGAGAGGGATCTGAGAGTTCCTCATCTTGTTCTGAAGGGAACCACCCCCGTAGTGACACACTTAATCCAAAAAGACTTCACCGACTTCAACAAGGCCAGACAACCTAACAGTGCCACAACCTGGGCCAGGCATATTCACACCCACCACATTTCACTCCCTACCCCAATAGGCTTGTTCAAACATATAGGTCTATGGTGGGGGGAAGCATACTTAGCATGATGATACAAAATACATTTAGTTCGACTTCAAAAGTCTCATAATCTATAATAGTCTCAACAATGTTAAAAGTTCAAAGTTCAAAATCTCTTCTGAGATTCATCCAATCATTTAACTGTAACCCCCTATAAAATAAAAAAGCAGATAAATACCTCTAATAGACAGGATATGCATTACCATTCCAAAAGATCATCAGGAGGAAATACTGAACTAAAACAAGACCAACAAATAGTTGGGCAAATTCCAAACTCAATGTCTCCATGTCTGATGTCAAAGCACTCTTAATATCTCTATCTCCTTTCATCTTCGTTGACTACAACACAATTCTTTCTTTTTTGCTGAGTCTATTCTCTGTTAACAGCTTTACTTGGCAGGTTTCCCACAGCTCTGACATGTCTAATATTTTGGGATATCCAAGGTAACTTCAACTTCATAGTTTCTTGTTCCAGTGTCTGGGATCCACACGTGATCATCTGTGCTTCTCCATAGGTCTTATGTCCAGCTCTGCCCTCTTGTAGCACTGTTGTTGTCTCTATTCCACTGTTGCAGTTTTTGATGGTACTGGCATTTCCAATACACGAGAGTCTTCTGCTTCAACTGGACTTTACCAATAGCCTCTAATAGGTTTACTTCATGGAGCCATGTCTCCACTTCTTTGCATGACTCCTTCAGTCCTGGGTCATCAACCTCAACTAAGGCTGTAACTTTTCCAATAGCCTTCCTTGTCTTCTCATAGTTCCACGCCTCAGCTGCTCTCCATGACTCCTTCATGCCTTGAAATCCAGTACCACCTGGGTGATTCTTACACATTACTAAGTCCAGCTGCAGCACAAGGTACAAACTTGCCTCTCCCTTGAATACAGCTTTTTTTGTGTGCTGTCAGACATCATTCCTAAATGATTTCACCTCAGTGACACTGATCTCTTCTTAATCATTGCTAATTTCTTAGCTCCAGCTAACCAGCATCAATTTTCCAAAAATCCTTTTGTATTCTTAACTCTAAAGTCAGAGCCACATGGCCATTCTACTGCTTTCTGGGGCTGGAACATGCCCCCCTGCCCTGCTCTGTTACATCTCTGCCAGATTACTGTTTTCTAACTCAATCACTGCCTAAACTAGGCTGTGATCAAACTTGCTCTGTAGACTGACCTTGAACTCAGAGATCTTCATACTTCTGCCTCTTGAATGGGAGGATTAAAGGCAATCATTTCCATGCCTGGACCTCTAAGCTTTTCTCTCCTTGTAACTTGCTCTGTTCCAGGTTGACCTTGAACTCAAGAGTTCTGCTTGCTTCTGTCTCCTGGCATTACGACCTGTACTACCATGCCTGGACGTAAGTTTTTCTAGTGCACTATTCCTCAAGATCAAAATCAAAAGCCCATGTCCTTCATTTCTGGATTATAGTTTATTTTTGATTAAAAGTCCAAATGAAACTATTCCTTGTTCAACTGCAAACACATAAACATTAAATATAGCTATGTTGGATGTTGCTCGCAGGTTACCACTCCATTAATTCAAATTAATATTCTTGAACATGGGATTTAGCTCCATTCCACTTCTTGCTTCCCCTTTACTACTTGAATCATATAGCTGAGACCTGCTTCCTCTACCCACAGCATAGCTATAGACATTTCATTGCCTGCCAGCTATTTCATGTTGTTGTTGTAATATGTCTGCCAGTCATTGACAATGAAAAATAACTTGAATCAGAGCTAGGTCATGCTGATCACATATTTTTTTATGATCTGTATGAGGTTTGTTAATCTTAAGAAACACCACAAAGCTTTATGGAGGACCCATCCAATTAAATGTCTGTTATGTGTAAAATGGCTTGAGTCAGAGACAACCACAGTGCAGCACTTCCTGTACCTGCTTATGACCTCACTGTTGTTTTTGAGATTTTAGCCTTCATAAGGTAACAGAGAAAGATATTTGAGGCTATAGCTTCAGCCTTAAATTCTGACATGTGGCCCTGATAAATCAGTCTTAGGGTATACATTCAATAAACCACCCCTGTCTAACTGAGAACTGAGTTTGTGTGGTTTGTGGGTGACTCCTGAACCCACAATACATATTTTTTTTTGCTTTCTAAGTTTGCTACATTTGTTCCAAATGCTCCTAAGAGTGAACCACAGAACAGAGTCTAAACTTGTTTGATTTGAGACTTCCTTTGTCAATGCAATTAATCTGATGACTCTCTTTACCTTAGCCTCAGGCCGACCATTTGGACAAGGACAAAAGGCAGCCACAATCTTCACCAAAATATCACAAGTATGATTGATCTCCAGGTAGTATACTAAAATCCTTGTCTTCTGAAACCTTAAGAACAAGTAGGCTGAACAATTCATATCACCCTCCACATCACTACCTTCCATACGCTCACTAGGATGGGCCAAAGGACCAGCAGTCTCAACTAACCTGGCTCCCAAGATCTCTCAGACACTGGGCTACCAACTAGGCAGCATATCAGGCCTGATATGAGGCCCCTAAGACATATACAGCAAAGGACTGTAGGGTCTGTTTCCTTCATGTGACAGCTCATCTGGGATCAAGAGAGAAGGGTACGGCAGCAAAGCTTGGGTTTGCCAGATGTGCACCACCCAGGCCATGGGGGAATTTGGAGCACTGGGTTGGTATGGTAGTGACATGCCACTGGGAACCTAGTGAGCTGGGAGGAGATATTTCAGGAGCTATGGGCCAGTGAATCTCCATAAGGTGAAAGAAAGTCATTCATTTCTTTCCAATGCATGCCTGGCCAGGCTGCTTGGGCATAGAGTTAGAAGAATAAGGTCAAGGGAAGGCTGAAAAAAGCTGAGAAGGGCAACCCTGTAGGAGGCACAGAAATCTCAATTAATCTGGACCCCTGAGACCTCTCAAACACTGGACCATCAAGCAGGCAGCATACACCAGCTGATATGAAGCCCCCAACACACATACAGTAGAGGACTGCTGGGTCAGTGTTAAGTAAGAGATTATGCACCCTCAAGAGACTGGAGGCCCAGGGAGTTTAGAGATCTGGTGGGGAGGGGGTGGAGACATCCACATGGAGACAGGGCGGTGGGGAGGAGGTATGGAATGTGGAACAGTCAGAGGGTAGATGGGGGCTATAAAATATAGAGTGAAAAAATGAATTAATTAATTAATTTTAAAAAGTGGGAATAAGATTAGTTGAAAGATATTGGATTGTTGAAAAAAAACTGCTGAATTAGATCAACCTGTATACTGGAAAGATGGTGTAATATCATTTGGGTAATCAGGGAGTGGGTTGTGCTGGAAAGCGTTTTGTCTGTATTTTCCCAGGTGATGAAAGAATATGGGTTCCACAACATAAAGATCCTGCTTGAATAAGAGAATCTTGCACATGAAAGGCATGATGTAAGGAAGGAAAAGATGCAAAAGAACAACAAAGATGATTTCAGAAGTTCAGAAAGCTGAACTCCATGCATTGGGACAGTTCAGCAAACTGGGTAAGAAAGGACAGGCAATCCATCACACTGGCAGACTGGAAAATGGACATTTCCTGAGGGATAGGACTGGAGTTATAAAGGCTTATTCATATCAGCAGATCTTCATAAGGTCATTCAGACTGTTAACTTTATGTGACTGATAATTGTTTCTGTTATAAAAAATGTTTATGATTTTTAACTTAATGAGAAAAGGGAAAGATATACAGGAATTTTAATTTAGCAACATGGCTGCTCTGGCAAGAGGTCACAGCCAAAGATTGTGATCTGGCTAGAATACACACACCCTTACTTCAAACCTTTAATCCTAAACAATGTAGATAAGTTTAATTTTTAGAAGGAAGCAGCCATGTTTGAAAGTGACATCTAATTAAGAGGAAGATGAAGTGACAAATCAGAGAAAGATATGACACAATGAGTCAGAGATAAGATGTATCCAACCGTCATGAGAACAGCATAAGAAAGAGAAACTGTTTTAGAGCAGCCCAGGGAGAGTCAGTCAGTCGGATATCAGTGCAATGAGTACACTGTGGCGTTGTTTGTGAGTTCATGAAATTCAGTGTAGGTCAGCAGATGCAGTTGAAGCCAGAGAATATGAAGGAGTAAGAAGATTAGAACAAATTTCCAGAGTTAGTTTCAGGCCTAAATATTCAGGCAGAAGCCACCATAACACAGTTTGAATCAGTTAGCTTGGAGAGGAGTTTGGGTCTGAATAGCTGAGTTGATCCATGCAGCCAGATTTCTTAAGGAGGTAGAAAGAATGAGTTTATTCAGCAGTAAGACTCAGGGGCTAAAACATCCTAGGCCTAAGTTAGCAGACAGAGGCTGGAAGCTGAAGCCTTCAAGGTCTGAACTTACAGAACATTACAATGTAAGGAAGCTAGAAGCTTTCAGGCCAAGGCCTAGAGATAATAGAAACGCTCTGGGCTCATCCCAAGCCATGTATTTGTAAAGCTTGGGCATGGATTTCATCTCATCCTTTCATCTGGGGGGAATAAAAGTGACATTTACATTTACAGTTTATTTTTCTAGCATTTTCAGGATTTACACTGAGATCTCTCATTCATTTTGGTTGATCAGTTTCCATGGTGATAAATGTGAGCTGTATTTGGTCCCGAGTGATGAAGTATACCATGCATTGAAGATGCTCTTTTGTCAAAAATGAGTGCTCTATAGTTACATGTATATAATTATATTTGGTTCTTCTATTTTGTTACTTTGGTCAGCATATCTGCTTTGTACCCATACTGTAATATAACTTAAAATCTGTGATTATAATTCCCTAACATTTGTGCTATTTGCTCAGTGATACTTGGGATTTCTGGGGTATTTTGTAGTTCTGTATGAATTTTAGGATTTTTTTCTAGTTTTGTAAATAATATCTAGGGAATTTTTATTGAGATTGTATTGGACCTATGAATTGCTTTTGGTAGAATAGCCACTTTCACAATAGCAATCCAACCAATCTACAATTTTTGGGTTTTCTATGATCTTCTTCAATCTCTTCCTTCAGATATCTTCAGAATATCCTCTTCAATATTTCTTCAGAATATTTAAATTTTCTATTGTAGAGGCATTTGGCCTCCTTTGGGTTTATTCTAATTTTTGAGACATCTGTGAATGCTAGTGTAGTGATATATAAAAAGATTATACATGTTTATAGGTTGATTTTTGTATCCTATCACTTTGCTGAAACACTTATTTCTGGAAGACTTTTGGTGGAAAATTTTGGTATTCTTGTATGTAGTATCATGTTATCTGCAAATTGTGATCATTTGATTTCTTCTTTTCTTGTTTGCATCTCTAATTCTCTTCACTTATCTTACTGAGCTAGATAGTGCTTCAAGCACTATATTAAAATGGATAGGGATAGTGGAAAACTGTCTCATTCCTGACTTTAATGAGGTCTCTTCTCATTTAGAATATTGAGAGTGTTTTATTCATATGTATATGGATATATATCCATTATTACATTGAGACATATTTCCTACAGTCCTATCTATGGTCTCTGGGAATTTTGTTGTGAAAGTATGCTGGGTTTTGTAAATGGCCTTCTCTGCATTTATTGAGATAACATGTGAATTTTATCTTTTAGCCCATTCATCTGCTTTATTAGAATTTTTAATCTTACATGTTGCCAAGGACCAGCCTTGGCTTAGAGAGGGGTTCTGAGAGATGAGGTTCCTGGGAGCAGGGAAAGAACTACTCAAAGTTAAAGTCAAATCATGGATCCAAGCTGATGACCAATGATCTGCTTGACATAGCTTTTCCAGTCTGCTTCTCTACGTTCTGCTTTCTTTCTGGAGATTTCTGTGTATATATTTTGCTTGCTTACTATTCTAAGAGATCTCTCTGTCCATGTCCTGCTTGCTTGTGTGTGTGTGTGTGTGTGTGTGTGTGTGTGTGTGTGTGTTTTCTCTAAGCAGTTCTCTCTTTTTAACCTAAAAAGTTCTCTGGATAGCTCATCTATTACAGAACACAGATCCAGTCTTTTGTTTTAAATATCAAACCAGTTTCCTCTTAATTATCTTATGAACAAGCATCCCATGACACAAGCCCTTCAATTGCTAGGAAACAACAGGGATATTTTTTTCTTAACATTGCAAAAGAATTCAGAGATCTGTTTGCCTTTGTTAAGCACAGATGATAGGATAATTGGGTGGAACTCTGTCCTGAAATTAACATTTCCACCATGCTGTGGCCTAACCTTGCTCTGTCCTAGGCTGATGCTGAACTCAGAAACCTATCTGCCTTTGTAAGCGCAAACTAACAAACAATGAAACAAACAAAATTTAGCTGGATAGGATCGCCTTCAATCACCACTCCCTATATCTCTTTATCTTCTTCCTTAGTAATTTCCTAAGAAGTTGGCTCACAGAGCAGCTGCTTTTGTTGCTTTATATTAATGAAGCCCCTCATATAACTTATCCTGCAGGCTTATTTTTACATATTTGATCAATTATATATTTTCAAACTCATGCAATAAGAGCTCTTTCACATATCTATAAGGGCTGTCCTGAAGGTTTCAGTGTTTCCCATTTTGCTAAGACATTAGCCACACCTGGGATCCTACTGCCTGATTACCATGGAGTCAATGTGAAATATGAACATTATTATGCAAACAAGCATTATATCCATAGCAGCCATCCACATTCCTGGTGGCTAACACAGGGTCCCTGTCCCAGGACTAGGAACTATGTCACTCAGTCCTCACCAGGGCTACACAGGGCTTGGCATACTTGCTATTGCAGGAGATCTCTCTGTCCATGTCCTCATTGCCTGTGTGTCAGATCTTCGAGCAATTCTCTTTTTATTCTAACAAATTCTCTGGATAGCTCATCTCCTGTAGAACACTGGTCCAGTCTTTTATTATACATATCAATCCAGTCATTTATTACAGGTTTTCATTTTGATTATATTGTGAATCAGCATCCCATAACCCCAGCTTCTTGATTCTTAGGAGACAACAACATACATACATACATATACATATATGTATACACACACACACACACACACACACACACACACACATTGCAAAAGCTTTCAGAGATGTGTCTGCCTTTGTTTAGCACAGATAAATTAATTGGGTGAGACTGTGCCCTGAAATTACCATTTCCTCTACCATCACACCTGAGCCTGAACTCACTTGGTACCAGCCTGACCGTGAACTCATTATTCTGTCTACATTTGTTATCTGCCTGTCTTTGTTTCTGACAAGCTGGCTCAGAGTGTAGCTACCTCTCTTCCTTTAGATTCGTGAAGTCCCTCATAATTTATAATACATTCTTTAATTTTTGCATAATTGAGAAAATATATATTTTAGAACTCATGTATTTAGAGTTCTTTCCCACAGCCTTAAGCTATCTTGAAGGTCCCAGTGTTTACCACTTTACTGAGACATAGTCACACCTTCGACTCCTGGACTCAAGCTGTTTCTAATTATCATGGAGTCCTTCACATAATAGGGAGGATATTCCTTGGAAAGAAAGGGTCCTCTACTGCTAGTGTGTCCATAAAATATGTACATTACTATACAAACAAGCTTTATGTCCACAGCAGCATCCAACACTCATGGAGGCTCACACTGGGGCCCAATTCCAGAGGCAGGAACCATGTCACTCTGTTCCTACCAAGATCATGCCTCGCTCTGCAACATATTTGAACCATCCCTACATCTGTCAAGTAAATCCAACTGGACTGTGGTAGATGATCATTTTGACAAATGTCCATACAAAATTTATAATTATTTTATTGATTTTGAATCTATCTTCATCATGAATATTGGTGCAGTTTTCTTTCTTTCTTTCTTTCTTTCTTTCTCTCTCTCTCTCTCTCTCTCTCTCTCTTTCTCTCTCTTTCTCTTTCTTCCTTTCTTCCTTTCTTCCTTCCTTCCTTCCTTCCTTCCTTTCTTTCTTTCTTTCTTTCTTTCTTTCTTTCTTTCTTTCTTTCTGTCTGTCTCTCTTTATTTCTCCCTTTCCCCCCTCTCTCTTTCTTGCTGCATCTCTGTGTTTTTATCTGTTTTTAAATCAGATAAAAGTGATTGTAGCTTTGTAGAGTAATTTGTCATTGTCTTTGACTAGAATTGCTCCTTAGCTACTTACTAGCAACAGTTAATCAAAGATTAGTCTGATTATTTCAAATGTACTTTCAGAAGGCTTGTGTATGTATACAGTCTTGCTTCAGAGCACCCACCTATGACTTAACAATAGCCATTCAATTAGATATTTGGCAGACTTTAGAAACCCCCTCACTTACTCCCATTCTCTATAAAACCATACCCTGCTAAGGGTTCCAGGATGCTCAGCCTTCCCATACTGTTATGTCAGTGTTGGGTTAGAGAAGAGCACAAACTTGAGTTTATAATAAAAAGATCCTAATGTGATTTCACCAGAAACGGTTCCTTGGAGGTCTTTCTAGGTTCAGGAATGCTTCCTGGCACTATAGTTAACCCTGAGGTTTGCCTGATACAAAACAGTAACACCATCTTGGGCCAAATTTGAAGCAATCTTTATTCAATATTAAATATTTTATGTAGGAGATGTGCAGCTCAGCCTTAATGTAGGTCTCAAACAACTGGAGTGGGGGAGGCAGAGCTATCCCTAAAGCTGTTGCCTGTCTATAGAATATGTTCTTCTAGCTGAGCTGTCTTGTCTGGCTTCTGAGGGAGAGGGTGTGCCTAGCCCTGCAGAGACTTGATGTGCCAGGGTAGGGGGATAACCTAGTGGCCTCTACTATCTCAGAGAAGGAGTGTGGGGGATAAATGGAGGGATTGTTGGAGGGGGGCACCAGGAGAAGGGGCAGCAATTGGGATATTAAATAAATAAATAAATAAATAAATAAATAAATGAAAAATAAATAAATATTAAAAAAATAACAAAGAGATGAACTTTGGTCAGAACTACTCCATGGAATTTCCAAGATGAATGACTGAAAAAACACATGCTGTATTGGTTTGTAAAGATAAACCTATAGGCCATTGTACTTTCACATGAAGCTTTAATTTTATTCTAAGAAGTATAACTATCTGCATTCCAGGAAGTTATCTGGTCCTTGGGAAGATGGAGTGAACAGATTAATTTCGGGTATTTCAATATAAACAGGGAAACATTATAATAAGCATGAAAGAAATTCAGAGTACTATAAAGGAATACATTAAAAAACTGTATTCTACAAAGTTGAAAAAAATCTAAGAAAAAAGGGACAATTTCTAAGACTCATCCAAACTTCTAAAGGTCAGTTGAATTAATTTTCAAAACACCCGATGAGCTTCATTTCTCATATCATTGTGGATTTTCAAATTAAAAAAAAAGAGATTGTAAATACCACACTTAGTATGGGATCTTTTAAGCTAGCTAATAATAGCTATTTTATTTATATATCATGTTCATAGCCAAATACTTTTGTTATTCATTTCTATAAAATTCTTTTAAAAACTGAAATAGTTGTAATGAACATTCCAATACATCTTTTTCTTCATACCCAAATTATGAAAATGCAGGTCTGAATATTTAAGAATTCATTTTCTGCCAGGAAAAATGCACTTTTTAATTGCACACATAAATAACTCTTGCATGTATACATGGAGTGCTAGATCTGAGAAACTATAAAGTCTGACATCTGTAGAATTTGCTTGCTTAACACATATTTGTGGTTTATTAGTCAGCCTGTTCTCTGTTTATAGTAGCTGCATTGTTACATAAGCTGCTGCAAATTATGCTATAGAACACCTGTGCTCCAGTGAATTCCTGAGATAATTCTTTCACACATACACCTAAATGCACATAATTATCTGTGTTCATGCACATCCATACACAAGTTTACATGTATGCCACAAGAGCAAAAACTGTACAAATATGCATAATTTAATTATGTCTATCTATGATTGAAAGTCAGAGAAAATAAAATTAATATAGCCAAAACAATTAGCTTTAGTATAATTTTAGCATGGATATAATGCAAACTGTTTTAGTCTTTGAAATGAAAGTTATAGTTTGTTTTTCATTCATATATGATAGCTTGAAAATATAATAAGGCCATTTTCAAACTTTCTCACATATATTCCAATACATAATGAAAAAATGCCATTTAATGGCTTAATATTATGAACAAAATCAACATATTTAAGAAAATAGCAACTGTTATGTTTATAATACTAATTGTTTTAGAAAATCTGTATGACATATATACAATTTAGAAATTAATCCTATTTGTCATACCTGAGTGTGTACATGTGCTGAATTTACTGCATATGAATTAAAATTTTGTGTTCTGGGTAGTGAAGAGATGACCTAGATTTGAAGAGCATTGGTTGCTCTACTAGAGGACCTGCGTTTGATTGTAAGAAAGCATCTCTGAAACACGCAACTTCAGTTCCAGAGAATCACACACATTCTGGCATGTGTGGGCACCTGCTCTTATGCAGTGCATGGCACACATACACACACCACGCATTCACACACACATGATCTTTTAAAAGTTTTAATACACATAACACTAACAATAAATTAGCTAAAAATTTTAGGCAATAGGCTTCAATTACTCAGCGGGCAAACTATATAGAAGATTAAATTAACATATATCTCATATATCTTACTATAACCTGTTGATCATTCCATATAATTTGATCATCAGATTACTAATAGAATCTGAATAAAGTTTAAAATAGAAATATATACTAATAATTCCTATCACAACATCTTCTTTGTAACAATAAGGATGTTTCTATGTCATAGTCAGTAATATAATCAATGATGCTCAGTATACCCCAAACTCCATGTAACAAATATCATTACCTATTTGCTTCCTGAGATGTTAATAACAGTATAATCTCTTGCTTATTTATACTTTTCTGTAGTATTATAATCATATTTACTAGAAGTGTAGAAATTGTTGTTTTACATTTTGTAAAACCAAATCTCTGTTGACACTTAAAACCTTAGAATAATTAGACATACAGAAGAACAAAGTCAGATTGTACAAAATGTGATACACAGCTCAATAATGTTCAAGAATATAGTTTAACTCTTTCCTCTAAATAGAAATATTCCTCCCTGGAAGGAGATGATAAGACTATAGGAATCTAATAAAACCTGTAAGATCCAGGGAGCACATTAAGTCACAAGGTTCTCAAGGACCAATTTTATGGCTATAAAATGAGATAAAAATTAATTGAGAAAGAAGGATCTTTCCAGGACCAGGGTCCTCTCCTTCCTTCTTCTTGGGCATCATTTGATATGTGAATTGTTTCTTGGGTATTTCAAGCATCTGGGCTAATATTCACTTATCAGTAAGTACATACCATGTGTGTTCTTTTGTGATTGGGTTACCTCACACACCATATTTTCCAATTCCACCTATTTGCCTAAGAATTTCACAGTGTGTTGTGATTATAAAAAGATAAAGCAGTAAAAGACATGTACTATGGGGTGTATTGAGGTGTGGGAGAAGGGGGGTCTCAGCAGGCCCATGCTGAGACATCTCATAGAATAGAGTTTGTTTAGGGCATAGGTAGTAGGGGCAGAGAAAGGCAGAGAGAAGGGGAGAGTATAGAAGTAGAGGCCAGCCATGACCATATGGAGAGAGGGGGGAAGGGAAGGGGAAGAGAGAAGAGCCCAAGAGGGCCAGAGGCAAGAGAGAGAGGCAAGAGTAAGAGAGTAAGAAAGGCGAGAGAGAGAGAGAGAGAGAGAGAGAGAGAGAGAGAGAGAGAGAGAGAGAGAGAGAGAGAGAGGTGGGGTCAAGAAGCCCTCTTAGTCAGGCCTACCTGGCTGTTACCAGGTAACTGTGGGGAGGAGCATACATGGCTGTTGCCAGGCAACTGTGGAGTGGAACTTAGACAATCCTAACACAGTGTATGTATACAGATATCCATTTTATGCCTTTTAGATAATACTATAAGTTCCCTGTTGAGGTTTGGTCTTCTCTTATGTATTTGTAATTTTAAATACTGCACCTCAAGCTCTGATTGCCCATAGAGACAAGAGAATCAGCATGATGATATGTAAGCTTGCCTCCAAAGTTTTCCCTGATTGGTAAATAAAAATGTCTACAGCCTATAGGTCAACAGAAGAAACAGAGTTAGAGGTAGAGGTAGAGGTTTTTTGGTTCCCTGAAGGAGAAAGAGAAGATTGAGAGAGGACAAGATGACTTGGGGAAAGAATAATGAAAACATAGCCATAAGGGCTGGCCAATTGGAGTTAAGTGCTGTACAGATGGAACACAGCAAGTTTTAACCATTAAATAATTCCTCAGAATTATAATTGTGATGTTCAATGACTACTGCTTCATAGTTTTCAATTAAGTCAAAGTTATCCATGACTTTTAAGAATGAACAATGAAATTTATATTATTACATTACATTTTTTCAAATATGAGTTCCAGAAAGCTCATTACAGCTATTATATTTCCATAAACTAATTACAGTATTACGCACAAGAGAAAACTTATATTTTTATAAATATATTGTGTGGCTTTTTCTGTGTTAACAATTATTATTAACCTTATCTGCAGGAATATTGCAAAAGTTCACTGGGCAAGTATATAAAGGCCTCATAATATCTTCAGTGATTTCAAAGACGTGCATTAAGCAGAAATGCTAAAAATTCTTTAAATTATTTATGCTGGTTTGAATAGGAATGCCCCCTAGGCTCATATATTTGAATACTTAAGGTAAAACACTATTTGAAATGATTACGGGGTGTGTTCTTGTTGGAGTAGGTGTGGCATTCTTGGAAGAAGTGTGTCACTGGAGATGGGCCTTGATGTGCCAATATCCCATGTAAGTTCCAGTGTCTGTCACTTTCTTCCTGCAGATTCAGATGTAGAACTTTCAGTTTACCTGTCTGCCAGCATGCTATATTCCCCAGCAGATGACAATATATTAAACCCCTGAAACTAATTAAATTATTTCATTTATAAATGCTCTTGAGGTCATAGTGTCTCTTATCAGCAATAAAACAGTGACTAAGACATTAGTCAACACACAGGTGCTGTTTGTTATATTTATATACATTTTATTTGACTAACTTTACTATCCTCTTTTAATATATAACTTTAATTCTCTAAAGATTAGAGTTTGCTTGGGCACAGATATCTGTACCCAGATACCACTGTGAGAGATCAGGTCTTCCAGGAGTGTTGACACACCTGAGAGCACAAGTTAAGACCATCATTTCTGCTCAAATACCTGGCCTAAAAGGGACCCTTCAAGAGCTATCAGGACACAGGAACCAAGAATCATACTGGGACCTGGGACTGGATCCTTCTAGTTTCTGTTTCTTCCCACAGATGACCCTATGCCACAGCTATCCATATCCAGATTCCACTGGAAGGGAGCTGGTCTCCCAGGAGTACTGACACACCTGAGAGCACAGGTTAGACCACCACTTCTGCTCAAATTTGTGGCCTAAAAGGGACCCACCAGAGCCATCAGGACACAGAGCCCCTAGGAATGGCCAGGGTTAGAATATTTCCAGTTTCCATCTGTGCCCTAGAGCTGACCCTGTGTTACAGCTCTCTCAGTGACAAAGACAAACAGTACCTTAGTGTAAAAGACTAGAAAACAATTTTCCAAGCAAATGGTCCCAAGAAACAAGCTGGAATAGCCATTCAAATATTGAATAAAATTGATGTTCAACCAAAACTTATCAAATAAGCTAAGGAAGGACACTTCATACACAGCAAAGGAAAAAATCTACCAAGATGAACTCTCAATTCTGAGCATCTATGTTCCAAATGCAAGGTAAACCATATTCAAAAAGAAACTTTACTAAACCTCAAAGCATACATTGTACCTCATATAATAATAGTGGGAGACTTCAACACCTGACTCTCATCAATGGACAGATCAGGGAAACAGAAACTAAGCAGACACACTGAAACTAACAGAAGTTATGAACCAAATGGATTTAACAGATAACTATAGGACATTTCATTCTAAAACAATATATATATATATATATATATATATATATATATATATATATATATATATATACCTTCTCAGCACATCATGGTATCTTCTTCAAAATTGACCATGTAATTGATTGGAAAACAGGCCTCAACAGATACAAGAAAATTGAAATTATCCCATGCATCCTATCAGAACGCCCAGGACTAAGGCTGGTCTTCAATCACAACAAAATCGACAGAAAGTCCACATAGATATGGAAACTGAACAAAGCTCTACTAAATGATAGTTTGGTGAAGGAATTAATAAATAAAGGAATTAAAGACTTTTTATAATCTAATGAAAATGAAGCCACAACATACCCAAACTCATGGGACACAACGAAAGCAGTGGTAAGAAGAAAACTCATAGCTCTGAGTGCCTCCAAAAAGAAACTGGAGAGTATACACACTAGCAGCTTAACAGCACATCTGAAGGCTCTAGAACAAAAAGAAAAGAAACAAATATACCCGAGAGGAGTAGAAGGCAGGAAATAATTAAACTCATGGCTGAAATCAAAAAAGAAAGATACAAAGAATCAACTTATTCTTTGAGAAAATCAACAAGATAGATAAACACTTAGTCAGACTGACCAAGAGGTACAGAGACAGTATCCAAATTAACAAAATTAGATATGAAAAGGATGATATAACAACAGAAATTGAGAAAAGTCAAACAAATCAATAGATCCTACTACAAAAACCTATATCAACAAAACTGGATAATCTGGATGAAATGGAGAATTTTATAGACAGATACCAGATACCACTATTAAATCAGGATCAGATAAATATTATAAATTGCCCCATAACCCCTAAATAAATAGAAGCAGTCAAAAGACTCCCAACCAAAATCTCCCAGGATCAGATGCATTTCCTGCAGAATTCTATCAGACATTCAAAGAAGACCTAACACGGATAGTTTTCAAGCTATTCTACAAAACAGAAACAGAAGGAACACTACCCAAATCATTCCATGAAGATACAATTACACTCATACCTAAACCACACAAAGACTCTACAAAGAAAGAGATTTCAGACCAATTTCCCTTATGAATATCAATGCAAAATATTCAATAAAGTTCTTGCAAACTGAATCCAGGAACGCATCAAAGGATTATTCACCATGATCAACTAGTCAAAACTATTCTGAGATTCTTTCTCATACCAGTCAGAATGACAAGATCAGTAGCACAAGTGACAGCTCATGCTGATGAGGATGTGGGCCAAGGAAAACACTCGTTCATTGTTACTAGGGTTACAAACTTATACAATTACTTTGGAAATCAATATGGAAATTTCTCAGATAATTGAGAATTGACCTACCTCAAGACCCAGCCATATCATTCCTAGGATGTTCCATCCTATCACAAGGATACTTGCTCAACTATGCTTATATCAGGTTTATTCATGGTAGCCAGAAACTGGAAACAATTACTAGTTATCCCTCAACCAAAGAATGCATAAGTAAAATGTGACATTTACAGGATGGAGTATGACTCAGCCATTTAAAAAATGATCATGAAATGTACTAGTGAATGGATTGAACTAGACAAAAATCATCCTGAGTGAGGTAACCGAGAACTGCCCTACCTGGGGATTCATCCTATACACAGTCACCAAACCTGACACTACTATGGATGAAACGAGGTGTATATCAAAAGGAGCATGCCATGTTTGTCTCTGGAGGGTCCTTGTTAGAGCCCTACAAATACAGAGGCAGATGCTAGCAACCAACTATTGGACTGGGCGTGGGGTCCCAAATGGAGGATCTGGAGGGTGGTCCAGAGGAGCTGAAGGGGTTTACAGCCTCATGGGAAGAACAATGATTTCTGCCACCCAGATGCCCCGAGACTCTCAGGGACTGAACTATTAACCAAGGGGTTCCAGCCAAAAATGTGGCAGAGGAAGGCCCTGTTGGGCTTCAGTGGGAGGAATGGTTCTTGGTCAGGTAAAGGCTCAATAGATGCCCCAACAAAGGGAAAACGAGGGGGGGGAGTGTGTTGGGTGGAGGAGCATATACATGGAGGCAGGGGTGGGAGGAGGGGTTGGGCACCTTTGGGGGGGAAATTGGGAAAGGTTTTACCATTGGCAATGTAAATGAAGACGATATTCAATAAAAAAGACAAATTTGGTATGTATTTACTGATAAGTGAATATTAGCCAATAGAAAAATAATAATCAAGCTACAATCCACAAACCCAAAATGGTTATGTAAAAAGAATGGAAGAGCACTAGAGAACATATAAGGATCTCCCTGGTAGAGTAAATGGAATAGATTTTGCAGGTGGACTTGGGGTCACTGGAGATGGAAGGGGGAGAGAATATCAGGGGAAAGAAAGAGGGATTGAGTGCCGAGAGAAATGACTGGAATCTAAAGGCATTTGGGCAGATGGAATTCTAATACCATAGATAATTCCTAGAATCCTTGAATTTGACTCTATTTTTGATGCCTACTAATGGAGGATATGGATTCTAAAATGTCCATCTTTTCCAGCCAGACTAGTCTTCCAGTAGTAGGCATAGTTGCATCATGTCAAGTTGTTTGCTGAAGTGGTCTGGTAAAGATCCCCAAAGAGCCAGGGCTGATGCTAGGACATAAAGTTGCTCTCTGAAAACTGACAGTGATATCCCATTGCTAAGGACAATATCCACAGAGCTCACTGAATGTAGAGAGGTTGAGCTGGTTCCTGCATGGAGCCTTTGTCCCAACTTTCTAGCCTCTTTGGTATAGGAAGGTACTCTACTGTCTACCAAAAGAGTAACCTGGAGAGCAACATATCCATGAAACTCTCAGCTTACAATTGGTCCTGCCTGCAAGAGATGCTAGAGCAAAGGTGGCACAGACCTTGCGGTGGTGGCTAACCAATGTCTGCTTTACCTTGAGACTTGTGCCATAAAGTGCCTAGATGGCCAAAACCGGAGATAGAATACCTCAGATGGACCTAGGGCAAAACCAAATGTGATGGGCATAATGAATGAATGAATGAGTGATCAATGAATGATGTCTAATGATATTCTGCTGTACTCACAGAGTGATACCTCGACCATCTGTTATCAGTGAGGCTTCCTCCAGCAGCATATGGGAACTGATGCAGAGACCCCCAACTAGACATTATATAGGGACAGTCTAAATTGTAGAGCTCCATTGGGCCTCTCTTCTTGAAGGTCAGGGGGTACCATGGAAGAGATGAGGGAGAGGAGAATTTGTAGAACTCAAAAGGGATGGAAGACAGTAGGAGAAAGGAGATAATGAATAAACTAAGCAGGTATCATAGGGACTCATAGAGACTGAAGAAGCAAACAAGGGGCCTACTTGGGTCTGCGCCAGGTCTTCTCCATATTTAGTTTAGAGGTTTTGTAAGACTCCTACCAATGGAAGCAGGTATGTCTTTGACTTTTGCCTGTTCTTGGGACTCTTACTCCTTTGGTTTGCCTTGGCCAGACTCATTATGGGGGGCTTTGGACTTATTCTATTGTATTTTGTCAAAAAAGAAACTGATGTCCTTTTCTTCTCTTTGTTTCTTTTTTGTTAAGTTTTGAGAGTTTTGTATAACATATTTTAACCAAATAAATGTTCCCAGCTCCTCCAAGATCTAACTCTCTTCCCTATATACCTAAGGGTTTTCTTTTTATTTTTCCTTTTTTTAAAACAACATTTAAGATAAATGTTAAGTCCCTAGATGTTGGATGTGTGATCTTCCACCAGAGCAAAGATAGCTTAATAGGGGTCTCCTAGCAGCTAGCAAATATCAATCCCCATTGCCAGGGTTAAAGTTGTGTATTCAACATCTCTCTGCATGTTATGATTCAGTCTAACTTCATTTTGCATGTTTCATGCATATTGTCTCAGTCACTGTACTGGCTAGTTTTGTGTATCAACTTGATACAAGCCAGAGTTATCACAGAGGAAGGAGCTTCAATTAGTGATCAAGGTGGAAGGGCCCATTTTGGGTGGTGACATCCCTGAGCTGGTAGTCCTGGGTTCTATAAGAAAGCAGGCTGAGCAAGCCAGGGGGAGCAAGCCAGTAAGTAACATCCCTCTATGGCTTCTGCATCAGCTCCTGCTTCCTGGCCTGCTTAAGTTCCAGTCCTGACTTCCTTTCATGATGAACAGCAACATGGAAGCATAAAATGAACAAATCCTATCCTCCCCAACTTGTTTCTTGGACATGCTGTTTGTGCAGGAATACCAACTCTGATTAAGACAACCACTGTGAATAAATATATGTTATATCCAAAACATCAGTTTCTTTGTAGTCTTCTACAATCTCTATTTCTTACATTCTTTGCAATGACCACTGATTCATTATCAATAGCCTTCATTATATAAAGCAGACAAAGTATTAAGAAACCATGTTCCAAGAATATTGCAGAGCAAGTCTAGTGAACAAAAGTCTAGTGAAATGCACTTAGTTAAATGATGTTATCTGGAACAAATATATTTTAAGCCTGACCATTTCATAAAATAAAGAAACAAAAATGGGCATATAATATTCTATGTGCCATTTCCTTATTTATAGCATGAAAAAGTAAAGTACATTAATTCTGAAGTTTCAAAGTCAATAAAGAATCTCAGAATAGCTCAACTAGATAGTTAGACAGTGGTACTTATACAAAAGAATGAAAAATGAAGATACTTGTTAGAATTCTGAGAAGAGGGAGAAATCAGGATGAAAATACACTACCTTAGCTTTCAATGTATCAGTTTCTCATGGTAAACCACAAGAAAAGAAAAACGTGACTTATTACCACAGACTAGAACCTTGTGAACTCGACTTAATTTATTCTAACAAGCAAAATAATACATTCATTAAATCACATAAAATTTTAGATTAAAATGTGTATTTCTAATATAACCCGAGTAAGCTAAAGCTGTATATTCATTGTTTAGTTCCCAGCCCAGAGACTCTCAATGTGATGTTGTATGGGGCTAGAAAGCCTTGAGACTAGTGGAGCCAGTCCAGAGGAAGAGTAAGGTGAGAAGTGTCAGAGCCGCAAAATCTCCTGCTGAGACTGGCCTATGTAGAACTGGTTTCCTCCTTGCTCTGAGCCTGCATGTCCAAGCTCACGAAGCACACTTAAGGTAGTCAAATAGCCTGGTGACCAAATTACAGGTTTAACTTCCTTTTTCTCTATATGGACATATCCAGAAAGCACCTGATTCCTCTTTAAGCAAATGAGGCACTCCCAGCACCTCAGCACTAAGCAAGAGGGTATAATGACTTCGAAATTCCTACCGAATCTTCAAGGTTTATATAGCCCTTATTACTCTCCAATAAAGGAGAGCTGTTTCATTGAAAACCATCTCTGAGAAAGCTGTTTCTTCCCTGCATTTACTGGCCTATTCACAGCCTAACACACCTGACTGGAAGAGCTTCATTCCTTCCCACCTAGCCTGATGTGTAACTCTGACTGGATACCCTTAGGGAGAAGTAAACCCATATGCTTTTCATCAGTGGGCTTGTGCAATTTATCTTCATGTAAAATTAAAATATATATATATTAGATGAATTTTACTTATTAATTAACTAATTTTAGTTGTGTGCATGTACACATGTGACAAAGAAATGCATATGATGATCAGAGGAAAACGTGTAAGATTTTCATTGAAATAACTTGCTTAGATTATAACTTCTTACATTCATTATTATAGAAAAATATTTATTTTACCACCAAGACAACTATTGGCTGTGCCAAATTTTACATAAGATAATTATGATAAACTTGAGACTATAGAAGTATAATTACCCAAAGTTGTAGAGGATGGTACAGGTAGATAAAGAAAAGCCTGTTTTAGTGCATGGTGGCTAAATGATGATGATGATGATGATGATGATGATGATGATAGATAGATAGATAGATAGATAGATAGATAGATAGATAGAATGCCCCCAATTATGTGTTATCAATACACATTAGTTTGTTTTTTTTTAATTATGAAGAATATGAAAGAAAGTAAAGATGCTTAAGACAAATACTGGATGATATGGTCTCTCTGACACTCTTAAACAGTAATAAAGTTTCTTCACATATAGAACATGAATAGAAGGTACAGAATCAACTTCCTTACTCTACCCTTCTCTGAGATATATTTTTATTCCTTTTTCTTTTAAAACAAAACCTCATTCTGTACTCTAAGATACCTTACTGTGAGCCCAGACTGGCCTCTAATTTGTGGACATTTTGCAGCCGTGAGTTCAAATTCAAAGGTTTATGCCACCACATTTAGCTCTGAGATATTTTAAATCATATGCTACTTGTTTTATTTTTGTGGGGAATTTTATCAATATAACAAATTGACTAGAACCTTTAAAAATAACGTTCTCCATAAATTTTTGTAGTTTGGTATTCTGAACCTCAACACATTTAAAGAAGTATTGTGTGAAAGTAATATGCTGGAATTATGACAAACTGTGAATTCCTTGACATATAAGGGTTGTAAGTTCATCTTGCTCAGTTGAGAGAATGTAGAAAAAGATGTCAGAGTGTTTGCTGGACAGGTTTTAGATACTTGCCTAGTAGAAAAGCCAACATAGACTAAGGGTGAAAAACAGTGTAAAACAATCTTTAGGGTAAAATCATGCCTTTTATTTGACTTTGACTACACTTTCCAAGCAATTATGATTAGTTGGACTTTTACTTAATACATATTCCTCTTCCTGCTCAAGATGTCACATCCTTTTTTTCCCCAATAGCTTTTGCTTTTTATTTTTATTACATTTTTATGTGAATGTGTACACAAGCTTGCTTACACCGCAGCACATGTGGAAATCAGAGGAAAACTTTTAAGAGTTGGCTTCCTTCTTCTGCCATATAGGTCCAGGTGTTCAAACTTGGGTGTTCAGACTTGGAAGCAAGTACTGTTACCTGCTAAGCCATATTATTAACCATTTTTGGGTTTTTTGAGTGGCATTGCACATATCCCAGGTAGTCCTGAAACTGAACGTGAGGGATATCCTGAGCTCCTGACCCTCCTGCATCCCCCTGCCAATGCTGAGTTTGGAGGGGCATGCCACCACACCTGGCTTACATGGTAGTACAGAACTGAACCTAGGGATTCTTGAATACTAGGCAAGCACCTCATGAACTGAGCGGTTCTACATCCCCAATCCTAAAAACTTAATTTTAAATGCTCATTATAGGATGTCTAGAGTGTAGATGTTTAAATTAATAGAAGAGTCATAATCCATATGTGATAAGGAAAGATTAAGAAGTAAAGACTGAAGAATACATTAAAATTGAAGAAGACATGCGATAGGTATAGCTGCATAAGTTAAGACTAAGATGAAATTTAAGCTTTCCAGTTTTTAAAAAATTTAAGTTTGAAGTTGGGTGTACTGGCACATGAAATTTCAGTATCTGTGGAGCAGCAACTGGTAGCTCTCTGGGTTTGAGGTCAGCTAGCTTTACATGGTAAGACCCAGTTTAAAAAAATAGATAAATAAAAGTTTCCAGGTGTTGGTGGTGGCACATATCTTTAATCCCAGCATTTGGGAGGCAGAAACAGGCTGATCTCTGTGAGTTTGAGGCCAGCCTGGTCTACAACGTGAGTTCCAGGACAGCCAAGGCTACACAGAGAAATCCTGTCTTGGAAAAACAAAAACAAAAACAAAAAACAATTAAAAACCAAAAAAAAAAAACAACCAACAAACAAAAAAATTGGTAAAAGATACTAGCTCTTAAAAAAAGATACTAGCTCTTATCTGCAGTCAAAGGTATTATATTCAAGATCATTATACTAGAAAACAGACCAAAAATAGAACCCAAGTGACTCCAGCTTGTGTTTACTTGCTATCTTATCTCAAAAATAATGGACACAGTGAGCATGATGGCTCAGCAGGCAAAGGTATGTGGTATCTGCTTCTTTGCTTTTTTTCTCTAGGGAAGATGGAACCTATGTTGTCTTTCATCAAATTCACAGATCTTTGACCAAAAAGAGTTCCCTCCATTCTAGAGAAAATAGCTATCATTTATGACGGTTACATCTAATAGGCACTGTCCTAAGAGCTTTGTTGGTTAATTTTTTTGGGGGGAGGGGGTGTTTTTTGACACAATTTAGTTTAGGTTGGACCACCACTCACTGGGTAGGTTGATTGTGCCTCAGGTTCCCAAACATTACCTCTGAGCCTGGCATATTCTAAGACATTTCTGTGCATTACTGGTCTGTGAAGTAGTTCATGAACATAGGATTTATTAATTCCCATTTACAGGTATGGAAACCAAGGCAAAGAAATAGTCATACATTCACACCAGCTAGCAAGAGCAAAGGGTTGCTTTAGTGCATATTCTAACCAAACATACCTTGGATACCACTTTTTGGTAACGTTCCTTTAGACAAATCAGCATACTGTTTATAAATGTTTTTAAGGAAAGCACTTTTAAGTACAGCGAAACCCAATGTTTTACACTTAGCCGTACGTACTTCACACAGTCAGCATCTTTCCCTGACAACTATTCACTCTGTCATGGAGCACTTCTTTTGTTTTAATACTATCCTCTTCACCCTTTGAATGCTGCTATGCTAGGTTTATCTTCTTCAGTAAGTGGTTTACAATTCTCGCTCAGAAATACTCAGTAGTGTATTTAAGTTCAAATGACTAAGACAAGTAAAGTAGAATGGACTCACAGCAAACCATAGAAACGCCTGTAAACACTTCCGAAAAATCAGAAAAGACCTAATGCAGCTTTCCATTGCAGTGCTTGATGTATGGACATTTTTTTTATTTAATGTCAACAAAAGCTGATGAAATGATTGCCCTCACAATTAAGTCATAGAAACATTACCTATTTGAAAGAACAATAACATTAATTACAAAATTTAATTGTAAGAATCAAGCAATGGTTACTGGTCAAACCAATCTACTTTGGTAGTTCTAAAGTGTACAGATGCTAAAACAAAGATGAGAAATGCTGTAGCCACCCATGGCTACATTCAAACTAGTTACCAGGATATCTGGAAGAAAAGTTGGGGATGGGAACAGGGTGGCGAGAGAAACATGACAAGACAATATTTCCTGCTCAAGACTCAAAGTTTAATGGAGGTCTCCAAATATATATAGGCAGGGCAAGACCCTTCCTCCAAAAGCTGGAAACAGATCTGCAGAACTGGTTCTGCTTGCTCAGCAGAAGGCAGGTGTCAGGTTGTTGACTAGTGTCTCTCAAGAAATGGCTATCTTTGGAGAACAATGGGCTTCACCTAGGTCTGAATGCACCACCCTAGGTGGAAGGAATTATGGCTAGCACAGGGATTCCTGCCTGAAGGCTGGGAGAGAAACTTCACCTTGGTCAATGTCAAGTCATGCCAGGTGGCATAGTACCCCAATACAGCTCTCTACAAAATACCAGTTCAGCTTTCCTAACACTTCAGGATCTACACAACCTTGATTCTGTGCATAAGGCAGAGAGAATGGCTGTGCGGTCATGAGTAATTAATCCAAAGGCATAATTTTCCAAACAACTTTCAGTAAAAATTCAACTTATAAATGTCTAAAAGTACACAAAACTCAAAGCAATCAATTTTTCTGAGATCAAAACAAGTTTTTTCATATCTAAACATAATTCTTAGTATGGAGGTAAATATGAATTCACATGATATACTGTAAAAATTTCCCAAAAATTTGAAGCCCTGCTTTACTGAGGAAGTCATGTATTTCATATATATACACATACATACATATTTATTTAAAATCTTTTCAAGGGTACTGACAACTTCATGAAGCTAACAGGCCTACAATGAGACCGTGCTATGACTCACTGTATGAGAATAAAGGGCATTCGTTTACATAGTGATCCTGCAGGTGCAATATGAAATGGAATCCAAGATCCTACTTATATACATATCACTAAGGGTTCAGAAGTGAACCTCGTTTCTTTTTTTTTTTCCAGTGACTTCATCCTCCCAACATAAAGCTTGAGGGATGGATTCACATTGTATACTTTGGTATCATTGTCCTTTCTTAAAAAATTTTTTTATTGGATATATACTATATTTACATTTCATTTCACCTTTTCTGGTTCCCTGCCCCTCAAAGGTCCCAAATGCCCCCTTACCTCCCTGTGTTCCCCCATCCACCCCTTCCCACTTCTGTGTTCTGGTATTCTCCTAAACTGATCCTTTGAGAATTTCCAGAACCAGGGTCTACTCCTTCCTTCTTGTTGGACATCATTTGGTATGTGGATTGTGTCTTTGGCGTCCCAAGATTCTAGGCTAATATTCACTTATCAGTGAGTTCATGCCATGGGTATTCTTTTGAGACTGGGTTACCTCACTTAGTATGATGTTCTCCAGCTCCATCCATTTCTCTAAGAATTTCATGAATTCATTATTTCTAATGGCTGAATAGTACTTCATTGTGTATATATACCACATTTTTTAATCCATTCTTCCATTGAGGGACATCTGGGTTCTTTCCAGCTTCTGGCTATTATAAATAAGGCTGCTATGAACATAGTGGAGCATGTATCCTTATTGCATGCTGGGGAATCTTCTGGGTATATGCCCAGGAGTGGTATGGCTGGGTCCTCTGGAAGAATCATGTCCAGTTTTCTGAGGAACCACCAGACTGATTTCCAGAGTGGTTGTACCCCCACATCTATGGCCAATTGATCTTTGACAAAGGGGCTGAAAACATCCAGTGGAAAAAAAAGATAGCCTTTTCAACAAACAGTGCTGGTTCAACTGGAGGTCAACATGCAGAAGAATGAGAATTGATCCACTCTTATCTCCTTGTACTAAGCCCAACTCCAAGTGGATCAAGGACCTCCACATAAAAACAGACACACTAAAATTAATAGAAAAGAAACTGGGGAAGACTCTTGAGGACATTGGCTCGGGGGAAAGTTCCTGAACAGAACACCAATAGCTTATGCTCTATGATCAAGAATAGACAAATGGGACCTCATAAAATTAGTTTCTGTAAGGCAAAAGACACTGTCAAAAGGACAAATCAGCAATCAACAAATTGGGAAGAGATCTTCACCAACCCTACATCTGACAGAGGGCTAATATCCAATGTATACAAAGAACTCAAGAAGTTAGACCCCAGAAAACCAAATAACCCTATCCAAAAATGGGGTACAGAGCTAAACAAAGACTTTTCACCTGAAGAATTTCGGATGGCTGAGAAACACCTTAAAAAATGTTCAACATCTTTAGTCATTAGAGAAATGCAAATCAAAACAACCCTGAGATTTCACCTCACACCTGTCAGAATGGCTAAGATTAAAAACTCAGGAAACAGCAGGTGTTGGCAAGGATGTGGAGAAGGAAGAACACTCCTCCACTGCTGGTGGGACTGTAACCTGGTGAAGCTCGGTTCTTGTTCCTTCCTCTAGCTCTTTACCACAAAACCCAAACCAAACAAACCAAGACCAAATCAATCAACCAATAATGACAAAAGCTACTTATACATCTGCCTCCTTCATGGCTCTTGGGCAATGCTTCTAAATCTTGAATGCAAAAAGAAGCTAAATGAAGGGATGAAGGGACTTTGTGACATATGAAAATAAGCCTATGAGAGTGAATAGAGAAAGACTGTAAGGAAGCCTGAGCAAGAACCTACCCCAAAAAGACAGAAAGTAAGAAAGTAAGGAGGCATTCTTCCTCCTGTTCTTCTCTCACAGTCTTTCAAACTCTGAATGATAAATAATTTGGGCTGGAGAGATGGCTCAGCGGTTAAGAGCACTGACTGGTCTTCCAAAGGTTCTGAGTTCAAATCCCAGCAACCACATCATGGCTCACAACCACAGGTAGTGAGATTGGATGCCCTCTTCTGGGGTATCTGAAGACAGCTACAGTGAACTTACATAATATAATAAATAAATCTTTTTTTTATTTAAAGAAAAGAAAGAAATGACTCATCAGGAGGAAGAGAATTGAGTTAATAGGTAAAGAAGTACAGCAGGGCTTTAGCTACCAATGAGTTTCGTGGCTCTTATATTGGCAATGTCAATAAGATTTTTGTTGGTGTCAGCCTTTTCTGTGATCTTCTGTATTTGCTGGTTCTGAGCATCAATCTCATTGCCCACATCCAGAGTTCTTTAGGTTGCCTAGGATGCTGCCCTTTGACTCAGGATCTCTTCTATCCCATCTTCTCTGGCATCATGTTTAATGTATCCACCACTGGCTGTTCCTGTAGTTTGCTGTAGTTTGTCATCTGGCTTGGTTGTTTAGATATTACATTGCTAGGTGAGTTGTATCCACCATCTCCCCATGTTGCTTTATAGTTCTTTCTAGACTCAGAGCTCTTTGTCCTATTTACAAGGGCAGATGCAGAGGCCACAACATTTGTTGAGTTCTATTAAAGTCTTCTCTGCCTCTCTCATGTCTTTATTTATTTGGTCCATGCCTTCTTCTATGTGATTTAGTTGTTGCCCCTGGGCTTTATTCCTGCTAAACCCAGGATTCTCCTGGAGCTTTCCAGAGACTCAACAGTAACTTGGTGAGCCTGAAGCTGAATTTGTTCTGGTGATAGATTATCCATGATGAATCAAAACTACTGGACACAGAAATGAAAATATGGATACTCTGTCCCACCGACCAGCTTCCTCAGTTACTTTCTAGAAGGCTCACCAGGCTTCTCTGACCACTTCTCTCCAGGACCCCCCCTTCCAGCCCTGCAGCTCTCGGACTCAAGACCTGACAGGGTACACACGAGTATGCATGCACCCCAAGGACCTCTGCCAAGATGTCACATCCTTAAGGCAATGTATATATGAGAATTTTTCAGTAAGTAGTAGAAATAGTTTCAATTTTAGGAAAGAACTATGGAAAATTTTGCATGTTTGGAAAGTTAAAGGGAGATAACATTCAGAATATAAGCCCCAGCTGGGGTTCTATTCCATATATGGCCACCAGACCTGGACAATATTGTGGATGCTGGGAAGTGCTTGATGATATGGCTGTCTCCTGAGAGGCTCTGCTAGAGCCTGACAAATACAGAGGTCATTGTTTGCAGCCAACCATTCGACTGAACACAGAAGTTCAGATGGAGGATTTGGAGAAGGGACTGAAGGAGCTGAGGGATTTCATAGTCCTCCTCATGTTCCTCCCATGGAGAGAAGAACAGTGTCAACTGACCAGACTCCCTGGAGCTCTTAGGGACTGGACCACTAACCAAAGAGTACACATGGAGGGACCCATGGCTCCAGCAGCATATGTGGCAGAGGATGATGGCCTTGTTGAACATCGATGGGAGGGAAGGCCCTTGGTCCTGACGGGGTTCAATGCCCCAGAGTAGGGGAATGCCAGGGAGGAAAGACAGGAGTGGGTGGGTGGGCGAGCACCATCATAGAGGCAGGGGGAGGGGAAATGGGATAGGGAGTTTCCGAAAGGGAGACCTGGAAAGGGGAAAAGATTTGAAATGTAAATAAAATATTCAAAACCAAAAATCCTATTGTCTCTTGAAAAGCATAGAAACAAACAAGCAAGCAAACAGAAGTGAGTAAGTTAAAAGTAAGCAAATATTAGGCTCCTGAATAAATACACGATTTATGTATAGATGGAGTCTGAATTCTGCAGAACATTATTAAGGAATGGGAACATATTTGGTAAAGATAAAAATGAAGATGGGAGGACAGCTGATGGAAGATGGGGATAAATGACCAAAACAGCCTCAGAGAAGATGATATGACTTTGAAATATAATATATTATAGAAATCCTCACCTGCTATTTAACTATATCTTCTCCATTAATACCTTCAGTACACACTCTACATCCTTGCCCTTTCCATGTTCTTTAAGTCACATTTCCCATTGATTGATCTTATTCTTCCTTTGAAGCTCCCAGATCTTACTCATACCATTTACTTGTTACTTTAAATTTTGATATTTATCAACTAATAGTGAAATTCGGTTTTACCCAGACCATTAAAAAACATTTCTTGTTATTCATGCACAAGTTGGATGACTGCTTCAGTGACAGAAAAGGCAGTCATCCTTAGAGTTACGCATGTTTCACCCCACATTAGAATGCTGTGTGGAGTGATTCAACACAAACATCTTTTTTTTTCCACTGTGAATCAGATTAGGAAGATTAGAAGGCAATACTGTCCTGAAAGTTGGATGCTAGACATTTCTTCAAGGATATTATAATGTGGCATTTGGTGTTCTATTGGGATTTTCACAAGTTTTGCATGGTCAAATTCCATTAAGAACCTGGCCTTCTTCCAAGAATATGTTTGTCCCTCTCATCTGCCACGGTATCATCACTATAAGAAAGCCTCACCTCACCTGTTCAATCATAGCAGAACATTTTTAAATTGGTTTAATTTGCTCATTAGCATGAAAGTGTTTTAGACAAAACCAGAACTTTACACAGAACAATATTAATCATAAATATGACAGTTAAAAGAAGAAATACATATTTTATATTCCTTATAAATAAGATAAATTTAATAATTAAATTTGTTACCACTTATATTATCTTGCCAACTAATATAGGATGCCTAAAGAATCAATACACTTTATTCTGAGTACCTTGCCAAACTTTTTACACAATGTTATTTACAAGTTTTTATTTTTTGTGACTGATATTTATGAGTAAATTAATTATTAACTGGGTGAATTAAAATATAATAATTTATTTTTATTTATTTATTCATTTGACATCCAAATTTCAGCCCAGCCCCTTTCTCTCCTTCCAGTCCCACGCTCACATAACCCACCTATTACCCCCTCTGCCAACCAGCCCTGGGACATGAAGTCAAAGCAGGACTAAGTGCATCATTCCCAACTGAAGCCCAACCAGGCATCCCAGCTAGGGGAAGGGGATCCACAGACAGGCAGGCAACAGAGACAGTCCTGTTAGGGAACCCATAAGAGCAAGCTTCATGTCTGCTACAAATGTATAAGGCATCTCTGTCTGGCCTATGCATGCTCTTTGGTTCATAGTTTAGTCTCTGTGAGGGCCCATGGGCCCAGGTTAGTTGACTCTGCAGGTCTTCTAGACATATCCTTTACCACTCCAGCTTTTACAGTCTTTCCCTCAACTCTTCCACAAGTCTCCCCAAGCTCTACATAATGTTTAGCTGTGTGTCTCTGCATCTCTTTCTATCAGCTTCTAGATGCTTGTACTGGTTGGTTTTGTGTGTCAACTAGACACAGGCTGGAGTTATCACAGAGAAAGGAGCTTCAGTTTGGGAAGTGCCTCCATGAGATCCAGCTGTGGGGCATTTTCTCAATTAGTGATCAAGGGGGAAGGGCCCCTTGTGGGTGGTGCCATCTCTGGGCTGGTATTCTTGGGTTCTATAAGAGAGCAGGCTGAGCAAGCCAGGGGAAGCAAGCCAGTAAGTAACATCCCTCCATGGCCTCTGCATCAGCTCTGCTTCTGACCTGCTTGAGTTCCAGTCCTGACTTCCTTTGGTGATGAACAGCTGTGTGGAAGTGTAAGCTCAATAAACCCTTTCCTCCCCAACTTGCTTCTTGGTCATGATGTTTGTGCAGGAATAGAAACCCTGAATAAGACAATGCTCTCAGAAGACAATTATGCTAGATTTATGTCTGCAAGTATGGCAAAATATCATTAATAGTGTCAGAAGTTGGTTCTTTCCCAAGGGATGTGTCTCAAGTTGGGCCAGTCATTGGTTAGCCATTCCTTTAATCACTGTTCCATTTTATCCCTGTATATCTTATGGGTAGGACAAATTTGGGTTTGAAATTTTTGTGGGTGGGTTGGTGTTGCCCTCCCTCCACTGGAAATCACCATACTTCCTTGATACCAGAAGTAGTCAGTGCAGTCTCCATGTATCCAACTGCTAGGAGACTCAGCTAGGGTCATAACCATAAACTCCCAGGAACCTCCCCTGTTCTATAGCCCATCCCAGAGATAAAACCCCAATGATTTCTGTTCTTTGTTCCATCTCCCTTCCCCTTCCTCTTCCCACACCTTATCCCCACTTCTGTTCCCCTCACCACTCCCAAACCCTCTCCCACCTCTGATATCTATTTTATATGGATTACTGAGTGAGATTCAAGCGTCCTACGTTGGGCCCACCCTGTTTCTTAGTTGTTTTGTATCTGCAGATTGTAGCATGGTTATTCTGTACTCTATGCCTAATATCCACTTATAAGTGAGTACATACCATGCACATCCTTTTGGGTCTGGGTTACTTCACTCAAAATGATATTTTCAAGTTCTATCCATTTGCCTGCACTACTCATGAAGTCTTTGTTTTTAATAGCTGAATACTATTACATTATGTAAATATGCCAGATTTTATTCATCCATTCAGTTAAGGTTTTTTCCTGTTTCCAGTTTCAGGCCACTACAAATAATAAATAAAGTTAATCCTATGTGTATTCTGGGCTAGCAATGAATTATTGGTAAATTCCGTTTTCTAGGTTTTCCTCAAAATTAGAGGTCTGTATTAAAAGTCTCTATAAGCTGAAAACCTAGTTCGGATTTGTAGTGTGTCTGTTCCACATATATTTTTACTGTTTTGGTTGTTCTAAAATCTAAATTTCTGACTTGTAATCAGAAGATGTTCTTATTTTGGAGCTGCACTAATATGTGAGCATAGCATTATTAATTTAGAGGTCATTTGACTATAAATATTTTGCAAAATAATAGTCATAGCTTCATCCCTGAAACAGCTGGCCTCCCCAATTACCTCAGCCTTTGTTTATCCACAGGGTTGACAGTGCCAACTATGTATTCCTTTTTGTGCAAGAGGCCTTAACATCAATCAGACAGTTGCTAGTTACCTTCTAACATTCATGATTTTGTTGCCTCATTGGACCTTTCTTGCCAGGCACATCAATATCATCTCCTACAGGATTTATATGCAGTAAGAAATGTAATGACTTTTCTCCCATAAAACCTGCATAGTACCTTCTGGAGACAGCTAGATGGGAGACAACTGTATGTCAGTATCAGCTTGATTTGTCCATATCGTTTGACCCATGTGTGTTGTGTCTTCAGCAATAATGTTGCTGTGATGTTCTGGGGGGTATACAATAGGAATAGACATAGTCTGTATTGTCTTTGGGCACTTCCAGAGTCCTTTGACCAACAACTTGAAGGGAGGTATTTTATACCTGTGGGCCTTTTGTTTGATAACTTGTTTTCTAGGAAGGACATTCCCTCCCCCCCTGTAGAGTAATTCAATGGTTTTATGAAGTTTTTTTTATTAGATTTCATTCTAGCTTCTTTATTTTTATTTACAATTATTTTTTTCAATAAACCAGAATACTTTCCCCTTTCTTCATATTTTTATTCCTTTCATTTCTTTCAATTGTGCTGACTGAGGCTATTAGTACTGTGATGAACTATAGCAGTGTGAAAGGACACAGTTTCCTTGTACCAGAATTTAAGACTTTTATTTTTCATTAGGGTATTAGCAAAGTGCTTTCAATATATAGTCATTATTATTCTGAATTTTTTGCCTCTACTTAATTTGGTCAGTTTATCCCTTATTCTGTTTATGTGATTTATTATATATTTGATTATAGAATGTGTATTATATATTACACCACATTTTATTCTTTAATAAATCTCAGCTGGATATAGTTAATGATACTTCAAATGAGTTGCTAAATTTTTGCCTGTATTTATTGAGGGGTTTTCAGCTAGTTTCATCAGTAATATTGGTATATGGTTTTTTATTTTGATATTCAAAACAGTTGGCTCTACACTGTTTTTTAATAGTTTCAAAAGACTCCATTAGTTTTATTGTATATCTAGTTTGGAAATTTTTACGTAAGGCAAAATCCATGAAAAGAAAGATGATAGATCATCATTTGTTTTACTATATAATGAACTGGTTTAAGTAAGTAAGCATTCTCTTTGTCCTGTGCAGCTACCAGATAAGTCATTGAAGCTTAGAGGTTATTGGAAACTCAATTTTTAAGGCGACTAGGAAGCAAATTCTTTAACATTGATTGATATGAACTGAAATTGTTTTGGAAATTGTGACACAGTGGTGTTTCTCTGAGTTATATTTACCTACCTAATTATAATAACCTAAGAGGAACCCACTTAGCATGTATCTCCTCCCAGGAAATCTCATCAGGTTGGAAGATTAACAGATCACAGATGGAAAACTGGAGGTTCATATACCTTCCAGAGACTGTTACCCCTCTTCTGGGCAAGATGAATCATTGCATAAGTCTTCAAGAAACATAACAAGAGAACCTTCATTCATCAAATATTTCTCTTTTCACAGTCACACAACTGCTGTTACCATCCCATCCTATGATAGTTATAAACTCTAATTTTATAGATTATGATATGTAAGCTTCAAACATCTCTCTGTTTAGTCTCTTGCTTATATGACATTATAATCTTTGTATATACTATTTCCCTAATTGCTCGTGAAGTTGTAGTGACTTTTCTGAACCAGCCTCCCAAGTGTTGAGATCATAGTCATATGAGATCATGTGTAATTATATAAGATGTCCTTCCTGATATGAGAGTATACTCGTGAGTATACATGTATTTTAATTTAAAATTATGATATAACTAATTAGTAAAATTTTAGCTGATTACCATAGTACGATATTATCTTCTGTGATTCATAGGTCTATGCATGAATTAAGTACACTTTATTTCATCTGACTAGTAGTCATTGAGTTTTTAGAAGAAACTGGTTTCACCAAGGTCTTAGAGCCAACTTCAATGAGCTCTGGTTTATAGCAGTATTAAGGCTTTTGTGATGATCTTAACACTTAGGGGCAACCTATTGTGCCTTTCCATTTGACTTTCTCAAATATGACATTGTTCTTCAAAGCCTAGTGAAAACATCTGCTGTTCCTTCTGTCTTTTGTGGATTCACCTGGTTAGTCCAGGCCTATTCAGAATGATTTTTTATTCACTCAACATTAACTCATTAGAGATCATTGTAACATGTTCTGTTCAATATAATGTAGTTTAATTGTTGGAATGATATTCCTAGTACATATTTGAGCACAAGGTATATAAAAGAGAGGCAGTAATCCAGGGGTTCGTCTTTAAATTATGCATATCGGATTGTGTTTGTGCATTTGTGATTTGTGTGTTTTTGTGTGCATGTCTGTGTGCATATGCATGGGGGTTGTTAGGCACTAATGTGTGGGGAATGGTAGACAATTGATTATGTTGACATTAGCTTTTTGCAGATATTCTAGTTTTTTGTCAGCTCATTTGAGCTTATTAGCACTAATTAATTTTTCATGTCAGCCATTATTTTCTCCATGCACAATTTCAGATTGGCACGTTATACAACTTAATATTGCATATAATAAAACTTGTGTAGCATTTTGATACTTTAATGTATTGAGAGTATTAATCAGGAAGACTTTAACTATAGTTACAGTATTTTGTACATAATAATTTCTCTTTAATTCCCCATAGAAAATGTTTGCTGTGTATGGAGGGGCAAAAGTTTAGTTTTTAGTGGCGAAATTTTGATTGAATAGGACATCGAGGGTATTAGATAAAGAAATGCGTGAAGCAGTTATGAAACTATCAACTATGAACTCTTTTCATACTGCTGATGGCCTCTGGTGGCTAAAATGATTAATGGCCTTTTGAGAAGCTCTCTTCCAAAGATTTGAATTTGGACTGAGTTATATAGATTATTGAAAATTCATACAAAAAGATGCTAAGTGTCAATGATCAATATACAAATATATATCATCATAACTTCAGTGTGGTTTTCATCTACTTAAATTAATAATATATTTTAAAATACAATTTAAAGCATAGAAACATAGAACAGGAAAAGATAATGTCAGTACAAATTTTAATTTGTTTTTCATGTTGAATGAACATTTTATTATTTAAGTTAAAGGCAGTGATGTGACATTAAAAGCACATGTGGACTAGATCTTTTTACTTAAAGTTTTAATTGTCACAGTAATAAGAAAACAATGGGAAATAGAAAAGCCAGAGATTTCTCATGTGATTCATTATATAACTAATGATTGTCGTCTAATTTAAACAATTCTGTGCACAATTTTATAGCAGATGACCTTTAATTAGTGTGAAGATACTCTATCCATATTACATTTGTTCACTTGTCTTACTGGGCAGTGGATGTCTGCTGTGAAGCATAAAAGGATTTTTTTGTCCTAATCCCTATGATATGACATGATTAATGAGAGAAAATTCCCATTTGGAGTTTCCTACCAATCAATAGGCAGATGGGCAATAGTGGATGTCAAACAACAAGACAGCAGGGGATGCTTAAGCTCTTGTTTCTTTCATGAATAAAAACATATTTTGAGAAATATTTAAAGCTATACTCAACATTTTCTGTACCTTTCTTTTTTCTCTCATTAAGTAGCAAACTTTAATATTTTTCATTTTGTACAACCAAGCACAAGAAACATACTCTCTTGGCTCACTAAGAGCTGAGGTTCTGAGCAGAGAAAGATTATAGTCACGTCAAAGGCTAATTCTGGGAGACATAGTGGCAGTGTAGATCATGTTTAGGCACAAATGAGGTGGGATGTGAGAGGGTTGGAGCCTTGGAAAGGGTGGGGCTCTGAGATTGAACCCCAGCAGTGAAAGCCACCAACAAGGAAGAAGCAAGGTCTGGGCTCCATTCTGCACTGAGGCATCTCAGCAACCAAGAAAGGAACTAAAAGAGGTTTTAACAAGAGCATGACATCCATTAGGAATGACAGGTCCTGCCACTCCCCTTGCTTTCTGAGAGTCCAAGCAGGGGTAGGAGCTGGCAGGCCCCAGGCTCCCTCTGTTAGAAGAGTTGTACTGTAGGACTTGCTGAGGGGCAGAGTTTCCTGATAGAAGAGGCCTCTCCAGGCTGCCACAGCACCAGGCAGTTTTCTTTTTTGATTGGGCCAGGAATCTAACCTTAAGACTTCTTTTCTTTATTAGATATTTTCTTTATTTACATTTCAAATTTTATCCCCTTTCCTCATTTCCCCTCCCAAACCCCCTATGTCATCCCACTCCCCCTTCTCACTAACCCACGCACTCCTGCTTCCCTGTCCTGGCATTCCCCTACACTGGAGCAATGAGCCTTCACAGAACCAAGAGCTTCTCCTCTCATTGATGTCCCAAAAGACCATCCTCTGCTACCCATGTGGCTGCAGCCATGGATTCCTCCATGTGTACTCTCTTTGGCTGGTGGTTTAGCCCCTGGGAGCCTGGGGATACTGGGTGACTCATATTGTTGTTCTTCCTATGGGGCTGCAAACCCCTTCAGCTCTTTGGTCTTTTCTCTAACACTTCCCTGTGCTCAGTCCAATGATTGGCTGAGAACATCCCACTCTGTATTTGTCAGACACTGGAAGAGCCTCTCAGGAGACAGCTATATCAGGCTCTTGTCAGCAATCACTTTTTTGGCATCCACAAGAGTCTAGGTTTGGTAACTGTATATGGGATGGATCCCCAGGTGGGGCCATCTTTGGATGGCTTTTCATTTAGTCTCTGTTCCACACTTTGTCTATGTAACTCCTCCCATGGATATTTTGTTCCCTCTTCTAAAAAGAACCAAAGTCCTTTTTAGACCACATTTTGGTCTTCATTCTTAAGCTTCATGTGTTCTGTGAATTTTATCTTGGGTATTCTTAGCTTCTGGGCTAATATCTACTTATCAGTACATGCATACCATGTGTGTTCTTTTGTGATTGGGTTACCTCAGGATAATATTTTCTAGTTCCATCCATTTGCCTAAAAATTTCATGAATTCATTGTTTTAGTAGCTGAGTAGTACTCCATTATGTCAATGTGTATCCATTCCTCTGTTGAAGGACATCTGGGTTCTTCCCAGCTTCTGGCTATTATAAATAAGGCTACTATGAACAGAGTGGAGCATGTGTCCTTATTACACGTAGGAGCATCTTTTGGGTATATGCCTAAGAGTGGTATAGCTGGGTCCTCAGGTAGTGCTATGTCTAATTTTCTGAGGAACTGCCATACTGATTTCCAGAGTGGTTGTACCATCTTGCAATCCCACCAGCAGTGAAGGAATGTTCCACTTTCTCTACATCCTCGCCAGCATCTGCTGTCTCCTGACTTTTTCATCTGAACCATTCTGACTGGTATGAGGTGAAATCTCAGAGTTGTTTTGATTTGCATTTTCCTGATGACGAGGGGTGTTGAACATTTCTTGAAGTGTTTCTCAGCCATTTGGTATTCCTCAGTTGAGAATTCTTTGTTTAGCTCTGTATCCAATTTTTAAAAGGCATATTTGGTTCTCTGGAGTCTAAGTTCTTGAGTTCTTTGTATATATTGGGTATTAGTATTCTAGCAGATTTAAGATTGGTAAAAAGTCTTTTCCCAATCTGTTGTTTGCTGTTTTGTCCTATTGATAGTGTCATTTGCCTTACAGAAGCTTTGGAGGCACAGAGAATGATACTTGTCTGCTTAGCCAATCACCTCCACCTTTTTCTCCAGGCTCAGCCTCATGGTGTAGGCAGGTTCTCAGAAGCACTCCATACACAAGGCAGTGAGCTTCACCATACTCTCAGCCAGGGGCACCAGGTTCAAGATTCTGCAGAAAGCCTTCCTTGGAAGGTTTCATCCAGCGCTGCCACAATACTGTCCTGCCCATGTTGGCCATCATTTTACAGAAATCCACAGTGTCAGGGAAAAACTGCCCCTAATCGATGCCAATGACAGCCACTCTGAAGGCCTCCTGTGTAACATCTAGGAGCATGCAGACCAGCAGTGCATCCATGGTGTTCAGATCATGTGTGGAGAAGCTGTTGCTATAGTGCGTGTCTTTGGCATACTTGCTGACCGGGCACTTGTACTGGGTATATGGAAGCACTGGACTCTTCTCATCAGCTCAGTGCTTTTTCCTGAGAACATGAGCCTGAGAATCACCTGGATCTGCTCCCCAGTTTTGCTGGGAGAGCTGGGCAGCATGGCAAGCATACTGATGTAGTTCATGGCAGCTGTGCAAATCTTAGCACTGGCGTCTGTGAATGGGGAGAGTTGACTACGTTTTATGCCTCCTGGGACATTGACACATCCTCTATCTTTCATTTATATGAGATGTTTTTCTGCTTAATAAGCTTGTTCTCTGAATTGTAACTATTGCTAAATTGAAATTTAAAGTTTATATACTCATTCATTGTTCTAAAGAGCAAGAAAGCAAACAAGAGAATTTCCAAATATTTTGTCTTTACTAATGATCTTACAAGTTTTAAAATATGTGTGAATAGTGTGATGCGTACAATCCTTTATCACATTCTTGCATATTAAATGGATATTGGTGGGCTACAGCATGTGTTTCTCTTACCAGTAACATATATCAGGGCACACAGTTAAGTTTAGAAAATTCTCTAGTAATAAATTGTTTTAAATTGTGCAAAACATATTTGTAAAGCTCTTCATCATTTATTTTTATTTTACCCTTGAGGTGTTATACCAGAGAAATATTAACATAATTAGTGAAAGATGCAGCACTATGAATTTCTAAAATTGACTAAAATTTACTGAGTAGTAGTTCTACTCAGGAGTAAAGATACCCATGTACTCACTCTAAAATTTGACTTAAAATAGAAAAAAAAAGATTATGTGCTCATTTGAAAAAAGATTTAAAATCTAATTTGGCACTTTTGATGTTATTAACAACCTTGTTTATCTTAGAGAAGGATTATCCCAATTTGCTCAGTAAAAAAATTATTAAGAAACTTTTGCTTCTGTATCATGTGTACATGTTTAATGTAACATGACTTTACCCTTTTACCTGTTTGACCCATTTCTCCGTTGATGATGATGATGATAGTCATTTCTAAAGTTAAAGTTTGACAAACTTTAATACATTACTGATATAATGATGACCTACCTATTCTTTCATGCATTTTTCCCTAAAAAATAGTCTATAAGGTAAATATCACCTTGTTGTTTATACATTTTGGAAGATCAATTGTTTTCAAATTTCCATGGTTCTTTCAGACCTGCTGTGACAGCTGTGTTATGACAAAGATAGCCTAACCACAAAGAAAGTGATATCAATTATCTGTCAAATAATGGAATATGTTTAGTGAATTCTACACTACAAGTTCTGTAATCTAACTGAAATAGTGAGTGTATATGGGTCAATATGCTGGACTGTGTCCTTTGTGTAATATGTCAGAAACAGAGCAACAAGCACTGCAAATCTCATTTATATGTAAAATATAAATGAAAATACTAATAAAACCTAGAATGGCTGGATTGATTATTGAGATGGATAAAGAATGGGTACATGTTGTCACAGTGGTCCAAAGTGTCAACTGGGACAAATGCTCTTTAGCAACATATTTCATAGATTAACTAAAATAAATTATAGTTTATCACATATTTCAAAATTGCATTTCAAGTCTGGTGATCAAAATTAATACAAAATTTTATTTTAAATGTTAATGCCACAAACATATGATAAAAATGTGTTAATTAGCTTGATTTAGTCATTCTGAAATATATACATATTATAAGATTGTATATTGTGATGCATATAATACACATAATAATATTTTCTTCCTTTTTAATTTTTATTGAAGTCGGGTTCTTTTTCATACAATATATCCTAACCACAGTTTCCCTCCCTCCACTCCTCTCAGCCTGGCTCCTCCCTTTCATCTTTCCCAGATCTACCCCTGTCCCATTTCCTCTTTAGAAAAGAGTAAGCTTTCAAGAGGCAACAGCAATACATGACTAAACAAGATACAATAAGACAACCCCAAAGTTCTCATATCAAAGTTGGACAAGGAAACATCGTAGAAGGAAATGAGTTCCAAGAGCTGCTTTCACAGTTAGGATTCCCATAAAACACCAAGGTAGCAGTCATAACATATATGCAAAGAACATATATGCAGGTCCCTTGTTGATTCAGTGAGCCATGTTCACCTGATTTCCTCTGTCTCTTCTGACTCCTATAATCTTCCCTTCTCCTCTTCTGTGGGGTTTCTTGATCTCTGAAGGGAGGGACCAGATGGCATCTTGAAATTTAGACTCTCTTTACATAATGTCTGGCTGTGGGTCTCTGCACCTGCTCCAATCTGCTGTTGCAAGAAGCCTCTCTGATGACAACTAGACAAGGCACTGATCTGTGAGTGTAGATATCAATTCATTGATATTTTTCTTTTTAATCCAGCAGTATTAAGTTCTAGTGCATTGGGCCGCAAGTTAAACCAAACATTGGTTGGCCACCCCTATGGCTCCTCTTCCACTATTTTATTATGGTTTTGTTCATAATAGCCAGAAACTTGAAACAACCTAGATGTTCCTCAACTGAAAAATGTAAAAAGAAAATGTGGTACATTTACACAATGGAGTATTACTCACCTGTTTTTTTCTTAAATGACTTTATGAAACTTGTATGCAAATGAATGGAACTAAAAAAAAATCATCCTGAGTGAGGTAACCTAGACATAAAAGAAAAATATAATATTCACTTATGAGAGGATATTAGCTGTTAAGTAAATTATAATCAAGCTACAATCCACAGTCCCTGAGAAGTTAGGTAAAAAGGAGGGCTCTAGAAGGCATTCATGGACATCCCTTGGAAGGAAAACTGGAATAAATTTTGTGGATGGTATGAGAGTGGGTAGGACAGGAGCAGGAAGGATCAGATAGGGAAGGTATGGAGAAAGAGAATGGGAGGAGAAGCAGCTGGAATTTGGAGACATTTGGGATGTGTTGTGGAAACCTAGTAAAATTGACAGAGGGGCCCCATTGCCAACGATAACTTCCACATGGCTCATTGAACTTAGAGTGGTAAAGCTAGTACAGGCATGGAGCCTTCATCCCTATGTTCTAGACTCTTGAGAAGAGAAATGTGGATGCCAATTCAGCCAGAAAGCTCTCCACTTATGTTCTGAGTGAATGAAATCTATTTTCAATTAATAAAAACGAAGTAAGTATGAGAAAATGAAAAATAAAATCTCAAAAGTAGATTGCCTAAATAAGACTTGCACAATACCAAAAGCAGTTGACACCAATATGGGTAGAGGAAATATGAAATGGTCAAGAACTACAGGTAATCAACTGCTACTAAATCAGGAGAATGAATGTTCTCCTGGGATGAAACCCAGATAGATTGCCCAATCCCATGTTGACAGCAATAAACATATACATAGAAGCAACACTGACTGGACTCACAAGGCTATATTTGTATGCACATAGGTATACACAGAAATGATGATACATACATAAAATAATAATTATTATTATTATTATCATCATCATCATCATCATTATCATCATTATTATTGTCATCGTCATCACCTTTATGCTATAGTTTTTGGAGAGAGGATTTCTCTATGTAGCTCTGACTGTCCTGGAATTTTCTTTGTAGACCGAGGTAGCCTCAAACTCACAGAGATCCTCCTGACTCTGCCTCCTGAGTGCTGGGCTTAAAGTTTTCACTACAACTGCTAGACTTAGATCATTTTAAAAGAGGTTATGAGTTTGAGAGGATTTGGGAGAGACATGGCTGAAGCTGGAGGGAGGAGAAAGGGAATGTAAATTAAGTAAATGCAGTACTTAGATGTGAAATTTTTTAAAAAAATAATAAAAGTATATATTTTTTAATGTCTGAATGTTTTAGTCTTTTGTTTTCTAGTCTCTGGATTTTCAGTTTGTTTCCACTGTAATCAGATAAGATAAACTGAATTATTTTAATTACATTGTGCTTCTTAAGACTGGGTTTGTGACATATATGCCATCAATTTCAGAAACATGATCTGTTGAGGCAAAAATAATGCATTTTGTATGTATTTAATGGAATATTTCTTTTTAGAAATCTGTTAATTCCCATTGATCTATGATGTGAGTTCAGCCTGACACTTCTTTATTGAAGTTTTTGTATAGAAAATTTCATAAAATATGTAGGGTTCTTAAGACACCTACTGTTAGTGTCAGGACCCACCTGAACTTTCATGCCTTTTCATGTTTTGACATTGAGAACATCAAAAATGATTCATATATAATTATATTAGGCTTACAGTACTGAAGAATTGTTCCTACTGTCAATACATAGTGGTGTTCATTTTCTCCTTTGACTATTTTGGCTTGATGTCTACTTTGCCACAATCAGAATCACTATCCCATCTTGTGTTCCAGTTTCCACTTGATAGGTAGCTCATCTTCCATCTTGTGATCCTCATTTTGTGAGGTTCTTTGCTCATGATATGCTTCTTTGATATTATTTTATGTTCTTTTATTTTAATGAATGTTTTGCCTGCACTGTATGTATGTACACTCCCTGCATGCCAGGTGCCTGCAGAAGCCAGAAGAGGTTTTTAAATCCCCCCTAGAACTAGAGAAAAATGTTTTTGAATTACCGTGTGGTTGCTGGAACTTGAATTTTGGCCCCCTGCAAGAGCAACAAGTGCTCTTTACCAGAGCTATTGCTGCAGTCTGGATCTTTGTTTTGTTAAGGTTGTCAGCTAGTTTGTGTCTATCAACTGATGAAATGAAGCTTTTTGCATTTAAGATGTTCTGAATATGGATACTTAAAGTTATTGTTTGTTGTTCTAGCTGGTTGTAGTATTGTGAGTTCTTTGTTTCTTGTTAACATTAATTGTTTTAATTTTCTGTATATTATGGTTTATATTTTAGATTTATTTTTCTCCTCTATTTCTCTCATGAATTTTGTTATTTACTGTGATACTTATTATAAATGAGTTTGTCATTTATTTATTCTGCATATAATATCCCTTTAAGTATGTTCTACAATTTTAGCTTGATTATCATTAATTGCCTTAGCCAGGGGTTGTCCTAAAATGTCACATTTCTCCATGAATTTTACAGGCTAGATTGCCTTTTTGAACAGTTTTGGTTGGTAGTTAATTACCTTCAGGCTTGAAATAAATCATTGTATGCTTTCTTAGATTTGGGGATTAAACAGAGAACTAATGTTAGTCAAATGTGATTGCCTTTGTAGGTCAGCTAACATTTTCCCTGTATGGTTTATTTTAATATTGTATCTTTGTCTCATATTTTTCATAACCTTAATCATACTCTAATATAGGGTGATTCACTCTTCATATCTAACTGGGATTTTCAATTCCATGTAAATTTGTATATCCATTAATTTTTCTGGATCTAATTTTCTATTATACTTTCATTGAATACATTGTCCATGCATTTGTAATTTATCTCAGTTCCTTCTTCACACTATAGATTCTGAGTTTTGAATACTTGAATGTATATCAATTGCATATTTTGGCCATGTTCATTTATTCCTTCATATATATCTAAATGCACTGTTGTCTTCTTGTCTTCCATTTCTGTTATTGCTTTTTCCTCCCTTTTCTGGTCTATTAATTATGCATTCTAATGTGACTCTTATTTGTACTATTCTTATATTTCTAAGATTCTATTATGTTCTTTTTTGGGTTCTCAAATTCTTTGCTCAAGTTTTACTCTAGGTTTTGAGTTTGTCTTCCAAATTGTTGAGTATTTCATTTACTTTGGTCATATTATAATCTAGCTCCTAAATTTGTTTCCTTATTTCTTTGATCTGTTCATGAGTCCTCTATATGGTTTTTAATACTTTTTAAAAGCAGTACTCCACATTTCTGCCATTTCAACTGTCTCATTATCTGTTTTCTGGTATTTAGAAGTTGTGAAGTTTAGATGTGTCATACTTCATTGTTTTAACAGTTTGTGTTTCTTTTATTTTGTATATTTATTAGGAGGAATGTAACCTGTGGTTTTTATTTTTCCTTGTGTTGATTCTTTTTTTTAATGTTAGTCCTGTTGAGTTTTCATCACTTACTTTTATGTACTACTCTACTGTTTATAAGGTAACTAATGGCAGAAGTAAATACAATGATTTGATAGCATCTTTGTGTTAATGTTAAGTAGAATAAAATTATGCTTACAATAAGATGCAAATGTGTTTTACTATACTAATTGTGATAAAGTCTTTAAGTGTTAAGAGTCATAATTAAGAAGTAAGCAAGTATAACATTGTTCAGAATAAAGTAAAACAACAATTTAAAAGGTAAGAAGGGAAAGAATATGAAATGGAGGAGAGAAAATAAAGAATGGTTAGAAAAATATGTGGGTTAGAAGTCTGAGATATGCTAGACAAAACTGTGTGGAACAGATACAGAAATGTGACAATTTATATCTGAATTAAAATAATTACCATAAAAATGAAAATAACAATATTGGAATAAAATGAATTGGAAGGCATGATAAACACCATTCATGGTTTCCTTGTCCTTGGATTAATACGGTTTCACCCATGCTCTTGGATATTTGTATGGAGTAAAATCTCAAGGCATTGGACAATGAGACGTAGGCACAACAGGTGGCATCAGCAGTTCAAACGTGTCAAATAGGTATTTTCTTCATTTTTTGAGGAAATACTGTGTGCAGCTTTGCTTTCTGCATAAATTCTCCAGTCCCAGGTGACCTACATTCCAATTCCAACTGTGCCTTTATCTACTGGTGGTGATATATTTTTTGTAGAAATTTCTGTCCAGCCTTAACAAAGCTTTTGTTTACTGTTGTTGCTGAGTATTCTTTTCCTGGTTAGATCTCAGATTTATTTTTTCTACTCACTAAGGCAGGATATTTAGTCAGATTATACACTTTAGGTTTCTTCTGACAATCCAAGCCTCATGTTCCTGCAGCAACCTTTTCCTTTCCATAGCCAGCCCTCCATTCTGAATGTCTCTCCATCTATTATTTATGTAGCACCAGGGAATGCCACTACAGTTTGGTCAGCTTTTCATTCATTCATGAGGCCACACTGTCCTGAAGTCAGAAGACAGCAAGAATAGGGGCTGAAGGCATAGGTCAAAGATTCCACTGAAAATGACTTTTGGCCCTGGCACAGACTTGCTTTTCCAATAGATTTGGCCTTCCCATTCCTTGTACACTCCACTGCTGTCACTATAGATACTCCATCTCCATCTTTTATTCTGCAGTGTCTCCAGGCCTGTTGCTATGGTGCCCAATGGAATGTCAATAAACAGCAGCTGAAGCTATCAAAAAAAAAAAAAAAACAGGGAATGAACCAGGACTTCACAAGTCTAAGCAAAGAACTAGAGGCAACTCGGAAATTCAGAGAGTAGGAGAAATTATCTTCCTCCCAGGAAAAGTATACCAGTTGATTTACCCAATACCACATGGTCAGCCTGGAAACACACATACAAGTAACACTGTATAGACTGAGAAGATTTTCTATAAATGTATATGGATATAATGACAATGAAAATAGAATCCATGAATTTGAAAGAAAGCAAAGAGAGGTACATAGAAGGATTTGAAGGGAGGAAAGAAAAAAGGGTAAATGTAACTACACCATAACTTCAAAAGTAAAATAAAGAATAAAAATAAAACAGTTATGTATACACCTAGCTACACTACCAAAAAAAAAAAAGGAGAGAGATACAGCAGGTGCTTACGAGGATCTGGAGAAAGAAGAACACTCCTCCACTGGTCGTGGGATTGAAAGTGCATATAACTAACTACTCTGGAAATGCATTTGGCAGTTCCTCAGAAAATCATAGTACTACCTGAGGACCCAGTTATACCACTCCTGGGCATATAACTAGAAGATTCTCCAACATGTGATAAGAACACATGCTCCACTATGTTCATAACATCCTTATCTATAATACCCAGAAGCTATAAAAAACCCAGATGTCCCTCAACAGGAGAATGGATACATAAAATGTGGTATACATACACAATAGAGTACTATTCAGCCATTAAAAAGAATGAATTCTTGAAATTCTTAGGCAAATGGAGGGAACTAGAAAATATCCTGAGTGAGGTAACCCAATCACAAGAGAACACACATGGTATGCACTCACTGATAAGTGGATATTAGCCCAGAAGTTCGGAATACCCAAGATACAATTTACAGCCGAAATTAATCTCAGGAAGAAGGAAGACCAAAGTATGGATAATTTGACCCTTCTTAGAAGGGGGAACAAAATACCCATAGGAGGAGATAGAGAGACAAAGTGTGGAGCAGAGAGTGAATGACAGGCCATCCAGAGACTGTCCCACCTGGGGATCCATTCCATATACAGTCACCAAACCAAGACACTATTGTGAATGCCAGCAAATTTTTGCTGATAGGAGCTGGATTTAGCTATTTCCTGAGAGGTTATGCCAGTACCTGACAAATACAAAGGTAGATGATCTCAGCCAACCATTGGACTGAACACAAGGTACCCAATGGAGGAGCTAGAGAAAGGACCGAAGGAGCTGAAGGAGCTTGCAGCCCCATAGGAGGAACAATAATATGTACCACTCAGTACCCCCAGAGCTCCCAGGGATGAAACCACCAACCAAAGAGGAGATGGAGGGACCCATGACTCCAGCTGCATATGTAACAGAGGATGGCCTTGTTGGATATCAAAAGGAGGAGAGGCCCTTGGTCATGAGAAGGCTCCATGCCCCAGTATAAGAGAATGCCAGGACAAGGAAATGGGTAGGTTGTTGAGCAGAGGGAAGGAAGATGATTTAGGAGGTTTTGGGAGGGGAAAGAGGAAAGGAGATAACATTTGAAATGTGAATAAAGAATATATCTAATAAAAATTGAAAAAATAAAGATTAGAGGTGAAAATAAAATACTACTACAAATATTAATACATTTCAAAATTTCATTGTGGAATATTTTAGAAAATTATATTGCAAGAATTTGAGAAATCTGTAAGTAATGTAGATGATTCTGAAAACACATGTCATCCCCACATTGAACCATTATAGCAAACCAAATAACTGAATCTAAAATGAAAAATAGAATGAAGCAGAAATAATCACCTAAGAAGCTTAATGCAAATTTATTTTCACTGCTGAATTCTATAAGAAGTTTAGAGCAATATTAATGTCATTATCCTATTTTTTCCCATAAGATAGAACAGAAAGAGTGGCATTATATGAGGAAACTATTAATTTCATAACAATACTAAGTGAGGTCCGAACAACAATAAAAGGAAACAATGTACTAATTTCCTTCATAACGACACAGAAAATAAACATTAACCAGTTTTAACAGCACATTCAAACTATCAAGCTTGATTTTGAAATTGATTCCATAAAAGGATTCAAACATAGCACAATATATCTTTTTTTATTTTCAATATTCTTTGTTTACATTCTGAATGCTTTCATCTTTCCTAGTTTCCCCTTCACCATATGTCCCATAAGTCCTCTTCCCTCTGCCCATTCCTCAATCACCCCCCTCCCATTTCTCTGTTCTGGTAATCTCCTATAATACTGGATCAAGTCTTTTCAGGACCAGGGCCCTTTCCTCCCTTCTTCTTGAGAATCATATGATTTGCTAATTGTGTCTTCAGTATTCAGAGCTTCTGGGCTAATTAATATCCACTTATCAGTGATTGCATTTCAAGTGTATTCTTTTGTGATTGGGTTAGCTCACTTAGGATGATATTTTCCAGTTCCAACCATTTGCCTAAATATTTCATGAATGCATTGTTTTTAATTGTTGAGTAGTACTCCATTGTATAAATATACCACATTTTCTGGATCCATTCCTCCATTGAGTGGCATATGGGTTCTTTCCAGCTTCTATTATAAACAAGGCTGCTATGAACATAGTAGAGCATGTGACCTTCTTGCCTGCAGGGGAATCTTCTGGGTATATGCCCAGGAGTGGTATGACAGGGTCCTCTGGAAGTGTCATGCCTAATTTTCTGAGGAACCGCCAGACTGATTTCCATAGTGGTTTTACCATTTTGCAATCCCACCAACAGTGGAGGAGTGTTCCTCTTTCTCCACATCCTCGCCAGCACTTGTTGTCTCTTGAGTTTTTAATCTTAGCCATTCTGACTGGTGTGAGGTGGAATCTCAGGGTTGTTTTGATTTGCATTTCCCTGATGACTAATGATATTGAGCATCTCTTAAGGTGCTTCTCAGCCATCCGAATTTCTTCTGGTGAAAATTCTTTGTTTAGCTCTGTACCTCATTTTTAATAGGGTTATTTGGTTCTTTGGGGTCTAACTTCTTGAGTTCTTTGTATATATTGGATATTAGCCCTCTGTCGGATGTGGGGTTGGTGAAGATCTTTTCCCAACTTGTTGGTTGTCATTTTGTCCTTCTGACAGTGTCTTTTACCTTATAGAATCTGTAATTTTATGAGGTCCAATTTGTCTAGTCTTAATCTTAGAGCATAAGCTATTGGTATTCTGTTCAGGAACTTTTCCCCTGTGCCCATATCCTCAAGGGTCTTCCCCAGTTTCTTTTCTATTGGTTTCAGTGTGTCTGGTTTTATGTGGAGGTCCTTGATCCACTTGGAGTTGAGCTTAGTACAAAGAGATAAGAGTGGGTCAATTCGCGTTCTTCTGCATGTTGACCTCCAGTTGAACCAGCACCATTTGTTGAAAAGGCTATCTTTTTTCCACTGGATGGTTGTAGCTCCTTTATCAAAGATCAAGTGACCATAAGTCTGTGGGTTAATTTCTGGGTCTTCAAACCTATTCCGTTGATCTACTTGCCTGTCACTGTACCAATACCATGCAGTTTTTAACACAGTTGCTCTGTAGTACTCTTTGAGGTTTGGGATATTGATTCCCCCTGAAGTTCTATTATTCTTGAGAATAGTTTTAGCTATCCTGGGATTTATTTGTTATTCCAGATGAATTTGAGAATTGCACTTTCTAAATCTATGAAGAATTGATTTGGGATTTTGATGGGGATTGCATTGAATCTCTAGATTGATTTTAGCAAGATGGCCATTTTTACTATATTGATCCTGCCAATCCAAGAGCATGGAAGATTTTTCTATCTTCTGAGGTCTTCTTTGATTTCTTTTTTCAAAGACTTGAAGTTCCTGTCATACAGATCTTTCACCTGTTTTGTTAGAGTCACACCAAGATACTTTCTATTGCTTGTGGCTATTGTGAAGTGTGTTATTTCCTTAACTTCTTTCTAAGCCTGCTTATCCATTGAGTATACTACTCAAAGGCTACCGATTTGCTTGAGTTTATTTTATAACAAGCCACTTTGCTGAAGTTGTTTATTAGCTGTAGGAGTTCTCTGCTGGAGTTTTTTGGTTCATTTAAGTATACTATCATGTCATCTTCAAATAGTGATAGTTTGACTTCTTCCTTTCCAATTTGTATCCCTTTGACTTCCTTATGTTGTCTAATTGCTCTCACTAGAACTTCAAGTACTATATTGAAAAGATAGGGAGAGAGAGGGCAGCCTTGTCTAGTCCCTGATTTTAGTGGGATTGCTTCACGTTTCTCTCAATTTAATTTTGATGTTTGTTACCAGTTTGCTGTAAATTGCTTTTACTAAGTTTAGGTATGGGCCTTGAATTCCTGTTCTTTCAAAGACTTTAGCATGAAAGGATGCTGAATTTTGTCAAATACTTTTTGAGCATCTAATGAAATGACCATGTGGTTTTATTCTTTGAGTTTGTTTATGTAGTGGATTGCATTGATGGATTTCCTTATAGTGAACAATCCCTGCATCCCTGGGATGAAGCCTACTTGATCTTGGTGGATGATCATTTTGTTGTGTTCTTGGATTCGGTTGGCAAGAATTTTATTTAGTATTTCTGCATCAATATTCTTAAGGAAAATTGGCTTGAAGTTCTCTTTCTTTGTTGGATCTTAGTGTGGATTTGGTATCAGGGTAATTGTGGGTTCGTAGAATGAGTTTGGTAGAGTTCCTTCTATTTCTATTTTGTGGAATAGTTTGAAGAGTATTGGTGTTAGGTCTTTTTTGATGGTTTGATAGAATTCTGCACTGAATCCATCTGGTTCTTTGCTTTTTTTTGGATGGAAGACTTTCTATGACCCCTTCTATTTCTTTAGGGGTTATGGGACTGTTTAGTTGATCTACTTGATGCTGATTTAATTTTGGTATTTGGTATCTGTCTAGGAAATTGTCCATTTCCTCCACATTTTCCAGTTGTCTTGAGTATAGACTTTTGTACTAGGATGTGATGTGATGATTTTTTTTGGATTTCCTCTGTTTCTGTTGTTATATCTCTCTTTTCATTTCTAATTTTGTTAATTTGGATACTGTCTCTGTGCCCTTTTATTAATATGGTTAAGGGTTTATCTATCTTGCTGATTTTCTCAAAGAACCAGCTCCTATATTTATTTGTTGATTCTTTGTATGGTTCTCTTTGTTTCTACTTGATTGATTTCAGCCCTTAGTTTGATGATTTCCTGTCTTCTATTCCTCATGGGTGAGTTACCTTCTTTTTGTTCCTGGACTTTCAGGTATGCAGTTAAGCTGCTAGTGTATGCTCTCTCCAGTTTCTTTTTGGAGGCACTCAGGGCTATGAGTTTTCCTCTTGGCACTGCTTTCATTGTGTCCCATAGATTTGGGTAAGTTGTGCCTTCATTTTCATTAAATTCTAAAAAGTCTTTGATTTCTTTCTTTATTTCTTCCTTGACCAAGGTATCATTGAATAGAGTATTGTTCAGTTTCCATGTGTATGTGGGCTTTCTGTTGTTTTTGTTGCTATTGAAGACCAGTTTTACTCCATCGTGATCTGATAGGAGGGATGGGATTAGTTCTATCTTCTTATATTTCTTGAGGTCTGTCTTGTGACCAATTATATGGTCAAATTTTGAGAATGTACCATGAGGTGCTAAGAAAAAGTTATATTCTTTTGTTGTGTGATATATATATATATATATATATACATATACACACATAGATATAGATATAGATATAGATATAGATATAGATATAGATATAGATATAGATATAGATATAGATATAGATATAGATATAGATATAGATATAGATATAAAATGTTAACTCTAATTGGTCCAAAGCTTCAATTAGTTTCACTGTGTCCCTGTTTAGTTTCTGTTTTCCTGATCGGTCCATTGAGAAGATTGGAGAGTTGAAGTCACCCTCAATTATTCTGTTAGGTGCAATGTGTGCTTTGAGCTTTAGTAAAGCTTATTTTATGAATAAGGTTGCCTTTGCATTTGGAGCATAGATGTTCAGAATTGAGAGTTTTTCCTGGTGGATTTTTCCTTTGACCAGCAAGAAGTGTCCTTTCCGTGTTTCTTTTGATGACTTTAGGTTGAAAGTCAGTTTTATCTGATATTAGAATGGCTACTCCTGCTTGTTTCCTGCGACCATTTGCTTGTAAAATTGTCTTCCAGCCTTTTACTCTAAGGTAGTTTTTGTCTTTGACACTGAGATGTGTTTCCTGTATGCAGCAAAATGTAGGGTCCTGTTTCTGTATCCAGTCTGTTAGTCTATGTATCTTTATTGGGGAATTGAGTCCATTGATGTTAAAAATATTAAGGAATAGTAATTATTACTCCCTGTCAGGGAGCAAAGATGGCGGCTGGGAGCCCCTCCAAGTGCTGACTACCCTGCAGGGCACAAGATCCAGGCCTGGCTGGCACACAGATGAACCACCTTTCTGCCAGATCCTGTGTGCAGGTCGCTGCCTGGCAGCCTGAGTGCTCAGAGATCTTAAACTCGAGATATCTCGGGTATCTGGGGCTGCTTGTCCTATCTAAACAGAAGCAGATATGGCAGCTCAGTGTCCTCTGAGCACAGGACACCCTGCAGGGCACAGAAGCCCTGCCTGGCTGGCACACGGGAACTGCTGTTCTGCCTAGCTCCTGTGCACAGGTCACAGCCTGGCGGCCTGCATCCCCAGAGATCTTAAACTCTGGATATCTTGGGTATCTGGGTCCACTTGCCCAGTCCAAGCAGCAGCAAAGATGGCAGCAGGGAGTGCAGGATATCCCACAGGGCACAGAACCCACACCTGGCTGTCACTCAGGAACTGCTGCTCTGCCTAGCTCCTGTGCGCAGGTCACTGCCTGGCAGCCTGCATCCCCAGAGATCTTAAACTCGGGATATCTCGGGTACCTGGGTCCACTTGTCCTGTCCAAGCAGCAGCAAAGATTGCAGGTAATATATCCTAAACAATCCATGTAAACCATCACAGAAAACAGAATCAAGAACAGAAATTCACATAAACATCTTAATAGATGTAGAAAACATATTAACAATATTAAACATCCATTCATTCATCATAGGAAAGTAAAAAGAGATTGAACACATATAATTATAAAAATATATGCAAATGACAACATTGTATACATTGGAAAAAACAATTTTTTAAAAAATCAAGAATAATGCAGGACTGTCAACATATTTGTTAAAATTTTAGCCAGATCAATAAGACAGGACACAAACAATTGGGTGCAACTGGAAGAGAGAAATTAAAAGTATCCCCATTTGCAGATGGTATGCACCTATATTGAAACATATCCTAAGGACATCACTAGAAATAACTGTAAATCTGATTAATATTTTATCAAATTATGAGGATATATAATTATGAATGAATATAGGTAGCTTTTATGAATGTTAATAACAAACCTGCTGAGAACTAAATGAGGAAAACCATCATATTCATCATACCCTTAGCAAATAAAATACCCAGGAACAAACATAACCAACTCTTGAATGAAAACTACAAAACAAACCAATGAAAGAAATTGAACAAGGCAGAAAAAGATTTAATAATTTCACAAATTTATAGAGCAACAGATATTTGAGTATTACAAAATAAACAAACTGTAAATAATCTATGAGATTGGAATATTTAGGTAAACTAAAATGTTTTGTAAACATAGGAATTAAATGCATGAAATAATATTTGAAAATGATTTTCATGCTTTATTCACAACTGAAATTTATTTTGGAGAAAGAAAAGTGAAAATGAATTATTTGTTCCACATGAACCTGGAGGAAAATCTTTGCTTTGTTTCTAGCATTCTCAGAAAATAAAAGTTTTTTTTTAATTGTTGTTGAACCACTTTAAATTGTATTTGACACCAATTGGTGAAATAAACAAAAAATAAAGCAATATTGCCCTGTGTTTTACATGTTAAAATATAGTAACAGCTTGAGACTATTTTGTTATAAGTGGACTGAGAAAGCCAACACAAATTCTAGAAGTAAAACATGTTCAAATAATTAAATTATGTCTGTGAGCTAAATAATTTAAAGAAGATTAAATGTGTATCAAAGTTATTAGGAGTTGAACACACACTCAATTAATTATGAAGAATGTTATTATGAAATCTGGCCAAATTTGGAAAACTGGGAAATATTAAGTTTCACAGGATCACTATTCTTAATGTTTCACTGAGATTTGTTTTTGACTCATATTTTTTCCAACTCTCAATACTGAAAAATGTTTAGATCAATTCATTACCATTCTTTCCCTGTAGGTGAATTAATGGCTCATGGATCTTAAGAAATTTATTAGTAAATTTTAAAAAATTTCATTTATTTAATGCTTCAAGGTGCCTTGATTCTTTTGGTGCCTTCATCTGACCATGTCTGATATCTTGGACTCAAACTAAAAAAGATTTGTCTTGATTTAAAATCTCGTTAGATGGTAAAAACCCAATTTAGTCAAAAATTTTAATTATAACAATGAAACCATGGGTATATTGTATTATGCCTGACTTATCTCAGTTAAGATATTCATCTATAGTTTTATATATGTTTATGTAATTGTGGGACTTATTTTTAATTAGATTTTATTTATATGTATTTAATGTGCATGAGTGTGTTGTCTGCATATATTCATATATACTCTGTCCCTGGCAGAAGAGGATTCAGGATAATCTAGAATTGGAGTTATGGGTGCTTGTTAGGTGCCATACATAGGTACCGAGAAGTGAAGCATGGGTCTCTGCAAGAGTACACATTACTATCCTGGGTTTTTGGTTATTCCAAATAAATTTGCAAATTGCCCTTTCAAACTCTATGAAGAATGAGCTGGAATTTTGATGGGGATTGCATTGAATTTGTAGATTGTTTGTGGCAAAATGGGCATTTTTACTATATTGATCCTGCCAATCCATGAGCATGGAATATTTTCCATCTTCTGAGATCTTCAATTTCTTTCTTCAGAGACCTTAAGTTCCTGTCATACAGATCCTTCACTTGCTTGGTTAGTCATATCAAGGTATGTAATATTATTTATGACTATTGTGAAGGGTGTTGTTTCCCCAATTTCTTTCTCAGCCTTTTTATCCTCTGAGTAGAGGAAGGCCATTGATTTGTTTGAGATAATTTTATAACCAGCCACTTTGCTGAAGTTGTTTATCAGGTTTAGGAGTTCTCTGATGGAAGTTTTGGGGTCACTGAAGTATACTATCATATCATTTACAAATAGTGATATTTTGATTTCTTCATTTCTAATTTATTTCCCATTGACCTCTATTTCTTTTTTAATTGCTCTAGTTAGGAATTTGTGTACTATATTGAACAGGTAGGGAGAGAGTGGACAGTCTTGTCTAGTCCCTGATTTCAGTGGGATTGCTTCAAGTTTGTTTCTATTTAGTTTGATGTTGGCTACTGATTTTCACTATATTGCTTTTACTATGTTTAAGCACGGGCCTTGAATTCCTGACATTTCCAAGATTTTTACCATGAAGGGGTGTTGAATTTTGGCAAACGTTTTCTCTGAAACTATTCATAATAATAAAAGAACTTCTGGGGGAATCACCATCCCTAACCTCAAGCTGTGCTACTGAGTCATAGTGATAAATTATATATTACTTAAGTTATATATTATATAATGTATATAATATATTTATAATACTTTATATGATATATATATATATTAACTAAAGTAATACATGCGTTCAGGTATTTCATTTCACCTATATAATGGAATCATTTGATATTCAAATGAATGAATTCTGACAAAATCTATAAAATTGTTCTTTAAATATTATTATACTGAAGAAAATAAACCAGCTATTGAAGACTTCAATAATATATTGAATAAAATGTGGGAAAGTTGTGACTACTCAATAAATATTTGTTGACTACAGATGTTTGGTGGAAGATAAATGATAAACAGCACAAAAAATTAAAATGAGAAAATGTGTTATCTAGAATATTTAATTAATAAAACAAAGTGTTGTCTATTTCTGAATGAAACTTAAATTGTGGTGATAGACATTGTTTCCTCTTCTTTTGAGACAACTTGGACTTGTTGGTGAGTTTGTTCTATGGTGAACTTGCTCTAACACTTCTCATCTGTGATGAGACAGCAATGATTTAAGGAGGTTGTCAAAGCACTTCACTTCTTCACTAAGAAATCAAACTTAGAAATGAGTTTAAGTCCATCCCCTTCAATGAAAGCCTCCAATTAGAAGAACATTTGATACCACATCCCCATATATCATGCTTCCCATTACCTCCCAGAAGCATCAAGAAGGGGACCAAGCCTTTATCCCATAATTTCCAAACAATTGAAACTATCAGATAACAATTGACTAAAATTGCACACTTTTGCTGTTCATGATATATACATGATGGTAATAATGATTCTGAAGAGATCATTAGTAATTTAACAAAGTTCATTAATTCTGCTTAAGTTTGTATCATACAAATGTATCTTCCTCTGCCCTAACCACCTTTCCCATTTCCACTTAAACCTCACTATTTTCCTTTTATTCCTCACATCAGTTGCTTTCTATTACTCTGTGCACCAGTGATCCAATCCTAGTTTTTTGGATTTTACAAGTACGCCAAATTTAAACAGCCAAAGTAAAATATTCAGTGCTATGATTCCACATATGAGTAAAAACACGTGGTGATTTTCTTTTTCAAACTGGGATACATCCCACACTATATTTTGCAGCTTGATCCATTGATCTAATCAAAAATAAAAATGTCCACAGTTGAAATAGCCATAATAATTTCTGAAATAAATACAATTTCAATGAGCACCATTATTAATCTTAAGATAGTGACTCAGTTTTAGACTCAGTACCTGCAACAACATCTGCTACTTATTCATAGAATTTTCTCATAAAAAAGATATTCACAGCTTACTAAAATTTAAACTTGAAGAAAAATTCAGTGATTTTATCATGAGTGAATTATTCAGAGATCGCTACCACATCTTTAGTGAAGTTGATCTTTCCATAATTTACACTTTTCTCTAGAATAAATTTTCTGAAACTTAATCAGAGCAATTAGTTACCTATGTACAGAAATATATCAGTTGGTTTGTTTCCTTAGTATATTGAGTAATTTTAATATCTGGGACATTTCTGTAACTTTATGGATAATCAATGGGAGAAAAATTAACGTTTCCTACCTGTACCATTTCTTCACACAATCTCAGTCCCTGAAAATGTACGGAAAGGAATAAAAAAGAAGACATTTCAAATAAACACTTTTAGGTGTAAAGTAAGGCAGATGTTTGCATGTTTGCTTTTTTATTAGGTATTTGCTTTCTTTACATTTAAAATGCTATCTCCTTTCCTCATTTCCCCTCCAAAAATCCGCTATCCCATCCCTGCCTCCCCCTGCTTATCAACCCACACACTTCCACTTTTCTGACCTAGCATTCCCCTACACTGGGGCATCCAGCCTTCACAGGACCAATGGACTCTCCTCTCATTGATGTCTTAAAAGGCAATCCTCAGCTACATATGTGACTGGAGCCATTGGATCCCTCCATTTGTACTCTTTGGGTGGTGGTTTAGTCCTTGGGAGTTCTGGTGGTACTGGCTCATATTGTTGTTCTTCCTATGGGGATGCAAACCCCTTCAGCTCCTTGGATCCTTTCTCTAGCTACTTCATTAGGGACTGTCTTAGTCAGGGTTTCTATTCCTGCACAAACATCATGACCAAGAAGCAAGTTGGGGAGGAAAGGGTTTGTTCTGATTACACTTCTACACAGCTGTTCATCACCAAAGGAAGTCAGGATTGGAACTCAAGCAGGTCAGGAAGCAGGAGCTGATGCAGAGGCCATGGTGGGATGTTACTTACTGTCTTGCTTTCCCTGGCTTGCTCAGCCTGCTCTCTTATAGAACCCAAGAATACCAGACCAGAGATGGCACCACCCACAAGGGGCCCTACCCAAATTGATCACTAATTGAGAATATGCCCCAAAGCTGGATCTCATGGAGGCACTTCCCTAACTGAAGCTCCTTTTCCTATGATAACTGCAGTCTGTGTCAAGTTGACACACAAAACCAGCCAGTACAGGGACCCTGTGCTCAGTCCATTGGTTGGTTGTGAATATCAATGCAACAATACTCAATAAAATTCTTGCCAACTAAATCCAAAGACACATCAAAATGATAATCTACCACGATCAAGTAGGCTTCATCCTAGGGATGTAGAGATGGTTCAATATATGAAAATCCATCAATATAATCCACTGCATAAACAAACTCAAAGGAAAAGAAAACACATGATCATTTCATTAGATGCTGAGAAAGCATTTGAAAAAATCGAACACCCCTTCATGATAAAAGTGTTGGAAAGATCAGGAATTCAAGGCCTATACTTTAACATAGTAAAAGCACTATACAGAAAACCACTAGCCAACATCAAATTAAATGGAGACAAACTTGAAGCAATCTCACTGATATCAGGGACTAGATAAGGCTGTCCACTCTCTCCATACTTGTTCAATATAGTACCCAAAATCCTAGCCAGAGCAATTAGACAACAAATGGAGGTCGAAGGGATACAAATTGGAAAAGAAGATGTCAAAATATCAAATTTTCCAGATGATATAATAGTATACTTACGTGACCCCCAAAACTTCCACCAGAGAACTCCTAAACCTGATAACAACTTCAGCAAAATGGCTGGATATAAACTTAACTCAAACAAATCAGTAGCCTTCATCTACTCAAAGCATAAAGAGGCTGAAAAAGAAATTGGGGAAACAACACACTTCACAATAGTCACAAATAATATAAAATACCTTGGTGTGATGCTAACCAAGCAAGTGAAAGATCTGTATGACAAGAACCTCAAGTCTCTGAAGATGTTTACTTTTATAAGTCATTTGGGATGGAGATTACATTGAATTCATAGATCAATTTCGGTATTATGGACATTCTCACAATATTAATTCTACCAATCCATATGCATATGAGGCCTTTTGATTTTGCATCTTCTCCAATTTATTTTTCAAGTAGTTTAATATTTTTACTCTGCAGATCTTTCATTTTCTTGGCTATATTTATTCCTACCTAGAAAAGTTAGTTGCCTATGCATATAAAATGGATGCCTAACAAAGATATTGAGAATGGTATTCATTCTCCAATTTATTTTCCATTATTATTGATATCTTCTTACCATGTTAAATAGAGTATTTTATACAGAGAATTAAATCACATGTAAAAATGATAACATTGATTTCTTCCTTTTCTGTTTGTATATCTTTTCCTTGTCTTTCTATTTTAAGGCTATAGATGCTATATTGAACAAGAGTAGGAAGGAAGCACAGAAAGGACATCTTTGCCTTGTTTTTCACTGTAGTGCAAATACTTTCAGCAAGGTGTTGACTCCGGGCTTCATGGATATTTCTTTTACTACATGGAGTATATCTTGTGTGTCCCTAAATTTTCTGGGCCTTCTATCATGAAATGATGTTGGTTTTTTTCAAAGCTCTTTCTGTATCTAATGAGAAAACTGTGTTCTTTCTGTTCTTGAGTATTTGTGAAGTAAATTATTATTATTTATTTATCTTTGTTTAACCACAACTTTATCTCTGGGTTCACTTATACACTGACATATTATTGAGCTGTAAAGGAAAGCAAAACTATAAAATTTGCGTGGAATAGATGGACTTGAAAACATTCATACTGAGTGATGAATTTAAACTCAGGAAATCACTACATTGCACATTTTATTATTTGTTGATCTTCAGATTTAAGTGTTCAGATACATGTATTTCATTTGGAATAGCATTGGAAGTCTGGAAAATAGTAAAGTGCCATGAAGGGAAGTGAGTTTTCAAAGGCATGGAAATAGAATACAATGATGATTTGAAGTAGGAGGGGGCAGTTAAATTGGAATGATGGAATGGGGATGGTTAAATTAGATGGAGACTTGGAGGAAGTGCTCTAAGAACAGATAAGGACAGGTATAAGTGATACTTAGTAACTTTCCTATATATATATATATATATATATATATATATATATATACAAATATACATACATATACACATATATGCATATATATGTATATATATGTGTGTATATATATTTATTGAGAGAGAGGGAGAGAGAGAGAGAGAGAGAGAGAGAGAGAGAGAGCAGAGAGAATCAAAATGGAGTTACTTTATTCTGTTAGTAGCTTTCATCTGTAGTTCCTGTTCTTTTACCTAGATTGTTCATCTTCAGGATTCCCTCAGTTTGTATTTTCTTTATTGCTTTTATTTCCATTTTCTGGCCTTGAACAGTTTTAATTTATTTTATCTGGGTTTTTTGTGTGTTTTCCAGAATACCTTTAAGATATTTATTTTCTCTGTAAGGGCCTCTGTAAACTTCATATGGTTGGTGTTAAGGTCATTTTCTTGTGCTTCAACTGTGTTGGAATGTCCAGAACTTGCTTAAAGAGGGCAAGTGCTGGAGTCTGGTTGTTGTTGATTATGCTCTTACTCTGGCCTCTAGTCATGTGAGTTTGGAGTAAGTACAGATTAGGTTGCAGATTTTTGAATTTATCTTTTGAATAGGTGTTTTATTTCCCCTTGGTTTCTGTTTTCCATTAGGTCATCTGGACTGAGTGGTTTGTGATCCTGGTGACCAGAGGGTCTTCAAGTCCACTGGGATTTCTCTGCTGGGGTTTTGGTGCTGTCTTACATTTGAGGTTCTTGAATTCTGGGAACTGTCATGGTCTGTGATATTCTTGATATCAGCTTGGCCTCTGGGGTTCCAGGTACCTGGGTGGCCTCTCGATTTCTGGGTACTGGCATAGTTTCTAGGGTACTTAGTACTGGCTTGGCTTCCAAAAGAACAGGTGACATTGGTTGGAGTTGTGGAACCGTGGTTCCTAGTATCTGCATGGCTTCCAGTAGAGCAAGGGTCCTTTGCTTGATTTGTGGGCCAGAATATGGAGCCAAGAAGAGGTGATGTTGTTGAAGATGACTGGGTATACTCTAAGCAGTGTTAGTAGAAGGTAGGCTGTGTTGTACTCATGTTCTTAGTACCAATGTGACCTCTTGTAGAGCAGGAGTCTTCTGCCAGAGTTATGGGATGGAATTACTTTATTATGTGGAAAGATACTGCACCCTAAGAAAATGCTTAATTTCATAGATTGGTTACTTCTTTTGTAGTTATTGTCTGGTGAGAACTCATAGACCCACCAAAGAGTGTTGGCTATTGTCATTGCACTTGGTTACCCTCCAGAAATTGATAGTAAGACCCTATGGCTGGGGAACCAGCCTCCGCCATCCTCCCAGCTATTTCGAACCAGCTAGTGGAACCAGGTACCCAAGATATCCTGAGTTTAAGACCTTTAGGGACTCAGGCCTAGAGCAGGAGCTGCATGCAGAGCAGCAGGTCCAGGGCCCCAGCCAGGCATGGGCTCTGTGCCCTGAAGGCAGACCCTGCACTCCCTGCAGCCTCCGCCATCTTCCCATCTGTTTCGAACCAGCAGGCAGAACGAGCAGGCAGAATCAGAAGGCAGAACCAGGTACCCGAGATATCCCTAAGACCTCTGGGTACTCAGGCCACCTGTCAGCAATCTGCAAGCAGGAGCCACACAGAGCAGTGGTTCAGGTGTCCCAGTTGTGGGGAAATAGCCTTACGAGCCCACAGGAGGTTCAAGAACCAGCTAGTAATACAAGACCAACTAACACCAGAGATAACCAGATGGCAAAAGGCAAACTTAAGATCATTACTAACAGAAATCAAGGCAGTATGGCAGCATCCAAACCCAGTTCCCCAACAGCAATAAGTCTCGGATACCCCAACACACCAGAAAAACAAGACTCAGATATAAAATCACTGGTCAGGATGCTGATAAAGGAACACTTAGATAAATCCCTTAAAGTAATACAGGAGAAAATGGATCAAAAGCTAGAAGCCCTTACAAGGCAAACACAAAAATCACTTAAAGAAATTCAGAAGAATATGGATCAAAAAATGGATGCCAATAAGGGGTAAACACAAAAATCACTTAAAGAAATACAAGAGAACGTGGATCAACAAATTGAAGTCATAAAAGGGGAAACACAAAAATCCCTTAAACAATTACATGAAAACACAAACAAGCAAGTGAAAGATCTGAGCAAAACCATCCAGGATCTAAAAACAGAAGTAGAAGCAACTAAGAAATCACAAAGGGAGACAACGTTGGTGATAGAAATCAGGAGACATAGATGCAAATATCAACAATAGAATACAAGAGATAAAAGACAGAATCTCAGATGCTGAAGATACCATAAGAACCATGGATTCAAAAATTAAAGAAAATGCAAAATGCAAAAAGCTGGTAACACAAAACATTCATGAAATCCAGGACACAATGAGAAGACCAAAACCTAAGGATTATAGGGATAGATGAGAGTGAAGATCTATAACTTAAAGGGCCAACAAATATCTTCTACAAAATTATGGAAGAAAACTTCCCCAACCTAAAGAGAGAGATGCCCATGTATATACAAGAAGCCTACAGAACCCCAAACAGACTGGACCATAACAGAAATACTTCCCGTCACATAATAATCAAAACCCCAAATGTGCTAAACAAAGAAAGAATATTAAAGGCAGTAAGAGAAAAAGGCCAAGTAACATATAAAGAAAGACCTATCAGGATTACACCAGACTTCTCACCTGAGATCATGAAAGCTAGAAGATCCTGGGCAGATATCATGGAGACTCTAAGACAACACAAATTTCAGCCAAAACTACTATACCCAGCAAAACTGTCAATCACCATAGATGGGGAAATCAATGTATTCCATGACAAAACCAAATTTGCACGATATCAATCCACAAACCCAGCCCTACAAAGGAAAATAGGGGAAAACCCCCAATACAAGGGGAAGGAACTACACCCCAGAAGAAGCAAGATAGAAACCTCCTCTCATCAAACCCAAAAGAAGAGAAACACTCAAACATAAAAAATAACGCCCAAAATGTCAGGAAGTAATAATTACTATTTGTTAATATCTCTTAACGTCAATGGACTAAATTCCCCAATAAAAAGACATAGACTAACAGACTGGATATGGAAACAAGACCCTACATTTTGCTGCATACAGGAAACACATCTCAGTGTCAAAGACAAACACTAAATTAGAGTAAAAGGCTGGAAGACAATTTTACAAGCAAATGGTCTCAGGAAACAAGCCCGAGTAGCCATTCTAATATCAGATAAATTTGACTTTCAAACTAAAGTCATCAAAAGAGACACAGAACGTCACTTCTTGCTGGTCAAAGGGAAAATCCACCAAGAAGAATTCTCAATACTGAACATCTATGCTCCAAATGTAAGGGCATCCTCATTCGTAAAAGAAACTTTACTAAAGCTTAAAGCACACATCGCACCTAACATAATAATTGTGGGTAACTTCAACACTCCACTCTCTTCAATGGACAAATAAGGAAAGCAGAAACTAAACAGGCACAGTGAAACTAATTGAAGCTTTGGACCAATTGGATTTAACATATATATGTATATATATATATATATATATATATATATATATATATATATAACATTTCATCCTAAGGCAAAAAAATATACCTTTTTCTCAGCAACGCATGGTACCTTCTCCAAAATCGATCATATAATTGGTCAGAAGACAGACTTCAACAAATACAAGAAGACTGAACTAATCCCATGCCTCCTATCAGATCACTATCAAGTAAAAGTGGTCTTCAATAGCCAGAAAAACAGCAGAAAGCCCACATACACATGGAAACTGAACAATACTCTACTCAATGATACCTTGGGGAAGGAAGAAATAAACAAAGAAATCAAAGACCTTTTAGAATTCAGTGAAAACGAAGGTACAACCTATCCAAATCTATGGGACAAAATGAAAGCAGTGCTAAGAGGAAAACTCATAGCCCTGAGTGCCTACAAAAAGAAACTGGAGAGAGCATACACTAGCAACTTAACAGCACACCTGAAGGTCCTGGAACAAAAAGAAGCTAATTCACCCAGGAGGAGTAGAAGACAGGAAATCATCAAACTCAGGGCTGAAATCAATCAAGTAGAAACAAGGAGAACCATTCAAAGAATCAACAAAACTAAGAGCTGGTTCTTTGAGAAAATCAACAAGATAGATAAAACCTTAGACAGACTAACCAAGGGGCACAGAGACAGTATCCAAATTAACAATATTAGAAATGAAAAGGGGGATATAACAACAGAAACTGAGGAAATTCAAAAAATCATCAGATCCTACTACAAAAGCCTATATTCAACACAACTGGAGAATCTGGAGGAAATGGACAATTTCCTAGATAGATACCAAATACCAAAATGAAATCAGGATCAAATAGATCAACTAAACAGTCCCATAACCCCTAGAGAAATAGAAGGGGTTATAGAAAGTCTCCCAAGCAAAAAACGTACGGGACCAGATTGTTTTAGTGCAGTATTCTATCAGACCTTCAAAGAAGACCTAACACCAATACTCTTCCAATTATTTCACAAAATAGAAACAGAAGGGACACTGCCAAGCTCATTCTATGAAGCCACAATTACGCTGATACCAAAACCACACAGAGATCCAACAAAGAAAGAGAACTACAGGCCAATTTCCCTTATGAATATTGATGCAAAAATATTAAATAAAATTTATGCCAACTGAATCCAAGAGCACGTCAAAACAATCATTCACCATGATCAAGTAGGCTTCATCCCAGGGATGCAGGGATGATGTTTCAATATATGGAAATCCATCAATGTAATCCACTACATAAACAAACTCAAAGAAAAAAACCACATGGTCATCTCATTAGATGCTTAAAAAGCATTTGACAAAATTCAGCATCCTTTCATGATAAAAGTCCTGGAAAGAACAGGAATTCAAGGCCCATACCTAAACATAGTAAAAGCAATTTACAGCAGACCGGTAGCCAACATCAAAGTAAATGGAGAGAAACTTGAAGCAATCCCACTAAAATCAGGGACTAGACAAGGCTGCCCTCTCTCTCCATATCTTATCTCTCTCCATATCATATCTAGTGGGAAAAAGGTAGCCTTCTTAATAAATGGTGCTGGTTCAACTGGAGGTCAGCATGCAGAAGAATGTGAATTGACCCACTCTTATCTCCTTTTACTAAGATCAATTCCAAGTGGATCAAGAACCTCCACATAAAACCAGACACACTAAAACTAATAGAAAAGAAACTGGGAAGACCCTGGAGGACATGGACACAGGGGGAAAGTTCCTGAACAGAACACCAATAGCGTATGCTCTAAGATCAAGAATTGACAAATGGGACCTCATAAAATTACAAAGTTTCTGTAAGGCAAAGGACACTGTCAAAAGGACAAAACAGCAACCAGCAAATTAGGAAATGTTCTTCACCAACCCCACATCTGACAGATGGCTAATATCCAATATATACAAAGAACTCAAGAAGTTAGACCACAAAGAACCAAATAACCCTATTAAAAAATGGGGTACATGTGTCCTTATTGCATGCAGGGGAATCCTCTGGATATATGCCCAGGAGTGGTATGCCAGGGTCCTCTGGAAGTGACATGCCCAATTTTCTGAGGAACCGCCAAACTGATTTCCAGAGTGGTTTTACCATTTTGCAATCCCACCAACAGTGGAGGAGTGTTCCTCTTTCTCCACATCCTCACCAGCACTTGTTGTCTCTTGAGTTTTTAATCTTAGCCATTCTGACTGGTGTGAGGTGGAATCTCAGGGTTGTTTTGATTTGCATTTCCCTGATGACTAATGATGTTGAACATCTTTTAAGGTGTTTCGCGGCCATCCAAATTTCTTCTGGTGAAAATTCTTTGTTTAGCTCTGTGCCCCATTTTTTGACAGGGTTATTTGTTTCTTTGCGGTCTAACTTCTTGAGTTCTTTGTATATATTGGATATTAGCCCTCTGTCGGATGTGGGGTTGGTGAAGATCTTTTCCCACTTTGTTGGTTGCCGTTTTGTCCTTCGGACAGTGTCCTTTGCTTTGCAGAAACTTTGTAATTTTATGAGGTCCCATTTGTCGATTCTTGATCTTAGAGCATAAGCTATTGGTGTTCTGTTCAGGAACTTTACCCCTGTGCCCATGTCCTCCAGGGTCTTCCCAAGTTTCTTTTCTAATAGTTTCAGTGTGTCTGGTTTTATGTGGAGGTCCTTGATCCACTTGGAGTTGATCTTAGTGCAAAGAGATAAGAGTGGGTCAATTCGCATTTTTCTGCATGTCGACCTCCAGTTGAACCAGCACCATTTGTTGAAAAGGCTATCTTTATTCCACCGGATGGTTGTGGCTCCTTTATCAAAGATCAAGTGACCATAAGTCTGTGGGTTAATTTCTGGGTCTTCAATCCTGTTCCATTGATCTGCTTTCCTGTTGCTATACCAATACCATGCAGTTTTTAACACAATTGCTCTGTAGTACTGCTTGAGGTCAGGGATATTGATTCCCCCAGAAGTCCTTTTATTGTTGAGAATAGTTTTAGCTATCCTGGGTTTTTTGTTGCTCCAGATGAATTTGAGAATTGCTCTTTCTAGATCTATGAAGAATTGAGTTGGGATTTTGATGGGGATCGCATTGAATCTGTATATTGCTTTTGGCAAGATGGCCATTTTTACTATATGCAATAAGGACACATGCTCCACTATGTTTATAGCAGCCTTGTTTATAATAGCCAGAAATTGGAAGGAGCCCAAATATCCCTCAAAGGAGGAATGGATACAGAAAATGTGGTATATTTATACAATGGAATACTACTCAGCAATTAAAAATAATGAATTCATGCAATTTGTAGGTAAATGGTTAGACCTGGAAAATATCATCCTGAGTGAATTAACCCAATCACAAAAGAATGCACCTGAAATGCAATCACTGATAAGTGGATATTAATGAGCCCAGAAGCCCTAAATACTCAAGACACAAATAGCAAGTCAAATGATTCCCAAGAAGAAGAAAGGAGAGGACCCTGGGCCTGTAAAGATTGCATCCAGTTTAGTAAAGAAACCGAGGGGGGGAGGGGGAATGATTGGGGAATAGTTGTGGGGGAGAGGAACTATGGGAACTATCGTGGGTGGGAACTGGGAAAGGGGAAAGCCTTTGGAATGTAAACATAGAATATAGAAAATAAAAATTAAAAAAATGGGGTACAGAGCTAAACAAAGAATTTTCACCAGAAGAAATTCAGATGGCTGAGAAGCACCTTAAGAGGTGTTCAACATCATTAGTCTTCAGGGAAATGCAAATCAAAACAACCCTGAGATTCTACTTCCCACCAGTCAGAATGGCTAAGATTCAATCTCAAGGGACAACAGGTGCTGGTGAGGATGTGGAGAAAGAGGAACACTCCTACACTGTTGGTGGGATTGCAAGATGGTAAAACTGCTCTGGAAATCAGTGTGGCGGTTCCTCAGAAAATTGGGCATGACACTTCCAGAGGACCCTGTCATACCACTCCTGGGCATATACCCAGAGTATTCCCCTGCATACAATAAAGACACATGCTCCACTATGTTCATAGCAGCCTTATTTATAATATCCAGAAGTTGGAAGGAGCCCAGATGTCCCTTACAGGAGGAATGGATATAGAAAATGTGGTATATTTATACAATGGAATATTACTCAGCAATTAAAAATAATGAATTCATGCAATTTGTAGGCAAATGGTTGGATCTGGAAAATATCATCCTAAGTGAGTTAACCCAATCACAAAAGAATACACATGAATTGCAATCACTAATAAGTGGATATTAATGAGCCCAAAAGCTCTGAATACTCAAGGCACAATTAGCAAATCAAAAGATTCCCAAGAAGAAGGAAGGAAAGGACCCTGGTCCTGAAAAGACTGGATCCAGTTTTGTAAGAGAGTATCAGAACAGAGAATTGGGGGGGAGGTGGGTATTGGGCTGAGGGAAGAGGACTTATGGGACATATGGTGAGGGGTGAACTGGGAAAGGGGAACGCCTTTGGAATGTAAACAAAAAATATAGAAAATAAAAAATATATATCAAAAAAAGACCCTATTGCTTACAATGACAATACCATATAAATAAGTATTAGAACATGCAACAATCAAGCTACTCACCTGGGAGAGTTGTCTCTATAGGCTACATTTCATAGTGCTATAGATTCAATCATAGAAAGAAAGTAATCATCAATTTTAATCATATGTGAACCATAGAAGACCAGACTTGTAAGGCATGACCCTTTATGTAATTATAAGATGGGTGCCATGGGATTAAGCAATTGCCTTTTGAAAGAATATAATTCAGTTGTCCTGGGCAGTGGTGGTGCATGCCTTTAACCTCAGCACTTGGGAGGCAGAGGCAGGTGGATTTCTGAGTTTGAGGCCAGCTTGGTCTACAGAGTGAGTTCCAGGACAGCCAAGGCTACACAGAGAAACCCTGTCTCGGAAAAACAAACAAACAAAAATTCAGTTGCAGCAAATGGAATTCATGGTTGGCACAAGTACCTTGAAAAGAACAGGCCCCTTGGTAGAATCTACCACTGTTTTGTCTGCTAAATGGACATGGTATTAAACCAAATACTTATCTTGTGATACTCATACTTTAACTCTTAACCTTTCAGAGAAATTTCTAAGTTTAATAGATTGCAATCAACACAAAGATTTGCAACTGGACAAATGGGGGAAAATGTTCAATTTATTTTATATATTATAGTCCTTGATTGAAGGAAGTCAGAGCAGAAACTAAAGTGGATGCTTGAAGCAGAAACCATAAAAGGAACTGCTTGGTGATTTTCTTTCTTGTTCATAATTAATTAGAATGTGTTTGTGTGTGTGTGTGTGTGTGTGTGTGTGTGTGTGCGCGCGCGCGCGCATACTTGCATATGCATGTATATTTTTCCATAGTAGGATGGACTGTTTTTTCATTGAAGAAATGGCAAACATCCAGGGAATCCACCATAGACATGATTACAGGGTAATCTATTCTAGGAAATTATCAATTAAGGCTTTTCTTTCAGCTGACTTTATGGTGGGACATGTTGGCAATTAATACTTGGTAGGACACTACACTCCTTTACAATGTGACACACAAACACATCACTTTTATAATAGTCAATTTCTTGTTTCCATAGGAAAAAAACGTTATATATTTTTCTATTTAAAAAGGGAAATACTCAAACATCAAAAATAAACAAAGAAAAGCAAAACAAAAATTCATGAGTATCTATAATGAAGTCACTCATCCCAACAGGCCCGTGTGGCTGCAGCTTCCTGAGTGAATCCTCAGAACACTACACAAACGCTTTATGCCACTCAACTGGATGGAGGAATACATAAAGAGCAGGCACTCAATAATTTTATAGAATCATTAAATAAATATGTCATATATAAAAATCCATCCCATCAAGATAAGGGGGGAAAAGACATTTGGGAATCTTTTAATTTAAAAACAGAAAGCATTCACTAAGGGCCATGATCCTACTATTAATCCCCCAAAAAAGCTAAGCCTATTAGCAAAACTCTGTTGGGAAGAAAGATTTGATGGACTCTGTTATGTCATTAAATATATCTGTGTATCTGTTATCTTATTGTACACCTCACATCCTGGACTGAGCCTTTTAAAAAAGATGCAAGTTTATGTAATTCATAAAAGAGATGATGATATTATTATTTTACTGTATTTTATGTTCACTCTGACAAAGCAAAGCCTTAAAACAGGCACAAAACCCTGCACCTGTGTGTTTACCTTAAAAAAAAAGCAAACACAATAACATTAAAATGCTTTCCTTCCTATCACAGACTGATATGGATGTCTTCAGATGAACACTGGTGCCCATGTTCTTATTGCATTTTACAAGTGCCTGGAAAACTATTTTCAAAAGAATAACAAAAATAAAACAAAATATGCATAACTTACCATGGCATCTACCTTCCCTGCAGTCTGTGGGCTTTAGCTGTCCCTCTTGTCTATCAACCATTTCACAGACACTATTGAGGTAAGTTTATAACTTGAAATGTGAACTTTATTTTTTTTAGGGTTAAAAACAAACTAATACAAATGTTTTTAAAAGTTTTAGAGTTTAGGTTTTAGACATGCTACTAGTTCAGTGTTTAGCTTCACATTTGAAAAGCTGTTTAGATCTCGCTGCATTTACCTAAAGTGCATTCTTAAGATGTATGTGGTAAATAAAGCTTTATTTAAAGCAAAAAAAAAAAAAAAATCACGAGTAAAACCTAAATCCTGTAGCTCAGAGTTGTATAAAAAGTACATAAATAAAACCTGCTGTGCCTGTTCAATGTTGACTGCATATACACTATTTCAGGGATAACCACTTTGGTTTTTGGACAACCATTTCCCCCACTTGGGGAAATACTATGTATGCCTTCTACTCTAAGAATCCTTTAGTTGTCTACAGTTTTTTTTTTTTTTGTCTAGAAGTGGGACTCAGTGATATTTTCCTTTCCATATTACCATGCATATTGATTTTGCCATTTTCAGGTCTTCCTTACTAAGAAGGTATTGTTGAGGTATCATGGGTGTAGCTTTCCTGTCATTTCTAGGAGATACAATCTAACAGCAAATTTTTTGGTCCTCTCGATTTTATGATTTTTTTTCTTTTTTGATATTTCCTAAATATTGGATTCAGGAGTTGTATTGTAGATATATCATTTATGTCTGGACACCCATGATCAGTTTGATCTGTGCATTTTGACCAGTTTTGATTTTTCTGTAATGGTCTCTTACTCTCGCAAAGAAAAGCTTTTTTGAAGAGTGTTGAGAGCTATACTTACTAGTGGGAATGAGAATAAGTTTTAGAATACAGTGAGGAATTAGGTTGGTGTGGTGTTTGGTTGGTTGTTTTTTGAGAGGTTTTCTCCGTGTATCCATGGCTGTCCTGGAGCTCACTCTGTAGACCAGGGTGGCCTTGAACTCAGAAATCTGCCTGCCTCTGCCTCCCAAGTGCTGGGATTACAGGTATGCATCAGCACTGCCTGGCTAGGCTGGTCTGGTAAATTAGTTGTTCTAAGTGCTCCTTTAAGACCTATGACCTCACTCTTATGGTTAATTGGATAGTTTTTCAGTACCAGGCATGAGTACTTCTCACCTGTTGAGCAAGCTGTGTATCTAACTAAATATGAAATGCTTGCACTAGGGACACCACCACCTCTGCCCACACAGTAGCCCTGTCCTCCCGCTCATCTGGGAGGGTTGAATTGACCAAAGGCAGGTTATGGAGAAGCCTAGTTCTCTGCTGGTCTGGTGGGAGTTTGTGTGACAGTACTACACCCTGCTGAACCCGGCCCCGGACATGCTGCACAGATTTTATGGAAAGAACTCTTCCTATGCCCACGGGGCCTTGGATTCCAATAGGAAGCCAGCAGATGCAGTCTCCAGGCAGAAGGAAATCCACAGGAAAGTGATGTCACAAAACTTCACCAACTGCCACACCAACATCCGCCACGTGGATGCTCATAATGCAACTCTGAAAGACGGGGTGGTGGTCCAAGTGACGGGGCTCCTGTCCAACAACAACCAGGCTCAACAACTCTGAAAGACCGGGTGGTGGTCCAAGTGATGGGGTTCCTGTTCAACAACAACCAGGCTCAACAACTCTGAAAGACCGGGTGGTGGTCCAAGTGACGGGGCTCCTGTCCAACAACAACCAGGCTCTGCGGAGGATCCTGCAGACCTCTGTCCTAGCTCCTGAGGGCTCTGCTGCCAACACAGTCTGTGTTCACAACCACATCTTCAGCCACCAAGATGAGGTCTCTGGTGGCTTTGTCACAGAGCCTCAAAAGGAATCCGAGGAGGAAGCAGAAGAACCTGAAGAAAGACAGCAGACACCAGATGCCTGATGATTCTGGAACCTTCTACGATCAGACTGTCAGCAATGACTTGGAGGAGCATTTAGAGGAGCCTGTTGTGGAACCGGAACCAGAGCCGGAGCCGGAGCCGGAACCTGTGTCTGACATTCAAGAGGACAAGCCTGAGTCTGCGTTGGAAGAAGCTGCTCCCGAGGATGTACAGAAGAGCACTTCCCCAGCCACGGCAGATGTGGCCCCGCAAAGGGGGACTTGAGGACATTTTCTTGGGCATCTGTGACTAGTAAGAACCTCCCTCCGGGGACACCACCTGGTGTGATCAAAGTATCACCATCAAAGCCCCGTCCAGAATCTAAGCCTGACTCGTAGATACCACCACAAAGGCCTCAGAGCGATCAGAGTGTTCAGAGTTCATAGAGCAAGGGATAAATATTCTTCCTCAGAGAGGACCCTGGCCAATCTGTGAGGCTGGTGAACTAAGAATCTCTATGGAGTGAGGCATCCTGACAGTCGCCAGCTCTTCATTGGGAACCTGCCATAGGAGATTTGCAAGATAGAACTGAAGGATTTTCCCCCCAAATTATGGGAATGTGGTGGAGCTGCACATCAATAGTGTTGGGAAGTTACCCAATTTCAGATTAGTTGTGTTTGATGATTCTCAAACTATTCAGAAGCTACTTAGTAATAGGCCCATCATGTTCCGTGGTGTGGTCCATCTGAATGTGGAAGACAAGGCTCGAGCTGCTAGGGAAGGCGACCACCAAAATAACTGTCTTTGAGGATCCAAAGGCCCCCCCCTGTGGCTGGCGGAGTGGTGGGATGAGAGGCCCTCCCTAGGAGGCAAGGTGCAGAAACCAGGCTTTGGAGTGGGCAGGGGAATCACAACTCCAAGGCAGTGAATTGCTTGGCTCAGATCTCCACACAGTACACAGTCCCGGCTCCTGAAGAATGATGAATTCCTCCAAGCAGCCTTTGGTGTCTCTGAGCAGTCTATTATAAACTGCTTGAGTTTGTATAGATTTAATTTCACTTGTTTTCATGAGGTGTGCTCCCCAACCCCATTTCCTCCCTTGATCCCTTAGTCCTTCATTCCCAGTTTTCTGGAATGATACTTTGGGAGGAATAGATTTGTAAAGAAGAGGAAAGACTGACCTTCCTGCTAACACTGCATACACACACTGGACTTTCATGGCCACTCCCCAGAGGAGTGTGTCTCGGTTTCACTGACAATGGATGTTTTTTTATTTGTTGGGAGAAACAGGATTTGATAAACATTTTGGAAACAGGAAAAATCAAGTCATGACTCCTTTCTGGTGTGAAAAACATGCCTTTTGGCAACTGCCATTGGGTCCCTGGCAATTGTTTAAAGAAAAGTAATAAAGAGTCTAGATTCATTTTTTTTTAAAAAAATGGATATGGTTTTATGCAACTTAGGCTGAAAATACTCCTCAGAAGATCCATAAACTAACACCAAAACACAATATCAGGCATGAGATATAACCTTTTGAGTTTCTGATCAGGATTGTCCAAGAGATTCTCCCAAACTATATAGGCGATTGCTTTTGCCATTTGTTGCCTCTTAGTGATTGAAAGTAAGTCTCTATTGCTGAAGACACTGTTAGCAGGTATAGGACTTAGAGAAATCAAGCTGGATCTGGACTGAAAGCTTCCTTTCTGAGGTATTGCGATCATAATACCAGAAGATGCACTGGAAGCTGCCAGTGGAGGAAAGCAATGCATAGACCCACTACCAACTTGTGAAACCCATGAAGCACAGTAATAATCAGCATTGCAAAACCCGTAAAGGTGCAATTGTGCAGCGTTACCTTAGTGATGAAGATATTTTTATATATTAAAACAAATTAATGGCCTAATCTATTATTCTTTTTACAATAGTAGATATGTATATTACCAGATGTAGTTCTTTCAAAAATATATTTTTAGATATTATTACTATTTAGTAATATGGTATGAAGTTCATTCATCGAGGTGTATATTTGAGAGTTTTGATCCATACTATGGTAGCATCTAGGTCCGTGAAATTGCTTAGACTAAGTAGATAGATTGATATTGTCTAATTATAATTTCTACAATGATACAAATTTTTTCTATTGTTTATTTCATATATAAAAGCTACTCATTAAATACAGTTTTAGACAATTTCAAATATCACAAATGTAAATAAAAGAATTATATATCTAATATTATTTATAAATTAATGTAAAAGAAGTTTTAAGTAGATACTGTGATGAGGAAGTGCTTTTTCAGACAGTGTAGTCAAAATGAGAAAGAAAGAGTACCCAGGTTGAATTTGAAGGATGGACAGTGTACTGGCTAGTTTGGTGTGTCAACCTGACACAGGCTGGAGTTATCATAGGAAAAGGAGCTTCACTTGGGGAAGTGCCTCTATGAGATCCAGCTGTGGGGCATTTTCTCAATTAGTGATCAAGTGAAGGAGGGCCCCTTGTGGGCGGTGCCATCTCTGGGCTGGTATTCTTGGGTTCTATAAGAGAGCAGGCTGAGCAAGCCAGGGGAAGCAAGCCAGTAAGTAACATCCCTCCATGGCCTCTGCATCAGCTCCTGCTTCCTGACCTGCTTGAGTTCCAGTCCTGACTTCCTTTGGTAATGAACAGCTGTGTGGAAGTGAAAGCTGAATAAACCCTTTCCTCCCCAACTTGCTTCTTGGTCATGATGTTTGTGCAGGAATAGAAACCCTGACTAAGACAGACAGGAACAAGACTTTGAATGTCACTGCAAACTCCTTCAGCTCCTTGTGTCCTTTCTCTAGCTCCTCCATTGAGGACCCTGTTTTTCAGTTCAATGGTTTGCAACACCATAGTAGGAACAACAATATGAACCACCCAGTACCCACAGAACTCCCAGGGACTAAACCACCAACCAAAGATTACACATGGAGGGACCCATGGCTCCAGCTGTATATGTAGCAGAGGATGCCCTTGTTGGACATCAAAGGGAGGAGAGGCTCTTGGTCCAGAGAAAACTAAATGCTTCCAGTGTAGGGGAATGCCAGGAAAGGGAAGCTGAAGTGGGTGGATTGGTGAGCAGTCGGAAGGAGATTTTTTTTGGGGGGGGAACCAGGAAAGGGAACAACATTTGAAATGTAAATAAAGAATATATCTAATAAAAACAAAAGATTTTGAATGTCAACATAAGAGCACATAGTGATTGTTTTTGTTGTGTAAACTTTAATCTCCTAAAAGCTACATTAATATTTAGATACAGTTGAGCATATGCTATTATCTATTATCTTCATGGGTACATGAAACTATAATTAATCACATTGTTGTTACTAAATCTAATATATGGCATTTGTTTAAAAATAAGCTCTATTTAGTGTATAAAACACTCTCTATTATATAAAAATCATTACAATAAGATTGATTTTTTTCATAATGATATGTTGGGGATCACATTTTGCAAGCTATTTAGGTTTTATATATTGACAACCTACTGCTAAAATAAGGAAAGTTGATCTTAATGTAGTACATAAATCAAATTTAAGGGAAATGAACACTCGTGGGATACAGAAGGGTATTTATACTGTCAAAATTTTTGAAAGCTCACATTTTAGAGTAATATACATCATAACAAAATCATTAAAAATACTGCGGGGGGGGTTGGGTGGGGAGAAGAGGACATATGGGACATATGATGAGGGGGGAACTGGGAAAGGGGAAAGCCTTCGGATTGTAAACAAAGAATATAGAAAATTTTAAAAAAGAGAAAAAATACTGATACAGTATATTTTTATAGATTAAGTTAATATAGGAATTGTTACATAATAAACCAAAACTATGATTTTGAGGTGAAAATTTCCTCTTAACACTTGGTTCTTTATTGCTAATTTCTAGTGATTCACAAAAGCAAACCCATGCTTTACTTGCAAGAATTTCTGTCATTCAACTCATAGAGAACAAATCTTCACCAGCATTTTTCCTTAGAGGTTCTGCAAAGGCACTCCTATTTCTAAGATCAACATAAATAGGTTTGAAACCATCTGGGTCACAATATTATTTACTGTTAATTGGAACATATGTTGTAGGGTCCCTGATTTAAAAACATAAAATAGAAAAGGTGACGTGCAGATTTTTCCCTGAGACTAAATTACAACAAGTTGACAGCAGCCAAAATGTAACAAAATTTAAATACTATTATCCATCCCTATATGAGTGAGAGTATATATAGACTGTGTTTTGAAAAGGGGAAATAATTCTTAAAATAAAACACAGCCAACTATACTTAAATTCGTATTTATTTTCATTTATACTAATTGAAAGATATGAACACATTTCAAATATGCCCTTTTGAAACCCAACTATGACTTCCTTCATTACTAGTTATGTAAGAGCAAATTAAACTTAATTTGGAAGGTACATCTTTCTACCTATTACTACATTTCACTGGCAAAATATATTTAAGGTTTAGCAGATATGTCAAATATTCAACTATTTAAACAAATTCAGAAAGGTGACATATTTTCTTAGTTTAAAGCTATTTGGGGTCATAGCAAGAGTTTTAAATATCAAAATTATAAAAAAATCTGAGCTGAGAGTGAAAGCAGGTAAGCACTAGTATAAGATTTTTAGGAAACTGACTATGTAAACAGTCATTCTTGTAAACATCTTGAGTCTCTAATATCCTCAGGACTCAGGCTATTATGTGATCTTTAAAGTTAGTTCTGGCATCATGAGTGTATCTTATAGAAAATTAGTCAAAGATTAGCAATAAAATTCCATTTAGTGAAATATACCAGGGAGCTTTTCTGGATACCATACGCCACATGATAAAATACAAACCATTTTACAGTGTTGACTACCACATATATGGGTTCTAAAAACTAGGATAACAAATTTGTCTATGATGTAAAAGCAGGGTCAAAGCCAGCATTAAATAAATATTTCATTTTCTTGCTCATATTAATAACAATGAACAAACCATAGGTATTAGTTGATATAGAAATTTAATTTAATGATCTCCATGCTGGCTTATGCAGTTAAAGGCCAAAGGTTAATAGAAATTAAGAATAATATTTCTTTCCTTTCATACTCAGAGCTAAAGCAAAACTATTAAAAGAAATATATCTGAACTGCAAAGATACATGTCAATACTATACATAAGAATGCTGCTGCACTGCCACTTAGTGGTAGCCTTATAAAACTTAATTAGATTAGGATGGTCAGTAAATCCTTTAGGAAAGCACATTATTTCTTAATTTCCTTAATACCAGAATGTAGCAGCCTGCTATTGAACATAATTATATCAAAGTTAAAAGGTGATTTTACAACTGTTTGATTTATAAAACTAAATCTATGTCCATATATGTAATGGAATATATATATTCATATATATATGAATATATATATATATATAGGAAAATAATAAATGACAAAGATTCCAAGTAATAGTTCTCTACACAAAAGTCACAATAGTAAAATGATGAAAACACCATGTAAAACAAAATTTTCATTTTGAAACAAAATGTTTATTTGCATGAGTGAAATAATTATCTCTAAAACAAAGACATCTGAAAACATATATGTTGGCACCTTCACCTCATTTCAATAACTGATGCTGGGAAAGGTGGAAAACCACATGAAAAATGAGAACTATGTCTGGATCTCTTACTGTGCTCAGTATTTAATCAAACTAGATAGAGATGTTATTATATGAAAAGTTTGAAACTCCTAAGAGGAAACATAGGACAGTTACCTCAGGCTATTGGCATAGGTAATTATTACCTGAGTATTACTATAAGAGCTGCCCTAGAAAGCTAAAAATGTAAATATTGGATTTCATTAAATGGAATATTTCTGCATACCAAAGAGCATAGATGACAAAGAGAATAAGCATCTTACTTATTAGGAGAAAATATTTGATATTTATTCATCTTACTAGGGATTAATAACTATAGTATGAAGAATTCAAATTAGTTAAATATATTTGAATTGGCATATGGCATGAGAATATGAATAGACTCCTATCTAAGGAGTAAGCTCAGGTGGCCAATAAATATATGGACAAATATTCAACATGCTTAGTCACCTGGGAAATATAAGTTATTCTGTCACCAAAACACCATATCATACCTGTCAGTACAGCTATAATTAAAACAAAAGAAATAAAAGAGAAATTCACAAACTCTGGTGTGTGGTTGTGTGGAAAAGGGGCCATGTGTATATTGTTATGGAGACTCTAATTACTCTGCCTACTATTTACAAAGTATGGAGATTCCTTCACAATAAAAATGGCTCTACTATAACATACAGTGGAAACATATTAGAGAATATACTTAAAAATAAAGTCAATGCTCCTTGGGTCCTTTCTCTATCTCCTGTATTGGGGACCCTGTGCCTGACTTAAATGGTTGGAAGAGAGTGTCCCCCTCAGTATTTATCAGGCACTAGCAGAGCCTCTCAGGAAACAGCTATAGGCACTCTGTGGATGGCCTTTCCTTCAGTCTCTGCTCCACACTTTGTCTCTATATCTCCTCCTGTGGGTATTTTGCTCCCCTTTCTAAAAAGGACCAGAGTATCCATACTTTCGTCTTCCTTCTTCTTGAGCATTGTTTGGTCCGTGAGTTGTATTGTGGGTATTCCTTGCTTCTGGAATAATATCTTCTTATCAATGAAAGCATACAATAGAAGGAACAACAATATGAACCAACCAGTACTCCTAGAGCTCCCAGGGACTAAACCACCAACCAAAGAGTACACATGGAGGGACCCATGGCTCCAGCTGCATATGTAGCAGAGGATGGCCTTGTTGGACATCAAAGAGAGGAGAGGTTCTTGGTCCTGAGAAGGCTAGATGCCCCAGTATAGAGGAATGCCAGGACATGGACATGGGAGTGGATGGGTTGGTGAGCATGGGGAGGTGACTTGGGTTAGTGAGGCTTGGATGGGAAACCAGGAAAGGGGACAACATTTGAAATTAAATTAAAAAAATCTAAGAAAGTAAAAGAAAAAACAGAAAGTCAATGGACATAGGTCATGTGATACCAGAATGTTCATATTTATTTCTTCAATGCCCACAGTCATATGTCCCAATGAAGAAAAGACTATATACGTAATACACATCTCTCTCTCTCTCTCTCTCTCTCTCTCTCTCTCTCTCTCTCACACACACACACACACACACACACACACGCACACACACACACACACACACATGCTATTTAACCATGGAAGAATGAACTATTATCAATCACTGGGGTGAAAAATAAGAACATCTCAACGTTACCAGTTTAAAAAGTTTGCCATACATGAACAAATCAGTATTATATGTCTTATCTCACATGTGGAATAGAACAAATAAATTAGAAAATTGTTCACCAGAAAATAGGAGACAGACTATTTTGGACAGGGAATGGGATTGTGATAAGAGAAAGGAAAAAATAGATGTGTATGTATGATGTACTTGTGACACATACCTACTGACTTTGCTTGCATATAACCATTGACCCTATCCTGTTTTAAGGTTAGCTATGATACTGAATATACTGACACAACAGAACCTTTTCAGATACTCAGCTAAAAATTTTTTTAAAAAAATAAACCTCAAAAGGTATACTTTGTAGTGATCAGCCTTAAACCCTGGACATGTGTAAGACAAGAGTAGTCAATTCTTAACATATTAGATTGAAAATTATGGTTTCTAAGTAATTGTTTAAAGTTGTGTTATGTAAAACTATTTTATACAAATAATGAATAAATTCCATGTGATAATTTTAATTACAAAAGGTTTGCTAATTACATATGGAAAAAATGTAAAGACTTTCTACCATTTTTCCTTAACTTCTACTTTTCCAATCAAAGGAAACAATGGCTGACATTTAAGGACATTTTATTTCACTTAATTATGTAAACATTTGAATCATGATGAAGGTACCTACCTTCATATACAAGAAAGATAATTTGCTTCTTTTTACATGTACTTTCTCAGTGGCAAGATTTAATTTAGTGTGCTTAGCTGTGTGATGGCAAACCTAAGTCTCCTCAAATAAAAGAATATTTCTGAAAGTAAGTGGTTCCTTAAATTCTTTGTTCTTGACAAACTGATATATATCTATACACACACACACACACACACACACACACCTACACACCCACTCTTCCACACACACTTTCAGGTGTGTCAAATTAAGTATTCCATTCCAAGTCTATCCTGGAGTTGAAAGATAAGAAGTCATTGAGAGTGCTTCTGTGTTTGTTTTGCATGTGGTTTAGTGGGAATATAGAGGTATAGGAAAAGAGGTATTAGATCATTCGAGCAATTTCTTGTTCACTACTGAAATTTACTTTCAGTTTGGAACCTTCTTAAGCAGCTTCATGACCTAACAACAGTGGTTCTTTTAGGAAATATTTAAAACATCCATATCAAATATTATTTGTGTTGGGGAATTGAAGATCTGACAAAACAGGTCATTTGCAATAGTGTGTAAATTGGAAATAAAATCATCTGTGGTACAAAGATGCTAAAACCATCCAGAGGAAAAGAGCCAACATTTTCAACAAATGGTTCTGGGACAACTGGCAGTCAACCTGTAGAAGGATGCAAATTGACCCACTCTTATCTTCCTGTGCAAAGCTCCAGTCCAAGTGGATCAAGGACCTCCACATAAAAACAGACACATTGAAACTAATAGAAAAGAAACTGGGGAAGAGCCTTGAGCACATAGGCACAGGAGAAATTTTCCTGAACAGAACACCAATAGTTTATGCTCTAAGATCAAGAATTGACAAATGGAACCTCATAAAATTGCAAAGTTTCTGTCAGGCAAAGGACACTGTCAATAGGACAAAATGGCAACCAACAGATTGGGAAAAGATCTTATCCAATCGTCCATCTGATAGAGCAATGTATACAAAGAACTCCAGTCAACTAAATAACCCTATTAAAAATGGGGTCTGAAAAGAAGAAAGGAGTGGACACTGGTGCTGGAATGGATCAAAGCATCAGTGTAGGGGAATACAAGAACAGGGAAGTGGGAAGGGGTGGATGAGGGAGCAGGGGGAAGGAAAAGGGCATGTGAGACCTTTGGGGGGTGGGAAACCAGAAAAAGGGAAATGAACTGTAAATATAGAATATATCCAATAATAATAATAAAAAATTTCACTCTCACCAGTTGACAGGTCATCAAGGAAAAAACAGAGAAATGCAAAAAAAGAAAGAAAAAATAAAAAATGGGGTACAACGCTAAACAAAGAACTCTCAACTGAGGAAATTCAAATGGCTGAGCAACACCTAAAGAAATGTTCAACATCCTTAGTCATCAGGGAAATGCAAATTAAAACAACCCTGAGAGTCCACCTCACACCAGTCAGAATGACTAAGATTAAAAACTCAGGAGACAGCAGATGATGGCTAGGATGTGGAGAAAGAGGAACACTCCTTCACTAGTAGAATTGCAAGCTGGTACAACCACTAGAAATCAGTCTCGTGGTTCCTCAGAAAATTGACCTGAAGACCCTTCTATACCACTCCTGTGCATATACCCAGATTTGCTCTAACGTGTAGTATGGACACATTCTCCAATATCTTCATAGCAGCCTTATTTATAATAGCCAGAAGCTGGAAAAAAAACTGGTATACATCAATGCAGGATTGGATAGAGAAAATGTGGTACATTTGAACAATGGAGTACTACTCAGGTCTTAGGCAAATGGATGGTACTATAAAATATCTTCTTGAGTGATGTAACCCCATCACACATGGTATGTATTTACTGATAATTGGATATTAGCCCAGAAGCTTGAAATACCCATGATATAATTCACAGACAAAAGGAGAGGCCTTTGGACCTATAAAGGCTCATTGCTCCAGTTTAGGGGTATTTCCAGGTCAGGAAAGAGGGAGCGGGTGATATAGTGAGCAGTGCAAAGGGGATGGGATAGGAGGCTTTCAGAGGGGAAATGTGGAAAGGGGATAACATTTGAAATGTAAATAAAGAAAATATCTAATAAAAATATTTTTAAAAACAGTTTAAAACAATAGAAAACAAAATAAACAAACAAAAAAAACCCATGATGCTCAAGAAGAAGAAAGACTAAAGTGTGGATGCTTAGGTCCTTCTTAGAAGAGGGTAACAAAATATTCATGGGAGCAAATACAAAGACAAAGTGTGGAACATGGATGGAAGGGAAGGCCATCCTGAGACTGCCCCCAACTGGGCATCCATCCAATATACAGTTACCAAACCCAGGCAGTATTGTAGATGCCAACAAGTGCTTGCTGACAGGACAGAGGTGTATGGTCACAGCCAACCAATGGACTGAGCACAGGGTCCCCAATGGAGGAGCTAGAGAAAGTACCCAAGGACGTGAAGGTGTTTGCAGCCCCATAGGAGGAACAACAATACAAAAGAACCAGTATCCCAGGAGCTCCCAGAGACTAACCCACCAACCAAAGAGTATACATGGAGGGACCCATGGCTCCAAATGTATATGTAGCAGAAGATGGCCTTGCTGAATATCAATGAGAGGAGAGGCTCATTGGGAATGCCAGGACAGGAAAGAAGAAGTGGGTGTTTTAGTGATCAGGGGTAGGGGGGATGGGATAGGGAGTTTTCAAAGTGGAAACAAGGAAAGTGGATAACATTTGAAATGTAAATAAAGAAAATATCTAATAAAAATGGGGTACATTGCTAATCAAAGAATTCTCAACTGAGGAAACTCAAATGGTTGAGATACACCCAAAGAAATGTTTAACATCCTTAGTCACCAAGGAAATGCAAATTAAAACAACCCTGGGATTCTACCTTATACCAGTCAGAATGGCTCATATCAAAAACTCATGTGACAGCCCATGATGGCAAGGATGTAGAGAAAAAGGAACGCTTCTCCATTGCAATAGTGGGATTGCAAGCTGATACAATCACTCTGGAAATCAGTTTGGAGGCTTCTCAGAAAATTGTAACTAGAATTACCTGAAGACCCAGCAATACCACTCTTAGGAATATGCCCAAAAAAGGCCCTATTATGCCACAGTGATACTTGTTCCACTATGTTCATAGAGGCCTTATTTATGAGGAAGAAGCTGATGAGGAGGGAAACTCCATAGGAAGACCAGCAGTCTCAACTGACCTAGACCACCTAGACACTGAACTATAAACCAGATAACATATACCAGCTGACATGAGGGTCCTGACAGATATACAGCAAAGGACTGCCTAGCCTGACTCCAGTGAGAAAAGATGTACCTAGCTCTTGAGACCTGAGGCCCCAGGGAGTAGGGAGGCCTGGTGGAGTGAGGGTGGGGGTGGGAACATCCTCTTGGAGCCTGGGGGAGGGGGAGGGTATATAGAATGGGGAGCAATTTGTGGACAAACCAGGAAAGGAATGATGTATGGACAGTTAAAAAGGATTAAATAATGATATAAATAAATAAATAAATAAATAAATAAATAGTCTTTGGGATATAAGCTCTGAACAATTAAAGCTGGCTTTTGGTAACTCAGTTTCTGTTTTGAGGCCTCTAACATTTCCAACGTATCCTTGCTGTCTCTCATTGTCTGTTTTCTTTATAATGACCTGGAGAAGTGATAGAGTTACCCACAGATTGTGATGGGAAAACTTTATAAGTATATGTAGAATGAGAAAAGTACATATATATGTATATATGTCATATTAAATACAACAACAAAATTGGATCTGGGATATTTACTTAAATCCTGATGCTCTTAAACTGTTAAAAGAGTACATCATAAAACACACTCAATAGGCATAAGGAATGATGTTGTGATCAGAAGCCACTGGGGTGCTGAAGAAATAAGGCATCTGACAAATCTGCATTTAAAATTGAAAAATGCTTTCATACAATAGAAGAAATGGTGAATTGAGTAAAGAGGCAGTCTATACAATGGAAGAAAACCCTTACCAGACATATGTCTCGTTCTGTCAATATTAATATGTAGACTACACAATGAAAAAAAAAAGAAAAAAATGAGAAACTTGAACAACCTAATAAAAATTGACCACTGATCTGCACAGAAATTTTTTAAAAGTACATATACAAATGGCTAGCAAAACATTCTTCAATACATTTATCTTTCTTATCCATTACTGAATTCTTTTAGTATAAAATTTTGTACTTGCTTATTATTTTCTGCAAGGTGCTGATGATTCTTATTACATATTTTCAAAAACCATAGCCCACCAGAAGTATTTGTCATGAATCAGAACTTGTTTTCAGAGGGAACCTATTTGTTACATATATTTTGGGAATAGAGATTCAGAAATAATGAGTTAATAACACCAATGATTCTTGTCATGTATGCCTGCTCCAGATAATGGCACCTATTCTTAGTCATGTAAACACACCAAATCATGCAATATTGTTACAGTTCCAGCTGTAATAAAAAGTAACATTTGTTACTAAACTACATATATTTCCCAACATTCTGGAAGCTAGATATCTGAGATTAGTATGCCCAATTTGGGGAATTTGAGAATTAGAGAATACTACATTTCGGGAAAGGCCATATAGAATTCACCTTGGAAAAACAGTGTCCATTGTTAAAGGAGGGAATCTATAAGAATGGAGGAAGGAGAGGTATATGCCAGTGAGATCTTTGGGAGACCAGGGAAGGGCATGGTTCAGGACGACATGTAATGTTCATACTACATGAAAAATTTTGATGTGGAACATGTTCCAATAAGACTGCCAAGAACAAAACACTCATTAAACGTCATCAATGAAAACTTCTGCCTTGACTTCTACTGAAGGTGGCTGGATCTCTTGGGAGAAAGAAAATACTTAATAGCTCTAAGAATCTGTGTGACTATTGGTTATCTAGGACCTGACTTCTCATTATGCTCTTACATGTTATGTCCCTGGTTCAGACATGTAGAGTTCCATATCAGGACACCAATCTCATAAAACTCTATTACTATGCATGCATTTAATATTAATTACCTCCTCAAGTATCTGCTTATGAATAAAGTCATATTGGGATTAGAGCTTGAATGTGTGGATTATGGTAGAAAATAATGTAATAATAATAATAATAATAATAATAATAATAATAATAATTCCATGGATACCACACACACAGGCAAACATACTCTCTATGCACAAATCTATATTATTTTCTTCTTACAATAAACATGTTAGAATGCAGGGAATTACACTTTCAGCAATTTCTTTTTTTTTAAGTATAGACAGATAATAAACTCATAGCATTTTTTTAATTTTCTACATTCTTTATTTACATTCCAAGTGATTTCCCCTTTGCTGGTCCCCCTTCCCATAAGTCCCATAAGCCCTGTTCCCTTTGCCCATTCCCTAATCAACCCACTCCTACTTCTCTGTCCTGGTAATCCCCTACAATGCTGCATCAAACCTTTCCAGGACCAGGGCCCTCTCCTTCCTTCTTGGGAAACATTTGATATGTTAATTGTCTTGGGTATTCAGAACTTCTGGGCTAATATTCAATAATCAGTGATTGCATTCCATGTGTGTTCTTTGGTGATTGGGCTACCTCACTTAGGATGATACTTTCCATTTCTGACCATTTGCCTAAGAATTTCAGAAATTTATTGTTTTTAATTGCTGAGTAGTATTCCATTGTATAAATATACCACATTTTCTGTATGAATTCCTCCATTGTGGGACATCTGGGTTCTTTCAAGCTTCTGGCTATTATACATAAGGCTGCTATGAACATAGTGGAGCATGTGTCCTTATTGCATGCTGGGGAATCCTCTGGGTATATGCCCAGGAGTGGTATGGCAGGGTCCTCTGGAAGTGTCGTTCCCAGTTTTCTGAGGAACCGCCAGACTGATTTCCAGAGTGGTTGTACCAGCTTGCAGTCCCACCAGCAGTGGAGCAGTGTTCTTCTTTCTCCACAACCTCACCAACACCTGCTGTCTTCTGAGGTTTTCTTTTCCTTGTCATCTGTATCCAGGTCGCCATTCATTTGTCCCCTGAAGGATGCTGCCTCTTCTATGCCTGCCACATTACCAGAGAGAAGGAGGGGGAGAGAGCTATTAAATATTTTTGAGAAGAAAACTCATGCCTAATTACAAGATGTTTCCTCTCTCAAATATATATGTTGCCAAAATGCACTTGGCTGAGATAGAAACTCATATCTATACATTTACTAGCAAATGTGTATGGAGTCATTCTACAACATATGCTCAAGAAAATATTATATATTGAAGATAAAATGACAGTTACCACATTATAAAATAATTTAACATATTTATCCTTAGGATACATTTATAGAAATATTCTATATTTAATACTGCACAGGATAAAATTCTTGAAATAGTAAAGTATTTATATTATTTTACATAGTTTTATTCCCAAGATAGTTTTTATTACAAAACTAATTTTCTCTTTTTTACACAAAGCAGGAAATATTTATTTTAAATTTATGTATAGCTGCATAGCTAATTTTATATTCTGTTATGAAAATGAATTCTAAATACAGATCACATCTTTTTAAAATACTGCATGGTCTTTAATTTTAGTGCATAAAGGAGCATTAGTCTACAGATACTATATCATTGGTTAAATGTCATATGAATGACAAATAAGTTAATAGTACAACAAATTTTTTGAATCTCAGGTGAAGTGCTTCACCCTAGCAAGAGCTTTCAGTTTAAAAATCAAATTAAAAGGTTCTTATAATTTTCAAGAACATCATTATACACTTATTATTTTAAATACCGAAAAAGAATACATAGGTATTCCAAAAGAACAAGAAAATCTACAATCAAGTGCAGGTTACAGAGATGTCAGTAAGAGACAGAATGGATTTTGTATTCTTTCCTGTCAAAGTGATATAAATCAACAACAACAACAACAACAACAACAACAATAATAATAATAATACAGATTGCTTATCAGCCTACTTAAAAATCACCCACAACACAGTGAATGAAAATCTCAACAATTCAGTGATGTGTAACCTATTTCGGGAACGAGAGGTTTTATGGGCTAACATAAGGTGTTAATCTGGGGCATTGTCTCACTCATTATATGGTGACTCTTTACTTTCATGTCTATATGTATTAGGAAGTTTCTTCAATAGTAGGTTTGCATATGGCTTTTTTAAAGCTCTTTAGTGTAAATGGTCCATCTCCCTATTCCCACTTTTATCCTTTTCTCCAATTTTAATTCTTGTCTAATAGTCCTATTAATTTCTCCTTTATAAGACTATATTCTATTTCTTTTTTAGAAGGTCCAACCTTCCTACTGGTTCTTTCCAAATTACCTAACCTCAATGAGAATTCAGATTGAAACACAAGCCGGGCAGTGGTGGCGCACTCCTGTAATCCTAGCACTCTGGGAGGCAGAGGCAGGTGGATTTCTGAGTTAGAGGCCAGCCTGATCTACAGAGTGAGTTCCAGGACAGCCAGGGCTATACAGAGAAACGCTGTCTCTAAAAAAACTAAATCCAAAAAACAAAAAAACAAAAACAAAAACAAAAACAAAAACAAAAAAAAACAGATTGAAACACAAATATATAATGTTTAAAAGATAGCATGTATATGCAAAAGAAAAACATGCAATGTTTGTCTTTCTGGGCCTGGATTATTTCACTCATAATGATTGAAGCTTCATTAATTTACCTGCAAAATTAATTTTTCTTAACAGCTGAATAATAGTCTACTGTATAACTGTATCATACTTTCATTATTTATTCATCAGTATTGGCAAGCTAGGCTGTTTCCAATTCCTGGCTATTAAGAATAGTATGTTTGACTTCTTCCTTTCCAATTTGTATCCCTTTGACTTCCTTATGTTTTCAAATTGCTCTAGCTAGTACCTCAAGTACTATAATGAAGAGATATGGTGGGGGGGCAGCCTTGTCTAGTCCCTGATTTTAGTGGAATTGCTTCAAGGTTCTCTTCATTTACTTTGATGTTGGATACCAGTCTGCGGTAAATTGCTTTTCCTATGTTTAGGTATGGGCCATAAATTCCTGTTCTTTCAAAGATCTTTTTAGCAGGAAAGGATGCTGAATTTTGTCAAATGCTTTTTCAGTATCCAATGAGATGACCATGTGGGATTTTTTTTTTAGTTTGTTTATGTAGTGGATTACTTTGATGGATTTCCATATTGAACCATCCCTGCATTCCTGGGATGAAGATAACTTGATCATGGTGAATGATCGTTGTGATGTGTTCTTGGATGCAGTTGGCAAGAATTTTACTGAGTATTTTTGCATCTATGTTCATAAGGGAGATTGGTCTGAAGTTCTCTTTTTTAGTTGGATCTTTGTGTGGTTTTGGAATCAGGGTAATTGTGGTTTCATAGAATGAGTTGGGTAGTGTTCCTTATATAGTACTTGAGGTACTAGCTAGAGCAATTCAACAACATAAGGAAGTCAAAGGGATACAAATTAGAAAGGAAGAAGTCAAACTAACACTATTCACAGATGATATGATACTATATTTAAGTGACCCCAAAAAACTCCACCAGAGAACTCCTACAACTGATAAACAACTTCAGCAAGTGGCTGGTTATAAAATCAACTCAAGCAAATCAGTAGCCTTCCTATACTCAAAGGATAAGCAGGCTGAGAAAGAAAATAGGGAAATGACACCCTTCTCAATAGCCACAAACAATATAAAGTATCTTGGTGTGATTCTAACCAAACAAGTGAAAGATTTATATGACAAAAACTTCAGGTCTCTGAAGAAGGAAATGGAAGAAGACCTCAGAAAATGGAAAAATCTTCCATGCTCATGGGTTGGCAGGATTAAGATAGTTAAAATGGCAATCTTGCCAAAAGCAATATACAGATTCAACGCAATCCCCATCAAAATGCCAACTCAGTTCTTCATAGAGTTAGAAAGAGCAATTCTCAAATTCATCCGGAATAACAAAAAACCCAGGATAGCTAAAACTATCATCAACAGTAAAAGAACTTCTGGGGGAATCAGCATCCTGGACCTCAAGCAGTACTACAGAGCAGTAGTGTTAAAAACAGCATGGTATTGGTACAGTGACAGGGAGGTAGATCAATGGAATAGAATTGAAGACCCAGAAGTGAACCCACACATATATGGCCAATTGATCTTCGACAAAGGAGCTGAAATCATCCAGTAGAAAAAAGATAGCCTTTTCAACAAATGGTGCTGGCTCAACTGGGGGTCAACATGCAGAAGAATTGATCCACTCTTATCTACTTGTACTAAGCTCAACTCCAAGTGGATCAAGGACCTCCACATAAAACCAGACACACTAAAACTAATAGAAAAGAAACTGGGACATTGGATCAGGGGGAAAGTTACTGAAACGAATACCAATTGCTTATGCTCTAAGATCGAGAATAGACAAATGGGACCTCATAAAATTACAAAGTTTCTGTAAGGCAAAAGACACTGTCAAAAGGACAAATTGGCAACCAACAAATTGGGAAAAGATCTTCACCAATCCTACATCTGACAGAAGGCTAATATCCAACATATACAAAGAACACAAGAAGTTAGACTCCAGAAAACCAAATAACCCCATACAAAAATGCGGTACAGAGCTAAACAAAGACTTTTCACCTGAAGAAATTCGGATGGCTGAGAAACACCTTAAATAATGTTCAACATCATTATTCTTTAGAGAAATGCAAATCAAAACAACCCTGAGATTTCTCCTCACACCAGTCAGAATGACTAAGATTAAAAACTCAGGAGACATCAGGTGCTGGCGGAGATGTGGAGAAAGAAGAACACTCCTCCACTGCTGATGGGACTGCAAGCTGCTACAACCACTCTGGAACAGTCTGGTGGTTCCTCAGAAAACTGGACACAATACTTCCGGAGGACCCAGCCATACCCCTCCTGGGCATATACCCAGACGATTCCCCCACATGCAATAAGGATACATGTTCTACTATGTTCATAGCAACCTTAGTTAAAATAGCCAGAAGCTGGAAAAAAACCCAGATGTTCCTCAGTGGAGGAATGGATACAGAAAATGTGGTATATATACACAATGGAGTACTATTCAGCCATTAGAAAAAATGAATTCATGAAATTCTTAGAGAAATGGATGGAGCTGGAGAACATCATACTGAGGTAACCCAGTCTCAAAAGAATACCCATGGTATGCAGTCACTGATAAGTGGATATTAGCCTAGAATCTTGGGACACCAAAGACACAATCCACATACCAAACGATGTCTGACAAGAAGAAAGGAATGGACACTAGTGCTGGAAAGGATCAAAGTATTAGTGTAGGGGAATACAAGAACAGGGAAGAGGGAAGGGGTGGATGGCGGAACAGGGGGAGTGAAAAGGGCATGTGGGACCTTTGAGAGGTGGGGAACCAGAAAAAGGGAAATGAATTGTAAATATAGAATATATCCAATAAAAAATAAAAAACACTATTTTTCCATTCGAGAAAAAAAAAGTATAGTATGGAATGAACATGGTTGATCAAATATATTTGTAGCAAGATAGAGTCTTTTGGCTAAATGTCCAACAGTGTTTTAGATGGATATTCCAAAAAATCAATTTATAGCCTTTCAAGGAATCTATACACTGATTTTCCAGAATGGGAAATAGTTTATAACCCTCAGCAATATAAAAGTGTTTCTTTTTTCTTTAGTCCTTTCCAGGATTATAATTTTGATTTATTAATTTGTCCATTATGACTGGGTTAAGATACAATCTTTTATAAGTTTATTTTGCTTTTTGTAATGGCTAAAGATTTCAAACTCGTAAAAACGTATGTCTTAGCCATTTGTGGCTCATCTTTTGAAAACATTCTGCTTAATACTATACCCCATTTTAAATTGGATTATTTGTTTTCTTGACTTGAGCTTTTAAGTTTTTTGTATATTCTACATTCTAATACTCAGTCATATATATAATTAGTAAAGACAATTTTGTACCCTGCAGTTTACCACTTTGTTTGAATGATGGTGTCCTTTGCTGTACAAAAGCTTCCTCGCTTCATGAGATCCCATTTATTCATTGTTGACCATAATGTCTTCACTACAGTTGTGGTATACAGAAAGTCATTTACTGTGACAATAAGGTCAATCCTATTCCTTACTTTCTAGTCTACCATATTCAGTGTATCTAGTGTTATGTTTAGGTCCTCGATACATTTGAGTTTGAGTTTTGTGCTGGTGATGGATATGTGTAATTTCCCCACTCCTTTACATATAGTATCCAGTTCAACTAGTATCATATGTGGCAAATACTGTTTTTTCTCCATTGTATTTTTTATTAATTCTAAAAATCAGGAGTTTGTAGGTGTGTGGAGTCATGTTCATGTCTTCAATTCTATTTCATTGACCAATGTGTCTATTTGTAGGTCAATACCATGCTTATGGTATTACTATAGCTTTTTAATACTACTTAAAATTTGGGATGGTAATACCTTCAGCAGTTACTTTATTATTCAGGATTGTTTTAGCTATTCTTAGTTATCTGTGTTTCCATATGAAATTTGAGGTTATATTTTAATTTTGTAAAAAAAATTGCCTTGTATATTTCTAGTGATTACATTTAATCTATAGAATGCTTTTGCTAGGATAGCTATTTTCACAATATTAATGATATGGAACCATGTGTCTTTGACTTTTTCTGAGTGTCCTAAATTTTACTGTAGAAATTTTTCATTTGATTTGTAAGAATAATTCCAAGATCCTCTGAGACTTTTGTACAATATTATAGACTATTTCCTAGGCTATATGTTATCCTTTGCAATGTGACATTAAGGCCCTGGTTCTGAAGACATAACTTATATCATTGAACATAGAGAGATTGAACATTTGCTATCCTAGAGGTACCCATACTGACTAGCATTTATTGTTCTGGAAGGTACTATATCCACTACTGAAGAGAAAAGTAATTATCAGTATCACTCAGCTTCAATCCCTGCAACCTACAATAGTGATCTTCCTGCATTATATACTGTGTACCAGTAGCTCCAATGCTATGGGAGTGAACACCCACTGTCTTATTGTATTGGGGACATATTTCCTTGGATGCAACCCATACCTAGTAGTACTTGAGTGGCTAAGAGCACAGGGCTATGTAGGACATGAAGTGTAGAGGAACATCTGGTAATATTATTCTGTTAAAATGATGTAGCATAAAGGGATTCCTAATGAAAGACTGCTATGCTCATATGTCTTAGTTATGGTTATCATTGTTGTGATGTAAAAACAAAACCAAAAGCACCTTGGAAAGGAAAGGGGTTATTTGGCTTACAATTCTGTATCACTGTTCATCACAGAATGAAATCAATATAGGAACTCAAGCCTGGCAAGAACCTTGAGTCAGGAACAGATTCAGAGGTCATGACAGTGTGGTGGCTACTGTTTTTCTTCTCATAGCATTCTAAAGCTTCTTTCTTATCACACCCAAGACTGCCAGTCTGTGGTGTATTAAGTCCTATTCATAGTGGGCTAGGACCTTTAACATCAACCAAAAATTAAGAAAAATATACCCTGACTCCAGATGTTCCTGAAGCTTAATTTTATGGAGACACTGTCTCTCTCCTCTCAGATAACACTTGCTTATGTCAAGTGGACAAACACTATTTGGCCCAACATTATACAGTGGTTACCTCTCACCAGAGTAATATCTTCCTATAGATGATAATTGACCTAGTGACTCACTAGGATTGGATAATGTGGTAAGGCAGGGGGGGTGTCTTTGAAACACAGCACTGGATGGGATCTCTTTATCAAACCCCACTCCCTCAGAACTCAAGGATCAATGTAAAAGTGAAGATAAAAATATTGTAAGTACCAGAGGTGATGCATGGCTCCAAGAAAGCAGTGTCTTCCAGAGATGATAGGACTGGTGAACATATGAACAGACAGAGCTGTACAAGTTCAAGCCAGATGCAATTCTGACACAGAAAAAGAAGAGGTGGACACAGAGTACCACCAGTAACCAAGAAACTATTTGCAACTAATACCTCTGAGAGAGGAAAAATAAGTTTTCTCCAAGTAAGTGACACAGGTTATATCAAACCACTTCACAAATGCCCCATGCTCAGAAGTAGATGACCAGCACAAAACAGATTCAGGTGCCATTTTTTGTGTGTGGTTTTTTATTTGCTTGCTTGCTTAGTTAGTTTGGTTTTGTTTGTCATTGTTTGTCATTTTGGCTTGCTTAATTTGATTTTTTATGAGAGAGAGGGAAGAAACAAAAATGTCAAGATGGTAGCAGGGTAAGGGATGGTTTATGAGGAACTTGGAAAGGGGAAAAAGTATAATCAAAATATATCTTATGAAAAATATAAAAACAATAAATATAAAAAGAAAATACTCAAGTATATCTACATAAGAAGGTTAGGGACATCACTTACATTTTGTTTCCATTATCACTGAAACATGAGCCATTTATAAGAAAAAAGAAATCTGAATAACAAGCATTTCCAGGCATTTGGGGAACTGGTTAAAATAAAATTTTCTCTTCAATTATGAATTGTACCTGAATGAATGTCTATCATTAAAAATTGTCCAATGGATATTCATTCTTGGCCAGCATGGAGATGAAAGAGAACCATTCGTTCACTATGAGCCAAATTTATTTTTGATAGAGATAACAAAATAGATTTGGTGTGAAATAAATAATCCAACTATCTTATTTTCTTAATAAATGAAAGAAAGTTTACAATAAAAAGTTAGCTACCTTCTCTTGTTCAAGTCAACATTATTTTTAAAAATTTAAGTAAGATAAAGCATACATAATGGGAAAATACCTTTAGCAGTTGTATATCTGGGAGGTGATTAATAACTAGAAAATATAAGGAATTAAAAACTTAAAGGAGAGAAAAAATAATACAATTAAAATATGGGACATAAATCTAAATAGAAATTTCTCAAAATATAAAATGCAAATGGCTGAAAAGATAATTATAAGTGTTCAACATCCTAAGCCATTAGGATAAGGCAAATTAAAACATCTCTAATATTTCACCTTACTTCAGTCAGAGTGGCTAACATCTGGAAACAGGCTTTTGTCAATGTGGGGAAAGGGGAACACTATTCAATGTTTGTAGGAACTCAAATATGGCAGCCATTATTGTAATCAGTATAGAGGTTCATATAAAGCTAAAAATAGATTTACCGGATAAGAGTAAGCAGGCAGAAGAGAGGAAGCAGGAGAGAGTAAGGCCCTTTGTGGAATGGGGACAGCAAAGAGAACTAAGAGTTGAACACAGGTAGCGGTAAGCCTCCATATTGCAACCAGGACACAGCTAAAGAGGCCCAGGTAGACAGACTCCAGCCGGGGCTACCATCACAGGAAGGGGGGGGATTCGCCAGGCTCTAGCCACCAGGCAGGGGCCCAGTGCCGCTGAGGCTCTGTAGAACTTCTCCATGCCCTCAGGCCTTGCACCAAGGCAGCGGGTGGCAGCCAGCTTGCCATCCCTTGGAGCAGTGGTAGCTGTAAGCCTCCATATTGCTACCAGGACACAGCTAAAGAGGTCCAGGTAGACAGACTTCAGCCTGGGCTACCATTGTGCAGGTGGATCCGCCAGGCTCTCTACCAGGCAGGCCCAGCACCGAGGATCTGCGGGACTTCTTCATGCCCTCCAGCCTTACACCTAGGCAGCGGGTGACAGCCAGCTCACAGTCCCTTAGAGCAGCGGTCACACATAATCACCAGTAGAGAAACAACAGGTGAGCCCAGCCTCGCGGAAGGTTCAAACACCAGCCACTGACAACAAGGCCAACTAAAACCAGAAATAACCAGATGGCAAAAGGAAACGAAGGAACATTACCAACAGAAATCAAGGCAACATGACAGCATCTGAACCCAGCTCGCCAACAACAGGAAGCCCTGGATACCCCAAAACACCAGAAAAACAAGACTTGGATATAAAATCACTGGTCAGGATGCTGGTAGCTGAACACATAGAAAAATCTCGTAAAGAAATAGAGGAGAAAATGGATCAAAAGTTAGAAGCCTTTACAAGGAAAATACAAAAATCACTTAAAGAAATTCAGGAGAAGATGGATCAAAAAGAAGAAGACAATAAGGAGGAAAGACAAAAATTACTTAAAGAAATACAGAAGAACGTGGGCCAACAAGTAGAAGCTATGAAAGAGGAAACACAAAAATCTATTAAAGAAATACATGAAAACACAATCAAGCAAGCGAAAGATCTGAGCATATCCATCCAGGTTCTAAAATCAGAAGTAGAAACAACTAAGAAATCGCAGAGGGAGACAAGATTGGAGATAGAATATCACACGAGTCTCTTGGACACCGTAATTTCACGCAGCCAAGCTGTAATCCCGGCGGAAGCTGTGTGATATTTACTGGGAAAAGTCTTGTATGGCAGGACTGTCCAAGATGAATGTCGCTGTGGGCCTCCTTGGCCAGAGATAGGGCTGAGCTGAATTTCTCATGGCAAGCTTTGTTTGTGTGACCCTTTTTCTGACTTGTTCCTTTACTTACGAGATGTCCCTGCTAGCCGGAGGTGTGAGCATCCAGGCGTAATGGTTCACTGAGAGTTTATTCTTTGAGCTACAGCACTGGCCATGATTTATCTTCTAGAGATCCATTGCTTTGCTTTTGATCAGCTGTACAGTTACCTAGATACATTAAAGAATTAACCTCCCAACAATATATATTATTTGTATACTTAGGTGGCTTTGACACTGTGACATGGAAAGCATCAGTTAAGTAAAGTTTCAAAGTGAGCCTGAGGGAGTCTTACAAGAAGGAAGCAAGATATTAAACAAGGACTACACTAACAAAACCTAGTGGTGTAACAAAGTGTTTCCAAGGACTCTTGAACTACTAGTTTATCATTAACTACAGAGGGACGCAATGACTTTGTATGTATTCTCTAAAGTTCATACATGATTGATTTTGTATTTCCTTGTGCCAGATACTCATGGTAACCATTCTTTGTAAACATTTCACTGGATACATTTTTTCTTCAGTAATGTAATACCAACTTGTGAGTATAAAAGTTCCTGCCTCAGTACAGTAAAGTGCATTCAGACGCGTTCAGATCTTGTGTGTGTCTGTCTGTCATTTCACTCCGCGACCAGTGCCTTCCTGCATACCAAACACCCTGATTCCCCCACGTGTGTCCCGACTGTGTCGGTCCGTGGCAATAGAAAACCTTGGGAAGAAATCAGGAGCCATAGATGCAAATATCAACAATAGAATACAAGAGATAGAAGACAGAATCTCAGAAGGCGAAGATACCATAGGAACCATTGATTCAACAGTCAAAGAAAATACTAAATGCAAAAAGGCTGTAACCCAAAACATCCAGGAAATCCAGGACACAAGGAGAAGACCAAACCTAAGGATTATAGGTATAGACGAGAGTGAAGATTTACACGTTAAAGGGCCAGCAAATATATTCTGCAAAATTATGGAAGAAAACTTCCCCAACCTAAAGAGAGAGATGCCCATGAGTATACAAGAAGCTTATAGAACCCCAAACAGACTGGACCAGAACAGAAATACATCCTGTCACATAATAATCAAAACTCCAAACAAAGAAAGAATATTAAAGGCAGCAAGAGAAAAAGGCCAAATAACATATGAAGGAAGACCTATCAGAATAACACCAGACTTCTCACCTGAGACCATGAAAGCTAGAAGATCCTAGGTAGATCTCAAGCAGACTCTAAGAGAACACAAACTTCAGCCAAAACTACTTTACCCAGCAAAACTCTCAAGCACCATAGATGGAGACATCAAGGTATTTCATGACAAAACCAAATTTGCACAATATCTTTCCACAAATCCAGCCCTACAAAGGATAAAAGGGGGAAAACACAAAGACAAGGACAGAAACTGCACCTGGGAAGAAGCAAGATAGAAACCTCCTCTCATCAAACCCAAAAGAAGGTAACCTCTCGAATATAAAAAAAAAAAATAATTTCAAAAATGTCAGGAGGTAATAATTACCATTCCTTAATATCTCGTACCATCAATGGACTCAATTCCCCAATAAAAAGACATAGATTAACAGACTGTACACGGAAACAGGACCCTACATTTTGCTGCATACAGGAAACACATCTCAGTGTTAAAGACAAACACTGCCTTAGAGTAAAAGGATGAAAGACAATTTTACAAGCAAATGGTCTCAGGAAACAAGCCTGAGTAGCCATTATAATATCAGGTAAAATTGACTTCCAAGCTAAAGTCATCAAAAGAGACTCAGAAGGTTACTTCTTGCTGGCCAAAGGGAAAATCCACCAAGAAGAATTCTCAATAATGAACATCTATGCTCCAAATGCAAGGGCAACCTCATTCATAAAAGAAACCTTACTAAAGCTTAAAGCACACATTACACCTAACACAATAATTGTGGGTAACTTCAACACTCCACTCTCCTCACTGGACCTATCAGGAAAGCAGAAACTAAACAGGGACACAGTGAAACTAATTGAAACTTTGGACCAATTGGATTTAACAGATATATATAGAACATTTCATCCTAAAGCTAAAGAATACACCTTTTTCTCAGCACTGCATGGTACCTTCTCCAAAATAGACCATATAATTGGTCACAAGACAGATGTCAACAAATACAAGAAGATCAAGCTAATCACATGCCTCCTATCAGATCACCATGTAGTAAGAGTGGTCTTCAATAGCAACAAAAACAACAGAAAGCCCACATACACATGGAAACTGAACAATACTCTACTCAATGACACCTTGGTCAAGGAAGAAATAAAAAAAGAAATCAAAGACTTTTTAGAATTCAATGAAAATGAAGGTACGACCTACCCAAATCTATGGGACACAATGAAAGCAGTGCTAAGAGGAAAACCCATAGCTCTAAGTGCATCCAAAATGAAACTGGAGAGAGCATACACTAGCAGCTTAACAGCATACCTTAAAGCCCTGGAAGAAAAAGAAGTTAATTCACCCAGGAAGAGTAGAAGACAAGAAATCATCAAACACAGGGCTGAAATCAATCAAGTAGAAACAAAGAAATCATACAGAGAAGCAACAAGACCAGGAGCTGGTTCTTTGAGAAAATCAACAAGATAGATAATCGCTTAGCCAGACTAACCAAAGGACACAGAGACAGTATACAAATTAACAAAATTAGAAATGAAAAGGGAGACATAACAACAGAAACTGAGGAAATTCAAAAGATCATCAGATCCTTCTACAAAGGTCTATACTCAAAACAACTGGATAATCTGGAGGAAATGGACAATTTCCTAGACAGATACCAAATACCAAAATTAAATCAGCATCAAGTAGATCAGCTAAATAGTCCCATAACCCCTAAAGAAATTGAAGGGGTTATAGAAAGCTTCCCAACCACAAAAAGTACAGGACCTGATGGTTTTAGAGCAGAATTCTACCAGACCTTCAAAGAAGACTTAACACCAATACTCTTCAAACTATTCCACAAAATAGAGACAGAAGGGACACTGCCCAACTCATTCTTTGAAGCCACAATTACACTAATACCTAAACCACAAAAAGATCCAACAAAGAAAGAGAACTACGGGCCAATTTCTCTTATGAATATCCATGCAAAAAATACTAAATAAAATACTTGCCAACTGAATCCAAGAGCACATCAAAACAATCTTTCACCATGATCAAGTAGGCTTCATCCCAGGGATGCAGGGATGGTTCAATGTATGGAAATCCATCAATGTAATCCACTACATAAACAAACTAAAAGAAAAAAACCACATGGTCATCTCATTAGATGCTGAAAAAGCATTCGACAAAATTCAGCATCCTTTCATGCTAAAAGTCCTGGAAAGAACAGGAATTCAAGGCCCATACCTAAACATAGTAAAAGCAATCTACAGCAAACCAGTAGCCAACATCAAAATAAATAAAGAGAAACTTGAAGCAATCCCACTAAAATCAGGGACTAGACAAGGCTGCCCACTCTCTCCATATCTTTTCAATATAGTACTTGAAGTTCCAGCGAGAGCAATTAGACAACATAAGGAAGTCAAAGGGATACAAATTGGAAAGGAAGAAGTCAAACTATCATTATTTGCAGATGATATGATAGTTTACATAAGCGACCCAAAAAACTCCACCAGAGAACTTCTACAGCTGATAAACAACTTCAGCAAAGTGGCTGGTTATAAAATTAACTCAAGCAAATCAGTAGCCTTCTTGTACTCAAAGGACAAGCAGGCTGAGAAAGAAGTTAGGGAAATAACACCCTTCACAATAGCCACAAACAACATAAAGTACCTTGGCGTAACTCTAACCAAACAAGCAAAAGATCTGTATGGCAGGAACTTGAAGTCCTTGAAGAAAGAAATCGAAGAAGACCTCAGAAGATGGAAAAATATTTCTTGCTCCTGGATTGGCAGGATCAATATAGTAAAAATGGCCATCCTGCCAAAAAGCAATCTACAGATTCAATGCGATCCCTATCAAAATCCCAACTCAATTTTTCATAGATCTAGAAAGAGCAATTCTCAAATTCATCTGGAGCAACAAAAAACCCAGGATAGCTAAAACTATTCTCAACAATAAAAGGAATTCTGGGGGAATCAATATCCTTGACCTCAAGCAGTAATACAGAGCAATTGTGTCAAAAACTGCATGGTATTGGTACAGCGACAGGCAAGTAGATCAGTGGAATAGGATTGAAGACCCAGAAATTAACCCACAGACTTATGGTCACTTGATCTTTGATAAAGGAGCCACAACCATCCAGTGGAAAAAAGATAGCCTTTTCAACAAATGGTGCTGGTTCAATTGGAGGTCAACATGCAGAAGAATGCAAATTGACCCACTCTTATCTCCTTGTACTAAGATCAACTCCAAGTGGATCAAGGACCTCGACATAAAACCAGACACACTGAAACCAATAGAAAAGAAACTGGAGAAGACCCTGGAGGACATGGGCACAGGGGGAAAGTTCCTGAACAGAACACCAATAGCTTATGCTCTAAGATCAAGAATTGACAAATGGGACCTCATAAAATTACAAAGTTTCTGTAAGGCAAAGTACACTGTCAAAAGGACAAAATGGCAACCAACAAATTGGGAAAAGATCTTCACCAACCCCACATCCGACAGATGGCTAATATCCAATATATACAAAGAACTCAAGAAGGTAGACCGCAAAGAACCAAATAACCCTATTAAAAAATGGGATACAGAGCTAAACAGAATTTTCACCAGAAGAATTTCAGATGGCTGAAAAACACCTTAAGAGATGTTCAACATCATTAGTCATCAGGGAAATGCAAATCAAAACAACACTGAGATTCCACCTCACACCAGTCAGAATGGCTAAGATTAAAAACTCAGGAGACAACAGGTACTGGTGAGGATGTGGAGAAAGAGGAACACTCCTCCACTGTTGGTTGGATTTCAAGGTGGTACAAGTGCTCAGGAAATCATTCTGGTTGTTCCTCAGAAAATTGGGCATGACACTTCCAGAGGACCCTGTCATACCACTCCTGGGCATATACCCAAAGGATTCCCCAGCATACAATAAAGACACATGCTCCACTATGTTCATAGCTGCCTTATTTATAATAGCCAGAAGTTGGAAGGAGCCCAGATGTACCTCAAAGGAGGAATGGATACAGAAAATGTGGTATATTTATATAACGGAATACTACTCAGCAATTAAAAATGATGAATTCATGCAATTTGTAGGCAAATGGTTGGATCTGGAACATGTCATCCTAAGTGAGTTAACCCAATCACAAAAGAATACACATGAAATGCAATCACTGATAAATGGATATTAATGTGCCCAGAAGCTCTGAATACTCAAGGCACTATTAGCAAGTCAAAAGATTCCCAAGAAAAAGGAAGCAGAGGACCCTGGTCCTGAAAATATTGCATCCAGTTTTGTAGGAGAGTACCAGAACATAGAAATGGGCACGGGGGGGGGGGTGTTGGGGGGGATTGATTGAGGAATAGGCGGGGGTTGGGGGGTTGGGGAGAGAGGACTTATGCGACATATGGTGAGAGGGGAACTGGGAAAGGGTAAAGCCTTTGGAATGTAAATAAATAATAAATAATAATAATAATAATAATAATAATAATAATAATAAAGCCCTCATAGTGAATCTGGACAAGGAAACCCAATAGGAGGAAAAGAGTCCCAAAAGCAGGGAAAAGAGTCAAACATACATGCCCCTACAAATCACCAAGCTAACACCAATAACATATAAGGAGAGGTCCTAGTATAGAGCCATGCATGGCCCCTGCTTGCTGCTCCATTCTCTGTGAGCCAGTATGAGCCCTGCTTAGCTGATTCAGTGGTCCATATTCTCCTGGTGTCCCCCATGCCTCTGACTTATGCATTCTTTCTTCGCCCACTTCCATCAGATGAATTTTCTTTTCCACTTTTTATTCTTATTTTTGAATATGTTGTCCCTTCATTTTAATTTGGCATGACCACTTCTGAGAGATATTCTTCTCTAGTTTACAAATCTTTGTCTCATTTTAGCATAATGTACCTATTGGAATTCTGGCCACTTAGAATGTATTGAAATATATGTTTTCATTTTTAGTTATACTCAGGAGTTGGAACACACATTTGCAAGTTTATTCATCAAGTGTATGGTAAACTTTGCTAATAAGAGACCAGTACTTCTAGGTACTTTGTCGAAGGAATTTTAGCCAAAATACTTTAATTTTTTCAAATCATACTAGTCTATTTAAGTTATCTATTTATTCTAAAGTAGGTTTCATTCACATTTAAATTCATAAATTACTCTACAGCTATAGCTGTTAATATTGTTTATTATCCTTTTCATATGTTAAAATATGCAAATATGGAATTTCTTTGTTATGTAATGTTATATTAAAAAGAATATTAACTAACCAAAAGGTCACACTTTTTTGTTCTTTCTTTACTTCTTTCTTTGAGTTTTTCTCATGATGTCAACAGTCTTATTTTTATTATAGTCTTTTTTATTGCTGAGACATTCTTTTTATTATTTACATTTACTTTGAGATTTTTATACATGAATAGTGTATTCACATAATTTCTACCAAACCCTCCTCCCATATAACTCTTCCTCTTAATACTTATTATTATGTATATCATTTTACTTCTTTTTAAGGTATTGATTTATATTCTTTGCCTACTTTCTCATAATAGAGGCTGATACAATTAATTTCAACCATATACATTTCAGTTTCAATTATAGGAATGTTGTACTTTTTCTTTTCTCCATTTTCCTTGAAATATTACTATACCATCCTCTAATGCGTTGTGAATGCTTTCAGTTTTTTTCTTTCAAAATCTATAAAATTCCATACTAGTTTTTTGACTGATGTGTTTTTGAAAGTGCTATTTGTTGTTTTGATTATTTTCTTTGTTTACATTCCAAATGTTGCTCCCCTTCTCAGTAACCCCTCTAAGAGTTCTTGTCATCATCCCTCTCCCCTTTGCCTCTGAGAAGATGTTCCCCACCTCTTCCCCCATCTGCCCGTCCCCCTTACCCACCTACCTAGCCACCCTCCAACTCAACCTCCCATCCATTCCCCTTCCCTGGGGCATCAAAACTCTACAGGATTAAGCACATCCTCTCCCACTGAAGCCAGATAAGTTAGTCCTCTGTTACATATGTGCCAGGGGCCAGGGGCCATTCCATGTATGCTCTTTGGTTAGTGGCTCACTCTCAGGGAGCTCCCAGGGGTCCAGATTAGTTGATACTGTTAGTCTTCCTATGTGGGTGCCATCTCCAGCTACTTTAATCCATCCCCTAACTCTTACATAGGGTTCCCTGATCTAAGTCATGGTTGGCTGTAAGTATCTATATCTGTCTTAGCTGCTGGGTGAGCTTCTCAGAGGACAGCCATGCTAGGCTCTTGTCTGCAAGCATAACAGTAATGATCAGTAATAATGTAAGGTTTTGGTGTCCTCCAATGGAATAAATCCCAGTTTTCGAATGTCATTGAATGACCTTTCCTTCAGTCTCTGTTCAGTTTTTGTTCCTCTTTTTCTTTTTATCAGGAACAATTCTGGTTCAAAAACTTTGAAGGGAAGTTGGTGAACCCATCCCTCCACTGGGAGCCCTGTCAAACTATGGCATCTGGTCTCTTCAGGTTCCATCTCCTCACTGTGGATATTTTACCTGAGTTTATCCCCATTGAGTTCTGGGAGTCTCTCACATTCTTCTTCTCTGAGACTTTTTATAGGTTACTCTTGGTCCCCACTTCCCACAGCAGTATATTTCCATTCATTATCCTGACCCCGCTGGGGCTTCTCTTCTGTCTCCACCCCATACCTGATCCTGCTCCCATTTTTCCTCCACATCTCTTATCCCACCTAGGTCCTTCCCTCTCAGTGCTTACCATGACTATTTTCTTTCCTCTTCTAAGTGGGATTCAAGCATCCTCACTTGTTCCTTCTTATTTGTTGTTTAACTTCTTTGCACCTTTGAAGTATAACATTGGTATTCTGAACTTTTTGGCTAATATCCCCTTATCAGTGTGTATATTCCATGAATGTGCTATTGGGTCTGATTTACCTCATTCAGGATAATATTTTATAGTTCCATCCATTTGCTTCCAAAATTCATGACTTTCTCATCTTAAGAGCTGAATACTATTCCATTGTGTAAGTGAACCACATTTTCTGTATCTATTCTTCAGTTGAGGGGCTTCCAGCTTCTGGTTATTACAAATAAGACTGCTATGAACATAGTGAAGCATGTGTCTTTCTGGTATGGTGGATCAACTTTTGGGTATATGCCAAATAGTAGTATAGCAGGATCTTCAGGTAGAATTGTTTCCAATTTTCTGAGGATCCACCAGATCCAGATTCACTTTCAGAGTGCTTGTACAAATTTGAAATCCCACCAGAAATAGAGGAGTATTACCTTTTCTTCAAATACTCCCCAGCATGTGCTGTCACTTAAGTTTTTATCTTAGCCATTCTGACTGGTGTGAGGTGAAATCCCAGGGTTGTTTTGATTTTCATTTCCCTGATGACTCTGGATTTTGAACATTTTTAAAGTACTACTTGGCCATTCAAGATGCCTCCGTTGAGAGTTCTCTGTTTAGCTCTGCATCCCATTTTTTGATTGGATTACTTGGTTTTTTGGAGTTTAACTTCTTGAGTTCTTAATTTATTTTTTAAATTACTTTTATAGTCCAGTCATTGCCTACCTCCTGGTCCACCCTCCCACAATTCCACATACCATCGCCCTTCCACCGTGTCTCTAAGAGGATGTCCTCATCACTGTTGTCAGGCCTTTCCACTCCCTGAAGTCTCACAAGTCCCACCAAGGTTAGGGACATCTTTTCCCACTCTGACCAGACCAGGCAGTCCTCTGGTGTTTATGTGTTGGGGGGCCTCATACTAGCTCCTATATGCTGGGAGGTTGGTGGCTCAGTGTCTGAGAGATCTCAGAGTTCTGGTGTAGCTAAAACCCCTGGTTTTCCTATAGGGTATCCCTCTTTGCAGATGATATGATACTATACATAAGCAATTCCCAAATTCTACCAGAGAACTTCTACAGCTGTAAACAACCTCAGCAAATTGGCTGGATATAAACTTAAGTGAGTAGCCTTCTTTTATACAAATGATAAGCAGGCAGAGAAAGACAATAGGGAAATAATTCACTTTGCAATAATCACAAATAATGAAATGTATTTTGGGGTAACTCTAACAAAGCAAGTAAAAAAATCTGTATGACAATAACTCCAAGTCTCTCAAGAAAGAATTGAAGGAGACCTCACAAAATGGAGAGAACTGTTATGCTCATGGACTGATAGGATTAAAATAGTAAAAATGGCCATTCTGCCAAAAGCAATCTACAGATTCAACACAATTCCCATCAAAATTCCTACACAATTCTTCACAGACATGAAAAAAGCACTTCTCCCTTTCATATGGAAAAACAAAAATCCCAGGATAGTGAAAAAATTCTTAACAATAAAAGAACTTCTGGGTGAATCACTATCCCTTACCCCAAGCTGCACTACAGAGTAATAGTGATAAAAACTACATGGTATTGGTACAGAAACAGACAGGTTAGTCAATGGAATAGAATTGAAGAACCAGAAATAAACCCACACACTTACACACACTTGCTCTTTAACAAAAATATACAATGTAAAAGAAAGCATCTTCAATAAATGGTACTGGTCTAACTGGCAGTATGTATGTAAAGAAATGAAAATAGATCCATATTTGTCACCTTGCACAAAGTTCAAGTCCAAGTGAATCCAATTCCTCAATATAAAACCAGATACTCTGAATCTAATAGAAGAGAAAGGGCAAAGAGCCTCAAACTCATTGGCATGGGGGAAATTTCACAAACAGAACTCCAATGGCTCAGGCTCTAAGAACAAAAATTGAGTTTTTTTTTATATATTTTAGATATTAGCCCTCTATCATATTTAGGGTTACTGGAGATCTTACCCAATCTGTAGGTTGCAGTGTTGTCCTATTGACAGTGTCATTTGCCTTTTCAGTTTCATAAGGTCCCATTTGTCAATTGTTGATCTTAGTACCTGGGTCATCATTGCTGTATTCAGGAAGAAAAAAAAAGTGCTATTTGAACTCTCTGTCTCCCTTGGGTCCCTCCCCTTGGGAATCCCATAGAGAAAGTGAGAGGAGGAACAATTGTAGGAGCCACCAGGTATATTGGGGACCAGAATTACAAGGCCCACTGAATCAACCATTTGGGGACACTTATGGACTCACAGAGGCAGAAGCAGTAACCACAAAGCCTGCATGCATCTGTAACAGGTCCTTTGCATATATGTTATTGCTATTAAGTTGGTGTTTTGTGGAACTTCTAAGTGAGGGAGCAGGTATAGCTCTGAGTCTTTTGTGTTTTCCTCTTGTTGGCTTACCTTGTCCAGCCTTGGTGCCTGTACTTTTACCTTGTCTTATTGTATCTTCTTTTGCTTTGTTTGGTTGTTGTTTCTTGTGGAGTCCTCATTTCAGAAAGGAGACAGAAGAGGAGCAGATCTGGCAAAGAGGGGAGGTAGTAGAAACCTGGGAGAAGTAGAGGGAGGGGAAACTGCAGTTGGTATGCATTATATGAGAAAAAAATCCATTTTCAATTAAAAAATACAAAAGATGGTATTATTTGGTTCACATATACTTGAGAACTTGGCATATGTTTCATTTCCTTTTTATATGATGTTATATTTGATTTAAAAATTCATACAATATATTTTAATCATATTCTTCCCTGACCCAACTCCTTCAAGATTTTCCCTTCCTCCCTGTCCAACAAATTTAATGATTTTTCATATTCTCTCTCTATTTAAAAATAATAATGAATGCATTATGTTGGTTTTGTTTTTGTCAGTTGCTCCTGGGCATAGTGCTGGCCCTAGAATGTGGTTGATATACCCAAAGCCACCTATTGGAGAAAACTTATTTTCCTTTTCCCAGCAGATACCAAGGACACAGAGCTTGTTTCTCAGGGGTGAGCTTTGTGTCTTTTTAACCCTTCCCAGTGCTGGGATTTTCATCTGGTTTGAACCAATGAAGGTCTTATGTATACTGTCATGATCTCTTTGAGTTTATATTTATATCAGTTTTGTCATGTCTAAAAGACACTGTTTTCCTTATAAGTCAACCTCCACCTCTAATTGTAATTGAGTACAAATTGTAAATTGGCCACATTTTAAAATATTATCACTAATATTTTTCAATTCTTAAAAATATATCATTCTGTTATATTTATTCTAGAAATTGTAAAGAGAGGAAAATTTAAATCTCTGCACTTGAGTGTTTGGTTACTTCTAACATTTTTATTTATATCACTCAATATAAATTTATTATATAAACTAAAGTAGATACTATACATTCACTCAAAATGTCTTCTTTATATTTAATACCTATCATTTTCTACTTCAGTAGCACTGGCAAATTGATATTATATATTTCATGGGAAAATAAATCCAATGATCTGAGATATCCTGTCATGTATTTAGGTTTAGTAGTAGCCAGTTAGAAAACTACCCCATCTCAAAGAACCTGTTAAAGATGGTGGAAGCGGGACTTTATTCTGAACTCTTGTCATTATGGCTTATATAGACTCCCAGATCTCTGCTTTCTCATTTCAGAAATATTCAAAGTTTTGGATAATTTTCATCATTGTAATATACTAAAATATTTTTCAGTCTTGTAATATGATAGATTCCTAAATTTATAATATTAATTTGTAGTACTTTGTATATAATAGACTTTTACTCCAGTTTGATCATGAATAGAAAAGTACTTAGAAAACAATTCTATGATTTCTTAACTTAGTGAATGACTAAAAGTATAGCTGATACCTAAGTTAAAAGTCATGGTAATAAAAATTATATATGAAGTTGATAAAACAGGGAAAGAAATTATAATCCAAACAATTGAGGCAAAAATGATAAAAAGTAATTTTCAACTCATATATTCTTTTCTTCTTAACTTTTGCCTATGTGAAATATGTAACTAAGGTGAACTTACTTCATATGTAATGGCTAATCAATATGAAATATTAGTAAAAGAACAGTGATCAGTCATGTGTAGTATTATTTTATGTAGTGTTAATTACCTGACAACATTGGTTACTGAATGTTTTTGGTCAATATTTCAAATAAGTACTGTAGGCAATATATGAAAGACATTTGTACTAGCTAGTTTGTTGTCAATGTGTCACAAGTTAGAGTCATTTGGGAAGAGATCATTTCAGCTGAAATAATCTAATATTTTAGGGGTATTTTCTTTTTGGTCTTTCTTTTTCTTTCTTTCTTTCTTTCTTTCTTTCTTTCTTTCTTTTTTTTTTTCTTTTTTTTTTTTTTTGGTTTTTCGAGACAGGTTTCTCTATGTAGTCCTAGCTGTCCTGGAACTCACTTTGTAGACCAGGCTGGCCTCGAACTCAGAAATCTGCCTGCCTCTGCCTCCCAAGTGTTGGGATTACAGCAGTGCGCCACCATGCCCGGCTTAAGGGTATTTTCTTATTTGGCAATTGCCAAGTCCATAGTGCCTCTTCTGGACAGGTGCTGGTTCTGGAGTATATAAGAAAGCTGGCCGAGCAAGCCAAGAACAAGTCAGTAAGCTCCAGTAATCTATGTCCTCTGTATTTGTTCCTGCCTTCAGGTTCCTGTTCTTTTGAGTTTCTTTCCTGACTTCCTTTAATGACAGACTGAGATGTGGAAGCATAAACTGAAATATAGCCTTTCCTCCCCAAATTGCTTTTGGTAAATGTGTTTTACCACAAAAATAGAAACTCTAACAATGACAATGCCTTTGCCAACATTTATTTCTAATGTTTATATGTAAGTAATACACATTCTGAATTATTTCTCTCATATAGACAATTATTGTAGTCAAGATATCAGTCATCTAAAATTGTGTACAACAAATATAAAAATGAGTGAACATCTAAGCATGCTGATTTTTTAAAGAGTAAGCTTTTCTAAATACCCAACAAGCATGGAACCTTTTAAGCAGAAGTGATACTGAAATCCATTTTTAATTAAGTCCTCAAAGACTTAGAAAATGATTGTCTTCTTTATGACTAATTTTTTGTCAAACTCAATTTAAAACTTTCCCCAACAAATATGACATTTCATACTGCTCTGCAGAAAGCATGTAAAATGAGCCGTTGTTTTCAAACAGCAGGGAAGCTTCCAGTACAACAATTAACTCATAACATATGCCACTGCTGCCAAGAGGATTTTTAATCCCGTTAAACATTAATGTAGCATTTTTGCTTCTGTCACAATAAGGCAGCCATCTGTGTTTTAACCTGCTGGGAAACTGGGGATATGTTTACAGAAAGAGGAAAGAGAAAGCAATGCAGATAGGCAGGCCATTCAGATCTAGAGACCTGGCATCTAATGTCAGTAACATATAAAAACTTGAAGGAATTTGGGGGTTGTATGAATTCTTTTGATCCTGAACAACTCATTTGCACAAACTTCTCTTTAAATTTTTATAAAAGCAACTTCCATTTTCTTATACTAAAGAGCTATTTATCCATCTCCCTCTAAAAGAGAAAAAGGCATGCAATTTTGTGTAAACACACTTGTTACAATTTTAAAAGCTATGCTTTGTAATGAGCCCTGGTTTTCCAATGTGCAGAAGCATAAATTGTGTGATTCAAGAGTTCTTGTTATTCAAAGACCATGGAAACACGTTTAGAGAGTTATGTCACAAATCTTTGGAACTACGAGTTAGGGTGGAAAAACAGAAAAGCAAAGATATAAGCATTTGCCAGTCGAATCTATTATTGGCAGTTTTTGGACTGTTAGAAACTCGCCTATATGTAATCTTGATGAAATGTAATTAATGTGTATTTTCTTTTGCTGCCTGCCCTTTTAATACATACACACACATATATACATATATGTATGTGTGTGTATGTCTGTGTGTTTCCCTTTTCTAAATCAATGCAATAAAGCATGATTTCATTTGTTTTAACAATTCAATAGATTTATACAATAATTTTAGGTCTTCACCTAATATTTTGGTTCATACTTACAAGGTTACAAAGCAATGGCTTAATTTTATGTCTTTGTGTTTACTTGCTTTCTCAATGCTATTTGTTGAAGGTTCTCTACCAAATGAGATTTGTATCTTTGTTGAAAATTATTTGTTTCTATAAGTAGGATTTTATTTGAGGGTTCATGATTCTATTTATTTATTTATTTGTCTATGAACAGCAAAATATCACATTTTATTGATTACTATGAACTGTCATACAAAGTTTTGTTTGTTTTTGTTGTTATTGTTTGTTTTCAATATAGAGTCACACTCTGAGGAACTTTCTATTTAGACCAGGCTTTAGTTAATTCCAAGAGATCTGCCTTGGCCTGCCAAGTCCTGTACTTAAAGGTATGTGCTATGCTACCACACCCAGCCATAGTAAATTTTGATACTCAAAGGTAGAAGTCTTATAATTTCTTCTTGTTCAATAATATCTAAGCTACTTGTGATATGCTTATATTTGACACAAATTGTAGGATTTACTCTACTCCGTGCAAAGATAGACTATGATAATTTATAGTTTTTAATCTGTAGATTCTGACATCTTAATATTAAGCCCTCTAGTGAATGAACAGGAGATGGCCATTTGTTGGTGAATTACTTGTGAAGAAAATATATACTTATGACATATAAGAATTATACACAACTATGTGGTAATTTGATAGATGTATAAAATGAGTAATAAAGCAAGATAATTGCATTTTAATCTCCTTAGACATTATCATGTATGTGTAAACCTTCAAATTTATCTTTTCTAATGTTTTTGTAGAAGAAATGAAACATGATATAATTGCTTTTAGCAACTTTACAGTATACTAGCCTTTAGTCTTCATGGTTAAGTTTATTGTAAAGATATTATTTTTCATGCTTTATAAACAAGAATATTTTCTTAAGATAATTTTCAAAATATTCATTGTCATTGTTTAAAACTTAACTTATTTTCATGTTTCTTCTACCTAACAAACTTGATGTATTTATAAACACTATTTTTTATATAAAATGGGACTGTTTTAAAAGATTTGATGCCATCTAACAAGACTTTAAATTATTTTGCTCATTTCAATATCTTAAATATTTTTATTAGTCTATTTACCCTGCCCAAGATCTCTAACAATAGTTAAATAGACAAACTAAGGATCTTTAGTTTGTGCCTAGGAAAACTAGTAATTACTCTTTCAACAGTGACCACATTAAACATTGATTTATCATATTTTGCCTTTGGTCTACTGAAGATGTCTTTAGTCTTGTTTGTTGAGTGTGTTATTGTGAAATGATACAGAATATTTTCATACTAAAATGCTTTTTGGTAGATTAAATATGGTTACCATGTTTTCTCCCTTTATTATGTGCACAATGATTGTGTTTTTGTATTGGGAGATGTCTTTTAATGTCAGGACTAAATGTCACTCCTTCGTGTTATATAATCCTTTCATGGTATCAAATTTGGTTAAATAAAATCTTTCTTTAAATAAATTTACATTATTTACCATTGTTCCTGTTTCCCCCCCTCCCCCGCCTCATTGTCTTTTCCTGCCTTTTCATACTGTTTGTTTGTTCACTTGTTTGTTCTAAGCATGGTTTCTCTGTGTAGTCCTGGCTGTCCTGGAACTCACTCTGTAGACCAGGCTGGCCTCGAACTCAGAAATCCACCTGCCTCTGACTCCCAAGTGCGGGAATTAAAGGCGTGTGTGCTTCATTCTCTATACACCATTTTAATATGTTCCCTACTTACTTCATTATGATTGATTGATGATCATTTCTTTCAAATGTTTGGTGGACATATTGAGAGAAACCATCTCACTATTGGCTTTTTATTGGATATTTTATTTATTTACATTTCAAATATTATCCCCTTTCCCAATTTCCCCTCTGGAACCACCTATCCTATCTTGCCCCACCCCCTGATTCTATGAGGGTGCTCCCCCAATTGTTAAGAGATATTTGTTACAAATTTAATGTCTTTACCAGTTATTATTCTGTTCACGTTTCCTTATTACTCAAAATTTTATCTTGATTGGTAGGTTTTCTAAATATTGACACTATTTATTTCATCCAAGTTTTTCACTGTTTGCATATAAGTATCCAGAGTATTGTTATATAATTATTTTTATTTATATAAGCATATTACAAATTACACTGCTTTATTTATCATTACCATTTTAGCTCTTCTGCTGGTTAGTTTTGAATATCAACTTGACATGACCAGATGTCATCTAGTAGGAGGGAAACTCAACTAAAGTATTGCTCAAATCATATCAGCCTATGTAAAAGATTGTCTTGATTGATGATTAATGTGGAGGACTCTAGAACAATGTGGGTAGCACTATCACTATGCATGTGGGCCTGGGCTCTCTATGAAAGCTATCTGAGCACAAGGCATTGATCAAGCCTTCAAGCTGTATTCTCTGAATGGTTTTGCTTCTTAAATTAAGTTCTTTACCTCTTTTCCCATAGTGATTGCCTATAACCGTATAATGTAAAGGGATATAAACACTTTCATGGTGGCATAGGGTGGCAAAAGTCACCCAAGTACCTCCCTGAGCTACCATGACTCTAAAAAAGTGAGTAAATGAATGAGTGAATGAATGAATGAATGAATAAATAGTGAACTCTTGGTTGGAATATTTTATCAGAACAATAGAAAAGAGAAAAACAGCTAGTGGCTGTACTAGATCACTGAAAAGTAAATGAGAATTTCCCTTTTAACACATCCTTTATCATCAGATTTTTTTAAAAAAAATTATTACATATTTTCTTTATTTACAATTCAAATGTTATCCTTTTTCCTGGTTTCCCCTCCGAAAACACTCTATCCCATTTCCCCAACCAGCCCACCTAGCCCTGCTTCTGTGAGGGTGTTCCCCAACCCACCCACCCACTCCTACTTCCCCAGCCTGGCATTCCCCTACACTGGGACATCCAGCCTTCACAGGATCAAGGGCCTCTCCTCCAATTGATGCCAGACAAGGCCATCCTCTGCTACATATGCTGCTGGAACTGTAAACTGCTCCATGTGCATTCTTTAATTAGTGGTTTAGTCACTGGGAGCTCTGGGGACACTGGTTAGTTGATATTTTTGTTCCTCCTATGGGGCTGAAAACTCCTTCAGCTCTTTCAGTCCTTTCTCTAACTCCTAACTAGGGGACACTGTGCACAGTCCAATACTTGGCTGAAAGCATCCACCTTTGTATTTGTCAGGCTCAAGCAAAGTCTCTCAGGAGACAGACATATCAGGCTCCTGTAAGCAAGCACATCTTGGTATCCACAAAAGAGTCTGGGTTTGGTGTATGGAATAGATCCCCAGGTGGGTGAGTTTCTGGATGGCCTTTCCATCAATATTTGCTCTACAATTTGTCTCTGTATCTCCTCCCATGGGTATTTCATTCCCCCTTCCAAGAAGAATCAAAGCATCCACACTTTAGTCTTCCTTCTTGAACTTCATGTGGTCTGTGCATTGTATCTTGGAAATTCTGAGCTTCTGGGCTAACATCCACTTAGCAGTGAGTGATAACATACCATGTGTGTTCTTTTGTGATTAGGTCACCTCACTTAGGATGATATTTTCTGGATCCAACCATTTGCCTAAGAATTTCATGAATTCATTGTTTTTAATTGCTGAGTAGTGCTCCTTTGTGTAAAATATACCACATTTTCTGTATCCATTCCTCCATTGAGGGACATCTGGGTTCTTTCCAGCTTCTGGCTATTATAAATAAGGCTGCTATGAACATAGTAGAACATGTGTCTTTGTTATATGTTGGAGCAACTTTTGGGTATATACTTAGGAGTGGGATAGCTGGATCCTCAGGTAATACTATGTCCAGTTTTCTGAGGAGCCACCAGACTGATTCCAGAGTAGTTGTGACAGCTTGTGATCCCACCAACAATGGAGGAGTGTTCCTCTTTCTCCACATCCTCACCATCATCTCCTGTCTCCTGAGTTTTTAATATTAGTCATTCTAACTGGTGTTAGGTGCAATCTCAGGGTTGTTTTGATTTGCATTTCCCTGATGGCTGAGGATGCTGAACATTTGTTTAGGTGCTTCTCAGCTATTCCATATTCCTCAGTTGAGAATTCTTTGTTTATCTCCTTCCCCATTTTAATTGGGTTATTTGGTTCTCTGGAGTCCATCTTCTTGAGTTCTTTATATATATTGAATATTAACCCTCTATCAGATGTAGGATTGGTAAAGATCTTTTCCCAATGTGTAGGTTGCTGTTTTCTCCTATCGACAGTATCCTTTGCCTTACAGAAGCTTTGTAATTTTATGAGGTCCCATTTGTCAATACTTGATCTTAGAGCATAAGACATTGTGTTCTGTTCAGGAACAGTTCCCTGTATCCATGCATTCTTGCTCACTTTCTCTTCTATTAGTTTCAGTGTGTTTGGTTTTATGTGGAGGTCTTTGATCCACTTGGAGTTGAGCTTTGCACAAGGAGATAAGAATGGATAGATTTGTACTCTTCTACATGCTGACCTTCAGTTGATCCATCACCATTTTTTGAAAATGCTATCTCCCCTACCCCCGACTGGACTGTTTTAACACCTTTCTCAAAGACAAAGTGACCATGGGGGTGTATTCATTTATGGATGTTCAGTTCTGTTCCAATGATTGACCTGCCTGTCTCTGTACAAATAGCATGCAATTTTAAATCACTACTGCTTTGTAATATAGCTTAAGATCAGGGATGGTGATTCTCACAGAAGTTCTTTTATTGTTGAGAAGAGTTTTTGCTATCCTGTGATTTTTTGGTTTTTTTTATTCCAGATGAATTTGGAAATTGCTCTTTCTAACTCTATGAAGAATTGAGTTGGAATTTTGGTGGAGACTGCATTGAATCTGTAGATTGCTTTCAACACGGTGGCCACTTTTACTATATTAAGCCTGCCAATCCATGAGAATGGGAGAGCTTTCCATCTTCTGAGATCTTCTTCAATTTCTGTTTTCAAAGACATGAAATTCTTTTTCTTTCTTTTTTTTGATTTTTTTATTGTATATATTCTATATTTACAATTCATTTCCCTTTTTCTGGTTCCCCACCCCCAAAGGTCCCACATGTCCTTTTCCCTCCCCCTGCTCCCGCATCCACCCCCTCCCACTTTACTGTTCTTGTACTCTCCCACAATGATGTTTTGGTCCATTCTAGCACCAGTGTCCACTCCTTTCTTCTTGTGAGACATCACTTGATATGTGATTTGTGTCTTTGGTGTTCCAAGCTTCTAGGCTAATATCCACTTATCAGTGACTGTATACCATGGATATTCTTTTGAGACTGGGTCACCTCACTTAGTATGATGTTCTCCAGCTCCATCCATTTCTCTAAGAATTTCATGAATTCATTGTTTCTAATGGCTGAATAGTACTCTATTGTGTATATATACCACATTTTTTGTATCCATTCCTCTGTTGAGGGACATCTGGGTTCTTTCCAGCTTCTGGCTATTATATATAAGGCTGCTATGAACATAGTGGAGCATGTATCCTTATTGCATGCTGGTGAATCTTCTGGGTATATTCCCAGGAGTGGTATGGCTGGGTCCTCTGGAAGTATCATGCCCAGTTTTCTGAGGAACCGCCAGACTGATTTCCAGAGTGGTTGTACCAGCTTGCATTCCCACCAGCAGTGGAGGAGTGTTCCTCTTTCTCCACATCCTCGCCAAAACCTGATGTCTTCTGAGTTTTTAATCTTAGCCATTCTGGCTGGTGTGAGGTGAAATCTCAGGGTTGTTTTAATTTGCATTTCCCTAATGACTAGTGATGTTGAACATTTTTTAAGGTGTTTCTCAGCCATCCGAATTTCTTCAGGTGAAAAGTCTCTGTTTAGCTCTGTACCCCATTTTTGGATAGGGTTATTTGGTTTTCTGGGGTCTAACCTCTTGAGTTCTTTGTATACATTGGAGATTAGCCCTCTGTCGGATGTGGGGTTGGTGAAGATTTTTTCCCAATTTGTTGGTTGCCGATTTATCCTTTTGACAGTGTCTTTTGCCTTACAGAAACTTTGTAGTTTTATGAGGTCCCATTTGTCTATTCTTGTTCTTAGAGTATAAGCAATTGGTGTTCTGTTCAGGAATTTTTCCCCTGAGCTGATGTCTTCAAGGGTCTTCCCCAGTTTCTTTTCTATTAGTTTTAGTGTGTCTGGTTTTATGTGGAGATCCTTGATCCACTTGGAGTTGAGTTTAGTGCAAGGAGATAAGAGTGGATCAATTCTCATTCTTCTGCATGTTGACTTCCAGTTGAGCCAGCACCATCTGTTAAAAAGGCTATCTTTTTTTCACTGGATGTTTTCAGCTCCTTTGTCGAAGATCAATTGGTCATAGATGTGTGGGTTCAATTCTGGGTCTTCTATCCTATTCCATTGATCCGCTTCCCTGTCACTGAACCAATACCATGCAGTTTTTAATACCACTGCTCTGTAATATTGCTTGAGGTCCGGGATATTGATTCCCCCAGAAGTTCTTTTGCTGTTGATGATAGTTTTAGCTATCCTGGGTTTTTTGTTATTCCAGATGAATTTGAGAATTGCTCTTTCTAGCTCTATGAAGAACTGAGTTGGGATTTTGATGGGGATTGCATTGAATCTGTATATTGCTTTGGGCAAGATTGCCATTTTGACTATATTAGTCCTGCCAACCCACGAGCATGGAAGATTTTCCCATTTTCTGATGTCTTCTTCAATTTCCCTTTTCAGAGACCTGAAGTTTTTGTTGTATAAATCTTTCACATGTTTGGTTAGCATCACTCCAAGATACTTTATATCATTTGTGGCTATTGTGAAGGGTGTCATTTCCCTAATTTCTTTCTCGGCCTGCTTATCCTTCGCGTATAGGAAGGCTACTGATTTACTTGAGTTGATTTTATAGCCAGCCACTTTGCTGAAGTTGTTTATCAGTTGTAGAAGTTCTCTGGTGGAGGTTTTTGGGTCACTTAAGTAAACTATCATATCATCTGCAAATAGTGATAGTTTGACTTCTTCCTTTCCGATTTGTATCCCTTTGACTTCCCTCTGTTGTCGAATTGCTCTAGCTAGTACCTCAAGTACTATATTGAAGAGATATGGCAAGAGGGGAGAGCCTTGTCTAGTCCCTGATTTTAGAGGGATTGCTTCGAGTTTTTCTCCGTTTACCTTGATGTTGGCTACTGGTCTGCTGTATATTGCTTTTACTATGTTTAGATATGGGCCTTGAATTCCTGTTCTTTCTAGGACCTTTAGCATGAAAGGATGCTGAATTTTGCCAAATGCTTTTTCAGCATCCAATGAGATGACCATGTGGTTTTTTTTCTTTGAGTTTGTTTATGTAGTGGATTACGTTGATGGATTTCCGTATATTGAACCATCCCTGCATCCCTGGGATGAAGCCAACTTGATCATGGTGAATGATCGTTTTGATGTGTTCTTGGATTCAGTTGGCAAGTATTTTGTTTAGTATTTTTGCATCGATATTCATAAGAGAAATTGGCCTGTAGTTCTCTTTCTTAGTTGGATCTTTGTGTGGTTTTGGTATCAGGGTAATTGTGGCTTCATAGAATGAGTTGGGTAGTGTTCCTTCTGTTTCTATTTTGTGGAATAATTTGGAGAGTATCGGTATCAGGACTTCTTTGAAGGTCTGATAGAATTCTGCACTAAAACCGTCTGGTCCTGTGCTCTTTTTGGTTGGAAGACTGTCTATGACCCCTTCTATTTCTTTGGGGGTTATGGGTCTGTTTAGACGATCTAATTGATCCTGATTTAATTTTGGTATTTGGTATCTGTCTAGGAAATTGTCCATTTCCTCCAGATTCTCCAGTTGTGTTGAGTATAGATTTTTGTAGTAGGATCTGATGATTTTTTGAATTTCCTCAGTTTCTGTTGTTATATCTCCCTTTTCATTTCTAATTTTGTTAATTTGAATACTGTCTCTGTGCCCTTTAGTAAGTCTGGCTAGGGGTTTATCTATCTTGTTGATCTTCTCAAAGAACCAGCTCCTGGTTTTGTTGATTCTTTGTATGGTTCTATTTGTTTCAACTTGATTGATTTCAGCCCTGAGTTTGATGATTTCCTGTCTTCTACTCCTCCTGGGTGAAATTGCTTCTTTTTGTTCCAGAGCTTTCAAGTGCGCCATTAAGTTGCTAGTATATGCTCTCTCCTGTTTCTTTTTAGAGACACTCAGGGCTATGAGTTTTCCTCTAAGCACTGCTTTCATTGTGTCCCATAGATTTGGGTATGTTGTGCCTTCATTTTCATTAAGTTCTAAGAAGTCTTTGATTTCTTTCTTTATTTCTTCCTGGACTAAGGTATCATTGAGTAGAATATTGTTCAGCCTCCAAGCGTATGGGGATTTTCTGTTGTTTTTGTTGCTATTGAAGAACACTCTTACTCCATGGTGATCTGATAAGAGGCATGGGATTAGTTCGATCTTTTTATATTTGTTGAGATCTTTCTTGTGTCCAATTATATGGTCGATTTTGGAGAAGGTACCATGAGGGGCTGAGAAAAAGGTATAGTCTTTTGCTTTAGGGTGAAATATTCTATATATATCTGTTAAATCCAATTGCTCCAAAGTTTCGATGAGTTTCTCTGTGTCTCTGTTTAGTTTCTGTTTTCCTGGTCGGTCCACTGTAGATAGTGGAGTATTGAGGTCCCCCACAATCATTGTGTTAGGTGCAATGTGTGCTTTGAGCTTTAGTATAAGGTTTCTTTTACAAATGAGGGTGCCCTTACATTTGGAGCGTAGATGTTTAGAATTGTGAGTTCCTCTTGGTGGATTCTTCCTTTGACTAGCAGGAAGTGACCTTCTGTGTCTCTTTTGATGACTTTGGGTTGAAAGTCAATTTTATCTGATATTAAAATGGCTACTCCAGCTTGCTTCCTGTGACCATTTGCTTACAAAATTGTCTTCCATCCTTTTACTCTAAGGTAGTGTTTGTCTTTGACTCTGAGGTGTGTTTCCTGTAAGCAGCAAAATGTAGGGTCCTGTTCCCATATCCAGTCTGTTAGTCTATGTCTTTTTATTGGGGAGACATGAAATTCTTATACAGATCTTTCATTTGATTGGTTAGAGTCATACCAAGTTATTTTATATTATTTCTGACTATTGTGAAGGGTGTAGTTTCCCTAATTTCTTTTTCATCCTGTTTATGCTTCGAGTAGAGGAAGGCTACTTATTTGTTTGAGTTAATTTTATATCCAGCCATTTTGCTGAAGTTGTTTATCAGCTGTAGGAGTTCTGTGGACGAATTTTGGAGTCACTGAAGTATACTATCATATCATCTGCAAATTTTGATATTTTGACTTCTTCCTTTCCAATTTGCATCCCTTTCATGTCCTTTTGTTGTCTAATTGCTTTGCATAGGACTTCAAGAACAATACTTATTAGGGAGGGAGAGAATGGACAGCCTTGTCTAGTCACTGAATTTAGTGTAACTGATTCATGTTTCTCTCCATTTAGCTTGATATTGGCTACTGATTGGTTGTATATTGCTTTTATTATGTTTGAGTATGGGGCTTATAATTTCTGATCTTTCCATGACTTTTGACATGAAGTGGTGTTGGATTTTGTCAAATGCTTTCTCATAATCTAATGAAATGATCAGGTGTGTTTTATTTCTTTGACTTTGTTTATATAGAGGATTACATTGATGGATTTCCATATATCGATTTATCCCTGTATCCCTGGGTGAAGCCTACCTACATGTTCATGGTGGATGATTGTTTTGATGTGTTCTTGGATTCTGTTTGGAAGATTTTTATTAAGTAGTTTTGCATTGATATTCATTAGGGAAATTGGTCTGAAGTTCTCTTTCTTTGCTGGGTCTTTTTGTGGTTTAGGTATCAGAATAACTGTGGCTCCGTAGAACAAATTGGGTAGTGTTCCTTCTGTTTCTACTTTGTGGAAAATTTGAAGAGTATTGGTATGAGGTCTTCTCTGAAGGTCTGATAGAATTATGCACCAAAACAATCTGATCCAGGTTGGTTTTTTAGTTGGGAGACTATTAAAGATGCTTCTATTTCTTTAGGAGTTATGAAACTGTTTAGATGGTGTATCTGATCTTAATTTATCTTTGTTACCTAGTATCTGTTTAGAAAATTTTCCATTTCATCCAGATTTTTCAGTTTTGTTGAATATAGGCTTTTGTAGTAGTACCTGATGATTTTTTAGATTTTCACAGATTCTGTTGTTATGTCTCTCTTTTCATTTCTTATTTTTATTAATTTGGATACTGTCTCTGAGCCCTCCATTTAATCTTGCTAAGGTTTTATCTATCTTGACGATTTCCTCAAATAACAATCTCCTGTTGTTGTTTTTTTTTAAATCTTTGTGTATTTCTTTGTTTCTACTTGATTGATTTCAGCCCTAAGTTTGATTATTTCCTGCCATCTAGTCCTTTTTTGGTATAGTTGCTTCTTTTCATTCTGGTGCTTCCACATGTGCTGTTAAGCTGCTAGTATATGCTCTGTTCAGTTTCTTTTTAGAGGCACTGAGAGCTATGAGTTTTCCTCTTAGCACTGCTTTCATTGTGTTCCTAAGATTGGGTATTGAATTCTAAAAATTCTTTGATTTTTTTCTTCATTTCTTCCTTGTCCAAGTTATCACTGAGTAGAGCATTGTTTATTTACCTTGTATATGTGGGCTTTAATGCTTTGTTGTTATTGAAGACCAGCTTTAATCTGTGATGATATGATAGGATGCATGGGATTATTTTGATCTTCTTTTATATGCTGAGGCCTGTTTTGTGACCAATTATATAATCAGTTTAGAGAAAGGCACCATGAAATCCTGAAAAGAAGTTTTATTCTTTTGTTTTAGGATGAAATATTTTATAGATATCTATTAAATCCATTTTGGTCCAAAACTTCTGCTAGTTTCACTGTTTAGTTTCTGTTTCCATGATTTGTCCATTGCTGAGAGTTGAATATTAAAGACTCTGACTCTTATCATGAGCATATATCAATATGTGCTTTGAGCTTTTGTAAAGTTTCTATTATGGATGTGAGTGCCCTTGCATTTGGAGCATAGATGTTCAAAATAGAGAGTTCATCTTGGTAGGTTATTCCTTTGATGAGTATGAAGTGTTCTTCCTAATCTTTTTTGATAACTTTTGGTTGAAAAGAAGGTCCAGCGGTCAAGCAACAGGCCCAAAATGGGTTTCAACTCAAAGGGAGGTCCTAAGGCCTGACACTATTACTGAAGCTATGGAGTGCTCACAGAAATGTACCTAGCATGACTGCACTCTGGATGATCCAACAATCAGCTGAAAGAGTCAGATGCAGATATTTGCACCCAACCAATGGACAGAAGCTGCTGAACCCTGTGGTTGAATTTGGGAAAAGCTGGAAGGTGAAAAGGAGGGCAACCCTATAGAAGGACTAGCAGTCTCAATTAATCTGGACCCCTGAAATCTCTCAGACATTGGATGACCAACCAGGTAGCTTAAACCAGCTGATATAAGGCCCCCAACACCTGAACAACAGAGGACTGCCAGGTCTGGGTTCAGTCAAAGAAGATGCACCTCACCTTCAAGAGACTAGAGGCCCCCCGGGAATTTAGAGTTCTGGTGAGGTAGGTGGTGGGTGGTGGGGATATCCTTGTGGAGATGGGGCGGTGGGGGGTGGTATGCAATGTGGAACAGTTGGAGGGTGGACCGGAGGGGAGTAAAATCCAAAGTGTACAAAAAATACATAAATAAATAAAAGATTAAAAAAGTAAGGAAAATGCAGTCCAAAATAAGTAGAAGGCTATCTTAAAAACAGGGTAGAGTAATATCCATTATAGAAACTTTTTTATACACTAAACATAATTAGTTTTGGATGATTTAAAATAAATAAAACCAAATATATTTTGACAAAAAAAAAAGTTGTCTCTCTCAGTCTTTAAAAAGGGAAAGCTGTTACCAATGACTTCAATTAGATGTGCTAAGGTGTCTCATACTAATTGTTAGATTATGTTACTTGTACTTTATGTATGTGTAAATGTAACTATATGTCTGATTTTAATAATCTCAAATTTCTTACATGTTCTATTCCTTTTTTTCCATGGAAGCATAGCTTCTCATCGCAGTATCTTTTGAGTAAACTATGCTCTATTATGCTCTTGCAAACCCCTCCCCATATTCTTTCAGTGGTGTCCAAATATGAACAGCAATTGAGCAAGCATTCCAAATAATGGATAATACCAAGACCTTAGTCAGGCTTCACTTCCTGTCTACATCCTGAGATAGTATCATGGATGTGAATAGATTCCTTCTGATATTGCAGTGCAAGATTGAATATTAGAAAATGAGTGGAAAGACATATATTAGAAGATAGCTTCCCCTTGTACTTTTCCTAGAACATACTTTTTACATTTTGTATGGATTTTAAACACTCTTGGTTAATTCTGAGTTAAAAATAATGTATTAGTATTACATTAATGAAAGGAATAAAAGCACTTCTCCTTGTAGTCATTTATTTAACCAAGTCTATATTTTAATTCTGTATTTTATTTCATTCTGCCTGTGTATTCTGTTTTCTATCTGTTGTGAGTCTGAATATGTCCCTATGTTTATGTCTTCTTTTAGTGTGTTTGTCATGTGACTGTGTGCATGTTTATGTGTCCCTAACAAAAATCTTCACACTGAATTTATTGAAAATCATAGAAAGCACCACATGAAGAAGAAATGAGATCCTTACAGAAATCTTTTAACAGAATTTTATAAAGAATTGTCACTGGCCCTTATAGATTTTCTTTCACCCACATAACAAACATTGTTTCTCAACCAATATCCATAAATGGCTGCTTTCACCATTTATACTAGATTTTAGTAAGTTACATTCACACTGTGTTTGCTGCTTTCAGCAAATGATACAAATGTATTATCTGTGTCAGGGGCATGAGGGAGTACATAATTTAAGATTACAGCTATGCATTAGCTTAGGGTGTAAAAGATGATTACATGGGAAAACTAAGGAAAGTGAGGTTTATTGCTAAAGTTTTCTGTTCAAAGCAGGTTAAACAAACAGTTTGAGTAAACAGCAGGCTAGCATTATTAAGTGGGCATAAGGTGTATTATTGATTTTGTCTGTGAGGTCAGCAAAAATTCCCTTCTCTTAGAATGTAAGAAATATTTTCATAATATTTCATCACTATACGATATTAGTACTGGTTTGGGTTATAAATCTATTATAGATTTACAAGAATTCCCAAATTATGTGGTCTATATATTACTGTGAATTTAGAGATATTATAGATTAATGGGGAATTACAGCTCTATAGCTCAATGTCTTCCTAATGTTTCTCCAGGTTTTTATTTTATAATATATAAAGTTAAAGCTACTAATTGTTTCAGGTGCATCCCATAAGTATTAGTATAGTAAATACTTATCCCTCCTCTTTCTATATACAAGTGTGTGTGTGTGTGTGTGTGTGTGTGTGTGTGTGTGTGTGGTGTGTGGCTGGTATTGACTTGGAAGCTTTATCCTTACTGGCTGGCTTTCAGAGTATTAGGAATTATTATGCATGCTCTTATGGTATGAATATAATGGAAATAATAAAATATTTTCTGGTAGAATTAAGTCCCACTGTAAAAATAGAAACTATTATCAGGGCCAAGAGCATGTTGTCATGAAGAATTCTACCAGGTTTTACAGAAAAGTTAATTCTTTCATATATATATAATATATCATATATCATATAACATATAATATATGATATGTGATATATGATATGTGATATGTGATACATGATACATAATATGCAATATGCAATATGTAATATGTAATATACTATAATATATTATATTATAGTTATTATAATTATAAATATATATAACTATACTATTATACATTATATATATAATTTATATATCATGTATCATGTGTCATATGTCATATGTCATTATATTAAATAAAATTATATTAATGTTATATTAAATATAATATAATTAATTAATTATATTATAATTGTTTATAATAAAATTAATTGTATTATATTAAATATAATATAATTATATATAATTTTATGTATTATATATATTTATATATATATATAATTATTTCACTGGATAGAAACAGAAGAAACATTGTATAGTTCATTTTTATAAGGCCATGTTTTTCCTGATACCCAAACTATATAAGACCACAACAAAGAAGAATTTCAAACCACTTTACCTTCAAAGGAAGATGCAATAATTCAAAATTTTCAAAAACCGCAAAATGAAGCAAAGAAAAAATAAAAAAGATCATCTACCTAATAGGCCTCATCTCAGACATTAAAGCTTGATTTGACATAAATATATTGAGCAATGTTATCCACCATATCTATACTTATACCTATATCCATTTCTATATCTATATCTATATCTATATATCTGTATATCTCTGCATATACCTATATATATTTATATCTACCTACCTATCTGTCTGTCCATCTTTCTGTCTGTCTTTCTATCTCTCTATGATAGGTAGCATCAACATAATAGAAATGGCTATCTTTCCAAAAGCAACGTCCAGATGCAATTCAATATCTATCAACATTTCAACACAATGTTTATAGACCTTGAAATTATAGTATACAACTTCTTATGGAAAAAACAAAAATCACAGAATAATCAAAACATTTCTGAACAAAAGAAATTATGGTAATATAACCATCCCAATTTCAAGGTGTACTACAGAGGTATCATAATAAAAAATGCATGGCATAAAAACAGACACATTGATCAATGAAATCCAAATGAAAACCCAGATATAAATCCTCATACCTATGAATGCCTCATTAGTATATAGAAGCTAGAAATTAACAATTAATAAAAGAAAGAAAGAAAGAAAGAAAGAAAGAAAGAAAGAAAGAAAGGATGAGAAAGAAAGAGCAAGAGGGGGCGGATGGGAGGGAGGGAGGGATGGAGGGATGGAGGGATGGAGGGAGGAATGGAGGGATGGAGGGATGGAGGGAGGGATGGAGAGAGAGGGAGATGGAGAGAAAGAAGGAAAGAAAGAAAGAAAGAACAAAAGAAAGAAAGAAAGAAAGAAAGAAAGAAAGGAAGGAAGGAAGGAAGGAAGAAAGAAAGAAAGAAAGAAAGAAAGAAAGAAAGAAAGAAGGAAAGAAGGAAGGAAGAAAGAATCTTCAGCAAATGGCTCTAGTCTAACTGGATGTCTGCATGTAGAAGTATGCAAATACCCATATCTAGCACAAAATTCAAATCCAAATGGATCAAGGACCTCAACATAAAACTAAATACACTAAACCTGATAGAAAAAAAACTGAGGAGACATCAGGTGTTGGCAAGGATGTGGAGAAAGAGGAACACTCCTCCACTGCTGGTGGGATTGCAAGCTGGTACAACCACTCTGGAAATCAGTCTGGAGGTTCTCAGAAAACTGGACACAATACTTCTGGAGGACCCAGTCACACCACGCCTGGGCATATACCCAGAAGATCCCCCAGCATGCAATAAGGATACATGCTCCACTCTGTTCATAGCAGCCCTATTTATAATAGCCAGAAGCTGGAATGAACCCAGATGTCTCTCAACAGAAGAATGGATACAAAAAATAATGTGGTATATATACACAATGGAGTACTACTCAGCCATTAGAAACAATGAATTCATGAAATTCTTAGAGAAATGGATGGAGCTGGAGAACATCATACTAAGTGAGGTAACACAGTCTCAAAAGAACACCCATGGTATGCATTCACTGATAAGTGGATATTAGCCTACAATCCTTGGACACAAAAGACACAATCCACATACCAAATGATGTCCAACAAGAAGAAAGGAGTAGACACTGGTTCTGGGAAGGCTCAGAGCATCAGTGTAAGGGAATATCAGAATAGAGAAGTGGGAAAGGGTGGGAGGGGGAACATGGGGAGGGAAAAGGGCATGTGGGACCTTTGGGGGGCAGGGAACTAGAAAAAGGGAAATGAAATATAGATAGAGAATATATCCAATAAAAAAAGAAAAAAAAATATGTCATCATAAAATTTGCAGGTAAATGGATGAAAGTACACAAAAATCATTCTAAGTGAGGTAACACAGATTTAGAAAGACAAACATGATATGAACTCACTTATAAGTGGATATTAGCTATTAAGTAAATTATAATCATGTTACAACCTATGGATCTAGAAAGTCCAAGTAACAATGCTCTTGGATAGATGCAATGATCTCCCTGAAAAAGAGAAATAAAATAGATTTTGCAGGTAGATATGGGGCAGGTGTTGATGTGAACAGGAATCGACAGGTGTTCACGGAGTGAGGGAAGCAGAGAGTACAGGGAAAGAGGACTGCAATAGAGAGTTATTTGGAGGGCAACCTAGTGCAGTTGGAACTCACAGAATTCTATAAGGGTGACCCTAGCAAGGGTCCTTAGTAATGGAGGATATGGAGCCTTAGCATGCCATGGTCTTTAACCAGAAAAGGTTCCCAGTGATGAGACTTGTACACCAACTCAGCCATAAAATCTTTGATCTCAAACCTACTCTGCCTGCAAGATATGCTGGCACAATGGAGGCACAGAATTTGTAAGAATGACAAGCCAATAACTGGACTACTTACAGACCCATGTGAGAGAGGGAGCCCATGCTGACACTGTTTACATGACTAGGACCAGGAGGCTGAATAGCCTAAAGACCTAAAATAGAGAAAAATTCAAGAAAATGATTCCTAATGATGTTCTGCTATACTCAAGATCACTGACTCACACAATTGTCACCTGAGAGGCTTCTTTCCAGAGCTGATGAGAGCAGATGCAGAGACTCACAGCCAAACAATAGGTGCAGAGAGTCCAAATTGGAAGATCTCCATTGGGTCCTAACACTTGGATCTAAGGAACACTGATGAAAAGGAGAAGGAATAATTGTAGGTGTGGAGTAAAGGATAGCATGGTATGCAGAGTCAACTAGGCAGGGGTCATAGGAGCTTAGAGAGACTGAAGCAGCAATAATGGAACATGTATGGGTCTACACTAGGTCCTGTGTGAATATACTATATTTGTTAGCTTGATGTTTTTGTGGGTCTTCTAACAGTGGGAGTGGAGGTATTTCTTTTATCTGTTCTTGAAACTTCCCCCTACTCCACTGGGTTGTCTTGCCCAACCTTTATATGAAGATTTGTACCTAGTCATACTATGTCACATTAGGTTTATATCCCTGGGAGGCCAGTTTTTTTCTGAAGGGAGATGGGAAATGGGAGGTGGAATCGAGATGGGAGGTCTGGAGAGAGGGGATAGTACAGTTGGTATATATTCTTTGGGAGAATGAAAATAGTTCTGGAGAGATTAGGAGGACAAGGGTCATATCTCAACATAATATAGGCATTTCACCTCAAGTGCAAAACCAACATCAGCTTGGTGTGTCAGTGGATGTGCCTGTGGCTACAGGAGCCATAGTAGGTGGCGAGACAACCTCTGCATTGGAGAAGCTGGTTTCTGGCATGTTGCAGGCCACTGATTTCCATGATCAGTTCTATTCCTACTCAGAGCAAGATGTAATAGAAATCACACATGGAGTTCATCCTGTGCCACCTGCCTGAATATGAAGAGACCCACCTGATGACCACTCAGCTACTATCATTATCTATGGTCTAGGCCAATTACCTTTTCCTGGATTGAAGTTACAATAAGGACCTTTATGGACAAAGTGATAGAAATGTTGATGGGATTATAGTGGACGACCTTCCAGTGTTTACAACCAGAAGTGAACTAATGAAAAAGCATCAAAGCTAAGGCAGATCTCTACATTTCCAACCTGGGGGAAGACTTAAAAGGAGGCAAAGAGTAATTTTCAAATTCATCTGGAATAACAAAAAAAACCCAGGATAGCTAAAACTATTCTCAACAGTAAAAGAATTGATCCATTCTTATCTCCTTGTACTAAGCTCAACTCCAAGTGGATCAAGGACCTCCACATAAAACCATTTTTATTAAAAAATGGGTTACAGAGCTAAACAAAGAATTTTCACCTGAAGAATTTTGGGTGGATGAGAAGCACCTTACTACTCAGCAATTAAAAATAATGAATTCATGCAATTTGTAGGTAAATGGTTAGACCTGGAAAATATCATCCTGAGTGAATTAACCCAATCACAAAAGAATGCACATGAAATGCAATCACTGATAAGTGGATATTAATGAGCCCAGAAGCCCTAAATACTCAAGACACAAATAGCAAGTCAAATGATTCCCAAGAAGAAGAAAGGAGAGGACCCTGGGCATGTAAAGATTGCATCCAGTTTAGTAAAGAAACCGAGGGGGGAGGGGGAATGATTGGGGAATAGTTGGGGGGGAGAGGAACTATGGGAAGTATGATGGGTGGGAACTGGGAAAGGGGAAAGCCTTTGGAATGTAAACATAGAATATAGAAAATAAAAAAAAAAGAAATGTTCAACCATCTTAGATCCCACAGTTCAACCAGGGAAGCTCCCGATCTACAGGGCTGTTAGACAGAGCCCCGTGGTCTGACACTATCTTGGGGAAAGCAGATCAAACAGACGGAGCCCTGCAGACTGAGAGATTTACCATCTAGGCTCCAGCAGTCCAGCCAGGAAAGCTTTGGTCCTGTAGGGAATCCTGCAGTCAGACAGAACCCCGAGACCCGCCACCATCTTGGAGCTGGTAGACTAACCAGGCAAACCAGGAGGAGACTGCAGGAGGCAAGTTAAGTGCCCAGCAGCAAGCTGGGAGGAGACTGGAGTTTGGCCCAGCAGAGCTGAGGAGGTAATTCAGATGCCCAAAAGTGGAAACCTTCTGGTTTCCATCTAGGGAGCACAGATGCCCTCTGCAACAGCAGCACCAAATGCCAGGCTCTCAGGAGCTTTAAACACCAACCAGTAACAACAAGACCAAATAACTCCAGAAATAAACAAATGGGAAAAGACAAATGTAGGAACATTGCTAACAGAAATGAAGGCAATATGGCAGTATCCGAACCGAGTTCTCTGACAGCAGTAAGTCCCAGATACCCCAACACACCAGTAAAGCAAGATTCAGATATAAAATCACTGGTCAGGATGCTGTTAGAGGAACACATAGATAAATTTCTTAAAGAAATACAGGAGAAAATGGATCAAAAGTTAGGAGCAATTACAAGGCAAACATAAAAAACACTTAAAGAAATTCAGGAGAATATGGTTCAAAAAATAGAAGCCAAAAAGGAGGAAATGCAAAAATCACTTAAAGAAATACAGGAGAATGTGGGTCAACAAGTAGAAGTCATGAAAGAGGAAACACAAAAATCTCTTAAAGAATTACATGAAAACACAAACAAGCAAGCAGAAGATCTGAGCAAAAACATCCAGGATCTAAAAACAGATGTAGAAACGACTAAGAAATCACAAAGAGAGACAGCTTTGGAGATAGAAAACCTTGGGAAGAAATCAGGGGACATAGATGCAAATATCAACAACAGAATACAAGAGATAGAAGAAAGAATCTCAGATGTTGAAGATACCATAGAAACCATTGATTCAGCAGTCAAAGAAAATGCAAAATGCAAAAAGCTTGTAACCCAAACATCCAGGAAATCAAAGATACAATGAGAAGACCAAACCCAAGGATAATAGGTATAGATGAGAGGGAAAATTTACAACTTAACGGGTCAGCAAATATCTTCAACAAAATTATGGAAGAAAACTACCCCAACCTAAAAAGAGAAATGCCCATGAATATACAAGAAGCCTACAGAACTCCAAACAGACTGGACCAGAACAGAAATACCTCCTGTCACATAATAATGAAAACACCAAATGTACTAAAAAAAGAAAGAATATTAAAGGCAGTAAGAGAAAAGGGCCAAGTAATATATAAAGGACGACCTATCAGAATTACACCAGCCATCTCGCCTGAGACCATGAAAGCTAGAAGATCCTAGACAGATATCATGCAGACTCTAAGAGAACACAAATTTCAGCCAAAACTACTAAAACCAGCAAAACTCTCAATCGCCATAGATGGAGAAACCAAGGTATTCCATGACAAAAGCAAATTTGCACTATATCTTTCCACAAACCGAGCCCTACAAAGGATAATAGGGGAAAAACACAAACACAAGGAGGGAAACTACACCCCAGAAGAAGCAAGACAGAAACCTCCTCTTATCAAACCTAAAAGAAGGTAACCACTCAAATATAAAAAATAATTTCAAAAATGTCAGGAAGTAATAATTACTATTCCTTAATATCTCCTAACTTCAATGGACTCAATTCCCCAATAAAAAGACATAGACTAACAGACTGGATATGGAAACAGGACGCTACTACAATTTGCTGCATACAGGAAACACATTTCAGTATCAAAGACAAACACTACCTTAGAGTAAAAGGCTGGAAGACAATTTTACAAGCAAATGGTCTCAGGAAACAAGCCGGAGTAGCCATTCTTATATCAGATAAAAATGACTTTCAACCTAAATTCATCAAAAGAGACACAGAAGGTCACTTCTTGCTGGTCAAAGGGAAAATCCACCAAGAAGAACTCTCAATAGTGAACATCTATGCTCCAAATGCAAGGACACCCTCATTTGTAAAAGAAACTTTACTAATGCTTAAAGCACACATTGCACCTAACACAATATTTGTGGGTGACTTTAACACTCCACTCTCCTCAATGGACCGGTCAGGAAACCATTAACTAAACAGGGACACAGTGAAACTAATTGAAACTTTGGAACAATTGGATTTAACATATATATATATATATATATATATATATATATATATATATATATATATATATATATGTAAAGCCTATCCTCAACACAAGTGGAGAATCTGGAGGAAATGAACAATTTCCTAGACAGCTACCAAATACCAAAATTAAATCAAGATCAATTAGATCAGCTAAACAATTCCATAACCGCTAGAGAAATAGAAGGGGTTATAGAAAGTCTTCCAACCAAAAAAATATCAGACCAGATGATTTTAGTACAGAATTCTATCAGACCTTCAAAGAAGACCTAACACCAATACTCTTTAAACTGTTCCACAAAATAGAACAAGAAGGAACACTGCCCAACTCATTCTACAAAGCCACAATTACGCTGATACCAAAAGCACACAAAGATCCAACAAGGAAAGGGAACTACAAGCCAATTTCCCTTATAAATATCAATGCAAAAATACTAAATAAAGTTCTTGCCCTGGTTCTTGAAAGGCTAAAAGCATCAGTGATGTTCAACATCATTAGTCATCAGGGAAATACAAATCAAAACAACCCTGAGATTCCACCTCACACCAGTCAGAATGGCTAAGATTAAAAACTCAAGAGACAACAAGTGCTGGCGAGGATGTGGAGAAAGAGGAACACTCCTCCACTGTTGGTGGGATTGCAAAATGGTAAAACCACTCTGGAAATCAGTTTGGCGGTTCCTCAGAAAATTGGGCATGTCACTTCCAGAGGACCCTGGCATACCACTCCTGGGCATATACCCAGAGGATTCCCCTGCATGCAATAAGGACACATGCTCCACTATGTTTATAGCAGCCTTGTTTATAATAGCCAGAAATTGGAAGGAGCCCAAATATCCCTCAAAGGAGGAATGGATACAGAAAATGTGGTATATCTATACAATGGAATACTACTCAGCAATTAAAAATAATGAATTCATGCAATTTGTAGGTAAATGGTTAGACCTGGAAAATATCATCCTGAGTGAATTAACCCAATCACAAAAGAATGCACATGAAATGCAATCACTGATAAGTGGATATTAATGAGCCCAGAAGCACTAAATACTCAAGACACAAATAGCAAGTCAAATGATTCCCAAGAAGAAGAAAGGAGAGGACCCTGGGCCTGTAAAGATTGCATCCAGTTTAGTAAAGAAACCGAGGGGGGAGGGGGAATGATTGGGGAACAGTTGGGGGGGAGAGGAACTATGGGAACTATGGTGGGTGGGAACTGGGAAAGGGGAAAGCCTTTTGAATGTAAACATAGAACATAGAAAATAAAAATTAAAAAAAAAAAAAAGCATCAGTGTAGGGGAATACAAGAACAGGGAAGTGGGAAAGGGTGGATGGGGGAAAATGGGGAGAGAAAAGGGCATGTGTGAACTTTGGGGGGCAGGGAACCAGAAAGAAAGATAATGAGATATAAATATAAAATATATTCAATAAAAAAACAAAGAAAAAAGAAATAAAAGAAATAAACACATCGTCATCTCATTAGATGGAGAAAAAAACATTTGACAAAATCGAGCATCCTTTCATGCTAAAAGTCCTGGAAAGAACAGGAATTCAAGGCCCATACCTAAACTTAGGAAAAGCAATATACAGCAAACCAGTAGCCAACATCAAACTAAATGGAGAGAAGCTTGAAGCAATCCCACTAAAATCAGACACTAGACAAGGCTGCCCTCTCTCTCTCTCTCTCTCTCTCTCTCTCTATATATATATATATATATATATATATATATATATATACGTATATACGTATATACGTGTATATATATATATATATATATATATATATATCTTTTCAATATAGTACTTGAAGTTCTAGGGAGAGAAATTAGACAACATAAGGAAGTCAAAGGGATACAAATTGGAAAGGAAGAAGTCAAACTATCATTATTTGCAGATGATATGATAATATAATTAAGCGACTGAAAAAAAGTCCAGCAGAGAACTCCTACAGCTGATAAACAACTTCAGCAAAATGGCTGGTTATGAAATTAACTCAAGCAAATCAGAAGCTTTCCTGTACTCAAGCAGTCTGAGAAAGAAGTTAGGGAAATAAGACCCTTCACAATAGCCACAAACAATATAAAGTATCTTGGAGTGACTCTAACCAAATAAGTAAAAGATCTGTATGACAGGAACTCCAAGTCCTTGAAGAAAGAAATCCAAGAAGACCTCAGGAAATGGAAAAATATTTCAAGCTCTTGGATTGGCAGGATCAATATAGTAAAAATGGCCATCTTGCCAAAATTAATCGACAGATTCAATGTAATCCCCATCAAAATCCCAATTCAATTCTTCACAGATCTAGAAAGAGCAATTATCAAATTCATCTGGAATAACAAAAACCCAGGATAACTATAACTATTCTCAACAATAAAAGGACTTCTGAGGGAATCAATATCCCTGACCTCAAGCAGTACTACAGAGCAACTGTGTTAAAAACTGCATAGTATTGGTACAGCGACAGGCAAGTAGATCAATGGAATAGAATTGAAGACCCAGAAATGAACCCATACTCCTATGGTCACTTGATCTTTGATAAAGGAGCTACAACCATCCAGTGGAAAAAAGATAGCCTTTTCAACAAATGGTGCTGGTTCAACTGGAGGTCAACATGCAGAAGAAGAATGGGAATTGACTCACTCTTATCTCCTTGAACTAAGATCTACTCCAAGTGCATCAAGGACCTCCACATAAAACCAGACACACTGAAACTATTAGAAAAGAAACTTGGGAAGACCCTGGAGGACATGGGCACAGGGGGAAAGTTCCTGAACAGAACACAAATAGCTTATGCTTAAGATCAAGAATTGACAAATGGGAATTCATAAAATTACAAAGTATCTGTAAGGCAAAGACACTGTCAGAAGGACAAAACGGCAACCAACAAATTGGGAAAAGTTCTTCACCAATCCCACATGCGACATAAGGCTAATATCCCATATATGCAAAGAACTGAAGAAGTGAGACCCCAAAGATCCAAATAACCCTATTAAAAAATGGGTTACAGAGCTAAACAAATAATTTTCATCAGAAGAAATTCGGATGGCTGAGAAGCACCCTAAGAGATATTCATCATCATTAGTCATCAGGGAAATGCAAATCAAAACAACCCTGAGATTCCACCTTACACCAGTCAGAATGGCTGATACTGCTGGAGGACCCAGCCATACCATTCCTGGGCATGCAGAATTCCTGGAATCCAGAAGATTCCCCAGCATACAATAAGGATACATGCTCCACTGTGTTCATAGCAGCCTTATTTATAATAGCCAGAAGCTGGAAAGAACTCAGATGTCCCTCATCGAAGGAATGGATACAAAAGATATGGTATATATACACAATGGAATACTATTCAGCCATTAGAAATATTGAATTCATGAAATTCTTAGAGAAATGGATGGAGCTGGAGAACATCATACTAAGTGAGGTAACCCAGTCTCAAAAGTATGCCCATGGTATGCACTCACTGATAAGTGGATATTAGCCTAGAATCTTGGGACACCAAAGACATAATCCACATATCAAATGATATCAGACAAGAAGGAAGGATTGGACATTGGTGCTGGAAAAGATCAAAACATCAGTGTAGCGGAATACCAGAACAGGGAAGTGGGAAGGGGTGGATGGGGGAACAGGGGGAGGGAAAAGGGTATGTGGGAACTTTGGGGGATGGGGAACCATAAAAAGGGAAATGAAATGTAATTATAGAATATATCCAATAAAAATTTTAAAAAAACTCAAGAGAAAACATGTGCTGGCGAGGATGTCGAGAAAGAGGAACACTCCTCCACTCTTGGTGAGATTGCAAGATGGTACAACCATTCTGGAAATCAGTCTGGCAGTTCCTCAGAAAACTGGGCATAACACTTCCAGAGGACCCTGTCCTACCACTCCTGGGCATATACCCAGAGGATTCCCCTGCATGTAATAAATGCTCCACTATGTTCATATCAGCCTTATTTATAATAGCCAGAAGTTGGAAGGAACCCAGATGTCCCTCAAAGGAGTAATGGATTCAGAAAATGTGGTATTTTTATACAATGGAATACGACTCAGCAATTAAAAATAATGAATTCATACAATTTGTAGGTAAATGGTTGGATCTGGAAAATATCATCCTAAGTGAGTTAACCCAATCACAAAAGAATACAGATGAATTGCAATCAATGATAAATTGATATTAATGAGCCCAGAAGCTCTGAATACTCAGGCACAATTAGCAAATCAAGATTCCCAAGAAGAAGGAAGGAGAGGACCCTGATCCCGAAAACACTGGATCCAGTTTTGTAGGAGAGTACCAGAACAGAGAAATGGTGGGGGGGGTGGGGAATGGGTGGCAGGGAAGAGGACTTATGGGACATATGGTAAGGGCTGCACTGGGAAAGGGGAAAGCCTTTGGAATGTAAACAAAAAAAATATTGAAAAAAAATTTAAAAAGAAAGAAATGTTCAACATAATCAGTCATTAGGGAAACACAAGTCAAAACAACCCTGAGATTTCACTTCACATCAATCAGAATGGCTAAGATATAAAACTCAGGAGACAGCAGGTATTGGCGAGGATGTGGCGAAAGAGGAAAACTCCTCCAGTGCTGGTGGGATTGCAAGATGGTACAACCACTCTGGAAATCAGTCTGGCAGTTCCTTAGAAAACTGGACACAATACTTCTGGAGGACCCAGCCATACCACTCCTGGGCATATACCCAGAGGGTCCCTCAGCATACAATAAAGACACATGCTCCACCATGTACATAGCAGCCTTATTTATAATAGCCAGAAGGTGGAAGGAGCCCAAATGTACCTCAAAGGAGGAATGGATACAGAAAATGTGGTATATTTATACAATGGAATACTACTCAGCAATTAAAAACAATGAATTCATGAAATTTTTAGGCAAATTGTTGGAATTGGAAAATACCATCCTAAGTGAGGTAACTCAATCACAAAAGAACACACATGAAATGCAATCACTGATAAGTGGATATTAATTAGCCCAGAAGCTCTGAATACTCATGACACAATGAGAATATCAAATGATTCCCAAGAAGAAGGAAGGAGAGGGCCCTGGTCCTGAAAAGGCTTGATCCAGTATTGTAGGGGAGTACCAGAACAGATAAATGGGATGGGGGTGATTGGGGAATGGGTGGAGGGAAGAGGACTCATGGGACATATGGTGAGGGGGGAACTGGGAAATGGAAAGCATTTGTAATGTAAACAAAGAATATAAAAAACAAAGAAAATATAAAACATAAAGTAGGCCAGGGTAAAGGTGATTGAACATTTGCAGTTCTTGAGATTCCTGGTGTTTGCAGCATAGAGGCAGCTGGAATGGAAGGGAATGGGGCCCAAGTGCTTTAAAGAAGTCTTTGTTCTTCCAGGATTGCTGTAAAAATACATGGGCATATCTCTGTACTTGTAAATGGTGAATTCTCAGAAATGTCATCAGGATTGTCAAACCCAAACTTTGTTTGAAATTCTTTTTTATGCTGATATAACAATGAAAGGTGGTAAACTTCATAATTTGATTTTTTTTTAGCAGAGTACCTGTAAATATATTATTGTTTATGCCGTACCCCCACCCATTTTTGTCCTCAGGCAAGGCAGATCCTCTGTGTCCATATTTCTACCTTAATCTACTTTATACTTATAATTGACTACTGATGGCCACCATAGGACTTTGAACTTACTTAGGTATGACTAAGTATTATGAACTGTTTCACTGGAAGATGCCCACTGCTGGGCTCAGAGACCTTTGTGTTGGAAATGGGAATCATGTTGTAGGCCTGAAGTAGCTAGTTCATAGGTATGACACAGTGTACAAAATGAGCATCCAGCCTCATTTTACAATTCACTGAGGGCCAGAGATGTAACTTGGTGGTAGAGTACTTGCTTAGTGTGCTTGAGGTCCTCCTTGGCTTGGTCCCTAGTATTTCAAAGAGAAAAATATAGCTACTTAGATTAAAATTTGCTGGAATTATACATGGTTTTGTTCAGTCAACCAGATGATTTCTAGGCACTAGATACCCATGTGTCTGCATTTTTTTTGTTTCTAGAAGGCTTTCACACTTGAAGAAATAACTGCTTTGTATAATGCCTCTGGATTGCAGTGCAGTCCTGCTTTTCTCAGAGATGGTGGTATTGGCATTTTACCTGACAGCTCGCATATATGTTCTGACCTCCTTCCAATTTCTTGTATTTAGTCACCATTAGATAACTGAGCTGTGCACAGCAATAGAATTGTATACCACAGCAGGACTCATCAGTGACAGGCCCATTAGCTTCATCTACTGGATACAGGAAATTGGACACCCAGAATCTGGGGCCCCTGGTGTTTGGTGTCACAGCAGTAGGACACATTCTTTTTTGTGTGGCTTGAGATAAAGGCAACATCTTTATGTGGCTTTAGCTCCAGTCCTCAGGGAATAGTTTGATTTGATACCTTGGACAAGCTTCTCCAGGCAATGAAAGACTGCATGTCACAGAGGATAATGGCAAGGTAGTGACTGTTGGAGAGTGGACCTCAGTGTTCATTGAGCTGGAGCCTAGTCTTCTCAGATGCAGAAGACTTCATCCATTTTAATTATCTGTGCAGATTTGTGAGGCTTAAAAACAAAATGCACTTTCCATAGACTGTTGGTTTTATTTTCTGTCTACAACCCCCAATAAAACAGCTTTTCCACTGAATGAAAAAAAGCCAACATCAATGTAGATGGAGAGAAACTCAAAGCAATTGCACTAAAATTGGAGACAAGACAAGGCTGCCCACTCTTTCCCTGTCTATTCAATACAGAACTAGAAGTCTTAGCTAAACTAATAAAAACACTCAAGCAGTGAATACAAATGGGAAAGGAAGAAGGCGAAGCATTTTTTTGTATTTGCAGTATTTGCAGATGATACAATAACACATAACTGACCTTAAAATTCCACCTGTAACTACTACAGCTAACAAATATTTTCAGAAAAGTAGCTGGAATCATTGAAGAAGATATCAGATGGAAAGATCTCCTATGACCATGGATTGGTAGAATTACCTCAGTAAAAATGACCATCCTACCCAAAACAATCAACAACAATTCATTGGAAATCTCCATTAGAATTCCAACACCATTCTTCACAGATCTTGAAATTACAATTTTCAACTTCAAATGGAAACCATCAATAGCTTTAAAGAATCCTGAATAATAAAAGAACTGTTGGAGGTATCGTCATTCCCAATTTCAAGTTGTACTGCAGATATATAGAAATGAAAACTGCATTTCACGGGCACAAAAACAGACACATCAATCAGTGGAACTGAATCAAAGACAAAGACATAAATCCATATACCCATGGGCACCTGAATTTTGATAAATAAGCCATAAATACACACTGGAATGAAACCAGCAACTTCAACAAATCATTTTGGTCAAACTGATGACTGCCTGTAGACAAATTGAAATAAATCCGTATTATCACCCTACACAAAACTCAATCTCAAATAGATCAAGGACTACAGCATAAAACCAATAGCACTGAACCTGATAGAAAGGAAAGTGGGCAAAGTCTTGAAATCGTTTACACAGGAAGACTTTCTGAACAGAACAGCATCAAAAAGGCATTAAAATCAAGATTTAATAAATGAGATTTCATGAAACTGAAAAGTTTCTGTATAAGAAAGGACATTATCATTGGACAAAGCAGCAACCAAAGAATGGGGAAGGATTTGTATCAACTCCACATCTGATAGAGGGCTAATATCCAAAATATATAAAGAACAGAAAACCTTAGATATCAATAAACTATATAACCCATTCAAAAATGGGGCACAGATATAAGTAGAATTCTTTTGTGTGTGTGTGTGTGTGTGTGTGTGTGTGTGTGTGTGTGTGTTTTGAGACAGGGTTTCTCTGTGTAGCCCTGGCTGTCCTGAACTCACTTTGTAGACCAGGCTGGCCTCGACCTCAGAAATCCACCTGTCTCTGCCTCCCAAATGCTGGAATTACAGGTGTGTGCCACCACCGCCCACCATAACTAGAATTCTTAAAAGAGGAAATAAAAATGGTGGTTAATGGATGGATAGGATGATTGGAATGGGCGAATTAAGTGTGGAAAGGCAGAAGAAAAGAATATAAAGGAGGAACTGGAGGAGAGACAGTTTAAATTGAAGGTCTTTTTAGGGGTAGTATGGAACCTGATAAAGTAGAAGTTACTTAAAATATGTACATATATGAAGGCAATCAAAATGAAATCACCAAATCATAAGGGAGACAGAGTTCCAACTGGCCACCTCTTGTCACCAAATGATGGTTCTAGTCCAGTGGGTGGCTACATCTAATTGACGTGTTGGCTTCAGGGCTTAAATGGTAATTGCCAAACAAACATTGGTTGTTAAGACTTCCGGTTTCTCAGCACAAAGTGACAGTAAAGCTCCATTGCTTCAAAAAATGAGGTACAGAGCTAAACAAAGATTTTCACCTGAAGAACTTCGGATGGCTGAGAAGCACCTTAAGAAATGTTCATCATCATTAGTCATTAGGGAAATGCAAATCAAAACAACCCTGAGATTTCACCTCACACCAGTCAGAATGGCTAAGATTAAAAACTCAGAAGACAGCAGGTGATGGCAAGGATGTGGAGAAAGAGGAACACTCCTTCACTGCTGGTGGGACTGCAAGCTGGTACAACCACTCTGGAAATCAGTCTGGCGGTTCCTCAGAAAACTGGACACAATATTTCTGGAGGTCCCAGCCATACCACTCCTGGGCATATACCCAGAAGATTCTCCTAGCATGCAATAAGGATACATGCTTCACTATGTTCATTGCAGCCTTATTTATAATATCCAGAAGCTGGAAAGAACCCAGATGTCCCTCATCGAAGGAATGGATACAAAAAATGTGGTATATATACACAATGGAGTACTATTTAGCCATTAGAAACAATGAATTCATGAAATTCTTAGAGAAATGGATGGAGCTGGAGAACATCATACTAAGTGAGGTAACCCAGTCTCAAAAGAATACCCATGGTATGCACTCACTGATAAGTGGATATTAGCCTAGAATCTTGGAACACCAAAGACACAATCCACATAGCAAATGATGTCCGAGAAGAAGGAAGGAGTGGACACTGGTGCTGGAAAGGATCAAAGCATCAGTGTTGGGGAATACCAGAACAGGGAAGTGGGAAGGGGAGGATGGGGGAACAAGGGGAGGGAAAAGGGCATATGGGACCTTTGGGGGACGGGGAACTAGGAAAAGGGAAATGAAATGTAAATAAAGAATATATCCAATAAAAAAATAATACACACAAACCATTGAACATGGAAATGTCAAGCTGGTACCTATATAGAGTGTCTCTCCCTAAAGTCTAACATTTTGGTACATAAAAAGTACTCTGCACATTGTGTGCTAAAACAGAAATATATACATCAACCCAGTCACAAGTCCTTTGATCTGCTATGTTGTCCTGCTTGCAACATATGCTAGTGCAATTGTGCCGGTAAACTTGTAGTCAACTAACACCTGATTTGGCTTCAGGCCTACACCAGGAGATGGAAACAATATTGGACTCTGCTTAGGTGAGTAATAACCTGAGAGTAGATTGTACAGGGACCTAGGGAAAAGCTAAATGCTACTCTTCTAAAGAAAAACAAAAACAAAAACAAACAAATACACACAAAAAAGTTTCAATCAAATGACTCCAAATGGAAATCTGATTCCATATGAACTGTCTTAGATGGGATTTCGATCACTGTGAAGAGACACTACAATCACAGCAGCTCTTATAAAGGCAAACATTTAATCGGGACTGGCTTACAGATTCATAGTTTTAGTCCATTATGGCAAGAAGCGTGTTGGCACTCAAGTAGACCTGTTACTGAAGGAGAAACTGAGAGTTCTCCATGCAACAAACAGGAAGAGAGACAGAAAGAAGAATGGGCCTGACTTAAGCGTTAAAAATATGGAGCCTGTTATGGTTGTCTTTGGAGGGGCCCTGCCAGAGTCTTACAGATACAGAGGCAGATGCTAGCAGCCAAACACTGGACTGAACGCTGGGAGAACTGGAGAAGCTGAGGGGTTTGCAACCCCCTGGTAAGAATAATGATGTTGGCCACCCAGATGCCCCAGGGCTCCTAGGGCTCCCAGGGCTCCCAGAGATCCAGGGACTAAGCCATCAACCAGGGAGTACACGTGTTTCCAGCCAAAAATGTAGCAGAGGAATGCTGTGTCAGGCGTCAGTAGCAGCAGAGTTCCTTGGTCCTATGAAGGCTCGATAGATGCCCCAGTGTGGGGAAATCGAGGGGGATAGGTGAGAGTATGTTGGGTGGAGGGGAATATTCTTGGAGGCAGAGGGTAGGAGGATGGGTTGCGGGGTTTTCTGGGAGGGGGGAAACCAGTAAAGGGTATAACATTTGAAATGTAAATGAAGAATATATTCAAAAATGTGAAAAAATAAAGATGAAATTCAACAACATCAAAAAGCAAAACAAAAAAATATGAAAGTTCACTGCTGTTGACAGACTTCTTCTAAAAAGGATATAGCTACTCCAACAAACCCATCTATCCTAATAGTGCCACTTCTTGATAACTTAGAATTCCAATCCATGAGCCTATGTGTACCATTCTTATTCAAACCACCTCACAAACTAAAACTTACCTTTTCCTGTTAAATAGTGGGTGAATTTAATTATTCTGATATATATATATATATATATATATATATATATATGCCTTTTTAAATGTTTTCATGAAAAATCATAAATGTGCTTTCTCTATTTGAAATTACAACAAGTTTAGATATGTTTAGTTTGTGAAATATAAAAAAAATAGGAAAAGAATACAAAGAAAATATTAGGAAACTTGGCATGAATTTTCATTTAAATAAAGTACCTTTTATTGCAAGCATTTTAAAACAACCTAAGGTCAGTGTGGTATTAATAGCTTGGGAAGTTGGCAAATTATTTCTTTAGGAGTTCTTAGGAAGGACATCTGTTTCCTCATTTTGTTTTCTGTCCTCATTTTGGCAGTGAACTGAATACTGTGTGAAATAAGCCTTTGAATTGAGTGTCTTAAGTGTGCCCTACCAATTTTGCCTGTAACTAGAGATAAACAGCTGGAGACATGGCTTGTTTAATTAAGGTTGAACTTTATTTAAAACGCTGTTTTCGAATTTATTCTCTATCTTACTCTCTCTGTTTTGTTTCTTAGTGTCTCTTCTTTTTCCTTGTGAGATTTATTTCAGGGTTTATATCCACTAGGTTGTTAGAAATTGAAGAAAAATTTGAATCATTTCCAAAAAGAACATATTTGAAATTGGAAAGCCAGATAATAGTTCTCAGTTTGGTCTAGATGCACTGTAAGATAAAAGTACACTGTTACAATGTACTTATTTTAACAAAGATTTTTATTTATTATTTTTAAACAATTGTATGTATGTGTACCTGGAAGCCAAAAATGAGTGTGAGATCTCCCTGGAGCTGGAGTTAATGGTGTGTGTGAGTCACTTGATATGGGTGATAGAAATCAAAATTTGACTCTTTCTGAGAGCAGCACCCACCTCTCATTGCTGAGACATTTCTCCAGTGCCATTATATACTTCTCAATTACAAATTCTACAAATGTTTTCTTAATTTAGTTGTTAAAACAGATTGTTAAGACCTAAGAGATCATTTTCAGATTTACTACATTTCTTTTGATTTTACTACTAATGCTCTAAGTAACATATTCAATACCATATATATTTTTGGCAAATAATATTTAATGGTACTGATAAATTACTCAAGGCCTGGAGATATCTCCAAGGAAAAAAAAACAATTATAATGGAAGCATGGTGAATGTAGCTCAATTCCCAGCATCTGTATAAAAGCTGGGCATGTGTGGTCACCACCTGTAATCACAGCACTAGGGATACAAAAACAGGGAATCACAGGGCTGGGGGTGGGTTGGGAGCCACACTATGAAACTAGACTAGCTGAACATGAAGCATTCCAGGTTTGGCAAGATACCTTGCCTCAGTAACTGAAATGGACATCAACTAGAAAGGCATCTTATGTAAACCTGAAGCCTCCACACACTCATACACATTTGCGCATGTATACTGGCACAAACATACATGTACACATACACATTCAAACACACAGACACACACATAGACACACACACACACACACACACACACACACACACACCATTACCATCACCATCACCATCACCATCACCATCACCATCACCATCACCATCACCATCACCATCACCATCACCATCACCATCACCATCACCAAAATATGTGGTGCTTATAGATGTTTGAATTGTGTGTTCTAAATAGCATCAGGCACTTGACTGTTTGGTCTTAAGTTGGTGAATCTTTGAGAAGGCTCAGGAAGTACAGTCTTGCTGGAGGAGGTATGCTGCTGAGTGTAAATTTTAAGGTATCCAAAGATTGTCACCATTTTGAGTTCATTCTCTCTAATTCCTGCTTATGGTTCAAGATATGATCTCTCAGCTTTTCTTGCCACCCTGTCTGCCTCCTGTTATCATATTTCCCCAATATTATGAACTCTTTTTCTTTTAGAAGTGTGAGACCAAATAAATCCTTCTTTCCATATGCCATGATTCTTTATCATAGCAAAATTAAGGTAACCAATAAAATGTTTTAAAAGAATTTTTAATCCACTGTTTCTGTTTTATTTATTTATGGTACAAATAAGTGATGCAAAAGGAGTAATGTATGTAGGATGAGACAAAAAGCATATAAATTATGGTATTTAATTTTTTGTTAAAAATGGTGTCATGTCAAAGTACAATGACATCAACATAGACAAACTGTTTACCACAATGATTAATTACAAAATGTTATTGACTAGAGCTGATTATCTGGAAATACAATACTGAACTATTCACCATTCAAATAAATTAACTCTAATTCTTTGATGGTATTTGTAATTGTTGACAGTTTAATGAATACTTCTATATTAATGACATTGTACTGATAACATACATTGCACTACCCTTATTATATTATACAAAGAAGGAACTATATTAGCATAAAGTGCTATATATAGTTGATAGAGTATTTTCTACAAGAATTGTAATCTTTTTATGTGAGATTTTGTTGATTTATATAAACCAATAGAAAATGTATATAGACAAGATTCAGAAAGCCAGCACTTCATTTAACAATTGTTTCCATGATCTTTTTGATAAGAAAAGGAACTCAGGAAAAAAAAGCAGTGATGTTACTCAAGCAATTTATAATAGAGGGTAAATGGAATTGATCTTTCTAGAAAACTCAGAGGTAAGGCAGAATACAGACTTCAAATGATCTTGGTTGGGAGAGGGCCTTTTTTTCCAGGTTGTCTTTGTTTATCCTGGAAGATAAATTTCATTCGAAATGAAATGCTGATGCTGGTTGTCAGAAATCAAGCTAGATTTCAGTGAAGTGTTTTTTAAAAGGCTAATGAAATGGGAGGTGATATTCTTTTCCTTGCTCCATACAAAAGTTTACCTTCTTTGAGTCATTAACATGTTTATTTTTCTTTAGATCTTTGCACTATATAGATTAATTATTTACTGTTTACAGACTATTTATATACGAGAAGCTATATTACAGAAGAAAGATTGTTTTCCTCTAATGTATGTCCAATATTTAGGAAGCTGCTTGTCCCTGATTAAGTTCTCCATAAATATTACTTTAATGAATTTACAAACGAGTAGTGGTAATTTAACTTTCTGACTAAATTTGCAACATATATGAAAGAACTCAAAATCTGTTAATAACAAAAATCAGATGTGTTTTTGTGACATGTCAGACTTCATGATTCCATCTGTCTCTTCCACTAATCAAAAAAATTAATTAGAGCTTTTACCTCTAAACTTTAGTGAAAACACCTGGCTTGATCCTGAAAGTCCTTCAGTGAAAGAGGTTGAATATATGAAAGATGCCATAGGCTCAATAAAGAATTGCTAATGAATTCAATAAATATCAAATTTAAAATTTCATTTTTTCTTTGAAAATTTCATACATCCTTGAAATGTGTTGTGATCATTTCACTCTTTCCTTTTCCCAAAAGGAACCTGTTATCGCATATCCCTCCCCATTTCTTATCTTACTTTCAGAATTTTATACATGTATTTTTTAATTCACTGAGTCCAGTATGTACTTACTGTATGCACATAGAAGTAGGGAAATCCATTTGAGGTATGAGGCATTTACTACTAGTCAAACTCCCTAAAGAACATTGTCTATATCTCCTCTCAGCAGTCATCAACAACTAATAGCGCCTCAGATATAGGAGCCTCAGGAAACACTCTATAATACATGCTGAAACTTTAAACTGGATAGATCTTGCTCAGAAATCAGGTTGGTAGCAAATGCTTCTGTGAGTTTAAGTGTGAAACAGTCATGTCATGCCCAGAGACTAGACATTTTAACATGTCTTGCCATCTCTATGCCTTACAATTTGCTGCATCCTCTCCAGGAATGTTCCCTAAGCTTTGAAGTCAGTGATATTGATGTCTCATCTATGGCTGAGTATTTATAATCAATTACTTTCAGCATAACGTCATTAATGACTACCCACCACAATAAGAAGCTTCTCTGAATTTCATATAGTATACTGGTTAGATGCAGGACTCTAAAATTATGTACTCATTTACTTCTGATACTATTTCAGGGATTTGGGAAAAGCTGCTGACTTTTAGTAATAGACCATGGTAATTTTACTTTAACTAATTTATGCATATTAAATCAAGAATTATATAATATGTGGTGAAAGAAATTAATTTAGAATCTTGATGTGAACATTTATTTTTGGTATATCTAATACATTGGTATGACTTTTCATATTTGTTTAGCTCATTTTTTTAGAATGAGTAAATAACTTTTTAAAGCTTTGTATATTTGCAGTTAAGTTTCTTGGTTGTGACAAATAAAATGAAAATATAGACTAGGAGAAGAGTGAAAATCATCATAAAATGTTTTTATTTTAAATGATAAATCCAACTCTTGAGAAAAGTCAATTTTAGGAAAATGTATGTTCAGGAATTACTAGAATTATGTTCAAGAACAATACTACGATAAACTCTGGCCACTGCAGGGTTGTCCTGTCATCTGTGCTCTTTATCTGTCAGATGTACTTTTCCTACAAAATGACACCATGACACTCATATATTTACATTTATGTTAGTATGGTTCAGTAGACTTAGTGGAAAAAGAACTTTCACATTCCAGGAATTCCTAAAAGACATTGCATATTTGCTTCTGAGTGGCTAATCCTGACTCACATGTTCGTTTCTGGTCAAAACATTGTACCAGAAAGATTGAATATGTTGATTGAATGAACCTGGTCCATATAAAATATATCTTGAATCTGGAAAAGCAGAATAATAATTAAAGTTAAAAGTAATAGCTTAAATTGCATAGGCTCTAAACTACATGATAATCATTTTCAACATGCATTAGAGATAAAAAATTATGTAATCCTCACCATACTACTATAAGATATGGAATATTCACTCTATAGAAGTGAAGAAGTCTTTCTGGAATTGTAAAATAATGATTATAGTTATGTAGTTACTAAGAGATGTGGCAAAACTTTGAACATAGTATAAAAAATGGTCCATCATTAGTTAAAGAAGGGTTCATATAACGGGGTGACCTCTAATTACATCCATTAAATATAACACTAACAGAATAAATTTATTTCCATAAGGTGATTAAAATGTATCAAAATGATTTATATTTCTTTATGTCTCCCTCTGTATGTGCATATGCATGCAGATTTCACAGAGGTCAGAAGAAGGTGTCAGATCCCAATGTGGGATCTTGAACTTAAACTTGTATCCTCTGCAAGAGCAGCAAGTATTGTTAATTACAGAGCCATGTCTCCAGATCCTGGAGATATATTGTAGGTGTTACTAGTACATTATTTGTATCAAGAAGATATTTATGTGTGCCTTCACCATCCATATATTTTTAATGAATTTTTCCTGCAGTTAAATCCATTTCATTTTATTAGAAAAATCTTAATTTGTCTATGTCCATATCCAACACCCAATACCCACATGCATATTATATTGTAATAAAGCTTTGCATTGAATTCCATTTTTATTGTAAGAGAGAGTAACAAAGGAATATGAAAAAATTTGACTAGATGAAAGACATTTATAAGCATTTGCCTTCATGGAGCAAAAGGTCATTTGGTTTTTAAATTTATGTGTGTATTTATTTGTTAAAATCTATTGTTTTGTCATCAGTGTATATGTTTAGACCAAGAATTCTTTCCCTAAGAAAAATGGTGCCAAGAAATTTAAATTGGAATATAATCTTATCTTATGATTTTTGTAATTATTATTAATCAAAAACAGGAAATTCAGCAATATGAGTTACTGGATGAGAATTTTAGCATGACTTCCTGAGTTCTCCACATTATCACATTTCTCACCACAGAGCACAAATCTGACACAACTAATTATAATTTATGCTTGTTTTTCATATATTCCTTGATTTATTGTTTATAGAGCTTCCTCTTAGCTCTAAAGGGAAAAATATCTTCAGCATATAGATGAGTATTCAAGATTTTTAAAAAGACTCTAGACCCAAATACCTCATGTATGAAAATTCAGAACTCATTTTTTTACTTAAGCAGAAAGTCATATAGTTACAATCTGAAAATAGTTGATTACAAGTACTATGATCCTTATGCAGAAAAACTTTTAAATATTGTATGTAACTTTCAAAAGAGAACCACTTAAATGTTTTGATTTACATCTGTTGCATTTCTGTTTCTGTAATAAAACACCACTACCAAAAGGCTTTATTTCATCTTCCAGTTATCAGTTCATTACAGAAGGAAGTCTAGGCAGGAACTGTGAAGATGAAACTGAAGTAGGAACTGGGAAGTAATCCTTTGGCTTGTTCAGCTACTTTTCTTATATAGCCCAAGTACTCCTGCTCAGGGATGGAACCATTTTTATTGGGCTGGGCTAGGTCCTTGAACATCAATGCGCAGGCATGGAGCTGCCCCTCAGACATAGCTACAGCTAAGATTCTGTCTTCTTGGGTATAGCTAGGATTGTTTCAAGATTACTAAACTATAAATCAGTTACATATTAAAACAGAACTGTTGTGATTTTAAAGTACATGTAATTCAACTTTCAACTCACTTATCATATGTAACGTTTTGAACAGCTCTAAGCCTAGAAAAACAATTTTTTAATAACTCAGAAAATAAAAATGTATTTCAACACTGTGTCCTAATTCTCCAAGTACTGTGAAAGATACTGCATAGATTTTGAATTTAAGAATTATGTTCCTGTTCTTAAGTATAACATACAGTTTTATAAATAGCATCAACCTAATACATAAAATGTAAGATAAATTATGAAACATGTATCATTTCTAGCTCATACTATAGACATGATTTCTCATGAAAAAGCTCAAATCTGTCTTGTTCTCAGGCTCTTTGTGCTTTTATTGACATAGACACTGTGGTGGTTTGAATGAAAATGGTCCCATAGGCTCATAAGGAGTGGCCCTATTAGAAGGTATACCCTTGTTGAAGTAGGTATGACCTTGTTGGAGGAACTGTGTCATTGGCAAGAGGCTCAGGGGATTCAGAAGCTAAAGTGTTGAGAGCTTTTGGTGCTGTTTCTAGGAATTTGGCATTTGTCACTGGGTCTGGATAAGGAAGTAGGCTCAGATAGGAATGTTAGAAACAGTGATCATAGAGCTTTGGTTATTACTTCGTTGAATTGCTACCTTATATGATCTCTTCACTTACTACTTTACGTAATTATTGCCTTGTGTTATCCTTTTGCTTGCTACTCTACGTAATTATTATCTTGTGTGATCTCTTTGTTTACTACTTCACTTGATTATTTTGTCTTCAATCTAAGATATGACCACAACTTTTGGATATACCTAGAATGATATAAACGCAGACTGGGAAAGAATAAAGCCACTTCAGCCTCAGTACAGGCTGGAGTCACGTTATAATTTTGTCTAATTGTTTTTCTTCTCTTTCAATCTTCACTACGTCCCTTGAGACCCTGTTGACTGACTGAGCTGGCTTGGGCACTAAAGCCATGCACGCTGTGTCTGTGTTTCTGCTGTCTGCCAATCCCGTGTTAAAACTCTTGGCTCCTTCTCCAGCACCATGTCTGCAGGTGTGTAGCCATGCTTCCCACCATTGCTCCTGCCATAAAGACAATGAACAGAACCACTGAACTCTTTCTTAGCCAGTGTTAATTATGTGCTTTTCGTTAGAAGAGTTGCTTGCCATGGGGTTTCTTCATAGCGATAAAACTCTAAGAGAGGTATTTTCTTCTAGAAACAGTGTTACTTCACAGCTCAGCCCTATCTTCAACACTGGATGGTATCACCCTTGCTTCCTATGTTCTGAGATTATTGGTATGTGTCACCAGACGTAAGGAAGCATAGACATTTGCCTACAAATTGTTTTCTTCCCACCTTTAGTACATTTGATAATTCTTTATGCAGAAATGTCATTTTAAATTCCAGTGATAATGTCTTATGTTTATTTTCCTAGATTAAATAATATTCCAGGAGACTATGCTAATGAAGATAAAAAAGGGGATTATCTCTAATTTCTGTCCTTCACTAAACCACAGAGAAAACTGGCAAAATATGGATTTATTAACTATATTAAAAACAGAAAACAAGGAATTGAAGTAATTTGGTAAAGAGTTATTAAAGTTATTAAAGACAAAATCTAGTAACAGTAAAATACTATCATTATTGGGATGTCCCTGAGAAGACAACAATGCACATGGGCCATTTAAGGGCACAGAGAGGGTCCACTCTGGAGACAGTTTTAGGGACCAGCATCTGATTTATTGTACATAAACAGGTACTTATATAGTATATGCCTATTGACTGTGAATGGTTAGCACATTATCTCAGATTGGCCAGTGATTGCTCATATCAACGGAGTTTCCATGTGGGAGAAACACATACAAGGAGACATGGAGTTTGCACATTCTTCAGCAGGCCAGCTACCAGCTACTCATACTACTTCAGATTTCAGTGTTCTGACTGTTGGGGATATTCAAAGAATTTGTGTGTTATGCTTATTTAGAATTGCAGTGTGCCAGTTAGGCTGGCCATCAGGCGATGTCTACATTTTCTCCTACAGTAGACAGAGTTCTCTGGTGTCATTTAGCTTATTTTATTCTGTCTGATCTCTCTGCATCTCTGCATCAAGGGTAACCTTGAATCTAATACCTTCTAACTCTGGCTAAAATTACTAATAGTCTTTCTATCACTGGAAATGGACAGGAGGGGTGGGGGTGCTGTGCTTACATTAACAGATTGTTATAACTCTTTGCTCCATCTGCTGTGAGAATAAAGACCATTCTCAGCAATCAGACTAGACATTCCAGAAAAGGTTGACATCACTCTGAAGGGGTGCATAATCATTGTGAAGGACCCCAGTGGAACTCAGCTGAGGGACTTCAATCACGTCAATGTAAAGCTGAGTCTTCTTGGAAAGAAAAAGAATAGGTTCTGGGTTGATAAATTGTGGGATGATAGAAAGGAACTGGCCACTGTCAGAACCATCTGCAGTCATGTTCAGAACATGATCAAGGGTGTTACACTGCGCTTTGGTTACAACATGAGGTCTGTGTGTGCTCACTTCCCCAGCAATGTTGTTACTCAGGAGAATGGGTCTTTTGTTGAGATCTGAAAGTTCTTGGATGAAAAATACAACTGCAGGGTTCAGATGAGGACAGGTGTTACTTGTTCTGTCTCTCAATCCCGGAAGGATGAATTAACCCTTGAAGAAAATTATATTGAACTTCTCTCAAATTAAGTAACTCTGATTCAGTAAGTCACAACAGTTAAAAACAAGGATATCAGAAAGTTTTTAGTTAGCATCTATATGTCTGAGAAGGGAGCTGTGCAGCAGGCTGAGAGTGAGACCTCAGTTACTAGCTCTAGAAACAAGATCCTGATTAAAAGTATAATTTGGGCTCAATTGTACAAGTACATTAAAAGAAACATATATTGAAAAAGGGGAATTAAGATTATATGAAATTGCTAAAATTCAATGGAAGGTCCTAGTTCTGTGTACATATGCATTTTACTTGAGTTGGGGATCACTATGCAAAGCATATTGGGAAGCATTATTGTAGGTAGACAAATGTGATAAATTCACAAAAATCTTAAACCTTATAGGAAATAACAAGCATCTATTCCTATCTTTATAAAGTAATATTTTTTCTTAGAACAGTTTTAAATTTACAAAAAAGTATAGTTTTCTATTTTGCCACTGATTCCTTCAGTTTAGTCTATGATATGTCACTTGTATTAATAAGGTACACTTGTTCACAACTAAGACAATACTGTTATACTATTTTCAAATGAAGTATATGCTTTACAGCTGAGCCTACATATTCTATAAAATGATTAATATAAATTTATATTTCTCCATCATTATAGCAGCAGGCACAACAATAACTTCACATAGTTAAAAAAATATACATTTTTCATCCTTCACACTTTCATCCTTTACCTGAAACACCTGAGAGACAGGTAAGACTCTTTTAGCATCATATTTTTCATTTTCTAGAATCATTTTACACGTTTTTTTCAACATGATACAATAATCATCTAAGTCTTTTGTGGGTTGATGGTTTATTTATGTTATCAATTAAGAACATACACAACACATACACACAACACACACAAACAGAAGGAGAGAATGAGAGAGAGAGAGAGAGAGAGAGAGAGAGAGAGAGAGAGAGAGAGAGAGAGAAACAATGTGGAAAGCCATCTCAGCAGAACCTAGGACACCAGTTGAATCCACAATTTGACTTTGAGTTGCTTGAGTTGCTTGTTTTTGCCGCTTTCAGACTCTACGTCCTCAGAACCCCTCTCCAGTCTGAGGCTGATCCTTGGCAACTGCTGAAGTAAACACTTCATTGAACATGAAAATTTTGAGTTGATGGCTAAATAGATCCTTCACCCCTATGTACTAACGTTCATCCTCCAGAATTTAGCATGCTACTAGGAGACAAAGATGCCCATTAACGAATGTACAAACCTGCAATCTACAAAGGTAGAATGCCTTCAAAATAAGCTGGTACAATAGTGGCACAAATGTTGTGGGAGTAACCAGATATACTTTTGTTGGTTTTAAGGCCCACTCCCCAAGCTGAGGTCAATGTCTGACACTGAAAAGGTAGCCATGAATATGCCACTGGATAAGCCATGGATGAGGAGAAAACCAAATACTATTATTCTTCAAAAGGAACATAACAAAAATGACTCCCAATGATATTCTCTAATACCCATAGATCAGCATCTCACTCAGCCATCATGAGAGTAGCTTACATTTTAAGCATATGGGAATTAATATGGAGACCCATAGCTAGGCAGTATGCAGAGAGTAATAGACTTTGGAACAATAAATCATAAATGGGATGTTTGATCAATCTTTTGCCACTGGGAATCAGAGATCAATTAAGAAGGAGGAGAAAAAGAAGGAGTGGGAAAGTAAAACTTTGTATTACAGTTTTACAGTAACTTGTTTTTGTTCTTGCTCCTATTCGTCTTGTTCTTCTCATCCTTCTTCTTTTTCTTCCTTTTCCTCTCTTTCTCCTTCCACCAAATGATCTCTGACAAGAAGGAAGGAGTGTACCCTGGTTCTGGAAAGGCTCAAAGCATCAGTGTAAGGGAATACCAGAACAGGGAAGTGGGCAAGGGTGGATGGGGGAACATGGGGAGGGAAAAGGGCATGTGGGACCTTTGGGGTGCAGGGAACCAGAAAAAGGGAAATGAAATGTAAATATAGAATATATCCAATAAAATTTAAAAAAAAAGAACAGGAACAAGAACAAGAACAAGAACAAGAACAAGAACAAGAACAAGAACAGGAACAGGAACAGGAACAGGAACAGGAACAGGAACAGGAACAAGAACAAGAACAAAAATAAATGTAAAACCACAGGGGATGAATGACTCCAAGGCAAAAGACTGATGTGCCTATAAACACACAAAACTCATGGTAGCATGCACAGTGCCTTCAGAGATTCAATCCATTGGGGGAACACTAGCACTGACAGTGAGAACTACACATAGCTTTCGGCCAGGGAAAGACTATAGATAAAAGGGCACATTTCAACATAATAAAGGCCATTTCAGGCTATCTCACAGCCAATATCAGCATAATTGGAGGGAAAGACCAAGGTATTTCCACTTAAACAATGAACAATAAGAAAATTAGTAGTCTGGTCTCTCCACACCTAATCAATATAGTACTTAAAGCCTTTATGAGAGCAATACAACAATGAAGAAACTTAAGTTTCTTATCTCAGATAATAGTGTACACATGAATAACACCAAAAACTCCATCAAAGGAAATGTCTACAACTAGCACAACATCAAAAATCAATAGTCTTCCTATGTGCCAACAATAAACAGAATGAGAAAGGAATCAGGGAGCCAGTATCTTTCACAATAGCCTCAAAAATACTTTGGGGGTAAGTCTATCAAAGCAAGTGAAACAGTATCTGAGAAACATGTAAAAAAATATTCAATATTCTTTTTTCAACAGGATAATATAAGTAGAAACTACATCGAGATTTCACTTTAGACCAGTCAGAATGGGTATGATCAATAAAGCAAATGACAGCTCATGCTGCCAAGGATGTAGAGGAACACTCATCCTTCTCTGGTGGAAGGGCATACTTGAGCAGCCACCATGGAAATCAGTGTGGATGTTTCTCAGGAAGATTGGAATAGATCTATCCTAAGATCCAGATACCATTCATGGAAATATACCAAAAGACTATATACTGCTACAGAAACAATTATTCAATTATGATCACTGTTACTCTATTCATAATAGCCAGAAACTGGAAAAAGCCTAAATATCTACCAATGAATGAATCAATAATAAAATAGATAAAAATTGGTATATTTCTACAATGAACTGTTTCTTAGATGTTAACATAAACAAAAAGGAAATATTGAAGTTTTCAGGTAACCTTAAGCAACTAGAATAAAATTATCTTAAGTGAGGTAACTCAAACCCTAAAAGGCAATTATACTATGTATTTGATTATGTGGGTTTGTTAGTTAAGTTTTGATAAGGAGGCTACAATCTATATTACCACAAACTTGTAAAGGACTAGGAAGCAATGAAGTGTCTCCCTAGGAAGGGGACATAGAACAGATAGTAAAGGATGGGTGAAAGCATGAGGACAGGAATGAGAGAATCAAATGGTGAGGATGTGAAGAGAAGTGTAAGGGGGGAGGAATATACTGAGAAACAGCTAAAACTAAAGACAAGTTGTTATAGTGGCACAAAATCTGTGTATATCTAACCACTTTCAGTTTAGATTTAAGGCCTGCTCCATGAGATAAATCTGTATCTGACACTGGTTGGGTGGCTAAGAACCAGAGACTAGATAGGCCATATACCTAGGGGGCAAACAAATATTTCTAAAGGATCTTACTCATAAATGATTCCTAATCACATTCTTCTGTACCCATAGATTAGTATCTTGCTCATCCATCATCAGAGAAGTTCCAGTCTATAGTAGTTGGGAAAAAACACAGAGAATCATAACTGGGTAATATGCAGAAAATGAGAGACTTTGGAGCATTTATCCTAGATAAGATGTCTCCATCAAATCCATCCCCTTATGGCTCATGGAAACCGTGAAAGGGGCTGCCAAAAGGGAATCTAGGCTTTGTAAACACAACAGAATTGAAATATATGTGAATTCACAGAGTCTGTAGTGGCATATACCATGCGTACATACCTTTAAGTTAGATGGGGTCCCAGTGCTAAGGAAGAAATGAACACCAACCTCTTTTCTAAGCCAGAAACTATCTCTAATAGAAAACTGCTCATCAAGGGAAAATTAATTTTCTTCAATCTATAATCTCACTGAGTGTACAAAACAAACTTAATTGTAGGCCTATGACCTGCCAATACAAAATGATTTCAATAGTACTTTTGTAGGTTATTTTGTCTCACAATGCTTTATCTGGGCAATTTGATATTATGGATTCTGATTTTGTGATTTTATGTGATTTCTACATGTGCAAATGTGTATGACTCTGTGTCAGTATGTGTTTCTGGTGGTTTTTCCTTTGGTACTTTCCTATTTGTTCTTTTTCTTTGTTTTGTCCTATTCTAGTTTGTTTCTTTTTAATTTACCTTATTTTCTTTTATTATCATTATTATTATTTCTAGATAACTTATATTTCTTGGATATTTTTCCTTTTTTTGTTATTTTCTATATTCTTTGTTTACATTCCAAAGGCTTTCTTTCCCCTTTCTAGTTCTCCCCCTCACCATATGTCCCATAAGTCCTCTTCCCCCACCATTCCCCAATCACCCACCCTCCCCACCATTTCTCTGTTCTGGTACTCTCCTACAAAACCACATTTAGTCTTTTCTGGATCAGGGTCCGCTCCATTGCTTTTATTGGGAATCTTTTGCTTAGGTAATTGTGTCTTGAGTATTCAGAGCTTCTGGGCTCATTAATATCCACTTATCAGTTATTGCAATTCATGTGTATTCTTTTGTGATTGGGTTGAATCACTTAGGATGATATTTTCCAGATCCAACCATTTGCCTACTAATTGCATGAATTCATTATTTTTAATTGCTGAGTAGTATTCCATTGTATAAATATACCACATTTTCTGTATCCATTCCTGCGTTGAGGGACATCTGGGTTTTTCAAGCTTCTAGCTATTATAAATAAGGCTGCTATAAACATAGTGGAGCATGTGTCTTTATTGCATGCAGGGGAATCCTCTGGGTATATGCCCAGGAGTGGTATGACAGGTTCCTCTGGAAGTGTCATGCACAATTTTCTGAGGAATCGCAATACTGATTTCCAGAGCAGTTGTACCATCTTGCAATCACACCAACAATGGAGGAGTGATCCTCTTTCTCCACATCCTCGCCAGCACTTGTTGTCTCTTGAGTTTTTAATCTTAGCCATTCTGACTGGTGTGAGGTGGAATCTCAGGGTTGTTTTGATTTGCATTTCCCTGATGACTAATGAAGTTGAACATCTCTTAAGGTGCTTCTCAGCCATTCAAATTTCTTCTGGTGAAAATTCCTTGTTTAGCTCTGTACCCCATTTTTAAGAGTTATTTGGTTCTTTGGGGTCTAACTTCTTGAGTTCTTTGAATATATTGGATATTAGCCCTCTGTCGGATGTGGGGTTGGTGAAGATCTTTTCCCACTTTGTTGGTTGCCATTTTGTCCTTCTGACAGTGTCCTTTGCCTTACAGAAACTTTGTAATTTTAAGAGGTCCCGTTTGTCAATTCTTGATCTTACAGCATAAGCTATTGGTGTTCTGTTCAGGAACTTTTCCCCTGGGCCCATGTCCTCCAGGGTCTTCCCCAGTTTTTTTTCTATTAGTTTCAGTGTGTCTGGTTTTATGTGGAGGTCCTTGATCCACTTGGAGTTGATCTTAGTGCAAGGAGATAAGAGTGGGTCAATTTGCATTCTTCTGCATGTTGACCTCCAGTTGAACCAGCACCATCTGCTGAAAAGGCTATCTTTTTTTCCACTGGATGGTTGTAGCTCCTTTATCAAAGGTCAAGTGCCCATAACTCTGTGGGTTCATTTCTGGGTCTTCAATTCTATTCCATTGATCTACTTGCCTGTTGCTGTACCAATTCCATGCAGTTTTAAACACAATTGCTCTGTAGTACTGCTTGAGGTCCGGGATATTGATTGCCCCAGAAGTCCTTTAATTGTTTAGAATAGTTATAGTTATCCTGGGTTTTTTGTTACTCCAAATGAATTTGAGAATTGCTCGTTCTAGATCTATGAAGAATTGATTTGAGATTTTGATGGGGATTGCATTGAATCTGTAGATTGCTTTTGGCAAGATGGCAATTTTTACTAAATTGATCCTGCCAATCCAAGAGCAAGAAATATTTTCCATCTTCTGAGGTCTTCTTCGATTTCTTTCTTCAAGGACTTGAAGTTCCTGTCATACATATCTTTCACTTGTTTGGTTAGAGTCACACGAAGATACTTTATATTTTTTGTGGCTATTGTGAAGGGTCTTATTTCCCTAACTTCTTTCTCAGCCTGCTTGTCCTTTGAGTACAGGAAGGCTACTGATTTGCTTGAGTTGATTTTATAACCAGCTACTTTGCTGAAGTTGTTTATCAGCTGTAGGAGTTCTCTGGAGGAGTTTTTTGGGTCACTTTCATATAATATTATATCATCTGCAAATAATGATAGTTTGACTTCTTCCTTTCCAATTTGGATCCCTTTGACTTCTTTATGTTGTCTAATTGCTCTCGCTAGAACTTCAAGTACTATATTGGAAAGATATGGAGAGAGAGGGCAGCCTTGTCTAGTCCCTGATTTTAGTGGGATTGCTTCAAGCTTCTCTCCACTTATTTTGATGTTTGCTACTGGTTTGCTGTATATTGCTTTTACTATGTTTAGGTATGGGCCTTGAATTCCAGTTCTTTCCAGGACTTTTATCATGAAAGGATGCTGAATTTTGTCAAATGCTTTTTCAGCATCTAATGAGATTACCATGTGGTTTTCTCTTTTAGCTTGTTTATGTAGTGGATTACATTGATGGATTTCCATATATTGAACCATCCCTGCATCCCTGGGATGAAGCCTACTTGATCATGGTTAATGATTGTTTTAATGTGCTCTTGGATTCAGTTGGCAAGAATTTTATTTTGTATTTTTGCATCAATATTCATAAGGGAAATTGGCCTGTAGTTCTCTTTCTTTGTTGGATCTTTGTGTGGTTTTGGTGTCAGCATAATTGTGGCTACATAGAATGAGTTGGGCAGTGTCCCTTCTGTTTCTATTTTGTTGAATAATTTGAAGAGTATTGGTATTAGGTCGTTTTTGAAGGCCTGATAGAATTCTGCACTAAAACCATCTGGTCCCGTACTTTTTTTGGTTGGGAGGCTTTCTATAACACCTTCTATTTCCCTAGGAGTTATTGGATTGTTTAGCTAATCTAATTGATCCTGATTTAATTTTGGTATTTGGTATCTGTCTAGGAAATTGTCCAGATTCTCCAATTGTGTTGAGTATAGACTTTTGTAGTAGGATCTGATGATCTTTTGAATTTCCTCAGTCTCTGTTGTTATATCCCCCTTTTCATTTCTAATTTTATTAATTTGAATACTGTCTCTGTGCCCTTTGTTTAGTCTGGCTAAGGGTTTATCTATCTTGTTGATTTTCTCAAAGAACCAGCTCCTGGTCTTGTTGATTCTTTGTATGGTTCTCTTTGTTTCTATTTGATTGATTTCAGCCCTTAGTTTGATGATTTCCTGTCTTCTACTCCTCCTGGGTGAATTAGCTTCTTTTTTTCCAGGGCTTTCAGGTGTGCCGTTAATCTGCTAGTCTATGCTCTCTCATGTTTCTTTTTGGAGGCATTCAGGGGTATGAGTTTTCCTCTTAGCACTGCTTTCATTGTGTCCCAAAGATTTGGGTAGGTTGTACCTTCATTTTCATTGAATTCTAAAAAGTCTTTGACTTCTTTTCTTATTTCTTCCTTGACCAAGGTGTCATTTAGTAGAGTGTTGTTCAGTTTCCATGTGTATGTGGGCTTTGTGTTGTTTTTCCTGCTATTGAAGACCACTTTTCCTCCATAGTGATCTGATATGAGGCACAGGATTAGTTCGATCTTCCTGTATTTGTTGACATTTGTCTTGTGACCAATTATATGATCGATTTTGGAGAAGGTACCCTGTGGTGCTGAGAAAAAGGTATATTCTGCTTTAGGATGAAATGTTATATATATATATATATATATATATATATATATATATATATATATATATATATATATAATCCAATTGGTCCAAAGCTTCAATTAGTTTCATTGTGTCCCTGTTTAATTTCTGGTTTCCTGATTTGTCCATTTAGGATAGTGGAGTGTTGAAGTCACCCACAATTATTGTGTTAGGTGCAATGTGTGCTTTAAGCTTTAGTAAAGTTTCTTTCATGAATGAGGGTGCCCTTGCATTTGGAGCATAGATGTTCAGTATTGTGAGTTCTTTGTGGTGTATTTTCCCTTTGACCAGCAAGTAGTGGCCTTCAGTGTCTCTTTTGATGACTTTAGGTTGAAAGTCAATTTTATCCGATATTAGAGTGGCTACTCCATCTTGTTTCCTGAGACCATTTGCTTGTAAAATTGTTTTCCAGCCTTTTACTCTAAGGTAGTGTTTGTCTTTGACACTGAGATGTGTTTCCTGTATGCAGCAAATTGTAGGGTCCTGTTTCCATATCCAGTCTGTTTGTCTATGTCTTTTTATTGGGGAATTGAGTCCATTGATGTTAAGAGATATTAAGGAATAGTAACTATTAATACCTGACATTTTTGAAATTATTTTTTATATTTGAGTGACTATCCTCTTTTGTGTTTGATGAGAGGAGGTTTCTATCTTGATTCTTCTGGGGTGTAGTTTTCCTCCTTGTGTTGGTGTTTTTCCCCTATTATCCTTTGTAGGACTGGGTTTGTGGAAAGATATCATGCAAATTTGGTTTTGTCATGGAATACCTTGGTTTCCCCATCTATGGTGATTGAGAGTTTTGCTGGGTATAGTAGTTTTGGCTGAAATTTGTGTTCTCTTAGAGTCTGCATGATATCTGCCCAGGATCTTCTAGCTTTCATGGTCTCTGGTGAGAAGCCTGGTATAGTTCTGATAGGTCTTCCTTTATATGTTACTTGGCCTTTTTCTCTTACTGCCTTTAATATTCTTTCTTTGTTTAGTACATTTGGGGTTTTGATAATTATGTGATGGGAGGTATTTCTGTTCTGGTCCAGTCTGTTTGGAGTTCTGTAGGCTTCTTGCATCTCTCTGTTTATGTTGGGGAAGTTTTCTTCCATAATTTTGAGAAGATATTTGCTGGCCCTTTAAGTTATAAATCTTCTCTCTCATCTATACCTATAATCCTTAGGTTTGATCTTCTCATTGTGTCCTGGATTTCTTGGATGTTTTGGGTTACAAGCGTTTTGCATTTTGCATTAGCTTAGATTGTTGAGTCCATGGTTCCTATGGGTATCTTTGGCATCTGGGATTCTTTCTTCTATCTCTTGTATTCTATTGTTGATTCTTGCATCTATGGTCCCAGATTTCTTCCCAAGGTTTTCTATCTCCAAAGTTGTCTCCCTTTGCGATTCCTTAGTTTTTTCTACTTCTGTTTTTAGATCCTGGATGGTTTTGCTCAGATCTTTCTCTTGCTTGTTTGTGATTTCATGTAATTCGTTAAGAGATTTTTGTGTTTCCTCTTTCATGACTACTACTTGTTGACCCATGTTCTCCTGTATTTCTTTAAGCGATTTTTGTATTTCCCCGTTATTGGCTTCTGCTTTTTGATCCATATTCTCCTGAATTTCTTTAAGTGATTTTTGTGTTTGCCTTGTAAGTGCTTCAAACTTTTGATCAATTTTCCTCTGTATTTCTTTTTTTTTTAATTTTTATTTTCTATATTCTATGTTTACATTTCAAAGGCTTTCCCCTTTCCCAGTTCCCACCCACCATAGTTCCCATAGTTCTTCTCCCCCCCAACTATTCCCCAATCATTCCCCCTCCCCCCTCGGTTTCTTTACTAAACTGGATGCAATCTTTACATGCCCAGGGTCCTCTCTTTTCTTCTTCTTGGGAATCATTTGACTTGCTATTTGTGTCTTGAGTATTTAGTGCTTCTGGGCTCATTAATATCCACTTATCAGTGATTGCATTTCATGTGCATTCTTTTGTGATTGGGTTAGCTCACTCAGGATGATATTTTCCAGGTCTAACCATTTACCTACAAATTGCATGAATTCATTATTTTTAATTGCTGAGTAGTATTCCATTGTATAAATATACCACATTTTCTGTATCCATTCCTCCTTTGAGGGATATTTGGGCTCCTTCCAATTTCTGGCTATTATAAACAAGGCTGCTATAAACATAGTGGAGCATGTGTCTTTATTGCATGTAGGGGAATCCTCTGGGTATATGCCCAGGAGTGGTATGGCAGGGTCCTCTGGAAGTGACATGCCCAATTTTCTGAGGAACCGCCAAACTGATTTCCAGAGTGGTTTTACCATTTTGCAATCCCACCAACAGTGGAGGAGTGTTCCTCTTTCTCCACATCCTCGCCAGCACTTGTTGTCTCTTGAGTTTTTAATCTTAGCCATTCTGACTGGTGTGAGGTGGAATCTCAGGGTTGTTTTGATTTGTATTTCCCTGATGACTAATGATGTTGAACATCTCTTAAGGTGTTTCTCGGCCATCCGAATTTCTTCTGGTGAAAATTCTTTGTTTAGCTCTGTGCCCCATTTTTTGATAGGGTTATTTGTTTCTTTGTGGTCTAACTTCTTGAGTTCTTTGTATATATTGGATATTAGCCCTCTGTCGGATATGGGGTTGGTAAAGATCTTTTCCCACTTTGTTGGTTGCCGTTTTGTCCTTCGGACAGTGTCCTTTGCTTTGCAGAAACTTTGTAATTTTATGAGGTCCCATTTGTCGATTCTTGATCTTAGTGCGTACGCTATTGGTGTTCTGTTCAGGAACTTTTCCCCTGTGCCCAAGTCCTCCAGGGTCTTCCCAAGTTTCTTTTCTAATAGTTTCAGTGTGTCTGGTTTTATGTGGAGGTCCTTGATCCACTTGGAGTTGATCTTAGAGCAAAGAGATAAGAGTGGGTCAATTCGCATTCTTCTGCATGTTGACCTCCAGTTGAACCAGCACCATTTGTTGAAAAGGCTATCTTTATTCCATCGGATGGTTGTGGCTCCTTTATCAAAGATCAAGTGACCATAAGTCTGTGGGTTAATTTCAGGGTCTTCAATCCTGTTCCATTGATCTGTTTGCCTGTTGCTATACCAATACCATGCAGTTTTTAACACAATTGCTCTGTAGTACTGCTTGAAGTCAGGGATGTTGATTCCCCCAGAAGTCCTTTTATTGTTGAGAATAGTTTTAGCTATCCTGGGTTTTTTGTTGCTCCAGATGAATTTGAGAATTGCTCTTTCTAGATCTATGAAGAATTGAGTTGGGATTTTGATGGGGATTGCATTGAATCTGTATATTGCTTTTGGCAAGATGGCCATTTTTACTATATTGATCCTGCCAATCCAGGAGCAAGAAATATTTTTCCATCTTCTGAGGTCTTCTTCGATTTCTTTCTTCAGGGACTTGAAGTTCCTGTTGTACAGATCTTTCGCTTGTTTGGTTAGAGTTACGCCAAGATACTTTATGTTGTTTGTGGCTATTGTGAAGGGTGTTATTTCCCTAATTTCTTTCTCTGCCTGCTTGTCCTTTGAATACAAGAAGGCCACTGACTTGCTTGAGTTAATTTTATAACCTGCCACTTTGCTGAAGTTGTTTATCAGCTGTAGAAGTTCTCTGGTGGAGTTTTTTGGGTCGCTTAGGTAAACTATCATATCGTCTGCAAATAATGATAGTTTCACTTCTTCCTTTCCAATTTGTATCCCTTTGACTTCCTTATGTTGTCTAATTGCTCTTGCTAGAACTTCAAGTACTATATTGAAAAGATATGGAGAGAGAGGGCAGCCTTGTCTAGTCCCTGATTTTAGTGGGAATGCTTCAAGTTTCTCTCCATTTATTTTGATGTTGGCTACTGGTTTGCTGTAGATTGCTTTTACTATGTTTAGGTATGGGCCTTGAATTCCTGCTCTTTCCAAGACTTTTAGCATGAAAGGATGCTGAATTTTGTCGAATGCTTTTTCAGCATCTAATGAGATGACCATGTGGTTTTTTTCTTTCAGTTTGTTTATGTAGTGGATTACATTGATGGATTTCCGTATATTGAACCATCCCTGCATCCCTGGGATGAAGCCTACTTGATCATGGTGGATGATCGTTTTGATGTGCTCTTGGATTCGGTTAGCAAGAATTTTATTTAGTATTTTTGCATCTATATTCATCAGAGAAATTGGCCTGAAGTTCTCTTTCTTTGTTGGATCTTTTTGTGGTTTAGGTATTAGCGTAATTGTGGCTTCGAAGAATGAGTTGGGCAGTGTCCCTTCTGTCTCTATTTTGTGGAATAGTTTGGAAAGTATTGGTGTTAAGTCTTCTTTGAAGGTCTGGTAGAATTCTGCACTAAAACCATCTGGTCCCGTACTTTTTTTGGTTGGGAGGCTTTCTATAACCCATTCTATTTCTTTAGGGGTTATGGGACTATTTAGCTGGTCTACTTGATGCTGATTTAATTTTGGTATTTGATATCTGTCTAGGAAATCGTCCATTTCCTCCAGATTCTCCAGTTGTTTTGAGTATAGACCTTTGTAGTAGGATCTGATGATCTTTTGAATTTCCTCAGTTTCTGTTGTTATGTCTCCCTTTTCATTTCTAATTTTGTTAATTTGTATACTGTCTCTGTGTCCTTTGGTTAGTCTGGCTAAGGGTTTATCTATCTTGTTGATTTTCTCAAAGAACCAGCTCCTGGTCTTGTTGATTCTTTGTATGGTTCTCTTTGTTTCTATTTGATTGATTTCAGCCCTGAGTTTGATGATTTCTTGTCTTCTACTCCTCCTGGGTGAATTAACTTGTTTTTCTTCCAGGGCTTTAAGGTGTGCCATTAAGCTGCTAGTGTATGCTCTCTCCAGTTTCTTTTTGGATGCACTTAGAGCTATGAGTTTTCCTCTTAGCACTGCTTTCATTGTGTCCCATAGATTTGGGTAGGTTGTACCTTCATTTTCATTGAATTCTAAAAAGTCTTTGATTTCTTTTTTTATTTCTTCCTTGACCAAGGTGTCATTGAGTAGAGTATTGTTCAGTTTCCATGTGTATGTGGGCTTTCTGTTGTTTTTGTTGCTATTGAAGACCACTCTTACTCCATGGTGATCTGATAAGAGGCATGGGATTAGCTCGATCTTCTTGTATTTGTTGACATCTGTCTTGTGACCGATTATATGGTCTATTTTGGAGAAGGTACCATGCGGTGCTGAGAAAAAGGTATATTCTTTAGCTTTAGGATGAAATGTTCTATATATATCTGTTAAATCCAATTGGTCCAGAGTTTCAATTAGTTTCACTGTGTCCCTGTTTAGTTTCTGCTTTCCTGATCGGTCCATTGAGGAGAGTGGGGTGTTGAAGTCACCCACAATTATTGTGTTAGGTGTAATGTGTGCTTTAAGCTTTAGTAAGGTTTCTTTTACGAAGGAGGGTGCCCTTGCATTTGGAGCATAGATGTTCAGTATTGAGAGCTCTTCCTGGTGGATTTTCCCTTTGGCCAGCAAGAAGTGACCTTCTGAGTCTCTTTGGATGATTTTAGGTTGAAAGTCAATTTTATCTGATATTAGAATGGCTACTCCAGCTTGTTTCCTGAGACCATTTGCTTGTAAAATTGTCCTCCAGCCTTTTACTCTAAGGTAGTGTTTGTCTTTAACACTGAGATGTGTTTCCTGTATGCAGCAAAATGTAGGGTCCTGTTTCCGTATCCAGTCTGTTAATCTATGTCTTTTTATTGGGGAATTGAGTCCATTGACGTTAAGAGATATTAAGGAATAGTAATTATTACCTCCAGACATTTTTGAAATTATATTTATTTATCTTATTTATTTTTTATATTCGAGAGGTTATCTTCTTTTGTGTTTGATGAGAGGAGGTTTCTATCTTGCTTCTTCCCGGGTGTAGTTTCCGTCCTTGTCTTGGTGTTTTCCCCCTATTATCCTTTGTAGGGCTGGATTTGTGGAGAGATATCTTGCAAATTTGGTTTTGTCATGGAATACCTTGATGTCTCCATCAATGGCAATTGAGAGTTTTGCTGGGTAAAGTAGTTTTGGCTGAAGTTTGTGTTCTCTTAGAGTTTGCATGATATCTGCCCAGGATCTTCTAGCTTTCATGGTCTCAGGTGAGAAGTCTGGTGTTATTCTGATAGGTCTTCCTTTATATGTTACTTGGCCTTTTTCTCTTGCTGCCTTTAGTATTCTTTCTTTGTTTATTACATTTGGAGTTTTGATTATTATGTGGCGGGATGTATTTCTGTTCTGGTCCAGTCTGTTTGGGGTTCTATAGGCTTCTTGTATATTCATGGGCATCTCTCTCCTTAGGTTGGGGAAGTTTTCTTCCATAATTTTATAGAAGATATTAGCTGGCCCTTTAACTTGTAAATCTTCACTCTCGTCTATACCTATAATCCTTAGGTTTGGTCTTCTCATAGTGTCTTGGATTTCCTGGATGTTTTGGGTTACCACCTTTTTGCATTTAGTATTTTCTTTGACTGTTGAATCAATGGTTCCTATGGTATCTTCGACTTCTGAGATTCTGTCTTCTATCTCTTGTATTCTATTGTTGATACTTGCGTCTATGGCCCCTGATTTCTTCCCCAGGTTTTCTATCTCCAATGTTGTCTCCCTCTGTGATTTCTTAGTTGTTTCTACTTCTGTTTTTAGTATCTGGATGGATGTGCTCAGATCTTTCGCTTGCTTGATTGTGTTTTCATGTATTTCTTTAATAGATTTTTGTGCTTCCTCTTTCATAGCTTCTACTTGTTGGCCCACGTTCTTCTGTAGTTCTTTAAGTGACTTTTGTCTTTCTTCCTTATTGTCTTCTTCTCTTTGATCCATCTTCTCCTGCATTTCTTGAAGTGATTTTTGTATTTGCCTCGTAAAGGCTTCTAACTTTTGATCCATTTTCTCCTCTATTTCTTTATGAGATTTTTCTATGTGTTCAGCTACCAGCATCCTGACCAGTGATTTTATATCCAAGTCTTGTTTTTCTGGTGTTTTAGGGTATCCAGGGATTCCTGTTGTTGGAGAACTGGGTTCAGATGCTGTCATGTTGCCTTGATTTTTGTTAGTAACGTTCCTTCGTTTTCCTTTTGCCATCTGGTTATTTCTGGTTTTAGTTGGCCTTGTTGTCAGTGGCTGGTGTTTGAATCTCCTGTGAGGCTGGGCTCACCTGTTGTTTCTCTATTGGTGAATATGTGTGACTGCTGCTTTAAGGGATCATAAGCTGGCTGCCACCCATGCGATTGTAGCCCCTGTTGGAGTCTGTCTACCTGGGCTTCTCCAGCTGTGTCCTGGTTGCAAGGAACTCCGAGAGCCTAGCAGATCCCCCGTGAGGGTAGCCCTGGAAGGGGTGTTTACCTGGGCCTTTCCAGCTGTGTCCTGGTTGCAATATGGAGGCCCGCTGCTACACCGCTGGTCTAGGGGCCGGCGAGCTGGTTGCAGAACGCAGCTTAGGTGCTCACCCGAGGGCGGGGATGTCCCACAGAGCCTGGGCCTTTCCAGCTGTGTCCTGGTTGTGATATGGAGGCCAGCCGCTACACCGCTGGTCTAGGGGCCGGCGAGCTGGTTGCAGAACGCAGCCTATGTGCTCACCAGAGGGCGGGGATGTCCCACAGAGCCTGGGCCTTTCCAGCTGTGTCCTGGTTGCAATATGGAGGCCAGCCGCTACACCGCTGGTCCAGGGGCCGGCGAGCTGGTTGCAGAAGCAGCCTTGGTGCTCACCAGAGGGCTCGGGGATGTCCCACAGAGCCTAGGCAGGACTCCGCCTGCTTGGCTCCGAGACCCTAGCAGATACCCCCGTGAGTGTAGCCCTGGAAGGGGTGTTTACCTGGGCCTTTCCAGCTGTGTCCTGGTTGCAATATGGAGGCCCGCCGCTACACCGCTGGTCTAGGGGCCGGCGAGCTGGTTGCAGAACGCAGCTTAGGTGCTCACCCGAGGGCGGGGATGTCCCACAGATCCTGGGCCTTTCCAGCTGTGTCCTGGTTGCAATATGGAGGCCCGCCGCTACACCGCTGGTCCAGGGGCCGGCGAGCTGATTGCAGAAGCAGCCTTGGTGCTCACCAGAGGGCTCGGGGATGTCCCACAGAGCCTAGGCGGGACTCCGCCTGCTTGGCTCCGAGACCCTAGCAGATACCCCCGTGAGTGTAGCCCTGAAAGGGGTGTTTACCTGGGCCTTTCCAGCTGTGTCCTGGTTGCAATATGGAGGCCCGCCGCTACACTGCTGGTCCAGGGGCCGGCGAGCTGGTTGCAGAAGCAGCCTTGGTGCTCACCAGAGGGCTCGGGGATGTCCCACAGAGCCTAGGCGGGACTCTGCCTGCTTGGCTCTGAGACCCTAGCAGATGCCCCCGTGAGTGTAGCCCTGGAAGGGGTGTTTACCTGGGCCTTTCCAGCTGTGTCCTGGTTGCAATATGGAGGCCCGCCGCTACACCGCTGGTCTAGGGGCCGGCGAGCTGGTTGCAGAACGCAGCTTAGGTGCTCACCCGAGGGCGGGGATGTCCCACAGATCCTGGGCCTTTTCAGCTGTGTCCTGGTTGCAATATGGAGGCCCGCTGCTACACCGTTGGTCTAGGGGCCGGCGAGCTGGTTGCAGAAGCAGCCATGGTGCTCCTCCTCTGTATTTCTTTAAGAAATTTATCCATTTGTTCTGCTATCAGCATCCTCACCAATGATTTTATATCTGTATCTTGATTTTCTGGTGTGTTGGGGTATCCGGGGCTTTCTGCTGTCAGGGAACTGGGTTCGGATACTGCCATATTATCTTGATTTCTGCTACTAACGTTCCTACGTTTGTCTTTTGCCATTTGTTTATTTCTGGACTTAGTTGGTCTTGTTATTACTGGTTGGTGTTTAAAGCTCCTGAGAGCCTGGCGTTTGGTGCTACTGTCTCAGAGGGCATTTGTGCTCCTGAGGCACAAACTGGAAGGTTTCCACCACTGGGCTCTGAATTACCTCCTCAGCTCTGCTGGGCTGGATTCAAGTCTCCTCCCTGCTTGCCTCTGGATACTTAACTGGCCTCCAGTGGTCTCCTCCTGGTTTGCCTGGTTAGTCTACCAGCTCCAAGATTGTGGCCGGTCTCAGGGCTCTGTCTAACTGCAGGATTCCCTGCAGCCTGGGGCTTCGTGCTGGGCTGCTGAAGCCTAGGCAGTGGCCCTTCCAGTTGGCAGGGCTCAGTCTGGTTGAGCTGTTCTCCCAGGATAGTTTCAGACCATGGAGCTCTGTCTTATCACGGGCTCTCTGTGGATCCGGAGCTCCCCCAGGTTGGGCTGCAGGGTCCAAGATCGGATATTTTCTTTATTTATGTTATAAATCTTATCCCCTTTCCTGGTTTTCTATTGGGCCTTATTTGGCCAGATACTGAGGCCCTAGTGAGGCAGCCTGACCCTATGCTCTGGTTTAGAGATCTGTCTCAGTCACTTCACTTCCATACTCTAGTGACTCAACACAACCTGCTTAATCCCTCCTTTGCCTGCCTACCTCTGATGTAGAATAATTCACCCCATACCCACTGTCACCCTTCCCCTCCCCGATCTCATCTCACCTCAGTCAAAAACCCCACTTTCTCTCACAACCCTTTATAAACAAGTGGCTGATACAATAAAAGAAGTTCCTGCTTAGACCAACTACCAGCTCAAGGTGGTTGTTCTCCAGATGGGAGGAGATCTGACCAGGGACACTCACCATCCTGTTTTAGCCCTGGATAGATTCTGCTGGACCAGGTTCTCTCCTCTCAGTCTAGACCTGCTGGCAGAGAGCCTGCAGTTTCCCCACTGGAACCCCCATCCCATCTCCCCTCCTCCCTGCTTCTATGTGGGTGGTCCCACACATACCCTCCGATTCCCACTTCCCCAACCTGCTATTCCCTTACACAATCAAGCCTTCACAGGATCAAGGACCTCTTCTCCCATTGCTGTACAACAAGGCCATCCTCTGCTACATATGCAGCTGGAGCCATGGGTCCCTCCATGTGTAATCCTTGGTTGATGTTTTAGTCCCTGGGAGCTCTGGGGTGTTTGGTTAGTTGATATTGTTCCTCATGGGGTTGCAAACCCCTTCTGCTTCTACCATCCTTTCTCTAACTCCTCCATTGGGGACCCCATGCTCAGTCCAATGGCTATTTTCTAATGAGAGAGAAAGAAAGAGTACATATTAGAGGTTGGAAGAATCTTTGGGGGAGGGAAAATCATAATCAAAATATTTTGTCTGAAAAAAATCTATTTTCAATAAAAATATCTAAACAGTGAATGGGTGTCTAGATAATTATTCGAAGTATTAAATAATGAGGGAAATGTAGCTCTTTCCAAGTGAATTTAGGAATCGAATGTATGAAGTAAAAACGGTTGGTAGAAAGACAAATCTAGAGGAGATTGTTCTAAGAACAGTTATGGAGTGAATTAAAAGGGTAGCCATAAGTATAAAGATGAGCTAGCTGTATTGGCTTTTGTGTGTCAACTTGGCACAGGCTGAACTCGCCACAGAGAAAGGAGATTCAGTTTAGAAAAATGCCTTCAGGAGATCCAGCAGTAAGGCATTATCTCAATTAGTGATCAACAGGAGAGGGCCCATTTTAGGTGGTCCCTTCCCTGGGCTGGTAGTGTTGGTTTCTATAAGAAAGCAAGCTGAGCAAGCCAGGAGAAGCAAGCCAGAAAGTAACATCTCTCCATGGCCTCTGCATCAGCTCCTGCTTCCTGACCTGCTTGAGATACAGTCCTGACTTCCTTTGGTGATGATCAGTAGTGTGGAAGTGTAAACTGAATAAACCCTTTCCTCCCAAACTTGTCTCTTAGTCATTATGTTGTGCAGGAATAGAAACTCTGACTAAGACAAATTCGTACCACTGTAGTGGGATATTCTTGTGACAACCCTACCATGTTTTGGGGAGGACTGTGGAAGGACTTTGGAACTTTAGGCTAGAAGTGTCATTCAGTGTTAAGAACTCTGTGGGATGTTGTGTAGGAGGTTGGTGGGTAATGTTGACAACAGTGCAGATGATGGAGGCCTGGCCTGTGAAATTTCAGAGGGAGGATTAAAGACTCTCATTAGGGGTGTTGCTATTTTGATTGTGAAGAATCTGTGGTTTTGGTTAGCTAGGGCTGAAGAATCAGGTATGTTTAACAAGATACCAGAACTACTACAGTGAAAACTTTGCAATACTGAGACTGTTGATGCTGGTTAGCTGGAGGTAAGTTATTAGTGGTGATTAAGAAGAAACCAGCATCACTGATGTAAAATCTTCTGGGAAGTGTTTTTTTAAGACCACAGAGAAGCTATATTCCAAAGATATCCAAAGTTGTACCTCATGCTGCAGCAGGACTTGTTAATGTGTAAAAGTAACCCAGATGGTACTGGTTTTGAAGGCGTGAAGGGGTCATGAAGAACAGCTGAGGCTCGGGACTGTGAAAGGCCATGGAAGGACATTGGTGAAGGTACAGCCTCAGTTGCAATTGATGGCACAGGACTGAAGAGGTCATACAAAGGAGATGAGAATTGTCACCATGAAGAGAGCCTATGAGTAGCTATTGGTGAAACCTAGTTACAGTGGAAGACAGCAGTGTTTTGGAGATGCCAGTACTGTGAGATGACCACCAAGAACAGCAGCAGCAGTGGAGTACAGGCAGCTGGAGCCTAGAAGACAAGGTGTGTGCTACAAAGGGCAGAGCTGGAGAAGTGATCCGAGCTCTTGGAGGAGCCTAGAAGATCATGAGTGAATTCCAGGCATTGGATGGTTGGAGTTTGATATTGATTTTGATTGTGACTGTGCCCTCATATTTTCCCTCTGGAAATAAGGTATTTTAGTGGAGCCCACAGTTAAGAGACTTTTAATTGTAAACAGACTTTGAATTTAAAAGAGATTGAATATTTTACAGGGATTGAAATTTTAATATGTAAGAATTTGCAAAGACTGTGGGACTTTTAAAGTTATTTAGATCTTGGGAATTAATAAGAAAGTATGGGTTGAGGCTTAATAGTGATGTGTTTGTGTGTCAAGTTGACAAAGGGTCAATTGGTGGTGAACAGCTGTGTGGAAGTGTAAGCTGAATAACTTCTTTCCTCCCCAACTTGTTTCCTTGTCATGAAGTTTGTGCAGGAATAGAAACCCTGACTAAGACACTAGCTAAATCCATATTACAGAATTGTATTTCTATAAGTAAAACAAAACAAAACTGCAAATGAAACAGAACAACTACAATAAAACATGTAAATACTGGAGTATCAAGACTTTGATCTCATGTCGAGCCCTTAGCTAGATGCCCACTAGAACTTCATTAGAACTTGACTCAAAATAGTTAAAGGGAAGTCATATTCCTGTTTCTAGGCTGTACATGTACCTCAGTGGTAAAATGCTTGTCTAGTATACTGAAATTGCCAGTTCTGGTTCTAACAACACTCAAAAAATTAACCTATTAAAACTATTCAAAGAGACCACAAAATATCATCATAGTAATCAGCTCAAATTATTCAAAAATGAATGCATAATTGATAATGTCATGAACAAAGTAAATAGATATCATTTACATATCAATAAATCAATAAAACCTCAATGTAAATACAACCTCAAGGAAGAATGAAGAATGTTTGATAAGTGTCAGTTACATCATGACTGTGGCAACTTAGGTTAGAGATGATAGCTTAAACCAAGATTATTATATAATGGTACTCAGCCAGGTGGTGGTGGCACACACCTTTAATCCCAGCACTAGGGAGGCAGAGGCAGGTGGATTTCTGAGTTCGAGGCTAGCCTGGTCTACAGAGTGATTTCCAGGACAGCCAGGGCTACACAGAGAATCCCTGTCTTGAAAAAATATATATATATATTATATATATATATATATATATATATATATATATATATATATATATATAATGGTACTGACAATTAGGGTTTTGTTATTGTTTAAGTTAGATGCATGAATACTCATGAATCAATTGGAACTCTGTGTGAAGATTAACTGCTTCTTCAAAAACTTTTGAAGGAAATTGGGCTAGAAAGATAGTCTAGTCTCTGAGACCACATGTTTCTCTTACAAAGAAGCAATGTTCCATTCCTAGCACCTATACAATAGCTCCTAACTATCTGTAACTTTAATTCTAGAGAATCTGACACCCTATTGTGAACTACAAAGTTATCAAGCATACATCTGGTTTACATATATACTGGCAAAACACTCACACATAAAATAAAATAATCTTTAAAATAAATCCTTAAGTTGTACACCTTTAATCTCATCACTCTGAGAAGCAGAGGCAAGCAGATCTGAGTCTGAGGCCAGCCTGGTCTACATAATATATTTGAGAACATTCAGGGCTACCCACTCCCCCCCAAAAAAAATTAAAATAAACAAACAAAACACAAACAAACAAGTTTAAAATCAACTCCCAAGGGAGGCTGGAATTATGACAGAACATTTAAAGATACTTATCAATTCTGATGATTTGAGTTCACACCCACTAGGACCCACAGAGTTGAAGAAGAGGACTGACTTCCTGCAACTGGTCTTTTGACTACCACAGGAACTCAATAATATGTGTATGAGTACATGCAATACACACACTGAAATATATAAATGAAAATGCAAAAAAAATCTAAAACTATGGAGTCATGTCTCACTGTTTATAAGGATAAATAAATTTGATTAACCTCTTGGTAGTCTAAGGAAGATGGAAGAGAAATAGTATAAATTATTATCATGAGAAATACTAGAAAAGACATTAATAAAGTCATGGGGAAAGGTATGGTATAAAGAATTTTCCACAAATAAGTTGATTTTTTATGAAATAAATATTTTCTTCAAAATGTAAAATTATCTAAATCTTGCCAGGTGAGAAAAACTGGGTTAGAGGCATCCTAATTAAATTCACTACACAACTGAAAATCTGCCCAGAAATAAAACTGACACCAAAGTACCACTTCTTTGGTAATGGTAATTTTTATCCTAATTTCAAAAAAGTTATAATAAAAATCATATAAAATATTTCTGAATATAGAAATGTGATGGAAAAGAATTAGCTTGAAAGTAAAAGTGGAATCATTAATAGGTAGCAAGGCAGGGTTTATTTAAGGACAATGAAAGTAAAGCCATACACCCAAACACTTAGAATGAAAATAATGGTAAATATGGAATAGGAATATTAAACCAGATAAAAATGACTAACAAGCTAATATCTCTATCTTTACTTTTGTATCTTGTATCTGTACATTTATGTGTATCTACATTATATTATAAAAATTTCCATCTATATTTATAGCAATAATTCAGTTTCATCCTTTCATGAGCCATAGAAGGAAATAGGAATAAATAGGAATACTGAATGTATTAAGAAATATGATTTAAAATGTTACTGTATATTTTCATAGTTACATATCAACCTTTATTCAAAAATGTATTCATTTAACAGCCACCCTATGATACAACTTACTGGTACCCAGCAATATACTCCTTAGAAGACAGATTTTCTGCTCAAAGGACACATATACACGTACAAACACATACACATTTACAAATGAATGGATGATAGAATATGAGCAGCTTTCTGTCATTTCTGTTTTCAGTTGTATTTATAAAAAATTCACAAGTGGATATGCATTAGCAAATTCATAGAGTAAGTATTAGAAGTACTGATTTAAAAAGAGACATTAAAAAATATTCAGATTGAGGGAGGATGGTCTTTGTGAGTTCAAGACTAGCCTGGTCTACTGAGCCAGTTTCAGAACAGATAAGTCTTCACACACACACACACACACACACACACACACACACACATACCCCAAAGACAAAAAAAAAATCTGTCTCAAATCAAAAAATAAACAAGCACAAGCAAACAAAAGTTCAGGTAATTTGATAGGTTAATGATAATATAATAATCCTGAATTTCTTGCTAATTCTCCTAAACACTTATCTCATTTTCTACCAAACAAGTTCTATGTATTTGTCTGTCAGTTACTTTATTTCAAATTCTATGTGTTGTGTTCTAACTATCCCAGAAACTGACATTTTAATGTTCTTGTTTGATACTTCCCTTATGGCAATATTGGTAAAAACTGGAAGAAATAAAGAAACCTTTAAATAATATTCCCTTTAACGTACAACTTGGTCTCTCCTGACCATTTTTACTAGAAAAAGTAAATCAATCCACACTATCAGTTGACTGCACAAATAGTTGTGTGAAATAAGTGTCCCAATAGGAACACTTCCATTTTATTTATATTATCATAAAACAAAGCCATTTATTAAGCAAAATTCCCATTCCAGTTGCACAGAGAGAACAAGCAGATATCATTGGCCATAGGTCTTTGAAAGGCAAGTTGCATACTGATGTTTATATGGAACATTATTCTACTATCTAATGAAAATTCATTTTTATTTCTGTTATCACCTGCATTTGTTTTGTCCATTATGTACCATGCTGTATTGCCACAAACTATAGACATTAATTTTAGCTGTGAGCATCTTTCATATGAGACTGCTGCTGTTCTTTCATGTGTCAATATCAAATGGGTACTGCTCAAGTGAACATTTATAATATGAAAGGAAAAGAAAGTTTTCACATAAAACTTCTTTCTGCCTTACTGATACTCAAATGAAAATTATCACAGCATTAACTAGGAGTTTCAGTTCAGCTCCATGTGTAACACAATGTAGTCAAAACTCAAGATGGCAAACATGAGTGTTCTTTTGCTGTGACATACCAGGGAGTGAAAATGTTCCATAGGATTTTAAGAACTAGGAGGTGCAGCCTTATTGGGAGAAGGATGTCATTAGTGATGAGGTTTGATGTTTCAAAAGTCAATGCCATTGTTTCTATCCCTTTTGCCAGTTGATCAAAATTTAAAGCTCTTAGCTACAGGGCTATACTTGCCTGCTTGCCAGCCACCATGATCACTGAGAGGATAAGAATGGATTAATATTCCTATTCCTACTCATGCTTATTTCCTTCATCTATCTATCTATCTATCTATCTATCTATCTATCTATCTATCTATCTATCTATCTATCTATGTGTTTATTTTATACTCCAGATTTTATTCCCCTTCTGGTCTACCCTCCGATTGTTCCACATCCTATACCTCCTCCCTGCCACCCTATCTCAACAAGGATCTCCCCACCCCACCCTCCCACTCCACTTTCACCAGACCTCTAACCTCTGTGGGGCCACCATTTTCTTGAGGGTTATGTGCATCTTCTCTGAATGAACACAGACCTGGTAGTCCTCTGCTGTATATGTGTTGGGGGCCTCATATCAGCTGGTGTATGATGCCTGTTTGGTGGTCCAGTGTCTGAGAGATCTCAGGGGGTCCAGGTTAATTGAAACTGCTCATCCTCCTACAGGGTCACCCTCCTCCTCACCTTCTTTTTTTTTTTTTTTCTAATTCAACCACAGGGGTCAGCAGCTTCTGTCCATTGGTTGGGTGCAAATAACTGCATCTGACTCAGCTGCTTGTTGGGTCTTCCAGAGTGTAGTCCTGTTAGGCCCCTTTTGTGAGTACTCCATAGCCTCAGTAATAGTGTCAGGCCTTGGGGCATCTCCTTGAACTGGATCCCACTTTGGTCCTGTCACTGGACCTTCTTTTCCTAGGGTTCTTCTCCATTTTCACCCCTGCAGTTCTTGCAGATAGGAACAATTATCAGTCAGAGTCGTGACTATGGGATGGCATTGAAATATATGAGGTAATCATGAGAGTCATTCTGATTTAAAATGCCACAAGAGCATTGGTGAGAGTTACATATTTTCTTTTCTTTGAAATGTTTTGATTAATATTTAGAAATTTCATACCACTTTGCATTCTCTTTTTAATTAATTAATTAGTTAATTAATTACTGCCCAAACGCTACCTTCTTCCTTGTCCCCTCACAGAGTTCCTCAACATCCCCTGACCTCTTCACCTCTGGGAGGGTAGCCCACACCCCCACCATATCCTCCCACCCTGGTAAATCAAGTCTCTGCAGGATTAAGCTTAAACTCTGCCACTGAGGCCAGATAAGGCAGTCCTCTATTACATATGTGTCTGGGTCCTCAGATCAGCCCTTGTATGATCTTTTGTTTTTGGCTCAATTTCTTGGAGTTCCCAGGGATCCAGGTTAGTTGACACTATTGGTCTTCCTGTGGGTTGCCAATCCTTGGGTACCTTCAATTCTTCCCCTACCTCTTCCACTCTGACCTCAGTCCAATGGATGTTTCAATCAGTTGCTAGGTAGAAACACTCAGAGGGCTGAGCCACACACACAAAAAAAATCTTAAATAACCCAATCAAAAATGGAGTACAAGACTGAACAGAGAATTTTCCCCAGGAATCTTGAATTGTTGAGAAGCACTTAAAGAGATGCTCAACATCCTTAGTCATCAGGGAAATGCAAATCAAAACTACCCTGAGCTTCTAGCTTACACCAATCAGAATGGCTAAGACCAAAACTAAAACAGCACAAGCTCCCTAGGATGTGTAGAAAGGGGAACATTCCTCCATTGCTGATGGGATTACAAACTTTTACAACCACTCTGGAAATCAATGTGGCAGTTTCTCAGAAAATTGGAATAGTTCTATCTGAAGACCCAGCAATACTGCTCCTGAGCATACACCCAAAAGATGCTCCACAATATCACCAAGACACGTGCTCCACTATAGTTATAGTAGACTTATTCATAATAGAAACAGTAAGCAACCCAGATATTCCTCAACCAAAAATGGATACAGCAAACATAGTACATTTCCACAATGGAATACTCTTCAGCTATTAAAAACAAGGACGTAATGAATTTTGGGGACAAGTGTATGAATCTAGAAAATATTATCCTCAGTGAGGTAACTCAGAGTCAAAAGGACATGCATGGTATGTGCGCACTGATAAGTGGATATTATCCAAAATGTACAGAATGTCAATAATATACCCCATCGGCCCAAAGAAGTTAAACAAGCAGGAAGTCCAAAGTGAGTGTGCTTGAATCCCACTGAGAATGGGGAACAAAACAGTCATGAGAAGCAGAAGGAAGGAATTACTTGAGTGGGAGAGGGAAGGATGAAGGGAACGGGGGAGCAGGATCAAGCATGGAGAGAGACAGGAGAGAGGACCACAGGGCCAGGAGAATGAATGGAAATATGTATCTGCTGGGGGTATGGACTGGGAGGATTCTCTAGAGAGTCTCAGTGACCCAGGATGAGGGAGGCTCCCAGGAGTCAATGTGGGTGACCTTAGTAGAAATGCCCAAAAGTAGGTATATAGAACTAGAAAAGACCACCTCCAGTAGCTAGACAGGACCACCAGTGGCAAGATGGGAACAACAACCAACCTACAAAACTTTTGACACAAAATTGATCCAGTCTAAAAGAAATGCAGGGACAAAGATGGAATAGAGACTGAAAAAAAAAGTGGCCCAGCAGTGATCTGCCCAATTTGATACTCATTTTATGGACAGACACCAATCCCTCATACTATCAATGATGCTATATTGTGCTTCCAGTCTTTTTTTTTAATTTAATAATCTAAGAACATTAATTTTTGTGAGGCCATCCACTGGAGCATGGCTGACTTACCAGAAAGCATAACATTAAAGAAAACTGTTATCCCTTCCCCAGAAGCTATTAACTGTCCCTAGCTCTTCAATTCTTAGTTGTGGCTCCTGAATTCCTTTCTTTTCTATGAGAGATTGTTGGCTGGGTCCATCATGTAGACACAATCACAAACAGATGCGGTGAGTGTTTGAATATAGATGACCTGACATGTTCAGAAGACAGTTTTTTCCTGTTACATTTAATCATGGGTTATAATTTTTCCACCCTATCTTTGGTGGTTATACCTAAGCCTTGGGTCAAAGGTAGATGTAGATGTCCTAACTGTGTTTGAACATCCCAGTCTATTATTATTTGTACTTTGACAAGTTGTGAATTTCTGTAGTAACCACTACAATGGTTTTAATGAAAAAATGTTCTGCATAGAATCTAGAATTTGAACTCTTAAATTTTCAATTGGTATTATATGGGGAGGTGTAGGAATTTTATTCTTGTTGAAGGAAGTATGCTACTAGGAATATGATATTCCCAGTTTGCTAATTAGCTCCTTTTTCCAACCCAGGCTTCAGGCTTGCAGTTTAAGGTGTGAGATAAACTTCTAGTTCCTGGCATTATGTCTGTCATTTATTACTATTCTCTTCTTGGGTTGCCTTGTATTATAATGTTTATCATAGTAACAGGAAAGTAATGAATACAACCACCATCTACTGTACAAAGAAACTTTGAAGTCTGAAAGCTACACTAATCTATAAGGACTACAAAACTATTTAAATTAATTTCAGATATTGCATGATATATAGACAGGGACCAAGAACTAGGAATAGTGAATAATAAACTTAATGGGAAGATCTAATGAATGCAATTAGAACCCTATATGCCTTAAACAGTTGTAACAATTTTCATAGGTCTGTAAAAGCAAGTTATGTGAAATCTCTAACATTAAAGTACAACATTGACATCTACAATCTCATGCTTGTTAACCCTTTGATAGAATTTTAAAAATACAAACCTCATGTTTTAAGTAAGTTTTTAAATTTGTATTGGGTTCACGTGATTCCTTGGTATCATAGGGTATATGTGCTCTGGGCAGTAGGTTTAGAAACCTAGTAGCAATAGCAAAGATAATCTTAATGTATTTCAGAAGCAAAAATTTAATAAGCCACATTTACTGATTATAATTTAATATAACAAAAAAGGTATTGAAAATTACTAAACCAAGTTTTTTTATTTCCTATTGGAAATTGAAAGTACAAGAAATAAGGTGTGTATGATAATATATAAAAATGAATGTTTCAAACCTCTTGAAAAGTAATGTAAAAGAGAATATTTCCTATTACAACTTACATTGGCAGGTATATTAAAATAAAATATATGCCTTAACTAACTTTTATCATTGAAAAAGAAACACATAAAATAAGTCAACTATACTTTCCTCCTCCTGCCTTAGTTGATATAGTGTATCAGAGTTCCCATCCCCAATATCAGCAAATATTTCAATGGCATTCTTTTATTCCTTCCTGAACCTGTGGACTGTTTCCAATTTTATATAAATGAGTGCAATCCTTATTTTTCTGGAATAAGTTCAATTTTCATAACATTCCCACAAGACTTTATAACTGTACTAAATTATAAACTTGTGTTGTCTTTGACTTATTAATTAACTGAAATTATTAAACAGTTCATAGTCAATGTTGATAGTCTCATGCACACACTACAGATAACCCCATTAAATAAACTCGAATTGTAAGCTGTCAAAGACCAGTTTTGACACCAAACAGTAAACTGTGGCAGCCAATGGGGGCATCAGTACTGAGAGTCTCTGATTGTCATGGATCCAAATACCTACTGCTGCATATGGCAGCCAGCAGTTAGAGAAGAGAAAGTAAGAAACACATACACACACACACACACACACACACACACACACAGAGAGAGAGAGAGAGAGAGAGAGAGAGAGAGAGAGAGAGAGAGAGAGAGATTGAAGCAAAGACAAGCTCCAATGCTTTATTTATTCCCTTCAGACAAAGGGTTTTTTTCCCCCTACAAGGAAAAAAATTACCTAACAGACACAAGTAACATATTTTGCAGAGAATTACCATAAAAATACATTCCTCAAAGCAGATAAAAATATTTACACCAAAGTATTTTAATTACATGTTTCATATATAAAACATATCTAACTAAACACTTCTCATCTTCTTTCTTCTCAAAAGGTCATTGTGACCTCAAAGCAGTAATTTTTAGTCAATGATTAACAATGTTTAAGCAGGCCAAGTCTATAGCAGCAAGTTTTCCCCTATGCTTGATTGACAACAACCTGTATTTACATAATGGCTATTCCTGGTTGTCAACTTGACTACATCTATAAAGAATTACAGAGATTGGAGAGCACACCTGTGATCCAGATCTTGAAGCTAGAAGACACAGGTTTCTCACTCAGATATTGACATAGAGATATTGAGGCATAGTGGCCTTGAGCAGTTTAGGTCCAGGTAAGGAAGTAACATGCCTTTAATCCCAGGAAACAAAGACAAGCAGATCTCTGAGTTCAAGGTCAGCCTGGGAAAAAGCAAGTTCCAGATCACTCACCTTTAATCTGGGCCACACCTTCTGCTGGAGGCCTACAGAATGACATTGGAAGAAGGAAGACACACTCTTATTTTTTACATATACATATTATTTTTATTATGTATTTTATTTTTAATTGTTTTTATTAGATATTTTCTTTATTTACATTTGAAATGTTATCCTCTTTCCTGGTTTCCCCTCTGAAAACCCCTATCCCATCTGCTATTCCCCTGCTCACCAATCCACCCACTCCTGCTTCCCTGTCCTGGCATTCCCCTACTTGCCAGCACATCTGTTGGAACCTGTTGCTTCAGGACTCCATCTTATACTGAAGACCAGGTGAAACAACTAGCCTCATGGGACTAAGCAACTACTAGATTTTTGGACTTTTTATTCAGCGCTCCCCATTTCTGGTTAGTTGGAGACATTCCATAAGTTTTCTGACTCCATAGAATTCTGACTAATACAACTTACAAAGGAGCAGGTTATCTTTCTTACTTCTTGCCTTTACAAGTACATGCTTATAATGAATGAATGTTGACTTTACTGTGTTTTGTAACTCAAGCAGCTTTTTGCCATTCTATCAGGAAGGGACAGACTGTATTCTTGCTTCTAACCTTAAACTTTCTATCAAATGTCCTATTTTCCTAACTTTATATTTTCTATCAACTACCCTAACTTCCCCCTAAAAATTTAAATCAAGCTAATTTCTTAAAATTACTGAAATCAAGTCAAAGATTCCACAAAATCATTAACTCATATACACAACAATATCTCAAGAACTTTCATCACCATGTTGACCTCCAAGAAACTTGCCCAACATAGTGGTCTATCACCCAGGGAGTAATTGGGGGTAATACACCAAGTGATAGGCAATGAGGGTCTCTCGTTGACTGCTCACACCAAGCCAAACAAATGAGAAGTGTGGCAAGAAAGGACATCAGTAGCAAAAAGCAGTCCTGGAACAAAGCCTCTAGGATCATGACATAGTAGAGCTCACTCTTCAAAGCTGAATAGGACAGCAGGCTTACTTGTTCACTTGCCCACTCTAGCTCTTCTTTCATGGTGGTGTCCATTTAGCTAAAAGCTCAGATTATTGAAACCTAGTCTTTTTTTTCTTATCCAGGATCTTGTGCTTGAAGGAAATGGAAGAATGTTAAGCCCATAAACAAAATCAACTCTATTATATTATGGTGGTGAACTGTTTGCCAACAAGCATGAGGCCTTGGGTTCAACTTTTAGCATGGCATGAAAATTATATTTCAATATAAATACTCCTTATGTGATAGAATTTTTGTTAGAAGCATATTTCAAAGGTTCCAGGTGTCCTCACAACCCTTCATTTCCTTAAACATACAGCTCAATTATTAGATGTTTGGAATAGTGTAATCAACTTGGAAATTTTTTCCCCAGTGTCCAAGGCAACACAATAGTAAGAATAAAGTAGTAACAGGCAAACGTATCTTATATGAAAGCTATTGTTTATTGTTATATTGTTTATTGATGTTTATTATAAATCAGACTTGAATGCTTGATTATATGTCAAATAGGATAGGTTTTTCTGCCACAAACTCTAGGCGTCTGAGCTGTACTACCTTAATTAATGGTATCACAAAAACATACAAGTATTTCTGTCTGTAAAAATGTATTAGCATCACATTTCCTAAGACAAACATTATGGACAGTTATTTGCTTACATTCAATTTACACCAGCTAAAAGCTTTCGTTTTTCTACTCACTGGCCAGTATGCCTTGCATATGGTATTGTAGTATAGCTTTACAAAACACAACAGTATCAATTTCTGAGTTTGTTTGAATACTACATTTCTAGATATTAATTTATTTACATTTTTTTCACTATTTTCTTTCTTTTTTTTAGTTATTTTTATTTTCTATATTCTATGTTTACATTCCAAAGGCTTTCCCCTTTCCCAGTTCCCACCCACCATAGTTCCCATAGTTCTTCTCCCCCCCCAACTATTCCCCAATCATTCCCCCTCCCCCCTCGGTTTCTTTACTAAACTGGATGCAATCTTTACAGGCCCAGGGTCCTCTCCTTTCTTCTTCTTGGGAATCATTTGACTTGCTATTTGTGTCTTGAGTATTTAGTGATTCTGGGCTCATTAATATCCACTTATCAGTGATTGCATTTCATGTGCATTCTTTTGTGATTGGGTTAGCTCACTCAGGATGATATTTTCCAGGTCTAACCATTTACCTACAAATTGCATGAATTCATTATTTTTAATTGCTGAGTAGTATTCCATTGTATAAATATACCACATTTTCTGTATCCATTCCTCCTTTGAGGGATATTTGGGCTCCTTCCAATTTCTGGCTATTATAAACAAGGCTGCTATAAACATAGTGGAGCATGTGTCTTTAATGCATGCAGGGGAATCCTCTGGGTATATGCCCAGGAGTGGTATGCCAGGGTCCTCTGGGAGTGGCATGCCCAATTTTCTGAGGATCCGCCAAACTGATTTCCAGAGCGGTTTTACCATTTTGCAATCCCACCAACAGTGGAGGAGTGTTCCTCTTTCTCCACATCCTCGACAGCACTTGTTGTCTCTTGAGTTTTTAATCTTAGCCATTCTGACTGGTGTGAGGTGGAATCTCAGGGTTGTTTTGATTTGCATTTCCCTGATGACTAATGATGTTGAACATCTCTTAAGGTGTTTCTCGGCCATCCGAATTTCTTCTGGTGAAAATTCTTTGTTTAGCTCTGTGCCCCATTTTTTGATAGGGTTATTTGGTTCTTTGTGGTCTAACTTCTTGAGTTCTTTGTATATATTGGATATTAGCCCTCTGTCGGATGTGGAGTTGGTGAAGATCTTTTCCCACTTTGTTGGTTGCCGTTTTGTCCTTCTGACAGTGTCCTTTGCTTTGCAGAAACTTTGTAATTTTATGAGGTCCCATTTGTCGATTCTTGATCTTAGTGCATAAGCTATTGGTGTTCTGTTCAGGAACTTTTCCCCTGTGCCCAAGTCCTCCAGGGTCTTCCCAAGTTTCTTTTCCAATAGTTTCAGTGTGTCTGGTTTTATGTGGAGGTCCTTGATCCACTTGGAGTTGATCTTAGAGCAAAGAGATAAGAGTGGGTCAATTCGCATTCTTCTGCATGTTGACCTCCAGTTGAACCAGCACCATTTGTTGAAAAGGCTATCTTTATTCCATCAGATGGTTGTGGCTCCTTTATCAAAGATCAAGTGACCATAAGTCTGTGGGTTAATTTCTGGGTCTTCAATCCTGTTCCATTGATCTGTTTGCCTGTTGCTATACCAATACCATGCAGTTTTTAACACAATTGCTCTGTAGTACTGCTTGAGGTCAGGGATATTGATTCCCCCAGAAGTCCTTTTATTGTTGAGAATAGTTTTAGCTATCCTGGGTTTTTTGTTGCTCCAGATGAATTTGAGAATTGCTCTTTCTAGATCTATGAAGAATTGAGTTGGGATTTTGATGGGGATTGCATTGAATCTGTATATTGCTTTTGGCAAGATGGCCATTTTTAATATATTGATCCTGCCAATCCAGGAGCAAGAAATATTTTTCCATCTTCTGAGGTCTTCTTCGATTTCTTTCTTCAAGGACTTGAAGTTCCTGTTGTACAGATCTTTCGCTTGTTTGGTTAGAGTTACGCCAAGATACTTTATGTTGTTTGTGGCTATTGTGAAGGGTGTTATTTCCCTAATTTCTTTCTCAGCCTGCTTGTCCTTTGAGTACAAGAAGGCCACTGACTTGCTTGAGTTAATTTTATAACCTGCCACTTTGCTGAAGTTGTTTATCAGCTGTAGAAGTTCTCTGGTGGAGTTTTTTGGGTCGCTTAGGTAAACTATCATATCGTCTGCAAATAATGATAGTTTCACTTCTTCCTTTCCAATTTGTATCCCTTTGACTTCCTTATGTTGTATAATTGCTCTTGCTAGAACTTCAAGTACTATATTGAAAAGATATGGAGAGAGAAGGCAGCCTTGTCTAGTCCCTGATTTTAGTGGGAATGCTTTAAGTTTCTCTCCATTTATTTTGATGTTGGCTACTGGTTTGCTGTAGATTGCTTTTAATATGTTTAGGTATGGGCCTTGAATTCCTGCTCTTTCCAAGACTTTTAGCATGAAAGGATGCTGAATTTTGTCGAATGCTTTTTCAGCATCTAATGAGATGACCATGTGGTTTTTTTCTTTCAGTTTGTTTATGTAGTGGATTACATTGATGGATTTCCGTATATTGAACCATCCCTGCATCCCTGGGATGAAGCCTACTTGATCATGGTGGATGATCGTTTTGATGTGCTCTTGGATTCGGTTAGCAAGAATTTTATTTAGTATTTTTGCATCTATATTCATCAGAGAAATTGGCCTGAAGTTCTCTTTCTTTGTTGGATCTTTTTGTGGTTTAGGTATTAGCGTAATTGTGGCTTCGAAGAATGAGTTGGGCAGTGTCCCTTCTGTCTCTATTTTGTGGAATAGTTTGAAGAGTATTAACCAAAGGACACAGAGACAGTATACAAATTAACAAAATTAGAAATGAAAAGGGAGACATAACAACAGAAACTGAGGAAATTCAAAAGATCATCAGATCCTACTACAAAGGTCTATACTCAAAACAACTGGAGAATCTGGAGGAAATGGACGATTTCCTAGACAGATATCAAATACCAAAATTAAGTCAGCATCAAGTAGACCAGCTAAATAGTCCCATAACCCCTAAAGAAATAGAAGGGGTTATAGAAAGCCTCCCAACCAAAAAAAGTACGGGACCTGATGGTTTTAGTGCAGAATTCTACCAGACCTTCAAAGAAGACTTAACACCAATTTATTTACATTTTTATAACTCAATTTTTTCACTCATGATCATGTCAAATATATACATTCAAAGAAAGAGTGGCTCAGGAGTTATTAACAACTGCTGCTCTTGCAGAAAAAACAACATCCATATTCTGGCTTGCAATTATCTATAGCCCCAGATCTAGGGAATCTAATATACTCTTCTAGAATTCATCGATACTAGACACACAAATATTATACCAACACACATGTAGTCTAAACAGTCATAGACATGAAAAACAGGTAGGAAAGAAAGAATACTTGAGGTATGAAAAATGTATCATGATAGCTCTTGAGATTACAATTAATATACATGGAAATAGTCAACTGTAACTCAAAGGACAACTTTAAGTTTTGTATACCTAGTATTATTTTATCTCTTTAGACTCAGTCTTTAAACATAGAAAACAAACTTGGGAAGACCCTGGAGGACATAGGCACAGGGGGAAAGTTCCTGAACAGAACACCAATAGCTTATGCACTAAGATCAAGAATTGACAAATGGGACCTCATAAAATTACAAAGTTTCTGCAAGGCAAAGGACACTGTCAGAAGGACAAAACGACAACCAACAAAGTGGGAAAAGATCTTCACCAACCCCACATCCGACAGAGGGCTAATATCCAATATATAAGAAGTTAGACCCCAAAGAACCAAATAACTCTATCAAAAAATGGGGTACAGAGCTAAACAAAGAATTTTCACCAGAAGAAATTCGGATGGCCCAGAAACACCTTAAGAGATGTTCAACATCATTAGTCATCAGGGAAATGCAAATCAAAACAACCCTGAGATTCCACCTCACACCAGTCAGAATGGCTAAGATTAAAAACTCAGAAGACAACAAGTGTTGGCGAGGATGTGGAGAAAGAGGAACACTCCTCCACTGTTGGTGGGATTGCAAAATGGTAAAACCGCTCTGGAAATCAGTTTGGCGGATCCTCAGAAAATTGGGCATGCCACTCCCAGAGGACCCTGGCATACCACTCCTGGGCATATACCCAGAGGATTCCCCTGCATGCAATAAAGACACATGCTCCACTATGTTTATAGCAGCCTTGTTTATAATAGCCAGAAATTGGAAGGAGCCCAAATATCCCTCAAAGGAGGAATGGATACAGAAAATGTGGTATATTTATACAATGGAATACTACTCAGCAATTAAAAATAATGAATTCATGCAATTTGTAGGTAAATGGTTAGACCTGGAAAATATCATCCTGAGTGAGTTAACCCAATCACAAAAGAATACACATGAAATGCAATCACTGATAAGTGGATATTAATGAGCCCAGAAGCCCTAAATACTCAAGGCACAATTAGCAAGTCAAATGATTCCCAAGAAGAAGAAAGGAGAGGATCCTGGGCCTGTAATGATTGGATCCAGTTTTGTAGAGAAACCGTAGGGGGAGGGGGAATGATTGGGGAATAGTTGGGGGGAGAGGAATTATGGGACATATGGTGGGGGGAACTGGGAAAGGGGAAAGCCTTTGGAATGTAAACATAGGATATAGAAAATAAAAATTTTTTAAAAATGCATAAAAAAATCATGATTTTTTTTCTGAACCTAGATCCAAATTAGTACCTGTCCTGATGTTCCTAAAGTGAAGATTGGGATGAAGTACTAAAGTATGTTATCTAATGATAATTGCAAGTTCTTGCTTCATTCAAATGGCTGTGTTGGTGAAGTGGCCCAATTGAGTTATGTGATCAGGTCATATGGTAGATTTATTTGTAGCTTTTTGAGAATTTTTCATTCTGATTTTCAGAGTGGCTATAACAGTTTGTAATCACAGAAGAGTCAGTAAGGATTTCTTGTTCTTCACATCTGTGTAAGCATTTTTTGCAAGTTGTTTTCTTGATCTAAGACATGCCAACTGGCATAAGATGAAATATCAAAGTAGTTGGAATTTGCAGTTCCTTAATTGGTAAGGGTGCTGAAGCATTTTAAAAGTATCTCCTTGCAGTTTTTCTATCCTTTTTTGAGAATTCTATCTTTAATACTCGATTTAAATTGCTTCAATTATTTTTCAGAATTTCACACAATATGTTTTGATCATATTCTATCATATCTCCAAACTCATACAGATATTCCACCTGATGATTGGCAGGTTCTAATTCCTTTGACTTAATTCCAAAATCATCAAATAATTTCATTTCTTGGCCAATATTTAGAATTCTAGGACATCGTCCAAGTATCAGAGAAGACAGGACTTAATATGACTAACATAGATAATAGTCTTAGAGACTTTGAATAATTTTTAGTTTCTTGATACTGCCTCAATTCTCAACATCTCTTAAGATTCTTGAGCTTTTCCTTTGACTTTTCTTATGTGAAACCTATGTTTAATTTGCTTACATTAATGTTAATATTAATATTCTTGATGAGACTATTTGTACTGGTCACCAAAAGGGGCTTGTTCCCTAGTATAAATTCTTTCAATTATGGCTATATTATAATAAAGCCATAATATTTGAGAAATAGGCTGGTTTATAGAAAATAGATTAAATAGTATTAGTTAATTAATCACATATATATTCATAATTTCATGTTTTTCTCTTTACTTTTTTATTTGTAGAAGAGAGCATAAATACAGTCCCCCTCTACCACTTGTTCATACTGCCACAGCTTTTGTGAGTTTTTATGTGAATAGGACATACTGCTTTTAGAATTTGTTTCTTTGTGTTCCTCACCTCTGACTCTTACTATCTTCCTACTTCCTTTTCAGTAGGTTTGCCTGGAGCCTGGGGGGGATAAATAATGGAGACATTCTATTTAGAACTCTGAGTCTTTCAAAGTCCCTCTTTCTTTGTACACTGTTCATGTGTGGGTCTCTACATTTATCCATATTTATTGCAGGAGCAAGTTTCTCTAATGATGTCTAAATCACACACTGATCTATGAGTATGGTAGAATGTTGTTTAGGAATCGTTTTATTGCCATGTTCCTTTAGCAGATCAGTAGTATTTGGCTTTTCCATAGGTCAGTGGCCTATCGATTCTCAGCAGGGATGTCTCCATCAATCTCTCCCCTCAGGTTCAGGGAACCCTGTAGAAAAGGAAGCAGAAAGAAAGAGGCAGAGGGTATGAAGAACATCAAGAAGCCACAGTCATCTAAATAAACATGAACAACTACCTATGAACTCATAAAAGCTGAGGCATCATTCATGGGGCTTGCACTGGTTTGAACCAGATGGGGTCCTAAGTTGAAAGGAGTGGATGGAGGCAAGCCCCTATCCGTAAACCAGAAATTATATCCAAGTAATAGCCACTTGTAATAGAAATTTATTTTCGTCCAAGGGAGTCTCACTTGTGAAATAATTATTCTTTTTTTTAAAATATTTGATCACATGGTCTGACAGAGAAGTGGAGGCTCGGTGATTCAACTTTATTGAATTCTTCAGGATGTTTCTGTTGTATTCTAAGTAAAAGTTTTATGAAACATAACAAATTTGTTCAATCTTCCTGATAACTTTTGTACCAAATTATAGAACAAATAGTGTATCCAAGTTATATTTTATCCTTCCATATATAATATACAAAGTAAAATTCAAAATATAAGAAGACATTGGCAGTTTTCAGAAAGCCAGAATGTATATCAATATACAATATATAGCTGTAAAACCCAAAAGTAATACCTTTTTTCTGTATCTTTTTATTTTTGCCTTAAAATCAAAGTATTCTGAGTACTCATATTCTGAATCTGTTAATAATATCATTAAAATTTTATAATATACATTACAGATTTAATTTGTATTTTCCAAAGACAATACATTTCTTACAATGCCACTTTTATTTGCAACAAATACATCAATATGTGCAGGAAGTATCCTCTTTTTCCACAACCCCATAGATATTCCTCAGCTTCCTTTGGGAATGTGTTGCTGTTAGGCCGATTGTTATTATATGGTGTGTGGAGAGAGGGGTAGGATAGGGAGGATACAAACCAAACTGCATATGAACTGCTCCTTAAGCAGCTTCCCTTTCCTCTCTGTTCTCATGAGAGTTGGGTATCCTATTCAGTGAAATCTTTCTCTGATTTGTCACTTGGTCACTCAATTAGACATCCTTTTCAAATTGTGTGCTTCCTTCGACAAATTAACTTTACCTTCATAGTTTGGGATTAAAGTTATTTACTATGGGCAAGTCTGTATTCCAGCCAGAGGGGTTAAAAGTGTGTACTAAGGGCCAAGTCACACCACAACTAGAAAGTTTTATTTTCTTTTAATTTTTCTTTCTTTCAGTAACGAACACAGTGTTCCCAGTTCCCAGTGTGATCAAACATCCTGCAACATGTTGGGAAAGCTGTAACAGCACTGATACAGGATATGATGGTTACATTTGCAGGTGCAAGATTTTCATTTGGAGCCTCATACATTTAAGTGCAGTACTAGTTCTGTGTAAGCTTCATATTTATTCCTCTGGCTGACAGTCTACTTTATATACATTTTGAGATGGAGTATAATTGAGAAGTGAGAGAAGCATTTGTTTAATGCCCTGTGTAGACCCTTAATGTTAATCCTTAATCAAAAGACCATCAGTGGACTTCTGTAAGCAAAGTTGTGCTTCTCAGAGTATTTTAAGGGGCATTAAGGCTGATGCTCTGAATACTTGCAATGGTAGTAATAAAAAGAAATAAAATCTAATTATATTTTAGTGTGAGGTCATTGATTTTTTTTTCTTTGAAGTATGTAAATATTCAACCCTCTATCTCAAACAAAAACAACTCAAGATAAAAAGAATACTATAAGGATTGTAGAAGTTTTCTAGATCACTCAGATTTTACAAACCAATCATACTAAAAGTAAATCATGTTCTGTTTTCTAAGCTTTATAAAAGTTACCTTCATTTACTTTTCCTAGTTTATTTACCTTACTTATATTTTATTACTCTACCATGTGTACCTATAATCTTCTATAACTTCTTTCACTTAAAGGATGTGGCAAGAAAATATTCTCTTCTTCAAAACACAAGACCATAATCCTACTTAATTAACATGGGGTATTTGAATCAAAAATAATTAACATAAGGCAATATATTTATTTATTCTCCAGACTATAGCAGAAGAATGAAAGGAGAAACAGCAACCTTTTAAAAATTAGTTTTGATCATTGTGTTCTAGTGAAGGAATTCAGACAAATAATACATAACTATTTAAATTTTAAATGCTTTCCCACAAACATTGGTGGAGATTAGTTCAAGGGAGTAAATTTAGAAATGCAAAATTGTCACTGTCATTTCTTTTTCTGGTTTCTGAAATAACGATTCTTATGAGCAGGCAGTATGCCCAGCAGCAGATGACAAAGTGGACGTGAACTAAAGGGTATCATTGGAGGGATCTTGTCTTCTAATGTGATCTCAGGACTCTTCATTTTTTAAATTATCTCTAGATAATTTATAATGTTATTATCTCTAGATTTAGTTTTATAATGATGGCTTCAGTTTTATTTTCCACAAATTGAGTTCTGTTGCTGCTGGAGAGATTATTCTCTTATAGGGCACACTTAGAAGCATTTAGATTGGTTATGTGTATCTGGAGCTAGTCAATTTAATCACTGTACTAATTGTTGTCATTTGTTACTATGCCCTGGGATGCTAAAATTTGATTAATTTCATTATGGAGCTCATTCTTGTCCTGCTTCAATTTATCCAGAGCTGCTAGCAGTAACCCACCAGGACCTTTATTTTCCTTGCATTTCCACAAATTTTCAAAAGTTTTATATGGCAAGTCACCACATTCTTTATCAGGTGAATCAGGATAACCATCTTGCCAAACCATTTTGGCCATCTTGCCAAAAGCAATCTACAGATTCAATGCAATCCACATCAAAATCGCAAATCAATTCTTCATAGATCTAGAACGAGCAATTTTCAAATTCATTTGGAGTAACAAAAAACCCAGGATAGCTAAAACTATTCTCAACAATAAAAGGACTTCTGGAGCAATCAATATCCCTGACCTCAAGCAGTACTACAGAGCAATTGTGCTGAAAACTGCATGGTATTGGTACAGTGACAGGCAAGTAGATCAATGGAATAGAATTGAAGACCCAGATATGAACCCACAGACTTATGGACACTTGATATTTGATAAAGGAGCTACAACCATCCAGTGGGAAAAAAAAAGATAGCCTTTTCAACAAATGGTGCTGTTTCAACTGGAGGTCAACATGCAGAAGAATGCAAATTGTCATGGGTGGTGTTTCTGTTCTGGTCCAGTCTGTTTGGAGTTCTGTAGCCTTCTTGTATATTCATGGGCATCTCTCTCTTTAGGTTAGGGAAGTTTTCTTCCATAATTTTGTTGAAGATATTTGCTGGCCCTTTAAATTGTAGATCTTCACTCTCATCTAAACCTATAATCCTTAGGTTTGGTCTTCTCATTGTGTCCTAGATTTCCTGGATATTTTGGGTTACAAGCCTTTTGCATTTTGCATTATCTTTGACTGTGGAGTCAATGGTTTCTATGGTATCTTCAGCATCTGAGATTCTTACTTCTATCTCTTGTATTCTGTTGTTGATATTTGCATCTACAACCCCTAATTTCTTCCCAAGGTTTTCTATCTCCAAAGTTCTCTCCCTTTGTGATTTCTTAGTTGTTTCAACCTCTGTATTTAGATCCTGGATGGTTTTGCTCATCTCAGTTCCTTCACTTGTTTGTCTGTTTTCCTGCAATTCTTTAAGAGATTTTTGTGTTTCTTCTTTCATGACTTCTTCCTGTTGACTCCATTTCTTCTGCATTTCTTTAAGTGATTTTTTCGTTTCCTCTTTATTGGCTTCTGTCTGTTGACCCATATTCTCCTGGAATTCTTTAAGTGAACTTTGTGTTTCCATTGTAAGGACTTCTAACCGATTCATGTTCCCATGCATTTCTTTGAGAGATTTGTTTATGTCTTTTTTGTGTTCCTCAAGCAGCACCATGACCAGTGCTTTTAAATCCAAATCTTGTTTTTCTGGTGTGTTGGGGTATCCAGGACTTGCTGTCATTGGAGAGTTGGGTTCAGATGCTGCCATTTTGCCTTGATTTCTGTTAGTAACGTTCCTACATTTGCCTTTTGCCATCTGGAGTTAGTCTTGTTGTTACTGGTTGGTGTTTGAAGCTCCTGTGAGCCTGGCATTTGGCGCTGCTGTTGCAGAGGTCTTCCATGCTCCCAAGGTCGAAACCAGAAGGTTTCTGCCACTGGGCTCCAAATTACCTCCTCAGCTCTGCTGGGCCAGACTCAAGTCTCCTCCCTACTTGCTGCTGAGCATTTAACTGGCCTCTTGCCATCTCCTCCTGGTTTGCCTAGATGCCAGCTCTTAAGAATCAGTTCTTTATTTCCACCAATCTGGGCTCATCTGTTGGTTCTCTATGGTGACCTGGTTAGGCTACCAGCTCCAAGATGGTGACGGGTCTTGGGGATCTGTCTAAGCGCAGGATTCCCTGCAGGACAGGAGCTTTCCTGGCTGGACTGCTGGAGCCTAGATGGTGGTGCTCATGGTGGTGCTCTCAGTCCACGGGGCTCCATCTGGTTAGCTGTCTGTGGTGCTCTGAAGCAAGATGGCGGCCTCTGCTGGTAGCCAGACACAGACCCCCGAGTGAGTTGGTGCCTGAGAGGGTCGGCTTACAGATAGCCCCGCCAAGCTGTTCAGGCTCTGGGTGCAGGCAAGAGCCTGACGGGATAGGTGATGATAGACTCAGTCTCTTTCCTAATGAAGGAATTTTAAGGCTCAGCAAAAATGTGATGCTAGGTGGGCACAATCTATTTGTTGTAATGCTAATGGTTACACTCTAAAACACAATGCTCCACATTTGGAAGGCCCAGAAGTCCTGCTTGTCACTAATTCTATGAGCAGAAAATCCATTATCAAATCAAAGAAGTGTATATGTGAGTGAGCTTCAGCAGTTTCTGAAGGAACAAATTACATGAAGAAGTTGTCCACATATCTATGGTTTCTTCTTCCTTTAGAATGAGGTGTTCTCACAATAATGCACCTATAGTTTCATGGGATGTGTGCTAAAATGGGCTGACTGATGAAGAGAAAACCAGGACCTGGTTTATTCATTGTTCTATATATTTTTCAAGTACCACCTAGAAGCCAAGAACTACTACATTAAAATACCTTTCTGGAACGTCCTTGGAAAAAACTGGTGAAATGAAAATTTTATAGTACTCAAAACTTTGGATAGTACACATAGTCATGCACTTTGTTTAGAAAGAGAAATGACCAGATGTGTGAATGTTAATTTATTTATGAATTGGCTGAATGGTTAGAGACGTGAAAAGAACATGACTGGAAAATTGGTCAGAAAATCATCTGGGGAATAAGAATATGGATAGATTACTTTTAGTGAATGATGAGAAGATACTTTCATCTCATACAAATGTTCATCAAAAGGTATCTTCAGTAGAGTAGTTCAATAGTAAAGTCAATAGGCTGGTCCATTCTGTATAGATTCAACATCTTTCCCCAGCAATCTCTGTCATTGCCCATTAGGCCATGAACAAAATTGCCATAGTCATAGACATAGAGGTGATGCATTGGCTGAGTAACATGAACTATCAATCACTAAGGATGACTTTGATCCAGGAGTAACTGAGTACCAGATCTGACAACAACAAAGACTAATAATGAGCACAGGATATAGCACCATTCTGTCAAGTAACCAGCTACTGACCTAGTGGCAGATTCACAATATTGTACCACTACCTCCAATGAAAGAACAACACTGTCCTTCCATGAATAGATTTCTTTCTGGTTATGGATTCACCTTTGCTGCGTGTAATATCTCCACACAGTATTGCTTATGATCAAGGAACTCACTTCAAACCCAGAAAAGTGTGACAGTGGGTTGTTCAAGATTGTGGAATATACTGGTTTTACTGTTGCACAGTAATCAGCAAAGAACATACATGAACATAAAAATGAAAAATTTAAAGCCAAAAAGAAAGTCTTTATTCACTATTAGTGGCTATATGGGGAACTTGCCCAAATGACAAAACCTTGGGCCTCACTGATCTTTGCTTTTAAGCATAAAATACATATCCTGTGTTGACACACTTCACTTAGCAAGAATAGTGCCAAGACGCAAGTAGCAAGAAGCAGAGATACTGAGGCCAAAATTAGTACATATAAGAACTTTTTCAGGCACATTCTGTTTTTTTTCCTAGATCTATCCAATGACCTGCAATTTTCATGATGTCATTTTTTAACAGCTGTATAGTGTTCAATTGTGATTGTTTGTATATGATTGGCCTAGGGTGTGGCACCATTAGGAGATGTGTCCTTGTTGGAATAGGTATGCCATTGTGGGCACCAGCTTTAAAATCTTTGTCCTAGCTGCCTGTAAGCCTCTTCTCCTGTTTGCCTTCGAACAAGATGTAGAACTTGGAGCAACTCCTGTACTGTGCTTGCCTGGATACTGCCATGCATTAACCTGGATGAAAATGGACTGATTTTCTGTACCTATAAGACAACCACAATTAAATGTTGTCCTTGTAAGAGTTGCCTTGGTCATGGTGTCTGTTCACAGCAATAAAACTTTAACTAAGACATCTGTGATGTAAATGTACTACATCTTCTTAATCCACTTTTATGCTAAGGGATGTGTAGAGTGTTTCCAATTGTTGGTTATTAAAAATGTCAGAGCAATGAATATGTTTAAGCAAGTATTGTTGTGTTCCAATAAAGCATTCTTTGTGTGAATACCCAAGAGTGATATAGCTGGATCTTCAGGTAGATTAATTCCTATATTTCTGAAGAACAACCACACTTATTCCTATAATGACTGTACAAGTCTGCTCTCCCATCAGCAATGGATGAGGTTTTTCCTTATACCACATCCTTGCTAGTCTGAGTAGTCACTTTGTTATTTATCTTAGCCATTCTTACTGGTGTAAGAATCTTAGAGCTATTTTGCCTGGAACTTCCCTGATGGCTAAGGATGTTGAACATTTATTTAATGTTTTTCAACCATTTGAGTTCCTTATATTGAGGAATCTCTGATTAGATTTGAACCTCATTTTAAAAATTGGATTACGTGGTTTTATATATCTAGTTTTTTAAATTTGTTGTATATTTTAAATATTAGTCCATTATCAGAAGTATAGTTGGTAAAAACTTTTCCCATTCTGTAATTTGCTGCTTTGTCTTATTGATGGTGTCCTTTGCTTACAGAAGCAATTACATTTCATAAGGTCCCATTTATTAATTGTTGATCTTAGTGTCAGTGCTACTGTGCAGGAAGTTGTATCCTGTGCCAATGTGTTCAAGGTTATTCCCTACTTTTTCTTCTATCAGGTTCAGTGATTCCAGTTCAGTGGTTCAGTGATTTATGTTGAGGCCCTTTGATTCACATGGAGATTTGATTTATCTTGAGTTTTGTGCAGGGGGATTAAGTATGGATATATTTGTATTCTTCAACATGTAGTCATCTAGTGAGACCAGTAAGCACCATTTGGTGAAGATGCTGTCTTTTTTAAAGTATGTAATTCTGGCATCTTTATCAAATATCAGGTGTTGTCCATACATGAAAGAATTCAAGTCTGGGACTTCAACTCAATTCCATTGATCACCATATCTATTTTCATGCATACATAATATGTTTTTATAACTATATCTATCTACTACATTTTAAAATCTGTAATGGGAAGGCCCTTATAGTATTATTGTTCAGAATTGCTTTAGACATGGTGAGCTTTTCTACATAAAGCTCAGAGCTGTTTTTTCAAGGTCTGTAAAGAATTACATTGGAATTCTGATATGATTTAATTGAATCTACAGATTGTTTTTTGTAAGGATGCCATTTTTAAAAAGACTTTATTATTTATATGAGTACACTTTCACTGTCTTCAGACACATCAGAAGAGGGCATCGGATCCCATTACAGATGGTTTTGAGCTACCATGTGGTTGCTGGGAATTGAACTCAGGACCTCTGGAAGAGCAGTCAGTGCTCTTAACCACTGAGCCATCTCTCCAGCCTAAGGATGCCATTTTTACTGTTAATCCACTGATCCATGCACATAGGAGATCTTCTATCTTCCGGTCTCTTCTTCAATTTCTTTCGTTACGTTTTTATTGTACAAGTCTTTAACTTGCTTGGATAGAATTATCCCAAGATATTTTATGTTATTTGAGGCTATTTTGAAAGAAGAAAAAAGAAGAGGACCCTGGGCCTGTAAAGATTGGATCCAGTATTGTAGACCCAGAACAGAGAAATCGTGGCGGGGGGAATGAGTGGGGAATAGCAGGGGGGAGAGGACATATGGTGGGGGGTAACTGGGAAAGGGGAAAGCCTTTGGAATGTAAACATAGAATATAGAAAATAAAAATTAAAAAAAAATAAAATAAAATCCGAACCGTAAAAAAAAAAAAAAAAAAAAAAAACTGTTATTTCCATAGTTCTTTTCTCAGTTTATATGTCATTTGTATAAAGGAGGACTACTGATTTTTGCATTAATTTTATATCCAACTACTTCACTGAAAGTGTTTATCAGCTCAGGAGTTTCACAATAGATTCTACAGGATCATTGTTGTGGGGCAATGAGCTGTGCATAGGCACTCTGGTCCCTGGTTAAGCTCAAGTTTTAAACCCTAGAGACTCAGCAGGTAATTCTCACAAGGGATGGCAGGTGTTTGGCCATGCCCCCTGGGCCCCTGGCTCCTGTTACATAGCTACAGCCTCCCACAAGCCTGTGCAGAGAGGTCTGTGGTCATCAGCCACATAGGAGCATCACCAAGCCCTCCCACATGCAAATAATGTTTCCCCAAGCTCTCATACCAAGTCAATGAAAAGTACCTGCTGTTAGACCCTGACCTATACCAAAACTGTATATAAGAATCCTCTCCAGAAGGATTAAAGATATGCAAGAATGACTCCTTCATCTGAGAGCTTCTATCATAAGAGCTGTGACACTTGGGAAGAGGTCCACTCTCCCAAAGGCCACCTGAAGCTCCCCCACACTTCTCCCTGGCTAGTCTGACTGTCATCTACTTAACTGAGTGAAGGGCAACTCAGTGGAGCAAGTGAGACAGCAATGGCGGAGACAGAGGTAAAGCCAGCTGCAGCAGCTGAAGCTGCCCAAATCTATTCCTCCTTCCTGTTTGCACACTCTTCCCTTTTGCTGGAACCCTCGCAGCTGGCTGGGCCAGAGATCTCCGTGGAAAGCCTCCAATACACAGGCCCACATATCATTTATGTTTACTGTATATCATTGGCTAATAATAATAATAATAATAATAATAATAATAATACTTTGACTTCTTCATTTCAGTTTGAATTCCCTTGAGTCCCTCTTGTCTTTTTGCCCTAGATAAGACTTCAAGTACTATATTGACAAGATATGGAGAGAGTGTACAACCTGTTCTTATTACTTATTTCAATGGAATGGCTTTGAATTTATCTCCATTTAATTTTATATTGGCTATGATCTTGATGCAAATTGCCTTTATCATATTTAGGTATGTCTCTTGAATTCTTAATCTATTCAAGAATTTTATCATGAGGTGTTGTTGAATTTTGTCAAAGGCTTTTTCTTCATGGAAAAGATTACCATGCATTTTTTTCTTTCAGTGTGTTTATATGGTCCATTATATTTATTAGGTTTTGTATATTGACTCATTCCTGCATATCTGGGATGAAGCCTACTTGATCATGTTGGGTGATCTTTTTGGTGTATTCTTACATTTTGTTTGCAAGTATTTTATTGAGTATTTCTTCATCTATATTCATAAGTGAAAGTAGTATGTAATTGTTTTTCTTATTAGGTCTTTATGAAGTTAGGGTACCAGAGTAACTGTGGCTTCATACAATAAATTGGGCAGTGTAACTTCAGCTTATATTTTATGGAATAATTACAGCAATATTGGAATTTACTCTCCTTTAAAAGTCTGGCCCTGGTTTTTTGTTGTTGTTGCTGTTGTTGTTGTTTGTTTGTTTTGCTTTGTTTTTGTTGTTGTTGGTGGTATTTTGTTATTGTTTTGTTTTATTGGTAGTAAGACTTTTAATGACAGCTTCTATTTCCCTAAGAATTAGAAGCCTATTTAAATTGCTTCTCTGATCTTGATTTAACTTTGGCAAGTTTTAACTATTGAAATAATTATCTATTTCCTTTAGATTTTTCAAATTAGGTAGAAGACAGGTTTTTTTTTTTGTTTTGTTTTTGTTTGTTTGTTTTTTTTTTTTTTTTTGGTTTTTCAAGACAGGGTTTCTCTATGTATCCCTGGCTGTCCTGGAACTCACTTTGTAGACCAGGCTGGCCTCGAACTCAGAAATCTGCCTGCCTCTGCCTTCCAAGTGCTGGGATTAAAGGCGTGTGCCACCACCGCCTGGTGGAGTACAGGTATTTAATAGTTAGGATTCCCTTGGTTTCCTTGATGTCTTCTATAATATTTCTACTTTTCATGATTTTTTTTTGTTGATTTGGATTTTCTTTCTTTGCCTTATTGCTGATTTGTATAGGGTTCACCTATACTATTTTTCCAAAGGACTACATATTTGTTTCAATGATTCTTTCTATTGTTTTTGTTTCTTTATTTCATTCCAGAGTTTATTTCATGGCATCTGTTCCTTTTGAATGTGATTTCTTCTTTTTGTTCTAGAACTTTCTGGTAAGTTACTACTACAAGCTCCAGTTTTTACATGAAGGCACTTATGCTATGAATTTGCCTCCAAGAACCATTTTTATCATGTTACTTAAGTTTAGGTAGGTTATATATTTATTTTCATTCAATTCTAGAAATTCTTTAATTTCTTCATTTCTTCCTGATTCATTTTTCTTTCAGTAGAGATTTGTTGTTTCCATGAATTTTTAAGGTCTCTGTTGTTTCTGTTTTTGATATCGAGTTAATCTATAGTGGTATGGTAGTATGTAGGGAGTAATTTCACTTTTTTTAGCTATTGTGACTCACCCTCAAAGCAAACTTTGAGTTGATACTGCTAGCAAACCCTCACAATCAACTAACTAGGGCAATAGGGGCTCACAGAGACTAAACCAACAGTCATGGTGCCTACATATATTTTTTGAATGTTTTTAAAATTATTTTTCAACATTCTTATAGAAAGTATTTTGATGATATTCTTCTGTCCAGTTCCTACAGATCAACTCTTCCCACTTTCACCTCCCAACCCACCCAACTTCACATTTATGTTGCCCAAGTATTCTTGGAAGTAAGGTTTGCCCTGGAACCTAGTCAGTCTATCAGGAGCCATATATTTAAAGAAACGTGACTCTTCCTTTCCCAGTAACTATCAAATGGTAATAGTTCATAATCTTTTGTAATAAGTACTAGTCTACTATCTTAGGTGGAATATGTACACTGCAGGCCCATACTAATTTGTAATTGATATGGCTAAAATGAGAATTATCTGAAAGAGCTTGATCTCTATGTTACACACAATATAGGAATATTATGGATTATTCTTATATGGAATTCTCAATTTTTTGTTATTACCACAGTGATCTAAGGACTAGATTCTGAAGAATATATCTGTGTTATATTTTATGTTGTGTTATGAAATGTTCTGAGATTGGAGGAATAATTTTAGAAATAGTTTGTCACCTGACAATGTAATTACAGAAGGGCAGGTAGAATTGTAGGTTGCTTATAAAGATTTGGGGTCTTTGTGAGCACTAAGATTCACTGTGAATGATCTAACAATAGATGCCAAGTTTTGAGACTCAACCCAAATGTATTCTCTTCACAAAAGCAAGATGTGATACTCTCTAAGATAGGCTGCATATATTTAGGGATGGCAAATGATGACACAAGAAATGATCTTTCCTAACTTTTTTGTTGTTGTTGTTTTGTTTTGTTTTGGATTTTGGATTTGGTTTTTTCAAGACAGGGTTTCTCTATATAGCCCTGGCTGTCCTGGAACTCATTCTGTAGACCAGGCTAGCCTCAACTCAGAAATCTGCCTTCCTCTGCCTCCCAGAGTGCTGGGATTACAGGCATGTGCCACCACCTTCCGGCCTTTCCTAACTTTTTAAATTCATCTTGTCACTCTATTAAAGTAAATTGGGCTGATTTGATATATTTATAGTTATTAATAATTATTCACTATTCATTGTTATTTTGTTCTACCTGCATAAACAATAACTCTGACTCCTCTAATATTTTTGAAATTAAAATAAAAAAACATAGTTAAGAGAAACTACAATGTACATTTTCACTCTAGTCGACTTACAACTTCAGTATGAAAAATCTTCATTTGGATTATCTTGAGAATTTATGGAAAATAGAAATGTTTCTGACATTTAATAAAATAAATTCAATAGAAATTAACTTACTATAAATAAGATAGAGCTCTGTATCCACAGAGAGCCCGCAGTAAGACAGAGCTCCGTGGTCTGACACTATCCTGGGGAGAACAGCTCAACCAGATGGAGCCCTGCCAACTGGGAGAGCCACTGCCTAGGCTTCAACAGCCCAGCCAGGAAGCCCGGGGCCTGCAGGGAATCCTGCGGTTAGACAGAGCCCTGAGACCAGCCACCATCTTGGAGCTCGTAGACTAACCAGGCAAACCAGGAGGAGAGCACTGGAGGCCAGTTAAGTATCCAGAGGCAAGCAGGGAGGAGACTTGAATCCAGCCCAGCAGAGCTGAGGAGGTAATTCAGAGCCCAGTGGTGGAAAACTTCCAGTCTCCACCTCGGAAGCACAGATGCCCTCTGAGACAGCAGCACCAAATGCCAGGCTCTCAGGAGCTTTAAACACCAACCAGTAATAACAAGAGCAAAGAAGTCCAGAAATAAACAAATGGCAAAAGGCAAACGTAGGAGCGTTACTAGCAGAAATCAAGACAATATGGCAGTATCCGAACCCAGTTCCCCGACAGCAGAAAGCCCTGGATACCCCAACACACCAGAAAATCAAGATACAGATATAAAATCATTGGTGAGGATGCTGATAGCAGAACACATAGATAAATCTTTTAAAGAATTACAGGAGAAAATTGATCAAAAGTTTGAAGCCCTTACAAGGCAAACACAAAAAACACTTAAAGAAATTCAGGAGAATATAGATCAAAAAGCAGAAGCCAATAACGGATCTTCTAGCTTTCATGGTCTCTGGTGAGAAGCCTGGTGTAATTCTGATAGGTCTTCCTTTATATGTTACTTGGTCTTTTTCTCTTACTGCCTTTAATATTCTTTCTTTGTTTAGTACATTTGGGGTTTTGATTATTATGTGACGTGAGGTATTTCTGTTCTGGTCCAGTCTGTTTGGAGTTCTGCAGGCTTCTTGCATATTCATGGGCATCTCTCTCTTTAGGTTGGAGAAGTTTTCTTCCATAATTTTGTAGAAGATATTTGCTGGCCCTTTAACTTGTAAATCTTCCCTCTCATCTATGCCTATAATCCTTAGGTTTTGTCTTCTCATTGTGTCCTGGATTTCCTGGATGTTTTAGGTTACAAGCTTTTTGCATTTTGTATATTCTTGGACTGTTGAATCAATGGTTTCTATGTTATCTTCAGTATCTGAGATTCTTTCTTCTCTCTCTTGTATTCTATTGTTGATATTTGCATCTATGGCCCCTGATTTCTTCCCAAGGTTTTCTATTTCCAAAGTTGTCTCCCTTTGCAATTTCTTAGTTGTTTCTACTTCTGTTTTTAGATCCTGGATGGTTTTGCTCAGATCTTCCACTTGCTTGTTTGTAGTTTCATGTATTTCTTTAAGAGATTTTTGTGTTTCCTCTTTCATGACTTCTACTTGTTGGCCCACGTTCTCCTGTATTTTTTTAAGTGACTTTTGTACTTCCTCCTTATTGCCTTCTAATTTTTGATCCATATTCTCCTGAATTTCTTTAAGTGATTTTTGTGTTTGCCTTGTAAGGGCTTCTAATTTTTGGTCCATTTCCTCCTGTATTTCTTTAACAGATTTATCCATGTGTTCTGCTATCAGCATCCTGACCAGTGATTTTAGATTCAAATCTTGTTTTTCTGGTGTGTTGGCATATCCGGGACTTACTGCTGTTGGGGAACTGGGTTCGGATGCTGCCATATTGCCTTGATTTTTGTTAGTAACATTCCTATGTTTGCCTTTTGCCATCTGGTTATCTCTGGCCTTAGATGGTCTTGTAGTCACTAGCTGGTGCTTGAAACTCCTGTGGGCTCAAAAGGCTATTTCCCCACCACTGGATGACTGGGTTTCCCCTGGCACAGATTGCTGATGTGTTGTTCTCTTGGGTGCTGTTGGACCCCTGGTGTATCTTGCTCTAAGCAATGTTATATTCAGTTATCTCTGTGGACCTGATGCTGCTTGTCTTTTCTGGATCTGCTTGCTTAGTTCAGTCAGCAACAAGGATGCTGTTGGAGGCCACGGGGAGTGGGGAGTGCAGAGTCTCCCAGAGGGCAGAGAACCCACACCCTGCTGGAACACAGGAACTGCTGCTCTGCCAAGCTCCCCGTTCTTAGATGACTGGCTGAAGGCCTGAGTCCCCAGAGATCTTAAGCTTGGGGTATCTCAGGTATCTGGTTCTGCCTGCTCAATTCCAGCAACCGCCACCAAGTTGGCCATGGTTGTACAGTGTGTATGGTACCTTTCAGGGCACATAGCTCGTGCCTAGCTGGGACCCAGGAACCGCTGCTCTGCCCAAATTGCTGCCTGACAGCCTTGAGTCCCCAGAGATCCCAAATTCTGGATATCACGGGCACCTGGTTCAGTTTGCTTAGTCCAGACAGCTGGCAGTGGCCGCAGGGAGTGGGGAGTACAGCTTGCAGAGTCTCCCAGAGGGCAGAGAACCCACCTCTTTCTTTCTTTCTTTCTTTCTTTCTTTCTTTCTTTCTTTCTTTCTTCCTTCCTTCCTTCCTTCCTTCCTTCCTTCCTTCCTTTCCTTCCTTCCTTCCTTCCTTCCTTCCTTCCTTCCTTCCTTTCTTTTTTTTTTCTTTTTTGGTTTTTCAAGACAGGGATTCTCTGTATAGTCCTGGTTGTCCTGGAACTTACTCTGTAGACCAGGTTGGCCTCGAACTCAGAAATCTGCCTGCCTCTGCCTCCCAAGTGCTGGAATTAAAGGAATGCACCACCACTGCCCGGCAATATCTTTCTTAATCTGTATCTTTATACAGATTAAGCAGAGATTCATAACAGGTCAAAGGGCTAAATATAAGTGTCTATTGGCACTCAGCTGTAAATAAAACATCTTTATAAATCCTGTACCACCAAATATCATGAATATCCAGGATAATGAGGTAGAACAAATATAAGATCCAGAGGATAGGGAGGAGTAATGTGCAATGATGCTTTCTGGCCATGGCACAACTATTGCTCTCATGAAATTGAACAGCTTGTTTTTATCTGTAAATGGCCTACACAAGATCAAATTAACCAAAAGTTTCACATAGACAGACTGTAAGTATTTCACTAGAAACCTCTTAGAGCATATAAGTGATTCCAGTAAAGTAGAATGATACAACAACAACGACATATAACCTCACTAAAATTTCTATATACTAATAATAGGTATCCTGAGAAATAAATCAGGAAAATATATTTATTCCTAATTGCTTTCAAATTCTTAGGAATAAGCTTAATAAAGTAGCTTAAATACTTATATAGTTGATGTTTTAAAACACTGAATAAAGTAATTAGAGAACATAGGATGAGGATCTTTCCCATGTCCATTGGAATTTAATTAGTAGTGTTAAAATTGTCATATTACCTAAATTGACATGAAAATTTTATGAAATTTCCATCAAAATTCTAATGACATTTCTTTACAAAACTAGTAAAAAAAAAGTCCTTAAAACTGGGTGTGGTAGCGTACACCTGTAATCCCAGCACTTGGGAGGCAGAGGCAGGCAGATTTCTGAGTTTGAGGCCAGCCAGGTCTACAGAGTGAGTTCCAGGACAGCCAGGACTACACAGAGAAACCGGGTCTCGAAAAAAACAAAAAAAGAGTCCTTAAATTCATATGAGATTCACACAGAAGCACAATAGTTTATAAATCACTAGTCAATTTGAAGGAAAGCTGGGGGAGGGGCAATACTGGAGGTACAATGGAATAATACTTCATTACAAAGTATTTTCATCACAAAACTAGATTACTCGATACAGTACTTGAACAAAGTAGTCATCTAGAACAATGAGATAAAATATATAAAGTATAATTAATTACATGTATGCATCCATATTTTTCCTCCAAGTACCAAAACATAGAAATATGAAAGTCTTTGAAATCAGCAGTGATTGGAAAGCTGAGTGAGTGTGTGTGTGTGTGTGTGTGTGTGTGTGTATGTGTATGTGTGTGCACATATATATATATATATATATGAATGAATTTATTCAGATTAGAAATTATAAAATGATAATGTTTTGCTTGAGAGATTCCAAAAGAGGCTCAGAGGAGCTTTGGGGTAGTTTGGTCCACAAACATTTTTACATTGATTATTTTAACCTTGGAAAAACTACACTAACTTCAGATTCTAATCTTTGGTCACCCCACCCACAGACATCACAGAGAGCTGGAAACGAGGGTAATATGGACAGATACAGAAGACTTTGTGTTCACATCAAAAATGAGCATTTTTTATTTTCCCCACTACTGTTTAAATACTATTTACTTTGCTACTAGAAATAACATTACTGTGTGCAGAGCATGGTTGAATATTATCTTGGACCCATTACTTCCAGTTCCCTTACCCTGTTTCCTTTTTCCGTTTTTTTTTTTTGGTTTGTTTGTTTGTTTGTTTGTTTGTTGCTCCAGAGAATTCCTCTGTGTCTGATCTCATGCCTGAAGTTTTCTGCAGTCCTGGAGCCACAGCTGCATTAGTGTTTGTGCCAGAAAAATGAACTGCAGACTGCCTGGACAACAAGATTCCTAGAATGTCATTTCTTCTTACTACATTGGTGGGTCCTAAATACCAATAACCAGAGGACTGATTATTTGTTCCTACCAACCATATTTTTCATAAGAATAAATACAGTTACACTATGTATTGAAACTGGATTTTTCTTTCATTGATACACAATCCAACTGCTATTGTGTTCTCTCTCTCTCTCTCTCTCTCTCTCTCTCTCTCTCTGTCTCTCTCAAAATTTGTCATGCCTTAAGACTGTGAACAAGTAAATTGTTCTGTATATTCAACTTCAGTATCACTTCATATTTACTAAACTCTTAAACCAACTATGTATACATACAATACAAAATTATCTGAAGTGTACTACTTACTTTTCTGTTGCTGTGAAAAAGCATCATAACCAAGACAACCTACAGAAGGAATGGTTTACTTGGCTTACAGTTTCAGAGGGATCAGAATCCATCATGGTTAGAAAGTGCAACAGGCATGGATACTGAAACCAGGTGTTAAAAGCTTCTAACTCAAAATAAATATGTAAAGTGGAGAGAGAGAGGAAAGAGAGAAAGAGAGAGAGAGACAGAGACAGAGACAGAGACAGAGACAGACAGAGACAGACAGAGACAGACAGAGACAGAGACAGAGAGAGAGAGGAAAATGAAAGAATACTAGAGAACCAGGAAAGTCATAAGAATTTGAAACTTCAAAACCCTCCTTTAGTAAGATATGAGCTTCAGTAAGACTATACCATACCTCCTCCAACACCTTCAGAAACAGTACCAAAAACTGTGGACAAACTGTCCAAATATGACAGTCTATGCATTACTCATAGATATAATTAATGTTATTGAATAACTGAGAACATTTTCTGGAAATACTATTTAACATCGCTTTTTCTCAGTGATATAATACCAGGTAATTGTATCACTTATTATATATGTTAAAAGTTTTGGTGTTTACTATATGTGACATTTGTGATTAAAAACAAGAAGATCCTTCAGGTTGCCATCTGCACCCAGGAGCTAATGTTGTTCTACAGCCCTCTGTACATAGGTCTCACAAGGAGAGAGCAGGTATCCCAGGAATGCTGACACAGGCTTACAGGCCCACAGGAGGGACAAGCTCCAGCCAGAGACAGCAAGACCAACTAACACCAGAGATAACCACATAGTGAAAGGGAAGCTCAAGAACTTACCAAAAGAAACCAAGGCTACTCTGCATCATCAGACCAAGTTCTACCAACACAGAAAGTTCAGGATACCCCAACACACTAGAAAAGCAAGTTGTGTATATAAAATCACATCTCAGGATGCTGATAGATGATATTAAGAAGTAGATAGAAACTCCCTTAAAGAATATAGGAGAACATAGGTAAACAGATAGAAGCCCTTAAAAAGGAAACACAAAAATCCCTTAATGAATTACAGGAACCATACTTTGTTCTTCCTCCTTTTTGGGCATCATTTAATATGTGGATTGTGTCTTAGGTATTCCAAGCTTCTAGGCTAATATCCACTTATCAATGAGTGCATACCATGAGTGTTCTTTTGTGATTATGTTACCTCACTCAGGATGATATTCTTCAGTTCCATCCATTTGTCTAAGAATTTCATGAATTCATTGTTTTTAATGGCCGAATAGTACTCCACTGTATATATATCCATTCCTCCGTTGAGGGACATCTGGGTTCTCTCCAGCTTCTGGCTATTATAAATAAGGCTGCTAAGAACATAGTGGAGCATGTGTTATCATTACATGTTGGAGAATCCTCTGGGTATATGCCCAGGAGTGGTATAACACAGTCCTCTGGTAGTATTATGCCAAGTTTTCTGAGGAACCACCAAACTGATTTCTAGAGTTGTTGTGCCAGCTTACATTCCCACCAGCAGTGGAGGAGTGTTCCTCTTTCTCTACAACCTCTCTAGAAGCTACTGTCTCCTGAGTTTTTTCTCTTAGCCATTCTGACCAGTATGAGGTGAAATCTCAGAGTTGTTTTGATTTGCATTTCCCTGATGACTAAGGTTGTTGAACATTTCTTTAGGTGCTTCTCAGCCATTTGATATTCCTAAGGTGAAAATTCTTTGTTTAGTTCTGTGCCCCATTTTTAATAGGGTTATTTGGTTCTCTGGAGTCTAGCTTCTTGAGTTCTTTGTATATATTGGATATTAGCTCTCTGTCAGATGTGGTTGGTAAAGATCTTTCCCCAATTTGTTGGTTGCCATTTTATCCTTTTGACAGTGTCCTTTGCTTACAGAAACTTTGTAATTTTATGAGGTCCCATTTGTCAATTCTTGATCTCAGGGCATAGTCTATTGGTGTTCCAAAAAGGGGGAAAGTACCCAGAGAAGAAAATACAAAGACAAAAGGTTGAGCAGAGTCTGAGGAAAAGATCATACAGAGACTACCCCACCCAGGGATGCACCCTATATACTGTTACAAAATCCAGGCACTATTGTGGGTACTCACAAGTGCTGGCTGACCAGAGTAGGATATAGCTGTCACCTGGGAGGCTCTCCTAGTGCATGACAAATACAGAGGGGGCACTCTTAGCTATCCAATGAACTGTCTACAGGTTCTCCAATGGGGAAGCTAGAGAAAGGATCCAAGGAGCTGAAGGGATTTGCAGCGCCACAGGAGGAATAACAATATGAGTCACCCAGTACTCGCAGAACTCCCAAGGACAAAAACCATCAACCAAAAAGTACACATGGAGTTACCCATGGCTCCAGACACATCGGCAGCAGAGGATGGTCTTGTTAGACACCAAACGGAGAAGAGGCCCTGGAAAGACTTGATGCCATAGTGTAGAGAAATATCAGTACAGGGAAGCAGGGGGTGGGTTGATTGGGGAAAGGGAAATGGCTTATGGGATTTTGGGGGGAAGGGGGAAACAGGAAAGAGGACAACATTTGAAATGTAAACAAAGAATATACCTAATTAAAAAAAGAATTACAGGAAAACACAAAGAGGTGAAGGAATAAACAAAACCAGCCAGGATCTAAAAATGGAAGTAGAAACAATAAAGAAATTACAAAGGGAGACAAACCTGAATATAGAAAATCTATGAAAGAAATCGGGAGTCATAGATGCAAACATCAACAGGATACTGGAGATAGAAGAGGGAATCTCAGGTACAGAAGATACCATAAAAAACATTGACATGATAGTCAAAGAAAATGCAAAATATAAAAAGCTCCTAACCCAAAACATCCAGGAAATTGAGGACACAATGAGAAAACAAAACCTAAGGATAATGGGTATAGAAGAGAAAAGATTCCCAACTTAAAGGGCCAATAAATATCTTCAACAAAATTGTAGAAGAAAACTTCCCTAAGCTAAAAAAAAGAGATGCCCATCAAAATTCAAGAAGCCTATAGAACTCCGAGTGGACCAGAAAAGAAATTATTCCTGTCACATAATAATCAAGACAACAAATGCACAAAACAAAAAAAGTATTGAAAGCAGTAAGGGAAAAGGGTCAAGTAACATATAAAGGCAGACATATCAGAATTACACCAGACCTTTCACCAGAGACTATACCAGCCATAAGACTCTAGGCGGATGTCATACAGACCCTATGAGAACACAAATGTTGTCCCAGGCTACTATACCCAGCAAAACTCTTAATTACCATAGATGGAGAAACCAAGATATTCCATGACAAAAACAAATTTACACAAAATCTTTCCACAAATCCAGCCCTTTAAAGGATAATAAATGGAAAACTCCAACATAAGGAGGGAAACTACACACTAGAAAAAAAAAACAAGAAAATAACCATATTTTTACAGATCAAAAAGAAGATAGTCAGATGAACATAATTCCACCTCTAACAACAAAAATAACAGGAAGCAACAATCACTTTTCCTTAATGTCACTTAATATCAATGAACTCAATTCCCCAACAAAAGGACAGACTAACAGACTGGATAAATAAACAGGACTCATCATTTTGCTGCACACAGGGAACTCACCTCAGTGACAAAGAAAAACATTTTCTAAGAGTAAAAAGGTTAGAAAACAATTTTCCAAGAAAATGGTCCCAAGAAACATGCTGGAGTAGCCATTCTAAAATCAAATAAAATTGATTTTCAATGTAAAGTTATCAAAAAAGATAAGAAAATATACTTCATACTCATCAAAGTAAAAATCTGCCAAGATGTACTCTCAATTCTGAATATATATGGTCCTCATCCAAGGGCACCCACATGTATAAAAGAAACTTTACTAAAACGCAAAATCCACATTGGAACTCACACAATAATAGTGGGGAGACTTCAACACCCCACTCTCATCAATGGACAAATCATTGAAACAGAAACTAAACAGAGGCACAGTGAAATTAGCAGAAGTTATGAAACAAATGGATTTAACAGATATCTCTGGAACATTCTATCCTAAAACAAAAGAATGTAACTTCTCAGCCCCTCACTGTACCTTTTCCAAAACTGATCACATAATTCGACACAAAACAAGCCTCAACAGATACAAGAAGATTTAAATAATCCCATGCATCCTATCAGATCACCACAGACTATGGCTGGTCTTCAATAACAACAACAACAGAAAGCCCACATACATGTGAAAACTGAACAACACTCTACTCAATGATAACTTGGTAAAGGAAGAAATAAAGAAATTAAAGACCTCATTAATTAAAATTAAGCTACAACATACCCAAACTTATGGGACACAATGAAAGCAGTGCTAACAGGAAAACTCACAGCCCTGAGTGCATCAAAAAAGAAATAGGAGAGAGCATACACTAGCAGCTTGACAGCACATTTGAACAAAAAGAAGCTAAGACACCCAAGAGGAGTAGAAGCCAGGAAATAAACACAAGGCTGAAATCAACCAAGTAGAAACAAAAGGAACCATACAAAGAAGCAACAAAACCAGGAGCTGGTTCTTTTAGAAAATCAAGAAAGATAGATAAAGCCTTAGCTAGACTAACCAGAGTGCACAGAGGCAATATGGAAATTAACAAAATCAGAAATGAAAAGGGAGACAAAACAACAGAAACCTAGGAAATACAAAAAAATCATCATATCCTATTACAAAAGACTATACTCAACAAAACTCGAAAATCTGGATGAAATGGACAATTTTCTAGACAGATACCAGGTACCAGTGTTAAATCAGGATCAGATAAACAATCTAAATAGTCCTATAACCCCTAAAGATATAGAAGCAGTCATTAATAGTCTCCCAAACAAAAAAGCCCAGGACCAGATGGGATTTTTTGCAGAGTTCTATCAGACCTTCAAAGAAGACCTAATACCAATACTCTTCAAACTATTCCACAAAATACAAAGTGAAGGAAATCTACACAATTTATTCTATGGGATACACATTTACACTGATACATAAACCACACAAAGATCCAACAAAGAAAGTAAACTTCATACCAATTTCCCTTATGAATACCTATGCAAAATTACTCAATAAAATTCCCACAAACCTAATCCAAAAACACATCAAAATGATCATCCATTACAATCACATAGGCTTCATCCCAGGAATGCAGGGATGGATCAATATACAGAAATCCAACAAGTAACCCACTATATAAACCAACTCAAAAAAAGAAAAAGAAAGAAAGAAACCACATGATCATTTCAATAGATGCTGAGAAATCATTTGACAAAATCCAACACTCCTTGATGATAAAAGTCTTGGAAAGAACAGGAATTCAAGACCCATACCTAAACATAGTAAATGCAATACATAGCAAACCAGTAGCCAACATCAAAGTAAATGGAAACAAACTTGAAGCAATCCCACTGAAATCAGGGACTAGACTAGGCTGTCTACTCCCTCCCTACCTGTTCAATATAGTACTCAAAGTCCTAGCTAGAACAATTAGACAACAAATGGAGGTCAAAGGGATTCAAATTGGAAAGGAAGAAGTCAAAATATCACTATTTGTAGATGATATGATAGTATACTTAAGTGACCCCAAAATTCCAACAGAAAACTGCTAAAAAAAAAAAAAACTTCAGCAAAATGGCTGGATATAAATTTAACTCAATGAAATCAGTTGCCTTCCTCTACTCAAATGATAAACAGGATGAGAAAGAAATTTCAAAAACAATACCCTACACAGTAGTCACAAATAATATAAATTACCTTGGTGTGACTCTAACTAAGCAAGTGAAAGATCTGTATTACAAGAACCTCATGTCTCTGAAGAAAAAATTCAAAGAAGATTTCCAAAGATGGAATGATCTCCCATGCTCTTGGATTGACAGGATTAATATAGTAAAAATGCTCATCTTGCCAAAAGCAATCTACAGATTCAACAAAATCCCCATCAAATTTCCAACACAATTCTTCATAGAGTTAGAAAGAGGAATTCTCAAATTCATCTGGAATAACAAAAACCCTAGATAGTGAAAACTATTCTCAATAATACAAGAACTTCTGGTGGAATCACCTTCCCTGACTTCAAGCAGTACTACAGAGAAATATTGATAAAAAAAAACTGCATAGTATTGGTACAAGCAACAGACAGCTAGACCAATGGAATAGAATTGAAGCCCCCCAAATTATCCTACACACCTATGGTCACTTGATATTTGACAAAGGAAGTAAAAACTTCCAATAGAAAAAAAGAGCATTTTCAACAAATGGTGCTGGTTCAACTGGCAGTTAGCATGTAGAAGAATTCAAATCGATCCATCATTATCTCCTTGTACAAAGCTCAAGTTCAAGTCGATCAAGAACCCCTACATAAAACACTGAAACTAATAGAAAAGAAAGTGGCAAAGATCCTCGAGCACGTGGGCAAAGGAAAAATTTCTTGAATAGAACGCCAATAGAATTCATCAAGAATTGACAAATGGGACCACAAAAAATTGCAAAACTTCTATAAGGCAAAGGACACTGTCAATAGGACAAAAGACAACCAAGGCTGAGAAAAGATCTTTACCAATCCTACATCTGACAGAGGGCTAATATCCAATTTATGCAAAGAACTCAAGATGTTAGACTCCAGAGAACTACATAACCCTATTTTAAAAATAGGGTAAAGAGTTAAACATAGAATTCTCAACTGAGGAATAGTGAATGGCTAAGAAGCACCTAAAGAAATGCTCAATATCCATAGTAACCAGGGAAATAAAAATCAAAACAACCCTAAGATTCCACCTCACAACAGCCAAAATGGCTAAGATGAAAAACTCAGGTGACAGCAGATGCTGGTGAAGATGTGGCACAAGAGGAATACTTCCTCCATTGCTGGTGGGATTGCTAGTTGGTGCAACCACTCTGGATATCAGTTTGGCATTTCCTTGAAAAATTGGACATAGTACTAACTGAGGACCCAGATATAGCAATCCTGGGCATATACCCAGAAGATGCTCCAATGTGTAATAAAGACACATGCTCCACTATGTTCATAGAAGCCTTATTTGTACTAACCAGAAGCTGGAAGGAACCCAGATGTGCCTCAATAGAGGAATGGATACAGAAAATATGATATATTTATACAATGGAGTACTACTCAGCTGTCAAAAACAATGAATTTATGAAATTCTTAGGCAAATGGATGGAATTAGAAAGTATCATCCTGTGTGAAGTAACCCAATCACAAAAGAACACACATGGTATTTACTCCCTGATAAGTGGATATTAACCCAGAAGCTTGGGATACCCAAAATACAATTCACAGACCACATAATGCTCAAGAAGAAGGAAGACCAAAGTGTGGATACTATTATCCTTAGAAGGGAGAACAAAATACCCATGGGAGGTGATACAGAAACAAAGTGTGGAACAGAGACTGGCAGAAAGGCCATACAGAGACTGCCCCTCCTAGGGATCCAACTCATATACAGTTACCAAACCCAGACACTATTGTGGATGCCAACAAGTTCTTGCTGACAGGAGCCTGATATAGCTGTCTCTTGAGATGTTCTACCAGTGCCTGACAAATAAAGAGGCTCTCAGCCAATAACTGCACTGAGCACAGGGTTTCCAATGGAAGAGCTAGAGAAAGGACCTAAGGAGCTGAAGGGGTTTGCAACCCCTTTGGCAGAACAACAATATGAACCAACCAGTACCCCTAGAGCCCCCAGGGACTAAACCACCAACCAAAAAGTACACATGGAGGGATCCATGTCTCCAGCAGCATATGTAGCAGAGGATAGTCTTGTTGGACATCAATGAAAAGAGAGGCCCTTGGTCCTCTGAAGGCTGGGTGCCCCAGTGTTGGAGAAGGCCAGGACAGAAAATCAGGAGTGGGTGGGTTAGTTAGCAGGGTGAGGGGGTATGGGATAGGGGGGTTTTCAGAGGAGAACAAGGAAAGGGATTAACAATTATTGTCCCCTAAATTTTACCTAATGTAAAATATTATGGTTTGTTCAAATCATTTTTTAAGTAACCATGGTTTACTTAAGAGAAAAATGACATTTTATGTAAATAAACACGGTTTTTATTTTAATCTAATAAGCTAACAAGCTTATTAGAAGCTTATTAGAAGCTGTGGTAATTCAAATAAGCTGAAGACAAATTTTCTCAATGTAGAGCATTCATAGTGTACTCTCTTTTGAAAGAAAATTAGATTTGTAGCTTTTTTTCCATCTTTGTTGGAAGTTTTTCTAAAAATCTTTACCTCTTCTGTATAATACTTTATATGTAAATCTAATTAATTTAATAATGTTGTATTTACTGACAGAACAAGTGAAGATGTCCTCCTTATTTCTATACTACCTATCAATTTTGTTACTTTTACTATGCAGTGTTAAATGTAAACATTCATATTTTATGTCATTATTTTAAATTGTGTCTATATTTTGGTATTGTCATTCTCAGTTGTTTTATTGACAGTTAAATATCACTTCAACTTTTCTTTTTTCTGCAGCATGACTCCAATCAATTCTAAGAATGAAAACTGGTTTAATAATTTCCAATCCACTTTTATACCAATTTAATTACATGCAGGTATTAAGATCAATAGTAGTAAAATGAGAAACTAGCAAGATAGTAAACACAAAATTGTCACGGCAATAAGCAAGTCCTGTGACAGTTGTTTCCAAGGGCTTGTGACAATAGCCAAAATATCTGAGCCTACTTCCTTGTACAAGCCCAAAATCTTGCCTGAAGCCTGATTCTTTCTTTCCACCTGAAGATTAAAATTCATCCCTTAACCTACTTCCCTATTATGCACTAAAGTCGGATATTTGTTTGAAGCCCTTGTCCTTGTCCTTGTCCTTGGACAATTGTCAAGTTCCTTGGCCAAATTCAGACTCCTTCCAGGTGGCACAGCACCCCAATAAGGCTCTCTACATCTCCCCCCTTTTTATCCAACTTTTCAAATTGTCAGTTTCATTATTTATTTATTTATTTATTTATTTATTTATTAGATAGAGTTTCACTGTATAGCTCTGGCTGGCATGGAACTCAGGCTATGCAAACTAGACTGGCTTCATACTCATCAAGATTCACTTGTTTCTGCCTCCCAAGTACTGACATTAACGGTGTGCCACACCATACTTAATTATATTGCCATTGTTTAACATATTTTTGTGATGGCTATGGACTTTTTATGTGAGTTTAATTGTAGTTAATTCATGATCTTTTAAGTATTCTATTTTGTTTCATATGTTATATGATATATGTAGCTTTCTAGAACTTATAAATTTGTGGTAAGTAAAGTGTATCAAACAATTACAATATAATATATAATCAACAACATAAGAGTGCTGCTTTGGTTGTTTACAAAATACACAATGGTAAACACACAGAGAAATACCTACGTATAACTGAACATGCCCATGTACTGCCTTTTCTAGTAGCATAAAATTAATATTCTTTCTACAGGGATAAAACATTTATGCAAAATTACACAGCAGTATTTTGTTTGGTACTCTCAGATACTAAAATATGAATAAGAGAATATGTGTGGTGGACATAGGGAACACCCATGCATCTTTAAGTTGTCTCTATTTAGAATCTTTGAAAATCAGAACATCTAGTGAACCTAAGTAATTGGGCCTTAGGAACATACCTGTGATGCAAAAGAATAAATATTTACCTTTAGTCCATACTGAAATCTATATGTTATTGGCTCTATATGATAGTTACATTATTTGTTAATTATTGATGCAGATTGCTTTAACATTGGTCAGATGTCACATACATGTACACATTCTGCTCACAAGGGACCAGAGAGAACTGATATTTCAGTCCCTCTCACCTTGATCACTGGATAAAATGAATTAATGCTTGCACAAATTGCCACCTTTGTTCATGGAAAACATTGTACAAAATGATTAATCCTAGAAAATATGGCTTAGTTTTCAGAGAACCATTTTTTGTTTTTCTATAGAAAACTCTACAATTTGTAACACAACATTAAAGCACCACTTTACAATAAAACAGCAAAATAATTGCTAACAGCTTGTGATGTTAATAATGAAGGAAATACCATCAATGCCAGCTTTTTTTTTTATTTGTAGCCATTTATTATAATGGGAAAGGCTCCCATTTCAATAATAGACATACAAAATAATTTCATATCTTGAACAATCTGCTTAGTGTTTTTAAAAAATATTTAAAACCTGTTATGCTATTCAATTATATGGTTTTACTTAATATTAAGAATTCTAATAATGCTCTAACATATGCCTCCTTATTTTCTCCTCTGTTGGTGGCTGCATTCACTCTATACTGATTTTTCTTGCTTTAAATTGAGCTGATGATTATTTGGCATGCCTGGTTATAGAGAAACAGACTTTCAGCATAGTTGGGTATTCACATCAGTTTAACTAATTAACAGTAGCTCTTCCTGAATTCCTCAATTAGAGCTGTAATCCTGTTATTAAAGCAAAAAATGTAAAGGGTATTTTTAAATAATCTCTTTAATCGCTTCTCGGCCTTTTGGCTAAGATCAAGTGTAAATAATCTCTTTAATCATGTATGAATGTCTTAAGAAGAAATTTTGTATAATTTTGATATAGCTTATATATTTTTGATATATTAATATTTTAAAATAGACAAGTTAGGTATACTGCAAATATGAAGAGAGAATACAAATGTTTAATAGTGAAAGTAATAGTTGTTCTAACAACTACGATTTTTTTGTACCTTAAATTACTAGATTGTCCAGGGATATAATAGAAAATTAATATGATAAACATATTGCTGTGCTAAGAGACAATTATACAATTTTAGATTATATACTTACTCATATATTAATAAGATATTTAAGATTTTTCCTCCAGTATAATTTTTAAGTCCTTTAAAGGGACCTTTAGATATTTTATTGAACTTATTCAGTAATGAGTTACCTAGAAAAAATTGTCATAGTTAGAGCATATCCAATCAATGCCCTAGTTTTTGACATTAATAGCCATTTATCTCCCTCATTTCAGTAGGAAATGTGAAAAAATAAACAGAATTTTCCTTCAAATTAATAGTTTACTCTATAAATCTGAAAGCATGCAGTATTATACTCACTGATTAATGAGACTCCCTCAAATGATGCCATTTGTCATTGTAGGTCTACATTAAAGAAAAATAGAACTGGTGGTGAAAGGAAATGAACTTTCATAACTTGCCATAAAATTAATCTAATATTTTACCATAAATAGCATGAAAATGAAACTTCTGATTTACAGGTAGAAAAAGGAAAATATTGATTGTGTTCAAAAACTATGAACAAATAAAAAGGTTTACTGAGCTGGCATAATATAATGGTTATTAAATTTATGCTCAGAATTGTTTGCTATAGTGACATCGAATAAGCATTTGATTATTTATCAAATTTCTAGTTCTTTGTATCCCATCGAAAACATAAAGAGAAGCCTTTACTGTGAGCTATCTTAAAGAAACTTATAACTCTTTGTGGTAAAACTAAATTTATCTTTGTATACTAATTTTAATTGTTTGAAGAGCAATTATAATAATTAAGTAGCTTTCCTACAACACAAGTTGTCATCAGACCATGTATATATGGCTATGAATTTGAGTCCTTGCTACATTGCTCTCCCGTGGCCATGTGTTTAAGCCTTGTGTCTGACTGTGGAAAGGACCTTCCTTCATACTTCAGTAATTTCTTTTTATTTTTTTTTATATTTTAATTTTTTTATTTTCTATATTCTTTGTTTATGTTTTCCAAATGATTTTCCTCTTCCGGGATCCACCTTTCCCCTAAATCTCATAAGCCCTCTTCCCTCTACCCGTTCCCCAGTCAACCCCCTCCCACTCCTCTGTCCTGACAATCCCCTACAATGCTGCGTCAAGCCTTTCCAGGACCAGGGCCCTCTCCTTCCTTCTTCTTGGGAATGATTTGATATGTGAGTTGTGTCTTGGGTATTCAGAGCTTCTGAGCTAATATCCATTTATCAGTGACTACATTCCATGTGTGTTCTTTTGTGAATGAGTTACCTCACTTAGTATCATATTTTCCAGTTCCAACCACTTGCCTAAGAATTTCATGAATTCATTGTTTTTAATTGCTGAGTAGTATTCCATTCTTCAGTAATTTCAAGAAAAAGTTCATAGCAAGTGAGAGAAGCTCCTGGAAAGAAGTTGCACTTTACACTGAACAGTATACAAAGTTTGCTTAACTGGTTAGAACTTCAGTGACTGCAGAGAGATTGGAATGTTGCAGGTACATAACTTAGTTATATTTTATTATGGGCTCACTTTAGACCCCTTAATAGTCATAACTTGTCTTCCTCTGCGTGTGATCTAACAGAAAAGGTTGTCCAAAGAGATGCATGGTAGGAAAAGGCAATTGATGGCCCAGAAAACACTATTTTCCAAGCTAACTAATTTTCCATTTTAGTAACACAAAAAGCATGGTCCCAAATTTTAGAAAAGTTATTTGTATCAATACCATTTTTCAAATATACCTGATATTACATATGGAAGCACATCTGCATTATATTTTTGGTGTCTTTTATTCTAAACCACTTGGCATAAAAATGTATTAAAATAGTGTAATTGACAAAAATAAAGTAGGAGACATGGCAGAGTATTGTAGGAAGCACAATATGAATATTTTTGAAAATAGTTTACAATTTACATTGTGTTAAAAACCACAGTGAAGTAGGTATGGTGGTGCATTTCTTTAATCCCAGAATGTTGAAGCCACCTTCAACAGGCAGGTGGATCTCTGTAAGATGAAGGCCAACCTATTTTAAGTAGTAAGGCCCCTAACAGCCAGGGCTATATAAAGAAATTCTGTCTTCAAAACAAAACTAAACAAACAAACAAAAACAATAACAATTTCTTAAGTATCTGAACACTGCTTAAATTACTTGATCATGATAAATAAATATTTTATAAAGCCTTTAAGATGCAGCTTTTATCTATACAAAAAGATGAAATTAAAATACTAATAAAAATAAGTGAATTCCTTTCCTTGCTGCCTTATTGTAACACTTTAATGTGTCTAAAAACAAATATTTAAAATTTTGAAGGTTGTACACACACACACACACACACACACACACACACACATATATACATATATATATATGTATATATATATATATATATATATATATATATATATATAATGTGTGTATGTATTATTTTATCGTCCTATCATCCACAACTCCTGAAATTTTAACATCTACCTTTCCAATTTGTAACACTTTGATCTTCTCTAGTTGTCTCATTGCTCTACCTAGGATTTCAGATACTATATTGAATAGATAGGAAGAGAGTAGATAGAACATTCGGAATTTTTCTCTATATTGAGGGAATTTATTGTGATGACTTATAGTCTTTAGTCCAACTAACTCAACAATAGGCAACTGTGAATGGGAAGTCCAAGAATCTAGTAGTTATTCAGTCCCATGAGGCTTGTTGTTTCACCTGGTCTTCTGTAGAAGTAGGTACTAACAAATGTGCTGGCAAGAAAGTGCATGCAGCAGAAGAAGAGTGAATCTTCCTTTTTCCAATTTCCTTATGCAGTCCTCTAGCAGAAGGTGTGACCCAGATTAAAGGTGTGTACTACCACACCTGGATCTCAGACTTCCTTTGTCCCAGGCTGACCTTGAACTAAGATGCTTGCCTCTGTCTCCCGGGATTAAAGACATGTACTGCCTTGTCTGGGCCTAAGCTTTTCATGGCTACTATGCCCCAAGATCTCAATGCCAAGATCCAAGACAGAAACTTGTGTCTTCCAGCCTCAAGATCTGGATCACAGCTGAGCCCTCCAATTCTGGATTGTAGTTCATTACAGATACAGTCAAGTTGACAATCAGGATAATCCATTACAGTGTGAGTCTTGTATCCATGATCTCTCCAAGAGTTTTAGCATGAGGGTGTGTTGGATTTTGTCAAAGGATTTTTCAGCATCTATTGAAATGGTCATGTGACTGTTTTACTTTCAGTTTGTTTATATGGTGGATTACATTGATTTTCATATATTGTACCATCCTTGCATCACTGGGATGAAGCCTACTTAATCATGGTGGTGATGTTTTTTATGTGTTTTTATGTGTTTTTTAATTCAGTTTGTGAATTTTTTATTTTTTTTATTTTCTATATTCTTTGTTTACATTCCAAATGATTTCCCCTTTCCCAGTTCCCCTCTCCCCATAAATCCTATCAGCCCTCTTCCCTCTGCCCATTCCCCAATCAAACCCCTCCCACTTCTCTGTCCTGGTAATCCCCAAGTTGCTTCAGGAAGCCTTTCTAGGACCAGAGAGGCCTCTCCTTCCTTCTTCTTGGGAATCATTTGATATGTTAATTGTGTCTTGAGTATTCAGAGCTTCTGGGCTAATATCCACTTATGAGTGACTGCATTTCATGTGTATTCTTCTGTGATTGGGTTACCTCACTTAGGATGATATTTTCTAGTTCCAACCATTTGCCTAAGAATTTCATGAATTCATTGTTTTTAATTCCTGAGTAGTATTCCATTGTGTAAATATACTAGTTTGTGAATATTTTATTGAGCATATTTGCACCAATATTTATAAGGAAAAATGGTCTGAAATTCTCTTTCTTTGTTGAATCTTTGTGTGGTTTAGGTATGGGGGTGACTGTGACCTGATAAAAGAGTTTGGTGCTGGTTCCTCTTTCTATTTTGTTGAAAGTTTGGTCAAATTCTACACTAAAACAATCTGGCCCTGAGTTTTCTTTTGTTTTTTGTTTGTTTGTTTGTTTGATTGATTGTTTTTAGTTTTTTCTTTCTTTCTTTTTTTTTTTTTTTTTTGGTTGGGAGACTGCTTCTAATTTTTTAGGGGTTTTAAGGCTATTTAAATTGTTTAACTGATCTTGATGTAACTTTGGTAAGTGATATCTGTCTAGAAAGTAGTCCATTTCATTAAGATTTTCCAATTTTATGGAGTATAGGCTTTGAAAAAAGACCTATTGAGTCTAATTTCCTCAGTGTTTTCATGTCTCCCTTTTCATTTCTGATTTTATTTATTTGGATATAGTCTCTGACTTTTACGTGGTTTAGCTAGGGGTTTGTCTATCTTCTTTTTTAAGAAAACATTTTATTTTTCAAGTTATTTTATTTATCTACACTTCACATATTGCACTCTTAGCAGTCTCTCCTCCCACACTTGCTCCTCCCATTCCTCACCCCCCCTTGCCTCCAAGAAGGTGCTCTGTCCCCAGCAGGCCTCCCTCTTTGCTGGGGCCTCAAGGCTCTCAATGATTGCCCATTTTCTCATGCTGAGACCAGACTATGTAGACCTCTGCTTTACAAATGACAGGGGCCTCATATTAGCTCACATATGATCCTGGTTGGTGGCTATGTCTCTGGGAGCTCTCTAGGGTCTGGGTTAGTTGGGACTCTTAGTCATTCTATGGGATCTCTCTCCCTTTCCGGTTCTTCACTCCTTCCCCTAAATCAAACATAGGGGTCCCTGACTTCAGTCCAGTGGTTGAGTGTAAGTATCCACTTCTGTTTAATTCAGCTGCTAGTTGGGCCTTTCAGAAATCAGCTCCAGTCTGTAAGCACATTATAGAATAGCAGTGTCAGGCCTTGGTGTCTGCCCATGAGATGGCCCCAAGTTGGACTGGTCATCAGACCACCTTTCCTTCAGTTTCTTCTCCATTTTTATTCCTGCAGTTCTTTAGACAGAAACAATTCTGGGACAGGGATTTTGACCGTGGGTTGATAACCCTGTCCCTCCACTTGAGGCCTTCTCTATCTACTGGAGGTGGACTCTTCAAGTTCCCATTCCCCATTGTTGGTGATTTTGGCTAAGGTTACTTCTCAATGAAGTGTCTAACCTCCCAGGTCTCTAGTACTTTACAGAGCATATCCCCACCTCCCACTCCCTGAGGCTGATTAGTTTCATTCATTCTCTTGGTCCTCTGGATTTCTCTTGGGCACCTCCTCCTATCTGATCATGTTCCCCTTCCCCTCCCCTCTCCCATTCAGGTCCCTCCTTCCCTTTGCATTTGTTGATTATTTCCTCCCCACTTCTACATACTATTGAAGCATCATCTCTTAGGCATTTCTTCTTGTTACACTTCTTATGGTTTGCAGGTTATTACCTAGATATTCTGTAATTTTTGGCTAATATTCACTTATCAGTGAGTACATACCATGCATGCACTTTGGGGTCTGAGTTACCTAGCTCAGGATCATATTTTCCTGTTACATCCATTTGCCTGCAGAGTTAATGATGTCCTCATTTTTAAAAGCTGAATAGTATTCCATTGTGTAAATGAACCATATTTTCTGTATCCATTCTGTAGGATGAGAGACATCTGGGTTGCCTCCAGCTTCAGAGTATTACAAAAAAAGCTGTTATGAACCTAGTAAACCACGTATCATTTTGGTATGATGGAGCATCTTTTGGGGATATGCCCAAGAAAGGTATAGCTGGGTCTTCAGGTAAACTATTTCCAATTTTTTGAGGAACTGCTAGAATAATTTGCAGAGTGTTTCAACTTTGCAATCCCACCACCAAGGGAGAAGTGATCCTTTCTCCACATCCTTGCCAGCATGTGCACTCACTTGAGTTTTGTGATCTTAGCCATTCTGATTGGTGTGAGGTGGAATCTAGGGTTCATTTTGATTTTCATTTCTCTGATGACTAAGGACTTTGAACATTTCTTTAATTACTTCTGTAACATTAGGGATTTTTCTGTTCTGAATTCTCTGTTTTAGCTCTGTACTCCATTTTTTAATTGGGTTATTTGGTTTTTTGAAGGTTAACTTCTTGAGTTCTTCATATATTTTAGATATTAGCCCTCTGCAGGATATGGGGTTACTGAAGAGATTTTTCCCAATCTATAGCTTGCTGATTTGTCCTACTGATAGTCTTCCCCCTTACAGAAACTTTTAAGTTTCATGAGGTCCCATTTATGAGTTGGTGATCTTAGAGCCTCATCCTTTGCTGTTCTGTTCAGGAAACTTCCACTTGTTCATATGAGTTAAAGGCTCTTTTCCACTTTATTTTCTATTAGATTTGGTGTATCTGGTTTTATATTGAGGTCCTTGATCCATTTGAACTTAAGCTTTGTGCAAGGTGATAAATATGTATCCATCTTCATTTTTCTATATCCAGACTGCAAGTTAGACCAGCACCCTTTATTGAAGATACTTTCTTTTTCCACTGTATGTTTTTGGCTTCTTTGTCAATGATCAAGTGTTCATAGGTATAAAGGCTTACTTCTGTGTCTTTGATTGTATTCCATTGATAGACCTGTCTGTCACAAGGAACATGGAGCTGGGGGGCATTGTGTGGAGTAGTAGTAGTTCCTGCATCATCTGGGCTGTATGAGTATCCAAGCTGGTGTGGGTATTTGGAAGAAATTCTTACCTGTGTCTTTAGTCACTGAGGACCTTCTAGAAGCACATAGGCTGTAGCTTTTGGGTAGGCATTGGTCAGGCTGTTGATCTGGAGAGGGTAGTGATGTGGGCCAGAAGGAATGTCCCATAACAAATGTTTTAAAGTACTGAAAATTCAACCTCATGGAACAAGTAAAATTATATACTAATGTGTAGCAAATATATACAGATGTGTTTGTAGCATTATTAACATACAATTGAGAGGAAAACATGTAAAGAAGAAAAGAAGTTTAAATATGCCAGGTGGAAACTACAGCACTTATTAATCCCCGGTAAGAAAAAAGCATGACCAAAGCCACCGTGGAAAACATAATAGTTTTTAAAGAAGTAAATTACCACATGACTCAGAAATTCTTCTTCTGAGTACATACTCCAAAGAATTTAAAGCAAGTCCAAGATGCATTTTTTTACAATCAGTTTTGCTTATAATTCACAATAATCAGAAAGTAGAAAAACCTGAAAGTACAGCAGTAGTTGAATGGATTAATGTAAAAATGATACACATTTACGATTGAATGTTATTTACCAAAGGAATGTAAAATAATTGAGACATGTTACAATTATATCATCAATGGACTTCAAACTTTGATGACATTACACTGTGTAGTTTTAGCTATATGGAAAAAACAAATGGGTTTATGCTACTTTTATTACTGCTGTGATAAAACATCATTGCAAAAAACTTGGAGAATAAAGAATTTATCTCAGTTTCAGGTCCACATCACAATCCATCTTTGAAGAAGGTTAGGGTAGGAACTCCAGGCAGGAATTTGTAGTCAAGAACTGAATCAGAAGCCATGGAAGAATTTGCTTGATTGCTTGTTCATCATGATCTCATGATTTATTCAGCCTGCTTTTTCAGTACCCATACCACCAACCTAAGAGTGCCATTCCCCACAGGGAGAAGGGTCCTTCCACATAAATTATCATTAAAAATATCACTTCCCCAATCAGTTGGGTTAATTTCTCAATGGCAGTTCCCTTTGCTCAAATGAATCAAGCTTGTGTTAAGCTGATATCAAACTAGACAACATACTACTTATATGCAGCACATAAAGAATATGATTCAAGTACAAAGAAAGTAGACTTATAGTTATGAGTTTCTAGATAAAGTGGAGCCCTTGTTCCAGTTTAATGACTATAAGTTGTATTTTAACATGATTAACTCCTGGAGACACAAAGAGATGACTATCTTATAAACTTTTCCATGTGCTAATGTCATTTCATCATAGACTTCAAAATATTTATTATACATTTTATTGTGCATGCATTTTACTACATTAAAACTAAGCCAGCATGCCAGATATGGTGAAATATGCTTTTAATGTCAACACTCAGGAGACAGAGGTAGGTGGATGTCTGTGGGTTCTGGGTTACCCTAGTATATATAGTGAGTTCTAGACCATCAAAGGTGACATAGTGATACTTAGCCTAAAGCAAATACATAATGTTGTGATTACTATTTCCAGTTGTCAACTTGACTACATCTGGAATGAACTACAATCCAGAAATGGAGGGAAAACCTGTGATTCAGATATTGAGGCTGGAAGACAGAGGGTTTGGTCCAGATACTGACATGGGATGACATACCATTTTGATCTGGATCTTGAGGTATAGTGGCCATGAAAAGCTTAGGCTCAGGAAAGGTAGTATATGTTTCTAACCCAAGAGGTAGAGGCAAGCATATCTCTGAGTTCAAGGCCAGCCTGGGACAGAGGAAGTTCCAAGTAAAGAACACCTTAGGTCCAGGTGTGGTGGTCACACCTTTAATCTTGAGCATACATTCTGCTGCAGGACTACAGAAAAACAATGGAAGAAGTAAGGCATCTTCTCTACCTGCTTACATGTACTTCCAAGCACATCTGTTGGAACTTACTTCTTCATGATTCTAGCTCATACAGATAAGCTGAAGACAAGCTGAAACACCTAGCTTTGTAGGACTGAGCAACTACTAGTTTCTTGGACTTCCCATTCACAGTTGTCCATTGTTGGATTAGTTGGACTGCAGACTATAAGTCATTCCAAGAATTTCCTTTAATAGATAGAGACAGTCCATAAATTCTGTGACCCTAGAGAAACCTAAGAGAAATAACAAAAACTTAAAAGCCTATATGTAAGCAGACAATAAATATTAATTAAATATTTGATATGCACAATCATATGAAGATCAATATTTATTTTGACAATGGAGAAATTGTATTTTTATTTTTTATAACAAACATAAATTGGTATTTTGGAAAATGAAGTCTACATAAGATGCTTTAAAGGAATCTGATCAATACCTGTTAAACTTAATTTGTTATGAAAAAGTTATTTTGGTACCCCTTGGAGCTTGCTATCACTTTGAGCTTTCACATGAAGGAAAATTAAATGATAGACTTTTGATATACTGCTTTGTGTAGAAGAAAACTCTAAAGTGAATAAAAGCAATGGAGTCAAATTCATAGAAAGAGTCAAACAAACTGATTAATCATAGCCTACATGGTCAGGAAATGCCCTCACTGAACATGACATCTAAAAGCGTAAAAGTAGATAAAGAATATCCCATTAATCTAGTTCAATTTCATGACAGGAGATTTCCCTAGATAGGAATCTAATATTAAGATTAATATCCAATTATGTATAATTGAAATATAGAAAAGCAACACCAACAAAAACAAAAGCTTCTAGATAGGGTAATTAATTTCTGTATGAATAATGATTAAGTAATGTTTTAAAATCTTAAAAGTTACACAACAAAGATGAGGAAATGACATTTTAAGATATTATGATACAGTAGTTATGAGCATAGGCCTTATAGACAAGCTGGAGGGATTTCAATTTCTAGTCTACAACTCATTAGCTACATAACCTATTCAAACTAGCTAATGGCTAAATCTCAAGTCCCTCATTCAAAATGCTAAAGAATTTCCTTCATGTAAATTACTTGGAATAATGTCTGATAAACAGAAACCACTGAAGAATATCATATCATTATTTTCATTTAAAGCTTTCATTAATAAAATATAACGTGATACATACTACATAAATATGAGTATGTAGATCAATGATGTTTCACAAAATCAACGCCCTCTGATAATCAGAACATGGATCACCACACTAAATATCTATGACACTTGAAGCTTCTCTTCTTGAATCCAAAGGTCATTACATTCTAACTAATAAAGTAAAATTGATTTGTTACAATAATGAATTCCCTGTTCTTATGTTTATACATGGCTTAAGAAGCATTTTTAAGAAGAAGAGCTCTATTATAATGATGCTGCTCTAATGTAAGTGTAAATGTGACCCAATTGCATATTTTTTGTCTTTGTGATTAAAGTTATATAAATATTCTCATATGTTTCTTTCAGGGGACATGTGTATACATTTTCAGGAATTTAAATAGAGTGTGTTTAAATATTGAAATTAATGAATTTCCCATGCATAATAAATGAAAATTCCAATAACATGACATCCTTCCAAAACACTGAATTTTATCCACTTTTGTCACCATATAAGTAAAATTACTGTTTCTTTGCTTCCATATTGCTTGTATTTTTGTTTTTGACACAGATTCTTGCTGTTTAGCTAGAACTTCATGACTCAATCTCTCTTGTTATGTTATAAAAAGCATGTACAATGTAGGCCCTGTTTATACTCTTTGCTTGATTTTTTTTCATTTCCCTTTAGATGGATGTTGATGAGTATTTTTACTTGTTTTTCATCTGTGTTACTATCCTATTCAGGGAATTGATTATTACCGAAGGCTTGGGAATTTTCACTGAGTTGTTTATATAATGATTTTTTAAAGATTCTTTTGCTACTTGGATTTATAATATTCATTCATTCATTCATTTAGTTGTTTATTGAGTATGCTTTAAACTGAAACAGTCACATTATTTTCCATCATCCTTTCCTCTCTCCAGACCCTTGTAGTTACTTTATCATGAATATCTCCTATATGCCCTTCCCCATATCCTCTTTCTTTCTTTGGCAATAATAATTACATATGTACACAAACACACATTCATATGCATGTATGTGCATACAGAAATATATAAATACAACTTGTGTCCAGATGTGTGTGTGTATGTGTGTGTGTGTGTGTGTGTGTGTGTGTGTGTAGTTTCAGAAGTGACTACTCTACATTGTATAACCAGTAAAGGGATCATCCCTGAAAAGGATTAAATCTCATCCCAGGATTCATTATTAGCATATAATGCTTTATCTAGTTGTAGGAACATACCAGAATCCCTGACTTCCCTGCCCTTCTACTTAACACATCCATAGGTATTGGAATTGTTCCAATTTTATTCATCAGCCATTTCTAGAAAAGAGCCTGGCTCACAGAAGACATACTGGTATTCTGTCCCTTGCAATAGATTACTTATTTTTCAGATCTATTTTTTGAAAATATGTGCACCCAAAATAGAGCTTTTTACTCTCCTAAAGTATTATATTTTCAATTTTCATGCATTCCCATTTTAAATTTAGCTATATATTATTTATTCCTTGCAATTAAAATACCTTATATATTTTTTAAAAACTTTTTTTGATTTCAAAATTTTAAAGTTGTCTATGTTCTCTCCTGTTTGTTGTATTTTAATTTTTACAATTAGGCTTATAATAATTTATGTAATGTGGATGTCACTTTTACTTCCTCAGATGAAGTGGTAAGATGAAAGCCATACCCAAGCTGTATGAAAACTTGGCTCAAGCTGAGCTCAGAGCATTTTTTTCTCTGTTCTAACTATTCCCAGGTACAGGCCTGGAAGCTTCTAGCCTACATACAATCTAATCTCCCAAGCTGATTCAATCTGTCTTCTCTCAGCTTCTGACTGAATCTCTCTGCTTGGCCTCATACTTACTTTAGTAATCTCTTCTAAATCTTCTGGCTCATTCTCAATCTCTTGCTCATTTTGTCTTCATCTGTGAATAGCATGTTGTCTCTGTAACATACCCAGATTATAAGAATTTAGAGGGAAACAAAGACCCTATCCTGAGACATGATATAAGCCATTCATGTTATTATATTTTGCCCTCCCCCCCTAAAAAAAGCATGACTTCATTTTTTTCCAGTATCTTAAAAGAATGACTAGGACTGGATTCTCAAGTAATAGGCTGATTTGTTTAGTAGAAGAAATTTAAAGATATTCAACTCTGGTGTGGCTATATTTATTTATTCATGTCCTCAACAAGAGAATAGAACAATATGGAAAATGTTGCATGTCAGAGAATTATGAGCAGATTCACAGTTGCAGTATGGGTGGTATGGACAAAAGATATATAATTAATAAAGAGATTAGTGGATTAAAAAAATGATCATGAGATAATCAGAAGTGTGACCTAAAGGCAGAACTCCATCCATTGAAAGCTTCTGTTTGTAAAAAAAAAAAAAAAAAAAAGAAAGAAAAGAAAAAGAAAAGACGGGTTCCAGTTTTGCAGGAAAGTACCAGAACAGAGAAAGGGTTGGGGGGTGATTGGGGAATGGGCGGGGGGGGGGAGGACTTATGAGACACATGGTGAGGGGGGAACTGGGAAAGGGGAAAGCCTTTGGAATGTAAACAAAGAATATAGAAAATAATTTTTAAAAATTAATTAATTTAAAAAATTGTCCTAAACTGCTAATGTCACTGAAGGGATTTCCTGCTCAATACAACTAACTATGGATCTCTCTTTTATGTTTTATAAACCAACATGAGTACAATTGTAGTGTTTGGGTGAGAGATTATACCTTGAGCTGACAGCTGAACTTGATTTCCCATGCTGTACTGGATTTGCAGGCCTAAAATAATGAAGAGTGTTAGAATTATGAAGCCTTAAAAATCACAGAATATTCTGAAGTCAGGCAATATATGGTAATGTCAAAGTGTGTTCAAGAAGATGAAGAGAGGCTGTTGAATGAGTCAGGGAAAATGTATAATATGAACAACCCAGAGATACCAGAAATATGGTATTTCTCAAAAGGTGAAGACATAAACTGGAGCCACTTCAGAATGAATCCTATACATGCTACTGATAGCAGACCTAGAGATGAGGGTTTTCCCAAAATTGTTGGAGGGCAGATTATTTCGTCATGAACCTTAGTGATGTTTATTTGTTCTGCTGTCATTCGTCACTACTTTGGGATAACACTTCCTTGGTATACCCACGATCTTCTGGCTTCAAATGAGAATGTTTATTCTCTATAAAATAAAACATTTTTTACTATAGTTGGGCAGTGTTTGCTACAAAAGCAGGATTCTTGATCAAATAAGGACAGATGTTAATTTTACACAATTGTTTCCCAAACAGTAACTTAATAATTGTAAAATGAAGGCATTGAAGGTAATTCCTAGGGGAAATCTAGAAGTGGCTTTGTTCCTCCATGTCATATGGAGTGATAGAGCCTCTTTTATGAATGAGCTGTGCAATATGAGTACATAGAAACCCAAAAAACATGATTAGTGGAATAGAAGACATATTGCCATTATGGAAATAGCATGTATCGGACAGTATTGTGAGAGAGATATTTTAGCAATTACATCATTAACAATAAATCATGTAACTGAGTCAGAGGTATCTTTTCATGTGGAACTTGCCTTCATAAGGGGAGAATAAAGTGGGAAAATAATATATATATGCATATATATATATTCAATCTTCCATTTTATCCTTCCATTTCATAGGTAAATTACACACATAAAGAATCACTATAGACAGGAAAATTACTGTATTCAATGCTGAGTATATCTTCCATCTTCTGCCATTCGATTCTCTCTTACTCTTCTCTCTCTTCATCCTGATTTTCTTCCACTAGGGGAACATGCCTTTTTAATATTTGTTAAAGCTTTTAAGAGAAACAAATATCTTTTGTATCTTAAACTGAAATAATATGTTTAACATTGAAAATGTTTGTAATTCTTTGTATATTTTCTCTTTCTTCTTCCTTTCCATGTTTGTTCAAAGAATGTTCTATAATCAAGGTCACTGGCAAGTCTTGCTGTTCTCCTGGCCAGTAGTCTCTGAGTTTCTGGAATATAACATTATGTACTTCTTTAATCTCATATAGAACCAAAAGCAAAAATAATGTCAAAAAAGTTTTGAAAATCCAAGCAGCAGATTTTGCCTTACAATTTAACAATATATGGACAGATCTTTAATATACTAACAAAAACAAGGTATAACAATTTCAGCTAGGGCTGCATAGTGTGACCCTATCTCCAAAACAGAAATCAAAAGAATTTGCAAATACACCTATCTGAACAGTGATAGGAGATACTCACAAGATATGAAGCAATTATAAATTTGTGGTTGAATTTATAATTAGCTAAAATAGACATGAGACATGGATCACAGAGAATATTATAGTGTTTTCTCTTCTAATATATTTAAATTAACTGTTTTCTGAAGACTTTCTGGGTACTGATGCAAGCCATAGCTTGTTAAAGTTATCCCAAATATTGAAGAGAAAATGTGACAGTGAGACAAATGGGCTCAAGAGAATTTTTACAAAGTAAGAGAGTTAAAGAATTATGTTGGCCAGGCTGTAGAGATGGCTCAGCAGTTAAGAGCATTGACTACTCTTCCAGAGGTGTTGTGTTCAATTCCCAGCAACCACACGGTGGCTTACAACTATCTGTAATGAGGATGCCATAACCTCTTCTGGTGTGTCTTAAGACATTGACAGTGTACTCACATACATGAAATTAAAAAAATCTTTTTTTTATTTTAAAAAGATGTGCCCAATGTCTATTTATAAATTACTAGGTCCCATAATGTTAAGAACAAGAAGGCTATGACTAAAACATTCTAATCAGTTCTTGTAGCATTCTTATTCTAGTTGTGAAGCAGAATGGTTCTCAATGTGACAAGATTATTAAATAGGAAACTCAGTGTCATGGTTAAGCCACTTTTCCATGGGTTTGTGGCCAGTAGTGTCCCCATACTTCTCACACCAAACAGAATATTGCCAGCTTAATTTTAATGCAACACAAATGCACCTCAAGAAATCAATTTGGAACTGGTGGCATAAAAAGCATGACTCTCATCTCAGAGGGAATAAGATATCATTTATTTTGGAGCCATTTTGAATGATCATGGTCCCAAAACACTAGTTTAAATTAGCTCAAGTTACAAGAGGAAAGGAGTTTCATGCAGTCTCATAGTTTTACAAAACACAGAAGTTGTAGTTCAAGGAAAGTTTAAAATGCATTGAGGGGCAGTTACAACATGGGTGGAGCTCTTTTATAGGTCAAGATTGGTGTCTTTCACATTCTTAGTGGTCTTCTAACTTAATAGCGTCCAAAAGATTTATATCTATTAGTCACAAGATGTTAATTCATATATGGAGTTAGACAAGGAATAGCTATTTAGGAATCTAACAATAGTCTGAGAAAATGTATCTGCTCTGTGGTCCTGCAAAATTCGAACTCGTCCACATCCCTGTAGTTCTAGTCACTCAGGTTTTGCAGACACAGCTTTTCCCCATGAATTTCCACTCACAATCCCATGCCACTGATTAGCATTTGTATTACTGTACACACAGACACACAGACACAGACACACAGACACAGACACACACACACACACACACACACACACCAAACCAAACCAAACCAAGGAAAACAAAACAAAAATACCACAGCTCTCATAGAGAATAAGAGACATTCTTGAGCCATTGTGAGTGATGATGGCCTGGAAACACAATATAATTAGTGTATACCAAATTCCATGTTCAAATGTTGGGGCAGTTTCATGACATTTTTAAAGTTTTACAGAAAAAAATATTCTCACAAATTGAGGCAAATATAAAGTACATTGTTGTGTATATCAGAGAGGTGTGTACAACATGGTGAGGGTCTTTTTGGTTAATAGGCCTGAGATGCTATCTGATAGCATTCTTAGATTTTGGATTGATAGAGGATAGTGATCTGATAAGCTAATAGATTCCAACAGGCTTCTGTCCATTAAGTCAAAATATGTTAATTATGACACACAGGTGGACAAGGAATGACTGTCCCAAACATCTAGAATTAGCCAAGTTAGGATAATAAGCCTCTGAATCTGCAACATTACAATCCCTACATAGCAGTTAAAGTCTCATTAGTGTATCAGTCTCTGTAGACATGGCTTTATTTCAAGAGTTTCGTTCACAGTTAGACAAGGATTCTTTTCAGGAATTTTCTTTCTTGGTGCTGAAGGGCAAGATATTGGGTGCTGTGAATGATTTCAATGAAATCTATTTTTAAGTAACATGATCTTGTATTTTATAAACTAATTATCATAAAAATATATTAAAATATATGAAATCAATAAAGTGGAATGAGATATAAATATGAAAACCCAAATATAAATTTATTAGCAAAAATTGTCTTGATCCTGTTATAACCAGTGATACTTATCTGGGAGGAAAGCAAGGGCACAAAGAAGAAAATCATAATTAGACAAATATGATAATATTGAATAAAATCTCTCGTCACTTCCAAGTGAACAAATAATAGTGAGTAAAGATGCAACTTTCAGAATAGAAAGGAATCTAAAGTCAATTGCAATATAATGCATTAACATTCAAAAAAAGGTAGAATCTAAATAGACATTGTTTTCATGAACACTTAGAGACAGCAAACTCTTACATAAAAATTCTTAACATCAATAATTATCAATGTAATGTAATTCAAATTTCAATAGAATATCATGCCAAAACTGGTAAGATAGTTATTGTAAAATGTCATAAAAAATAACCCTTGGCAAGCATTGGAGAAAGAAACAGGAAATGCTATAGTTTGTTGAAAATGCAAATTATCACAGACACTAGAAACAGAATGCAGCAGAAAGTTTCATGGGGAAAATTAAACAAACCAAAACAAAAAGTAAAACAGAACTAGCCCATGATCTATCAGTCCTACTTTTTGGTGCATGGTGAAAAAAATGAGATGAGTATTTTGAAGGGAGTCCTATACTCAAAATATCAAAAACTGCTAAGATATAAAGCCAACTTTTATATCCATCAATGAACGAATTGTTAAACAAAATGATATATTATTAACCTATAAAAAGACAACATATGCACTATAATAACATGAATAAAAATGAAGAAATCTGTTATTTGATATATTTAGTGAAGTGTGAGACACAGAAAGAGAAATATATAATCTCAACAGTGCATGGAATCTAAAATAGTTAAACTCAAGATAAAAAAAAATTCATAGTAGTTACTGAAAGTTGGAGAGAGTTTCAGAAGGTTTTGGTCAAACTTTTATTTCTATACAAAGAAAAAATTTGAGATCAATTGTATATAATGGTAGCTATACATAAAAGCAATGTGTTGAATTCTTAGGAAAATGTTAAGTGATGGAAACTCTGAGGTACTTCAGCAGTTAAAAGCATGTGGAATCAAGCTTTGGATCTAGTGTAATTCCTATAACTAGTGAGGTGGAAGGAGAAATCCGACACTCCCTTGATGTATCCTCTTCTTTCCACATGCACTGTCATATGTACATACAAGCACACACACACATGCACATACACATTTATGCATCCAGAGAGATGCATTAGAAGGGTAAACGTTATAATAATAAAATATTAAGAGTTTATTTCATTTACTCTTAATCCAATAATTATATGATAAATAAATGGGTAGTCTGGGCTGACATCAGTGTTCTTTTGAGGAATATAGAACATCTGCCTAGGGCCTTCTGGTTTTCATAGTATCCATAGAAAATTCAAGAATTATTTCAATGGACCTGCCTTTTTATATGTGTTTTTTCCCTTGAATTTTTAATAGCAATTTATTGTTCTGAGTATTTAACGTTTGGTTATTCTGTGTTGTATGGAGTTTCTTATTTGGTCCTTTCTTTATGGAGTTCTTTATGCCTCTTGTACCTCGGTGGGCATTTCTTTCGCTAGACTTGGGATACTTTCTTTTCTAAAATTTAAATATGCCTATGTTTTCTGCACCTTTGACCTAGTATTCTACTTCTTCATAACCTATTATTTATAGGTTTGGTCTTTTCATGTTGTCACAGATTCTCTGGATGTTTGTGTCCTTAATTTTACTGTATTTAAACTTTTCTTTAATATCCATTTCAAAACCTCTCTTCTATATCTTTCATTCTGTTTATCAGGTTTTGGCTTGACTTTCTGAGATTTTCGTTTTTAATTTTTATTGTAGTCTGGCTTTTATTTGATGGTTCTATTTCTTATAAGATATATTCCAGGCTGACCCACAATGCTCTGGCTTCCCAGGAGTACTCACTACAGAGCCCACAAGTGAGACCACCATTTTTGCTCCAAAAACTGTCCAATGAGGGAACTGCCAGGAGTGCACAGGGCACAGAATTGGCATAGCAGGCAGAGACAAACTCCATACAACACAGAATAAGCAAAACATTAAATACACAGACCAATAAATCACTATTAAAAACTTCAAGGGGGAAAACACATAAACATATAGCCTTATAGCTGAGGGTAGCAGCTAAAAAGAACTTTAGGAACTCTGGGTCTGTACCAAGAGGCTCAGTCCCAAGAGGAAAAATAAGGACTGAGAGGAAGCATGAATTACTTTAAAAGTTTGATAAAACTTCTTAGAACCAAAAGCCAAAGCAAATACAAATTCATATATTTTTTTTACAAATTTTTAATTTATGTCTTTTTATCTATGTACCAAAAGATTTAAAACATTATTTTGTAGTTTCCTCTGCTTGGAGGTAAATTAACTAAAATTAAGGATGGATAAAATATGATATAATTATAATATTTAAATTCAGAGAAGAATAATTGTCCAAAAGGACCCATCAGGAGTGTACAGGACACAGGAATTGTGAAGCAGCTGTGGATAGGATCCTTCTGGTCTCCATCTGCGCCCCAGAGCTAAGGCTGTCCCACAACACTCTGGTATCCCAGGAATGCTCTCACTCCTGAGCCCATATGTGAGACCACCATTTTTGCTCTAAAATCTGTCCAAAGAGGGAACTGCCAGGAGTGCACAGGGCACAGGAATGGCATAGCCAACAGGGACAGGATCTTTTGGGTTTCCATCTGTTTCCCAGAGCTAAGGCTGTTCTCCATTCCTCCATATTCAAATAGCTCCCAGAGTGCTGACACAACTAAGATCACAGGCTTCATAGGCCCAAAGGACAGACAAGCAAGACCAGCTAATACCATACATAACCAGATGGTCAGAGTCAAGGATAAGAACATAAGCAACAGAATCTAAGGTTATTTGGCATCATCGGAAACTAGTTCTCCCATAACAAGTCCTGGATACCCAACACACCAGAAAAGTAAGATTCATATTTAAAATCATATCTCATGATGATGATAGAGGACTTTAAGTAAGACATAAATAACTTCCTTAAAGAAATACAGGAGAGCCAGTTACCTTGGTTTTTTGCTTTGTTTTTTGTTTGTTTGTTTGTATGTTTTTGGTCTTTTTGTTATTTTGTCTTTTTTTTAACAGAGCTGAGGACTGAACCCAGGGCCTTGTGCTTGCTAGGCAAGTGCTCAACCACTGAGCCAAATCCCCAACCCCAATGCAATAAGGACACATGCTTCACTATGTTCATAGCAGCCTTATTTATAATGGCCAGAAGCTGGAAAGAACCCAGATGTCCCTCAATGGAGGAATGGATACAGAAAATGTGGCATATTTACAGAATGGAATACTACACAGCAATTAAAAACAATGAATTCATGAATTTTTTAGGCAAATGGTTGGAACTGGAAAATATCATCCTAAGTGAGGTAACTCATTCACAAAAGAACAGACATGGAATGCAGTCACTGCTAAGTGGATATTAGCCCAGAAGCTAAGAATAGCCAAAACACAACCCACATATCAAATAATTCCCAAGAAGAAGGAAGGAGAGGGCCCAGGTCCTGAAAAGGCTTGATGAAGTATTGTAGGGGATTGCCAAGACAGATGAGTGGGAGGGGGTTGATTGGGGAACTGGTGGAGGGAAGAGGACTTATGGGACTTAATGGGGGGACCAGGAAAGGGAAAATCATTTGGAATGTGTATTAGTCTGGGTTCTCTAGAGTCACAGAACATATGGGCAGTCTCTATGTAGTTAGGGAATTTGTCGATGACTTACAGATCTTTCACTTGTTTGGTTAGAGTCACACCAAGATCCTTTATATTGCTTGTGGCTATTGTGAAGGATGTCATTTCCCTAATATCTTTCTCAGCCTGTTTATCCTTTGAGTATAGGGAGGCTACTAATTTGCTTGAGTTGATTTTATAACCAGCCACTTTGCTGAAGTTGTTTATCAGCTATAGGAGTTCTCTGGTGGAGTTTTTTGGGTCAGTTAAGTAGACTATCATATCATCTGCAAATAGTGATAGTTTGACTTCTTTCTTTCCAATTTGTATCCCTTTGACCTCCTTATGTTGTCTAATTGCTCTCTCTAGAACTTCAAGTACTATATTGAAAAGATATGGAGAGAGAGGGCAGCCTTGTCTAGTCCCTGATTTTAGTGGGATTGTTTCAATTTTCTCTCCATTTAGTTTAAGGTTGGCTACCGGTTTGCTGTATATTGCTTTTAATATGTTTAGGTATGGGCCTTGAATTCCTGTTCTTTCCAGGACTTTCAGCATGAAAGGATGATGAATTTTGCCAAAAGCTTTTTCAGCATCTAATGAAATGACTATGTGTTTTTTTTTCTTTGAGTTTGTTTATGTAGTGGATTGCATTGATAGATTTCCGTATATTGAACCATCCCTGCAACCCTGGGATGAAGCCTACTTGATCATGGTGAATGATTGTTTTGATGTGTTCTTTCCATGCTCTTGGATTGGCAGGATAAATATAGTTAAAATGGCCATCTTGCCAAAAGCAATATACAGATTCAACGCAATCCCCATCAAAATCCCAACTCAGTTCTTCATAGAGTTAGAAAGAGCAATTCTCAAATTCATCCGGAATATCAAAAAACCCAGGATAGCTAAAACTATCCTCAACAGTAAAAGAACTTCTGGGGGAATCAGTATCCCAGACCTCAAGCAATACTACAGAGCAATATTGTTAAAAACTGCATGGTATTGGTACAGTGACAGGCAGGTGGATCAATGGAATAAAATTGAAGACCCAGAAATGAATCCACACACCTATGATCACTTGATCTTTGACAAAGGAGCTGAAAACATCCAGTGGAAAAAAGATAGCCTTTTCAACAAATGGTGCTGGTTCAATTGGAGGTCAGCATGCAGACAAATGTGAATTGATCCATTCTTTTTGTTTTAATTTTTTATTGGATATATTCTATATTTAAAATCATTTCCCTTTTTCTGGTTCCCCACCCCCCAAAGGTCCCACATGCCATTTTCCCTCCCCCTGCTACCTCATCCACCCCTTCCCACTTCCCTGTTATCTCCTTGTACTAAGCTCAACTCCAAGTGGATCAAGGACCTCTACATAAAGCCAGACACACTGAAACTAATAGAAAATAAACTGGGGAAGACCCTTGAGAACATGGGCACAGGAGGAAAGTTCCTGAATAGAACACCAATAGTTTATACTCTAAGGTCAAGAATTGAAAAATGGAACCTCATAAAATTACAAAGATTCTGTAAGGCAAAGGACACCATCAAAAGGGCAAATCAGCAACTAACAAATTGGGAAAAGATCTTCACCAACCCTACATCTGACAGAGGGCTAATATCCAGTATATACAAAGAACTCAAGAAGTTAGACCCCAGAAAACCAAATAACCCTATTAAAACTTGGGTACAGAGCTAAACAAAGAATTTTCACCAGAAGAGCTTTGGATGGCTGAGAAGCACCTTAAGAAATGTTTAACATCATTAGTCATTAGGGAAATGCAAATCAAAACAACCCTGAGATTTCACCTCACACCAGTCAGAATGGCTAAGATTAAAAACCTAGGGGACAGCAGGTATTGGTGAGGATGTGGATAAGGAGGAACACTCCTCCACTGCTGGTGGGACTGCAAGCTGGTACAACCACTCTGGAAATCAGTCTGGCGGTTGCTCAGAAAACTGGGCATGACACTTCCAGAGGACCCTGCTATACCACTCCTGGGCATATACCCAGAGGATTCCCCTGCATGTAATAAGGATACATGCTCTACCATGTTCATAGCAGTCCTATTTATAATAGCCAGAAGCTGGAAAGAACCCAGATGTCCCTCAATGGAGGAATGGATACAGAAAATGTGGTATATATACACAATGGAGTACTATTCAGCCATTAGAAACAATGAGTTCATGAAATTCTTAGACAAATGGATGGAGCTGGAGAACATCATCCTAAGTGAGGTAATCCAGTCTCAAAAGAGCACTCATGGTACGCACTCACTGATAAGTAGATATTAGCCTAGAAGCTTGGAATACCCAAGACACAATCTACATATCAAATGATGTCCAAGGAGAAGGTAGGTGTGGCCCCTGGTTCTGGAAAGGCTCAGTACAGCAGTATAGGGGAATACCAGAAAAGGGAAGTGGGAAGGGTTGGATGGGGGAACAAGGGGAGGGAAGAAGGCTTATGGGACTTTCAGGGAGGGGGGAGCCATGAAAGGGGAAATCATTTGAAATGTAAATAAAGAATATATCGAATAAAAAAAGAATACAGACTTCCAGGCAGTTAAGATGAGAATCTTAAAGCCCATGCCCACAGTGACACACCTACTTCAACAGCACTATACCTTCTAATAATGCCACTCCCTGGGCTGAGCATATACAAACAATCACATAGCGGTGGTGGTGGTGCCTCTAAAAAGTACCAGACAAGTGGGAGGTGAGACTATCAGAACTTAGTGAGGGTGGCCTTAACTAAAATACTTAAGAATGGAGAGAGTGAAATCAAAGAGTCTACTTCTAATAGATAGACAGGGCCTCAATTGAAAGGACAGGATTATTAAACCCATAGTCAAAATTTCTGACCCAGGTGTGTTATACTCTAAAAGAACTGCAGGGACAAAAATGAAGACAAGGCTGAAAGAAAGGAAGTCCAATGACCAGCCCAACTTAGGATATGTCTCATGGTGGGGGAACCAAGACCTGACACTATTACTGATGCTATGATGTGCTTACAGACAAGAGCCTAGCATGGCTGTCCTCTGAGAGACCCTACCAGCAGCTAACTGAGACAGATGCAGGTACTTACACACAACCACTGGACTGAAGTTGGGGGCCCCTATGGGTGAATTGGGGGGAAGGATTAAATAAACTGAAGGGGAGGGTGACTCCATTAGGAAGACCAGCAATCTCAACTAAACTGATTCCAGGGAGCTACCCTACACTGACCCACTAGCCAGGCAGCTTACATGGACTGATCCCAAGCTCTCAGCACATACATAGCAGAAGAATGACTGCTCTGGCCTCAGTGGGAGAAGATCAGCCTCATCATTGAGAGACTTGAGGACCCAGGGAAGTGGAGGGCTGGGGCGGGGAGCATCTTCTCAGATGCAAGGGGAGGAAAAATTGGAATGAGCATCTATGAGAGCTGGGACTAGACTAAGAGGCAATGACTGGGAGGTAAATAAATAAAATAATTTAAAAATAGATAATTACATGGTAAAGCCATGGATATCTACAATGAGTACAATAATAATATATTTATTTTAATGAAGTATTTGATGTAGTATCTCATAAAATTTAATTCACAAAATTAAAATAGAAAAAAAATGTCATCTGTGGTTGATCTATGTACCCAGACAAAACAAAGTCCCTATATCATGACCTAGCAAGACTTTGTGGACAACCCACCAGATTGGGTGTAACAACTACTCCTTATAAGGTACATCCTGGTAGTGAAATAATACAAAACAGAGACACCTAAACCAACTGCCCCTCCACCCCATCTACCCTGTTTTACAGAACATCAGGAATACAGATTTTCTTCTCTCTTCTCTTACCCTCTACCAGAATTTGTCAATGGCTACCATCACCCCACAACCAGCACCGGAGGGGACTGAAGTGTTGGCCGCACCGGAGGGAACAGGAAAGGCAGCCCTATTCTTAATTAGACCTCCACATACCAGGAGTTGGGTTGCTAGGGAACAGTCTAGGCATGAGACACCAGACACCATAGTAGCCCTCCTCATCAGGACTACAGGGCCCCCAGATGAGCAGGGCAACCAACCCATGTAATACTGGCCTTTCTCTATTAGTGATTTGTATAATTAGGAAATGCAGAATCCCAATTTTTCAGAAAGACCATGCACCCATGCACTCTTATAGATCTCCTGGGTTCAGTAATCTTTACCTACCAACCTACTTGAAATGACTGTCAACAACTACTGTAGATTCTCTTCACTATGAGAGAGAATCTATGAGAGAGATTCTCTTCACTATGAGAGAGAGAGAGAGAGAGAGAGAGAGAGAGAGAGAGAGAGAGAGAGAAAATTACCAATGACGTTTGGAAATTAGTTCGAAGTGAGAATGGGACATTTACTACCAATCAAATGATCATTGATATCTGTTTTCCTTTAGCTATACCCAACTGAAACTTCAACATGGGTGAAGATAAGAAGTTCTGGGTCTACCAGAACTTGGCCAGAATATAATGGGGTTCTCTTGGCTTACTGTCCCATTAATTTGGCTAAATAAGGGATGTTAGACAAAAGGATGTAAGGAGTCTCCTATAGCTTTTCTAGAAAGAATTATGACTACATTCCAGACCTATACCCCACTGGACCAGGAATCATCAGAGGACAATTCAGCAGTGATGATGGCTTTTGTCAACCAAGCAGAGACAGACATAAAGCATAAGTTACAGAAAGTAGATAAGATGCAGAAAATGTTCCTACAAGTTATGTTGGCCATTGAGGGTAAAGTGTACATATTAGCAACAGTTCCCCTAGGACAAACAGGCCTGTCTCAGTGCCCAACACTGAACTTGGCCAAAATCTTGCTGGCATCCACACCCAGAACTAAGGCAGAGAAAACAACAGCAATTGTGACATCTAGTGGGTGACAAAGGTAAGAAACCATGGACAAGGGCCAAGCCAGGACTCCAAAAGAACCAATGCTCATATTGTAAAAGTAATAGGAGACTGGGGCGGGGAGGGGGGAGGAGGTGGGAGGAATGGGGTGAGGAACTGTGGTAGGTTGGACCTGGAGGGGGGCAACTACTGGACTGTAAAAAAAATAAACATAATATGAAAATAGGACATTAGATCAAGGGCTACCCTTGAAAACCAGAAGGGGTTGAACAAAAATGTTCGAATTAGAAAAATAAAGTGATTATGGGAGACTGGGTTTAGATTCCCTCCCCAAACCCAGGGTAACCATTACAATGGAGGGGGAAACCACCAACATTTTAGTGGATAGAAAAGCCCAACATTTAGTCCTTAGAGACGGTTATAGAAAATTATCAAATAAGAAGTCGTGGGTACAGGGAACTATAGGCATGAATCAGCATACATAGACTACCCAAAGATCAGTAGTAGTCAGAAAAGATTGAGTATTCTACTCTTTTCTAGTCATACTTGAATGCCCCTTCCCCCTATCAGGAAGATATTTGCTAACCAAAACTGGGGCCCAGACCACTTTTGACTGGAAAGAAATCTCTATCACAGGTCTAGATGGGCATCCAATACAAGGTCTCATTTTATCTTTACAAGATATATATATAGACAAGACCAAAAATAAGAACTCCTAGAGAAGTATTCTCCACATGGCTGTCACAATGCCCCTCAGCCTGAGCAAAGACTAGAACAATGGGACTAATGACTTATTGAGCCATATTTAGATAAAATTAAAACCAGGCACCACCTCAGCATGGGTAAACAATATATGATGCCAGAGGAGGTCAAGAAGTGGATTACTCCCCGTATTAAAGACTCAGAAACTTGGAAATTCTTACACACCAGTCTTCAGGAAATAACCCATTTCTGCCAGTTTCAAAGCTAGCACCTTCTAAAGGTCAGTAAGTGCATAAAGGACATCCACTCCATATTGCCTAACGTAGAGAGTCTGTTGAGGTCTCTAGGGCTGTCCAAATGCTGATATGCCATATTAGATCTCAAAGATGCTCTCTTCAGTCTACCCTTAGCACCACTCTTTACCTTTAAATGGTATGATCTTGAAAAAGAATTCATTAGATAATTTACCTAGACTCAGCTACCCCAGGGATCCAAAATTTTGCCCACCATCTTCAATGTGGCCCTACATGAGGACTGTGGTCAGTACCAGTAGAAACACCCCCATACCACCCTTCTATAATATGTATATGATCTCTTGGTGGCAGCAGAAACACTGGAAGAATTCTGGCGAAGCACCAAAGGCTTACTAGTGACTCTAGGTGATCTGGGGTATTGAGTGTAAGCCCAAAATGCCTAACTATGTCAGTACAAGGTAACATACTTGAGCTACATTCTCAAGGGGGCCCACACTGGCAATTGGAGACCTGGAAAAAGAAAATCCTAAAAATCCCAACTCTCACCTCAAGATGGGAAGTCTGGGAGTTTCTCGTGCCAGCAAGGTTCTGCCAATTATAGATTCCTGCCTAAGCCTCTTTATAATACCACCAAAGAAAAGGAGACTTTTAAATGGACTGAGGCTCAGGAGCACTCTTTTAATGGATTTAAACAGTCTCTACTAATGGCTCCTGCTCTTGGGCTCCCTGATGTGGCTAAGCCCTTCCATCTCTCTGAGTATGAAATCAAGGCCATAGCCAAAAGAATCGTGATCCATTTGCTAGGCCTGTCAAACAGGCCTATGACCTACCTTCAAAGAAGCCAGACCCAGTAGCATTAGGAAGGTTGCCATGCTTCCTGATCATCCTGGCCACTGCTCTGTTAGTCAAAGATTCAGACAAATTAGCACTGGTACAAGAACTATATATCACCCATACACAAATCATCATCAAAGGGGTCCTTTAACAACCTCCAGATGACCACATATGACTCCTTACCAGAGTTTACTGCTCAACAATGTCCCCGACCTATCTGCTTGTAGCCTCTTCCTGCCAATTATTGCCATAAACCCAGCCACCTTGCACTCAGACCAGGATCTCAAGGCACCTTTCCACAACTGTGTTGGGATCCTGAGCTAAGTACATAGGCTTAGAAAGGTCTTGCCTAACCAGCCAATACTGAATGGAGAGGTCACTTGATACACAGATTATAGCAGCTTCATATGTGATGGAAAGAGGTATGCAGGGGCAGTGGTGATATCTAATCCTGGAACTTTGGGTATGTCAGCCCAAAGAGCAGAGCTCAATCTGGGCAGGGAAAAACAAGTCAATATTTATACAGATAGCAGATATGCCATAACCACTACTTATGTTCAAGAGGCCATCTATCAAGAGAGGGGTCTGCTTATGACACAGGAGGAGACTATCAAAAACAAATAGGAAATTGTTGGTGTATTATAAGCCCTTCAGCTGCCCAAGAAGCTGGCAATTGTTCACTGCCCTAACCACCAACCCAATGGGTAATTTCCTCTGAGTCCAAAGACAAGCAAAAGGCGGATGTAGCATCAAAGGCTGCCACCCTTAACCCCATGCTAACCCTGCCCTTTGGCTGCCAGATCCTGGGCCACCCACTCTGCCAGAAAAAAAAATATTCTAAGCATCAGAAACAATCTGCCTATGTCTCACAAACCTAGAGATTGATGGCTCACTCGAGATGGTAAATTGATACTGCCTGAAGATCTTGCCAGGAAATTGCTCCAACATATCCACCAGACTACCCACCTGGATATAAGAAGATCAGAAGATCTTACTTGACATGCAGACCTGAAGATTATTCACCTAAAATCTTTTGTGGAACAAATTGCATACAAGTGCCTCACCAGCAAACACACCAAAGCAAACCACCAACACACATGAAAAAAGGCTCTGGACAGAGAGGCACCAGATCAGCTGCCCACTGAGAAATATATTTCACTAAGGTAAAACCAGGAAAATATAGATTTAAATATTTACTAGTACTTATAGTTACTTTTTCAGGTTGGACTATGGTCTTCTCCACCAAGCATGAGTGGCACAAAAAGTGGTCAAAAGGATACTAGAAGATATGCTTCCCAGGTATGAGATGCAGGCTCTCCTAAGTTCTGAAAATGGACCTGTCTTCACTACTCTGGTAACACAGAGGATGGCCCAAGTTATAGGTGTAAATTGAAAATTGCATTGTACTTACAGGTCCCAAAGGTCAAGACAGGTAGAGAAGATAAATAGAACCCTAAAAAAGGACCCTTAGTAAATTAATCATAGAGACTGGTGGGGACTGGATAGTTCTCCTTCTCTTTGCCCTATATGGGGTCTTAAACACTACCTATATTCTGCTTTGCCTCTCCACTGTCCAGACTTCAGTTTTAGCAACCTCTTCCTGGGTTGAATTCAGTGCAGTGCCCATGGGTTTCCTCCCTGGTCCCTCATGGTATATATTATAGACATTTTCCCTATAATAACAAACAAAACAGGAATCAAACTCAAGGCTGTAAACAAGCATCCACTGCCCCCATTCCCCAGTTTTCTAAAGATTTAATTTTATATATATTGTAGTCAGCACTTAATTCACTTAGCAATGTCCTAAAACGAGGTGTTTTTTTCAAAGTTGTAGCTACAAAGGGCATAACAGTAGAGATGGTTGATCAAATTACATAGAATTGAGTCTGAAATACAGAGTCTGACTCTAACCCTGAAGGTTTTGTAGATTCAGTTTTACTTGTTCTTAACAGTTTGGTTTACAGGCAGTGCCAGCCCTCCCTTTGCAGTTTATCAAAAGTGATAAAGGGATTCCTTGACCTCCTTTTCCTCCTCATGCTCCTTTTGAATGAAAGGTTTTATGGTACAATTCCATTTTTTTAGGTTAAGTTTGGACTAATATTCAATGCACAGAAAGCTAGATGAGTAGGGAAAAGTATTCTGGGAAAATATGTAGGCAGTGACAGGCAAGAGCAGACCTGGGAGCACCCTGTGAACAATTACTGGGATAAAGTGTTAGAACTGCTGTTAATCCCAAACCTCATTCAGAGGGCAGCTTGTTAAACCAGCACTTTTGATAGGCTGCACTGTACTGTGTGTGTGTGTGTGTGTGTGTGTGTGTGTGTGTGTGTGTACATAAAGCAACCATTTAGCATATTACCTGATGAGAAATTGTACACTGAGCATGTTACATAGAGGTGAGGGGTTGCACTAAAGGAATTTTGTTTACTTCATGCCATTTTGGGCATGTGTTCTTCTGTTTCTGATAAGATGGAAAAGGTTTTCTTTCTGACACTGACACATAGAAAGCATTTTTGATGTTTTAGAACTGCTATTAATACCCAAGCCATTTATTTTATTTAGACATAACAGGAGGATGCATAATATATATTTGGTTGTCCAATCAGACTGTTCATAATATTCTCTGGGGCATAAAACCTTCTGTTCCTGGTCCTGGACCTCATATCTACCTTCTCGTGGCATATTTCCTCTCCTGGAGAAAAAGGAGAGGGGCTTTGTATTAGTAGGATTGGATGTAGCCTCTGGCCTAAATGTTTTCTTCATATGAAACCTTTATTTCTTGGCAGATATTTAAAATGTTCTGGCTTGGACACTTTAGGTTACTACCTCCTGTGACTATACTTTCTAACTAAAACCTGTAATTCTACCATTCAGAAGGGGTCCTGTATACTTCTACCCATCCCTCATGTTTTACAGACAAGGCAAATACGAGTCAGATTATTTCTCCAGATAATTCCTTGAGGCCTTATAGACCTGAATATGCCTTCTCCCAGGGATCACACTAGTAAACCAAATTAAAGAAAAAAAAGTTATGTGATTGGTTGCATTATTTGTCCAATCTTATACTTCAGAAAACTTTAAGTCACTTAAAATTCATATATATTTGGTGACAAAGTAGGGCGTGCTTATGGTCATGGCCACTTAACACTGGGCACACAGTGTTTCAAGTCACATTTTTTGATAATTCTAGATTTGTTTTAATTTACCTTGTTTCAAGTTTCAGTGTCTTACCAGAGCATAAATTCTCTATAAGTTAAGGCCTACTTGTACTTTTCAACATAGTTTGTAGATTTTACGATTACTTCTTTGGTAAGGGATTTGTCCTGACTCTGGGTGTACAAGTTCCAGGCTGTATACTAATTACTAAGCACTAATTAATGTCTGGGGCTAGTCTACTAATGGGGACCACAGTGTAAGACAGATTGATAAATGTATATTACTACCATTCATGGGCTTAACCTTGTAATTGAATAGTTGGTGCAATATTATAGAACAGAGTCCAAAGGGTTATATACTCCTATTCCACTTTGGATTCTAAATTTGTTTTTCTGAAATTGGAATTGAAATGTGCCCTTAGACTTCAGGATATTAAGACATGTGTTTATTAATGAGCACTATGAAATTATAGTACCTCATAAGGGTGATCAAATGAGGATCCCAGATACTGATGTTCCTAGCATTTCTCATCCTTTATTCAAGTATATTTCTGCAGAGTCATAATAGACTTCATAAATGCTTTGTCCATTGTCTTTAAGCCAAGAACCATTTCTAACCATATTCTCTTTGCTTATTTTTGTCCCCAAATGGCAAAAATCTTTCCAGTTACAAACATAATCTTTACAGACATGTCATGATCAAGAGAGCTTTGAAGAGTATGTGATCTCAAACAAACACAGTGCAGTGAAGAATTACTGCACCTAAGGCACATAAGTTTGCTGGATAGTGGAACAGAAAGGAAACCATTGCATCTCTCTTGGTTAACATCTGAAGTTTAACTAAGTGTATTGGGGCTTACAACAGCCAAAGCCTGTTAGGATGACATTTGCCTAGGATATGGAAATTTTCTCGAGATGGATAATATTCAGGAGTTTATTGTTTCTCCTTCTGTAGATATCTGGCAGCTGAGCAGAATTATTGGTAATTGCCATTGTAAAGTATAAGAAATGTAAACTGGTTTGATGGATTATTGGAGTTCATTATGTACAAACCTACAAATGTTTGCAGAAAGAATTACTTTTTAAATAAACTTTACATGTCAGAACTCTGTTTTGAAATTTTTAGGAGAATGTGAATGTAGAACAGAGATCCTGTTTACTCCACATTTTACATTAGTTTGGAATACTTGTTACGATTAGTGAAATCATACTGATACATTCATATTAACTCCAAACAATGCTTTAGTCAGAATACCTTGGCTTTTATCTGTTGTTCTTTTTTTCTGTTCTAATATCCCGTTCAAAATACAACATTGTATTAATAATAACAGCTCCTTATTCTCCTCCTCATCGTGATAGTTTCTTGGAGTTCTTTGTTCTCAAGGACTTTGAGTAGGTTCTTCAGTTGGGGTTTGTTTGATAATGGTCTCATGAATTTTTTCTCATGAAAAAACTAGGTTAATGAAAGCCAGGCATGGTGGCAAACACTTTCCTTTTAATCCCCGCACTTGGGATGCAAAGGCAGGTAGATCTCTGAGTTCAAGGCCAACCTGGTCTACAGAGTAAGTTGCAGGACAACCAGGGCTACACAGAGAAACTCTGTCTCAGAAAAAACAAAAACAAAAACAAAACAAAACAAAACAAAACAAAACAAAAACCACTACCTTAATGGGTTAATGGATTTGGGTCCAAAGAGCCACACAAATGAGTTACTATTTTTATAACATCATTGTTCTGTGACTTATTCTTAATATTATCCTTAGTTATATGACTAAGATAGTGTGTATGAGATTTCTTCTCTGTACCCTTTCTCCTAACATCATAATGCAATCTTTGGAGGGAAGTTTATATGCTCAGCCCATACATACAGAAATGGTGAGCTATGTACTATGTCCTTGAGAGCAAGTGTTCATAGAAATATTTTGGAATTCTTCTGCATGGGAGCTTTGCCTCTTCTCCATTTATTTACTTACATAATTGTTTATTTTTGTCAACATGAACTCATTGATATTTATTTTATAGTTTATCTTATAATCCAATGCAACTTTTATTTTGTTGCCCAAATTGTAGCTTTAACTGTTAGGAGCATTTTTGAATTGATCATTAAGTCTTTTTTACATACCCCATCATTTTTTTTCAGCATGTGGCTAATTTTTGGTGTTGCAAGATGTTCTAGGCTCATCTTGCTTTTGATTTATGGAGGGCAATTCTATAATCAGGCACTTTGTCAATACGTTCTAATCCCTTTTACTGAAGAATTGTATCAGAAACCAAGGTGTAGGTACTATATATGTTTGCTATTTTAGGGATATTATTTCTTCAAGTCCTTCTCATTCAGTAGAATAAAGAAATATATGCACATATTAAGTTATATATATATATATATATATATGCACATGCCTATAAAGATTTCCACATATAATGATCTTTATGATGATTTATATGAGTTTATATCATTGTCTTCAATCCTTAGTTACCTGCATATCTTTTCATTCTATCAGCAAGAATCATCTGCCATTTATTAATTGTTGAAATCTATATTAATACTAATGAAATTCATATTAACAGTGTCTTACATGTTGTTCTGTATACCCATGAGAAAAATCAGCTAGAATCCAGTGCTTATGTACATGATAGTAACATTTTTAGAACTTCAACTCTTTGAAACAAAATGATTTATAAGATTCTTGTATTAGAGATAATCTGTATTCTCAGTCCTATCCTAGTCCCCAAATGCTTTCTCATACACGAAACAAGCCATCAGTGTTTGACCTAGCCTTGAACAAGCCAAGGCAACATGTTGATCCTCTGTAGTATGTTAATTCCTATAGAAGGGATCAAAGAGAAAGCAGCTTCATGGGTCTAATTTAAAGAAACACTTAGCACTGTCTTTTTCTCCACTGAAAATTGATCTCTGACATCTGGGTGATACCCTGATTTGCCTCTCTTCTATATTTTCCCCAGCTTTTGTTTTGTTTTTTGTTTTTTGTTTGTTTTTTTTTTTTTGAGATAGGGTTTTTCTGTGTAGTCCTGGCTGTCCTGGAACTCACTCTGTAGACCAGGCTGGCCTCGAACTCAGAAATCCGCCTGCCTCTGCCTCCCAAGTGCTGGGATTACAGGCATGCGCCACCACGCCCGGCCTTTTCCCCAGCTTTTAAGCAAGTCACATCACTGTATTTCTATTAACCCATCTTGAAATGGGGATTGACATATCTACCTCAGAGGAGTGTTGTGAAGCTTCTTTTTAGTAGATATTTTAAAAAATATGTAATCTCTAAATGAGTAAGAAAACATTATAATCATTACTATGATGATAATTAGAGTACCCTATATGTATCCTATGGAAAAGGAGATTAGCCCCATTGTTACTAAACAGTTAAAATTAAGTCAATAAAAGATCAATGAAGAGTGACCACTGGAAGCAAGATTATTTGTTCTGTTACCCTCACTTTCCCTGTATCCTCTAAGTATAGGATTATCAACTGTTTCCAAACTCGAAACATGCAGGGACCCAAAATAGTAGGAGGCAAAGTACATCATCATTTTCTTTTTTTTTTTTTTTTTTTAGTTATTTTTATTTTCTATATTCTATGTTTACATTTCAAAGGCTTTCCCCTTTCCCAGTTCCCACCCACCATAGTTCCCATAGTTCTTCTCCCCCCCAACTATTCCCCAATCATTCCCCCTCCCCCCTCGGTTTCTTTACTAAACTGGATGCAATCTTTACATGCCCAGGGTCCTCTCCTTTCTTCTTCTTGGGAATCATTTGACTTGCTATTTGTGTCTTGAGTATTTAGTGCTTCTGGGCTCATTAATATCCACTTATCAGTGATTGCATTTCATGTGCATTCTTTTGTGATTGGGTTAGCTCACTCAGGATGATATTTTCCAGGTCTAACCATTTACCTACAAATTGCATGAATTCATTATTTTTAATTGCTGAGTAGTATTCCATTGTATAAATATACCACATTTTCTGTATCCATTCCTCCTTTGAGGGATATTTGGGCTCCTTCCAATTTCTGGCTATTATAAACAAGGCTGCTATAAACATAGTGGAGCATGTGTCTTTATTGCATGTAGGGGAATCCTCTGGGTATATGCCCAGGAGTGGTATGGCAGGGTCCTCTGGAAGTGACATGCATTTTCAAATTCTTATTTTTCTCCCTTTCTTACTCTGGTTGGACTGCATTACATAGAACTTTGTCAGACGCACAAAGACAATTTCTCAAAAGGGTTTCAGTCTATGATCAGTTCTGTTAATCAGTTAAAATTTCTCTTTCTGTGCCTACTGTACCTTCAACAGTCAAGGTAGGAGGGGAATAGATAGGATAGTCCATTGGCATGGACTAGGAGAGAAGGGAAATTGCAGAGGTGTTGTCCAAGCACCAGTTATCACTTTCCATTTCTGTCTTTTTTTTTTTCTGTTGGTGGGTTTGGGGCAAGGGAAGAGATATTATTTTGTTAACAAATTCTCCTTCCCTTCCTGTAGATGTTTCCTAGGGTCAGTACAAAGAGCTGTGTTGGACCTTACTTTTATAACTATGTTGTATACAGTGTATCCATTGTATTTCTGAATAAAGGTGGAAGAGAGTCCCTAGTGCTGGCCTTGCCTGTTTTTGACAGGAGGTCACAGCAGGAGAGCAGCACCAGAAGCTGACTCTTTGTGGTGGGGAAAGAAACCTGCAGTGAAGGGATTTATTGGATTTTTGTCATCCTTTAAAGAAATTATAAAGCAGTACATTGTGCATTAGTCTCTATGACTCTTCTGTTTGTGCCTCCTCATTTTAGTGCTTTAGAGAAGCAGCTATTTTCACTCCATTTTATACTTGTTCCTGTTGAAGTATGGTGTTGAGCAATCTCTCATAGACAAGTTTGTGGTGTACCTGAAGAGAATTGTCTCAGTAAGCATGGCTGCCCAGAGGTTACTCTGATGTAGCTCAGTGGGGCGCTGCCACTGCAGCTTCCAGGCTATGAGCTTGAGTACTTAGCAATCATGTTCTGTCTGATTACTGTACTTTTTTAATAATAAAAATTATTTTAAGCCATAAAAAAGGAAACAGCCACTTTGAGGTAAAAGATAAAAACAACTTGGGGTCTCAAACTATACAGCAATTTGGGGCCAAAACCAGGAGCACTTTTTTCCATCCATCTTGTCAGAGAACCAGAGGTTCCCATTGTAAGATTGTGACCAAAACCAGTGTTGGCCCCACCTAAAGTACGATCAACCCATGCTCCAAAGCCCACTATTACTATGAGGCAAATTCTGAACCCTAATACAATTTTGCTTCCTAAAGTCCAGACACAAAAAGACTTCCAGATTGATGAAGATCCTAGTCTCCTTGCCTATAAAAAGCCACCTCTAAAATCTTAAATGTCACCCATAATAAACTTATTTCTGATTGTTGGCTCTGGCTAAATGTCAAACCCCCTTATTAGGGTGACATCACTTAAAACGCCTCAGTCACTAAATCTGCTAAAGCCAGCAACTGTAGATGGAAACAAACAGACCCTCTCAAATTACTTTACAATCAGTTAAAGGACAAGAGCTATACATAGCAAAAAAAAGCACTCCAAAATTATTACTGCCTTTGTATTCAGAACATTCTCTGGGATTATCTCAGTCCCACCAGAAGATGCCTGGAGGGTCTACTCAACTGGCCTAACCCCATGCTTCCACATGGAAACAATGTCTCCTCTGACTTCTATGATTTGGTTCAGTTTGTTCCCACGGTAACTTATTATTTAGGAGATGTTCACAACCACCTTATTCTGGGCCTGCATAATAGATTTCAAGAAAGAAAACCCATTATAGCCATTGTTTTGGCTACCCTTCTAAGCATATAAGCAGGAGCTACAGGAACAGGAGCCATAGCCTTAGTATTACATAGAGCCCATTATAGCTCCTTGTGGGAGGTGATTGATGAGCATATCCAAAGATTTAAAAGCCAATGACAGCTCTAAAATAGTCTATTTCCTCCCTACCTGAAGTGATTTTACAGGTGTGAAGGGGCTTGGACTTACTCTTCCTATAGCAAGGATGGAAATGTGTAGCCCTTAGAGAAAAATATTTCGTATGTGCAGACTATACAAGAGTTGTTAGAGAAAACATGTAATCATTAAGAAAATGATTACAAGACAGACAGAAAAAGGAGAATCTCAAGAATGGTATAAATGTCTATTCAGTGGGTACCTCTGGTTAACTACTCTGATATCCTTTTTAGCTGGCCCACTCATTACATTGTTCCTGTTACTCAATTTGGGGCCCTACATTCTTAAGAGTGGTTAACATTATCAGAGACTGAGTCATTGCTATACAGCTCTTGGCTATTAGGTCTCAATATCAGCCATTGGAACTCAAGACCCTGGATACTAAGGTTCCATGATTGGGCTCTCTTACATATTTATGAAGGGAAGAATGCAGGGCACAATATAATTGCTTTTAGACTCCATTTTATAATTAGTTTTCCCTTAAGATAAACTCAGCTACTGAAGGAAAAAAAAAACTAACTTGTTCTAGGAACCATGTCACCCTGGCAACCACAATTCCCCTAAACAAACATCTATTCCATACATAGCAACAATCAATCACTTCTTAAGGGGAAACTACCTAATGTCTCATAGATTAATTAAGCTAGCAGTCATTGTTCCTCTCAAACTGAAATCATTACTAGACAATAGAAATGTGCCAAGCAAATGTTAACCAGTCATGTAACTGCCAGGTGAGAAAGTCCCTTACCCTGCTACAACCATGATTAAAAAAAAAAAAGAGCTGAGCTTTATACCAACTAAAAATTCCACACCATCTACTGTGTTGGAGAGGTTGAAAGGTCCAAGCTTGAGCTAAAATAAAGATTCTTTGGTTTTGCATATGAGTTAAATTCCTGGTGGTCTCTGCTGGTTTGTGAGGATGAACCCTGTGATCTGGTCATAATACATCTGTCCTGTTGATGGTAAATTCATGTGCTGATATTAGAACCTACTTCAGGATTACAATGTAGACCAAATAATACCTGAGACATCCAGCCTTATGAACTGCATAGCTATTAGATTCCTGACCTTTATATCAGGTAGCATTCTATGTCAAACTAGCAGGATGACAGGCTGTAAGCCACTCCAAAAAATACATTTTATTGTAGAATTATTCTATCAGTTTTACCCCTCTAGGGAACACTGACAACCAGTGTTGAAATAAATCTACATGCTATGATACCAACCTACTAGACAAGATGTACTCATTGATAGAGTAGTGGCAAGTCTGATTGGGTGTGTGAGGGGGTAATAATTTGAATAAAAAATGACCAGCAAAACCTCAGATATTGGAATGTTGCTCCATAGGAAAGATTTCATGCTTGGTACTGTAAACTTGGCCCAAAAGTCATGACTGGAAAAATCATAGACTCTAAAGGGAAACCTGGTGCTATTTCACTCCATAGTCATGTTTTCAAACTGCCTTCTTAAAATGTGTTTATACACATAGGTTTGTGCTGCTATCAATTTGAGTGAGAAAAGCATTTTTTGTTCTTTTTTGTTGTTGTTTGGAGGTTTATTTTGTAGTTTATATTGGCTAAAGCAGAGATTTATAATTGGTTGAAGCTTTGATAATAACTGACTGTGAGTTCTCAGCCAGAAATGTTCATCCATATCAGCTGGCTCCTCCCCATTTAAAGCTCATGAATCATTAAGAAAGAGTGGGTGAAAAGAAAATAAGATCTAGAGGATGGGGAAGAGAGCTATGAAATTTTGTCTTCTAGACACAACATGACTTGTTTATACATTCATTCACCACATAAAAATCAAGGGAATAAAAGTTCTAGCATGGATGGTGGAGGATTGAAAAAGTCCCATCACAAGCAAAGGAACTATTGGCAGTTGATAGCTACTGAGGAAAGAAATTTCACTCTTCTTTGTCGATATGACACCTTAAGATTATCTGTGCTCTATGGGATGGCTCTATGCCTGCTGGATTTGGTCTTACAGACCTATTAATAATAATATCTTCAGCCTGTGTTCTCACATTCATATTAGTAACTTTTTTGAAGGTTTAATGATATAATTCAATTTTAAAAGTTTAAAAGTTTCTAGAATATTTGACATTTTTTATTCATTTTTTTACCATGCCATAATGGCAAATGAAAATACCTTAATAGTTTGGTGGAATAAGTTTATAAGATAACAAAAAATGAATACATTTTTAAACAAAAATATGAATCTTGCTTAACAGATTTCTGCTTCCTCAGATGCATTCTGTATGTAACTTACTTCACTTCAGGTTTTTCAAATTTTCAGCTCAAAAAATGACTCAGTTAATATTTGACTGTGCAGCATGAAGATGTGAGGGATGAATGTATGGAGGAAGGGTTGGAGGCGAAGGACTGGGTGCAGATGGGATCTAAACACATTATATGTATGCATGAATAGTAAATAAAATCCTTAATTAACAACAATAAAATTTGAAACTTTTCATTTTTGCATTAGCTTTATGGATATTTTCCTGCTATATATTTTGCTCTAGTTGTTCTTTGGCTGCTTTCTGTGCCACACTGATTCCTGAGCAGACGGCTTTTTAACTCCATCTCCAATTACAAAATATCATCTTATAATACAACCACATATTTTGGCATGTTTGTCATTAGCAGAAATTTAAGAATTGTGAAGATTATCTATACCCAGAATGAACCAAATGGGACAATTAGCTGACCTTAGAAAATACTGCCTTATGTTCCTCTTGTGCAATCTGTCCACCAACAGATGCAAATGCATCCCATTAAGCTGTACAGGAAGCTAAAGGAAGGAGAGCAAAAACCTGGAGGAGAAACAGTGAGGCCATTTAACAGAAGAGGAAGAAACTCCAAGTGGCCATACTAAAGGGAAAACACAAACACTGTGGCATTTAAACTACTTGAAATCTGTACTGTGCCAAAGGGATTTTACATTCAAATCAGCATAATGCCTCTTAGCAAAATGCTGCCTGAAATTCTAAATGAACTCCAATTCTAGCACATAGACTATTAACACTGATGGCTCTTAAAAGTAGATATATGAGTAAAACATAGGGACAACTAAACTTATTTTTTAAAGTTAATAAATGGAAGCACAGCAATTCACATTTTCATATTAAAGTTCATTTTGTTTAAAAATTGAAAATTATATTGGGAGAGTAACAGAATTTCCAAGATAAGATTAAAAATGAATATGACTCGTACATTTAAACATAAAAAGACATACATTAGAGTTATAGAAACATACACATACACACAAATACACACAAATGCAGTGGTTTACTCCAATACCAATTTCCTGCATTACAGTGACTTTTTAAACAAGCTAGTCTAACAAGGAGAAAAATATCTATAATGATGGAATAGAACTGACTGGTGAGTAAGACCACTGTAAAACATGCACACCACTACTACTATGAAAAGAAAAGCTCATAGTTAATTTTATTAAAAGTTTCCTTTGCTACTTAGCCTTAATGAATTACAAAGGCATAAAAAAGTCCACTATAATTGTTTTCTGATAAACAATGGTTTATAAGATGTCCCTTAACCTGTTTCTAAAAAACTATGATGTTTTTAAAATTTTTATAAATGCTATGAATTTTCTTTCCAGAAAGATATTAATAAAAAATGTACATGTTGAGGGATCCTAGGGGGTTTTCTAGTCCCACACGCTGCTTAAAGTTTCCCCTTGCCTCCTTTAGTCAAGGCTAGGCTGCATTCCATTCTCCACCCACAGAAACATTCTTGAGTAAAAAATTCTCAGAATGTACTGACTTGATAGTTACCTGACTCTCTGGAAAGTCCCAGGTAGAGTTCAAGTATGCTTAGCCAAAAAATTTGAACTGTAATTTTGCTGATGTAACCTGTGCCCCTAAAAAGTATAAAAACTTCTTTTAATAGCCATCTGGGGTTGCCTTCTTAGTAATTCCTCTTGAGGGACTAATAGAGGGTCAACCCCCCTCCCCACCCCCCCCAACAAGAAAATAAACCTCATGCTTTTGCATTGAACTGCATCTCAACTCGGAAGCATTTTGAAGTAAGTACCTCTCACTAAGGGTCGGAGTCTTACAATTTAACTCTAAAGTATTATGAACAAAGTTATACTCTGAATTGGAAACACAAAGCTTAGGTGGTGATACATTCGATTATGTTTTTTAAACTAAAACATTTCAAAAAGATAGGCAATATTAGCATAGCAACAACTAGGAAAGTGAATAAATACAATGTTCTGGGTCAATCAAATATGTCAACAGAGAATAGCTAACAAAAATGGTTTACCAATTGCTACTTTGTGGAAAATTGTTGTTTGGAAGACTGGACTGTAAAAAAAAGATTAAGAATAAAAAAATAAAAAAAGAACTCCATAAGGCCGGGCGGTGGTGGTGCACGCCTTTAATCCCAGCACTTGGGAGGCAGAGGCAGGCGGATTTCTGAGTTCGAGGCCAGCCTGGTCTACAGAGTGAGTTCCAGGACAGCTGGGAACTACACAGAGAAACCCTGTCTCAAAAAACCAAAAAAAAAAAAAAAAAGAACACAGTATGTAACAACTACTCTATACCAAAAAAAGGGATTGCTAGTTTTAAATTTTCACAGCATACTAAAAAGAACTTTTATGTGTTTATCATATATTTAATATATTTTCATTTCAAATATTAATAAAATTATTATTTTAAGCCTGCTACTGGATACATTATATAAATAAATAAGTTCACCTGATGATACTATACAGTGTAATAAGACATACAAAATAAAGGTTTAAAGTTTTGAAAGGGCAAATATTTTAGGCACTGAAGATGATTAAACAATTACTTTTCTCATTAACTCATATTCAAAAGACTTGTCTACATTTATGAGTAAGAGATGATTTTCTCAGTGTTGCTCAAATGATGCAGTATACATTGCCTACAAATTTTCAGCAACATTTTTGCATTTATTTTATTATTGTAGGTTTATCTATTGGAGCCGTCTGATTGGCTTTGGCAGGACTAAGAGTACTAATAGAGGTTGTACTGGATGGTTTTGTGTGTCTCTTGTTATCACAGAGAAAAGAGCTTCAGTTGGGAAAGTACCTCCATGAGATCCAGCTGTGGGACATTTTCTCAATTAGTGATCAAGTGGGAAGGGCCCCTGGGCTGGTATTCTTGGGTTCTATAAGAGAGCAGGCTGAGCAAGCCAGGGGAAGCAAGCCAGTAAGAAACATCCTTCGTGCTTCCTGAACAGCTGCTGCTTCCTGACAAGCTTGAGTTCCAGTCCTGACTTCCTTTAGTGATGAGCAGCAGTATGGAAGTGTAAGTTGAATTAACCCTTTCCTCTCCAAATTGCGTCTTGATGGTTGTACAGGAATAGAAACCCTGACCAAGACAGAGGTTAAAACTGCATGGTCACACTCATCAACAACACTTCAGCAATAAACTTCTGTGAGTAGAACTTGTGTTTGACGAAATATTAACACAACTATGTAGCAGTGTGGTGAATATGATGTTACTGTGCGAGCCATTCCATATAGAATATGCTATAAGCAACTATTATCTGCACCTTGATCTTGTTGTTATTTTTGAATCAGTGTGTCTTTAATGTGGCATCCACAGCAACCTTTTAATTTATTTTATTTGAAAATGTCAAATAAGCATAGTGCATATTTATCACATATGACCATTGTATTTTAAAGTATTTAGATAGTTTAATAGTTAAGTTAACATAAATTTAAAATAATAATTGTTTTTAATTTACTTTCAGTGACTTTTTGAGTATATATATTATCACTAACTATAATAGCTTCATTATAATAAATCTTTTGCATTTACTTCTTTTTTAAGTAAAATCTTGTGGCCATTGAGCTGATTCTCAGGCTTTCCAAATGCCTATACATAATAATCACCATTTTTACTCCATTTCTACCATTCCTAACAATCCTAACAATCCTTTCTAGTAATCCTAAACTTCATGTAGAAGCACAAGATGTCTTGAACAAAAGATCAATGTTGGCATTATCACAATATCTGATTTCAAGTTAGGCCATAAAGTCAAAAACAAAAACAGCCATCAGGAAAGGGAACATGCAGGTCAATAGAATAGTGAGGAGGATTCATAAGGAATCCTACACAGGTATAGCTACCTTATTTTTATTTGATTTGATATTTTGTTTTGGTGTTTTGTGTATATGCCTGAGTGGAAAGAGAGAGAAAGAGAGGAGAGATAGATGATGGACAGATTGTTAGATAGATGATAGATAGAAGTGAAGGTGTTAAGAAACATGAAGACGAAACAGAAGTACCTATGGTTTTAGCATTTACAACGTACAGACTATATAATAAGTTTGACATAGGGAGGGTTACATTTTATACTGAGTCCTAATTGGAAAACAAACAAACAAACAAACTTGTAAATGCCTGTATACAAATCATCATGCAGGCATTTAAATGCAAAGAAGACATTGCATATATTGTTAATAAAAGTTATTTCTTTCAGTAAACTCTACAGATGCACATTACACTTTTGTTCATATCTAAGCCTAGAAATAATCCATGGAAAACAGCTATGAAAATAAAAGCTGGGGCTGGAGAGTTGGCTCAGCGGTTAAGAGCACTGACTGTTCTGAAAGTCCTGAGTTCAAATCCCAGCAACCACATGGTGGCTCACAGCCATCCGTAATGGAATCTGATGTCCTCTTCTGGTGTGTCTGAAGACAGCTGCAGTGTACTTACACATAATAAATAAAACTTTTTTTAAAAAAGAAAATAAAAGCTTTTTGTACTAATATTTATTGTTTAATTCCTCTTAATATACTTGTTTTGCCCAAAGTACAAAGAAATTGAATCAATTTACTTATAAATGCAAGCAATATTTCTTGATGAGTATGTAGGAAATACAGAAGGAAGAAATTCTGTACTTATGATTTAACTGTTTTGCTGTTGGTAAGTAGTGATAATCTAGGATTCTAAAAAACAGAATGAATCTCTGCATATAACGGGCACTGTATTTAAACATTGTCTGATTATTACTCTATTTTATTGTAGAGGAGACAGCATCATCATATGCACCAGCTGCCATCTTCTTTCAGAGGGCATGGATAGTTTAGAGCACCCATTTACAAATGCATTTGATTTGGATTCTACATAGAAATGGAAGTGTGGAGGTTATGTACCTGTCTATTAATGCTGACAGTTTTGTATCATAAATAATGAAGGTAAAAGTAAAACAGTGACAGACAAAGCATGGTATTTTCCCTAATCAATCTATAAACATATTTCAGATGAAATATTTCAATAGTATGTTACATAGTCAATTAGTAATGTGATAACTATGTGAGCAAAGAAAAGTAAATTTGTCCTCTTTAGTATTTGGCAGTACTACAGAAGATTTTTCTCTTTCATTATTTCTTTATGGATTGCATCTCTAATTGAATCCTTTGACATTCATATTGCTTGGAATTTTATCTTAATTGTTTTCATTACCTAAATATGGTATCATTTGTACCTTGTCCCATTTGCTTCTGTAGCAATCTGTAAAAGAGCATTATCTTTTTTCCCTTTCTGTTTGAAGAATACAACTCGTTAACATTTCATTTACAAATATAAAATATCTATTTAAAAACATGGAATTAGCTTAGTCTAACTCTGTAGCTATTCACTGAGTTTTACTGGCTTTGAATGTGCCTGATTTTGTTATGGGATGCTTATATGTAATCTTCACCCACTTTTCCTTATTTGCTGACAATTCTTACTATAAAATATAAAATTTACGTAAATGAAGCTGATTGTTGCTTTCTGTGTGCAATGATATAACATGAACCTGTATCTTTGATTGCTTTTCCCATGTTTAAAGTGTTATTTTTCTATCACTATTGTTTATTTCTTGTTTCTTCGTTTGGTTTTTCATTTGACATATGATCCCATGTAGCCCAGGCTGGTGATGAGCTACATAATGGTTTGAATAGGAATAGCACTCTACGCTCATATATTTAAATGGTTACTCATTAGGGAGTGGTACTACTTTGCTAGAAATAGGTAGGTGATAGTTTGAATAGAAATGGAGGAATTGTCACATAGAGATGAAGTGTGACACACTCTCCTTTTGCTGCCTGCAGATCAAGATGTAGAACTCTCAGCTCCTTATCTAGCACCATGTCTGCTTGCCCAACACAATGCTTCATGGTTCACACTATGATGATAATGAGCTAAATCTCTGAAACTGTAAGCCAGTCCCAATCAAAAGTTTTCCTGTGTAAGAGTTGCCTTGGTCATAGTATCTCTTCACAGCAGTGGAACCCTAGCTAAGATAGAATTTGGTAAAAGGGACAGGGGTATTGTTGTGATAGGCCTGACCATGTTTTTGTTTGGAGGAATATGCATTTTAGGGACTTTGTATTAGAAAAGCAGTACAGTGCTTTAAGTGGTGTTTAATGAGGCATCCTAGGAAGAACATGGAAGACAGTTTGCTGAAGGTTATTTGATCTGTGAGGAAGTTGCTCAAGAGATTTCAGAGGAAAAGAATGATACTACGTGGCCTAGAGATATTTTGGTGAAGCATGTGCCTGTTTTTGCCTTTGTCAAAAGAGTCTGCCTTAGGCTAAAATAAAGAGATTTAGAATGCATTACCAAAGAAAATCTCTTAGGTCCAGTTTAAGTTCTCCTGTGGTGATACATTACTTTAATCCCAGCACCCAAAAAACAGTGGCAGGCAGTTCTCTAAACTCAAGGTCAGCCTGCTCTACAGAGCAAATTCTGGGACAGCCAACCAAAGGCAGTAATGAAAATCATGGAAAACAGAAAGCTGATAAAGGTATAATTGAATGGGAGGCACATGTTCCAGTTCTAGCAAGTAGCAAACCTTGGCAGAACTGGAGAGTCAAGAATGGAAGAAAGAGGATATGGGATCTCCCTCTAGTGCCTAAGGAGAATCACTGAGGCCAGGTATGTAGCAGGGCTGTACCTACATGGAAGCCCAGAAAGGTCATTGTGTCAAGCTGTTAAGGGAAAACCTGGATTGCTAACCCCAAGAGGTTAGAGATGCTAGAGCAGGTATGTGTGTGTGTGTGGGGGGGGGGGTAAATACCTGCCCAGGAAATCTGCTAACAGGGAGTGGAAACATCCCAACAGAATCAAGTGTGCTGCAGTCAACAAAGTTGAAAGGAGTGGGAGATAAGTGGAGAGCTTTGATGCTACACATGGAGATTCAGAGTTTGGAGTTTGTCCTCCTAGGTTTTGTTCTGGATTTTATTTTTGTTTTTGTCTTGCTTTGTTCCACTATTTCCTCACTATGCTCTTTTGTCAACATTTTGGAACAGTAATGTATATTCAATGTTATTATATATTGGAAGTATGTGATTTTTTTATTTCATAAGGGATTAAATTAAATGATTATATAAATCTCAGAAGGGACTTTGAAAATTGAAATTTTAAATATTGTAGAGATTGTAATAGACCTCAGGGATTTTTGACGTTGGACTAAGTGCATTTTGCATTACATTATGGCCACAAGTCCATGTGGGCCAAGGAGTAGAATATGGTAGTTTGAATAGGTATGGGCACCATAGACTCATGTGTTTAAATGCTTGGTCCATAAAAAAGGTCACTATTAGGAGGTGTGACCTTGGGTAGCTTTGCTATTAACCGTGATGATAATGGACTGAACCTCTGAAACTCTAAGCCAGCCCCAATTATATGTTTTTCTTTAAAACTGTTGCCTTGGTCATGGTGTCTCTTCATATCTATGAAACCTCAATAAGATATTTGGTTATAAAATTTTGTCACAAGCAACAGAAAAGTGACTATGGCAACTCTGTTTTTTTTTTAATTTTTTTTTATTTTCTCTATTCTTTGTTTACATTCCAAAGGCTTTCCCCTTTCCCAGTTTCCCCCTCACCATATGTCCCATAAGTCCTCTCCCCTCACCCCCCTCCACCATTTCTCTGTTCTGGTACTCTCCTACAAAACTGAATCCAGTATTTTCAGGACCAGGGTCCTCTCCTTCCTTCTTCTTGGGAATCTTTTGATTTGCTAATTGTGCCTTGAGTATTCAGAGCTTTTGGGCTCATTAATATCCACTTATCAGTGATTGCATTTCATATGTATTCTTTTGTGATTGGGTTAACTCACTTAGGATGATATTTTCCAGATCCAACCATTTGCCTACAAATTGCATGAATTCATTATTTTTAATTGCTCAGTAATATTCCATTGTATAAATATACCACATTTTCTGTATCCATTCCTCCTTTGAGGGACATCTGGGCTCCTTCCAATTTCTGGATATTATAAACAAGTCTACTATGAACATAGTGGAGCATGTGTCTTTATTGTATGCATGGGAATCCTCTGGATATATGCCCAGGAGTGGTATGACAGGGTCCTCTGGAAGTGTCATGCCCAATTTTCTGAGGAACAGCCACACTGATTTCCAGAGCGGTTGTACCATCTTGCAATCCCACCAACAGTGGAGGAGTGTTCCTCTTTTTCCACATCCTTGCCAGCACCTGTTGTCTCTTGAAACTAATAGAAAAGAAACTTGGGAAGACCCTGGAGGACATGGGCACAGGGGGAAAGTTCCTGAACAGAACACCAATAGCTTATGCTCTAAGATCAAGAATTGACAAATGGGACCTCATAAAATTACAAAGTTTCTATAAGGCAAAGGACACCATCAGAAGGACAAAATGGCAACCAAAAAAATTGTGAAAAGATCTTCACCAACCCCACATCCAACAGAGGGCTAATATCCAATATATACAAAGAACTCAAGAAGTTAGACCCCAGAGAACCAAATAACCCTATTAAAAATGGGGTACAGAGCTAACCATTATAAAATCTGCCTTATTTAAGATGTTTAACCTCTGTGGTGTCTTTAATATCCTCCTATAAAACTGTGTATAAATCTAATCAATAATTGTAAATGTTTTTGAGAAGCAGGGCTATTAAAGGGAAATAATGAGTCAGAGGATTAAATGGAGTTGGGGATGGAAAGGCAGAGTAGAGAAAAGAGAGGAGAGAAAGACAACTAACACTAAAGATCTTTGAAAAAATTCATGTGGAAACCTATTATGATAGAAGTTCCCTAAAACACACACAGACCCACACAGAGACACACAAACACACACACACACACACACACACACACACACACACACACAAAGAGTATAGAGAATATACTAAAGCTACTATATACAATGGGGATATACAACTGGGGAGTAATAACCCCAGACACCATAGGAAATTTAAAAGCCCAGTGCCATGAAAAGGGTACATATTTTTTAGTTGTATATCGGTGGGCTTTCATAGTCTCCCTCCAAAACAATACAGCTGTTGATATTGTTCTTGCTTATTCTCCAGAACTTTATGAAAGACCCTCATCTTGAAGAAATCATACTCTTAAGTTAGGACACAGACAAATCAAGCCATAGTTACCTCATTCATGAAAGTGATGGTGTTATCATCATGATATTTCCTTATATTTTCCTTGGGTTGAGCTCCTGATTGAAAACTGCAGGTTAACCTGCTTTCTGTCTTTGTTTCATCATATTGAACACACTGTTCTTGACTTTATTATTCAATGAGCAGACACCTGCTAGATACAACAACCTTGTTTCCAAACTCATCAGCCTCTGGAACTATGAGTCAAACAATGTTGCTTATAAATTAGTCTGTGGTACTCTCATAGAATCAGCATACTGGAGCCTGCCAACTGAGAACCTACCTATAAAACATATTTTAAGTAATCTATCATTTTCCATCTTTATGCAACTCTTTAAAGGAGTCTCTAGTATTTCTGGAACTGCACCCTTCAGATTTTCCTTTTGAGATTTTTACAACTTGTATCATGCTATATTAATGTTAACATGTCAAGAAATGTCCCTAGTAGGTGTGAGTTATTGTTTGTTATAAGTGGTATGTGTAAAGGTGTATTTCATGCAACTAATGATGTTTAGTCAGTGGCATTTATTCTTATGCTCCTCTATACTTCCTGGTTCATGTCAAGTCTTCTAAAATCTCTCTCTATATATAGTACTTAGGAGTGAAATATTGAGTCAAAATTGCATTTATCTTCATAAATATTGGAAATAAATGGGTGACTAAATATCTTTGCTGCCTTGATTAACTGTTAATTGAAGGAGAATATGCAATTTGTTACTTCAACAAATATTTTTCATTGTCTAAATTATATAGTATTAATCAAACTAAGAGCTTACATAAACAAAAGTTCCACCAGAATGTCTGTATAGTAACATGATATATGATTTTCATATGACAGGTAACATGCTTATTTTCAAAGATAAATTTTAAGTGTAGGATAAACAAAATTAAAGGTAGTTTGGCAGCAGAAAGAGACCATTGCAGAAACCCACAACTGGTTAAAACAAAGTGAAAAATTAACCATGGTATACTGATTCTAAATTTATATATCTATAATACAATTCCTAGATCTAAGCTTCAGGAAACATGACAGAAGCAGAGGCCAAAAGACTGTGAGATCCAGAGAACTAAAATATCTGCTCTGAGAAAATATCTTTTATATATGACACAGAAGCTGCACACAAATGATCTCTTAGCAATATTTATTTCCCAAACAAGACCCTCAAAATGAGAACACAAGTTGACATATGAACACCCTTAGGTGGAAAACTGTAGGATATTAATATCTATTAAGAGGAGAATCAGTCTTCTCCAGTAATAAGCCCTTCATATGTTTTCCAATCCCAAATTGTCATCCCTAAACATATATACATATAAGCAACACTAAATGGACCAGCAGATTGTACTTACATAAACTTACATGTATATTTATAAGTGTATATAAGGCAATAATAGTTTAAACAGAACAGATCATTAATTGAGAAGTAATAGGGTATATATGGAACAAGTTGTGGAGAAGATGATGAGTTAGAAATAATAAAAAATAAAGTACTGATATATAACATTCTCAAAAACTAAATATAAGTAAACATATCAATATAAGTAAATAAGAATAAATATATTTTAATACTTATATTTTTGGGGACCCCTCTTTGTGGCAAACTACATCTTAAATAAGAAATCTACTAGATAGGTTCAGATTTTGATCTTTATAATCCCTTCATCATCATTAAGACAAAGAATATCAGGTATCTCTAGCTCTTTCACAGTAGGCCGCTGTGAAGAGACACCGTGACCAAGAAAACTTTTATAAAGGAAAACATTTAATTGGGGCTGGCTTACAATTTTAGAGATTTAGTCCATTATAATGGTAGAAAACATGGTGGCCTCTAGGCAGACATGGTGCTGCAGAGATAGCTGATAGTTCTACATTGTGATCTGCAGGTAGCAGGAGACTGTGTGCAGCACTGGGCATAGCTTGATCATAGGAGACCTCAAAGCCTGCCTCCACAGGCTTTCTCCAACAGTGCCATACCACCTAATAGTGCCACTCCCTATGGACCAACTATTCAAAAACAGGAGTGTATGGGAGCCACATGTTCAAACCACCACAGTCACATTCATATACTCAACCAACTGATCAATTAAGCTTTTGGTATATTAAATCAAGAATCTCTGCTCAGTGGGACCACATAAATAAACTCAGCAGGATCTAGTTTTAACTTCCTTTCTCCATTATCTCTTACTCTTGAAATATATTCCCACATATATTCTCTAGATTTTTGCTTGACTTGATTAGGAAGCTCACTAAGTTCTTTACTGGTGTGGCAAATTTACCCATCTACCACATTTTCTATCTACCTCTGCCAGCCTGCTTATTTTGAAAAGTACTTATTTGTCTGGAGGCAATGATAGCTGATTTCTCAGAGACATCACTTTTGGGTCCACTGATACATTCTTTAATGAGGGTCTTTGACTACAGATAAGACATTAAGAATTCCCTCTGTCAGGGGCAAGAAGGACAGCAGTGCAGTGTATGGGGATAGGGGGCATCCTGTCATAAATGTGTGAAGACTTTTTTTCTAGACAGAGTGGACCTATCAGAAACTGAGGAATTAATGGTGTCAATCTCTTTAGGGTTCTCCCATACACTGGAGATTCCCCACTTTCAATTGCTTATAGTTTTTCAAGGCTCAGAATTAAATTTGTATTGAAAGCCCACTATTTAAATAATGGGGGCGTTTTTGTATTTTTCTATGACTTGAGATTTATGGCTGCTGGGGAGAGTTTTCTCTAGGATATATGTAGAAACCTTGAAATTGTTTATGAGAATCAAAAGCTGGTAAATTATATTGCTTAGCTTATTTTTTTCTTTTGTAACTTTATCCAAATGTGCTGAAAGTAACTTGTCTGCCTTCATAGTTTCTGGACTTTCCTCCATTTCACAAAATCTGCCTGTCTCTGTCCCCTAAGTGCTGGAATTAGAGGAGTATAACACAACATTAGGCTTCATACATAATAAAATAATTTTATTTTTGTGATAAAACGTTATTCTGAAATATTTTGAATTTTAATTGAATTCTTAAAATATATGTTTAGTGATTTTTCTCAAGGATTTTTTGAGTGGAAAATAGTTAAAATTATAATGTACTAAGGAGAGAGCTGCTCTGCATACACAGATGAATAATTTCCATAGTAATTTGGATCACAATCCTGTTAACTATACACTTAAAAACCTTTCAAGCAATACTTCTTTGTATTTTTTTATGAATTAAATCAGTTCCAGATTATTTGGTACCTATTATAAAAGTAACACGTTACCAAGATTATGATAATGGTCAAAGATACCATAGTTTTTAAACCTAGTCAGGAAATGACAAAGCTGTGAAGAAATAAACATGTATCTGCATTTTTAAAATTCTGTAAATATTTCTACATATCAAACAAAAATAAAAATTAACCAAATTTTGCTTTTGATAAAATAACATATAAGTTTAAGCTTGTATTCTTATAATTCAGTTTAATGACACACAAAATTTGTAACACATAAGGACAGAAAGCACTTCCCCAAACAATGCAAGTAATATTAATTTATGAATGTCTAATTTTGATAGGAATGTAGTGAACAAACATAAATTGGGTGAGGTAGTAATCTAGTGGTTCATTATTACAAAACTCCATATTAAATGAAATAAATATGCTCTAAATAATTTTAGAATAAACAATTATCATCATAAAATCAAAGGTCATATGGCTGCTTAAAATATTTTCTGAAGTTCTGAGAATTTTCTACACAAGTGATGCAATTGAATTAAAGATCCATTTATCTTAATGAACACTAAGATTAAATCATTTATTTACAGATCAAAGAAAATTTTAATTGTTTAAATGAGTTTCTCATAAACATAAAATGTTCCATAAAATCTTATAATTAGAGTACTTTCTATTTATGAGTTCAGTTTTTTCCTTGTTTAAAATAGTTAACATTTGAAAAGTTTTTGTAAATTTACTGATTAAGAAAAAAATGTATAAAGTCATTGAGTAACAGCCACACTAAACATTTTATTGCCTTTTCTTTCTGATTATAGAAGACTTCAAGTGACTTTCCACCAGATGTTCATTATATGCCCTAAAACATAAAACTCATTCACAGCAGGATAATACTGAAATGTTACATGTCATTAAGTTACCTTAATGAAAAGAGACTAAATTCCTGCTCCTTGGGCCATTTAATAATTTCTTAAAATGGTTCAGATTTTTCACTGTTGCTGAAGAATGGAATATATAAATAACAGAAGCGTGTTATAATGATCAATGTAGTAAAAGGCCAGTGTGAGAAATATTTACATACAGGAGTATTCATGGATGTGAATATACGTAGATTCTAAGATGCTATTCTATCAGTTAAGAGTTCCTGGTAGTAAAGAATACCACACGATATTACCCACAGGATACATAGAACAATGATCTAGATTTTTAATATTATACAACAAAAAGAGACAGGATTATTGGAAATACTTGATCCTATTACAAGAGAAGGAAATGTAGAAGACAATCTTGGAACATATAGCACCAGAAGTACAGTAAAAAAAAGTGTTTAGACATAATGTCTTCTATGAAAAGGCTATAGGACTTCTTTTAAAGGACTCAATTCATTGAAGTTGAATATTTGTGAGAAAGCTCCTGTTTCTTCAGCTGCAAGCCACTTTGTCATGTATGCTATTCCTTGCCATGATGAACTATATCCACAAAATATGGGTCAAAGCAAAATAACCCTACTTTATGTTGTTTTTTCTCAGACATGTGATCACATTGAGCATAAAAGTAACTAATATTGATGTCAACAGGAAGCAGAAAATAGCTACTCAGTGTAGAGGCAGGGACTTTGAATTCAATTATTTCAGAATGTCTTTGGTTCTGTTCTCAGGAAAGCCAAAATAAGGCTCTGATTTCTTATTTCTCCCTAAATGGGTGCTACAGACTACTAAAAATTCAGTGAAAACACTACTCCTTGCTAGTGAAAGCTTTATAATTTGATTCTAACTTTTGAAAAAGAAAACAAATTATCCTTATTTTCTAATTTTAACCCATCACCTAAATTGTTTGGGGGAATACATCTTTAGCATGTAGAATATTACAGTAGCAATAGCAACCAGGACTTGAATCATCTTAGGGTCAACCTACTTTCTCTTGGTCAAAACAGCTCTATCTTTGGTCCCTGGGTGAAGACATGTATTCCAAGCTAGGCTGCACAAGGACCATTAAGATTGAATCACCCTCAAGCCACAGAAAAGCATGGAAAATCATCCCTTTAAGGTAAAAATGTTTTTCATTTCTTTTCCAGAAAATCTATCCTTGGTGTAGTCACTTATGAAACCAGAGCCATAGGCATAGCCTAAAACTGCCTTCTTTTCAGACTTACTCAAAAGTGTAACTTCTTTGTTTTCTTTTATCTCTTTTACCCTCTTTCAAACTCTGGCCAAAACCTTGACATGCTTTCCCAGAATTCTGTGTTTTCTCACTCTTTCTCTGGAACATTTCCACCTTCTGCCACATGCCTGTTTATGCCAATTTTATTGATAATTGTTCTTTTCTAACTCAGTAATCATAACTTTCTCTTATTCTCCATTTTCTCCCTCTGGGAAAAGATCAAGCTTTACATTTTGCTTATCCTGGGGTTTTTCTTTTAAACTCTAAAACTACAACCCTCAAGCTATTATTGATTGATTATTTGATCAATTGATTTTCTCTTTGGAAAATATTTTAATAAAGACTAAAATCCCTGAAAGAAAATCCTGTATTTCCCCAGTAACTTGTGGCATCCTAGAGGGAACATGTAACATTTCAAGTGTGGTTTCAAAAAAAAAAATCTAATAGTGGCCAGGTGGTGGTGGCGCACACCTTTAATCCCAGCACTTGGCACTTGGGAGGCAGAGGCAGGCAGATTTCTGAGTTTGAGGCCAGCCTGGTCTACAGAGTGAGTTCCAGGCCAGCCAGGGCTACAGAGAGAGACCCTGTCTCGAAAAACAAACAAACAAAAAAAATTCTAATAGTAACATAACCACAGGTGGATCTAGATGATTTTTGATGCAAATACTTTATCTAATTGATATGTATGTATGTTTGTTTGTTTGTTTTGCTTTTCATTTCTAAAATAAGATTGTAACTACAAATGAGAGAGTGGGATGTTAGTAGTTCCTTTTGAGTAATGAATCATACTTGCTGTTTTCTATGCTAACAAAATATTAGACCATAAACATTACAAGATAAGAAAACTTGTTTTATTCGACCTCACGTATGTGATCCAAGGTAAGAAAAAGTAAAAAGAAGTCTGCATAGTATGATTCATTGAATTTCAGATGTAAGAGTAAACAAACTATGTTGTTTAATCATATAAATCAAGTAATGGAATTCTGATGACTTGTTAATCATTTATAGGAGACTCTTGTTCCAGGTTGGTTTTTGTTGTGATAAACACCATGACCAGAAGCAACTAAGGTCTAAAAGGGTTTATTTGGTATAATGAAGTCACTGAGGGAAGTCTAAGCAGGACCTCAAGCCAACCAGAGGCAAAAACTGAGGCAGAGGCCATGGAGAAATGCTGCTTATTGGCTTGTTCATATATCTTTCTTAAACATCCCACACACACCACCACCAGCTAAGTGTAGCATTATCCATAGTGGGCTAAAACAATTGTCAAGCAAGAAAATGACACATAGATATATATGTCTGTAGGCTGGTCCAGTGTTGGCAATTGTTCAGTTGTGATTCACTTTTCCACGAGAGTCTAGCTATGAAGTCAAGAGGACAAAAATCTCTAACAACTTCAGATAGTGGAATAAACAGAGAGTGGAGGAACAGGGCAGAGAACATGGACAGTGTAGATTATCCCAATTATCTGCAAAGAAAATTCTCAACCTATAGTTAATTTCATAGCATGCTCTCTTCTGAGATATATTTAGATGCCCTGCTTGACACAGTAAAGACCATAATGAGAATGTTAATTGACATGGAAATACTAACAGTTTTTGGGAGTGTTTGAGAGTTTGAATATAGCAAATAGCCCAATTTAACCTCAAGCTGATATCCTCACCATGTTCAGTTTTTGATGCCTAACATATATTTGTATAGCTGACATATTAAAAACTAGCTCCTAGAGTTTTCCCCCACCTGCAACCTCCAGGAGCTGCATATTTCCATTCATTCCCCTGGCCCTCTGGGCCTCTCTTCTGTCTCTCCCCATACCTAATCACATACCCTTTACCCTCGCCACTCTCCACCCAAATTCCTCCCTCCCTCTGCCTCCCATGACTATTTTGTTTCTGTTTCTAAGTGGGATTGAAGCATTCTCACTTGGGCTTTCCTTCTTGTTAAATTTCATATGGTCTGTGAGTTGTATCATGTAAGGTATTCTGTACTTTTTGGCTAATATCCACTTATCAGTGAGTACATACCATGCATGTTCTTTAGGTCTGGGTTACTACACTCAGAGTGATATCTTCTATTCCCATTCATTTGCCTGCACAATTCGTGATGTCCTGGTTTTTACTAGGTGAATAGTACTCCATTGTGTAAATGAACCACAATTTCTGTGTCCATTCTTTGGTTGAGCAGCATCTAGGTTGCTCCTAATTTCTGGCTACTAAGAATAAAGCTGCTGTGTACACAGTGGAACATGTGTCCTTGTGATATTATAGAGCATTTTTGGGTACATGCCCAGGAGTGGTATAGCTCGGTCTTCAGGTAGAACTATTTTCAATTATCTGAGAAACTGCCATAGTGATTTTCAGAGTGGTTGTACATGTTAGCAATTCTACCTGCAATGGAGGGGTGTTCCCCCTTTTCTATATCTTTTCCAGTATGTGCAGTAAGTTGTTGATCATAGCCATTCTGAACCTAGACCCATGGGAGCTTCCAGAGACTGAGCCACCAACAAAAGGAAATGCACAGGCTGGTCCAAGGCCCTTGGCACTTATGTAGCAGGGGGTTACCATGTCTGGCCATAGTAGGAGAGAATGTGCCTAATTCTGCAGAGACTTGATGCACTAGGGTTTCAGGAAACCCAGGGAGGGGCACTATTTTGGAGTCAAAGGAAATTTTTTGAGGGGAAACCAGGAGGGAAGCAGCATTTGGGATGTAAATAAGTAAATTAATTAATTAATAAAAAGCAAACAAAACAAACCGACTTGTAGGTAGTATGTTTCAATTATTTCACCGACAGAACTGTCAAATAATTAGTGCACTCAGTTGATTTTATTTAATATAGATATTTCATTAAGGTATAATATTAAGGATTAGGAAAATTAGAACTCTTCAAGATGGCATAAATAAGTTATCTCCATGCTAGATTATTTTAAGAACATAATTCCATAGAGGGTTTGAAAGACTCGTTTATTATTAATTTGCCTTTATTCCAATAATTTGTAATGCATATATTATATTAAGAAGCACTAGGCTCTAACTCTAATTTTAAAAATCAGTATTTACAAATTACAGATACATTTGTATAGAAATTACCTATATTGCAATTCACTTTGGAACAAAGTCTAAAATATTATTATATTCATTATGATATATGATTTAAAGCATTTAATTTTTACCCTTCTGCTACCTACTTTTGAATAAGGTTCATTTAATCAAAGACTATAAAACATGTTTTGAAAGATTATTGGTTTTTTGACAAGTAACAGTTTTTTCTTCAGGATTTTTTTTACATTCATTTATGTTGGCAATATTATATGTCTAATGTTACACGATTCATTGATTTTTAAGGCTCATCAGCTGCTCTGTTATACTACTTTTCTTGACTTGACATTAATATTTAATCAATTTCTCAGTTGGAACATGTCTTTAGGTAATTATATTTATAAAGGTCATGTGAGTGATATATTCTCAAAGCCATTGACTATCTGAGAATTTATTTTGCTTTGTCTTTTCACATCATTTATTGTTACAAAAACTACATTCATCTGAGATTGCTTATTCTGTGTCTAAACTATTAGTTGTTTTTATTGCCTGTATTGTAGAATTATGAAATTTACCTCCCAAATAAATATACTCCATAAAAATAAATCTATTCATATGGCTTATTTTGTCAATCTCTTATCTCTAATATAATGTAATAAACCTTCCATTTAAAATATTTCAAAATATATTGAGGTTAATGCTTATGGATCTTTGCAGAAAAGAGAGCCATAAATTATAGGTAAGATCAAATAGACAAAAGGACTGTTTCACATATGAACTCATAACAGTTGTGACAACATGCACAAGACTTGATGGGCAAGCTTAATATAGACAGAACTCCAGTTTATAGGGGTAAGGATATACATGAAATACCACCAGTAGCTGAAGAGCTATTGTCATTTTATAGCTTCAGAGAGAGGAAGAGTCAGGTGTTTTTTAATGATGCGAGCCATGTATGGTTAGAACAAATGCCAGGGCAGATCCTAGTCCTAAGGATAGTTGGGCAACACAAACTAAACGCAATTGCAGGTTTTTAAAAAAGGAAGAAAAGAAAACACATTCATGTCAGTTGAAAGAGGGAGTGAACATGTTCAAAAGTATTATTTGAAATTCATAAACATTACTAAAATATTGAAGCAAAACATAATCATAGGTAGCAAAAATCAAACAAAACTCTTTACCTTGATATAGGAAATTTATTGAACTTACCACATAGCAACAGAGCCCATGTTGTAGTCTCTGGATCTCTCAATTTCATGATTTGACTAGACATCCAGAGAGATGAAAATCAGAAAGAACTTACAAGAGGATTGTGATGTGACTGACTGACTGCCAGTGGTACAGGAAATTCTAGGAATATTTAAACCTCCTGAGGACTGGGAAGTTTTATGGATATCACTATTTTGATGAGGGTACAAAAGGTACAAAAAGGTAGCAACAAAATCACTTGATTAATTTCTGCCTTTTGTGAGCCCAGCTCTGCGAAGGAAGGAGCCTATCCCCTACCAGAGCACAGTCCCATGGGATGGAAGAATCTCTCATGTTGAATATGAGCAGTTGCTTCCTTTACTTTAAAAAAAAAAAAGCACTGAAGTTAGACTAACATGGATATAACAGAAGAAATAACTCCTGTGAAGAGAGAAAATGTATTGAATTATTATTCAATTTTTAGGTTAAAATAAGAGTAACTTTTTCCTTCTTTCAGGTTTGCAGAAGGGATAGTGGGAGGATAAGAGATGTAGGGAACTTTAAAAGAATTTAAAAAATTGTTTTTCTTGAAGCAGAAAGTAATGTCCTTCCTTCAAGCATCTGGATCAGGTTTCACCAGGATAAGGTAACATTCCTGTGGGATACTTGCCTTAGGTCAAATGGGTAATTTTAGTTTGTTCATATGTCTTTGGTCACCCAACAATTTAACTTGCTTAAAAGAGCTTTTACATGTGCAGTACTTGTTAATGGCACCTTTCATTTTGATTCAAGGAGGCACAGTTAAATAGGAGCCAAGAGGAAAGACTGGGGATAACAAAATCACCCTTGCTAATTAGAAGAGACTGTGACTAGGAGGGTAAATTAAGAAAATTTCATCTCCTCAGGAATAAACTTTATGAAATCTTCGTGGACCCAACTGTCAGTAATTAATTTCTGAAACTTGTTGATTGCAATGCCTGACAACCATCTGAACTAATCCTTTTTCACTATAATGCATAGGCTTTAAAGTGTTCAGAGGTGTCTAAGGGTACTTCCCTTGTTAGAAAGAAGATTATCAACCTAAGATTTTCACCTTGCTAGTCATGGGGGTAGGTCTCCCCACTCTAGGATGTGGGAAAGGACCTAGCAATGCAACAATTGCACCCTTCTATCCTTTTGTAATAGGCCAATTAGAAAGGAAAATATTTGAAAGGAGACACCTGTGTCTCTCAGTCTGCCTATCAGATGATCCAAACACAAAAGCAATTGGTTTTCAGCTAGCATGACCAGAAGTCAACCTTTACTGTTCTACTTCAAGGGCATATTAATTCTTTATCCCTGAGTCACTGAGGGACCCTAAGGGCTTTTTCTTGTCCCACACCCTCCTTACAGCTTCTCCAACCCACCTGGCGTCAAGGCTAGGCAAAGTTCCATTATCCATTCACAGGAACATTGTTGAGTAAACATTTTCAAAAAAATACGCAGAATGTACTGACTGATAGTCACCTGACCCTCTGGAAAGTCCCAGGTAGAGTTCAAACACATGTCATGATCTGTCCATGCTTTCTAGGCAATAGATTTAAAGGACAATAAGTTTGAACTGTAGCCTTGCTGAAGTAACCAGTGCCTCTAAAAGTATAAAATCAGCTTTGTAATAGTCATTGGGGGGGTACCTTCAAGTCACTCCCCTTGAGGGACTAATTGAAGGTCAACTCCAATGTGCTGAAAAATATACCTCTTGCTTATCTGCTTCTTGGTGTCTTACTCGGTGGCTTCTTGAAGTAAGTAACACTGACTGAGGGTCAGGGCCTTACATCATAACTTAGTTTAAAGAGTACTCAATCACCTGCCTCTTCTACATAATATTCATCTTTGTCCCTTCCCCCAGTTCAGCATTGGAGCTAGGTCTCTGCTCTCCTCAGCCCATGAATTTCCTGGCCTTTGTTCTGTATAGAACAGCCCAGCCTCACCTAGAAGCCTCGGAAGCCTTCCGGAGACAACCACCTGCTGAGATCCGGAGCCAGCAAGATCCCAAGACTCCACCTCATGCCTGGGGGCAGGGAATCTTCCAGACTATATATTGGTTTACTTTTATTAAAATTCGGGTCTTGAAAGGCAATGTCTCCTTGACCCAATTCTTTTGCGCCCGCTTTCACCATCCATCCCATAGTTTTCTCTTGCAGGGACTAGTCCCCCGTAGCTGCAGATAGCTACAGAACTCAACAATCTTGTCCACTGTATTGATTACATTATGCTAGTTGGACCAAGAGCTAAGGAAGTAACAACCAATTTGGACTTGTTGATAAAAGAAAAACACACATGTCAGAGAATACAAAATAAATTCAACCAAAATTCAAGGGCATTCTACCTCATCAAAATTACTTGGAGTCCAGTGGTATGGGACATGTAGAGCTATTCCTTCTAAGGTATAGGCTTGCTTATTACACCTGGCCCCTCACATTACCAGAATAAGCACAATGATTAATAGGTTTCTATATATTCTGGAGGCAAGGCATTTCTCACTTGGGTGTGGTACTCTGGACCACAGACAAAGAGATTTGGAAAGCTGCTAGCTTTAAGGCTTAGAATAGGAAAGGGCTCTTCATCAGGTATAGGCTGTTATGCAGCTGCTCCACAACTTGGGCCATATGATACAGCAGACTTATGGTTCTTTGGGTTTCAAGGGAGATACATACAGTTCCTTCCTGTGAAGAACCCAGTGACTATTTCTCTAAAGGCCCATTTCTACTCCCATGAGGCAATGGAAGACCTAATCAATAGTTATGAAACAGCCAAGTCCTAGATGAGTAGCATTTTTTGTTGTTCTTCCTGTCTGTCCCCTTTTGACTGGACTTTGTTCAAACAATTGCTACTATGAGACTTTTTTAAAAAAATATTTGGAAATTACCATCTTACTTTATTCTATAATCTTACTATCCTGGCCTCTATCAATATCCTCTCCATTCTTCCAGAACCTCTGATTCTAAACTAAGCTCCTGAGGATTAAAATTAATAATCACAAGCATGTTCTAAGGTATCCCTATTTGGTAGACTGAACTGTAGTATTATGGATATAAATGGATGGTAGACTAGACCAACGCATCAATGATATCTTATACAGATAGAGCCCCTGATAGAGTGTCTAGTGGAATTTTATTACTGGCCCCTGAACTGTGCTCAGAACTCTATCATAGAGTGGTGCTCTCTCCAGGGTCAATGGCTCTTGAGCACTAGAGTGGCCATTGCTCCATCATCAATAGCAGTCAGTGTTAATCTCTGAGACAGGGAACTGAAGTAAACAGGAAAAACAAGAGTAGAGGCCTTAAAATGGTGGATGCTCATTCCCAGAATACATTCCAATGATAGACAGCATTAAAGCACAGCACACTTATCTATATAGGACCAATAGGAAAAAGAAGAAGATATAGGGATTATAATAAAAACCCCAGCCCAACATTTGATTAATAGACTCCTTGCTCTTGGGGAGCTAGCTCCTTGCTAACTTCATTGAGACTGGTATTTTCATGTCCAGTTCCCTGTATGATCACCATCTCAGCACTTACAGTAAAATATTCTTAAATATGTATCCAATATATGGTACTATTTTTATTACAGCAAGTGTATACAACTCTAGGAATTAAGGGAGGGAAATCAGAACAAGTCCACACATGATCACCTCTAGTGACCCACCAGGAAAAAACGTTGCTGTATGTTCCCACAACATTATGCTCTAATGACCTGAAGATGCACTGAAGACATGTATATGTATGTGTATGCATATGTGTATGTGCATGTGCATGTGCATATGCATATGTATACACTCTCTCTCACACACACGTGTGTGTGTGTGTGTGTGTGTGTGTGTGTGTGTGTGTGTGTGAAAGAGAGAGACTTTAGTCTTTGGAATTCTTTCTGTATTTTAGACACAAATCTTGTACTAGTTATACAGGTAGCAAATTTACCCCCATTCTTATGATGCTTCTTTACTGAAATGATGATGTTCTCTCATGTACAGAAGGCTTTTCGTTTCATCAGGTCTCATTTGTCAGATGTCTTCTAAAATTCATCTTTAAAGAATCTTTTTCTCCAGTTGATTCTTCTTCAATCATAAACATAGAGGTTGCACTAAGTTGACTCAGTGTACATCAAAAATGAGCATATTTAGTGCAGAGAGAAAAGCTATGTTTGAGAGAGAGGAAAAATTAAGTGGAGAGAAAAGAATTAATCAAAGAACATATGCATGTATGAAATAATCAAAAAATGTTAGATTTCAGAGCAATCAAATAGAAATAATTAAGTTCTTTATTTGAAATTGTTGTTATAGTAACATAATTCTCAATAGCTTTAAAGATTCTGGATGTTGAGGCCATGGAGATTGTTCAGTGATTAAGAATATTAATTACCTTTCCACAGGATTTGGGTTCAATTAACAACACCCACATGGTGGCTCAGCCATCTGTAATTCCAGTACCAAGGCATTCAATATTTTTCTGACCTTCACAGGCACCCAATATGCAAGTGGTGCACAGATATATGTGCAAACATAACACTCATACAATAAAACAAAAATGAAAACAAAGTAAATTCATTATACAATCTTTTATGTGTTTTCAAAACAATAAGCATAATATAAGCTACTATATTTTAAGTGGGAGGTATTTTCTGTATGGTTATGTTATTTTGATTTCTGTTTTTACACAGGGAAAAAGGCAAACAATAAATATGACTGTTTCATTTAGAAGTTAGAAAAGAAGGGGGGAGGAGGAGGAGGAGGAAGAGGAGGAGGAGGAGGAGGAGGAGGAGGAAAGGAGGAGGAGACGAGGAGGAGGAGGAAAGGAGGAGGAGGAATAAAGTAGTTAGGCTAAGTAATAGATGTCCAGGTGGCGGTTCATAGTTATCATGGTGAGGTAGTACTTCAACAAAGCTTGAAAATCCCCAGAATCATCCAGAATGTTATGACATACAGGTTTGGAATTTTATCTGGTATTCAAAAAAGAGATAAAGAAGGAAGGAAAAGAAAAAATTGCCATTTCTGAGTTCAGAAATTGAACAAACTTGTCAACAGAAATAACTGTATTGAAAGGGGTATATATACATAAGTAATACATATGCAATATATAATATATTATACATATGCATTATATCATATGTAATATATTATATGTAGTATATATAATATTTAATACATATGTATATTATATATTACATACATATGTATTAATCTTTATATTATATATTACATATGTATATTATACATTATAATATTCATATATATAAAATATGTATATGAGCATTTGTGTGCTGTTAGCATGTGTGTGTACATGTATGTGTGTGTGTCTTAGTTATTTTGTTGTATGTCTTGTTTACTTTTCTATTGCACTGAAAAGATACCATGACCAAGACAACTTATGAAAGAAAATATAACTGGGGGCTTATTTAGTTTCACAGGCTTTATCTATGACCATCATGGCAATGAGAAAACCGGAAGCCACAGCAGTGGAGCAGTAGCTGAAAGATTGTATATTAATCCATAAGCTAGTGGCAGAGACTGAACTCAGCATGGGCTTTTGAAACCTCAATGTGCACCCCAAATGGCACAACTCCTACAGTGCCATGCCTTCCTAAAACAATCCAGCAACTAAGACCAAGCATTCAAATATTGGTCTATGAAAGCTAGTTTCATTCAAACCTGCACAATATGTATCTGATTAAGAGCATAGGTTATCTTTCCATTTTCTTATCTGTCTTTAGGTGTATCAGGTTTCTTCAAGTTACAGGTTTTAAGGTAGTAGTATGCTTTTCATACAATGATAAGTAGGATGAGAATGCCCCCCATAAGCTTATATATTTGTTTGGAACCCTAGTTAGGGATATTTGGGAAAGATTGGAGGTGTGATCTTAGAAGGAGTATATGTCACTGGGGGTGGGCTTGGAGATTTCAAAAGCTGTCATCAATCTCAGTCTCTCTCTCTCTCTCTCTCTCTCTCTCTCTCTCTCTCTCTCTCTCTCTCTCCCTCTCTCTCTGTATGTAGGAGAAATGAGTCAGCATGTTCTGAGTAGCAGCCTGATAGCCAAAGGTAACAAAGACAGAGTGTGACCTGGGCAGCCAATTGATGGGTGCCAGCTGCACAGGACAATGAATTACGAGGTGGAGGTTGTAAAGACACTCTCCACTATAACAATAAACAAGTCTGCTTCTGCTTTTCATCTGGCTCCCAGAATCTGTCATTGATTCCATGCCTTCTCAACCTCTATCTTCTTAACCCCTACCCGCAAGGACTGTTTGGGGGGATGGGGAGGGAAACATCTCTGTCTCTGCTCCATCTCTCTCTCTCTGTCTCTCTGTCTCTGTCTCTCTCTCTCTCTCTCTCTCTCTCTCTCTCTCTCTCCTCTCTCCTCTTTTCCCCTCTCTGTCTGTCTCTGCTCTCTTTCTCTTCTCCTGCCCCCATCCATTTGTCTGCCTTATGGTTTTTGTATCAACACATAAGCTCTCTTTTAGTGTTCCAGTGTCATGCCTGTCTGCCAGATGCAATAGTTGCCATGCTCCCTGGTGTATGGTCCTGGCCTAACCCTCAGAAATATAAGCAAGCCATCAATAGTATCTTTCTTTTCTAAGTTATCTTACTCAGGATGTCTCTTCAGAGCAATAGAAATGTGACTAAGACAGAAATGATTAATTTGGATTAATTTTTAAGAGAGGGAGTGATTTTAAGTCTTGTATTCTTTTCAGCAGTGGCAGGGATGGTGACACGGTTCCACACTTCCACATTTTCATGCTTTCCATACCTCCACATATTCAAGCCCAGGGAATCCTCTTCCGAGAAATCAGGCAAATCTGAGATTCATGGCTTCAGTACAGAAGTGAATTGGAGGGACTATGAAGCTGACTTGCAGTTAATTTTAAAAGATTTAAAAATATTTTCTAGTAATAAATTTTGCTTTTTGACAATTAGGTACATGTATATAATGCATTCTTATTACTCCTCTACCATTTTAATCTCTAGCTCCTGTGAGTCTCCCATCTTCCTTACAATCTCTTTTTCATATTCATGTCTTTCAGTTTTGTCTCACATAGAGTTTAACTATGGCTATAGGTTTGATCACAGGCATATGTAATTATCCATCACCTCTTTCTGGTCTCAACAGAGGTTTGAGAAATGGGTACTCAATTTCCCCTTCTACCAGAGTCTATAAGTTTCTAATAGTTCAGCTATAAGTGTCCCATGAGCTATATTCAATGATATAGTTGGGCCAGTCTTGTGTATGCTCGGTGCCAGTATCTAGAGTTGCCGTGAGTTCCTGATTGCTATGACTATGCTGAATGTAGATGGCATTTTTTTCTGTCTTTCTCCTTATCTTTCAGCTCTCTGAATTTTTTAACCACACTTTTTCAATTAACCTTGATCCTTATAAAGATGCTAAAAATTGTTTTGTTTCAGATTATTATTATCGACATCCTGTACTGCCATAGATCTCTGCATTCACTCCCATTTGTTCCAAAGAAAGAATTCTCTGATTAAGGCTGAGAGTAGCTTTTATCTATGAGTACAAAAAATAGATACTTGGAAGGTGTTTTGATGCTGTGTCAGTTAACTTTGCAGTACTATGTTCTTGCTGAAAAAGAGCCTCATGTGTTTTGAACTGAGTTTACAGTTCTAGGCATTCATTCCATCTTGTGAAACAGGCCTTAAATGTAAGCTAAGAGTGAGTAGTTACCCCTAGAAGAGTTATGTCACTATTTTACAAGCTGGAATTTCTTACTAGACAGATTGGTATTGTAGTTGATAAAACTGACTAAGGCCAGACAAGGCAGCCCAGTTAGAGCAATGGAATCCATAGGCAGAGAACAGACTTAATGTCAGTCCCCACACCAGTAGTTGGGGTACCCACATGAAAACCAAGCTGTATATCTGCTACATATATGCAGGGAACCTGGGTCCAGATTGGTTGCTGGTTCAGTCTCTGCAAGACCCCAAAGGTCAGGATTAGTTGGTTCTATTGGTCTTTATATGGAGTTCCTGTAGCCTTCAGGGCCCTCTATCCTTCCTTCAACTCTTGACTCCCCAAATTCCATCTAATGTTTGACTGTGGGTCTCTGTATGTGTTTCAGTCAGCTACTGGGTGGAGCATTTCAGAGGACAGTTATGTTAAGATCCAGTCTACAAGCATGACAGAGTATCATTAACTGTGTCAGGGATTGGCGCTTGCCATGGGATGGGTCTCAATTTGGGCCAGTCTTTGGTTGGCCATTCCCTGTGTCTGCTCTATATTTGGTCCTGCAAATCTTCTAGGCAGGACATATTCTGGGTTGAGGCTGGTGGGTAGCGGTCTTTATATCTTCCCCAGGGAGTTATGCTTAACTAACATATTTCTTCCCCATTTCTAGGAGTCTTACCCCATAGGCATCCTGGGTCATCCTCCCAGTCTTTGGCATGTCCTAGAGATTGCCCCCACCTGTGCAGACTTCAGTTCTCTCTCCCCTGTTCTCCCTACACCCAATTTACCACTATCTTGCTTCCCTCTCCTCCCCATCACCTCTCTCCATCCACCTCCAATATCTATTTTATTTTCCCTACTGAAAAATATTCAAACATTCTCCCTTGGGTCCTCCTTGTTATTTGGCTACTGGAGGGGGTTGTTGATTATAGAATAGTTACCCTGTATTTTATGGCTAATATTAACTTATAAGCGAGTACATACCATGCAAGTCCTTTTGGGTCTGGGTTACAGGATGGTATTTTCTAGTTCTACCAATTTGCCTGCAAAATTTATGTTGTCTTTGTTTTTAATAACTATATATCTATCACTAGAATTTGGCATTAAAGTTAGCCACCCAAAAAGAACTTTCCAGTTCAGTTCATGCTTGATATCTCTATATTTTGTAAAGCAGTGAGTTCGTTATACCTTCAGCAATAGGATCTTATCAAATAGCTCTGGTATGAAAACCAGAGAAATGGCAAGAACTCACATTACTCTTTTTGTTTTTTTGGTTTTTTTTTTTTTGTTGTTGTTGTTTTGGTGGGAGTGACTTCTGTGATTCCAGATAGTAGGAATAAATACATAGAAAAACATATTAAAATGGAAGATTATCATGGAAAATTATACAGATAAAATGGTAGGCATAAAAATAATTCTAAGTTGATTGAAAATGGAATTATAATCATTTTCAGGTAGAACTGAAGATTTACGTGAAAAATATTCCTGATAAAATGCAAGAAATATATAGAAAAACACATTAAATTTGACTATTTCATGGAAAATCATGCAGATAAAATGGTAGATATAAAAAACCTTTCTAAATTAATTGAAAGAGGAATCACAAACATTTGTGATAAAATTAGATATTTCCATGAAAAATATTTCTGTTAGTCTATGTCTTTTTATTGTGGAATTCAGTCCATTGATGATAAATATTAAGGAATAGTGATTGTTGCTTTGTTATTTATTATGTTATTTTTATGTTTGTGTGGGTATCTTTTGGGCTGGAAGAAGATTACTTTCTTGCTTTTTCTAGGGTGTAGTTTCCCTCCTTGTGTCAGCATTTTCTATCTATTATCCTTTGTAGGGCTGGATTTGTGGGAAGATATTATGTAAATTTGGTTTTATCATGGAATATCTTGGTTTCTCCATCTATGATGATTGAAAGTTTTGGTGGGTATAGTAGTCTTGGCTGGCATTTGTGTTCTCTTAGGGTCTGAATGAGATCTGCCCAGGATCTTCTAGCTTTCATCATCTCTGGTGAGAAGTCTGGTGTAATTCTGATAGGTGTGCTTTTATAAGTTATTTGCCCTTTTTCCCTTACTTCTTTTAATTTTCTTTGTTTAGTGAATTTGGTGGTTTGATTATTATGTGCTTGGAGGGAGGACTTTCTGTTCTGAAGGACAGAGGACAGTCTGTTTGGAGTTCTGTAGGCTTCTTGTATGTTCATGGGCATCTCTTTCTCTAGGTTAGGGAAGTTTTCTTCTATAATTTTGTTGACGATATTTACTGGCCCTTTAAATTTTAAAGCTTCGCTCTCTTCTATACCTATAATCCTTATGTTTGGTCTTCTCATTGTGTCCTGCATTTCCTGGATGTTTTGGGTTACAAGCTTTTTACATTTTGCATTTTCTTTGACTGTTGACTCAATGTTTTCTATGATATCTTCGGCACCTGTGGTTCTTTCTTCTATCTTTTGTTTTCTGTTGTTGATGCTTGCTTCTATTACTCCTGAATTTTTTCCAAGGTTTTCTATCTCGAGAGATGACTCACTTTATGATTTCTTAGTTGTTTCTACTTCCACTATTAGATCCTGGATGGTTTTGTTCAGTTCCTTCACTTGTTTGTGTTTTCCTGAAATTCTTTAAGGGATTTTTGTGTTTCCTCTTTAAGGGCTTCTGCCTGTTGACCCATGTTCTCCTGTATTTCTTTAAGGGAGTTATTTAAGTCCTTCTTGAAGCCCTCTATCAACATCATGAGATATGATTTTAAATCCAACTCTTGCTTTTCTAGTGTGTTGGGGTATCCAGGACTTGCTGTGGTGGGAGAACTGGGTTCTGATGTTGCCATGTAGCCTTGGTTTCTGTTGGTAGGGTTCTTGTGCTTGCCTTTCACCATCTGGTTATTTCTGGTGCTAGTTGGTCCTTTCCATAGGCCTGTAAGCCAGTCTCCATACTCCTTGGAGGCCAAATCTCTTCTGACAGGGTCTGTGCACAGAAGGCTGTGGAGCCTCCTGGCTCTCTGGAGCAAATGGCAGCCTGAAGACCTCTGTCCCAGATGCTCCACTGATCATATGCCCTATGTACTCCTAGCTGTTCCCTTCCAGAGAGAAGGTGGAGATCTCACCTCCTTGCTCAGAAGTGAAAGCACTGCTGGGAGATCACTCTCTCCAGGCAGGTTGTGCACAGAAGGCAGCAGGTACAAATGGTGGCAGAGGAATATCTTTTAATTTTCTTTTCTTTCATTTGGAAAGAAGAGACTATAGAATGACTTTGGAGGTGTCTTGGATGTGGTAATAGTATCTGACAAAGCAAAAAGTGGAACTTCAAGGTTCATACATAGTGTTTATTTATGATTGGTCTTTTATTGTACATCGAGTTTATAGAGGAAATCCTAGAAAAAATAGATGGTTACAGCAGTAAAGTTAGAAAGACCTTAAGCAAATGTTAAAAGTTTATATTGCAATTCTTGATACTAAGCTGGTGGGAGTGGCTACAACCAGACTTAGATTAGGGGTTCCTTTCTCTTCCATCTCCATAGTTCTCCTCTCCAGCCTCAATTTTATATACTTTTGAGATGTTCACAAAGTTATGTCTCCATGCCAGCACAGAGGTACAATTCACAAACCAACCTTTTGACTATAAATCATTTAACAGAATAAATAAAAAGAACCAAAAGAAAAGCAAAACACAAACCTGTAAAATAGTTATAGGTTACCAAGGAGAAATGACATTCCTTAAATGGGCTTCAAGCAACCACTGCTACCTCAACCTTTCTCTCATTTACATGCCATTTTAAAACATGAGGTGACAATTGAAAGAATATGATTTCTCCCTTAAAATTAGCATGTCACCAAGGACTTGGGAACTGTGAATTCACAGATAATTGGGAAGGATGTTTTTTTCTCAGCGATCTTTAAGCCCATTAATAGGATCTAAGAATACCTTTCCTTGTGTATATTCAAAGTTTTCTCTATATTATTTTTCCAAAGATTATTGATAGCCTCAATGAATTAAATTCAAACTGCTGTTTATATTCAGGGCTTCTTGCCATCCAATATGTACTTCAAGATTGGCTTCTCCAATTTCTTTAGAAAAATCACATGTTGAATCTCAAGATTTATGAAAGTAAGATTAGTTACTCAATAATGGTAAGTCTTCCCATCTTCAGAGACTGGGTATCTTCCTATTAATTTAGCTCATTTAGGGGCCAGAATACAGTTCAGTGTCCTAGTCCTTGGTTAGCATACATGAGGCCTTAGGTTCAATTTCAAGCATTACAAATAAACAATAAAAAACAAGGAAAGCCTTAGATATTTTAAATTTTAATTAAACAATACATTTTCTATTTCAGCACACTTTTGCATGTTATTCTTTAAAATTTTAACCAAATATTTATTTCTTTTGCATGCTTTATAAAGAGAATTTATTTCAACTTTTAAAATTACAATCTCTATATTGAGTTTCAAGTACTGATTAAACCTTCCAAATTTTCCTATCTCATTAACTAACTTTTTAGTATTTTATGGACTTTTGGGGGATTTCTAAATATATAACCACATCACCTGAAGTGTAATTACTATGTCTTCTGATGTATGTATGTATATATGTAGGTATGCATTTAATCTATCAGCTATGTCTAGAACATTACATATTGGAATACTAGCAGTGGATAGAAGCATTCATATCATGAGTAAGGAAATGTTGTGTTTTTCTTGTTATTCTTTCTTATTGAGATTTCTTTCATCTTCTAACATATGGACAGATTTAGAGAGTGTCATATGTGTAGTTGAAGGGAATATATTCTGCATTTGTTCAGAGCAGTGATCTGTATAGATTTGTTAGGCTTAGTTGATTTATTGTATTGTTCATCATTTGATCCTCTTGACTTCTTCTGTCTTGTTGATATATGCATTTGCCTTTTCTTTCTGATCTCACTTCAAAATTGCTTTTTAAAGTCTGTTTCTACAGCAGTTTTTTCATTTCAGACTCTTTTCTTACATTCATCAAGAAACATTTCCAGCCTCTCACCACCACAAATTTAAGAGACATTTTCATATGTATAGACATTTTTAAAAGTTGCACCATTTTCCTGGCTTCAAATCCTCATTAATTCGATAAGAATGCTATGCCAGGTACTAGAGACAGAGTCCATTAAATAACAGAAATTCATTTTCTCCCATTCATGGACCAAAGAAGATAGAAGTAAAAGTATTTTTAGAATGTTTTTCTTCTATGGTTTCTTCATTTGATTTGTAAAGGCTGTTTCCTCTGTATGTCTTCAGTCTTTGTGCAAAAATTTATCTGAAAATTCTTATTTAGAACAGTCTTGGATTAGGAGCCAACTCATTTTTTAATCTTAATTATCTTTTAGTATACCTATATTCAAATACAGTTATAATATATATATATATATATATATATATATATTTATTTTTTATTTAAATTTTTATTTTTTATATTCTATGTTTACATTCCAAAGGCTTTCCCCTTTCCCAGATCCCCCCCACCATACGTCCCATAATTCCTCTCCCCCCCTACTATTCCCCAATCATCCCCCCCCAACGATTTCTCTGTTCTGGGTCTACAAAACTGGATCCAATCTTTTCAGGCCCAGGGTCCTCTCCTTTCTTCTTCTTGGGAATCATTTGACTTGCTAATTGTGCCTTGAGTATTTAGGGCTTCTGGGCTCATTATTATCCACTTATCAGTGATTGCATTTCATGTGTATTCTTTTGTGATTGGGTTAGCTCACTCAGGATGATATTTTCCAGATCTAACCATTTACCTACAAATTTCATGAATTCATTATTTTTAATTGCTGAGTAGTATTCCATTGTATAAATATACCACATTTTCTGTATCCATTCCTCCTTTGAGGGATATTTGGGCTCCTTCCAATTTCTGGCTATTATAAATAAGGCTGCTATAAACATAGTGGAGCATGTGTCTTTATTGTATGCAGGGGAGTCCCAAAGAACCAAATAACCCTATCAAAAAATGGGGTACAGAGCTAAACAAAGAATTTTCACCAGAAGAAATTCGGATGGCCGAGAAACACTTAAGAGATGTTCAACATCATTAGTCATCAGGGAAATGCAAATCAAAACAACCCTGAGATTCCACCTCACACCAGTCAGAATGGCTAAGATTAAAAACTCAAGAGACAACAAGTGCTGGCGAGGATGTGGAGAAAGAGGAACACTCCTCCACTGTTGGTGGGATTGCAAAATGGTAAAACCGCTCTGGAAATCAGTTTGGCGGTTCCTCAGAAAATTGGGCATGACACTTCCAGAGGACCCTGTCATACCACTCCTGGGCATATACCCAGAGGACTCCCCTGCATACAATAAAGACACATGCTCCACTATGTTTATAGTATACCTATATTCAAATACAGTTATAATATAAGATGTTAAGATTCTACACTGTGCATCTGGAAAGGTAACAAAAAGTAACTATAAAACATATCAGTTTTCTGCCTAAAAATGTCTTAATAAAATTGTGATATGAAATTTCACATGTATTGCAAAACAGATTTCAATTATTTCAGTTTTGCTAAAATGCTTTTGGAGATCTTTTATTATGCATATAAATACTTGGAATTACTATATCTTCTTTACTGTTTATCAATACTTTATCATACTTTGTTTTTAATAAGAAGTTTTAAAACAAAGTTTTACAGGTAATATTTGTATCTCAATATTGCTCTTTTTGGTTACTATTTACTTTCTATTTTCTCATCTATTTTCTCATGTCATACTTTGTTTCTATCTCTATATAGAGAGTTAAACATGTATAGAAGCAAACAGATCAATTACTTATTTTGGCTATTAATGATATTGTTTCTCACTGATATGTAAATTTAATTTACTTCCATTTAAATAATTATTCTGAAGGAAGTACCAGTATGATTTTGTTATTTAGCTTAACAGTGTTTTTGCTTGTCTTTGATAGCATCAATACCCTTTTGTTCCTTAGCCCTTCTTTTGTAAACTTTAGTTGTGTTCAGCTTTTTATCCAATTCTTATTTTCTTATGTGTCCATTTCATAAATATTGTATGACTAATATTAACATTTCTTATACTACTTAAAAGTCATAAAAATAATTTCAGTTTGTATCCCATTTAATTTTTACAGTATTAAACTACATTATTTTTTTCTTAAATTTAACTTTTTATAATTATATGCATATATACAATACGTCGTGACTGTATTCATCTCCCAGCTTTATCTTTTATTTGTCTCACATTCTTGTTGTCCCTCCTTTTCCCAAATAGTCTCCTTCATGCTCCCATGTGCCTCATTCTACATGAATTGTTCCTGGTAACCTAGCTGGAGCAATGAGGGCATGAAGAAATGTCAGACATTGACCAAATGTAGGCATACAGAACAGTTGGGATATGGTGGGCTGTGCTGGCTCTGATGTAGTTGTAATCAGGAAACTCAGTGTGATTTTCATAAGGAGGACCTAGCTAGTCTCAGTGGGAGGTTTCTGTAGAAGAACATTCTCCGGCTGAAGTTATCAGAGAGGGGAAGCTGAAATTGATAGTTTTTACACTCCCTGAACAATTGCGAATACTCCTACTTGGATCAGAGGGTGGCTTCTGAGTTTCACAGTTCTAAAGTATTAAGGTCTTTGACATGGCTATGATTATGTCACTAATACACATTCATTCAGTATTTCTTTCACTCCACACACTCCTGTCATTTTGTTTTGTGTTGGTCATATGTAGGTGGACATATCTGTTGTATATTCATGATTGTAATAGCCATGACATATCTAGAAAACAGTGTTCCATAACCTTCTTTTCCATATCTTGCTCTCATATTATTACTAACCTCTATTCTGAGATCATCCATTGTTGAACATAATCCTGAGACCATCAGTCACACATAGGACCAGGCCCCTAGTGTTCTGGCTGGACTCCACTCCCACAGTTACCTGGCAACAGCCAGGTAACCCAGCCCAGTATAAGAGGGGGCTGGTTGGCCACTCTTAGCTCTCTTTCCTTTTCTCTCTTGCCCTTACGCTGTGGTATACCTGTTCTCCCCCTCTCCCTACTCTCCTCCCCTCTTTCCACATGGTCATGGCCAGCTCTCACCCTTCTATCTTTTCTTTCTCTCTTTGCTTCTCTAGCTCCTTTTCTCTTCCTACTTCTCCATAATAAAGCTTTGAAACTATGGATTGCCTCTTCTTATCAAAACCCACCAAGTAGGGGAATGGAACAGGCCTCAGTATCTCCAGTCCCAGGAAAGGACAAAGATTCTTCCCAGCCAGGCTTCCTCTACAGGTATACAAGGCCCATGCCAAAACATCCCTGCCTTCTGGGCAAAGACTCTCCCCACTAGCCAGGCAGACTCCCCTCCACAGGCACACGGGCATGAGTACATGGGCCCTGCTCGTTTTCCCTATAGCTGGTGCCCAATGTGGGGGTGTGACCAAACTCCTTCAGGCCTCCATATGTGGAAGCTCTCCGTACTATGTCTCCCGGGGTTCAAGGTCAGTGCTCAACCTGAGAACAGGCTACTTGTGCACAACTCACCTCCCCACAATTTCCCCTTTTAAGGGGAATTTCACTTGTGCTGAAAATTTTGGGTGGGGTAAAAGTACCAGAAGAAAGCCAGATTGGTAAGGAGGGTTACGGGGTGGGGAAAGGCAAGGGATGATCGAATCAATGGGTAGTACAGTTTGAGGGTAATAACATTAGTTTTAAACAGCAATCAATCAATCTAGATAGACATTATGCTTTCTCACTATTACATAATTCCTCCCAACTTTAACAGGCTTTGGCAAAAAAAGTTCATCTGTAGCTGGAAGGTCCCAAGTTTGTCCTCTGTGGGGCTTAACATGTGTATCTGGATCTTAGCATTTGTCTTGGGAGTCTTTAGTCAGATGAGGTGTCTGGAGGGAGGCAGCTAGCTCTGTTGTCTCATGGAGGTCTCAGGAGGTGGGGCTGTCTCTGCTGGATCTGTGGCAGTAGGTAAGGAGTAGGGATAAACCTGTAGAGCAACAACAACAGAGGAGCAGAACCCCTACAAGGGGATGTCTGCATAGGGTGAGCCTGTAGGGTGTTCTGGAAGGCACCTTTATGTCTGCTTTGGGTGGCTGAGAAAAAAATGTTAAGTGTGTATCTAGGATAGGCCTGTAAAAGGAAACTGGTTGTTAATTCGCATAGTTAATTTGACCTGTGGAAGTATATTCGATGGCTTTTGAACCTTAAAAGAAATTTTTAAACAAGTTGAAAATTTTAGGCATGTATCATGAATGCTGGGGAGAGAAATAAGCATTTAAATAAGGAAGCAAGAAAATCTTGGGTTGAAAAGCATTGTCTAGGTGTTCAAGAGCAAGCAAGGAAAACCTCAGGTGTGACTTAAAAGCATTATTTAGGTGTTCCTGTAGGGAGAGCAAGTGAGAAAAGGTTCAGGTGTTGCTTTTGAGGGCCTAGGTGGTTTGGAGGAGGGGCATGCCTGGCTTTCCATGAGGTGCCAGTGCGTTCCTAGCAGATAGGTCTCAATTTTTCCCTGTTTTGTTTTGTTTTGTTTTGTTTTCTTGGAAAGGAGATGAAAGACAAACCTTAAAAGCTTTAGTCAAGGAAAGGGAAAATGAGAGGCTTCCCAGCCAAAGCAGCAGCAGCTGGATGGCTAGTGTGAGACGGTGAACTCACCCCGCTTGCCCTGAGCCTGCAGGGACTCTAACTGAGCGTCTGCAGACCTATAAAGCAGAGTCTATGGGAGTCTCTTGAAGAGTAAAGTACAGAAGCAGAGCAGGGAGCAAGGACAAGGGTGGGTGGGGAGGGAACCCACGTCTGTCTGCCAGAGCACGCTGGAGATCATCAAGGAAACGTGGGAGTTGGACTGTCAGTTGGCTCACAGGCAGCTGATCAGCTGATCGGAACAAGCATCCCTGCTGTGACATGGGGCGAGGTGGTGAGGCAGGCTCCTGCAGTCCGAGGGCTGGGGGCGGGGTGGGGTGTACAAATTCTAGCTCTCAGGCACTGCAGAATGCCACTGGACACCACAGTAGAACTGGAAAGGGGTGTGGGACAGCAGTGGTGGCCCCAGCGGAAGGAAAACGATGATCCTGCCCTGGGGGGTGAAGAAGGTGCAGATTTGTGGTGGTTGTGTACGGGCAGACTTATGCTCCACATGTTGGGGCACCAGCTGTAGGGGTAAAGGCAGTGACATTCTGGCATGGGCCTAGTGTACCTGGCTGGGAAGAGTCTTGGTTCTTTCCAGGGGCTGGAGACACTGAGGCCTGTTCCATGCTCCTACACGGTGGGTTTTCATAAGAAGAGACAGTCCGTAGTTTTGTAGCTCTATTATGGAGAAGTAGGAAGAGAAAAGGAGATAGAGAAATAAAGAGAGAAAGGAAAGGTAGAAGGGTGAGAGCTGGCCTTGACCATGTGGAAAGAGGGGAGCAGAATGGGGAGAGAGGGGGAACAGGGGGAACAAGAGTGTAAGGGCAAAAGAGAAAAAGCAAGAGAGCTAAGAGTGGCCAAGAAGGCCCCTCTTATAGTAGGCTGGGTTACCTGGCTGTTGCTAGGTAACTGTGGGGGTGGAGTCCAGCCAGAACACTAGGGGCCATTCCTTTGTGTGGTCACAGGATTATGTCTAACATTCTTTGGGATACAGAGGGAGTGACATGAATGTCTGATTAAGAACTGAACACCCAACAAACACTTAATACTACTCACTCTCTTCAGTTATATCTCTTCATTAACCTTCAGCTTCTGGAACAACAAACTCCTCTGACTCTTACTGAGAGATGCACTAGGATAGAACAGGGATTTTTTAATATGTATATAGGATAGACAGAGGGTACAAAATATAAATATAAGCATGTTACCCTATGTATTTTCCCTTCCTTCTTTTGTTATTTCTTTCAGAAATTATTATTCATATACTATCCACATAAAAACAAAATTACAGCCGGGCGGTGGTGGCGCACGCCTTTAATCCCAGCACTTGGGAGGCAGAGGCAGGTGGATTTCTGAGTTCGAGGCCAGCCTGGTCTACAGAATGAGTTCCAGGACAGCCAGAGCTATACAGAGAAACCCTGTCTCAAAAAAACAAAAAAAAAAAAAACAAAAAAAAAACAAAATTACATTTTATTTATTTACACTCTGTATTTTATCCCTCCCCTGTCCACCCTCCGACTGTTCCACTTCCCATACCTCCTCCCCACCCCCTTGTCTGCTCCTGGATAAACCACCCACCACCTCACCTCACATCTAAACTCCTTAGGGCCTCCAGTATCTTGAGGGTTAGGTGTATTTTCTCTGACTGAACACAGATCCTTCAGTCCTCTGCTGTATGTGTGTAAGGAACCACATGTCAGCTGATGTATACTGTCTGGCTGGTTGTCCAGTCTTTGAGAGATCCCCCGGGACCAGATTAATTAAGACTGCTGGTCTTCCTACAGGATTGCCCTTCTCCTGAGTTTCTTTCAGCCTTTCCTAGGTCAACAACAGTGGTCAGCTGCTTCTGTCCATTGGTTGGGTGCAAATATCTGCATCTGACTTTTTCAGCTGCTTGTTGGGTCTTCAGGAATGTGGTCATGCAAGGTCCCTTTTTCTGAGTGCTCCATAGCCTCAGTAATAGTGTCAGGCCTTAGGACCTCCCTTTGAGCTGAATCCCACTTTGGGCCTGTCACTGGACCTTCTTTTCCTCAGGCTCCTCTCCATTTCCATCCCTGTAATTCTTTCAGACAGGAACAATTATGGGTCAGAGTTGTGACTGTAGGATGGTCCCCTCTCCCTCATTTGATGCCCTGTCTTCCTGCTGGAGGTGGGCTCTGTAAGTTCCCTCTTCCTACTGTCAGGCATTTCATCTAAGGTCCCTCAGTTTGAGCCCTGAGAGTCTCTCACCTCCCAGGTCTCTGGTACATTCCAGAGGGTCCCCCCAATCTCCTACCTCCTGAGGTTGCCTTTTTTCCTGCTGTTCCTCAGAGCTTCAGTCATTTTCCAACACCCAATACCAGATCAGGTTCCATTCTCTCCCCAACTCCCGTCCACTTTCCCTCCCAGATCCCTTCTTCCTTCCCCACTAGTGATTGCTTTCCTCTCCCTCCCAAGTGGGACAGAGGCATCCTCACTTGGGCCCTTCAGCTTATTGAACATTTTGAGTTCTGTGGACTGTATGTTGGGTATTCTTTACTATTTTTGGTTAATACCCACTTATAAATGGGTACACACCATGCATGCCCTTTTGGGTCCAAGTTTCCTCACTCATGAGTTTTACTACAGAGCAATAGTGATAAAAACCTGCATGGTATTGGTACCAAGAAAGGCAGGAAGATCAATGCAATGGAATTGAAGACCCAAAAATAAACCCACACACTTAGTGGCACCTGATTTTTGACAAAAAAGCCAAAAATATACAATGGAAAAAAGAAATAATCTTCAATAAATAGTGCTATTCTAACTGGCTGTCTATATGTAGAAAAATGAAAATAGATCCATATTTGTCACCTTGCAGAAAGCTCACGTCCAAGTGGATCAAGGACCTCAACATAAAACCAGATACACTGAAACTAATAGAAGAGAAAGTTGGGAAAGAGCCTCGATCTCATTGGCACAGGGGAAACTTTCCTAAACAGAACTCAAATGTCTCATGCTCTAAGATCAAGAATTGATAAATGGGACCTCATGAAGCAGGAAAGCTTCTGTAAGGCAAAGGACATAATCAATAAGACAAATAGGCAACCTACAGATTGCGTAAAATATCTTCACTAACCCCACATCTGATAGAGGGCTAATATCCAAAATACATAAAGAACACAAGAAGCTAACCACCAAAAACCCAAACCAACCCAATCAAAAAATTGGGTATAGAACTAAACTAAGAATTCACAACAAAAGAATCTGGAATGACCGAGAAGCACCTAAAGAAATGTTCAAAGTCCTTAGTCATCAGATAAATGCAAATTAAAATGACCATGAGATTCTACCTTACACCAATCAGAATGGCTAAGGTCAAACCTCAGGTAACAACACATGTTGGCAAGGGTATGGAGAAAGAGAAACACTCCTTCATTGCTGTTGGGATTGCAAACTGTTACACCCACTCTGGAAATCAATCTGGAGGTTCCTCAGAAAGTTGGAAGTGGATCTACCAGAAGACCCAGCAATACCAGTCTTGGTAATATACCCAAAAGATGCTGCACAATGCTATAGAGGCACATGAGCCACTATGTTCATAGTGGCCTTGTTTGTGATAGTCAGAAGCTAGAAACAACCCAGATGTCCTATGACAGAATAATGGATGGAGAAAATGTGGTTCATTTACACAATGGAATGCTACTCAGCTATTAAGAAAAAGGACATCCTGAGTTTTGCAGGCAAATGGATGCAACTATAAAACATCATCCTGAGTGAGGTAACTCAGACCCAAAAGGGCATGCATGACATGTACTCACTAATAAGTATATATTAGCCAAACAAAATGCAGAATACCCAAGATACAGTCCACAGAACTCAAAATGTTCATTAAGCTGAAACGATCAAGTGAGGATTCCTCATTCCCACTTGGGAAGGAGAAGAAAACTACCACAAGTAGGAAGGGAGGGAGAGATGTTGGAGGGAAAGGGGATTGGGGGACATTGAGGGGAACTTGATCTGGTATTGGGTGAGGGTAAAGGACTGAAGCCCTGGGGGCCAGCAGAAAAAATAGAAATTTGCCACCTTGGGAGGTAGGAGTCTGGGGGGACCCTCCAGAATGTAACAGAGATCTGGGAGATGACAGACTTTCAGCACTCAAAGGGAGGGACCCTAGATGTAATGCCCTACAGTGGGGAGAGGGAACTTGCAAATCCCACTCCAGCAGAAACACAGGGCATCAAGTGAGGGATGGGATTACTGTTCCATAGTCAAAACTTTCACCCATAATTGTTCCTGTCAGAAAGAACTGCAGGAATAGAAATGGAGATGAGCCTTAGTTAAGGAAGGTCCAGGGACAGGCCCAAAGTGGGGTCCAGCTTAAGGGGGAGGTCCCAAGGCCTGATATTATTATTGAAGATATGGAGTGCTCACAAAAAGTGTCCTATCATGACTGCCCTCTGGAAGATCCAAAAATCAGCTGAGTCAGATGCAGATATTTGCACCCAACCAATGGACAGAAGCTGCTGACTCCTGTGGTTGAATTAGGAAAAAACTGTAAGAAGGTGAGGAGGAGGGTGACCCTGTAGGAGACCCAGCAGTCTCAACTAACCTGGACCCCTTAGGTCTCTCAAACACTGGGCCACCAAACAGGCAGCATACACCAGCTAATGTGAGGCCCCCAACATATATACAGCTGAGAACTGCTCGGTCTGGGTTCAGTCAGAGAAGATGCACCTAATCCTCAAGAGACTGGAGGCCCCTGGAAGTTTAGAGTTCTGCTGGGATGGTGGAGTAGGGTGGGGACAAACTTGTGGAGACAGGGGGAGACAGGGAGGAAGTATGGTAATGTGGAACAGTTAGAGGGTGGACTGGGAGGGAAATAAAATCTGAAGCATAAAAATTTAATTAATTAATTAATTAAAAATGCAAAGAACAAATAAAAGTGCTCAAAATAGTAATTATAGTTAACTTAAGCACCTACACCACTCCACTACATCAGTGTTTGTTTTAAATATCACCTTCTACACACCTTCCTATGACTTTACTCAATCTTTCTGTGGTGTGCTTACGTTGTGGAGCTGAGTGCTTTCCTTTCATTTTCCATTGTGAAAACTCCTTCAAATTTACCTCAAAACAAAATCTTATTTCACATTTAAAATTTTTCTTCTGAGAGTATCTTCCTTTCCATTTAGCTCTCCTTATTAAAAGTATATACTATTTGCTATTTTCTTCATTCCTATCTCTTACTTAGTAATTCATTTTTCACTTTACATCACTTGTTTTAAAAATGTATTTTTATCACTTCTAATTATGTGTGTGTATCTGTTTTTGGATATTTAAATGTGAAATCAAATGCCTACAATGCCAAGGCATTGAATTTTCTGGAGCTGAAGTAACATGTGGTTTTCAGGCAACTACGTGGATTCTGGGAACCAAACTCTGATCCTCTGCAAGAGCAGTATGTGCTCTTAATTGCTGATCCATTACACAAGCCTCCATATCATATCTGAATATAAAATATCCTATATACTTAAGATAGCATCATGTGAGAGGATAATATAGCAAACTCCAATTTATCAGAAAGTTGCATCAAATAATATTTATAGCAGAATAAAAAAAACTAATATTACCTATCCACACATTGCTAAACTACAAGGCTCTTCTCCGCTGCAAATATTAGTCAGGATTTATGGTAACTTGAATCATGTTTAAAGATTATTATCTCTGGGAACATCTCAATAGAAATGGCAGAACAACTGTACGAATCGGAAGTCAGGGAGGGTGAGGGTGAACTAGTAGTGTTTTACTGGACTTGACAATGCCAGTGCAAACATAAAATCACTGCAGTTGTGACTGCTTATAAAAGAATGCACATGATCAATGCAGTCAACATTCCACCATGGGGTGGATGAGATGGCTCACAAGTTGAAATTTAGGTACTATGGAATGTTAGTGATTGCTAGGGAAAAGAGAGTTTTCATTAGGAATATACCCCACACTTATACATACACGAGCAGCACAAATTTGACACAATGGTTTATTTTATAAAAGGAAAAAAAAAGAAGACATGATGTTAGGGGGTCTGATTGTGGGGGTGAATCTGCAAGGTGTTAAAGGAAGAAACAGTTGGTGAATATGACCCAATACATTGTATGCACATATGAATTTCTCAAAGCATAATAAAATTGCTATATTGAAAAGGTCTTTGCATGCATTTTTCTCTTAGAAAAACAACGTGAGAGTTAGAGAATATTATGTTCCCAAAAGTTCTGGTCATGATAAAAACAATTCCAAATGGCCTTGAACTACATAGCACACATACAAAAAATGCTGAAAGCAGACAAAATTTACAAAGAGCCAAACATCTTTTTTATGGGAGCCCAGTAAATTTAGATTAGAATACAAAACGAATGTGTTCTTCTAAAGAACAGGCTGGGGAGATAGCAGATAGCTAGCTACTTTCCCTTGAGAATCAGTGGTGAGAGAGCGAGGGAGAGAAAAGACAGTGTTACAGACTGGACTGAACTGGTTTTTGAGTCCAGGACATCAGCGTTCCTGCCTCAAAACCTCGTCTTCTCTTTGTGAGTGTTGACTCCAAAGAACCTCAGAAGACTCTAGGAGACTCTGCCCGTTTACCGATCCTTGACTGGTAAGTACACTGTGACTAAGGTATGTAGCCTTTCCTAAATTTCTATGATCAATATATTATATTTTACTGAAGATTGCAATGACTCAGACCTGTAGACTGTATAAATTTAATATCTGGGTGTAAATACTTATGTTTAATACCCTGGATTTATAAATGATTGTTGGTCTTTCAGTGGCCCTGTTCCTCTTGTTGAATGATCCTCTTTCCCAAATGGAAATTAAAAAGAAATACTAAGAGGGAACTTTGTCGTGAAGGTGCAGATTCTGAAATTTAAAAAAAAAAATTGCTTGAGAGTCTCCATTTTATGGAGACTTGGCCATACTTAATTTTGCTACGCCATCAAATTTCAAATCAATGACATGTACATAAATGGCAATGTAGTCTTATCCATAGGAATAAATTGTCTGAATAAGCATTTCTGGACATGATCTAGACTTTGTCACCAACCACAATAAACAGAGGAGAGGCAATTAGTATATTGTTACCTAAGGAAATAAACCGTCACCAGATGTCTTACACCCAGTACAACAGAAGAGCTGGAAAATAATTATAGGAAATATAAGAAGAATGAAGACATAAAAGGGATAATGTAGCAAGGGTAGAAGCTAGAGTCTGAATCTAGAACCAAGAGTTGTTTCCTGGTGAGTTAGGTTTGAGAATATTTGTGAACTTGTTTAGCTAGAGTTTTCATATCATGAATTTTGTCTTATGGTTACTGGTAAGACCTAAGATCTCGAAACTAGTGTGTGACCTGTATGACCTGACCCACTTTTCCTATTAACAGGACTTGCAAAGGACTAGCACCCTTGTGGCCTTGAACAGCTAATTTTGTCTTCAAAAAAAAAATGGAGAATCGTTCATCCTCCAACAGAGGAAGGAACATCGAGAGGAAAGTAGTCTCCTCCTCACAGGTACAAGAAATTTAAGACCTTTATGCTCTTGATTGGTAACCCAACAAGGGATCTGTCTCCACTGGTTTGTATTATTAATTCACATGTAATATTTTATTAATAATTTCTATTGGATGCTAGAAGATAATGGTGTTATATTTTTCAAAAAATATTCTTTATATTTATATTTGAGATGTTGCTCTCTTCCATTCCTACCTCCCACAGTTCCTCATCCCATTCTCCTTCTCCCTTTGTTTCCAAGAGAGTGTTCTACGCCCCCTGCCATCTCACTTCCCTGAGGCCTTAAGTCTCTCAAGGAGGATGAGACGGGTCTTCTCTCACTGAGACCACACTAGGCATTCCTCTGCCTGGTGCCAGGGGCCTTGGACCAGCCCGTGTTTGTTTCCTTGTTGGTGGCTCAGTCTCTGGGAGCTCCTAGGGGTCTGGGTGAGTTGAGACTGCTGGTCTTCCTATGGTATCATCATCCCCTTCTGCTTCTTCAAACCAGTCCCTGACTTCAGTGCAATTATTGGTTATACATATCTACATCTGTCTCTGTGAGTTTCTTGTAAGGCCTCTCAGAGGAACAGCCATGCTTCTGTATATAAGCACATCATAGCATCAATAATAGTGTCAGGCCTTGGTGCGCCCCCCCCCCTCACAAGATTGATCCGACGTTTGGGCCAGCACTGGACCATCTTTCCCTCAGTTTCTCCTCCATTTTTGTCCCTGTAGTTCCTTTAGACAGGAACAATTCTGGGTCAGAAATTTTGACTGTGGGTTGGTATCCCTGTCACTCCACTTGAGCCCTATCTGCTAGAGGTGGACTCTTCTAGGTCTCTCTTCCCACTTTTGGGCATTTTGGTAAAGGTCACCCCCATGGAGTCCTAAGAGTCTCTCACTGCCAAGGTTTCTGGGACTTCTAGAGGGTTGCCCATACTTAACACAGAAAGGCTGCATGTTTCTATTCATTCTCTTGGCTCTCTGGGCTTCTCTCCGGTCTCCCTGTTCCTGTTCCCGTTTCCGCTCCCTCCTCCCCTCTCCCACCCACGCCTTTCCCTCCCTCTGCCTCCTGTGATAAGTTTGTTCCCCTTTCTTAGTGGGAGTGAAAATTCCTTATTTGGGCCTTCCTGCTTCTTAAACTTCTTATGGCCTGTGGGTTGTATCCTGGGTATTCTATAATTTTTAGCTAATATCAACTTATCAGTGAGTACATATCATGCATGTCTTTTGGGGTTTGGGTTCCTTCACTCAGGATGACATTTTCTAGTTCCATCTATTTGCCTGCAAAATTCATGATGCCCTAGATTGAATAGCTGAATAGCATTTTATTGTGTAAATGAAGCACATTTTCTGTATTCATTATTAATTTTAGAAACTTCTGTTTTGTTTCCAGCTTTTCACTATTATAAATAAGGCTGCTATGAACATAGTGGAGCATGTGTCCTTGTGGTATGGTGGGGAATCTTTTGGGTATATGCCCAGGTGTGATAAAGCTGGGTCTTCAGGTAGAACTATTTCCAATTTTCTGAGGAACTATCAGATTAATTTCCAGAGTGGTTGTATCAGCCTGCAATTTTTAATGTCTATATTTTATTGTTTTCATCTCATGAATGTTTGCATTTTAATGGGCAATAGTTAATTGAAATGTGTCATGAATTATTTCTTGTTTGTGTAGTAGGTATAAAATATCCTTTACTGTAGTGTACTATTTATCTATAATGCTTTTGTTATCTTTAATAGATGTTTGAGTAATCATTGAGTACTCTCTACATTAAGTAGTAAGACCTTGAAACGTTTCAGACCTTATACTTAACACATGCTTTTCTTACTCAGATTATGTTCTGGATCTCCTTCTGTAACACTGGTTTCATTATAGAGACCCTGCTGATGGACTGATGTTTTTTTCCTGAAGAAGATTATTCTCATGGTAAAAGCAGAGGTGAAATAGGAAAAAAAAGAACCACAGGGGATGTATCAGAGTCTTACAGATATTTAGAATACTAACAAATTTCTACCTTATTCCACTGTCTAAAGGAGTCAAATGTCACCACCAAGAGCAAACAAGAACAAAGGACTGGAAAAGTTACAAACTCACACTGGAAATTGTGTAGCTGCTTCTAGGAACAAAACAAAGGACCAAGTAATATGTTAAAGCATAGGTAATAAGGAAAATATGAGTGTGACTATAGAGGAACATAAAACTCATTTGAATAAAAATTAATAAAACATGACAATTATTCATCTGTCCTCAAAATACATCTTTCAAGTTCTATAAACCTATAAAACATTTTTTTATGTTTATGAAAGGAAAATCCATTAATCAACTCTCTTTCAATATGTAGATGCAATTATTTTTCCATTTTTATATTTTTTTCATTTTACTAAATGACTTGTTTTAACAATGGGAGAAAATGTGGAGAGGAAAAATACCATCTCTGCTTCTTTTTATATGAAAACGAAAACAACAAAAAGATTGTTATCTTTCATTTATTGCTACAAAGCAATTACAACCAGATTGTAGCTTCATAAGAAGTGTTATAATAAGCACATATCTTTAAGCATAGTGATGAAGAGTAGATGGTCTATGAAAAATAAATGACAAAGTAAATAAGTGCTAGAAAAATTAACACTTAGCCTGAACCAAAACTGACTACTTAAAGAAAATGAAAGACACACTTTGGGCATCTGTGGTCCATATCTTTAGAACTTCCTCAAATGAAGCTTTCATTGCTAATAGTTAAGTAGCTAAAGCAAATACATCTACTAGTGCTTTATTTATTTTTGTATTGCAAGCACATTGGTTGTAGTTTATCACAATGACAGCAAAATCTATCATCCTCTACCTGAAGCTGTAATAAGAGCATGTTCAAATCAACAAGTCTTTTCTTCAGTGCAAGTAAACTGTAAATTGTCCTTGACCAGCCAAAGAAACACAATGCAACCTCCCTGTTATTCTCATAAAGATAAACAGTTTCCACAGTTCATCTTCAGCAATAGCATGTCCCTGGTAATGATGCTGTAAATGTTGTATTTTCTACTTACTGATGTCCAGGAGAAAGGTACTTTAAAAAATATTATGCCTGCCTCTGATTATTCTCTATTAATCTGGTATGTGGAATTTGGCATTAAAGATACTTTGTGACTTAAATAGAAAATATATAGTGTACAGAAAATCAGGATCATGTTATCAGAAAAGTGAAGAAAATATCAACAAACCATTGGGAAGAAGTTCTTACATTTTATTAGTTCAAATTTCATTTACTATGTCAACATCACATACGTATGCACATTCACATAGGAGAGAGAGATTAATATGGCTGATTTTGTTCATTTGAAATAATCTCACCATCATTTTAAAGTAATTACTACTTTGTCAGATTCTCATTATATGTTGAAAAATAGTTATCATTGACATGACATTACAAAGACGTTCTAAGAATTTATTGAATATAGAATTTGAAATATTTTTCTATAATAGAATCATGGCAATAAGCATATACTCTTTTCCTTGTCAATTGGTACAAATAGCCTTGGTGGCAACAGACTACAGCTTCTTTACAAAACTCCAGTATTAGATCTGAAAATGAATTATAGATGTGTAGATATTAGAAAAATATAATTGTCGAGAATCCACCCTGATATATTTGTAAAACACAGTATGGTGCAGTGGGAGGGGGCATCTTTTCCCCCACTGAGGTACCAGCTATAAGACAGGTCTAGTATGCACTAAGGTTGATTTGGGGGCAAGGGAAGGGTGGTTGTGAAGGGACTAGAGACAGAAAGAGAGAAGGAGGACAGAGAAGGACAGAAAGAAGAGAAAAAGAAGAGAAAATGCCTGCCAGGAACAAATAGAGAGAGGGGAGGGGGAGGAGAAAGAGGGATAAAGGAGTCAGAAGAGAGAGAAAAGGGTCAGAGGGAAGGGGAGAGACCAAAACAGTTGTTTTAATCCTCAGCCTGGCCTACCTGGTAGTTGCTAGGTAACTGTTGGCCTGAGCATAGAAGGAATGCTAACATGGTAACAGACCCTACCTAGTTAATTTAACATGTCTGTCATAGGAGGGTTTCTGTGTGAGTAAGCTACAACAAAATACCTCAAGGAGAACAATTTGAATGAGATAGGATTTGGATTTCAGAGGATTTCGTTTGTTTTCAATTGGCTTTATTGTTTCTGTGCCTGCAATATAGCAATGAATCATGGCAAGGTAGGGTATGTCAGAGCACATCAGCTCATGCTGTGGCAGACAAGAAGTAAAGACAGAAAGTCCAAAAACAATGCAGATTTTTCCTTTGGAAGCACACTTGAAGTGCCTAATTCCTGCAAACAGGCAGTTCTTCTTCCTCTTCCTCCTCCTCCTCTTCTTTTTTTTGTTACTTTACTTTCATTTTAAATTATTATGTATATGGGTATTTAGCTTTTATGTATGTCTGTGTATCATGTGTATGCCTCGTGCCTACAGAGTTAAGAAGAGTGTTATATACTTTGGAACTGAAGTTACATCTTTCAAGTGGGTCCTGGGAATTGAACCCAGGTCCTCTAAAAGAGCAACAATTGCTGGTAGCCCCAGAGCCATGTCTCCATCCTCAGACTCTATTTCTTACTAGATCATCATTCATTTGAACTGATTAAATAACTCATTGAGGAAGTTTACCCCCTGATATCTCATCATCTTTTACTCTTTACACTAGCTAGGGATCAAACTTTTGCTCTGCCTCCTTACATTTATGTATCTTCAGTGTATGGCTAATAACTGAATTATAGAATACATGATAGAGATAGAAGAAAAATAATAATTCATTTTGTGAGGGTCCCAAATTTGTAATGATTACAGATAATATTTAGAATTACTTAGAAAAAACATTCTCTAATTCATGTATTTTCTTTTTAAATATTTTATTGGTTATTTTATTTACTTATATTTCAAATGTTATCCACCTTTCTGACTTCCCCTCCACAATCCCCCTATCCCATCCCGCCTACCCCCTACTTCTTCTATGAGGGAGCTCCCCACCCACCCACCCATTTACACCTCACTTCCCTAGCATTCCTCTATGCTAGGGCATCAAGCCTCCACAGGACCAAGGGCCTCCCCTCCCATTGATGACACATAAGGCCATCCTCTGCTTCATATGTGACTAGAACCATGGATCTCTCCATGTGTACACTTTGGTTGGTGGCTTAGTCCCTGGGAGCTTTGGTGGTCCAGTTGCTTGATATTGTTGTTCTTCCTATGGGGTTTCAATCCCTTTCAGCTCCTACAGTCCTTCCTCTAACTCTTCCATTGGGGACTCTGTGCTCTGTCTGATGGTTGGCTGAGAGTATTCACATCTGTATTGTTCAGCATCTGGCAGAGCCTCTAAGTAGACAGTTATATGTGTTCTTTTTAAACCAAAAATGTGTTATAATTTAATATTCAGAATAAAAAACCCAAGACCCTACAACATGTGAGGCTTTGGGCCATATTACAAACAAATCATAAAATTTCACCTCTGATACCTGAAGACTCATGATTATATCTCAGTTACAGTTCTATTGCTGTGCCAAAATACCATGACCACAGTGGTTCTTATAAAAAAAGAAGAAGCATTTAATTGGAGATTGCTTCCAGTTTCAGAGGTTCAGTCTATGATCAGCATGGTGCTGAGCGTGGATGTACGTAGGCAGATATGGTGCTGGAGAAGCTGGCAAAGCCAGGCCTGAGCCACTGCACCTGTCTTAGGTCCTTAAAAATCTCAAAACCCACCCAGAATGACACACTTCCTCCAATAACATCACACCTTCTCAAAGTTTACATTAGCACCACTCCTTAAGCATTTGAGTACATGATCTATGTGGGAGCATTCTTATTCAAGCCAACACAACTCTCTAACTTAGGTGTCAAATGTTCTCCACAGGCTCATATGTTTGAACATTTTGTCCTAATCTGATAATGCTGTTTGAAGAGGTTGTAGAAATTTTAGAACTAGTGCCTAGTTAGCAAAAGCAAAACATTGTTATCAGGCTTCATCTGCTTTTGGTGCAGACTTACCTCTCTTTGCTTCTAATCTGCTAAAATGTGGACAAACTATGCTGCAAGTTCTTGCTAATGCAGACTGTCTTAGTCAGGGCTTCTATTCCTGCACAAACATCATGACCAGAAAGCAAATTGGGGAGGAAAGGGTTTATTCAGCTTACACTTTTCTGTTGCTGTTCATCACCAAAGGAAGTCAGGATTGGAACTCAAGCAGGTCAGGAAACAGGAGCTGATACAGAAGCCATGGAGGGATGTTATTTACTGGCTTGCTTCCTCTGGCTTGCTCACCCTGCTCTCTTATAGAACCCAGGACTACCCAGGGATGGCACCACCCACAAGGGGCCCTCCCTCCTTGATCACTAATTGAGAAAATGCCCCACAGCTGGATCTCATGGAGACATGTCCCCATGAAGCTCCTTTCTCTGTAATAACATCAGCCTGTGTCAAGTTGATACACAAAACCAGCCAGTATACAGACCAAGCTAACTCAGCTACCAAGATTTCGTTCTCAGGATAGACTGTTCCCTCTGAAATCATGAGCCAAATAAATCCTTCCTTTCTTAAATTGTTGCTGTTGACTGTTTTGTCACAGTGGCAAGAAAAGTGGATAATTCAAGAATCATAATGATAAATTTAGCTAATGTTCAAAAATCTCAATAGTCTTACTAAGTCCAACATTGTTTTCAAATATGAGTCTAAAGTCTCTTTTGAGACTTATGGTGACTTTCAGCTGTGAGACCCTGCAATTTTTTTTAAATTGCATGCTTCAAATACATAATATTGGGAACAGACATAGGAAACATCCCTAAAGCAAGTCACAGACCAGTAGATAAAGCACTAACTCCTATGGCTACATGCCTATCTTGGGATCTATCTATCTATCTATCTATCTATCTATCTATCTATCTATCTATCTATGATGTGAGCTCTGATTTGAGACATTAGAAAACCAATCTCCTAAATTGGTTATTCCATTTTCAATTAGCTCTGATTGAAATTAGGGCTAGTAAGAAGTGGAGCCTGGTTGGAGCCATTAATTAGGTCCTTTGAAGGGCCACTGGACCCTTGAATTGTTCTGTTTCTATAGCCTTGCCAGATATAGTTCAGAGTATCTGTCTTCTGATTCTTCCATGCTGGTTGTCTGTGACATATTTTCAACTGAGTCTCCTCTATATTACTCCCATTTCTAACATCTTGGGTTTCTATGACACCCTCAATTTCATTATTACATATTCAACCATTCTCTAAAATCCAGTCACATGTGAGTAAGGTTGGTATCTGTAATCTGTTGGAATAGAAATCAGTACCACAGAGAATATTTCCCTAGAAGAACATATTTTACTATCCTATTAACGAAATCCAAATACTTATTTCAAAGAATTTATTTAAATAATTATTACATTCTTATATTTTTTCTGTGACTATTACTAAAACATTTTGCAGTTTTGAACATTAGCTGGTAAATAGTGTAGCTTTTTAGACTCTTACATCCCAATGTGTACCACACAGTCTAGGCAAAGAAAGCAAAGTAGCAGGAGAATTTCAAGGCTATAGAGACTTTGGTAAGTAATGCATATAAATGGACTGAAATAGTTGACTCAAAAGGTGCAAGCACCTAAGTAAATAAGGTATTGCCTTTTTATGCAAATTCACTATAATATACATGATATTTGTTCTTTTAGCATTCTTATGAAGTATGTATTTCTTGAAAGTGACCAATAAAAATGCTGACACATCTCATTATAGGGTATTACTCTGTCTTGAATATCATCCATCACTTTTCATTACTGTGATGTAGCATGGACATTTTGATGTATTTGAATGTGACAAGTCACCTAGGAATGTCATGTGCAAAAATTCTAAGTAAAAGACATTTATTTTAAACATAATTTTACATAATGTGGTGTGTGTGTGTGTGTGTGTGTGTGTGTGTGTGTGTGTATAATTCCATAGTCTCTTACTAAAACATTAAAATTGCAGAGAACAGTTTCTGTGATTCAGAATGGTAGCCTGAGAGAAGTATATATGTGTTGCTATGCAAAGAGAGTCTAAGTACATTATTTTAGAGTTACTGCATCACTATTTAGAATATTCAAGGGTTTTGGGGTCAGCAGCTTCCTATTTATTCAAATTTATATTGACTAGCTTCAGAAAACAGATCTGACAAAATGATTAATTAGCCTTTATAGCTCATTGGCAGGCTGTAGTTTAATAAAATTAGCACAGCTCGAGTTCATCTTTAAATACCATCATGGTATTCATATTAAAAATGTCAAATTGCATTTTTCATTTGTTACAAAATTCAACAAGACTTATTCCAATTTCATAATGATAACAATGAAAAACACAACAGGACACCTTATGTCCATAGCAATAAAAATATTTTTAGAATGTTTATTCACTATAGCAAGGTGTATAGATTTGTATTTCAAATACAAAATGATGCCAAAAATTTTATAATTATTTATGCACTGAATTTATCTATAATAAACTAACTAAAGAATGATATAATGTCCTAGCATTTAAATTTGTATGTTTTGATTTTCATTGTGACTTAGATAAGTTCCTTTGAGTTTTGGCTAAAATAATTTATATATCAAATCATATTAATATCAAAACTGAATTATTGTTCTTATAAATTACCAGAAATGAAGTCATTGCATTAATACATAAATATACAATGTCTTAATTTGACTCTATGCAGAATACATATGTCAAGTAGAAAATTTCCAAAACTAACACCTTATATTTTTATCTTTTATACTTCATACCCCGCCCCTTCTGAATCGTCCTGAATCAGTCTCATTTTATGATGACTCTCCACTTGCCACTGCTCATACTAAATATTAAAGATGGTTTGGATACATATTTTGTGTGAATGTATGTATCTCTTTGTGTGTTTAACATCCACATACAATCTAATAGAAAAGCGATAAGATGTATTTTTAAAATGATACCTTCAAACTATGTCAACAATTTTACTTCACCCTGGTCTTAATTGTTATATTATATATAGATACTATTAATAGGCTGCTTTAATATGTATCCCTGTATAGTGTATTTACAGAGTTATTAGAGTGATCCTGTCAAATCCATTTAGTCAAGAATAAATTCAAACTGTGCAATGCATACAAATTTCCTCAAGATCTTCGAACACAAACCCACACCATTTCTCTTTACTGCTATCTTTTACAAGTTTCTTCTTTACTCTGTCTTAGCCATCTTATCCTATGTAACATGCAAATATCACTCTGATCTCCAGGCATGCATATTAGCCTGCTGCTTTCCCTGAAATGCTTTTCTGGCAGTATTGTCTCATTTCTTGCATTCATTATTTAATACTTTTTACCTTGCTAAAATACACAAGTCTGTGAGGTAAAGGATCATTACTTGCATTTTTCCCTGATAGATGTCACTTTTGATTATTGCTGATAAGTGTCAAGAAATAGAGGACAATCTTAAAGAATTACAATTTAAACTTTGAACCTGAAGTACATACTTTCATACACCCAAAACATTCTTAGAGTCGGGTGTTTTAGTTTGATATTTGAACTTGTCTCATGGAGCTTCAGTGATACAACAAAATATACTCTTAAGATACCTAATTCACCCATTTTCTTACCTTTCCTATCTTAAACACCCTTTAGTTATTTTCTAGGTTTCAATGTAAAATACTAGGTTTGGAATGGAATAAGTGTTAATATTTCTAGTTTAATATACTGACCTATGCATTATTTTCCACTCACTTTCAGCAACAGAATTTACAAAAATATAAGTTATTAATCTTATATGTGTAGTTTACTTACTGAAAAAGTTGGAAGATTGTCTTAGTGATAAAGTGCCCATCAAAGACAAATGCCTGCTGCAATCAAGTCACCAGAAATAAAAAAGAAATCACAAAAAGACGAAAACAGCCACTTAGCTGTAGAATTTGAGATTGTAAATGTTTCCCAAGCTTACTGGACATGAGAAAATGAGGCAGCTTCTGTTTTGGAAGGAATATGCAGACATTTTCTCTGAAGTACAGGATATATATAAGAACAAAGAAAATGATAGGAAACTTTGGGCTTGAAAAAATACTCATTTTCATGTTTTAGTACTTAACTATGGAAAATTGGTGACTTTTTTCCTGGATAAATATTTGAACAGGCAATTAATTTTTATATTGTTGTTATTATTTTGCCTTTTAATTAGATTTTTATATGTACATTTCAAATGTTATCCCCTTCCCTGATTTTCCCTCTGAAAACCCACTACCCCTGTTCACCAACCCTCCTACTCCTGCTTACCTGTCCTGGCATTCCCCTACACTGGGGCATCGAGCCTTCACGGGACCAAGGACCTCTTCTCTCATTGATGCCCAACAAGGCCATCCTCTGTTACACATGCAGCTGGAGCCATGGGTCCCTCCATGTGTACTCTGTTTGGTGGTTTAGTCCCTGGGAGCTCTGGGGTTACTGGATGGTCCGTATTGTTCCTCCTATGGATCTGTAAACCCCTTCAGCTCCTTCAGTCCTTTCTCTAGCTCCTCCATTGGGGACCCGGTGCTCAATCTAAAGGTTGGCTGGGAGCATCCACTTTTGTATTTGTCAGGCACTAACAGAGCCTCTCAGGAGACAGCTATATCAGGTTCCTGTCAGCAATAGTACCAGCTTGCAATCCCACCAACAATGGAGGAGTGTTCCTCTTTCTCTACATCTTTTCCAGCAACTGCTGTCACCTGATTTTTTTTTTTTGATCTTAGCCATTCTGACTGGTGTGAGGTGGAATCTCAGGGTTGTTTTTGTTATTTTGATTGTTAAAGACAGGGTTTTTTTCCACTGGTTTGGCACAGATTAAAAAAGTTTAGCCTTGAACTCACAATGATCTATCTGCCTTTGCATCATGAGTGGGCAGGGATTAAAGGTGTGTGCCACTATCCCTGCCCCAATCTGGTCATTTTAGTTGCCTGCATTTTATATTCTTACACAGGTGGATATACTTTATGAATATGATAGTCTAACAATTTTCAAAACTTGGATGTAGACCTGTAGTTGTAAACTCAAACTCTTCTGATAGAAGCCTCAGTTTATGTTGTAGGCTCAAATTTACTAAATACAAAGATTCTGAATAATATATGTGCCTTTAGGTATCTTCTGTAGTCCATTCTCAACAGTTTTCATAGTAAGAATTGAAGTAAGAAAAGTTTTAATCTCTTCTATTCTAACCTAAAAGAAATTTAATATAAAGGAGTCTAATTAAAAGTACAGTGGTACTGAACAAATGCTATGATCCTTATAATAAGTGAAGAACACAAGCAGTATGGTTAAAACTAGGAATAAGAATCTTTTACAGGAATTGTCTAAGGGAGAAAATTATTTCTTTGGCTTTATTGACAAAGAATAACATCCAAAGTCACAATAAGATCTAATCAACCTATATCCCCATGTTTCTTCCAACATGTTTTATATGTATTAACAGGTATGGTACAGATTGGGAGTAGGATTTTTTTCAGTTTTTTAGTGTTTCCAGTGATTGGTCTTAGACTTGCTTAGCACATCTCATAGGTACACATACATTGTGCTTAGTCAAGTGCACAAAAGGTTTACAAAGGAAAACTATGAACAGGATATAGTCAAGGATTTGTGTTAAGTTGAACTTACAGAGGTTAATTAAACTGGAAATCCAAAGTATAGAAAGATTAATTCCAATGCTTTTTTTCCTTAGAATTCAGTTAATTCTGAACAGGATGCAGATACAGTATGTAAGCAGAATGAGTTGTAAATGATCTCAAAATACAATATTAATGTGGTTACAGGTTGAGAAAGAGTTTAATTTAAGGCACACTTTAAACAGACTTTCTCAGAAACCACTCCTACATATGTAGACTTAATGATTTCATGAACAAAAAATATGAACATATACTAAGTTGTTAGTATTACCTTAAACAATAGAAGAAAGTGGAATTTGTGAATTGTCTTTATATCTTTCTACTGAGTATTTTTTGCTATAATGATAATATTTAAATCTCACCATACATTATGTTTTTAAAAATGCCCGAATTGCATGATTTTTTAATTAGTAAGGGTATTTTCACACAATAAGTTCTGATCATAGTTTGGCTTTCCTCATCTCTTCCTAGATCCTCCTTACCCTTATAACTCCATATCTTCCTTCTTTCTCAACAAAACAAACAGGCTAATTAAAAACAAGAACAAAATGAAACAATCTAGTACAATTAGAAAATAAAGAAACTAAGAAAGAGTAGAGAAACATACAAATACAGACATATACACAAACACAACCAATAAAATATCAAAATTGAAAACTACAATATACAAATAACCAAACCAAACAATATGAAACAAAACATCTCCCAAAATACCTATGAATGTGTTTTGTGTTGACCATACTGATGATGGGCATGAGGCATGTCCCTAAGTGTATGTTATATACCCAAGAAGATTCCCTTGAAGAAATGTATTTTTCCATTGTGAATTATTATTAATTAGGACTAGCTCCGTAATTAGGAATGGGAGTTCATGTCTACTTCTACATCTAAGTGCTGGGATCCTATCTAGTTCGGATCTGTAGAGGCTCTATGACAGGTACCACAACCACAGTCTGTATCTTCCTCATATGTGCATCAGAACTGTTGTGTATGGAAGTTACTGTTAACTGGTAACATCCATACTCTCTGACTCTTACAATCTTTTCCCCTCTTCTGCAATGCTCCCTGATCCCTGAGGAGAGGGGTTTTATAAAGACATCCCATTTAGGACTGGGTATTCCAAGGGCTCTTACTCTAAACATTTTCCAGGTCTGTTCCCATCTACTACAGAAGAAAGCTTTTTTGATGGTGGATGAGTGGGACACTAATCTATAAATATAGCAGGATGTTGCTGAGTCATTTTATTTCTATGTACTTGTAGCAGAAACAATAGCATATGGTTTTCCTGTAAGTCCAGGGCCAACCTAGTTTCATATCCTTGGCCACCTGAGCAGGTCATGCATGGGTTTTATACTATGGAGTGGGCCTTAATTGTAATCAGATAAGTAAGTATTACCTTTGTAACAGTTGAATCACAATTGAACTGTCATGTATCATGCAGGCAAGCCAACACTGTATATAGAAGAGTTTGTAGCAGGATTATTGCTTATTCATTTCCTTTTTCAGGGGCAAAGTACCAACATGAATACTAGTTACTAGGGGTGAAGGCTCTAATTAGGCACCAGCTTGATTTTTCCATGTTCAATGAATTGTGTAGGTGTTGTCTTCAGCAATAGGACTTCATCATCAGTAACCAGCAGCCTTGGTAAGTAGTCTGAATTGTTTGAAGGGTTTTCATGGGACCTTTTTGTCAAGAACTAAATTAGATGTAACCTAAACCTGTTACTGGAGGTCACACTTGGTGGCAAGAGATGTCTAGTTGAGGTTTTGTCTCTCCTGATATTTGGTGATTCCATTTAGAATTCTTTCATATATGAAATGTATTTTAAGAAATTTCTATTGTACTAGGATTCTGTTTGGCTCATCATATAGCTCTTAGTGTAATCTGCCCCCACCCCCATGCCATCTCTATCCCCTTCTTCTCCCCCCTTTCTTTGGCCCTCAGTTCCAGTTTCTCTCTCACTATACATTCTGTTTCTATATATCCTATTCTTTCTATTTCTATATATCCTATTCTTATGAAAAAAACCTCTCCTCCGCTAGTTCCTTCTTCTAGACCCAAGACTTGCAGTTATTCAGATTGTAGCATGTCTATCATATGTTTACATGATAATATAAATATCAGAGAATGCATACCGTATTTGTCCTTTTGGCTAGGAGTTACCTTACTTCAAAGTATTAATTTTTAGTTTTAGTTATCTTACTCACTCTGGCTACTATGAATGGGGCAGCAATGAACATGATTGAGTGTGTGTCTCTATAACCAGATATAGAATCCTTTATGTATATGTCAAGGAGTGGTATAGCTGGGTTTTGAGGTAGATATATTACTGGTTTTCTTAGGAAATGACTCACTGATTTCCATAGTAGCTGTAGAAATTTTCACTGCAATGGATGAATGCTCCTCTTACTCCACAGAATGAAGTGTTATTAGTTTTATTTATCTTGGTAATTCTGACTAGTAAAGATGAAATTTCAATGTATTTTTGATTTGCATATCCCTGACCACTAAGGTTAATTTCTCAGCAAGTTGCCATTTGTGTTTCATCTTTGGAGAACTATTAAGTTCTGCAGTCCTATATTTAGTTGGGTTATTTGTTTTCTTAATATCCAGTTCCTCAGAAGGAAAGAGTCCTCCACTGCTAGTAATATAAAAGATGTACATTATTACACAAACAAGCCCTATGACTACAACAGCCATCTATACTCATAGAGGCTCACAACAGGTATACCCTGTCCCAGGGCAAGCAACCATGTCACTCTGTCCCCACCAAGGTCAACCCAGGCTAGGCACATGAGGCTCCACAACATATTGAAGAACTATTTGCAATAAGTGTATATGGGGAGAAGGTGTATCATTTTGTTCCGTAGTTTAACACTGAAAAATTACTTGTGTTCCAATGAATATGTGTTCCACTCATATTCATGAATAATATTATGCAAGATATGTTTTAAGCACACACACAAACAAATTAAAGTAGAGAAAGCCTTGCTAGAGGAAGTGATTCAGTAGGGGAGGGGTATGAGAGAGGGTAATGGCATTGGAAATCATCAAAACTCAGTATATATATGAACACACATATGTGTGTGTGTGTGTGTGTGTTTTGTGTAAGAAGTTGTCAAAAGATAAAAAAAATGGAGAATACTTGTAATTAGATAAATCATTCTCATAGCATATAGGGATAATTTGATGTATTAATTAAATTTAGAAGGGCCAATTCAATTTGAATTTAAGAATATACAACTTTATAAATTTATGCAATGATCATAATAATTTGAAACTATAAACTGATTATTTCATTCTGCTGTTGCTTATCTTATCAAAGTACTGAAACTACTGAAGCTAAATATTATGTCATCATATTTAATGAAAGCCTAACTTTTAGGTAGAAAACTTTATAAAGCAATTTTTTTACAGTTTAAAAATGTACATTGGAAACCAATTCCCAATGCAACACCATTAAAATATAGAAGCCATTAAGAAGTGAATAGGTCATGAGGTTCTCCCCTTATAAAGAAACATCAAGGAAAAGGCAGGGGCTGGACCTAGGCACTCCTGACTTTTGTATCAGCTATTCAGCTTTGTCTTCATGTGAGTCCCCTGACAATTGGGATGCTGTTGGGAGACAGGGCTGTCTCTGACTCTGTTATCTGCCATTGAATATCCTTTCCCTTTACTTGGACTACCTTATTAGACTTTAGTGGGTATTATGGTTTGTATATGCTCAGCCCAGGGAGTGGCATTATTGGAAGGTGTGGCCCTGTTGGAATAAATGTGGCCTTGTTTGAGTAGGTGTGTCTGTGTGGGTATGGGCTTTAAGACCCTCATGCTAGCTTCCTGGAAGTCAGTATTCTGCTAGCAGCCATCAGATGAAGATGTAGAAGTCTCAGCTTCCCCTGGACCATGTCTGCCTGCTTGCATGCTGCCATGCTCAGGCCTTGATGATAATGGACTGAACCTCTGAACCTATAAGCCAGCCCCGATTAAATGTTGTCCTTATAAGAGTTGCCTTGGTTGTGGTATCTATTCACAGCAGTAAAAACCTAACTAAGACAGTGGGAGAGGAAGTGTTTAGTGGTAGTACCCAAGGGACACTTCTCCTTCTCTGAGAAGAGGAAGGGGGTAATGGAGGAGGGATTCATAAGAATGGGACTTGGAAGAGAGGAGGGGGGTCTGAAATTGGTTTGTAAAGTAAATTAAAAAATAATTCTGAAAAAAAGGATCAAGGATCATTACAGGGGATTTCTGTGGCCCTTTCACAGTATGGGTTTGAATGAAAAAGGTGCTCTTCTGTCGAAAAAAGTAAATTTTAACAAGATACTGAATCTATTGACATCCTAGACTTCTACTCAACCATTTGCTATACAACTATATGAAATAAATTTCAATTGTTTATAATTGTCATTACCTAGTATAAGGTTATTTTATAATCATTGTAAAGAATTAAGACAGTTATCTAATGGGGATTGGGAAGGTAAACAGTTCTGAATTGTGTCAGTCAAGTTCAAATTATTTTAATACACTTTATCATGTTTTAGCAATTATATATTTGTGGTACTGAAAGTCTTTGAAAATGAGAAACAATTTTTGCCGTTTCTCATTTTTTTTTTAAATACTAAGGATCAACTTTTGATTTAGGCTTGTATCAACTGATAGCTTTAACTTCATTGCAATATAAAATGATTGAAACATTGATTTATTACATTCTGTCATTCTTTCTAGAGAAGAATAATCTTCTTCACTATTAAAGTAGTTTTCAGGAAAATCAATCAACCATAGATCATGTCATAAGACTGTCTTCTGATGTTAATAAAGTATTTTGTAATAAGGAGTTTTAATGTGATACAATTATAGACGGTGAAAAAATATAATGGGGTGCTTAAGAAATAGCTAGAGTGATGGGAAATTCTGATAATTTTAAATTTATGGACTTCCTGTAAATAATAAGTACTTCACATAGATACCCAGTTTCCCTGTTCTGATTCATAAAATAAATTAAAAAACACTGACAATATCCAATTTTAACTCATTTGTATATGATTTGTAAATATAAAATGAAAATGCTATGTGTTGAGTTAGAGATATATGTTAAATTAGAGATAATACAATATATTTTTCATTTACATGCTACTTCAGATATTTCTACATGAAATTATATTCCATAAGATAAATGTACCTAATATTGACCCAAATATAAATCTCCTTTTATAAGCCTTTAAAACAATGCTTAGTACAATACTTGGTACAATAGTTGTTTCAGTGTCATACAGTTTAAAGATACTTCTATAGTATGTTGTTTCTACAGTTCACTAAATTATTTTTTAACTTAGCTTTTCTCTATGTTTGAATAGCACAAATAACATCCATGTCCTCAGAGAGTCATCCAACAGGAATGTGAGTTTTTAAAAAGTCACTTATATTGTTAGATTACTTACAAGGATAGGCGGATGAGTTATTTCACACCCTCATGCCACTGAATTAGATTGCTAAAGTATAACCTTCACAATCTATCACTTTTTCAGGTCTTTTAAGTGCCACTGATATCATTTTGGCAATTTCAATCACTACAGTGAGGAGGGGCTTTAGGAATTATTGATGCCTATTATATAGTAATCTGTCGATGCAACAATGTCGTTTTGGTGTAGCTCCCAGATTGTATAGATATTAAAGGAAATGAAATAGGAGATAAAGCAGTTTAAAAGACCATATAAAATCATTCAGGAGTATCAAATAATAATTCCAAGAATATAATTTATCACTGAACAAAGCCAAAGTAGCAAAGGAAAATTATAAAGTAGTCAGTGTTAAACAGGTTTGCATAGAAATAAGGTGTTTCACATCTGTAAGATATTTGAGTTTGTTTATAACATGTCAAGAAATATTCTTTTGTTGGAATCATTCAGGAGTATCACATACACATTCTAGTTTCACCAAAAATTTTAAATCAAGAAGTTGTATTTAGTCATACACATTTTTCGATGAAAACTTTATGGGCAAAGCTAATTGTTTGATTTTTATAGTAGTTGAAAATGTAGCTGTGAATTCACATTATTTAATTAATGTGAATACACTATTGCTGTTTTCAGATACACCAGAAGAGGGCATCAGATCCCATTACAAATGCTTGTGAGCCACCAAGTGGTTGCTGGGAATTGAACTCAAGACCTCTGAAGAGCAGTCAGTGCTCTTACCACTAAGCCATCTCTCCAGCCCCACATTATTTAGTTTTTATAATAGTTGAAAGTGTAACTGTGAATTCACATCAGAATTTAAAGGAATAGTTGTCAGAGCTAATACGGGGAATATAAAAGTGATTAAGAAATGCAATTACGCCTCTAAAGCTCCAAGAATATTGTTGTCTTAAAATGATAGTTTGTTTTGAACAATCCACAACTACTTATAAACGAAAATATATTTCAAATGCTGCTCTACTGATTTTTGAAGTCCTCAAATTGCTAAAGTCAGCAAATATATATATGTGTGTTATATATTATATATAATATATATACATATATGTGTATATTCACACATATAAAATATATATTATACATGTGTACCTATATATATTATATATAATAATATAATACATATATTTTACTATATAATATATATATGTATATACATATATATCTAGACTTGGCTGTATTTTATTTTAATAATCATTAATAGCTTGAATTTTTAAACAAATTTTAGATTATCTCATTATTTTATGTGTCTAACATTCTGACATTTTGTCTTCATATATATGCGCACCCCACACATGCCTGATGCCTTCAAAGATCAAAGAGAGCACCAGATTCTCTAGAACTGGAGTTTCAGTTTTGAACATCCATGTGGGTTAGTGGCAATTGATCATAAAACCTCTGGATGTGTATCAAGTGTTCTCATCCACTGAGACACCTCTCTAGCCATATAGTGGAAATTTTTGCAAAGAAAGAATTGCAGCTAGTAGCTTATTTATCTGTCTTTCTTTCCCTTCCTTCCATTATTTTATTGCCATCATTTCGCTATCCTTTTGTTAATTATCTTTTCATTTTTAAAAGCCTTGTGATTTTGCAGAATAATGTAATTTGATTTTACTTTGTAATATGTTCTTGTTAGGGAATTGCAAAAAGAAGATAATTCTAACAAAAATCTATAGAACATCATAATATTACCAACAACACAAGTGTATTTCATTCTGTCAAGTTACAGATGCGTATACGCACTAGGTTTTATTGTTAATACAAAAATTAAAATAAAACTGTATATTAAATTATCTATTTTCTATTTTTACATTATTTTTTGACCGTATTTTCACTGTGTAGTCCTGGCTATCCAGAAACTTACTATGTAGATTAGGTTACCACACAGCACTGCCTTCTGAATAGTCAGATTCAAAGTGTACCACATCACATCCAGACAGCCTAAATTTCTATCCTAACCTTTGTACACTAGCCTTTCACTATGAAATCTTAATTCATCTAAATTATTTACATATACACATGCACACACATGCATATACATACATACATATACACACATACACATACACATACATATACATTTACATACACATACGCATACACATACACATACACATACATAAATATGTGCCAAGCACAGTGTATCTTGTTCAGTTGATTTCCAGGATGGGGTGGTGGCAAAATGCCATTTACTGGATTAAGAGAGGAAAGCAGGATGTTATTTACATGGCCTTCAAGACAGATTCATATGAGGAAGTCTTTGATTATTTTAAAATATTCAGAGATTAAAATTCAAAGTGATTTTGGAAAGTTCTACATTATACTGATGAATCCTTAAATGAGTAGCAGTTCACAAACTAAAGTCTAGTGATCCTTCTATTTCCAAACAAGGTGTGATCTGTGTGCTCCTCAAGAGATTTGCACCCCTGCCATGGCTCTGCAGGTCACTGTGTGGTATCAGAGGCTTTGTGATCTGTCCTAGTTTGCTTCAGTGCTCTAGGGAGCAGGTCATATGTATTTTTATTTTAAAACAGTGTCTTTCAAATAAAGATGTATTTGTGTGTAGGTAACAACAATTAAGGGAAAAGGAGGCTATGAACTTAATTAAAAGAGAGCAAGCAGGAGACTATGGGATGTTTTGATGAGTTGGAAGGAAAAGAGAAAATGATATTATATTATAATTAAAAAAAGAAATGACAACAGCAAACTTGCAAACTAAGGTGAAAAGATACTGGATATCAACCTCTGGATGCTATACAAGCACACATATATATGTACATGCACACCCATACACACATTTACACATACATGGACACAGATGAATACCTCATACACATGCACACATGCAAATACAAAAATGTTAGGTGTATTTTGATAATCCACAAAATAAAATCAGCATCTTCTTTATTCTCTTCTTGGTGATTCAAAGAAATAATTACAAGTGCAATTGAACTTGTGTGTGTGTGTGTGTGTGTGTGTGTGTGTTTGTGTGTGTGTGTATTCTTAGTTCTGTTATAATAATCTGTTATATAAGTAAACTATATTTCACTTAGTACTGTAATGGATATTAATAAAATTATTCATGCCCATTATAAGAAAACCTCTATGAAAAGCAATAATTAATTATTTGTATAAGATTTTTGTAAAACTGGACTTTATAGTTAAAGTTGAATAATTGTGGATAAAGCTGTATGTCACCCTTATTTTATTTTTATTTTTTAAAGATTTATTTATTTTATATATATGAGTGCACCATTGCTCTCTTCAGACACACCGGAAGAGGGCATTGGATCCCATTACCAAGGGTTGTGAGCCACCATGTGGTTGCTGGTAACTAGGACCTCTGGAAGAGCAATCAGTGCTCTTAAAAGCTGAACAATCTCAGCCCCCTTATTTTATCTTTTATCTTGTGCTTTCTTCCCTTTGTCTTAAGGAAAAAAATCTTTTTTTTTTCCAAGACAGGGTTTCTCTGTATAGCCCTGGCTGTCCTGGAACTCACTTTGTAGACCAGGCTGGCCTCAAACTCAGAAATCTGCCTGCCTCTGCCTCCCAAGTGCTGGGATTAAAGGCGTGCGCCACCCCTTCCCTGCTAAGAAAAAAACTTTCAAACCCCAATCATATACTATGTGTATATATTTTCTTTCACAGTACTTTTCTTTTAGTAAATATAACTCTTGCATCTCTTCAGAATTTGTTTTAATGAGCAAGATGTTACAAATAATTAGTTTACTCCCAAGGCCTTACTACCACCCTTATTGTGGTAATTTGCAAATTTAGCCAACTCTTTCATATCAGTTTTAAATGTAATTGTCATTGGATATTAAGTGTTTATTTAATCTTTGGCTTCTTCCTGAGCTTCCATCCCGGAATACACAAAGGCAGCTTATGTTGCTACAGAGACTATTGTATAGAAGCTGGGAATTCCTTCAGACTTAATGATCATGGTGTTTTCTATCTCAATCTCCTCCTTGAAAAACTAGGATAATCATGATATGTAATTCACATATTTATAGAAGGATTAAATAAGACAAAAAATGGAAATGAAACTAAAGAAAGTACTGAGGATTAAAAAAATATAGGATACTTAAAAATGCTAACAAACCTGATATTTATCAAATCCTATCTCAAAATGTGCAGCTTCACATGGAGTTATTAAAAATTTTTAATAAGTAGAGTGCTACTTTCTCATTACTCTTTACATTTAATTTACCATGTTCTCACATTATTTTTCATTATTAACTTAAAATTTGATCATTTAAAAAATTGGCATCATTGTCCATTGGCATGGAGTATTTATTCCACATTCCTTCAGATTTAAAGTATAAAGTGTTGTTCAGTGAAATTTATGTTTTATTCAGAAAATGCCTGTATGTTTAAAGATTATATTCTAACACTGTTTTCCTTATTAAATTGATATATAGGATATTGCCTATTTAAAATATATTTTCTATTTAAACTAAATAAAAATTAAATTCTGTCTCTCTTCCTTTATAGATGTTTACACTGGAGCAAATTACTCAATCACTTATGTCTTATGTCTTCACATATGAAAGGTAGATTTATTAGATCCTATCCCATACAATTTTTATGAGGATAATTATATAAAATTTTCTAATTATTTATTTTCCAGCTGTTTCACTTTAAATTTTCCACAGCGATTACATTGCTTGCCACAAATACATATTTTTCTTCCTTCCCATATTTATTCATTTTATTTCTTATCCATATTTTAATCAAGTGCTGTAAGTTTCAAAACATTCAAAACTGTTATTATAGCTATCTATGTTCAAATACATAGTCATTTTTTTCTTGAATTAGGTTTCTAATGAAGCATGAAAATCGCTGAAACAGATGTATTTTGTTGTATGGAATAGATATATTCTATTCCCAATTATATCTGGTTCTTTTGCCATAAATTGGTCATTTACTTTGACAAATAATATTGCAACATTTAGACAAAATTTATTTTCCTACATATGTGTATTATTTCATTTGATTTGTTAGAGAAATCTATTATATAGATCCACTGATCATATATTATACACATATTTTGGGGACAAATTGTGCTTTGTCTTGTATATAATTATTTTAATAACTAATAAATTTCATTAATTCATATTTAATACTGTTGTATGCACTTAAAGTTAGTCAATTTGGGTTTCAGATTTCATTAGGCAGCTTTTTCAAGCTTGATATCAAGGATAGCTATAGAAAGAAATCAATATTTGATTATGCTCTGAAATGAATTAAGTGATATAAAACGCATACAATTTTTAGATAACTTTGTTATAAGGTTTTCAGAATCAGGCATATTTTAGGGAAGAATAATGTTAATGATTTAATTTCATCTTTTTTTTCCTTTTACCTATTTTAATGCAGTTTTGGTTGCCTGAAAGGAATCTAAACTTCCTCTAAAATCCATATATGGAAAAGTAAAACAACAATAGTGTGATTTGATTTCCTTTTACAAAACTTTCTAACTTCAGTTACAGTATCACTATCATTTTAGTATTGTAGACCAATAATCTCCACAGTACTGTGAATTCTTAGGCCATATCAGAATCTGAGGTTGAGGTTGTTACTTAGACAGCCAGTTAAATTTTGGGGGGCGGGGGAAGGTATTGTTGTCATTGTCTCAGAGTCTGCTAGGAAATCACAGGCTCACATTTTCCCTTGAGTGTATTTGAACTTTTATTAGCCACAAGAACCATTCATAACTAAAAATTAGAATCTCACCTTTTTCCTGAATCTTGTGGGATAATCGGCAGTCAAGGAATTGGTAAGAAAATAAAATATGTTGCCTGGGTTACTCTGGAATTTTATTTGCATTTTGAAAATTCTAATATGATTTTGTTTCTTAGGTTATTGAGTTTTGTAAAGAACCTTGTCCACAAAAGCTATATTTTTCTTGTGTTTCTTTTACCATTCCCTGAAAATTCTTTTACTCTTTATGTGCATTTATCTAATCAACATAATTATGCTTCTATGTCCTGATGTTCTGAATGAAGACAAAATAATAGAAATTTAAATACTATTTCAAAATTGCCTAGTTTCTCCCAAATTTCACTTCAATATTTTTCCTTACACTGAAATGAATTTACAAGTATTTTTTTGCTAAAGTATTTATGTTCCTTAATATTTCAGTGCTGCCACCAACTACCCTTATGGATTTTTTTCAATGCAATAGGTAATGTGAAATCAATTAATTTATTTCTTGCTGTACTTAGAGCTACGACAACTGGCATTTTAAATTATTTTACAACGTATGGACATAGGAGAGTTCTCTAAAAATTTAAGATGCTGAAAAAAAAGATAATACAAATTATAACAATATTCTCAAATGTAGTTTATAATATTAATTCATCAACAGCAGGACGTTTCGGTGAGAAAAGCTTATAACAATGTGAATTCCAGAAATAATTTTATAATCTAACAAAATGTTTTAGCACACTCTAGTGGCACAATTTGTAATTTAGTCTAAAACATAATCTTTCTGCTTAAAAAAGCTAAATGTGTTACACATACAATTTATCTTAGAATAACCAGATATCAGTACTGTAAAATAAATTATAATATGCTTCAAATATTTCTAATTCATAACATGCTATTATTGTCTATATATTTATATGGGCTTTTGCTACTATGTAATAATGTCCTGAAACATATTTAACAATTTTATTGTCTAAAATATTATGACATGGATTGGATTGATTGGTTTTATAAGAATGAAATGGAAGTAAACACTAAATGCTGATATTTGTGATTTGAATGGAATCTCTGAATATACTGTTATTTTTCTTAAGTCAGAAGTTATTAAATTGCAGTTTAGCTACCTAAGTTCTCAAAGTTGTCCAAATAGTGAAATTTAATATAGTGTCTACTGCCAGGCAGTGGTGGCACACCCCTTTAATCCCAGTACTTAGTAGGTAGAGGCAGATGAATTTCCGTGTTTGAGGACAACCTGGCCTACAGAGTGAGGTCCAGGACAGCCAGTACTATACAGAGAAACCCTGTCTCGAAAAATACAAACAAACAAAAATAGGTATGAGTTATTCAGGTCTATGATATATTAATATAGTTTTAGGTCTATGATATATTAATATATTTTTTAAATGATTCATTCTCCATACAAAACAGTAAAGGTTTAGGTAATAGGTATGCTAATTATCCTGAGTTATCACAGCCACTTACACAAATGAAAGAATATATCATGTTATTCTTGTCATAGTTTGATTTCTGTTACTCTAATGAAACATTTTGACTAACAGCAACATAGAAGAGGAAACAAATATTTGGCTTATACTTCTATCTTATATTCTATCTTTGGACACAAATAAGGGCTAGAACAGAAGCAGAAACTCAAAGGCAGAAAAGAAACCTTATAGCAACAGAGCTGACCAGCTTATTCATGCTTAGCTAGCTTTATTACATGGCCCCAAAAGACCTTCCCAGGGGATGATGTACATAGCATTTACTTGTACATTGCAGGATATACCGTTTTAAACAATATCTTGAAGTAGCCAGTTTCTGGACAGTTGGAAAACACCATTTGTAGTATGAATTAGGTACTTATTTCAGATGAATAATAGAACATACACAAATGCTTGATTTTTGTAGTTAGTATTTTACCTAGAGCGATGTGATTTGAAAAAGATTTTTGTTTAAATTTTATTCTTTTAGAATTTCCTTTAAATTGAAAACATAGGGTTTTTTGTTTGTTTGTTTGTTATTGTCCACTGCAACTAAGGCCAGCCCTCATTTACAAGATTCTGGTTTGAAATATCAGGTAGCTTCAAGGTAGAATGATTTGTTTGCTCAAAAAAGATATATGATTTTAATCTTCACAAAATTTAAGGTCCCGAGATTCTGGTTTTATGGCAATAATCTTTCTCCTATGATTTCTCTATTTGATCCATTTGTCCTAGTGAAAACGACAGCTTCTTCCTGTTCCCTTCAGCAAAGATAAAAATGCTTCCCCAAGCTGAAAGTGCTTATCTTCTCCTCAAGATAAACTTTTCACTGATTATAGATTATTTCAAGCTCTGTTCTTTGTTTACAATAAATTACTTGCTAAATCTAAACGTCAATAGTGAGCTCCTGTGACTTAGAACTAAAATCTCATTAATTTATTTCCTGGAGCTGTGTTCCTAGAATCTTTTAAATGGAGGGCAAGATAATAATCTGTGGTGATTAGGGAGTACCCTTTGAATGCAGGAAAACCTAACAAGATTAAATAATAGAAAATTGAATATCATTTAGAAAATGGCTTTGACAGCCTAAGTCCTTACTATGATGCTGAAAGGTGAAAGAAATAAGTAGAAAAAATATACTGTAGTTATCCTTAGTGTACTTCAGATTGATGACCAAAAACCAAATAAACATTTAGTTTATTGAATTTCCTGCAACAAGAATGTATGCCCTCAGGCACTTCTTCAAATGATCTTTAGTAGCTACATAAGGTCAGCACAGCTGAAATTAGTGTGGATTCAATCACATTTAAAAGTTTCAGGCAAAGCGTGATGACAGATTCCAAAAGGATTTTTTTCTACTATATTATTTTACCTTTACTATACTGATAAGTATGGAAGATGAGATTCTTGGGGTACGGTGATATGAAATAAATAAGCCTGTAGATTTATTTTCAAAAACTAACCTCGCTAAATGGTCTTCTAGTTTTTGCTTTCCAAAAACATGGTGTAAAGATCAATTTAGAAAAAATTAAAACCACTCATCTACTACTACACTCCCTTCTCTACAACTAACATTGGATGATGAGTCAGAAGTCCTTGCTGAGATTTGAGTGTACTGATGGGGTAGAAAGAAAGATCATAAATGGTTTATAAAAGGCTTGTTTTAGACTTGCTGTGCTCGTAGAAAGAAGAAAACAATTAATCCAACAAATTTAACAAAGTTCGAAAATGCAAAAAGCTGCTAACCAAGTCTATCCTGTATCCTTTTTGTACCCCTGCAGCAACAGCCTTCAAAAGATGAAATTTATAGCACTAACATTAATGCTGTATATTGCTTACCACCGTGCGGATTACATAACTTCTTCCATTTTATCTGGATCTCCATGTAGACAGTGTCCCTCTGTTGGTCTCTCCTTGTCCAATTCCCTCATTCAGGCCTCAGCTGTTGTAGTTTCGGGGCCTTGGAGAGCTGGGTATATATACCCAGTGGAAGGCTGGGAATGCAAAAGAAACAATGCTCAGGAAAGAGAAGAATGAAGCCAAGACAAAGGTTCTGACCAAGGCTCAATGTTTAATATCTTAACTCTGAAATATATAGGAAGAAGCCCTGAGACCAGTTCTTTGTTCTGGCTGAGTTCAGTCTCTTTGTTTAAGCTGGATTGAATTGCAAAGTAAGATCAGTAGGCAATCAACTTCTCAAGGCTCTGGCAGGGAAATGTTAATCCGGAGAGGCTAGAAGTAGGCTCCAGCAAGGTTGGAAAAAACTTCTAGGGTTTTGCCACCTCAAGGCTAAGGGGAAGGGCACACAAACCATCCAGGAAATCCAGTACACAATGAGACCACCAAACCTAAGGATAGTAGGTATGGAAGAGAGCAGATTCCCAACTTAAAAGGCCAGTAAATATCTTCAACAAAATTATAGAAGAAAATGTTCCTAACTTAAAGCAAGAGATGCCCAAGAACATACAAGAAGCCTACAGAACTCCAAACAGATTGGACCAGAAAAGAAATTCCTCCTGTCACATAATAATCAAAACACCAAATGCACAAAACAAAAAAGAATATTAAAAGCAGTGAGGGAAAAAAGTCAAGTAACATATAAAGACAGACCTATCAGAATTACACCAGACTTCTGCTAGAGACTATAAAAGTCAGACGATCCTGAGCAGATGTCATATAGACACTAAGAGAACATAAATGTCAGCCCAGGTTACTGTACCCCACAAAACTCTCAATTACCATAAATGGAGAAACTAAAATATTCCATGACAAAACCAAATTTAAACAATATTTTCCCACAAATCCAGCTCTTCAAAGGATAAAAAATGGGATACTCCAACACAAGGAGAAAATCTGCACCCTAAAAAAAGCAAGAAAATAATCATCTTTTAACAAACTAAAAAGAAGATAGCCACATAAACATAACTCTACCTCTAATAACAAAAATAACAGGAAGCAACAATCACTATTCCTTAATATCTCTTAATATCAATGGACTTAATTCCCCAATAAAAGACATAGAATAACAGAGTGATTATGTAAACAGGACCCAACATCTTGCTGCATACAGAAAACCTACCTCAGTGACAAAGACAGATACTACCACGGAGTAAAAGGCAGGAAAACAATTTTCCAAGCAAATGGGCCCAAGAAGTAAGCTGAAGTCTAATACCAAATAAAACTGACTTTCAACCTAAAGTTTTCAAAAAAGATAAGCATTTGACAATTTCCAATACCTCTTCATGATAAAGGTCTTGGAAAGATTAGGAATTCAAGGCCCATACCTAAACATAGTAAAAGCAACATACAGTTTTCTGTTGTTTCTGTTGTTAAAGTCCAGCTTTTTTTTTTTTTAATGTTTTACAAAAGAAATCTTAAATTTTATTAGGTCTTATTTTTTATTAGAGAAATTCTTTATTTACAATTAAATCTTGTCCCCTTTCCTGGTTCCCCCTACCTGAAAATCCCCTAACCCATCCCTGCTCCCCCTGCTCACCAATCCCCCTTCCCTGTCCTGGCATTCTCCTATACTGAGGCATTTAGCCTTCTCAGGTCTAAGGGCCTCTCCTCCCTTTGTTGTCCAACAAGGCCATCCTCTGCTACATATGCAGCTGGAGCCAGGGGTCCCTCCATATGTACTCTTTGGTTTGTGGTTTAGTACATGGGAGCTCTGGAGTTACTGGGTGGTTCATATTGTTAATCCTCCTATGGGACTGCAAACCCCTTCAGCTCCTTCGGTCCTTTCTCTAGCTTCTCCATTGAGGTCCCTGTGCTCAGTTGAATGGTTGACTGAGTCTCTCTCAGTATTTGTAATGCACTGGCTTTAATCCTTGATGATCTGTTAAGACACAAGGGGTTATTTCAGTCTTCTGATATTAGTACAGGCTTGCTTTATGATCAAATATATGGTCAATTTTTGAGAAGGTTCTGTGAGGTGCTGAGAAAAAAGTATATTCTTTTGTGTTTGAAAGAAATGTTCTGTAGATATCTATTAGGTCCATTTGATTCATAAATTCTGTTTGTTTCAGCATTTTCTGTTTAGTTTCTGTTTTAATGACCTGTGCTTTAATGAGAGTAGGGTGTTGAAATCTCCCAATATTAACATGTTGGGTTTGATATGTGATTTAAGGTTTAGTAAGTATCTTTTATGAATGTGTTACCCTTGCTTTTGGGGCATAGATGTTCAGAATTAAGACATTGTCTCAGTGAATCTCTCTTTTATGAATATGAAGTGTCCTTTCCTATCTCTTTTGATTATTTTTGGTTGAATGTTAATTTTATTAGACATTAGAATGGCTACCCCAAGCTCCACCCCACAGTTACCTGGCAATAGCCAGGTATGCCCCGCCCCATATACCTGGCCCATTATAAAAGGGGCTGCCTGCCCCTCCTCGCTCTTTGCTCACTCTCATCGCACTCTCACCTCTCGGCCCCTCTTGGGCTCTCTCCCCTGCCCCTCTCTTGCTCCTTGAGTCCCATTGCTTGGAAAACCCCTGTTCAGCCTTTTACTCTAAAATAGTACCTCTTTTTTGCAGAGAAAAGTGGATCCAGTTTATCAATTCACCCTGTTAGCTTTTTAAAAAAAAATGGGGAATTGAGCCTGTTGATGTTGAATGATATTTGATGGTTTAGTGTTGTTCCTTAATGTTGTTATTCCCGGGTTTCGGCACCATATGATGGGATATGAAAGAGAGAAAGGGTATTAGGGAGTGTGACATGGTGGCATGGGGGAAGGGGGATGCCTGGGCGGGCCCAGGCCAAAGCATCCCTTCCCCCTGAAGGACCACACACACACCATCATGGTATAGAATAGAGTTTATTTAGGGAAGAGGATGGGAGTCAATGACATAGTGGAGGCAGAGAGAGAGAGAGAGAGAGAGAGAGAGAGAGAGAGAGAGAGAGAGAGAGAAGAGAGGAGTGGAGGCCAGCCATGGCCACGTGGAGAGAGGGGGCAGGGGAGAGAGCCCAAGAGGGGCCGAGAGGTGAGAGTGCGATGAGAGTGAGCAAAGAGCGAGGAGGGGCAGGCAGCCCCTTTTATAATGGGCCAGGTATATGGGGCGGGGCATACCTGGCTATTGCCAGGTAACTGTGGGATGGAGCTTGGACAGAATACCAATATTCCCCAGTATTTGTTTAATTAAAAAAGAAAAAAATTAAAAAGAGGTGATGGCGAAGCAGGAATAGGGTCGTCGTTGTGACATCTGGCTGCTTCATGCTGACATTGGGGGCGACGTGTCTCTGGGGAACCTAGAGAAAATGGGTATGGGGGATGTTTGTCCAGTCTCAGGAGAATAGGCTGCTTTCTCGTTGTCCAGGGTCTGTGGAGCCATCTGAGGATAGGCCAGAACAGGTCCAGTAGAAGCTGTCTGTGTCTAGAGAAGCTGAGGAGATTGGAGCATCTGAAGGTTGCTTCTCTGGAGCTGTCCTGGATGTGACAAGGGCCTGGACTTGACGAGATGTTGAAACACATTAGTATAGGTAGGGAGGGAATAAGTACAATTGGGAGAAAGGAAAAATTCTCTTTAAGATGTACAATTGAAACCCAGAGGAATCCCACCCTTTGGATTAGGTAGTAAGTGGGAACTTTGGGCAGATGTACTTATCTGGATGGAGCCTATTTGGTCCATGAGCGGTAGATCTGGGTAGGTTTCCTATAGCTAACAAGTTTACTAAAGAGATAACAACATGAGTTAACCATATACACAGTCTTTAAGATGAGCCTTTTGTGGAGCAGAAGGAATAAGAAGGAATAGGATTGAAAGTCGGATCATATAGTGGAATGTTTATTATTAGAGTTAGGCAAATCTATAGGAACTCAGATGTTAGGACAGTGATACAGCAAGAAGAGGAAATATGAAGTATTTAATGGAAACAGAGTTTAAATAAGGAGATAACTGTCTAGCTGTCAATGTAGTCAGAAGTCTGAGGAATAAACAATAGCTTAGCAGTTATATTATTAAAAGTTGACAGATTCCAGTAGAACAGAATGGGAAAGAAAGGACTTAAGAGACCAGCACAGAAACAGAGAGAGGTGGTAGGGACAGAGAGAGAGAGAGAGAGAGAGAGAGAGAGAGAGAGAGAGAGAGAGAGAGAGAGAGAGAAACAGAGAGAGACACAGAGACAGAGAGACAGAGACAGAGAGACACAGAGAGACACAGAGACAGAGACAGACAGACAAACAGGAGAGGGGGGAGAGGGAGAGAGAAGAGGGAGAGGGAGAGGGAGAGAGAGAGAGAGAGAGGGAGAGAGAGAGAGAGAGAGAGAGAGAGAGAGAGAGAGAGAGAGAGGAAACAGTTTTACGGAAACAGGCTGTAGGTGAAGACAACAGACAGAACTAACCAGAGAATGAGAAGGAGCCAAAGATTAGAACATATTGCTAAAGTTATGATGAGGCCAAGTAGAACAATTCAGTCAGAAGCCAGAAACTAGTTTGTATCAATCAGTTTGGAGAGATTATTCCAGAACTGCTGATTTGAAGTACCAATCAAGAGTGCAGAAAGAATTAGAAAAAGTGAGCTTATTCAGCAGTAAGTTTGTGAGGTGATAATTTACATCTGGTAAATAAATAGTAGTTTTACAATATACAAATAATTAAAAACTAGGTAGCTTCAAATATTTTTTTGCTTACAGATATGACATCGATTGCCTTAGTTTGCTCTCTGTTACCCTGACCAAAACCAACTTTGGGAGGAAAGAATTTATTTGCCTTATATTTTCCTGTCATAGGCCATCAGTAAGAGAAATCAGGGCAGGAACTTAAGCAGACACCTGGAGTCAGGAACTGAAGCACAGACCTTGGAGGAACGGTTTACCCGACCTATTAAAGAACTTAGGACCACTGGACCAGGGACTGCACAACCTACAATAGGCATGGCCCTCTCACAGGGATTATTAATCAAGAAAATGCCCCACAGGCTGCCTAGGACAATGAGATAGAGGCATTTTCTCAAATGAGTTTCCCTCTTCCCAGATGATCCTAGCTTATGTCAAATTAACAAAAAACAAAACAAAACAAAACAAACAAAACAAAAAACCTAACCATCATACTAGTACTACGTCTTCATTTACATGAAAGAAAAATTTGAAGGTGTTCCATTTGTCTGCAAATGCTAGTAATTTATAAATACAACTACTACAATTTAAAATTACTGTTTTGATTTAATATCTGTTTCTTGGGGGATTTAATGACTTGGTAATTGAGCCTTAGTCATGAAATTAATTGATATCCTCTCCCAGTCTAATGCTACCCTTATAGAAAATTCAGCAGCTATATTTATGTGATGTGACTTTTGTTGCACAATCATAGTTCATACAAGTAAATGCTGGTATTTAAAAAATTAATAACAGAAATAATAACCATTTTGCAAATGGACAAAATTAAGTGCATACAAAAATGAAGTTTATTTTTATGACAAAGTTCCTTGATTTTCTTTACAAGAATGGCTTTGTTGTTTTTCTTTTAATAGATTGTTATATTATTCAGGAGTCTTCTTTGTTTTGTTGTTGTTTGTTATTATTTTATTTTAATTCGTTTATTTACTATACACACTAATGGATTTTGTTTGTTTGCTTGTTTGTTTTGAGACAGAGTTTCTCTCTGTAGAACAGGCTAGCTTTGAATTTAGGGATCTGATTGCTTCTGCCACCTGAGTTCTGGGATTATAGGTGTGTGCCACTACTTCTCAGCAAAATGAAGGATTTAAAATGATATTTTCATATACATGCATCATGTACTTGGCTCATGTTCAGTTCTAGTACTCGTTCTTAGTCTCTTCTTTCTTCTAGATAGTTACCTTTTCTTTTGCATCATAACAAAGTCAGAAAACAAAAAGACACCTGAATTGTTCTTACAGATATAAATTATATTGTAAGTAGTTACAAATAGAAATGTAGAGAAATATTATATTTATAATTTTGGAGTTATACTGGTTAATATATAATACCAGAAGGAAAAAACTCTTACCAAAGTATAGACATATCTACATGGAATTGCAACCTAAATGCAAATTTAAAAAACCCATAATACTGACAATGCAGAAACAAAATTAAATAAAGTTCAAGAAGATAGTAATAGTGTTGCTCCAAGTTTCACAGGGAAGAAAAGTTAGTTTCTTTACAGATGTAGCTCCAGTAGATGGTCCAACATCTATGTACCTTATATAAGCAGCACTAATTGGGCTCAGTGTGTTTAAACACAGTACACAGAGGATATGAACCTTCTTCTGCCCTCTGCATGAAAAATGCATACATGTTGTGTACATACCTACATGCAGACAAACATTCATATTTATGGAGATACAATAAATAATCTAAAATATAATTAAAACAGAGTGCATGAGATTGGGATGGGAAAGTGATGGGGCAGATAGGGGATGAAATGGAGTGGACTGGATCAGAACATATTAGTTGTACATATGAAATTCTAAATATAAAACTAGAAAAGAATACAATCTTAGCTGAATTTTGTAGCAAATACCTGTAATCCAAGCACTCAAGAGTCTGAGGTAGGGTGGCAATAAGTTCTGTCAATTGTGGGAAATCAAAAACAGAGGAGGAGGGTGGGAGAGGAGGAGGGGGGAAATATTAAAATGAGCAGAGCAATTTATAGAAAAATATGAAATTTAACTTGAGAACTTGGTCAGCTTTATAAAGATATGAAGAAAAATAGTGTGTTTAATGAGCTAGTCAATAGAGTATTATAATAATTGTTTAATGCATATAAATTTGCTTTGGAAAAAATCTGACAATGGAAGAATAATATAGGTAGTTTCAGAAAAATATGAATAGTCTTAATTTCCTTTAATTGTGTTTAAGATTGTTCAAATGACAAATTATATATTATGTGTGTATTTTACTACAAAAATGGTAAAATAATGATAATGTCGAAAGGTTAGAATTAAATGGCAAAAACCAAATTGATCAATTGCAATATTTGTTTGTTCCTTTGTTTTACTTTGAGATCTGAACTTTCTATGTACCTCTGGCTGTCCTGGAATTCACTATGTAAGCTAGGCTGTGCTCTAACTTGATCCATCTGCCTCTGTCTTCCAAGTGCTGGGATTAAAGTCATGTGCCATGATGTGCAGCTCAAGTGAAATGGCTTTTGAAAGTGTAAAGAAAAGAAAATAAGAAGTCTGGCAAAAATGAGCAAAGAATAAATATTTTTGAGAATAAAATTAGGTTGGAGAGTTTCTTCAATCAGTTTCTATCTTTTCTTTCTTTCTTTCTTTCTTTCTTTCTTTCTTTCTTCCTTCCTTCCTTCCTTTCTTCCTTCCTTTCTTTCTTCCTTTCTTCCTCTTTCTATTATTATTATTATTATTATTATTATTATTATTAATCTGTGTATAGATAAGTTGCATGTAAGTATGTCTATGTGTCAAGTGCTTATGTACAATAGAAGAGGTTCCAGATGCCCTGGAACTGTAATTACAGATTGTTTTGAGTTTCCATGTGAGAACTGGGATATGAACAGGGGTCTTTTGCTAGAGCAACCAGTGCCCCTAACAACTGAGAATTAGCCTCAGCCCATGAAACCATACATTAAAGGAAAGTTATTTCTTGAAAGTGAGACTGGCATAGATGGACTTTCAGTTTGCACTAAGAAATCTGATTTATGTTCTTAATAGGATTACTGTCAATATAGATGTAAATATGTGTGTTTATGTAGTTTTTCATTAGAAAAAAATCATCAGTATCATAGGATGGTTGTACAAAGTAGAGCTTTTCAGATAATTTCATTCAGAAATTTGAAGCATGCACTGTATAAGATATAGTGTATATTTTAAAAATACAAAGCTCCAGCAGAGGGACATCTTGAGTTAGAAATTAACAGTGCTGGGAAAAAGAGAAAGAGGAATCATTTTCTTCTCAGGCAACAGCCAATATTATCACACAATGAAAACAATGTGTCTTATTAAACATTTTGCTCTATTCACTGTGGGCATTTGTCTTTAATAAATAACTTTTTAAATAAAATATAAATAACAATTGAGATTACAAATTTAATAAGGTGATTGGTATTTGGATATAAAATTTGAGGTTTGAAAAACTACACATAAAGTACATTTGCTGTTTTTGTTGTTTTGTCTCATTATTTTCTCTGATTTACAAGTTTCTTCCTTCCTCACATAACCAATCTCAAACAAACATCACCATTTAACAGTAAGTCATATATTTAAATATCAGTAGCGTTTGCTTGAATTGAATAAAACCCTATTACATAAAAATAGCAGATTAAGATTAAATAATTTTACAATTTGGGACAGCAGTTTTGCATTACTTTGTTGTATCATGTGTGTGTGTGTGTGTGTGTGTGTGTGTGTGTGTGTGTATGTGGGTATATGTGTATATGCATGTGTGTGTGCCTATGTGTGCATGAGTGGCATGTGTGTAAACAAAAGAAGCTTCTCTCTGTATGATGTGGACACTGCATGAAGAATTGATTCTCAGAATCATACTGTAACAGAATTTTGTGCACCACAGCAAAATATTTTATAAAATACTCAATTTCCAAGAAATAATGTAAAATCAAATGATTTATTCTTGCAGTTTTAGAAACATATGTAAAAATAAAGATTTTCCCTTTTAATCATATAGATATGCTCCTTCACACTTTTATTCTTTTCTCCCTTTTCCTCACTCCCTTTTTCCTTTCTTTTGGAATTAAAAAATAAACAAAGTAGATATTTCTTTATTTTATGTTTCAATGTTTTGCTTGCATGTATATCTGTGCATTGTGCTCATGACTGTTACCTATAGAAAACAGAAGAGAGTGCACATTTTCCTAGAACTGGTATCATAGATGACTATGAGCTGCCATGTTGGTGGCTTTGAATTGTGCTGTATTCCTTGGGAAAAGCATCTGATGTTCATAATTGTTGAGCCATCTCTACATCGTCCTTTTGTTATTTCTGAGATATTACTGTGTAGTTCAAACTGGCACTTATCTTGGGGTCGACATATCTCTGATTCGAGTTCTGGAATCTGGGATTATATGTGTGTGTATCCACATCCAGTGCTAGCATTAGTTTTTAATTAAGCAAATATCTATTAAGTGGATAAATGATTCCTCAGGTAGGTATATCAGATTTTTACTGATCTGGTTTGAAATAAGGAAAAAATTGTCACTTTTTCTTGAGGAATTTAGACTGTGCTTGTCATAATTCTTCAGAGCTGTTAATTCCATGTGCTTTGAAATATATGTATAAATATCAAAAGGTTAAGAAAGGTTTGCACTTGAAAAATTAGAGCAGATTCCTTTGCAACTCTTCACAGAAGCCTATTTTTACCCATTCAAGTAGCAGACTACATACAGGTTTATCTTTGGGGAGGTAAATAAGCTGATATTAGGTAAGGATAATACACAAGAAAAAGTTGAAGTTGGTCTAGCATATTTCAAATAGTAAAAATATTTGAAAGACACACGTAGCTTTCACAATACTGTTTTCTAAGCAGAAGTTGGAAGAAAAATTATCATATTAAAATAAAAGAGAAAAGGACACTGATAGCAATGAACACCTCAGTCAACTGACCCTGCAGGCATTTCCAGGTCACATGTAATAAAGCTGAGTAAATCATCCCCAGACTGGAGCAAATGACAGTGAGGTGGATCCTAGAAAAGATGAGAAAATTACAAGTCTATTTATAGTAACAGGCATGAGTTATCTACTCTGCAGTGTGCCTCAAGTACAGTCAGAGGGGACTTAGTAAAGGCCCATATCAGGAAGCCTTTTCAAAGATATGCAAACTCCATATATAGAAAATCAAATATGTTTAAAAGACCTAGATATTAGGATTTATGCAAGAAATAGAAAGATGACACATCTTCTGTGAAAAGAGAGTAGACTGAGCCTGGAGAAAGTCATGCATTTTTGGAGAAGAACAATTTGGTCTACAGGATGGCAATTATTGGGAAATTATTTGTGATTTTCAATGACATTTTAAAGAGATTTACATGTTTTACGTAACATAATCCATACAAGGTCACTTGGTGTAGATATTACTGCTATCCTTACTTCATGAACTCATCCTGCTGTATATAGAAGGTGTTTCCCACCAGTCCTCTTCAACTTCTGGCTTTTATAGTATTTCTGCATTCTTTTATGCAATGATCCATGAGCTTTGTGGGTAAGCAGTATGATACAGATGTTCCTTCTGTGGCTAAGCACTTCAAAGACACTTTATTCTCTGCACATCAGCTAGTTGTGAACTCTTTTGTCAACTACTGTCCTCCGAATGAAAAATCTTGTCTTGAGAGCTGCTCTAATTTATGGGGGTAAAAATACACGTGTAGAGGGCAAAATACCAAAATTCACACTTACTAAATTAATACTAGTAGACTTGCAACTGGGGCCTGTGAACTACTCAGCCAGGGGTTCTTGGCTAAATTTATAGTACTAGACATAGATTTTATTGTGTGGCATGTTCCTTAATTAAAATAAAATATTGGTTACACCGACAACATTCAGTGCCACATTTGCACCCATGGGTATATGTTGCTATGCTGGTCATTATTGTAGTTCTCAGGGCTGACAGCTGAGTAAGACTTGTGATGATGTAATTTTTCTCCAGCAGTCAGCACAGCACCTGCTGGAACTATGGATGGTAAGTAGTAAGAAAGAAGTGTCCTGATGAGTAGCCACTTTAATTTTTCTACAGGTGTGACCAATGTATTTGCTCTTTTCTGAAAAAAAAAAAAATCTTACTATCAAGTGCTTCTGGGAAACCAAGAACAAAGGAAATGGCCTGTTTAGTAGGTCTCCATGACATGCTTTACCAACAAACATGTCCTAGCTATTGTGAATAGAGTAGCCATGAATATGAAGGATGAATATGTTGGTTTGAGTATGCTTGACTCATAGGGAGTGGCACTGTTAGGAGGTGTGGCCTTGATAGAGGAAGTTCGTCACTGTGGAAGGGCTTTGGAGGTCTCCTTCCATGCTCAGGCTCCACTGAGTGCAGAAGAGAGCATCTTCCTAGTTGCCTGTGGATGCCATTCTTCTGGCTGCCTTTGGATCAAGATGCAGAATTCTCAGCTCCTTCTCCAACACCATAAGGAGCTCTCAGCTCTGCCTGCACCATGGTTTCCTGGCTGCTGCCAAGCTACCTGCCATGATGATAATAGATTGAACCTGTAAAAATGTAAGCCCACCCTAATTAAATGTCCTCCTTTTATAGAAGTTCATAGCAATACAAGCCAAACTGAGATAACCTCTACAGTTGGAAACAGAGCCCTTTTCTGTATATGGATCTATTTCTAGGGTTTTGTTTTGTTCTTGTTGTGTTTTTGTTTTTGTGAAACTACTACATTGATTTCCATAATGGTTGAGCCAGTTCACACTCCTACCAACAGTAAATAAAGACTCCCCATTCTCCATATACTCACCAACCTTTGTTTACCTTTGTTTCCATATACTTAGCTAACCAGACTAGTGAATGTTTTTGAGGTTTTAATTTTCATTTTCTTGATGGCTAAGAATGCTGAATAGTTTTTATAATGTTTACCACACATTTGTATTACTACTTTTGAGAACTCTCTGTTCAATATCCACTTTTTATATACTTTATTATTTTGGTGCTCTCTCTCTCTCTCTCTCTCTCTCTCTCTCTCTCTCTCTGTGTGTGTGTGTGTGTGTGTGTGTGTGTGTGTGTGTGTGTATGTGTGTGTGTGTTCTTTTTATGTTGTAGATACTAATCTTGTCAGATATACTTAGAGGGCAAATATGTTTTACCCCCATACTCTAAGTGCTTTTTCAGTAGATTGACAATCTTTTTTTTAAGTCTCACTTGTTGATTTTTGGTCCTATTTCCTATGTAAGAAAGGCTTTATCTGACTGAGCCTATCTCATGAGTATACATATACTGACTTGTTCTAGAAGTTTTAGTTTCAGGTCCAACATTGAGACCTTTGATTCATGTAGTACTGATTGGTGTAATGGGTGAGAGAGAAAGATCAAGGTTGGTTCTTCTACATGTAACTATCCACTTTCCAAGCACCATTTGTTGCAAATGTTATTTTTTTCTTTAATTTTTGTCATAATTGTAAAGAGTTAGGTGGTTGTAGGTGCTTGGAGTTAACCCTGTATTCTTTCCATTCCATGTGCAAATTTCTGTGCTAGTACCACACTGCTTTTAGTATTATACCTCTGGAGTATAACTTTGAATTCAGAAATAAAGCTACCTCAGGCACTGTTTCTGTTCAGGATTTTTCTTGATATCTGTAGTATTTTTGGCTTCCACTTGATTTTTTAAGATTATCTTTCCATTTCTTTGAAAAATTGAATTGACATTTTAATGAGGACTGCACTAAATCTGTAGTTTGCATTAGACAAAATGGCCATTTTCTGTGAATCTTACCACTTTTTGCATACAGGAAGTCACTCAATCTTCTGGCACATTCTTCCATTTCTTTACCTTGTGCTTTTCCTTTTTTGTTTTATTGTTTTTTTTTTGTTTGTTTTGTTTTGTTTGGATTTGGTTTTTTCGAGACAGGGTTTCTCAATATTGCCCGACCAGGCTGGCCTCAAACTCAGAAATCTGCCTGCCTCTGCCTCCCAGAGTGCTGGGATTACGGGCGTGCACCACCACCACCACCCGGCTTCCATTTTTATTATAAAAGTCTATCATTTCCCTGATCAGATTTACTCTGAGGTGTTTTATATTTTTGAGGCTTTGGGAATGGAATTCTTGTCCCAACTTTGTTTACATTCTATTTTTCTTTGGTATATGTAAGAGCTACTGGTTTGGGGGTATTTATTTTGTAACTTTCAACTGTGCTAAAAGCATTTATCAGCAATTTATTAGCAATAGGAGTTTCCTGTGGGGATCCTTTGGGAGTATATCATGCATCCAGTCATGCCAAACTCAAATTGGCATACAATAAACTTTTAAAGAGCCATTTTAGTATATTAACCAGATGAAGATTTAGAGCTACTCAAATTTAGAACATGAAGATATTATTCAGTTTCTCCCATGCAAGGTTCTAAAATAAAAAAGAAATACTGTTTATACATGAAAAATAAAGTGACTCATGAAGGACTATTAAGATAAATCCATACTTCTCTAATTATGTAGTTATTAGGGATTTTCCTGGTTAAAATTCATCTTTTTGAATCGATTGCTTAAACTCAATGAGAAACCAATGATGAAAATGTAACTTATTTGAAAAAAAGAGTAAAAATCACTGAGTTCAGGAAACAGTGCCTGGCCTCAAAATTATCTAATGTCATTTCTGTGGGAAGTACAGTGGAAAATGTTTTCCAGAAGTTTCCGTGCAAACAAGAATTTTTTTAAAACGTAAAATGCAAACATTTGTCAGCAAGTTACTGTGCAGAAGACAGGAAGTGAGTCTGTCACTGGAAAGAAAGGAATGTTTATTAGTAACAAATCCAAAGCAAATTTATTGTACTTAAAATATTTGTCTGTAACAATAGAATATAATTGTAAAATATTTTATAACATACTGATTGATTTTAAACTAAGAAGCTAAAAGTTTAATTTCATTGATTGTTCATCACTACTATGTATATTTTTTATTCTCTAAAGTCCTGAGAGTTGTTACAATATAAATTAATACTATTTAAGTGGCTATACTGTGGAAGACACAGCAATTAACATTTAAACAGCTTAATGCAATTTTATTTGAATACATAAAAATATTATTTATGATGATAATTAAAATAAACAACAATGCAGTGTGAGTAGCATTGTGACTTGTGACTTGTGACTTGGTATAAAAAGGTTAAATTAAAAATATTTCTAACCAGGCAGTGGTGGCGCACGCCTTTAATCCCAGCACTTGGGAGGCAGAGGCAGGTGGATTTCTGAGTTCGAGGCCAGCCTGGTCTACAGCGTGAGTTCTCAAACATCCAGGGCTACACAGGGTAACCCTGTCTTGAAAAACCAAAAAGAGAATTGCTTAATTTATTGATGGTCTTTTCATTTGCAATGAGATTTACATACCAAATGAAATAGAAGCAGAGGAAACTCAATTTCATGAACATAAAGAAACGGAAAAACTCTTCTGTCTGTTATCAATGAAGAGAATAAGTTCTTGTTTTTGTTTGTTTGATTGGTTGGTTGGTTTTTTTGAGACAGGGTTTCTCTGTGTATCCCTGGCTGTCCTGGAACTCACTTTGAAGACCAGGCTGGCCTCAAACTCAGAAATATGCCTGCCTTTGCCTCCCAAGTGCTGGGATTACAGGCATGCGCCACCACTGGCCAGCGAGAATAAGTTCTTAAGTTAAAACTAATTTAGCACATGAAACATCAAGTAGATAGCTATTAAATAAAGTATTTTATAATTTAAATAAAAATTATATTTTGTTTGTATTTGTATTGTGTATCTAATATACTCAAAGAAGTTAAAAATATTTTAAATATAATGTCCCTTAAAGTACATTTTGTAAATATTTAATCACTACACTACAATGCAGATCTGTCAGGTAGAAAAAAATTATATAATTACCCTTGGTCTATAGTTTAACAAAGACACTTATTTTTCCTCCCTCTTTTTTCTTTAAAGCACTTTTCGCAGACTTTTCAAAAAAAAAAAAGAAACATTTATACTGATTGGCACATATCTCCAAAAGTTACTTAAATCTGTTTTGTTGTTATAATTTATATCATATATATTTCAGATAGTCCTTAGGAATATATTTGCCTGTAAAATCAGGAGGGTTTACTTTTGTTGTTTTTATTGTTAATAATAATGATAAAATTTAAAATAGTGAAATTTTCTTTACTACACATCTACATTAAAACTTCTCTTTGTGTGAATCCCTATGATTTGAGTAGTCAAGGCACGTTTAGATAGCAATAAAACACTTAGAAAAAAATAATGATATTAATTTTCCCATCATACTTAGAAATAGGCATTTAAAGCACATCTTTCAGAAAACAAGAAAACTTCATTATAGAGTTTTTTTTTTCCATCCAGAATAGCCTATTAGTCTATTCTCAATAGACAGGCTTACTCCTTCCATTATGATAAATTAATTATTTGCCTAATTGTAGTGGGCAGCAAATTATGTAAACAAATGCATAAGCATGACTTATTTATATCATACTAATGCAATTAGGATATATAAGTGTATATAAGCAAACTCTTTTGTTTACTTAAGAACTGTTCATTGACTCAATTATGCAAAAAATGTGCACAATTAGAATGTAGAGATGAAAAGCTTTTAAAAGTTGTTGAGTGTTTCAGAACAAACAAAAACCTTTCATCATTCCTGTATTATCACCACAAAATTCATTACTTCTCCATGCAAGGCATACTATTATTTAATATTTATAATGAGTTATTATCTCTTAACTTTTTGTAAGATTTTCATGACTTCTTTTGAAAGTGGAGTCTACAACCACTACTCCTTTATTTAGACAAAAGTCATATATCTTAAAATTTAAATATTAAGCCGGGCAGTGGTGACTCACGCCTTTAATTCCAGCACTTGGGAGGCAGAGGCAGGCGGATTTCTGAGTTCGAGGCCAGCCTGGTCTACAGAGTGAGTTCCAGGACAGCCAGGGCTACACAGAGAAACCCTGTCTCTAAAAACCAAAAAAAAAAAAAAAAGAAAAGAAAAGAAAAAAAAAAGAAAAAAATTTAAATGTTAATTCTGAAACATCTATTACAATCAAATTATTATTGTAGCAATAATTTCTTTTGCAATATCCCTAATTTTTCAGAACTGACTTGTAAACTTCCTGCAGTGATTAAAACATTACTTTAATAATAATAATAATAATAATAATAATAGTTTAATTAAGACACAATTCAAGTACTTCATATTTTTCTGTTATATATATAATTCAGAGACATTTGGTAATATTTCTGTTTTGATAATGTTTATTCATTTTTCACATTTAATTAAAAATATAGATAACATTTTATTTAATGTCATTTATATATACAGAAGAACATAATCATACCTACTCTTTTATTTCCCTCGACTCATCCCACATACTCCTCAACCTGTTCTATTCACAATGTCATGACTTTCTTAAAACAATATATAACAAATCCAATTAGTGTGCCTATATGTAAATGAGTGTATGGGCATTTACTTGATGGCAGGAATCCTGGTTATCTTTCCTTTAGACAACTATCAACAGCCATTAGCTCCTCAGTAAAGTGTTGGGCCTGGAGAACATCTATGTCATGTCTTCCTAAATTTGACTGGGTTGATTTGACAGGCATTGCACAGATAACTTTGGTTGTGATGAGTTCACAAGTGAAGTAGCAATGTTATGTCCTGAGAATATCATTTCACAGCACTCATCTCAGTTCTGCAGCTCTCACATTTTTCTCATCTCCTCTTCCATGGCATTCCCTAAGCTCTAGTTATAGCGGTGGTAGGGAGGTGGTTGGTATAGATATCTATTGAAATTAGAAATAAACAGTTTCTAATTCTCTGAATTTGGATTAGTCACACATCTCTCCATTGATTGCTTCCTACTGCAAAAAGTATTCTCTGACAGAGGTTCAAGCATACCAAGACTATTAAATAAACATAAATATTTAGAAACCATTATGACAGAATGACCACTTAAAAAAATAAAAATACCAGTTTCTACCCTAGAGCCTATGGTCTCCTCTGCCATGAGCTTTGGAGCAGGATTACAGTACCAGCCACAAAATCTCCTCCTGTGAAACAGGTTTAAATTTAATTTAAAAAAAGCCATTGATTACCCCATAATTCTTGTGCCACTATTACACTAGTGAGCCTATCTGGTCAGGCATTTTAGTATTTCAACATGCAGGGGCCTGTGCTGGGTAATTAATAGGTTTTCTCTGCCATCAGTTTGACTTTCACATTCTGGCATTATCAAAGCTAGCCAGAGCAAGGAAGTTTCCTGGTTTGTTTGAGATTTTTCTGTTATGTCTTGCCTCCCACGTATGCTGTGTTTTCATCAATCGTGACTTATCCTGTAATGATGGAAGATAATCAAGAGCAATAGCAATAGTGTGTGTTGCTTTGGAGACCTGTGGAATTTCCTGACCAATAATTTGGAATTAGATATCCCAAGTGAATCCTTTTGCACTATGATTTTCATTTAAAATTTTACCTTCTCTGAGAGGGACATTGTCATCCCATGTAGGATAATTTTATTTGAATTATTGTTTTAGGTGTTATTTTGAAAGGAGCTTACTAACTAGTAGGTATTTACAAGGATTTGTCCTGCATCATTATTTTTGTGTAACTCATCTACTCCTTCCCATCATCTAGCCTCTCATCTCCCACTTAATTCTTTAACCGCAGTATTCTCCATTCTTCTTTCTTTTCACATGTTTTACACTATTCACAAAATCATTTTTAATTGACTTCTTAGAGAGTAGGCTTTATTATTACTTTATATATCCCTTTCTCTGTGTTAGGCTTTCCTTTTACCTTCTCACTCTCCCCAAACTCATGCATGTTTACATTTCTGTTCATCACCTAGCTCTGTTATCCATCCTCCTATAATGTATCTCCACGAAGATCCATTTCTACTTTCCTGGATTCTACTTGTGTTTCAAGTAAAACACATAAACAAAATATTGGAATCTAGAATCTACATATGAAAAAAACATGGCATTTGGTTTCTGGACCTGAGTTGCCTTCTACCATGCAGTTTTTTCAATTACTATCTATCTACAAATTTCAAGACTGTTTTTTTACAGTGAAGTAATAGTGTATTCTATATATGTACCACAGTGTTCTTATCTGTGTATCTCTCAATGGGTATCTAGAAAGATTTTGTTTCTTAGTTGTTTTGAACAGAGCAACAATTACATTTATGTACAAGTATATATGTAGCAGGAAAGGAAGTTCCTAAAAGTGAAGTAGATATTTGCCTCTCAGGACTAGGATTTCTTTTTATCCCGTGATAATCCCTTAAAGTACTCTGTAACTTACTCACGAATATGAGAACACTTAAAACTCCCAAGATTGAAAGAAGAAACAATATTAGTTGCAGCACAATAAATCAGAGTAATCACAAATACTTTTTCCCATTGGATTCCACTTCTTCCAAGTACTACAAGGACATTTAAAGCTGAGCCGTAGTGATACACAGAAAGGAGTTTGCATGATATTTGAGAACACAGATCTTAGTAATCTATTCAGTTAGTATCATAGTACACAAACATAAACTGAAGAGAAAATATTGCCTTATAACTCAAGGTCATAATGTCAGTTCATAAAATGGCCTGGGAAAAACACATGGGTGCCTCTTGTTTATGACACCTGGTCAATCCCTGAAGGAATGAACACAAGAGCTCATGGACTGCTTCTTTTTGTAACCTCTGTGTGCCTTTCATTACTGTTTCATAAGAACCACTGTCCCTACATACACAGGCTCCCTGGATTCTCTATGGAAGCTAGGGTATGATAATGCATTTATACATTTTTCAGTGCTTTAAGAAACATTAATAGATTTTTTTCACTTGAGTCTTTAAAGGATGAGCACATAGAAGAGTTTTCCTTATAGAAACATTATTGAGAAGAGAGTTGTTACTATGTGTATACCTGGCAATTCTCCATTAATATTTATTGATAGTACTTCTAGCTCTGCCATCTTTAGGACCCCAACTGAATCACTGTGAAATTTACCTTCACTCCCATGTTGTAGCTTTCTTTACTTTCTTATTTTTGAAATTATAACATAATTATAGCCATTCCTCTCTTTCCTTTCTTCCTTTCCAACCCTCTCATACATGCCTCCTTGCTCTCTTTCAAACTCATGGCCTCTTTCACACTAATTGTTCTTATACAAACACACACACACATACATACACACACACACACACACACACACACACACACGTTTGATATATTCTGTTTTGCCTGTATAAGGTTACTTTTGTGTATGGGCTGATCATTTGTTACTGGATAACCAACTGATGTGCTCTTTCCTGAAGAAGAGTAGTTTCCCTGATCTCAGCATTCTTTCATTTCCTGTAGGTCTTTGTGCAGGATTGAGGCCTTGGGAGGTTTTCCCCACACACTTTGTCATATCTATTGTTTTCCTTTGTTTTCCTCATGTTAGGTGTTTTATTTTTAACTACTATAATTTGACAATTTATTTTTTAATTTTTTAGATATTAAGAATAATTATTTATATTATTATTAAATTTATATACATTGAATATTTGAGATAGCAGTGCTTATATGGCTCAAGGTCTAAAATGTTTTAATTCTATAAAGAGAATTATAACATTCTATATAACTAGTATTTTAAAATACTCTGAAGAATGAATTAAAACTCTGATTCATATACTTGGTTAGAGTAGCAATTCAGCTAAAATTATACACACTGAATTTTTCTATAAGGATCTTTGGCTATTCAGTCTGACAGAAAAATGGTTGAAGTGAGTGTAATATTGAGGCTCAATAGAGTTAAAATATACTGTGCAAATATATGTACAGATTTGCCAATAATTTATAAAAGGATATTAGAGTATAGCATAGTATATAATTCATCATTGCCTAATTATTAAAGCATATATAAATCACTGAACTTTTGGCAAATAAGAAAAGTATAGTCACATATATTTCCTTTTCAGTCCTATACTCAAGAAAAATTTCACATGAGTACACTGATGTAAATTATAATCTTAGTTCACTATAATACAAAGTGTATATTTTCACAATCAAAATTATTTGGTAGCATTTGAGGATATGATGAAATATTCTAACTTTAGATTTGAAATAAAATTTGTTTATTTTCAAACAGAATTCAAGAACTATTAAATATGGGTTATATTTTAAAATTTCTAAAAGATCAAACCATTTAAAGAAACAGAAGTTATTTTTCTAAATTTGAAAGTACTTTGTGTGTCTGAAATGAAAGTATTACATCATTTAATAATGGAATAAATTTAGCAAAATTTATAGAACAATTACTTTGCTATGAAAGAAAAGTAAATATTAAAATTAACAGAATATAATACTATATATCATAAAATGGGAGAAATATGACTCCATTTAAAATATTTTTCTCTAAACTTTTAGAAAATTCAAAATAAGTTTCCTGTTTAAATAAATTACTTTTACTTTATGTTTATTTTTATTATTTTAATTATGTTTATATAAAGGGGAATGCTATGTATATGTGTCCACTAAAGCCAGAGGAACTGATTTGCCTGGAAATCAGTAGGTAGTTTTGAGCCAACTAAAATGGGTACTAAAAGCTAAATTGGAGTCCTCTGAAAGAATAGTACCAGCTCTAAACTACAGAGCTACTTCCCCAGCTCCTTAAAACATTTTAATGAAAACTATATTTCTTATCATGAAAGACTTTAAAGTATTCAAATTTTGCCCATTTATTAAATGAAGATAATAAAGACTATGAGAACCAATATAAATTTATACTTACTAAATACTTCTGAAAATAAGAGAGAATAAGAATTTAAAATAGGTTACTCAAAGTAATCCTAATAGATAATATAATACAGTTTTGGTTCTTTTACCTGCCTCTGGGTAAGGTAATGGAAATACCAAACCTTCAAACGTTGCCAAAAAAACTATACAAGCAATCTGGTCATACCCAGAGCATAACACAGTTCAGTCTGGTTGTTTGTAAACAATAAAGAAATAAGAACAAACAAAATGCACTGTATAGGACATCAAAAGATAGAAACAAAGCACAAAGCCATGTAACTTGTTAATATTTTTTGAAAAATGCACTGGGGAGAAGTTGATGTTGATAATGGTATAAAAAATACCCAACTTCTTGACAAAGACAACAAATGACTGTCTCTTGTGGACACTTGCTACTGTAATGTCAATAATAACCCCCGCTGTTAGGTACAGCAATACTTTCTGCATGGTCCACAGCACTGAATATTATGATATTGATGTATCCAATGAGATAATTGAACTGTTAAAAAAAAGAAAAAAGAAAACAGTGAAAGAACACATAAGTTATTCCTAATTTTCTCTCATGATAAAATGAGGCTTCATTATCTTGTAAGATAAATGTTAAAAATGTTAAGTTGCAAAAGGTATAATGTTAATATAAGGAAAATAATCTTCAACTGTAATGTGTCTTGATATTGAACAGTGTGCTGTACAATTATCTAAAATTATCCTTACTTCAAAATAAGTATACACTTATAAAATCTAGTAATATTACTATGACTACTTCTATTTCCCATTCTTTTAATTTACATGAAATCCAAAAGTAATCAAAAGCCAAAAAGCAAGTACTGTATGAGAGAAGGCAGGATATGTAATTTACCTCATTTTCATTCCTCCAGTATCTAAATTTCTGCTTTCTACAGATTATGAAGGTATTGTTTCTCGCTGAGATATAAGGCATTTTAAATTTATTGCTCCACAAAATACACGTGCAATAAAATTGAAGGTGGGTAAGGGAAAATAGCATATAGTTAATAAACATCATTTTTTAGCAAAGTTTGTTTACATAGAGGTTAGCAAAGTAACACAACTATGGAAAATTAAAAGAAAGTCTTGTTTTTACCTTGCTCAACCTTGTTTCCCTTACGTTATTGAATTATGCTAAATATTATTTAATGACTTGAAATTTTATATGAAATGCCACAAACATAATACAGTTGTCAGTCATGAATTTAAAAGTTGGCAGCATTCATGTTCCAAATGTGATTATATTTTCCACATGATTAAATTATAAATTTTCTGCATAACTGATTTTTCAAACTTATTTTTTTTACAAACCAAGTTCTGAAAGCTTCTATAATTTAGATAAATCTTCTATTGTTTTATGGAATTTCATTCACAATATCCAATGAATTTAAAGTTAGTGAAGAAAATAAGACAGCTTTTTAAAACCATGAAAAAAACAGCACTTTCTGATATAATGATGAGTAAAATCCCCTAGTGAAGATTCATTGAAAGCATCAATAATTGGCTAGTTTATTTAAAGTGTTTTCGATGGGATAGTTTGAAATTCTTGAATGACAGTTTAGACAAAGATTTACTACATAGGATATATGTTTGGGAACTAGCCTTTGATTGCTTGTTCCCTGAAATAACAAAGCTGGTTACCAAAGAACAATGGGAGCACAGAATATTGTTGACACTAGAAACAAAACAGTATCATGGGATTTTTCCACAGTATGGTGGAATGTTATCTAATGATAGAATTTCACACCATTCTTTCCTTGAACAAACAAATCTGTGAGAAAGCTTAGAGTAGTAAATGCATATGCTAGAATTGTAAGGGTAAGTTTTTGACCATTATCACTTTTCAATGAGATAAAATTTAAAAACTTCTTAGTTTAAATGTATAATTTTAGACCTAATGCAAATGTACACAACTATTGAGCAATTGTGTTTATTAATCCATGTATTCAGTAGTTTATTTACTACATATACCAGACACTGCAGTGTAAATTTGTATACAAAAAATGAATGAAAAAAAACAGTTTATGTTTTAAATGGGTATATATTTATTTAGACTCAGTAGAGCATACTTGACTGCAGATTGGTTGTCTCATCAATCTATCAAAATGGAATGACTGCTTCTGTTAATAATTACACTGCTATTTCAAAACATGTGTGTGTGAGAGAGAGACCGAGAGACAGAGACAGAGACAGAAAGAGACAGAGACAATATCAATGTGTAGCTCTGGCTATTCAGAAAACACACTATATTGAGGAGACTACCTTCAATCTTGTGGCTATCCTTTCGCATCTGCAACTCTATGTTAGGATTATGTCTAAGCTCCACACCACAGTTACCTGGCAACAACCAGGTATGCCCCTCCCCACAGTTACCTGGCAACAGCCTGGTATGCCCCTCGCCAGAGTTACCTAACAACAACCAGGTAGGTTTGGCCCACTATGAAAGGGGATTATCGCTCCCTCCTCTCTCTCTTGCCTCTTTCCCTCTTGGGCTCTTCTCTCTCCCCTTCTCTTCTTTCCTCTCTCCACGTGATCATGGCCGGCCTCTACTTCTCTACTCTCTCCTTCTCTCTACCTTTCTCTGCCTCTACTACTCTAACTCCATTCCCCAGGACCTAAATAATGTCTATTCTATGTTATGCTATTGTGTGGCTGGTCCCTCAGGTGAAAGGATGTATAGGCATGGGCCTGCTGAGGCACCCCATTCCACAACACTTTGCCACACTCCCATAGAAAATAGTCTCATACTACTTATCTTTTTATAATTATGATATTCTATATTGGGATTACAGTCATGCACCCCTGTGTCTAGTAATCTTTCTTAAACATATATTGTTTCTATAGTCTACTCATGAAATATGCTTTTATACGGAGTATGTGAAAGATTGCTGTGTTCAGAATCAGCTATTGTATGCTCTGTTGGTATGTGTAGGTGTGGTATGTATGTATATATGTGGTGTGTGTGTGTGTGTGTGTGTGTGTGTGTGTGTGTGTGTGAGTGAGCATGTGTTGCTTCCCTGGACATACAATGATACAAATATGGAGATCAGAGAACACCTGTCCAGAATTGGTACTCTCTTTCCACCATGTGAGTCCTGGGGACCAAATACAGGTCATTAGACCTGTGAGCAAGTGCCTTTAGTCACTGAGCCATCATACCAGTCTTTCATATACCTTTAAATGAAACTACTTAGGTTTTCTTTTTGTATTTCTCTCTTTCTTCCTTTTTTCAGACTTCAAGACATCTTTTATTTTACTAACAAAATATTTTTTATTCTTTTCTCATATATAACATCCTGACAGCAGTCTTCTGTCCCTCTCCTCACCTCCTCTGTCTCTGAGACCCACTTTCTTCCACCCTTCCTCAGAATAGAATGGCTTCCAAGAGACATTATCGAAATGCAGCATAAAAATACTACAATAAAATCAGGCACATACCATGATATCAAGACTGATCAAGGCCACCAAGTAGGGGGAAAAGGCCAAAAGAGTCAGGAACAGCTAGGCTCCCTGGTGTGTTTTATAAAAAGATAAGAGAGGAAGGGGTATGTTTGGTGAGGACATGATATGGTATGGGGGAAGGGGTGCCTCTGCAGGCCCATGCTGTGGCATCCCTTCCCCTTCTGAGGTACCAGCCACATGATGTTATAGTATAGAATAGAGTTTATTCAGCACATGGGGAGGGGCTCAGGAGAACAGCAGAGAGAAGGGGGAAGAGGGAGGGAGGGAGAGAGGGTGAGGGAGAGAGGGAGGGAGAAAGAGGGAGGGAGGGATGAAGGGAAGGAGAGAGAGAAGAGAAGAGAAGAGAGAGAAGGGAAGAGAAGAGAAGAGAAGAGAAGAGAAGAGAAGAGAAGAGAAGAGAAGAGAAGAGAAGAGAAGAGAAGAGAAGAGAAGAGAAGAGAAGAGAAGAGAAGAGAAGAGAACAGGAGTGGAGAAGTAGAGGCTGGCCATGAGCATGTGGAGGGGTGAGGATAAGGAGAGAGGGTAAGGAGCCATATCAAAATTAAGAGAGCAAGAGAGTGAGGAAGGGGCAAGCAGCCCCTTTTATAGTAAGTCAGGCATACCTAGCTGTTTCCACGTAACTGTGGGACAGAGTCTAGACTAAATTACAACATTCCCATTATTAGGATTTTTACAAGAACACCAAGCTACTCAGCCATAACATATATGTAGAGAACATCAATAGCACAGACACAATTAATAAATAGGACCTCATGAAAATGAAAAGCTTCTATACAGCAAAAATGGGACAAAAAAGCAGACCACAGAATGAGAAAAGATATTTACCATCTCCACATTTGACAGAGGGCTACTATTGAAAACATATAAAGAACTCAAGAAACTAAACATTCAAATAATCCAATTTAAAAATGGAGTATAAATCTAAACAGAGAAATCTCAGCAGAGGAATCTCAAATGACTGGGAAACACTTAAAGAAATGAAGAAATGTTTGACATCCTTAGCCACTAGGGAAATGCAAATCAAAGTGACTATCTTATACCTGTCAGAACGGATATGTTAAAAAAAAATTGTGACAGTTTATGCTGGGATGCAAGGCTGTGGAGCAAGGGGATCACTCCTCCATGGTTGGTGGAACTGAAAAAGTGTACAACCTCATGGAAGGCAATATGGTGGTTTTTCAGAAAATTGGAAATCAATCTACCTCAAGACCCTCCTATGCCACTCCTTGGCATATACTCAGAGGATGCCACGCTCTACCACAAAATACATACTCAGCTATGCTCATAGCAGCTTTATTTATAATAACCTGAAACTGGATTTTTTTAAATGTAAGTTTTCCTCCAGGTTCCAGGGCACAATCTGGTAGGAGTTTGGGGAGGCAAAAGAATATTATCAAGATATATTATATAAAATTCTCAAATAATAGATAAAAACATATCTTTCCTCACATTTACTCATAGTATTGTTTTTTTTCAGGACTGTCAAATCTGGATGTTAACATTGGTAGAAGCGTTATACTGGATAGTTTTGACACCACAAAGCCCAGTTTATTGCCTCTGTAGTAGTGCAATATTCATCTTGGTACTGACATCTAGAGACCCGTGTGTTATTTTTCATTTCTATAAGTTTGTCATTTACACATACTTAACAATAGTATTCATATTCCTTAAGGTTACATTTTTTTCACTTTGTATAAATTCCTGGAGATTTCATATAGGTTTGTAAATTTATATTTGTTATTGTGTAATGACTCATTTTGAAACTGATCATCTACTGTGAGTCAGAAAGCCTTTTCTTCCTCATTTGAATTTATTTCACGTAAAACAGCTATAAACATTTATGTACAGCATTTTGTTTAGGCATAAGTCTTCACTTATGAGTGATAAATACTCAAAAATGTAGTTGCATAGTCACATTGTAATATATCTTAAGATAGATAAGAAACAGTCAAACAGGTTGTCAGAGTGATTGAACAATCAATTTTACATTCTCACCAGCAATTTGTGAGTGATCTAGTTTCTTAACTTCATGACCAGTTTATAACATAGTCAACTTTCCCTTAGTTTTAACCATTCTAATAGGTGTGTAGCAATATATTCTTAAGAATCTAATTTGTATTTCCAAAACAATCTTATACCATTGAACAGCTTTTTGTGTGCTTACTTGGTATCACATATAATTTTTGTAACATTTTCAAATTAATTGATAGTATTTATACAAATTTATGGAATATGATGTAACATGTCTGTAGAGGGATTTTAGTCCATCGGCATGATTACTCTGGCAAGGGGTCACATTCACAGACCTAGGTTTTTGATCTGGCTGGAATACCAATATGCCTCTGGTACACACCTTTAATCCTTCTGGTTAGAATATATACATACCTTTAATAACACCTTGAACCTCAAATAATGAAGCCTAATTGAGGGCCAGATCAAAGAAATATTTGACAGAATATGGGATGCTTATAAATCTCACGAAGACTGCAACGATTGCTGATGAAGTGTAGCGCAGGGAAGTGCAGTTCAGTATAGTTCAGTTGAATGCACTTGAGTTTAGTTGAGTTTATACGGTTCTGTTCAGTTCCATTGTGTTTGTGGAGTTCAGAAACAGTTTTTTTTTCTCCCAAGCAGAGTAATTCAGTCAGAAGCTGAGAAAATCCAGTTTGGATCAATCATCTTGGAGAGGAGTTTGAGTCAGCAGATGAGCTGAAACAGCCAGCCAGAGTTCAGGAAGAGCAAGAAAGGGTGGGTTTACTCAGGAGTAAGTGTTGGAGGGTGGAACATTCTAGGCCTAGGTGAGCAGATGGAGGTTATAATCTGAAGGTCCACGCTTGCAAAATATTAGATTGTATGGAGGCTAGAAGCTTCCAGTCCTAGGCCTAGAGATAGAGATACTCTGGTCTCAGCCCAAGCCATGTATTCACACAGCTTTGGTACTGCTCTCAACTCATCCGTTCATCAAGGAAATAAAAGAGACATTTACAATTTCAAAATAAGTGTACAATGTATAATGACTAGATAAATGTAATTGACTCATCTGTCACCTAGTATATTGCTTGTATTGTAAATATTTAATTTTTCCACATTCAAGGTACTGAAAATATTTGTTGTTGGTAACACTTATCCTCTACCTTAGAATATCAGAAGTTTTCTGTCTCGTTCAACTGTTGCTTTGAACATGTTATTCGTCCTTTTACCACACATTTATATGTTTGAAAGGATCCACTAAATACTGTTCTACTTTCAAATTGCATAAGATGCACTTCAGCTCCCATACAGAAGTGTGAACATGTAGTATTTAGCTCTCTGGACTTTCCTTATCTCACTTAGCATCCACTTTGTGACAAGTACCAGAACATTTTTATGATTAAATAATACTTAACTTTATATCTATATATACCACATATTCTTTTTCTTCCCATCCATTGAGACATTGTAAGATGTTATATTATGAACTCTTCCAATATTCTAAATATGTTGTTGATATACCTTTTAACGTTAAATGAAGATAGCTTTATATATTCCTTGGTGGTACAGATATATTTATGTTTAATTTCTTTATTTGGTCCTTGCTCCTTGTCATGTGAGTTGTAATGATGATTAAAACCTTTATCCCATTCTTTACTGAGTTTCAGTCAGCTAGATTTCCTTTCATCCTATATACACGTAAGTTTATTAAGCTACCAATACAAATTTTACCATTCTCATCATCATATAAAGAGTTTAAGGGAAATCTCGTCTTTGCCTTTCAACATGAAAAGTCCTGGAAGTTGAAAAGTTTGTTGTTGGTTGTCTTACTGCTTTGTTTTCTGATCACCAGTATAAGTTGTTATTTTCCTCTGATATATCAAATCAGGCCTTTTAGTGATATCAAAAGAAATTGTCATATCAAAATGCAATAAAACTAGGCACAAAACCTTATACCAAGGCTGGACCAGGTAACCAGGTAGGGGAAAAAATGGTCCTAAGAGCAAGCAAAAGAGGCAGAGGTACCCCAAGTCCCACTGGTAGGAATGCAACTAAGCTCCACAGGAAAGAAACACAGCATGCATGCAGTGGGTCTGGTGTAAACCCATGAAGGTTCTACGATTGCTGCTTCAGTGTCTGTAAACCCCTACTAGCACTGCTTAGTTGATAAAGTGGGTTCTTTGACCCCTCTGGTTCCTAAAATCTTTTCTCCTCCGTATCTTCTGCAGAGTTCCCAAGCTATACCTAATGTTTAGCTGTGGGTCTCTGTATCTGATCCTATCAGCTGTTGGAAGAAGCCTCTCTGACAGAAAATTGATCCCGTGAGTGTAGCAGAATATCATTAGGAAACATTTCATTGAAATTTTTGTCACCCATGTGTTTGATCCATATGTTTTAAGAGCAATTCTCTGTATTCAATATCCTATTACCCTATCTAGTACAATTTTTGCATTCTCCAATTGATTGTCTTTCTTCTATCAGCATTATCCCATAAACATTTGTCATGCATGCTTTTTGTTTCTTTGTTTGTTTGTTTGTTTGAGAGACAGTCTTACAATTTTCCTAAGGTAGATTAGAACTCATTTTGTATCACACATTGGTTTCAAAATCTTATCAATCCTCCTGTCTTGGCTTTTCACATGCTTGGATTATGTGCACAACAAAACAGGCATAGCTTGTCATGAAAAGTTTTGATTTTTTTTTTGAGAACTTATACATTGGGTACTGCATCTAAATCACTCCTATCCCCTCCCATTTCTTTTATAGCCAATCTCCTCCCTCCCACATTCATGACCTCTTATCCCTTAATTATTAATGTTTTATGCACACATAAATGCACACATGCACACAAGTGCACACTCACACACACAAAATGTATATTCAACTTATTGAGTCCATTTTGTGTTGCTCATTTATACACATAACAAGGGCTAACCACTTGGAATGGATATTCTCTGGGGTAGCTTGTTCCTGGAGCAGACAAACAGTTGCTCTCTCCACAGGGATTAGCTACCTGTAGCTCTTCATCTAGTGGTAAATTTGGTTACATTTCCCTCATCTATGTTGGCATATCTGTTGGTGTCATTTTGCCAGTATTTTTCAACTATCCATATTGTTGTGATGTAATGGTTTCATCACATGTTCATCACTCTGCCATGTCTAAGGGACTATTCAGTAGGCTTTCTGGTTATCTGGCTCTTATAATCATTTCATTCTTGTTCCTTGGTCCTTGATATTACCTGAGTCTTAGTTATAAAGGTTGCATTACAAATGTACCAATTAAAGTTGGGCATTTCACAGTCCCTTATTTTATACATGTTGATCAGTTGTGGATCTCTTCAATGTTTTCATCTGTTGCAAGAAGCTCCTTGATAAAAAGTGAAAGTGCCACATATCTGTGAGTATAAAGAGAAGTATTTAGAACACATTAGATATTGTTTTAATTTAAAATATTGTCAATAATAGGTTCTTCTCAAGGGCCTGTAGCCTCTAGTTCTGGGTAGCTGAATAGTCTTCCAGCACTAGGTGGGCATGGTTTCCCTCCCACCGAGTTGTCTTAAGTCCTATTAGACATGTTCACTAATATAATGGCCATTTCTACAGGAGCATAGGCTACTGTGAAATAGAAACTGGTTTGATTTTAAAGGTTCTATATTGTTCCTGGACATATACTTATTTCTCTGTGCTTCTTGCATGTCATGAAGTAAACAGCTTTCGTTTTTGATGCTCTTTATCAACATATATCACTGTTTTATTTATTTGGTGTTCAACATGTATTTGACTTTTTGTCTCTCATTCAACTTTTTGTTGGTAGGTTGCTATGCTACAATTTTTTTTTATTATTGTTTCACTTAACTCTTCTAGTGGCATTTTTACTTCTACAAGCTACAATGAGGGTCTTTATCTTTAATCTACTTCTAAATTAGACTTCCTTAAGCATCTTTTGTTAGGCTAGTTTGATAATCATGAATTCTCGTAATTTTTGACTGTCTGGAAATATCTTTAATTTCAAATTAAATTATATAAAATAGCCTTGCTGTTTATAGTAATTTTGGTTGTCATCCAAAGGACACCCCAAGCACCCTTAGAGAACAGACTCACTAACTTGCTCCAAGATGATAGTCTTGGCTCTGCTCAAGCTAGGCAGACTAGCTTGGTAGTAAAACTGATGGTGGAAGAGATAAATCCTCACAGGCAGCATTCTTCAGGAACCTATGAAACAGGTTTTCTGACTTCCCAAAGTGGCCATTTCTATTATCTTCCCTTGCATCTAGAGAAAGGGACATATGTCTCTCTATGTAGCTGAAGTTACATATCAAAACCCAAAGATAACCTCCAGACTCTATGAGTTGCTAATCACATAAAAGTCTTCTGCAAATCAAAGCTTTCTCACTACCCTCTTACCCTTGCTACCTCTTTCTTCCTCTACCCTAAACTCCCTGGTTGTTTACATACCAATTTTATCTCCAATCAGTTACTCATTCTTTTTTAAAACCAGCACGATATTTCCATACTCCTCTTCTCTAGCCATGACATGGCCAGTTACTTCTATCTGTTCTGGACTCGTCCTGATGTCTCTCACTGTGCTCTTTCTCTTATCTACAATAAAATCTCTCTCATTTCATGGAATGGCTATTTCTGTGGTTCCTTTACTGTGCCCTGGATCACAATCAATGATTTAATTCCTGTCAAGATTTGATATATACCATTCTGTGTTCTTGTGACCTAAAGAGTGTGTACGCATACATGGTTATTTAGATGAATGAGTTTCCTTTAAATGAAGATTTTATAATTTACTGTGTAACCTATACTTTACAGTCTTTGAGTACAGCATCATGTGATCAGGAAAAATCTAGTTATATCTACATGTCCTATTATAGAGCATCCTCTATCTGGATATATACTTTTCCGCAGGTACTGGAAAAAACTTATTACTTCATTAAATAGTATTCCTGTGAGCTTAATTTTGATCTCTCATTTTTCTTTTAGGAATTTTATTTTAATTTTTATGTAATCATTTATTTATTTATTTATTTATTTATTTATTTACACTCCAGATTTTATTCCCCTTCCAGTCTACCCTCCAACAATTCCACATCCCATACCTCCTTCCCATACCCTGTATACATAAGGATGTCTCCCCACACACACACCAGACCTCTAAATTCCCTGGGGCCTTCAGTCTCTTGAGGGTTAGGTACATCTTCTCTGACTGAACCCAGACCTGGCAGTCCTCTGCTGTGTATCTGTTGGGGGCCTCATATCAGTTAGTGAATACTGCCTGGTTGGTGATCCAGTGCTTGAGAGATCTTGGGCTGTCCAGGTTAATTGAGACTACTGGTCCTCATATAGCGTCGCCCTCCTCCTCAGCTTCTTCTAGTTTTCCTTACTCCAACCACAGGGGTCAGCAGTTTGTCCATTGGTTGGGTGCAAATATCTGCATCTGACTCTTTCAGCTGCTTTTTGGGTTTTTCAGAGGGCAGTCATGATAGGTCCCTTTTTTGTGAGTGAGCACTCCATAGGGTCAGTGGTAGTGTCAGGCCTTGGGGCCTCCCCTTTAGCTGGATCCCAATTTGGACTGGTCACTGGACCTTCTTTTCCTCAGGCTCCTCTCCATTTCCATCCCTGCAGTTCTTTCACACAAGAACGATTCTGGGTTAGAGTTTTGACTGTAGGATGGCGACCCTATCCCTCACTTTCTGCTGGAGGTGGGCTCACAAATTCACTCTCCCTACTGCATTTACGTTTTCTCCCTTTGAGTTCTGAGAGTCTCTCACCTTCTAGGTCTCTGGTACATTCTGGAATGTCAACCCCCCCCCTTCTACCTCACAAGGGGTTGATTGTTTCCATTCTTTCTGCTGACCCTCAGGGCTTTAGTCTTTTTCCCACATCAAATTATGTTCCTCTCTTCACACCCCCTGTCCACTTTGCCTCCAAGGTCCCTCCCTACCCCTTGTGATTGCTTTCTTCTCCCTTCCCAAGGGAACTAAAGCATACTCACTTGGACACTTCAGCTTGTTAACCTTTTTGAATTCTATGGACTGTATCTTAGGTATTTTGTACTGTTTTTTGGCTAATATCCACTTATGAGTGAGTATATACCACACATGTTCATGCATGAGTTATCCCATTCAGGATGGGATTCTAGTTCCATCCATTTGCCTGAAAAACTCAAGATGTCCTCCTTCCTTTTAAAAAAAAAATATTTCCATTTCAAGTGTTATCCCCTTACACCAGTTTCCCCCATCCGAAAAACCCCCTATCCCATTCCTCCTCCCCCTGTTTCTATGAGGGTATTCAACCACCCTCTCACTTATTTCTGCTTCCTTGCCTTGGATTCCTCTACACAGGTTAATAGCATCAAGGATTCTCTTCCCCCTGATACCGGAAAAGGCTGTCCTCTGCTACATATGCTGCCAGAGTCATGTGTGACTAAGCATATGTGTTGACTAAAACATAAGCTTTTCGTGTTCTGTTCAGGAAATTTTCCCCTGTGCCAGTGTGCTCGAGACTCATCCCCAGTTTCTTTTCTATTAGTTTCAATGTATCTGGTTTTATGTGGAGGTCCTTGATCCACTTGGATTTGAGCTTTGTACAAGGAGATAATAATGGATCTATTTGCATTCTTCTGCATTCTGACCACCAGTTGAACTGGCTTTTTTCCACTGGATAGTTTTAGCTCCTTTGTCAAAGATCAAGTGACCGACCATAGGTATGTGTGTTCATTTCTGGGTCTTCAATTCTGTTCCATTGACCTACCTAACTGTCACTGTACCAATGCCATGCAGTTTTTAATACAATTACTGTATAGTACAGCTTGAGGTCAGGAATGCTGATTCCCAGAGAAGTTCTTTTATTGTTGAGAATAAATTAGGCTGTCCTGTGTCTTTTGTTCTTCCAAATGAATTTGAGAATTCCTCTTTCTAACTTTATGAAGTACTGAGCTGGAATTTTGATGGGGATTGCATTAAATCTGTAGTTTGCTTTTGGCAACATTGCCAACTTTACTATATTAATCCTGCCAACTCACGAACATGGGAGATCTTTCCATCTTGAATTTCTTTCTTCAAAGATTTGAAGTTCTTGTCATGCAGATCTTTCTTGTGCTGGTTAGAGTCATACCAATATATTTCATATTATTTGTGACTATTGTCTATTAGAGAATTAGAATTTCTCTAATTTCTTTCCCAGCCGTTTTGCCCTTTGAGAGGAGGAAGGATACTGATTTGTTTGAGTGAGTTTTTTCATCTAACTACTTAGTTGAAGTTGTTTATCAGGTTTAGGAGCTCTCTGGTGGAATTCTTGGGTTCAGTATGATACTGACTAGGTAAGGAGAGAGAGGGCACCCTTGTCTAGTCCCTGATTTTAGTGGGATTGCTTCAAGTTTCTCTCCATTTAGTTTGATGTTGACTACTGGTTTGCTTTATATTGCTTTTACTATGTTTAAGTGTGGGCCTTGAATTCCTGATCTTTCCAAGACTTTCAATATGAAGGGCTGTTGAATTTTGTTAAATGCTTTTCCACTATCTAATGAAATGTTAATTTGTTTTTTCTTTGAATTTGTTTATGTATTGGATTACATTGATGGATTTTTATATATTGAACCAACCTTGCATCTCTGGATTAAGCCTACTTGATCATTGTGAATGATGGTTTTGATGTGTTCTTGGATTCAGTTTGCAAGAATTTTATTGATTATTTTTGTATCCATATTCATAAAACGAGATTGGTCTGAAGTTCTCTTTTTGGGTGGATGCTTGCTTGGTTTAGATATCAGAGTAATTTTGGCTTCATAGAATGAATTAGGTAGTGTTCCTCCTGTTTTTATTTTTTGAAAGAATTTGAAGAATATTGGTATTAGGTCTTCTTTGGACGTCTGGTAGAATTCTGCACTAAATCTGTCTGGCCCCAGGGATTTTTGGTTGGGAGGTTTTTAATGATTTCTTGTATTTCCTTATGGGATATGGGCCAGTTTGGATAGGTTATCTACTCTTGGTTTAACTTTGATATGTGGTATATCATCCATTTTGTATATATTTTCCAGTTTTGTTGAGTATAGACTTTTCTAGTAGGATCTGATTATTTTTTGAGTTTCCTCTGTTTCTGCGGTTATATCTCCCCTTTCATTTCTGATTTTGTTAATTTGGTTTCTGCCTCTGGGCCCTTTAGTTAGTTTGGCTAAGGGTTTATTTATCTTGTTGAATCTCCGAAAGAACCAGCTTTTCGTTTTGTTGATTCTTTGTATTGTTCTCTTTGTTTCTATTTGGTTGATTTTAGCTCTATGTTTGACTATTTCCTGCTGTCTACTCCTCTTGATTTTTATTCTTTTTGTTCTAGGGCTCTCAGGTGTGCTGTTAGGTTGCTAGTGTTTCTTTACCAGGGCACTTTGTGCTATGATTTTTCATTTTGTCCCATAAGTTTGGGTATTATGTGTCAACATTTTCATTAAATACCAGGAATCTTTAATTTATTTTTTATTTCTATTTTGAACAAGTTATCATTGAGTAGAGAGTTGTTCGGTTTTCACATGTATGGGGACTTTCTATTGTTTTTCCTGTTATTGAAGAACAGCCTTAAGCCATGGTGATCTGATAGGATGCGTGGAATTATTTCACTCTTCTCGCATTGGTTGAGGGTTGTTTTGTTATCAATTATATGGTTGTTTTTGGAGATGGTACTGATGTTCTGAGAAGAAGTTGTAATCTTTTGTTTTAGGGTGAAATGTTCTGTAGACATCTGTTATATCCATTTGGTTCATAACCTCTATTAGTTTCACAGTGTCTTTGTTTAGTTTCTGTTTCAATGATCTGCCCATTCATGAGAGTGGGGTGTTGAAATCTCCCACTATTATTGTATGGGGTTCAATGTATGTTTTGAGCTTTAGTAAAGTTTCTTTTGTGAATATGGGTGTTCTTGCATTCGAAGCATTGTTGTTCAGAAAGAAGAATTTCTCTTGGTCTATTTTACCCTTGATGAATATGAAGTGTCCTTCATCATGCTTAATAACTTTTGGTTGAAAGTCTATTTTATTGGGTATTAGGATGGCAACTCCTGCTTGTTTCTTGGTACCACCCGACCACATTCTGTGTATAGCAGATCTTCTGGGATGGCTTCAGGCTATGGCACCAGTTGCCCAAATTGTCTGAGTGTAGCAGATCCTCTGGGATGGCTCAGGATACGGTGTCTTTAGCAGAGCAGAGTAGCTGTCTGTCCCAGTAGGAATGATCAGGCAAAAGAAGAGTGGTATTTGGTGGGCAGGGGTTTTGGGGGTCTACTGGGTTCCTAGTGGGATTTCAGGAGGGTTCTTACCAACTGCTCTGAGTGGAGCGGTTCTTCTGGGATGGCTCAGGATATGATGTCTTCAGGGGAGTAGAGTAGCTAGCAGCCTGTCTCTGCAGAAAGGACTGGGCAGAAGGGCAATATTGATCTCTTAATGGTGTCCCTGAGTTTATGTATTTATACTCCAATCTTTATTTTCCCTTTATTTTTATTCAAACATAATATTTTAAAAGACTTTTTTTCATGATTTCATACTCTTTTTTCCACTTAATCTATGTTTTGAGGCTTAAAAAAAAACTGTTTATTGACTACTTGATTTCTAAAGATTCTGATTGACTCATTTTCACAATATATCTTAGCAGATTTCTTATTCAAACATTTTGTTTTTATCTTTTTTTAAATTTTATTTCATTAGATATTTGCTTTATTTTCATTTCAAATGGCATCCCCTTTTCTTGTTACCCCGCTGAAAATCCCCTATCCCATCTCCCCAGCCCCCATTTATCAACCCCCCTCTCGCTTTCCTGACCTGGCATTCCCCTACACTGGGACATCAAGCCTTCACAGGACCAAGGGCCTCTCCTCTCAATAATGTCTGTAAAGACCATCCTCTGCTACCTATGTGGCTGGAGCCATGGGCCCCTCCGTGTGTACTTTTTGGTTGGTGTTTTAGTCCCTGGGAGCTCTGGGGATACTGGTTGGTTCATATGGTTGTTCCTCCTATGGAGCTGCAAACCTCTTCAGCTCCTTGGGTCCTTTCTCTAGCTGATCCATTGGGGACCCTGTGCTCAGTCCATTGGTTGGCTGTGAGCCACGTGTATTTTGATCCACCTTCTAAGAAAGATTAAACTATCCACATTTTAGTCTTCCTTCTTCTTGAGCTTCATGTGGTCTGTTAATTGTATCATTGGTTTTCCAAGCTTCTGGGCTAATATCCATGTATCAGGGAGAAAATACTATGTGTGTTCTTTTGTGATTGGGTTACTTTACTCAGGATGATATTTTCTAGTTCCATCCATTTTCCCAAGAATTTCATGAATTCATTGTTTTTAATAGCTGAGTAGTATTCCATTCTGTAAATGTCCCACATTTTTGGTATCCATTCTTCTGTTGAAGGACATCTGGGTGTTTTTTCTTAATTTTATGCAACTGTTTTAGTATTCTCTTAAATTTAATTTTGCTGTTTTTATTTTGAAAAAAAATCATTCTTTGACTTCTTTATCAACTATTTCCATCTACTATGATGTCTTTGTAATCTGTTGTTAAAAGTAGGTTTAAAAATACCATATTATATTTTTCAAAAAATTTTTGTTTTAGTTCAGAAAACTGTATATTAGTATAAAAAATATTTCTATGAAATCAAGAAAATTATTTTAGTAAGCACTTTTCTCCTTAAGAACAGTCTTAGGATATCCATATGCTATACACTACTTTATATATGTGTATATATATATATATATATATATATATAATATATATGTTTATATATATAAGTATATGTATATATAATATATAATGGAATATATATATGTATATATAATATATATGTTTATATATATAAGTATATGTATATATAATATATAATGGAATATATATATATATATATATATATATATATGTTCCTTTTTTTCCATCATTGTACCATATGCTCTCCCTCTGTCTTCTTTTACAAATAATGAGTTTTGTATATTATACACCAAATCAGAGTCACAGAACACTGCCCCCTCATACATTTTATGGAGTGGAAATATCCTACCACTACAGTCTGGTATGATGTTGACAGCAAAACATGGAGAGTCAGTTCTCTGTGATGATTCTACTCATGACTAGTAAGCTCTTGTATTCTAGTGGATAATGTAACACAGCTACTGTATTAGACTAGCATTACTGCAGATAACTATCCATTTATAGATTTTCAAAATTTATTTTAATAATATGTGTGTATCTGTGCCTTTATATGGGTATATGCACATGAGTGCAGGTGTTTATGATAAATGAACAAGTATATTAGATCCCCTGGAGCTGTAATTGAATTTAGATAGTTGCAACTAGATTATTTTATTCTGCATACCAAGGATACTTTCTACTGTTATAAATGAATGAAAATATGAAAAATATCAGTTATTAATCATACATATAGACTTCATCAATAACAATCACATCATTTTTTATAATTCACTTACATAATTTTATTCTGAGAATACATTTTTTTAGGGTTTCCCTTGCTGTGAAAGAGACACCATGGTCAAGGCAATTTTTATAAGTGCCAACATTTAATTGGGGCTGGCTTATAGTTTCAGAGGTTCAGTCCATTGTCATCGTGCAGGATGCATGACAACATGGAGGCAAATGTGGAGTTGGATGAGCCTTGATCCAGAGGTAGCCAGAAGAAGACACACTTCCACATTGAGTGGAGCCTATGTGTAGGCGTCTCAAAGTCACTCCTACAGTGAGTGACACACTTAGTTAAGCAAGGCTACACTTCCTCCAATATGGCCACACCTACTAACTGTGCCTCTTCCCATGGGCCAAACATATTCAGGGCACCACAACATACATATTTCAATAAGCGCCTTAAAGACTATTTGTGTTCTAGATTAAAGAATAACAAGATTTATCTTTATTCCTATTCAGAAATATTATTATTATTATTGCTACTCACTATACACGTAGTCCACTACATAAACAAACTCAAAGAAAAAAACCACATGGTCATCTCATTGGATGCTGAAAAAGCATTTGACAAAATTCAGCATCCTTTCATGCTAAAGGTCCTAGAAAGAACAGGAATTCAAGGCCCATATCTAAACATAGTAAAAGCAATATACAGCAGACCAGTATCCAACATCAAGGTAAACGGAGAAAAACTTGAAGCAATCCCTCTAAAATCAGGGACTAGACAAGGCTGTCCCCTCTCGCCATATCTCTTCAATATAGTACTTGAGGTACTAGCTAGAGCAATTCGACAACAGAGGGAAGTCAAAGGGATACAAATCGGAAAGGAAGAAGTCAAACTATCACTATTTGCAGATGATATGATAGTTTACTTAAGTGACCCAAAAGCCTCCACCAGAGAACTCCTGCAACTGATAAACAACTTCAGCAAAGTGGCTGGCTATAAAATCAACTCAAGTAAATCAGTAGCCTTCCTATACGCGAAGGATAAGCAGGCCGAGAAAGAAATTAGGGAAATGACACCCTTCACAATAGCCACAAATGATATAAAGTATCTTGGAGTGACGCTAACCAAACATGTGAAAGATTTATACGACAAAAACTTCAGGTCTCTGAAGAGGGAAATTGAAGAAGACATCAGAAAATGGGAAAATCTTCCATGCTCGTGGGTTGGCAGGACTAATATAGTCAAAATGGCAATCTTGCCCAAAGCAATATACAGATTCAATGCAATCCCCATCAAAATCCCAACTCAGTTCTTCATAGAGCTAGAAAGAGCAATTCTCAAATTCATCTGGAATAACAAAAAACCCAGGATAGCTAAAACTATCATCAACAGCAAAAGAACTTCTGGGGGAATCAATATCCCTATTTCAAAACTTTTATTTGGTTGCTTTTCAAGTATTTATCAGTTAAGTATGTATTAAGCACCAACTATTGCATATAACTTTAGTAACAAGATAAATGGATTAAAAAGATAGTGGCTAGCATTATCAATGTGAATTGTCATTCTAAAGAGAATAAATACTTCTCATCTATTTTGAATTTAAAAATGTGTGTTTCTATGTATATGTGTTTTAATCCTCTCTCACATAGTAATAATTTTTATTGGAATTGTTATATCACTTAAGAGAAATAAGTTCATTTGAAAACTAGATCATGCTTCGGGAAACGAACACTTTTAAGGAGAAACAAGGAAGCTGTGTGTCTCAGCAGGTATTTTGAGACTCTATCTTAGTTTATTAGGTCACTATAACAAATTACCATAAACTCAGTGTTTAAAAAAACAATGCAAAGCTCACAGGCTTAAGGGCAGATACATCATAATTACATTAGCCTGCGGTTAGGTATAAGCTGGCATGTTGTTGGTTTATCAAAAGCATGTGCTTCCGTCTTCACATGGCAGAATGAATGGAGGTCTCTTTCTGGCCTCCTGTAGTAGGGTATTAACTCTGTTAATGAAGCATCTGTCTACCTAATAACCCCAGGAAGGCTCTAAGTTCTATCACTGTCATTTTGGTGATTAGAATTTCCTGTATAGTTGTTGGGTTTACACCAGCATGGAAAATGTTGCACCATAGCACACAAAAATGCTTTGACTGAGATAGTAATAAGACCTATGCTTGCCATCATAGACCACAGTAGGATGAGCCTTAATAAATTAGGAGAGTATGATCAATTCATCCCTCCAAATCCCAGTTACTTCATATAGTGCTGCATATTACACAAGCAATGAAGAACCAATACACCAATATTCACTCTTAGAAATGCTACTTTGGATCACCATTGACTGCATTAAGTACATATTTTTCTAGAATAAACTTCAACCTTAGTTGTATCTGCAGGCTCCTTCTCTCTCTCTCTCTCTCTCTCTCTCTCTCTCTCTCTCTCTCTCTCTCTCTCTCTCTCTCTCTTTCTCATTGCCCCCTTCTGTCTCTCTGTCTGTCTGTCTGTCTCTGCCTCTCTCTCTCTCTCTCTCTCTCTCTCTCTCTCTCTCTCTCTCTCTCTCTCTTACACACACACACACACACACACACACACACACACACACACACAAATACGCACACACCAAAGAGCCATTAAGATGAATTAAAAAGAGAAATATTATTTAAATGCTATTCATGAAACTCTTATTTGTACTAGAATTTGTGGTTCTAGTATTTCTTTATAAGACTATTGAAAATTTTCTAGCCAGGTGAAAGCTGAAAAAAATGTCTGTGAAGTGATTTGTCAAATATACTACTTTGACTTAATATTTTCAGCTGGATGCATAGTAGATGTTATTTCAGGTTAAATACTTCTTAAGCTATTAATTTATATTGTCACATTCAAGAATACATGCATGAAAATGTCACAATGAAAGCTATTATTTTGTACACTAATTTCAAAATGCAAAAACAAATTCTTAGGAGGAAAATCTAGCAATATTAGCTTCACTTTCTCCAATTAACCTATTGAAAAATCAATTTCAGTATATTCATTAAATTTTCTGAGTTGTGATTGTTTTATATATAATAATCAAACATAGACCTAGTATATGTATTTTCATGTTCACATCTCAAAAACAAGTGAAAAAAGACTTTAGTCATTGTACAGCATATATATAGAGAGATAGAGATAGAGGCAGAGATATATAGACATATACACACATATATACATATACATACATACATATCTGTATATATATATATATATATATACTTTCTTTCACATTTGTGATATCATTGATATCCTGAACTGCCATCAGGAGTTTCTACAGCTTGTTTTTCCTTCAAGGTAGATCAATACTTTATAATATAATGTGTTCTATAACCATACAATGTTTGCTTTCTTTCCTAATTTTAAAGCCTAGGGTAAAATATGTCATTAAATATGTTTTAAAACAAACCCAGAAAAGGAATTTTAGCTTTATTGTCACTGAATTTATATTTTTTATTGCTCCTAAAAGCAGTTATCAGTAATGTTTCAAACATAGCCATGAGCAATTTTCAAAAGGCAAACATAGATTCTGAAAAACAACAATTTTAAAATAACTTATACATGTGCATGCATATGCACACATATCTACATGGTGTAGTGGCAACATTTATCTGTTTAGTTGAACTATATTTTTGCATAAAATTTCAGTGTATATGATATGTTAAGACTCAATTTTATGTAAAACTTGTTATATAGGTCACTGAAGCCCATGAGCACTGGGCAAAAGCATTTTTTCTAAAATAGATTCAAAAGTAAGGAAAGATGATTAACATTAAATAAATGGCTAAAGTAAAAGTTGTTTTTGTCTCTACCTCTTGTGAACTAAGCCTCATTTTATTATGAAATGACAAAATGGATGAGGGGAATTAATCTCTTTGTATAATTATGTAAAACTTCACAAAATTTTACGACTTTGTGGTTTGGATTAGCTAAACTATGCAGGTTCATTGCCAAAGGCTTAAGGTAAGAAAAAAAAGGCATGGAAATTTCCCTGTGATATTATAAACTATTTGCATATGAGTTTGTCTAATCTTTTGATATTGTCTTAGAATAAGGATTGTTTGGGTGGCATACACTTGAAATTACAGCACTCAGTAAGTTTGGATTAGTAGGATTACCAGTTCAAGTCCACTACATGTTTTGACATAAAACATTCCTCACACCTCATAGTGAATAAGAAATAATTTATTCTGAGCCAAATATGAATCCTTTATAACACAAATTCTGGCTACTCTAAAAACAAACTCAGATGTGAAAATGATTCCATGAATTTTATAGTCACAAAACATATATTTTATTGTATCCATACATGGAATCTTCAAAGGATTAAAAAATAAGAAAATAAAATATAAAATTATTTTTATGTGTAACTTGCATAGGAATTTTTTAAAAAATTGCATTGAAAGTTCTACATTTTATAGTTTTTGAACTAAAAATGAAACTATATTAAAATCTTATATACTCCAATGGAAAACATTGATTCCATATTGAAAAATGAATGCAAATTTATGTTTCACATTAAAGTGAAACACTTGTTCGATAAAGATTATATAAGTTTCTTGTACATTTTTATTGCTTGGCATATAAGTATTAAAATCAAATCAATTAAAGTATTCATTTGCATAATAGAGACCTAGAACTTGTTAATCATATAAATTCACTTTTTTAATCCGTTAATTTCAGTATTGATCACATTTTATCTACATCATACAGGGACGAGAGAGAGAGAGAGAGAGAGAGAGAGAGACAGAGACAGAGACAGAGACAGAGACAGAGACAGAGAGAAACAGACACAGAGAGATACAGAGACAGAGACAGACACACGTAAAAGAGACAGAAAAGACCAACATAGAGAGAGACAAAGAGACACAGAGAAATACAAAGACAGACACAGGCAGAGAGAGACAGAGAGAGATAGAGGGAAAGGGAGAGAGAGAGAGAGAGAGAGAGAGTAAGAAGAGAGAGAGAGAGAGAGTAAGGAGAGAGAGAGAGAGAGAGAGAGAGAGAGAGAGAGAAGCAGTGTCTCACAACCTGTCACAATGATATATTTCTTATAGCAAGGTTCCATCTCCTAAAATATTCCATTACCTTCCCAAATAGTACCACAAACTGTGAACCAAGTGTTCAAATACATAAACATATAGGGGACATTTCTCATTTAAACCACCATACTTGCTTACTTTATTTCCTTAAGTTGACTTTTTTCATATTCTACCTGTAAATTAGATCACACGGTAATTGCCTTTCTGTTTCTAGCCTTTTGCATTTGGTACAGTGTTCTTCACTTCATCCAGATTGTCTCAAATGACAGGATTTTCTTATTTCTATGACTAAATAGTATTCTATTTAGTGTATACACATATCCATGCACATATATGATGCATTTTATGTTTTATAGAAATCAAAATCATATAGTATTGGCAGAAAAATGAATACATAGACCAAAGAAAAAGAATAAAAATCTACAGAGAAACTCATTACATATGAAATAAACTATTTTTTTGATAATAATAAAAATTCACATAAAGACAAGGAAACATCTTAGTAATAAATGGTATTGGACACCTGGATCCAAATATGCAAAATAATGAGATCTAACCCTTTTATTGTATGCAATAAACTAACATCATCTCAAAATCATTACTGTGTTAAACATTTGATTTCCAAATGGTAAATCTCTTAGAAAAATGTTGCAGGGTGTGAGAGTTTGTATATGCTTGGCACAGTGAGTGGCCCTATTAGAATGTGTGGTCCTGTTAGAGTAGATGTGGCCTTGTTGGAGTAGGCATGGCACTGTGGATGTGGGCTTAAGATCTTCACCCTTTCTGCCTCTAAGTCAGTATTCTGTTAGCAGCCTTCAGACAAAGATGTAGAACTCTCAGCTCCCCTGAACCGTGCCTGCCTTAATGTTGCCATGACCCTGAATGATGATAATGGACTGATCCCCTTAACTTGTAACCCAGCCCCAATTAAATAGTCCTTTATAAGACTTTCCTTGGTCATGGTGTCTGTTCACAGTAGTAAGACCCTAAGTAAGACAGAGAGTAAATGCTCACTGATATTAGTGTTAATTTTTTTTTTTTTGGTTTTTTTTCGAGACAGGGTTTCTCTGTGTAGCCCTGGCTGTCCTGGAACTCACTCTGTAGACCAGGCTGGCCTCGAACTCAGAAATCCGCCTGCCTCTGCCTCCCAAGTGCTGGGATTACAGGCGTGCGCCACCACCGCCCGGCAGTGTTAATTTTTTAATATAATAATTATTTGAATAAACTCAAATGACAAGCAAAATCACAGTTGGTGTCACAGTAAATTGAGCCTTTTCTTCACCGTATAAGAAATAATCAGAAAAATTAAATAGCAGCCTACCAATGAGAAAAATATTTTCCAACGTATATTAGAAAAATAAATTAATATTCAAAATCCATGAGTAAACCAAGCAAATAAATAGAAAATTTAAAACCTGAATAAATTCAAGGAAAATGCATTGAAATAGACACTGTAAAGAAGACATAAAAATGGCCATCAATGGTCAATATCACCAGAAATGAAAATTGAAATAGTGAGATTTAATGTTACATTTCTGAGAATGGCTATCATAGAATTGAAAAACCTTATGTGATAAATAATGATTATGTGAATGCATTACACATTGTGATTATTTGATATAGGTGTCAACTGAAAAATTAGTATTAAAACTAAATTAATTAAAATTCTGATTACCATTTAAGCTATAAAATAGGACACCAAGACTTACTTCTTCTGAAATGATGAAAGGGACCACCTGCTGGTAGTAGTATAAATTCATCAACCATTATGGAAATAGTATGTAAATTTCTCAAAGGGCTAAAAATAAACTATGTTATAATTCATCAGTCTTCTAGATATACTTCTAAAAATATAAAATCACTATTCCAAAGAGATACCTGATTCAGCAGTGAACCATTTCATTCAGATATTATTTAAGCTAAACTGGGATTGCAGTTGTCAAATAAATAAAATTTGTACCTCAAGAAAATATCATTTCATCTCATAATAGAGATAACAGAAAAATATAAAAGCTAAAATATACTGATGAAGGTATAGAAAAATAGGATCCAGACTGACTCCATTTTTACTGAATGATCAAGAAATTGTAAATCAACATGAGAAAAGCTTCCTCTTACAATCAATGGAAACTTGAATACAGAGACCTACAGTGAGACATTATGCAGAGTAAGAGACCTTGGAACACTCTGCCTTAAACAAAATGTCTCCATCAAATCTTTCCCCTCAAGACTCAGGGAACTCTCATAAGAAGAGGAGAAAATGAGTTTAAGAGTCAGAGGGGATGGAGAATACCAAGAAAACAATGCCTTCTAGGTATAACAGAGCTGACATATATATGAACTCATTAAGATAAGACTGTGGCAGCATATGCAGGCCCTGCATGAATCGGCACCAGACAGGGTCCTAGGGCTGAGAGTAAACACTGGCCCCCATCCCTATCCAAGAAACCTAACTCTATTTGATAATCACTTGCAAATGAAAAATTAGTTTTCTTCAAGGGAGTCTCACTGGGAAACAAACTACTCTTAAGTGTAGGTCCCATGCTCAGCAGTAGATGGCCAATATAAATCAAACTTAATTGCATCTTTGTAGGTTCTTTGTCTCATAATATTGTGTCCAGGCAGTTTTTAAACTCACATACAAACATTGTATATGTATGTGTCTGTGTCTGTGTCTGTGTCTGTGTCTGTGTCTGTGTATGTGCATGTGCATGTATATGTATATGTGTTTCCTGTTTCATGCATTTAGGGGGTTTCCTATTTGTATGAAGAGAAAATTGACCTGAATCATGTATTCAGTGAAACATCCACAGTAACTAAGCAGTTAAAATAATCTACGTATTCTATGATTGATGAATTAGTGAACTGTAATTTTTAAAACATTTATTTTTTATATTTTATGATGTAGTACAATACCTGTTGCTCTAAAAAAAATTGCCTATTACTCAACTATTTTGTATAAAAGACAATTATCTAGCTTATCTAGTTTTGAACATGCAAGTAAAGATCAGTGGCCTCATATCCTTGGCTTCTGCTTCTGGTCACTTTAAATGTATCACAACTTGATAGAGTAAGGAGGAAAAGTGACTAGGGGCAGAAGGTGCCAAGTATGAGTATATGAGTTGGCCATAATTTCTAGCAAACCTCTCCTCTGAAAAGGGTAGTACCTCTGACCCCTACATTTTTGTGGATGTAGTTTGATTAAGCTTCTTATAGCTCAAAACTTCAAAATGAAGAAAAATGTTAATACTGGAATCATGTGGGGCACAGCCAAATTATCGCACCTTATTTAACTTACATTTAAGTAATCTAGCCAAAGAAAAGTTCCACAACCTATAAGTAATATCATTAACAAGCTAACTCATGGTTTCATTTCTGATCTAGCAAGTACTCTTTCATAGCTAATGAAGCAAAAGTTTGAGTCTTTGAATATACTTAATTCATCAAGAATAAGGAATGATATTATAATGTTGGTGATAAAGAAGAAATGCAGCTAAAATGGCTGCTCAAGATCATTTGGAAAACAATTCTACTGACAGAATTTTCACATTTTTAAGTGTTAACTTTCATAGTACAGTTATTAATACTACACTGAGAAAAGAAGCTGACTGCTTAGCAACAATCCAGAACTGTTTTATCCCATGAAGCAAAGATTAAATATGCTATTCCAGTTTCTATACATGATATTTGATATATCAAGAAGCCTTAATGTAATCAATTTGGAAGCTCTGACAGATTCTAAATGTATCTTTTGCTTGAAAACTCACTACATTCTAAACCACTCTCCTCACTTACCTAAAATAAACCTTATGAAATAGATTTTATTAACTTTAATTTTTATATAGGAAGGTGGTTACATTTTAAGTGTACTATAATCAGGCTGGAGAAATGGCTCAGTTGCTGAATGGTATGCATGAGGATTTCAGTTTGAATCCATGATCCCACTAAAAAGATATGTTTAGTGGTGTGTTTATGTAACTCTTGTGATGAGGTACAAACGATCTCAAGAGCTTTTTGGCTGGCCAATGTAACATAATGGATAAGCTCCAGATTCAGTGAGAAATCTTTTCTTAAAACTGGAATGGGTGAGAAGCACCTAAAGAAAGGTTCAAAGTCCTTAGTGATCAGAGAAATGCAAGTCAAAACAACCCTGAGATTCCATCACCTTACATCAGTCAGAATGACTAAGATCAAAACCTCAGGTGACAACAGATGCTGGTGAGGATGTGGAGAAAGAGGAACACTCCTCCACTGCAGGTGGGATAGCAAACTGTTACAACCACTGGAAATCAGTCTGGAGGTTCCTCAGGAAATTGGAACTATATCTACCTGAAGACCCAGTGATACTACTCTTAGGAATACACCCAAAAGATGCCCCACCATGCCACAGGTGCACATGTTCCACTATGTTCAGAGTGGCTTTGTTTGTGATAGGCAGAACCTAGAAACAACCAGATGTTCCATGACAGAAGAATGGATACAGAAAGTGTGGTTCATTTACACAATGGAATACTACTCAGCTCTTAAAAACAAGGGCATCCTCAATTTTGCAGGCAAATGGATGGAAATAGAAAATATTATCCTGGGTGAGGTAACTCAGACCCAAATGAACATGTGTGGTATGTACTCACTAATAAGTAGATGTTAGCCAAAAAAAAAAAAAAAAAAAAAAAGTACATAGGACCCAATATGCAGTCACAATGCAAAAAGGTCAACAAGCTGAAGTACCCAAGTGAGGATGCCTCAGTCCCACTTGGGAGGGAGAACAAAGCAATCACAAGTGGAGAGGAAGGGAGGAACCTGGGAGGGATAGTGGATGGGGGGAAGAGTGGGGGGGTGGCTCGGAGGAGGGGAGAAGGGAACCTAATCTGGTATTGGGTGAGGGAAAAATGACTGAATCCCTAAGGGCCAGCAGAAAGAATAGAAACAGGCAACCTCAGGAAATAGAAGATTGGGGGGGGGGGAGGTCGAGAATAGACATACCAGAGACCTGGAAGGTGAGAGACTCTCAGGACTCAAAGGGAGGGACCTTTGATGAAATGACCAACGGTAGGGAGAGGAAACTTATAGAGCACACCTCCAGTAGGAAGACAGGGCACTGAATGAGGAAGGGGTTGCCATCCCACAGTCAAAACTTTGACCCATAATTGCCCTGAATTACAGGTATGGAAATGCAGAGTAGCCTGAAAAAAAAGGTCCAGTGACAGGCCCAAAGTAGGAGCCAGCTTAAGGGGAGGTCCCAAGGCCTGACACTATTACTGAGGCTATGGAGCATTCACAAAAAGGGACCTAGCATAACTGCACTCTGGAAGTCCCATCAAGCAGCTGAAAGAGTCAGATGTATGTATTTGTACCCAACCAATGGACAGAAGCTGTTGACCCCTGTTGATGAAATAGGGAAGACTGAAAGAAGCTGAAGAGAAGGGCAATCTTGAAGGAGGACTAGTAATCTCAATTAATCTGGACACCTGAGATCTCCCGAACACTAGGCAGCGTATACCAACTGATATGAAGTCTCACAATACATATAGAGTAGAGGACTGCCAGGGGTCTGTGTTCATTCAGAGATGATGCACCTAATCCTCAAGAGACTGGAGGCCCCAGGGAGTTTAGAGGTCAAGTGGGGTGGGGACTGGGAACATCCACAATGAGACATGGGGTGGAGAGGAGGTAGGGGATGTGGAGCAGTCAGAGGGTAGATGGTGGTGGTGGCAAATAAAATATGGAGTATAAAACAATAAATGAATTAATTGAAAAAAACCTCCCATGGACAATTAAGATGTGTAGCATTGATTTATGGCATACCCTCAAATATATGCACACACACACACACACACACACACACACACACACACACACACACACACTGCTCCAGGGATGGGAAAGTGTAGGCTTACTTGAAAGCCAGAAATGTTTTGTGGGTCCCGAGCTTCCAAGTAGGCCTGCCATAGGGTCCTCAGACTCTTGGAAATCCAGGCACCACTGGGAGTCACAGAAGAACAGAAAATGGAGTCAGGGTCTAGCCAGAGGGCCAGGAGGAAAAGGGGAGCTCTGGCTGGTCCCAGTGGACAGAGTCTTTGTCTTGGTTGGTGCAGGCTTGGTTGCAGTTGTAGCTCGGAGCACAGAGAGGTCTTCGATGGGAGACTAGGCTGCAGCTCCGTAGGTGAAGGTCTTCTCCATGGCTCCCCACAGTGGATCTGGATGAAAAGAGGCAGCCCATGGTTCTAAGCAGTTTATTATTCTCATGGTGGGAAAGGGTGCTTAAAACCATACCCCACTTCTCAGAGTAGGTCTGAGACTAAATACCCTTTGCAGGGAGGAATATCTGGGAAAGGAAGTTTATTTGCAACGCCCTCCAAACCTTTAGGTACCTCATTAGCATGGAGAACACTGTCATGAGTCTACATGACCACAGGTCACATCACTTTTCCTATTGTCTTGGTCTGAGATGTTAGTGATGCCTCATCTGGATGTGGAAAGGCCCTTATGTGACTGATGGCCACAAATCGATGGGGAATTGTAAGCTACATGACAGGCCTGGTGCTGGGAGCAGGCCAAGCTCCTACCATCTCTTCAGGGTCTCTAGAGCTTCAAGCCTTTGGTTCAACCTTACCAAACTTCCCCTCACAGTCCACTGCCCCACTGGTGAAGACAGAACAAGCCAGAGAATGAGAAGGAGCCAGAAGATTAGAACATATTGCTAAAGTTCCAGTGAGGATAAGGAGAACAATTTAGTGAAAAGCTGAGAGAAGCCAGATTGAATCTGTAAGCTTGGAGAAGCATTTGAGCCAGAACAGCTGAGTTGAACTAGCCAGCCAGAATTCAGAAAGAACTAAAATAGGTGACCTTACTTAGTAATATGTATCAATGAAAATTGTATTTGGCAAATAAAAGTTACTTTTACAGAAAAAATCACATCCAATCTTGTGTTTGTAATTGAATGTCTAGATCATACTTAGTATAGATATACTAGCTTGTATTTGGCATAAATACTACTAGGATACAATGAAGGCTTCAAGTTCCTAGAATATTTGGTACATTTTAAGGGAATTATGAATACTTTAAGAGTATGGGAATGGAGACATGGCTCAGGAACTTTCTGTTCTTGCCTGGGATCCAGGTTTGATTCTCAGCACCCACATGGCAGCTCACAATGGCTTTTAACTCTAATTTTAGGAGATCTGCCATCTTGCTCTAGCCTCCAAGAAAACCCAATATATGTACAGTAGTACACTTATACAGGTAAATGGAAAATGCTCATACACATGAATAAAAAATAAGAAACTTTATAAAATGAAAAAATGTAGTGCCACATTTTCATTGCATAATATACTGATTAAAACAAAAGATAACTCCTATACTACCTATTGATGTACATTGGTTTTATTAACTATGATAATCACAAGTATTCAAAAGAGGAAACTATATACATTTCAAAGCAGTTTGATTTGACTACAGTTGTTGAGATTTTGTTTTGTTTTGTTTTGCTTTGCTTTTGGAAAGAGTAAACTATGATCAGGACATAGAATTAGAATACAATATCTAAAAAACTTCAAGAAAATTAAGTGCGTTTACCAGGGCAGAACTGTGAAGAGAAAAGTAAATTCTGAATATTAATTTTTTTAAAATGGATAAGATCTTATAGCCTTTATTAATATTCCTCTTAGACTCTACTGGGTAATCTATATTTTATTTAATTCTATTAGTAAAGTTATAAAAAGTGAACTTTTCAGATTTTAGAAATTTGTTTAATTGTTAACAATTGTTAAATTATGATTCTTAAGTGGCAAGCATTAAAAATTTGAATAATGAGATATACAGTGGTTTGAGGGCTATTTAGAGAGTAGAGCTGCAGACATTTAAACAAGCATATGTAGAGAAATGGAAGAAAGGATTTGAGAATGAATAGTTAATAATGATGAACTACTAGAAACATAACAATTAACTTAGGTAAAGAATGTAGAAAGAGGATTTAGAAATATCATGAAGCCGGGCGGTGGTGGCGCACTCCTGTAATCCCAGCACTTGGGAGGCAGAGGCAGGCGGATTTCTGAGTTCGAGGCCAGCCTGGTCTACAGAGTGAGTTCCAGGACAGCCGGAACTACACAGAGAAACCCTGTCTCGAAAAACAAAACAAAACAAACAAAAAAAAAAACAAAAGAATCCTTTAAAAAAAAAGAAATATCATGAAATGTTGCAATTACTTTCTACAGCATTCAAATGATGATTGTGATCTTTGGGCAAAATTTTTATCAATAAGACATGATGAGGAAATCATAAGCCCTCATTATAATTCACAAAATATATTTGTGAAAATCAATGTTAAGTTTCTCATTTATTTTAAAATAGAATTATGTGTGTTAGTAGATACAATAAATATGGTGCAAACTTTAAAATGTTACTTTTTAGTGAGTTGTTGCAACTTACTTTAAATCTGTCTTCTCACTTTCCATAAATTGAAAATGTTATTATAAGTAAGCCTTAGTGTAGCACAATTGATAAACCATGCATTATTTAACAAACCTATGCATCAACTTTTTCCCACATAGAGTTAGCTATCGATGAGCATGGGAGATCTTTCCATCCTCTCAAGTCTTCTTTGAGTTTTCTTCAGAGACTTGAAGTTCTTGTCATACAGATCTTTCATGTGTTTAGTCAGGGTCACACAAAGTTATTTTATATTATTTGTCACTATTGTGCAGGGAGTTGTTTCTCTAATTTCTTTCTCGGCCTGCTTATCCTTTGATTATAGGGAGTCTACTGATTTGCTTGAGTTGATTTTATAACCAGCCACTTTGCTGAAGTTGTTTATCAGTTATAGCAGCTCTCTAGTGGAGTGTTTGGAGTCACTTAAGCATATTATCATATCATCTGCAAATAGTGATATTTTAAATTCTTCCATTTCAATTTGTATCCCTCTGACTTCCTTTTGTTGTCTAATTGTTCTGGCTAGGACTTTGAGTACTATAGTGAATAGGTATGGGGAGAGTGGGCAGCCATGTAGAGTCCCTGATTTTAGTGGGGTTGCTTTAAGTTTCTCTCTGTTTAGTTTGATGTCAGCTACTGGTTTGCTCTATATTGTTTTTACTATATTTAGGTATGGGCCTTGAATTCCTGATCTTACCAAGACTTTTAGCATGAAGGGGTATTGGATATTGTCAAATGCTTTCTCAGCATCTAATGAAATGATCATGTGGTTATTTTCTTTGAGTTTGTTTATATAGTAGATGGATTTCCTTATATTGAACCATCCCTGCATCCCTGGGATGAAGCCTACTTGGTCAGGATGGATGATCTTTTTGATATGTTCTTGGATTCAGTTTGTAAGAATTTTTGCATTGAAAAAAAAAAAAAGTCTGGGCAGTGGTGGCGCACGCCTGTAATCCTAGCACTTGGGAGGTAGAGGCAGGCGGAGCTCTGTGTTCGAGGCCAGCCTGGTCTACAGAGTGAGTTCCAGGACAGCCAGGGCTATACAGAGAAACCCTGTCTCGAAACACCACAAAAAAAAAGAATTTTTGCATTGATATTCATAAGGGAAATGGGTCTGAAGTTCTCCCTCTTTTTCGGGCCTTTGTGTGGTTTAGGTATTACATTAAATGTAGCTTCATAGAACAAATTGGATTGTGTTCCTTCTGTTTCTATTTTGTGGAAAAGTTTGAAGAGTATTAGAATTAGGTCTCCTTTGAAGGTCCGATAGAACTGTGCACTAAACCACTCTGGTCCTGGGCTTTTTTTGTTTGGGATATTTCTAATGACTGCTTTTATTACTTTAAGGGTTATGGGACTGTTTAGATGGTTTATTTGATCACAATTTAACTTTGGTATTTGGTATCTGTCTAGAAAATTGTCCATTTCCTCCAGATTTTCCAGTTGTGTTGACCATAGGCTTTTGTAGTAAGATCTGATGATTTTTTTTAATTTCCTCGATTTCTGTTGGTATATCTCCCTTTTCATTTCTGATTTTGTTAATTTATATACTGTCTCTGTGCCCTCTAGTTAGGAGGACTAAGGGATTATGTATCTTGGTGATTTTCTCAAAGAACTAGTTCCTGGCTTTCTTAATTCTTTGTATAGTTCTTTTTGTTTCTACTTGGTTGATTTCAGCCCTGAGATTTTTCCTACTGTCTACTCCTTTTGGGTGTATTTGCTTCTTTATGTTCTAGAGCTTTCAGGTGTACTGTTAAGCTGCTCTTGTATGGCCTAACCTGTGCTTCCAAGGTATGTTGGCACTCCTGGGAGACCAGCTATCTCCTGGTGGTATTTGTGTATGTAGCACTGTAACACAGGATCAGCTCTGGTTGTAGAAGGAAACCGGAAGGCTCTTATTTCAGGCTTCTCCTACTTTCATGTTTACTGAGGGTTCCAAGGAGGGATCTTCTGAGAAGCAGTAGTGGTCTTGTCTGTGCTCACAGGCGTGTCTGCACTCCTGGCATTATTTGTGTCTGGAGCCCTGTGGTACAGGATCAGCTCTGGGCTGAAGTCATTGTTTTTAATAGCTGAGTAGAATGAATCTCAAGTGGCTGAGAATCACTTAATGTTTAACATTGTTAGTCATCAGGGAAATGAAAATCAATATGACCCTCAGATTCTAGTTCACACCAATCAGAATGGCTAGGATAAACAATGCAGGTGAAAGCAGATGCTGTTGAGGATGAAGAGAAAGAGGAACACTATTCCATCGCTGGTGGGACTACAAGCTCGTAAAACCATTTTGGAAATCAATCTGGTGGCTCCTCATTTATTTGTTTTTCTAGAATACACATTATATTAATGTAAAAATAAACTTTAATTTACATATTTCAAGTTTACAAAATTGACAATATTTAATACATAGAAACAGGAAAACAATTTATATTATGATACAGATTAGCGTTTATCATCACATAGTTATATTCTTTGTACCCACATTGATATAATTTTCCTAAAAGACACTAATTACCTTTAGACATCATGTCTCTAAACTTTTCCATTATACATATATTTTTGTGTTCTTTTTGGTTAGCACTTCCTCTTCTATTCATCCATGGTAACCATTGAGTCTTTTATCTATCTGTATTTATTTTGTCTCATTTTTTTAATTGAAGTGTTTTCTCTGACAAATCACATATGTATATAATATATTCTATTAATTGTCTTCCTTCTATCTTTTCTTACCTTCCTGCCATCTCTATCAACTTCCATTTCCTATCAGTCTCTTTCCTAGATTTATGACCTTCGGCTTTGTGGTATCAGCATTTATTTTATCCAGGACCAAATATCTGTATGACTGTTGTGTTGGAACTGATGACATCACCATTGACTACACTATGGAATGCAGTTTTCTTCTTTCTGAATAAAACAGTAGTACATAGTTCAACCATGAAGGGTGGAGTCCATAAGTCTCATGCATAATCTGTCATTCATATTATTGATTGCTATGAAGACAGTGAACATCTGCTGCTGCTGGGAGCTCTTGGTTGGAATAGCTGTGTCTTGACCTGAAGCTAGTATTTCACATTTCTCTATTTTTGGTTCCTCAATTCTTTTTTCTTTTTTTAAAGATTTATTAATTTATTTTATGTATGTGAGTATGTCTTTGCTGTCTTAAGACACACCAGAAGAGGGCATCAGATCCCATTACAGATGGTTGTGAGCTACCATGCAGTTACTGGGAATTGAACTCAGAACCTCTGGAAGGGCATTCAGTGCTCTTAACTACTGAACTATCTCTCTAGCCCCTGGTTCTTCAATTCTTTGTACCCCCACTTTCAGGATATTCCCAGAGCCTTGAAAGAAATGTTTATTTGATTTGCTTAAGGCTGGGCACTCATCCATCTCTTGTTTTTAGTACATTGTTCAGTCATGAGTCTCTATTCATCTCAAGTGTTTTAGAACATTCACTTTTTTAAATTTACTTTTATTTTTTTACTTATTCACTTTACATTCCATTCACTGCCCCCTCCTAGTCACCTCCTACTATAATCCTTCCCATAGCCCTTTCTGATCAGAGCAGGTGCCCCTCCCCCACCCCTGTGTCCTTTCACCCTGGTACTTCAAGTCTGTGAAAGGCTAGGCACTTTCTCTCCCACTGAGGCCAGCCAAGGCAGCCCAGGGAGAACATATCCCAAGAAGAGGCAACAGCTTTTGAGATAAGCCCCTTCCAGCTGTTTGAAGCCCACATGAAGACCAAGCTGTACATCTGCTACATAAGTGTATGGAGGCCTAGGTAGTCTGTGTATGTACTTTGTGTATATTTACTGTTTGCCTGTGTGTTTGTGTGTCTGTCTGAGTCAGCTGCTGGGTGGAACCTCTCAGAGGACAACATTTTTCTGTTTGTATGGTTCAGGAGTCTGGTGGAGGTGAGGGAGAAGTGGGAGAATAGAGGGAGAATATCCTTCTGGAATAACAAGTTGCTCAGACCAGCTTGTTCAGAACATTTCATCCTTTATATTCAAAATATATGTAAGATCATGAAATGTTTTTATGTGCCCAGTATTTATTTATTTATTTATTTATTTATTTATTTACTTTATTTTTTGGTTTTTTGAGATAGGGTTTTTCTGTGTAGTCCTGGCTGTCCTGGAACTTACTTTGTAGACCAGGCTGGCCTCGAACTCAGAAATCCACCTGCCTCTGCCTCCCAAGTGCTGGGATTAAAGGTATGTGCCACCACCGCCCGGCTAATGCCCAGTATTTAATAGCCTTATAATATTCATTTTCCAATTCTGTCCATGGTATATCCAATTTCATAATTCCCTTTTTGTTGAATAAATAATATTTATAATATGATTATATACAGTTGCTTACATAAATATGTGTGAAATATACATCAAATAATAATTTAATATTTTTTCTGCAATAGGCATTTATTTCTACACATTTATTGATATTAATAATGCCACAATGAATTTTAGAGTACAGATGCCATCTGTTCTTAGTGTGCACATGACTATTTTCTGTTTAGTAACCTGGTTGCTTTCTCATTTAGTTGTCTGAATTAATTAGTTTAATATTGTTTTGACAAAAGACCATAACCAAAGCAACTCATAACTTATAAAAGAAAGAGTTTAATTTGACTTATGGTTTCAGAACGTTAAATCCACGATGGTAGTGCAAAAGAGTGGATGAAAGCTCACAGCTTGAACCACAAATATAAGGCAGAGATGCATACTGCAAATGATAGATGTCTTTCAAACTTCAAAGTCAGTCACCAGTGACACACCTCATCTAATAAGCCACACTACCCATTCTTTCTTAAACCATTCTACAAATTGGGGCCTGAGTATTCCAATATATGGGTGACTTAGTTAAGTAATAGATACGTTCTTCATTCATAAATGCAAAAATCTATACAGAATATGCATGTCAAAGATTAAACACTTAGTTTACTTACTATTTTCTTAAAAAGGCAAAATCCTTTGAGTATAGGAAGGCTACCAATTTGCTTGAGTTGATTTTATAACAAGCTATTTTGCTGAAGTTGTTTATCAGCTGTAGGAGTTCTCTGGTGGAGTTTTTTGGGTCGCTTAGTTATACTATCATGTCATCTGCAAATAGTGATAGTTTGACTACTTCCTTTCCAATTTGTATCCCTTTGACTTCCTTATGCTGTCTAATTGCTCTCCCTAGAACTTCAAGTACTATATTGAAAAGATATGGAGAGAGGTCAGCCTTGTCTAGTCCCTGATTTTAGTGGGATTGCTTCAAGTTTCTCTCCATTTATTTTGATGTTGGCTACTGGTTTGCTGTAGATTGCTTTTACTATGTTTAGGTATGGGTCTTGAATTCCTGCTCTTTCCAAGACTTTTAGCATGGAAGGATGCTGAATTTTGTCAAATGCTTTTTCAGCATCTAATGAGATGAACATGTGGTTTTTTTCTTTTAGTTTGTTTATGTAGTGGATTACATTGATGGATTTCTGTATATTTAACCATCCCTGCATCCCTGGGATGAAGCCTACTTGATCATGGTGAATGATCATTTTGATGTGCTCTTGGATTCTGTTGGCAAGAATTTTATTTAGTATTTTTGCATCAATATTCATGAGGGAAATTGGCCTGTAGTTCTCTTTCTTTGTTGGATCTTTGTGTGGTTTTGGTATCAGCGTAATTGTGGCTTCTTAGAATGGGTTGGGCAGTGTTCCTTCTGTTTCTATTTTGTGGAATAGTTTGAAGAGTATTGGTGTTAGGTCTTTGAAGTTTTGATAGAATTCTGCACTAAAACCTTCTGGTCCCGTACTTTTTTTGGTTGGGAGAATTTCTATAACCCCTTCTATTCCTCTCGGGATTATGGGGCTGTTTAGCTGATCTAATTGATGCTGATTTAATTTTGGTATTTGGTATCTGTCTAGGAAATTGTCCATTTCCTCCAGATTCTCCAGTTGTGTTGAGTATAGGCTTTTGTAGTAGGATCTGATGAGTTTTTGAGTTTCCTCAGTTTCTGTTGTTATATCCCCCTTTTCATTTCTAATTTTGTTAATTTGAATACTGTCTCTGTGCCCTTTGGTTAGTCTGGCTAAGGGTTTATCTATCTTGTTGATTTTCTCAAAGAACCAGCTCTTGGTTTTGTTGATTCTTTGTATGGTTCTCTTCGTTTCTACTTGATTGACTTCAGCCCTTAGTTTGATGATTTCCTGTCTTCTACTCCTCCTAAGTGAATTAGCTTCTTTTTGTTCCAGGGCTTTCAGGTGTACTGTTAAGCTGCTTGTGTATGTTTTCTCAAGTTTCTTTTTGGAGGCACTCAGGGCTATGAGTTTTCCTCTTAGCACTGCTTTCATTGTGTCCCATAGATTTGGGTAGGTTGTACCTTCATTTTCTTTAAATTCTAAAACTTCTTTGATTTCTTTCTTTCTTTCTTCCTTGACTAAGGTGCCGTTGAGTAGAGTATTGTTCAGTTTCCATGTGTATGTATGCTTTCTGTCATTTTTGTTGCTATTGAAGACCACTCTTACTCCATAGTGATCTGATAGGAGGCATGGAAGTAATTCAATCTTCTTGTATTTGTTGACATCTGTCTTGTGACCAATTATAAAGAAGTTAGGGAAATAACACCCTTCACACTAGCAACAAACAATATAAAATATCTTGGCGTTACTCTAACCAAACAAGTGAAAGATCTATATGACAGGAACTTCAAGTCCTTGAAGAAAGAAATCGAAGAAGACCTCAGGAAATGGAAAAATATTTCATGCTCTTGGATTGGGAGGATCAATATAGTAAAAATGGCTATCTTGCCAAAAGCAATCTACAGATTCAATGCAATCCCCATCAAAATCCCAAATCAATTCTTCATAGATCTAGAAAGAGCAATTCTCAAATTCATCTGGAATAACAAAAACCGTAGGATAGCTAAAACTATTCTCAACAATAAACGGACTTCTGGGGGAATCTACATCCTTGACCTCAAGCAGTGCTACAGAGCAATTGTGTTAAAAACTGCATGGTATTGGTACAGCAACAGGCAAGTAGATCAGTGGAATAGAATTGAAGACCCAGAAATGAACCCACAGACTTATGGTCACTTGATCTTTGATAAAGGTGCTACAACCATCCAGTGGAAAAAAGATAGCCTTTTCAACAAATGGTGCTAGTTCAACTGGAGGTCAACATGCAGAAGAATGCGAATTGACTCACTCTTATCTCCTTGTACTAAGATCTCCTCCCAGTGGATCAAGGACCTCCACATAAAACCATACACACTGAACCTAATAGAAAACAAACTGGGGAAGACCCTGGAGGACATGGGCACAGGGGGGAAAGTTCCTGAACAGAACACCAATAGCTTATGCTCTAAGATCAAGAATTGACAAATGGGACCTCATAAAATTACAAAGTTTCTGTAAGGCAAAGGACACGGTCAGAAGGACAAAACAGCCATCAACAAATTGGGAAAAGATCTTCACCAACCCTACATCCGACAGGGGGCTAATATCCAAAATATACCAAGAACTCAAAAAGTTAGACCCCCAAAGAACCAAATAACCCTATCAATAAATGGGGTACATGGCTAAACAAAGAATTTTCACCTGAAGAATTTCAGATGGCTGAGAAGCACCTTAAGAGATGTTCAACATCATTAGTCATCAGGGAAATGCAAATCAAAACAACCCTGAGATTCTACCTCACAGCAGTCAAAATGGCTAAGATTAAAAAAACTCAAGAGACAACAGATGCTGGCGAGGATGTGGAGAAAGAGCAACACTCCTATACTGTTGGTGGGACTGCAAGATGGTACAACCGCTCTGGAAATCAGTCTGGCAGTTCCTCAGAAAATTGGGCATGACACTTCCAGAGGACCCTGTCATACCACTCCTGGGCATATACCCAGAGGATTCCCCTGCATACAATAAAGACACATGCTCCACCATGTTCGTAGCAGCCTTATTTATAATAGCCAGAAGTTGGAAGGAGCCCAGATGTTCCTCAAAGGAGGAATGGATACAGAAAATGTGGTATATATATACAATGGAATAGTCTCAGCAATTAAAAATAATGAATTCATGTAATGTGTAGGCAAATGGTTGGATCTGGAAAATATCATCCTAAGTGAGTTAACCCAATCACAAAAGAATACACATGAAATGCAATCACTGATAAGTGGATATTAATGAGCCCAGAAGCTCTGAATACTCAAGGCACATTTAGCAAATGAAAAGATTCCCAAGAAGATGGAAGGAGAGGGCCGTGGTCCTGAAAAGATTGGATCCAGTTTTTTTTTTTTTAGTAGAGTTCCAGAACAGAAAAAAGGGCAGGGGGTGGTGATGGGGGAATAGGCGGGTGGCGGGGGGGGGGGAGTGGGGGTCGGGGTTGGGGGGTGCTCAGGGGTGCGGGAAGAGGACTTAAGGGATGTAGGGTGAAGGGGAAACTGGGAAAGGGGAGAGCCTTTGGAACGCAAACAAAGGATATAGAAAATAAAAAAATGCATGAAAAAAGGCAAAATCTATTGAATACATGGCATATACTAGGCACTGTGAAGGGAATTACTTCCTGAACAATTCATATAATTTTCTAACATAAATTATTGCCTCTAAATGTAAAAATAACAATAAAACTATTTTATAATTATGAAGATCTTTCTGGCATTTTAAATTCTAATCATTCTCACTTAATATTAAAATAATTCTATGGGCTAAGTACAACTATTTCTCCTATTTCCATTTTAAATTAAAGAAAAACAACATCAGGAACATGAAGTATCACATGAAGAAACTGTGTTAAAAGAAATGTGTTGTTTGATGGTCTTATCCCATCTTATTTAAGCTAATTTTAAAATTTCAACCAAGTATTTTAACCTTCTTAGATCAGTAATTATAATAAAAATTAAAAGTAAAATTTTATATGAAGCAGATGGTTCAACTGCACACTAAATTAAATGGTAACAAATCTGAGCTTGACATACTGCAAAATATGATTTTAAAAGCTCCATTTGTATTAATCAGTGTTCAGCTTCTGTCAGATTACTATATATGAAGAAATGACCAAGTAATCCCATCAAAACTAACTTATCTTCAGTTTTTCAGGGGACACTTAAATGTCTTTAGCTTAAGAAATTGTTGACCTCCTACCTTTATGTAATTCTCTTTAAATTCTGTAACTGCTATCCATCATTTTATGAATTTACAGAAATTCCCAGGTTAACATTTATTCTTTGTACTTTTATATATTTGACTCTTTCTGCATTTTCCTTTAAAGTTTATTTAACTATCCATTAAATGAACATTGCAAACATTTGCCTTTGTGAGTTTACTGTGGGTTGCTAAAGGCCCCATTCTTTAGAAACTAATCACAAATTCTTACATATTTTTAAAGACAGTGTATCTGTATATCCTGAACTATCAATAATCTGGACTCATGAATCCTCAGGCACTTTTTTTTCATGTTGTTTGGTCTTGATCTTGCCTTTTATTTGTCAAGAAACAAATAGTCTTAATGAAATATTAAAATTCTGGAATGCAGTTGTATAGATAGAAAAAGTATTCGATATTAAGTTATGTATATGAAGAATAAAAATATAAAGCACTTTCTTGAACAGATCATAAGATGACTTAAAATGTATCTGAATTGAGAATATAAACATATTTTAGGAAAATAAATAAAAACAGGACATATGAGGATAATTTAATGTATTTAATTTTCCTATTGTTATTGGCTTTTCAATCTTGTCTTCGGTGAGTCCTAGTTTTGGGCCCAACTTAATCAATAAGATGTTTCCTAACACTAATACCTTTTATGTGGGGTTGAAGGGCACATATGAAAGAGAGGGAGAAAGGGAAGGAACAAAGAAAGAAGAGAGACATGAGAAAAGTAGGATTTAATATTTTTCAGTGCAGAATGAATGAAGTAAGACCTGATTCTTTCAAGTAATGTCTTGTTAGCACCTTTGAGTAAAAAGAAGGTGACGTTTTTACCAGAGGCCACCAGTACACAGAAGCACAGACTCATGGTGCTGAACAAATCTCCATGGCAACTTGGATACAAAATCCTATTAAATTTCTGGGGTCTAACCTTGATTCCCCAGGAGTGTGTACTCCTGTTTTTCCATTTATGAAGGATAAAAATGTGTCAAGGCTCAATAAATTCACTCCATGAAACCACACAAACATCAATTTGTGATTAATTGCATGCAGCTCACAATGCTATTCACAAGGTGAATAGCTCACTCTGATCTAATAATTAGGTTATGATTTTTCCCTTCATAAAGCCCTAAAACTATGTAGGTAATAGTTGAGAATGAAATAATTAAATTACTATTTTAACTATATTTAAATGCTTTTTCCAGAGAATTACACATGCTTTTAATAAAAAAGTTAGGTATTCTAAGAGAGGAAATGAGTGTTAAAAAGCTTACAGAAATGTGCATTACATTCTGTGAGATACTATAGCTTTCACTATTTTACTTCAACATTGTTAATAGTGTTTTCCAAAATTTTTAATACAGATAAAATAACTACATACAATTTGATGTTTTTATGTATAGTAATAATATTTGAATCTTATGAAAAATATATTTTTCCAATAATAGAACTATTTTTATTTATATAAAATATATTTATATTTTGAAAGATTTATTTATATCATTAATTTTTTATTTTGTGTCATAAAGGCAACAAGATTATAAAAAAGTATAATTAATAGAAAATACATAATTATAAGAAATTATGTATATATCAGAAATTGAGTAAAATTATCTGGGCTTTGTTATATAATACTGATTAATACTGGCCAGGCCGTGGTGGCGCACGCCTTGAATCCCAGCACTTGGGAGGTAGAGGCAGGCAGATTTCTGAGTTCGAGGCCAGCCTGGTCTACAGCGTGAGTTCCAGGACAGCCAGGACTATACAGAGAAACCCTGTCTCGAAAAAAACCAAAAAAAAAATACTGATTAATACTCTGAATTATCTATTCATCAAAATTTTAAACATAATTTAATGTTAAAATATGGTCAGGTTTATAAGGTTATTAAGTAAATTCATATCAAACAAAACTCTCTTCTTACTTGTTTTCAGACCAGAAATACATTGGGCACTGGTGAAATCAGAGATTATTGGATATTTTACTATTTCAGATCAGGATTAGTAAGCCAATGTTTATAAAATGTACTGATAAACCCAATTATTCCAAGATATGGTAGAGAATAACCTCAATATGGTAGCATATACAGAATAATTTGATTTGTGACATGTTTGTATGATAATCAAATTTATCATTATATTCTTTTCAGTATGTGTCATAAAAACATATAAGAGAAAATTGTACTCATCCCTGGGTGTTTAGTTATATCATGCTATCCTCAAATGCCATTGATGTAAAATGATTAGGAGTTGTTTTTAAGGAACAATACATTTATGAAACAAAGTCTGGCTGCTTAGATTTATAATTCTAACGTATTATTCATCTTTGTGTGTGTATTAAAATAGCCAGGCATACTTGTATTAACTGTTTTCTTTAAAATTTTGGAAATATGTGCTATTAAACAATTACTTTTGTAATATGTGTTGACAAATGCTTCTCTTATATTTAACCAAATTTTAAGATTGAAATAAATATCTGACAATTGGAGAGATAAAAGAAAATCAGAAAGTATAATAAGTGTAAAAGTTAAGTAAAAAAGAAAGAACTAGGTAATTTTACATAAATAAAACACAGTATTGGAAACTAGGTCTATTTGTTAGTTAATTTAATCATTGGTGTAGAAATTATGTAATATTTGTCAGAATTGTACCAGGCACTAGTCCAAGTTCTGTAGATGCAATAGTGAGAATTTCATATAAATTACTGTCAAATACCATGGGAAACTCTACATTTAGCAAAAAAGACATAGAATTGAGGAATGGTACAAAATGGTGTGAAATTTAAAAAAATATGAAAACCAACCCATATTTTAAATGGCAAACTTCAATAAGTGATTCCTAATAGCATTATGCTATATTCTTGAACCAGAGCCTAAGATAATCATCGTAAAAGAGGCTTCATCAAGCAACTGATAGGAATAGTTGCAGAGAACCACAGTCAAGCATTAGGAAGATTTGGGAATCCTGCTAAAGATTGGGAGGAATAATTGTTAGAGCCACAGTGGATAAGGATATGACAAGAGCAGGGCCTACAGAATCAACTATGTGAGGTGTTCTTGTGGGACTTCTAACAGTGGGAGCAGAGCGTGAGGTTGTCTCTGACTCTCTTGCCTGTTTTGGGGACTCTCTCCTACTGGGATGCCATTTCCAGCCTTGATATGAGGGTATGTACCTAGTCTTACTATAAATATCCGCTGGCAGGCCTGCCTTTTCTGGAGGGAACCAGAGGAGGCATGGATCTGGGGGAGATATGAGGTAGATTGGAGGAACTGAGAGGTGAGCATGAAAGGGAAACTCTAGTTGGAATGCAATCAATATATGAGAGAATAAATTTAAAAACTGCAAGTGAAAATGCTGGCATGCAGGAAAATCAGAATATATTGGAACATGCTAGGTGTGCTAATATGGAAATTAAAAATATTAATAGCATTCATCATTTCCACTGTTCATAAATGTTTAAAAGAATTAATCAGTTCTGAATGTATTATTTTCATAGTGTAGAAATAAAAGTCATAATATTTATAGCTGAGGAAATTATTTTTAAGAGATGAAATTGAATGTCAGAAACAAGTCAGAAAAAGAATTACTTTGAGAGAAAATTTACCAGTGGAAGAGGGAGAAGATAAAGTTGAACCAGATCATCCCACTCTTTTCCTTACCAGCTGATGTGACTTTTAAGTATTTAACTTTTCTAAGCCCTTATTTTCTTCACGAATATACAGATATAAGAGAATGAGGTTTTAGTAGTAATTTTGCTAACAATATGAGCAAGAGGCATACATACCCTTAGTCTTATTTTAGAAACACTTTTCTGTCTAACACATCTCCCTTATTTTGTGATACTTGCCAACAACCATCAAGACCATCAATTAATAAATGACCCATCATAAAACTGAATGACTTTTGTAGGGTGAAGAACATCATGATTTGGACAAAGCAGCCAGCTGGACAATAGGGAAAGATTTATCAATTACATATTTGATCAAGGGTTACTGCCTAGAATGTTTAAAGAACCAGAAGAATGAATATGAATATTGAGAAAACATAATCAATTTAAAAGGGGATACAGAATTAAGCAGAATCCACATCTATCAGAGGAATGCAAATTTAAATTACTGTGAGAACATGTCTTCCTTTCTGGTGGAAATGCAAACTAGTACAGCTACCAAGGAAATTGTTGGGAAGGTATCTCAGAAGTTGAAAATATGGTCTACATCAATCTAGCTATTCTACTCTAGGGCATATGGGAAAGACTGTATTTTACTAGAGATGTTCGCTCATTCTTATTCTTGCTGTTCAATTTATGATAGCCAGAAAATAGAAATAGCCAAGTTTTACATTAATTGATGAATGGATAATGAAAATGTGGTACATTTACACAAGGAGATATTATTCTGCTGTTAAAAAATTAAACTAAGAGATATTCAGTTAATAGGTTGGATCTAAATACTATTATCTGAATAAAGTAACTCAGATCCCCTGCAAACCAAATGTTTCATCTTTTCTCTTCTAAGTTAGAATTTGAACGTTCAATATGAGTGTCAAAATATGAATAACAGAGGTTATATACCTAATAAAGGATTAGTGCCAGGAGGTGGTCTCCAAAAAAAGAGAAATAAAATATGGTATTATGGAGGCATAAAAGGAAAGTATAATAAGAGGATTAAATATGATGAGAGTAGAATGTGAGAGCAGGATAAAAAAAGAAATATAGATAGAGGTGATTAGCAGTAATGGCCCTCTGAAAAATCGCTTCGAAACCTACTACTATAGAAGCTTCCTAAACTCTATGCAATATGAAAGAAATTTAAAATGAGTCACCACATAATGGTGAAGAAAATGCTCTAACTAATCATATTCTGACACCAAGTCAAACAATTAGTGGCAAGGATGGGTTGCATTTTATTGAGTCATTGTCCAAAGGGGTCTCCAGACCTCTCAAACCATCACAGGATACTGCCAAAGTTATTGGTTAACCTTTAAAACCTAATGGTTAGATCCTGCTGCTGAAAGTTATTTACATCATGAAATATGGTGAATGTGATCTAGTGCTCAATCAGAAGCTTCACCCCTATTAACTAGTGTTTATGGTGCTAGAAGTTACTCTGCTTACACCTGGAATAGAAAGATAATCATCAGAAGCACCTAGCTACAAATCCTGTAACCTAAGAAGTGACATTTCTGCAAGATGCAGTGGTACAATAGTGCACAAATGATATGTTACTGTGGAAGTTTGGATATGCTTTGCCCTGGGAATAGCACTATTCAGAGGAGTGGCCTTGGTGGAGTATGTGTGACCTTGTTGCAGAAAGTGTGCATTGTGGGGTTGGGGCTTGAGACCATACTTCTAACAACATGGGAGCCAGTCTTCTCCTTTCTGCCTTTGGATTCAAGGTAGTACTTTCATCTCCTCTAGCCCCACATCTGCCATGCTTCTGCCTTGATTATAATGGACTGAACCTCTGAACCTTTAAACCAGCCCCGATTAAATGTTGACCTTTATAAGAGTTGCTTTGGTCATGGTGTCTGTTCACAGAAGTGGAAACCCTAACTATGACAGAAGTTGGTCTGAGAGACTGGGGTAATGCTGTGATAGGACATGTTTGTGATTGGAGGAATATGGATTTTAGGACTTTGGATTTGGGAAGCAGTGGAATGCTTCAAGTGGGGCTTAATGGACCATCCTAGCAGGAATATGAAATATGGTGCTTCTGAGGGTAATTTGAACTGTTTAGGGCTGCTAGCCAAGAAGTTTCAGTGGTGCAGAATTTTAGTATGTGGCTTAGAATCTCTTGTCGTGGTATTTTGGTGAAGCATGTCAGTACTTTTTGCCCTTGGCTGAAGTGTCCACCTGAAGCTAAGGTAAAGAGATTTCAGTTAATTGCATTGACAAATGAAGTCTCAGAAAAGTTCAGGATTGACTCTTTCCTCTGGTTTACTTTTATAAGGAGCTTTGTGATGAAGCAGAGCAAGCATAGAAAGGAAAATACAAAATTAATGGTTCAAAAAATTAAGAGGCACCAGGAAGTAGAATAGAGCTGAATCCTCTATTTAAGGAGATAAACAGATTAAGAAAGTCATGACCTTGAAGTTATGATTTCACTCTCCTAAGGTTATTGTTTACATGTTTGTGGTTGAACAAGGGACTTTGTTATGGCTTATATTTGGACTTTTAATCTGAAATTAACTATAATCCAAAAATGGAGAGCACAACTCTAATCCAGACCTTGAGGCTGGAATATGCAGGCTTTTGTGCTGGATATTGATGAATAGTGACCATGAAAAGCTTAGGCCTTGGTATGGTGGTATATGCCAGATGTCAAGAGACAGAGGCATGCATATCTCTGAGTTCACGTGAGTTTCCAGGACAGCTAAGCTAAGGGAGGGAATGAGTTGGAAAACAGAAAGCTGATGATGATGTAATAGAACAAAGGGGCCATGTTCTAGCTCCTGTAAGCATCAGAACTTGGCAGGTTAGGCTTTGTGGCTCTGAATTTAGAGTAAAGAACAGAAGGGACTACTGGGACAATTGATGCTGTTTAGCTGGAGCTAAGAAATTAGCAATGATTAAGACAAGACACACATCACTGAGGTGAAATATTCTGGGAAGTGTTTTTCTTTCAGAGCACAAAGAAGTTGTTTTCCAGAGATAGCCAAGGTTGTATGACCTCATGTTGCAACTGAACTTGGTAATGGGTAAGAATCACCCAGACGGTACCAGTTTTACAGGCATGAAGGGGTCATGGAGAACAGCTGAGGCTTGGCACATGTGAAATCAGGGAAGAACATTGGTGAAGCTGCAGCCTCAGTTGTAGTTGATGACTCAGGACTGAAGGGGCTATGCAAAGAAGTTGAGCCTTGGCATCATAAAGGGAGCCTATGAGAGGCTATTGGTGAAATCTCATTGTAGTAAGAAACTCTAGCATGTTAGAAATGTCAGTACCATTAGATAATCACTAGGAACTGCAACAGTAGTGCAGTGGAATCAACAAGATCCTAAAGAGCTACAGAGGGCAGAGCTGGAGAAATGAGCCAATCCTGTTTGCTAAGCCCAGAATATCAAGTGGAGGTCCCAGGCATTGGAACAAGAAGCTGCAAATTGAAGTTGCCTTGGAGACCCCAAGATATTCGAGATGGCAGAACCATGGGGTATCTACCAAGGAAAGCTGCTAACAGGGAGTGGAGCCATCCCAGGATAAAAAAGTTTGTTGCAGTCAATAAAGATGAAAGGAGTTGGAGATCTGAAGGGCACTTTGACATCAGGCATAGAGATGCAGTGTTTGGAATTTGCTCCCAGTGGCTTTTGGTCTTTTTTGATCCAGTATTTCCTCACTATGATGTTTCGGAATGGTAATGTATATTCTGTGATGTTTAAGATATGTGATATGCTTTTTGGTTTTGATTTTATAAAGAATTACAGTTAAGTGATTGAATGAATCTCAGAAAAGACTTTGATATTTGGACTTTTAACACTGATAGACTACGAGGACTTTTGAAGTTGGACTAAATGTAGTTTGCACTATGTTACATTTAGGTATGGCCCCCAAAGACTCATGCATTCAAACAAGCTTATGAGGCCAATGAGTGGAATGTGGCCAGTTGTATATGCTTGGCCAATTTTGTGGCACTATTAGGTGATGTGGCTTTGTTGCAGTAGGTGTGGCTTTGTCAAAGAAAGTGTATCACTGTGGGACTTTGAGACCCTCCTCCTAACCACATGGGTGCCAGTCTTCTCCAGTTTGCCTTTGGATCAAGGTGTAGAGCTATTGGCTCCTCCAGCCCCATACCTGCCTGGATGTTGTCACATTCCTCCTTGATGATAACGGACCAAACCTTGATCCTGTAAGCCAGCCTCAATTAAATGCTGTCCTTCATAAATGTTGCTGTGGTCATGATGTCTCTTCACAGCAGTTGAAATTCTAAGACAGTTAGTTACTAACCAAATAGTTTTTAAAAATAGTTTTTGTGGCCCACCCCATAAGGTAGAACATACATGACATTCAGATAGGTTTTGGTCCTAAGGGGAAATTATTATTATGTTTAAAGAATTTAGTAATAAAATGATTCTTAATGATATTTTGCTATAACCCTAGATCAGTGCATATTTCAAACTTCACCAGAGTAGCTTCTTGCAGTACGTAAGAAATAACACCTCTGTGTTGTTGTGTCTGTCATTCTTATATCTTTAAACTTGTCAATTCTAAATTACTTGCATAAATATATGAATTTTAATAACTAGTTTCCTTTCTCTTTTATGTTTTTCAAATGTAATACCTTAGGAGCTTTTCATTTTGTACCTCCTGTTGCCATTAGCTTCGCCCCAGTCATTCAGGTAGAGCAGGGCTCTTGACTCTGCTTTCTGTAGGTCATGGCCACACCTCTCCAACCTGCCATGCTTTTGCAGATTCAGGCCTTCACCCACTTGTGCCTGTCCTGGGCTACCACTTTCCCATGGGCTGGCTAGCTCTTTCCAGTGTATTTTTAACCTTACTATACTTGGAAGACATTGCAGCTCCAGTGTCCTCAGGCTTTCTGATCTGAGATAGACAGCAGCATACCCTCTGCTAGCTTTCCTGCAAGGCTGAGGCTTATCTTAAAGGAACCATGCCTTTGAAATGGACTTGGCTTCCATCTCCCACTCTTCGGCTAGGAAAACCCTTTCACCCAGGACTTCTCAGGCTGTAAGCTTAGATTTAAGCCTTGCCTTCAGTGTGCCATTTATTGAGTGGTGTTTGTCATCCCATGGCCTTATTCCCAGAAATAACAATTCTGAGACTCAATTATTTTTACAAGCACCTTGGCCATAAGCTTTTGCTGTTCCCTGACTAGTTCGTTCATTAATCATCACATTATTCTGTTCTAAGTTCTGCCACATGGCTGGTTACCTCTACTCAGCTCTAATGCATCTGCCCTCTTTCAGGTCCCAGGGCTAAATCCCTGGTGCTTCTCTCTATCCCAGAATTCAACCTCCATAATGGATGTCTCACCATCTATTGTAACCTTTCCTATAGACCATAGTTTTTATATTGACAAGTGATACATCTGTACAATATCGAAGTCATTCTTAACCATTACTGGATAGAGAAAACCTTTTCCACAGAGAAAAGATTAAATGCAGAAATTGAGATATATAAGGCTCCTAATTTTCTTTTTCAAGTCAATATTGTTGCCCAGGTTCTCTTGAGATTACATGTAAATTTTAAGATATCTTTGTTTTTATAAGAACTGTTACAGATATTGTTACAAAGATTGCTTTTAGTTAGTACATAGTTTGCCATAGCATAGTTTTCCTATTTTGGTCTCTCTATGTATTCAAAGCTGACTTCAAGTTTGAATCCACAATCTACTAGTCTCCATCAAAGAGGCTTTGCATAATGGTCTGTGGAGCTCATCTAGCTCTGAGTAGATATCTAACAGTATCAATTCTTCTAACTCAGAAACAAATACCATTTTTCCACTTATTTGTATCTCATTTTATTACTTTTTCAATTTTTTGGAGTTGCTCCTCTATAAGATTTTCTACCTATTTTATTTTGTTTTCCTAAATATTTTGTTCTAACAAATGCATGACATAAATTATTGCTTGAATTTACTCTTAAATTGTGCATTTTTAGCATTCATAGGAGTCATAAGTTTTTGTGTGTTGGATTTTTATTACTCAACATGAATTTATTCCTCATGTTCTAAGTGCTATATGCTATATTTACTTTCATGCACATCTGTTTTTGATTATTGGGATTTTCAACATATAAGATCATCTACAAGTGGTGATGTGTTGTATCTTTGTGATTTGTTTCTATTGATTTTCCTTTCTAACTGCAAGGGCTAGTGATTGGCAATAGAATGTTAAACATAAAGCCCTCTCTAAATATTAAAGAAAAATATTTAAGGAATTTTATCTGCTTTTGATGGCACAGGTTTGTTTTTATTTAAATTATATTTTAATCATGTTTTCATGTTCCCCTAAAATTCACCTATCTATCCAAGTCTTCATCCTCTGTCTCTCTGTCTCTGTCTCTGTCTCTGTCTCTGTCTCTGTCTCTGTCTCTGTCTCTGTCTCTGTCTCTCTCTCTCTCTCTCTCTCTCTCTCTCTCTCTCTCTCCAAGACATTTATAAAACAAAAACAAAAAATATAAGTTATTCAATAGGTTGAATTAGGAAATCATGATCAAAATCTACTTGGCTATAGATTGAGTTCAAGGCTAGCCAGAGCAATTAATGAGACTTTATCTACAATTAAAATTGAACATAGTCTGGCATGATAGCTTAGTGGTAGAATGCACAAGGCCAAAAGGAAAAAAAAACTTTAAACTAAAAAAAGTCAGGAGTGGATGGGTGGTGGAGCACCTTCACAGATGCAGAGGGATGAGGGAGAGAATAGAGGGTTTAACTGGGAAGGGTGATAACATTTGAAATGTAAATAAATAAAATAACCAATAATATAAAATTTTTTTTTAAAAAATGAAATCGTAGTTAAGGTTTCTTCTGGTGCAATAAAATACTATGATCAAAATCAACTTTGGAAGGAAAAGGTTTATTTCATCTGCTTGCAGTGCACCATCCAGGAAAGTCAAGTACATACTCAAAGGAGATTCCTGAAGGTAGAAAGTGCTACAAAGGCTATGGAAGAGAGCTTCTTACTGGCTTGCTCATCTGCTTAGTGCCCAGGACCACTAGCCATTGGCCGGATGGCTCACAGTGAGCTGGCGCTTCCCATATCAAGTATCAACAAAGAAAATGGACCACAGGCTTGTTGACAGATAAATCTGGTGGGATTATTGCCTCGGCTGCTTTTTTTTTTTTCCTAAAATGTCTTTAGATATATCAACATGACTTGAAGACAAGGCTATAAAAGAAAACTTATACACAATTCACATTCTTATTGTTTTTAAATAGTTAACCTAGGACAGTATGTCTACATATAGAAAATTTAAATACAGACATTTTCTTTGTTTTGTGTACAGAAAATCATTATTTTAAAAGCATACAGTTTTAATAAACACATTTAGAATCCTAGCTTCTATTCTTGAGAGATACTCAGAGGAAATTATGGATCAATGTGTTGTCTGACCCTTTTTATGTATTTTTCCGTTTTTTTAAGTCAAAAAATGCTTTTAGGTGTTCACTCTAAGTGGGCTTATCCCACATAATGTTACTTAATGGCTTGTTTTTGAAAGCTTCAACTATTTATTGCTAATGTACTTATTTTCTAGTCCTCTATATTTAAGGTCATAGTATGCCTTGCAAAGTAAAATTAAAAGCAGTAAATTATAATAATCACATATTTCTGTAAGCATGATGCTCTTTTTAATGTGTTTTTTTTTCTAAATGCGGAACTTTAGTGGGGAGTTATGGCAACTGATGGACACTACCAATATCCCACTATTTAATTTTGACAAACAACTGCACTTTTCTACTAGAGTATAGTAACATAATTCTGTGATTGGTCAAGGTGAGACTGCTCATAATCTGTATGCTAGTACAAAATTTATTAACACCATATCCATAAACAAAATTAATTAAAGGGAAAAGCCACAGTAGAGAAAATAATGAGCAATATTGATTGAAGAAAGTTATTTTTATGAGCCTAACTGAATATCAATATTAATTTTGAAGAAAATTGCTTCTTTTATCTTTTCTTTTTTATTTTCATCTTTTCTTTTATTTCTTTCCAAATACATTTTGTAGTGCCTCAGTGAAGGAGTTATTCCTAATAATACATGTAAAGATGCACTCACAAGTTCATATTTCTTTACTTATTCACTTTGTATCCTGCTCACTGCCTCCTCCTCCCGGACACACCTCCTACAATCTTCACCCCTTCTCGTCTCCTCTGAGTGCACCGGTGGGGGCTCTTGGATACTCCCATACTCTAACACTTTAAGTCTCTCCAAGGATAGGCCCATCCTTTCCCACTGAGGCCAGAAAGGCAGCCCAGCTAGAAGAACATATTCCATGAATAAGCAGCAGTTTTTGGGATAGCCCCTGCTCCAGGTCTTCAGGATCACATGAAGACTAAGCTACACATCTGCTACATGTGTACAGAGAGGCCTAAGCCCAGCCTGTGGTTCAGATTCTGAGAGTCCCAAGAGTCCAGGTTTGTTGACTCTGTTGGTCTTCCTGTGGAGTTCCTATCTGCTTCACTGCTGCAATCTTTCCTCCTGTTCTTCTATTAGTCCCCAAGCTCCACCCACTGTTTTGATTATGGGTTTCTGTATCTGTCTGAGTCAGCTGCTACGTAGACAGCTCTCAGAGGACAGCCATACTCGGCTCCTGTCTGTATCATTCAGTGTCCACAAGTCTGATGAAGGTGGGGAAAATCGGCAAGAGAATGGAGGTCCAGAGGGTATAGCAGGCTGATTAGCAGAATTGTCTCTTAAAGCCTGTGCTTACCTCATTAACAAAAGAGAATAAATATTTCCACAATATAAATACTAACCATTACACAGTAATGGTCACATCCTGATATTATAAGAGGTAACACGTGAATATTACTAATGAATAAACAGAGGTATAATGTGAGAATATATTTATAACAAGATATATAAAAGGATTGTTAACATTTAAAGAAATAAATAGTTTAAAAATTGGTCCATAGTTGAAAGTAAAAATGATCAATCCTTCTGGTGAGCTACTTATGATGAAAGGAATATTAACTTTGGCTGAATAGGGTTAAAATTTATCTGTAGATTAATGATAGTAAGGTAGATATATACCTTTTAGTTATGGAAATAAATTTAATCTGACAATAATATTAATTGTCAAATAAAACATTCATAGAATATCTTTCATTTTTACAAATGAAATACTCATTATTTATACATTAATAAAATTATTCTACCATTCTTTATTGTATTTTCTTTAAATTCTTTTAAGCAGAAAATATGTTTCTAGTTTACTCATTAATAAATGTACTTAATTCATTTTTATACATGTTCATTTCATACTTGCACATGAATACTTTACTAAAAATTAAAAAAATATTTATGGTTGACTGAAAAATTTGCCATTTAGGCACTACCCTGCATAGACTACTATTTATAGGGTCTAATATTTTTCTATAAAACTCAACAATACAAATGTTAAATGTATCCACTTAGTTGTGATATTCATTGTGGATTGCTCTTCATATGTTCTGCTCCCTGAAGAGTGCGTGTACTGACTGGCTTTGTGTGTCAATTTGACACAGGTTGAAGTTATCACAGAGAAAGGAGTTTCAGTTGGGGAAGTGCCTCCATGAGATCCAGATTTGGGGCATTTTCTTGGTTAATGACGGATGGGGCGCAGCTCAAGAAAAAAGCCCCATATTTTAAAGAACACCGGACTTATAATCGAAAGAGAATATTCATTCTGTACCAACAATTCTACAAAAAGTTGATTCTAAGCCAGGCGTGGTGGCACACGCCTGTAATCCCAGCACTTGGGAGGCAGAGGCAGGCAGATTTCTGAGTTTGAGACTAGCCTGGTCTACAGAGTGAGTTCTAGGACAGCCAGGACTACACAGAGAAACCCTGTCTCGAAAAACCAAAAAGAAAAAAAAATTGATTCTATCAATCTTAATTTTCTAAACTTAGAAAGTCCAATTCAAAACTTATTATTTTTCGCTGGGCCGTGGTAGCGCACACCTGTAATCCCAGCACTCTGGGAGGCAGAGGCAGGTGGATTTCTGAGTTCATGGCCAGCCTGGTCTACAAAGTGAGTTCCAGGACAGCCAGGGCTATACAGAGAAACCCTGTTTTGGAAAAACAAAACAAAACAAAACAAAACAAAACAACAAAACAAAAAACTTATTATTTTTCTTTTTAAAAATATATTTATTCACTTTACAATATCGCCCCCCCCTATTTCCTTCCAGTACCACCTAATGCAGATCCTCTCCCATTGCACCCTCTCCTCATTTGAAAATGGGGAGGTCTCTTCTGGATATTAGCCACCTCCTACCCACTGTACCTCAAGTTGCTGCAGGACTGGGCACATTCTGTCCTACTGAAGCCAGATAAGGCAGACCATTTAGTGGAACATGATCTGTAGGCAGGTAGGTATCAAATTCAGGGACAGCTTCTTCTCAAGTTGTTGGAGGATCCACATGAAGACCAGGATGTTAATATGCTACATAAGGGCAGGTGGCCTAGGTCCAGTCTATGCATGCTCTCTGGTTGATGATTTAGGCTCTGGGAACACCAAAAGATCCAGAGTAGTAGACTATTAGTTTTCCTGTGGAGTCCCTGTCCTCTTCTAGTCTCTCTATCCTTCTCCAACTCTTCCATAAAGATAGACAGAGCTCTGTCTAATGTTTGGCTGTGGATCTTTGCATTTCTTTCCATGGGCTGCTAGGAGGAGCCTCTCAGAGGACAGTTCCTGTTTAGAAGCATAATAGAGTATCAGACTTGCCATGGGGTGGGTCTCAGATTGGGGCAGTTATTGCTTGGCCATACCCTCTGTTTCCACTCTATCTTTGACCCCGTAATTCTTGTAGGCAGAACCCGTTTTGAGTCCAAGGTTTTGTGGGTAGGTAAGTGTTATTATCCCTCCACTGGGAGTGTTCTGTGTGGCTAAAGGAAGTGGCCACTTCAGGATCCATATCCCCAACTGCTAGCAGTCTCAGCTAACATATATTCTGTGGGCCTTCACCTATCCCAGGTCTCTGGCACATCCTAGAGATTGCTTCCCTTGCCACTATCAATTTCCCTTCTTTCTCCCTTGCTCTTCCTACATACCTTCATCTGATGACCCCACGTACTGCTCCTCTCCCAATCCCATCTCCCACTCAGTTACCCCCTTCCATTGATTTTCCATATGTATTTTGTTTCCCCTTCTGAGAAATATTCAACTATCCTCCTTTGGGCACTCATTGTTATTTGGGGTCTTTGGGTCCTGTTGATGGTGATCCTGTACTTTTTGGCCAATATCCACTAATCAATGAATACATACCATGCATGTCCTTTTGGGTCTGTAATACCTCACTTAGAATAATATTTTCTAGTTACATCCATTTGCCTGCAAATTTCATGATGTTCTTGTTTTTAAAGGCTGAGTAGTTTTCCATTTTGTAAACAAACCACATTTCTTTATCCATTCTTCAGCTGACAGATGTCTTGGTTGTTTCCAGTTTCTGGCTATTATGAATAAATCTGGTATGAATATAGTTGACCAAGTGACCTTGTAGTAGAGCATCTTTTGGCTATATGCCCAGTAGAGGTATAGCTGGGTCTTGAGGTGGAACTATTCCCAGTTCTCTGAAAAACAGCCAAATTGATTTCCAAAATAGTTGTCAAGTTTACATTCCCCATCAGCAGTGGAGGAGTGTTCTCCTTGCTCCCCAAACTTGCCATCATGTGCTACACTTGAGTTTTTGAACTTAGCCATTTTGATGGTATAAGATGGAATCTCAAGGTTGCTTTGATTTAAATTACCCTGATGATTAAGGAAGTTGAATATTTCTTTAGGTGCTTCTCATCCACTCAAGATTCCTTCATTAAGAATTCTGTTTACTACCATCCATTTGCCTATGAATGTCATGAACTCATTGTTTTTAATATCTGAGTAGTACTCCATTGTGTAAATGTACCACATTTTCTGTATCCATTCCTCTGTTGAAGGATAGCTTAGTTCTTTCCAGCTTCTGGCTATTATATGTAAGGTTACTATGAATGTGGTGGAACATGTGTCCTTGTTATATGTTGAAGAATCTTTTGGGTATATGCCCAGGAGTGGCATATCTGGGTCCTCACATGATATTATGTCCAGTTTTCTGAGGAACCACCAGACTCATTTCCACAATGATTGTACCAGCTTGCAATCCCACCAGCAATGGAGGAGTGTTCTTTTTCCACATTCTCATCAACATCTGCTGTCACCTGAGTTTTTGATCATGCCATTCTGATTGATGTGAGGTAGAATCTCAGGGTTGTTTTAATTTGCATTTCCCTGATGACCAAAGCTGTTGAACATCTCTTAAGGTGTTTCTTGGCTATTCAATATTCCTCAGTTGAAAATTCTCTGTTTAGCTCTGTACCCCATTTTTAATAGGGTGATTTGATTCTCTGGAGTCTAATTTCCTGAGTTCTTTGTATATGTTGGATATTAGCCTTCTATCAGATAAAAAATTGGTAAAGATCTTTTCCCAATCTGTTGATTGCTGTTTTATCCTATTGACAGTGTCCTTTGCCTTACAGAAGCTTTGCAATTTTATGAGGTCCTATTTGCCGATTCTTGATCTTAGACCATAAGCCATTGGTGTTCTGTTCAGGAACATTTCCCCTGTGCCAATGTGTTTGAGGCTCTTCCCTAATTTTGCCTCTATAAGTTTCCATGTATCTGGTTTTATATGGAAGTCCTTGAAATATCATCCCTAGTGAGGTAATCCAATCACAAAAGAACACACATGGTATGCAATTACAGATAAGTGGATATTAGCATAATAGTCCAGAATACAAAAGATACAATTCACAGACCCTCATGAAGCTCAAGAAGAAGGAAAACCAAAGTGCTTCAGGCCTTCTTAGAAAAGAGAAAAAAATAATCAGGGGAGTAAATATGAAGACAAAGTGTAGAGAAGAGACTGAAGGAAAGGTCATCCAGAGACTGCTCCACCTGGGGATCCATCCTGTATACAGTCACCAAACCCAGACACCATTGTGGATGCCAAGAAGTACTTGCTGAATGGAGCCTGATACAGCTGTCTCCCAGAGCCTGACAAATGCAGATGCAGATGATTACATCCAACTATTGGACTGAGCATGGAATCCCCAAGGGAGGAGTTAGAGAAAGGACTAAAGGAGCTGAAGGGATTTGCAACCCAATAGGAAGAACAACAGTATCAACAAACAAGACTCCCAGAGCTCCCAGGGATTAAGACACCAACTAAGAAGTACACATGGAGGGATCCATGGCTCCAGCTGCATGTGTAGCAGAGGGTCAGGCATCAATGGGAGGAGAGGCCCATGGTCCTGTGAAGGCTTGATGGCTGGCCCTGTGTAGGGAAAATTGAGGGCAGGAAGGCAGGACTGGGTGGGTGGGTGGATGGGGAACACCCACATAGAAGCAGGGGGAATGGCAATGGAATAGGGGCTTCAGGAGTGGGGACCAGGAAAGGAGATAACATTTGAAATGTAAATGAAAAAAGAATACATACATACACATACACATACACATACACATACACATACACATACACATACACATATACCTATATATATTCTCTGAATTTCCTCAAGGTCAATTGTAATATCTACATGTTCATCACTCATTATTTCTTGCTTAGCCTGGCCGTGGTGGCATATGCCTTTAAACCTAGTATCCAGAATTCCGGAGGCACAGGCAGACAGACATCTGCATGTGAGTCCAACCTAGTTTAACTCAATTCACAAATTCCAGACAGTCAGGACTACACAGAGAAAGCTAGTCTCAAGTGAAAATAAAACAAAGCAACTCCTGTACCCAAACAAAATTTATTTCTGTTTATGGTTGAGTTCTTGTGGGAATCCTACAAGTGGGAGCAGAAGCTTTGCATGACTCTTTTGCCTGCCTATAAGACCTTTTCTTTTCTAATGGGTTTCCTTGTCCAGCCTTGATGTGGTGGTATGTGCCTGGTCTTATTGTAGCTTGTTATGCTGTGTTTAGTCAAAATCCCTGGAAAGCCTGCTTGTTCCTGAAGGAAGACAGAGGTGGACTGTATCTGGTAGAGACGGGATGTAGGTATCAGAGACTGGGAAGAAGGGAGGATGGAGAAACAGCAGTAGGGGTATAGTATATGAGAAAAGAATAAAAAATAGTTATTTCTTTTTTTTTTTTTTTGGTAATTTGGCCAAATAGTTCTTAATTGTCTTAATCCCTTCAAAGGAAGAAACTTTTAATTTAATTGATTCTTGGTGTTGATTTTTTTCATTACTATTTATGTGATTTTATCCCTCACTTTTATTATCTCATTCTTTTTTTAAGTTAGTATTGGATATTTTCTTTATTTACATTTCAAATGTTATCCCCTTTCCTGGTCCCTCCCTTCTGGAAACCCCCTATCCCATCCTCTCTCCCCCTGCTTCTATGAGGGTGTTCCTACAATGGAGTACTACTCAGCTATTAAAGATGATGAATTTTATCTTGGCTCCCAGACACTAGACAGATCTAACAGAAAGCGCCAGGTACGCAGACATAGCCCTAGCCTAATATCGCATCTACCTGCACCCAGGGCACAGGCAGCTCTGTGGGCCTTCTGTGTAACAGCCCTGTCAGGGGTCATTTGCCATGCAGAGTGATCAGCACGTGGAAAAGGTCCCCACAGCATCCTCCATCTTCACTCCCTGACAGAGCAGACGGCAGCACCAGGTTCACAGAGACAACCCAAGTATAACATTGCTTGGGGCAAAGCACACCAGGGCTCCAACAGCACCAAAGAGTAGGGCAGGAGTAGGGCAGCACATCAGAAATCTGCGCTAGGGGAAACCAAGTCATCCAGTGGTGGGGAAATAGCCTTATAGGCTCACAGGAGGTTCAAGCACCAGCCAGTGACACCAACTAAAGCCAGAGATAACCAGATGGCAAAAGGCAAATGTAAGAATGTTGCTAACAGAAATCAAGGCAATATGGCAGCATCTGAACCCAATTCTCCAACAACAGCAAGTCCTGGATACCCCAACACACCAGAAAAAAAAAGATTTGGATTTAAAATCACTGGTCATGATGCTGTTAGAGGAACATAAGAAGGACATAAATAAATCTCTGTAAGAAATACAGGAGAAAATTGATCAAAAGGTAGAAGCCCTTACAAGGGAAACACAAAAATCATTTAAAGAAATTCAGGAGAATATGGGTCAAAAGATAGGAGCCAATAAGGAGGAAATGCAAAAATCACATAAAGAAATACAGGAGAACTTGGGTCAACAGACAGAAGTCATAAAAGAGGAAACAAAAATCTCTTAAAGAATTACAGGAAAACACAAACAAGTGAAGGAACTGAGCAAAACCATCCAAGATCTGAACAAAGAAGTAGAAACAACTAAGAAATCTCAAAGGGAGACAACATTGGAGAGAGAAAACCTTGGGAAGAAATCAGGGGGCCATAGATGCAAATATAAACAACAGAATACAAGAGATAGAACAAAGAATCTCAGATGCTGAAGATACCATAGAATCCGTTGACTCAACAGTCAAAGAAAATGCAAAATACAAAAAGCTTGTAACCCAAAACATCTAGGAAATCCAGGACACAATGAGAAGACCAAAATTAAGGATTATAGGTATAAATGAGAGTGAAGATTTACAATTTAAAGTGCCAGTAACTATCTTCAACAAAATTATGGACGAAAACTTTCCTAACCTAAAGAGAGAGATGCCCATGAATATACAAGAAGCCTACAGAACTCCAAACAGACAGGACCAGAATAGAAATAACTCCCGTCACATAATAATCGAAACCCCAAATGTACTAAACAAAGAAAGAATATTAAAGGCAATAAGAGAAAAATGCCAAGTAACATATAAAGGAAGACCTATCAGAATTACACCAGACTTCTCACCAGAGACCATAAAAACTAGAAGATCCTGGGCAGATCTCATGCAGACTCTAAGAGAACACAAATGTCAGCCAAGACTACTATACCCAGCAAAATTCTCAATCACCATAGATGGCGAAACCAAGATATTTCATGACAAAACAAAATTTACACAATATCTTTCCACAGACCCAGCCCTACAAAGGATAATAGGGGGAAAACACCAATACAAGGAGGAAAACTACACCCTGGAAAAACCAAGATAATGACCTTCTTTCATCAAACCCAAAAGAAGATAACCACTCAAATATAAAAATAACATCAAAAATGACAGGAAGTAATAATGACTATTTCTTAATATCTCTTAACAACAATGGACTCAATTCCCCAATAAAAAGACATAGAATAACAGACTGGATATGAAATCGGAACCCTACATTTTGCTGCATACAGGAAACAGACCCCAGTGTCAAAGACAAACACTACCTTAGAGTAAAAGGCTGGAAGGCAATTTTACAAGCAAATGGTCTCAGGAAATGAGCTGGAGTAGCCATTCTAATATCAGATAAAATTGACTTTCAACCTAAAGTAATCAAAAGAGATGCAGAACATCACTTCTTGCTGGTCAAGGGAAAATCCACCAAGAACTCTCAATTCTGAACATCTACGCTCCAAATGCAAGGGCACCCTCATTCATAAAAGAAACTTTACTAAAGCTCAAAGTACACATTGCACCTAACACAATAATTGTGGGTGATTTCAACACTCCACTCTCCTCAATGGACTGATCAGAAAAACAGAAACTAAACAGGGACACAGTGAAACTAATTGAAGCTTTAGACCAATTGTATTTAACAGATATATATATATATATACATATATATATATGTATATATATATATATGTATATATATATATATATATATAGAGAGAGAGAGAGAGAGAGAGAGAGAGAACATTTCACCCTAAAGAAAAAGAATATACCTTTTTCTCAGCACCTCATGGTACCTTCTCCAAAACTGATCATATAATTGGTCACAAGAGAGACCTCAACAAATATAAGATCAAATAATCCAATGCCTCCTAAAAGATCACTATGGAGTAAGATTGGTCTTCAAAAGCAACAAAAACAATAGAAAGCCCACATACCTATGGAGGCTGAACAATACTCTACTCAATGATACCTTGGCCAAAGGAGAAATAAAGAAAGAAATCAAAGACTTTTTAGAATTCGATGAAAACAAAGACACAACATACCAAAATCTATGGGACACAATGAAAGCAGTGCTAAGAGGAAAACTCATACCCTGAGTGCCTCCAAAAAGAAACTGGAGAGAGCATACACTAGCAGCTTAATGGCACACCTGAAAGCCCTGGGACAAAAAGAAACTAATTCACCCAGGAGGAGTAGAAGACAAGAAATCATCAAACGCAGGCCTGAAATCAATCAAGTAGAAACAAAGTGAACCATACAAAGAATCAACAAAACCAGGAGCTGGTTCTTTGAGAAAATCAACAAGATAGATAAACCCTTAGCCAGACTAATCAAGGGGCACAGAGACAGTGTCCAAATTAACAAGATAAGAAATGAAAAAGATATAACAACAGAAAGTGCAGAAATTCAAAAAATCATCAGATCCTACTACAAAAGCCTATACTCAACACAACTGGAGAATCTGGAGGAAATGGACACTTTCCTAGACAGATACCAAATATCAAAATTAAATCAGGATCAAATAGATCATCTAAACAGTCCCATAACCCCCAAAGAAATAGAAGGGGTCATAGAAAATCTTCCAACCAAATAAAGCACAGGAACAGATGTTTTTAGTGCAGAATTCTATCAGATCTTCAAAGAAGACCTAATACCAATACTCTTCAAGCTATTCCACAAAATAGAAACAGAAGGAACACTGCCCAACTCATTCTACGAAGCCACAATTATGCTGACACCAAAACCACACAAAGATCCAACAAAGAAAGAGAACTTCAGGCCAATTTCCCTTATGAACATCGATGCAAAAATACTCAATAAAATTCTTGCCAACTGAATCCAATAACACATCAAAACAATCATTCAGCATGATCAAGGAGGCTTCATCCCAGGGATACAGGGATGGTTCAATATACAGAAATCCATCAATGCAATCCACTACATAAACAAACTCAAAGAAAAATACCATATGGTCATCTCATTGGATGCTGAAAAAGCTTTTGACAAAATTCAGCATCCTTTCATGCTAAAAGTCTTGGAAAGAACAGGAATTCAAGGTCCATAGTAAACATAGTAAAAGAAATATACAGCAAACCAGTAGCCAAATTAAACTAAATGGAGAGAAACTTGAAGCAATCCCACTAAAATCAGGGACTAGACAAGGCTGCTCTCTCTCACCGTATCTTTTCAATATAGTACTTGAAGTTCTAGCTAAAAAAATTAGTCAACATAATGAGGTCAAAGGGATACAAATTTGAAAGGAAAAAAATCAAACTATCACTATTTGCAGATGATATGCTAGTATACTTAAGTGACCCAAAAAACTCCACCAGAGAATTCCTACAGGTGATAAACAACTTCAGCAAAGTGGCTGGTTATAAAATCAACTCAAGCAAATCAGTAGCCTTTCTATACTCAAAGGATAAGCAGGCTGAGTAAGAAATTAAGGAAATGACACCCTTCCCAATAGCCGCAAACAATATAAAGTATCTTGGTGTGACTCAAATTAAACAAGTGGAAGATTTGTAGGACATGAACTTCAAGTCTCTGAAGTAGAAATTGAAGACCTCAGAAGATGGAAAGATCTCCCATGCTCATGGATTGGCAGGATTAATATAGTAAAAATTGCCAACTTGCCGAAAGAAAGCAATATACAGATTTACTGCAATCCCCATCAAAATCCCACCTCAGTTCTTCATAGAATTAGAAAGACCAATTCTTAAATTCATCTGGAATAACAAAAAATCCAGGATAGCTAAAACTATTCTCAACAGTAAAATAACTTCTGGAGGAATCAGTATCCCGGACCTCGAGCAATACTACAGAGCAATATTTTTAAAAACTGCATGGTATTGGTATAGTAACAGCGAGCTGGACCAATGGAATAGAATTGAAGACACAGAAATGAACCCACACACCTATGGTTACTTGATCTTTGACAAGGGAGCTGAAAAGATCCAGTGGAAAAAAGAGCCTTTTCAACAAATGGTGCTGTTTCAATTGGAGGTAAGGATGCAGAAGAATGGGAATTGACCCACTCTTATCTACTTGTACTAAGATCAACTCCAAGTGGATCAAGGACCTCTACATAAAACCAGACACACTAATAGAAAAGAAACTGGGGAAGACCCTGGAGGACACGGGCACAGGGGGAAAGTTCCTGAACACAACACAAATAGCTTATGGTCTAAGATCAAGAACTAACAAACGGGTCCTCATAAAATTACAAAGTTTCTGTAAGGCAAAGGACACCATCAAAATGACAAAATGGCAACCAATAAATTGGGAAAAGTTCTTGACCAACCCTATATCCGACAGAGGGCTAATATTCAATATATACAAAGAACTCAAGAAGTTAGACCCCAGAAAACCAAATAACCCTATTAAAAACTGGGGTACAGAGCTAAACAAAGAATTTTCACCTGAAGAACTTTGGAGGGCTGAGAAGCACCTTAAGAAATGTTCAACGTCATTAGTCATTAGGGAAATGCAAATCAAAACAACCCTGAGATTCCACCTCTCACCAGTCAGAATGGCTAAGATTAAAAACTCAGGAGATAGCAGGTGTTGGCAAGGATGTGGAGAAAGGGGAACACTCCTCCACTACTAGTGGTATTACAAGCTGGTACAATCACTCTGGAAATCAGTCTGGCGGTTCCTCAGAAAACTGGGCATGACGCTTCTGGAGGACCCTGCTATACCACTCCTGGGTATATATCCAGAGGATTCCCCGGAATTCAATAAGGACGCATGGTCCACTCTGATTATAGCAGCCTTATTTATAATAGCCAGAAGCTGGAAAGAACCCAGATGTCCCTCAGTGGAGGAATGGATACAGAAAATGTGGTATATTTACAAAATGGATTAGTATTCAGCAATTAAAAACAATGAATTCATGAAATTTTTAGGCAAATGGTTGGAACTGGAAAATATCATAGTAAGTGAGGTAACTCATTCGCAAAAGAACACACATGGAATGCAGTCACTGATAAGTGGATATCAGCCCAGAAGCTCAGAATACCCAAAACACAACCCATATATGAAATCATTCCCAAGAAGAAGGAAGGAGAGGCCCCGGGTCCTGGAAAGCCTTTATGCAGCATTATAAGGGTTTACCAGGACAAGAGAAGTTGGAGGGGATTGATTGGGGAATGGGCAGAGGGAGTTGGACTTATAGGACTTAGGGGGAGGGGGAACCAGGAAAGGGAAAATCATTTGGAATGTAAACAAAGAATATAGAAAATAAAAAAGACAAATTTATTATCTCTTCCTGTTAACAATTTTTGCTTATTTTCCCCAATGCCTCCAAGTGAATCATCATGTTATTTATTTGAGAATCCTAAAACTTTTCTATGTAGTCACATTTCTATCAACTTTTCTCTTAGTATGGCATTCATTATGTCCAAGAGATTTAGATACGGGCTATTTTCATTTTCATTCAAACCTTGGAAATTGTAATTTTCTTTCTTGATTTCTTCCATGGCCCATTGATATATCAATAGTATGGTTCAGTTTACATGAGTTTATGTATTTTCTGAAGTTTCTATTGCTGTTTATGTTTAGCGTCATCTCATTATTGTCAGACAGAATTCAGTGTGATATTTCTATTTTCTTATGTTTGTTGAGGCATGCTTGAACAACATGGTAATGTGGTTGATTTAAGATAAATTCATGGGCTATTGGGAAGAATGTAGACAATTGTTTTGGTGAGATATTCTGAAAATGTCTATTAGGTCTATTTGGTTTTTAATATTATTTAACAGTGTTTTTTCTCTATCCAATTAACATCTTATTTGTGACAGTGGGATATTGATTCATCTCACTATAACTATGTTAGGGTTAGTATGTGGATTTATGTTTAATTATGTTTATTTTATGAAATTTAGAGCACCTGTAACTGGTGTTTATATATTTAGCATTGTAATATCCCTGTGGTGGATTTTTTTTTTTTTTTGCTTAATGAGCAACTATCATTATTTCACACTCTTTTGCTTTGTCAGATATGAGAATAGCCATGTCTGATATTTTTTAATTTCCATTTTCCTAGAATACCTTTGTCTATCCGTTTACCTGAATATTGTATATGGTGTGGATAGTGTTGTATGCTTTTTAGAACCTCTATAAATGAGTTAAGAAAAGGATTGAAGGAGCTTGTAGGAGATGCCAATTGCATAGGAAGAACAACAGTATCAACTAAGTCAGACCTATGGGAGCTCCCAGAGCCTAGGGTACCAACCAAAAAGCATACATGGGTTGGTCTATGGCCCGGGCACATATGTAGCAGAAGACTGACTTGTATGGCCTCAGCTTGAGAGGATGCGCCTAATCCTGTAAGGACTTGATGCCCCAGGAAAAGGAGATATGGGGGAGGTTATGAGGTTGGAGGGCTCGGTGGGTGAGGGGAGTGGGTAGATGAGTAGGGGAGCACCTTCTCAAAGGCAAAGAGGAGGGCAATGGGGTGAAGAACTATTGGAGAGGGGAAGAAGTAGGAGCCAATATTTGGAATGTAAATAAATAAAACAATTTAAAAATTATGAACAGGTTAGTTTGTATAAACAGAGTGGGCATTCATATAAAATCAGGCAGCTAAACATACACCAACTCTTTAAATTCTGTTCATGTAAAACCAGTCAGTAAGTAATGCAATTGTATTGTTTTCTGTATTGATCAAGAAAATATGAAAAATAGCCTTTATCATTATACAAGTGAATGGTAATTTATTTGTATTAATTAGCACATTGACTAAAGGAAAGATTTGCCATTTATTTTCCATAATATTTCCTTAAAGTCAGAGGAAAAAGATTTATAATTAAAACAGGCTCACAAATCCAGATGTTGGTCTGCACAGCTTGTGAGAGTTCACTTGTCAAAGCTTTATTACTATGCAGTGTCATAGTTTGTTTGGTTCCCTCTTTAATGATGCCTGTAAAAATGTATTTAGAGCATAGGCTGCTTTAATTATTTTTTGAGGCATTATACTCTATACTATCAGAAAAACTGCCAAAGATTGCTATTTTTTATGGCTGACAAAAAGAAGTGCCAGAGAATAGAATTAAAACAAATGTTTCTGACTTGCAGAGAGGATAGTGCGAAGGAAATTTTCATCACCGTTTTTGAGTACACAATGTGAGAAGCTCACAAACAAAGGTGAAATATTCCCCTACTATTTTAAGAAAGCTTGTTGAACAAGTCTTTTTGCTTAGAAAACATTTTAGTCTCTGTATACTTACACATTTTAAGGAATTTAGAAAATGAGCGATTATGTAGTACTTATATGTCTTAAGGCAGCATTCCCATACAGTTTTTCTTTAGGGTTTCATTATTTATTTCCAACTAAATTCATTTCATTCTAAGGTGACAATTTAAAAAAAATGAAAAAGAATAATTTTTTAATGTGGATCAAAAACAGATAATATAACCACTGAACCTAAATACCACTGTCTTCTATCTTTAGCAATGACATTTGAAATACATGTTTTGTTTTGTTTTTTAAATTGATATTATTTTAGATATTTTCTTTATTGACATTTCAAATGTTATCCCCTTTCCTAGTTTCCCTTCCGAAAATACCCTATCCCATTTCCCACTCCCCTACTCACCAACCCACCCATTCCCACTTCCTTGTCCTGGCATTCCCCTATACTAGGGCATCGAGCCTTCACAGGACCAAGGACCTCTTCTCCCTTTGATGTCCAACAAGGCCAACCCCTGCTATATATGCAGCTGGAGCCATGGGTCCCTCCATGTGTCCCACTTTGGTTGGTGGTTTAGTCCTGGGAGCTCTGGAGGTCTGGTTGGTTCATATTGCAGTTCCTCCTATGGGGCTGCAAGCTCCTTCAGCTCCTTTGGTCCTTTCTCTAGCTCCTCCATTGGAGACCTTGTACTCAGTCCAGTGGTTCACTGCGAGCATCCACCTCTGTATTTGTCAGGTACTGGCAGCATCTCAGGAGACAGACATATCAGGATTCTGTCAGCAAGCACTAGTTGGCATCCACATTAGTGACTGAGTTTGGTGACTGTATATGGGATACATCCCCAGGTGGGGCAGTCTCTGAATGGTCTTTCCTTCAGTCTCTGCTCTACACTTTGTCTCTTCCTACATTAAATAAACCAATAGTCAACCATACCCAGAATTGTAGCAGGGTGAACATTGTAACAGCACTGAAAAGATAAATGAACAAGAATGATGAGAGTTATTTCTTTATTAAAAGAACACTCAATAAATTATGAGACATTTAAATTTGTTTGGAACCTACTGGAATACATATTGGCAGAAAATACAGGTAGATACTAACTTCACACCACCTATATAATAACTACACATGAATGAAAATCATTATTATATGTATCATAAAATATTATAGTCATAATATTAAGTTATAAGATATTAAATATGAATCTTTCAGACAATGCATTTTTCTCTACCAATGCTAAGAACTGTTTAAAATCAGAGGTCTTTACAACTGGAGCTAGATCTTTAATCCCGTGTACCTGAGATTTTTTTCTTAAACATAAAATTTGCTTCCAAGTTCTAGGAATGTGGATATGTACCAGTACACAGAAAGAGAAGGATTTGTGCAGTAAGACAAATATTCCCAATAACATAAATGAAAATGAAATTGGTTTCATAAATATTTCTATGTGTCAAAACACTGCACAATTCTCACCCAAATAAATGATAATTGGATGTAGAATGATGGCAGCATACAAAAGCGGTTCATTATAACTGTTACAATACAAAAAGAAAACTATGTATGATATATCATGAGCTACATACTTGTAGGGAAAATGATAGAAAATATATAAGTAATTAAGTGTATAGGGAATGAAAACAGTAAATGCATAAGAATGTTAAATAGTTCTAATATTAAGCAGGAAAAATAAAACAAAATTATAATATCATTTACACATTGTGCAAATATCAGCTTATTGACAGAAATGACAAACTATTGACATAAAAGGATTAATTAAGGAAAAACTGAATAGATTTAAATAATGGCTTCTACACTGGGTAGCTGAAAGACCTTGAGCCAGGTTACAATACTCTGTAACTTTTTAATCCCTTCATGGATAATAACAGTAAAGAAAATGTTTCTCATATTGCAAATTTATTTTGTATGTAGACTGATTTAGATGTGTAGTATAACATGTATTAACTATTCTATTTGCTATCATAGTTATTAACAAGGTTAATAGGATAAAGTTTCGTAATATCTTTTGAAAGTAAATTAATATATTTTATTTTAAATTTTCATTCCCTTTGATCTATTAGTGCCACATTCCAGAATATATCTGAAGTAAGAGTGACCTCTTGGAATGTCATTTGATTATATGATTCATTTTTTTGAGTTTTGACTCTACATTCGGAGTTCCATGAGAGTCTGGGCTACATGAAGAAATTGTTTCTAAAACAAATGCAAAAGGGAACTTAAAAAGAAAAGAATTTCTATAATTTTTGTGAAGTGAAGTCAAAGCAGTTCTCATAAAAGACTTGAAATAGCTTGATCTCATATGTTTATAAATCACAAGTGTTTAGTTATGATTATTGTCTTTCAACAAGAAAATTGTATAGTAAAATATGTAGGTCTTAAAATATAGTTTCATGGGATAGGAATATATGATAAAGATGAACAGAAATCTGTGGGTTTCAACTTGGATGTGTAGATATTTAGGACTCAAATATCAGTTCTATGCGAGCAAGACATTTTGTTGTATTAATTGCTATGACTTGAATACCACCATGTGTTTTATATTGAGTAAAGAATCATGATTTAGCTTTTTATAAAACTGTAGACAAGTTTTCTTTTCTTTCTTTTACTTTCTTTTTCTTGCATATTTTCTTTATTATCATTTCAAATGTTAACCCCTTTCCTGGTTCCCCTCTAAAAACACCCTATCCCATCCCCGTCCCCTGCCTGCTCACCAACCCATCTACCACCCACTCCCCCTCCTCTGTCCTGGCATTCCCCTATACTGGGACGTCGAGCTTTCTCAGGACCAAGGGCCTCTCTTCCCTTTGATGTCCCAACAAGGCCATCCTCTGCAACATATGCAGCTGGAGCCATGGGTCCCTCCATGTGTACTTTTTGGTTGGTGGTTTAGTCCCTGGGAGCTCTGGGGATACTGGTTGGTTCATATAGTTGTTCCTCCTATGGGGTTGCAAACCCCTTCAGATCCTTGGGTCCTTTCTCTAGCTCCCCATTGGGGACAGGTTTTCTAATATAAGCTATATTTCAGTGTTTTATAATCCGGGTGAACTGCAAAAGGATATACTATCAAATCTATAAGCATTTTATTATTTCTATGGTTTTTCCCTAATCTCTCAAATACCTGTCTTACACTGTACAATGGTGTACACAATATTAATTTGAGGATAATATCAAAATAATTTTATTAAGACATTTGGACTATAAATATCTTCAAATTATAAACTAGTACCAATCACTACCCAAAGTATAATTTAATTTTACAATTATTCTACATAACAACTAATGACAGAAATCTTTAACCATCTTTGTTCTCTATTTAGGACATTTTTATATCTTCTTGTTTATTCTGCAGTAATATTGTTTATACTTATTATTTTAAGTGTAGACCCATATATTTCGAACCTTAAAATTACAAAATGTTTTAGGTTTACAGAGCTTATATCACAACATTGGTTTTTAGGTTTATACAATTTAAGTTTATATATTTCTAATAACTGTAATTTGATCTGCCCTTATAAATGGAAAAACTGAAAATATGAAAAAGACTATTCAGAGCCTCATAGTTTCTCCATCTATTCTCAAAGTGTAGCATACAAGCTTATCAGTGAAGCCTCTTGTCTATTGTAATTCCCTGCTTAGAAGGTCTTGAAATGATGTGTTGTTTGTGTAATGACATAGTTTAATGATGGTTTTTAACTTTCTGTTTTGTTAAAATAGAATAAAATAAACCTAGTAAAGTGATATCAATTTAATCAAGTCAGACATGTGGGAATAATATTGAATTATAGTGCCAAATTCATTCTTAGAGAAACATCAAGTTTTGCAATGTAAAGTTATTATAATAACTTACAGTTAATGGAATTTAAAATACATTTTCACGAGGGGATTTTTCTCCTACCATGATGTAAAACTCTGGGCATCAAATAGTTTTTTATTCTATAACAGAAACACACAGTCTGTGACCATTCATCTAAATAGGATTAGTGTATCAAGTATCTCTTTTTCACGCATAGTTTTTTTTTAAAAATAAAACTGAAAAGAATCATGATCTCTAGGCACTGGGAACCACATATGTTGTCAACACGTTCATTGTTCTGTACTTGCCTTTCCTGTTTTTAGACAAAACGGTACCTGGAAGAAAATTGTCTTTACTTCCTGGCAGTTTAACAATACCTGAAAAACATAGATAACAGACACCACTGCCAAGTATTTTAAAAGTTGCATTTATATCTAAAACTATATTTTATTTCAGAACAATGACACACATACACACAATAATATTCATGCAAACACACATCAAGGCAGATATGCACACAGAAAGTCATGTAGCCACACATCCCTTTGTGGAGAAGGAAGCAGGAGAGTTTGAGAGAATAATTTTTTACTATAAAGATAAGACTTAGATATCAAAATAAATCAATTTAGCTGAGTAACTCAATATAACTTTAAATGAGAAAAGGTAATAGCCACAATTTTAAAAAAAGAGTTAACTATATTTTTCAATGTTCAGGTCTGACAGTTGAGACATACAGAGTAAGGTGAATAATTTTTTTGCTATTATAATGTTTCTTACCACACAAATTCATTTATGATTGAAAGGAGAACTAAAGAATCAAACATTCCCTACTAATTAGTAAATGACCTTTACAGAAACTTTACATTTTGCTTTTATATAGTTGAATGCCTTTCTTTTTGACACCCATGTTATTAAAACTTGATTGTAATTAATCAGAATCTTTCACTGCCATATCAACCATGAAGCATGATTACAAAGTCTTTATATTCATTAAGATATTCTCAAAGGCCTTGAAACTATCCACATGTCCACAGAAAGTCAGAGATCATTTTCAATGTTTAGGAGCCGATTTTCAGAAGCAAATATTTACCTTTTACATTCTAACATGCAAGTTTTGTGTGTATATCTAAAGGATATTTGTGGAATGCTAAAATGACATAAGCATTATTTCATTCATTTTCAGGATGCAGGAAGAAATATAGCTGCCTTACTGAAAAGAAGAATAGAGGAGAGCCCACAGAATCCCCGGTATGTGAAATCTGAAGAGCTTTACATTCAGACATTATGTCAAGCTTCCATCTCAATTCCTACCTGTGGCCTAAATGTTTACAGGTCATTTCAGGAGTGCATTAAATTTTCCACATTGTTCAGTGACACTGATATAGGTCTCTCCTGTTACAATCTCAGATAACTTAATGAAACTCATTTTAAGATTTAAGTGTTGAAACATGTTTTGTTTCACAAATATATTTCCAGGTCATGAAAACACATTAATATTATGACTTGAATATAGTAGCAATTTATTATTAGTCATGACAATGTTTAGATATTTGGCAAAAGTATAGGATTGAGGCAAAATTTGGTCTTTTGAGATGGAATGTGATGTGGGGTAGTCCTGCTTACTCCATGGCTTATTAGAAATGATCATCAAAATAGCCAGTTTGAGTCAGAGGGACACAACAGCAAATATGGTGGAATAAGAATCAGACATCTTGAGATGAAATGCTTACTGCGCCATTTATAATCAGGGTAACCTGAAAAAAATGTCTTTGAACTTCTTTCTTTCTTTCTTTCAGTTTTCTCACATTTATAACGTAAAACATAGGTATCTCACAGAGCATCACCTCCCCTGTGTCCAAAGACCTTGCTTGATTCCCAATATCAAGCTGGTATACCTTATATGAGAACTATTGATATAGATAGCTTAATAAGAATTAAATCTGTATTATGATAAAATATCTGTAATCATAATTGAGAATAAATCATATTTAAGAGCATTTAAAAATACATCTTTTCACATAACTGAGGTTGTCTGGAACTTTCAAAAGAGATCTTGTTTTAAACTTCTGTTTAAACCTAGAAAAAAAATGAGTATCTGTCATATCATGGCAAGCAGGAAATGCCAATGATGTTGATCTTCCCCTGGAAACACATGACATCTATTGTTGGCAGTGGAAATCTGGTAGCCTGTATAGGAAGCACATGAGCATATCTTAGCTATCATGAGGCTCCATAAGTATCCAGGTTTAAATCATCTGACACTTCACAGAGGAATTGCTGTGTTGCAGGATTGCAAAAGTAAATTATAAAGACATTAAGCATTTGTTTCTAATATTTAATAATGTTTAATAATATTTAATAACAATATATTGTAAAGAAAATATACAAATAAATGTTTCTTTAACTTCAGAAGATCTGTTCTCTAGCTTATCTGTAATATTGAAGAAATGTTAATAAAAATTCTATAAGATAAATATTAAAGAAAACATTATTGACATTGTATGAGTAAAATTTAAGTGATTCTACTCTTGAAACTTAGAGAAAAGATTTTCTGATTATGAACCATGCCGATAATTTTTGTCAGAGTAACCAAAAACTGTTCCTTTAAGCTATAAGCTAGCACAAACATCAGAATAATGAAGGTGCTAGTTACTCCAAGCAGTCCTCTATCCAGTCTGCTAAGATACCTAATTAACCTTCCTGTCTGGATGCTCCTCTAGGCAATCTCATTCTATTTTCTCAGTTGTAAATACTTGTAAGTTGAAGAAATACAAGTGTGTAGCTACAGTCCTCACTTACTTGTGCATGATGTGTATACCCAACTGCCAGATAATTATCTAAGCAGATAGTTAACTAGGTTCTATTCTTGCTTTTCTACAATGCCAAAATTTATTGAATAATAATAAATTAATAAGGTAAAGTGGTTTTCTTGACAACAATTTGTCATATACCCTTTCTTCCCTTTTCTTGATCTCTGACTCAGACAAACATGGGTTCTTTTAAAATATGTCCAAATTGGGACTTTATATTTCCCACTCCTTTTTTTTCATCATAATGAATACTACCCATTTCAATTCTGTTGATCAACAATGAAACCAAGAGGGTCTTTTTGATTCCTTGGTTCCCCTCCCTCTGTTGATCCCATCTAATTCATTATTTTTGAAAAAAGTATACATATTCTGTACTACATTTAATATTAACTGAAATTGATATAGTCAGTTATAAACTCTATTCTCTCATGTGGTTTCTGATTCTATGCTTAGACTCCTGAGTTCTCTGGCCACTTCTTTCTCAATGTGCTCTTTGATACCCATCCTGAAGTATTTCCTTTAATAGCATTATTTTTGCTTTTTTCAAAGTACTTAATACAATTTGTTCCTTCCTTCCAACTTGTTAATTTATTGTTTGTCTTTGCTAGAACTAAATATAGCTGTTTGTTATTATTCTCTAGTGCTTAGTAAAGTATTTGTCCTATATGGACAATTAATAAATATTTTTAGGTGTATGTATTATTGTAGTTTAGTTGAAGCCTTTATAGTTACTGCAATCATCACTAGAAGCTTTATGGGATGCTAAAGATAATCAACTACTTCTAAATTGCTTAAAATACATGAAATATTTGATTTACCCAAAGCCCAAGAATAGTTGCTGTATTGCTCTACCTTGTATTAACAACTACTGACGTTTATAGTAGTGGATTGCCAGTTTCAAAGAGCTTTCCTTCTAGTTTAATTATGACAGGGAAATTCTCCCCCACCATAGAACTCCTAGATTAGGTATTATCCTTATTAAAGTATTGGCAAGAGATAAAAACCTATGATTCCTGACCTCTATGAGCATTTCACCTAAACACACATCCTTCTGAACATTTAAAACTAACATCCATGAGATTACAAAAAAATAAAAAACACATGGGAGGTTTGTGTTTCTCTGTGTGAATTACTTACCTAGAATAGACATTAAGAGCTAATATACTTAGTCGAAAACTACTTGTTTATTGTAACCTAGGAGATTCTTCCTCACAAATAAGTTCTTTGATATAAGATATAACTAATAAGTTCATGGAAAATTCTTGGTAAAATTAGTTTCAATTTGCTTTGCTTAAATTTGATGACATTTAAATAAATATTTTGAAAGTCATAATGTTCATATTTGCTACAAATTAGATTTATATATTATGATCAACTGTCAAAAACCATTACATTAATGGTTCAAATATAACAGCTTGTGAGAAATAGAGACAGAAGGGATACTGCCCAACTCATTCTTTGAAGCCACAATTACGCTAATACCTAAACCACAAAAAGATCCAAGAAAGAAAGAGAACTACAGGCCAATTTCTCTTATGAATATTGATGCAAAATTACTAAATAAACAAGGCTGCTATAAACATAGTGGAGCATGTGTCTTTATTGTATGCAGGGGAATCCTCTGGGTATATGCCCAGGAGTGGTATGCCAGGGTCCTCTGGAAGGAACATGCCCAATTTTCTGAGGAACGCCACACTGATTTCCAGAGCGGTTTTACCATTTTGCAATCCCACCAACAGTGGAGGAGTGTTCCTCTTTCTCCACATCCTCGCCAGCACCTGTTGTCTCTTGAGTTTTTAATCTTAGCCATTCTGACTGGTTTGAGGTGGAATCTCAGGGTTGTTTTGATTTGCATTCCTCTGATGACTAATGATGTTGAACATGTTTTAAGGTGTTTCTCAGCCATCCGAATTTCTTCTGGTGAAAATTCTTTGTTTAGCTCTGTACCCCATTTTTTGATAGGGTTATTTGGTTCTTTGGGGTCTAACTTCTTGATGATAGTTTTAGCTATCCTGGGCTAATATCCAATATATATAAAGAACTCAAGAAGTTAGACCGCAAAGAACCAAATAACCCTATCAAAAAATGGGGTGCAGCCTTGTTTATAATAGCCAGAAATTGGAAGGAGCCCAAAATCCCTCAAAGGAGGAATGGATACAGAAAATGTGGTATATTTATACAATGGAATACTACTCAGCAATTAAAAATAATGAATTCATGCAATTTGTAGGTAAATGGTTAGACCTGGAAGATATCATCCTTAGTGAGCTAACCCAATCACAAAAGAATACACATGAAATGCAATCACTGATAAGTGGATATTAATGAGCCCAGAAGCCCTAAATACTCAAGGCACAATTAGCAAGTCAAATGATTCCCAAGAAGAAAGGAGAGGACCCTGGGCCTGGAAAGATTGGATCCAGTTTTGTAGAGAAACTGTGGGGGGAGGGGGAATGATTGGGGAATAGTTGGGGGGGAGAGTAGCTATGGGACATAGGGAGGGGTGGAACTAGGAAAGGGGAAAGCCTTTGGAATGTAAACATAGAATATAGAAAATAAAAAAAATAACAACTTGTGAGAAGAAATTTTAACTCAAGTTAAAAACTATTGTACTCAAAGGACAAGCAGGCTGAGAAAGAAGTTAGGGAAATAACACCCTTCACAATAGCCACAAACAACATAAAGTATCTTGGCGTGACTCTAACCAAACAAGCGAAAGATCTGTATGACAGGAACTTCAAGTCCTTGAAGAAAGAAATCGAAGAAGACCTCAGAAGATGGAAAAATATTTCTTGCTCCTGGATTGGCAGGATCAATATAGTAAAAATGGCCATCTTACCAAAAGCAATATACAGATTCAATGCAATCCCCATCAAAATCCCAACTCAATTCTTCATAGATCTAGAAAGAGCAATTCTCAAATTCATCTGGAGCAACAAAAAACCCAGGATAGATAAAACTATTCTCAACAATAAAAGGACTTCTGGGGGAATCAATATCCCTGACCTTAAACAGTACTACAGAGCAATTGTGTTAAAAAATGCATGGTATTGGTACAGCACCAGGCAAGTGGATCAATGGAATAGGATTGAAGACCCAGAAATTAACCCACAGACTTATGGTCACTTGATCTTTGATAAAGGAGCCACAACCATCCAGTGGAAAAAAGATAGTCTTTTCAACAAATGGTGCTGGTTCAACTGGAGGTCAACATGCAGAAGAATGCGAATTGACCCACTCTTATCTCCTTGCACTAAGATCAACTCCAAGTGGATCAAGGACCTCCACATAAAACCAGACACACTGAAACTATTAGGAAAGAAACTTGGGAAGACCCTGGAGGACATAGGCACAGGGGGAAAGTTCCTGAACAGAACACCAATAGCTTATGCTCTAAGATCAAGAATTGACAAATGGGACCTCATAAAATTACAAAGTTTCTGCAAGGCAAAGGACACTGTCAGAAGGACAAAACAACAACCAACAAAGTGAGAAAAGATCTTCACCAACCCCACATCCGACAGAGGGCTAATATCCAATATATACAAAGAACTCAAGAAGTTAGACCCCAAAGAACCAAATAACCCTATCAAAAAATGGGGTACAGAGCTAAACAAAGAATTTTCACCTGAAGAAATTCAGATGGCCGAGAAACACCTTAAGAGATGTTCAACATCATTAGTCATCAGAGAAATGCAAATCAAAACAACCCTGAGATTCCACCTCAAACCAGTCAGAATGGCTAAGATTAAAAACTCAAGAGACAACAAATGCTGGTGAGGATGTGGAGAAAGAGGAACACTCCTCCACTGTTGGTGGGATTGCAAAATGGTAAAACCGCTCTGGAAATCAGTGTGGCGGTTCCTCAGAAAATTGGGCATGTCACTTCCAGAGGACCCTGGCATACCACTCCTGGGCATATACCCAGAGGATTCCCCTGCATACAATAAAGACACATGCTGCACTATGTTTATAGCAGCCTTGTTTATAATAGCCAGAAATTGGAAGGAGCCCAAATATCCCTCAAAGGAGGAATGGATACAGAAAATGTGGTATATTTATACAATGGAATACTACTCAGCAATTAAAAATAATGAATTCATGCAATGTGTAGGTAAATGGCTAGACCTGGAATATATCATCCTGAGTGAGCTAACCCAATCACAAAAGAATACACATGAAATGCAATCACTGATAAGTGGATATTAATGAGCCCAGAAGCCCTAAATACTCAAGGCACAATTAGCAAGTCAAATGATTCCCAAGAAGAAAGGAGAGGACCCTGGGCCTGGAAAGATTGGATCCAGTTTTGTAGAGAAACTGTGGGGGAGGGGGAATGATTGGGGAATAGTTGGGGGGGAGAGGAACTATGGGACATAGGGAGGGGGGAACTGGGAAAGGGGAAAGCCTTTGGAATGTAAACATAGAATATAGAAAATAAAAAAATAAAAATAAACTATTTTAAAGAATTAATACAACTAAATAATTTCAAAGAGGCAGGTTAGAGTTAATATACTTAGCAGAAAATTACTATTAAAGAACTCTCATAGGAATTGATTAACTACATAGGAGCTATTTAATGTTCTAGGAATATAGTAAAGCAGTGCACTAAGTTTTGAAACTTTTGTAGCTAGTATGACAGTTTAAATCCTTTAAACATGTATTAGTCATATTCATGTTATAATTAAAAATACTTTTATTACAGTTTTATTAATAGTGCAATCTGTTCTGCTTTATCAATAATTATAAATATGGAACATCTGAGAAGAAGTATAAAAACTTTGGAATAATTGAATGATGTGATTTACAAAGCCCTATATGAAAACTGAATAAAATAGAATTAATTCTGAAAGAGAAAAATAAGTGTATACATACATTAACAAATTTATTAATATATGCATTTGCAACTGTTCTTAATAGAACTGCATATATATTCATAATTTCTAGCCAAACATATAAACTCTTAAATGTAGTCATTAATTGTTTCACATTTCATTATATCAAATATTCAAAAATTTTTGTAATACATAACAAATATTATTTAGCAGTCTTATTATTATAATACTATAATTTCTAATTTAAATTAAAATAATTGCAGCAAGTCACAATTAGTGAATATTAAGCTTAACTGTATTTTTACATATGTTCATTTTCTATAGAATTATAAGTCTTGATAAAAGGAACTAATTATATAGTTTTCAGAATCCAGTGTTTCTTAAAACACTTTGCATATTTTTGAGCTTAGTTACAAATTCACTAATGATATTTTGGACAAGTGATATAGCTTTATATAATAAATATTATATCATAATTATATGCTAACTTTAATGCTGTATCTTTGGAACTCAAATCTTAAACAAATTCAGAATATTTTCTTGTAAATTTAACATGAACTGCATACACTCTGAATCTGTTCTAGCATCTTAAATATAATTTTAATTAATCATACTTAGAAAATTGATAGAGCTAATTAATCTCCTGCTATGCATCAGCACTGCATGGTACAGAAAGAACAACAAGAGAAATCTATGTCATTAAAGAACTACTTCAAGCTGTGCTAAATATTTTTTGTTCTTGTTTCTAGTTCTGGAGAATAAATTACCCTTTGTATGATTATTTTTGGCAAATGTTTGTAGTTTCTTCAGCTTACTTTATCAAATGTATCAAAAATGTCTTGACTAGAAGTAAGCTTCAGTGCCAAATACAGGGCATGTTGTGGCACTTATCTCTTAGCTTTTTTTCCTCTTAATTAAGAGTCAAGATAATTAGATGAAAGTGAGCAAGGAAGGGGGTAAAGAATATAAGAGACTGAGAGAATTATTTTATGGTTAGATGGTATTTACCTGAGAAGAATGATAGAAATTCATTATAGATTATTTGGGGACTATAAAGGGCATTAAAATTTAAAGTGCCTTTTTTAATTTACTGCATGGGATTTGCTCTATTTGCAATTATTGGCTCAGAGACAAAGAGAATTCACCAACAAGCCTTAAAATATTTGTTCTATAATTATAACTTAGAAATGGCCCAAACTAAAAAGTACAGTGTCTTAAATTAGTCTTCTCTCCTGGAACTTCATTTTGATTAAAATAAATTACTATCTTTTAGCTGCAAATAATTTTTGTGCTTAGAATAATGAGAAAGAAAAATGTCAGTAAGTAGAAGGCATAGATTTATATATACATTAAAACATTGTGGCTTCTTACTGGTCATAGGGGTTTTTTGATAAAATACTTTCAGTCACAGTATGACTACTTTGTTGTCACTGTGGGTTAAATTTTACTAGATATTATAATTTCATACACTTGGATTTAGCAGTTTGTTGAAGCCAAGGTAGTTAAAGCAATGTATTGAAATGCAGTTGAAGTCTAATAGAATTTTTTTAGTGTAATTTATATCAATGGTTATTATGATTCAGAGTGTGCTTTATTTTTCCTTACTTTAGGGAGGTGCATGCTGTAGAAAAAGAGTAAAATTGTCCAGTAATGATATTTTGTTATTATTGTTGTTACAGCAATAAAATATTCTTTTACTAAAACCTTTTTTTTTGCAAGTTTCATTTGTGTTTTATTTAGTATTGTGCCTCTGGGGTCTGTGTGTGTGTGTGTGTGTGTGTGTGTGTGTGTGTGTGTATGTGTGTGTGTGTGTGTGTGTGTGAGAGAGAGAGAGAGAGAGAGAGAGAGAGAGAGAGAGAGAGAGAGAGAGAGAGAGAGAGAATGAGGACATACACATATGGAGGTCAGAGGACAACTTTTAGAAGTGGTTCTTTCTACCATGTGTCATGGGTCCTCTGAGGTCATCTGGCTTGAGCAACAATCTCTTTTCCACTGAGCCATCTTATTCTGTTTTTGACCTACAGTCTTACTTTGTAGCCCAGGCTTGCTCACCATTCATGATACTTCTTCAGCCTTCCAAGATCATTCCTAGTTTGCAAAGAGCTATTGTATAAAGAAAGCTTAAAGAAAGGGATTAGGAGCCAGGCAGTGGTGGTGCACGCCTGTAATCCCAGCACTTGGGAGGCAGAGGCAGGTGGATTTCTAAGTTTGAGGCAAGCCTGGTCTACAGAGTGAGCTCCAGGACAGCTGGGGCTACACAGAGAAACCCTGTCTCAAAAAAAAAAAATTGGGGCCTGTGGATAGACTTCAGTAGTTGAATACTTACAGAATATGTGAGAAGCTTGATATGGATTACCCAGTATTGGGAGAAATTTGTTTTTCAGGACAAGGTTTCACTGTCTAGTCCTGGCTGTCCTGAATCTCACTCTGTACACCAGGCTGGCTTTGAGCTCAAGAGATCATCCACCTTCCTTTGCCTCCAAAGTGCTAGGACTAAAGGCATACACCATAACTGCCTGGCTAAATGTTAAGTCCAGGTCAGAGTGGAGTACTCCTTAAATTCCAATACCTAGGAGGCAGGGACAAGTAGAGTGAGAATTCAAGCAGACCCTTGCCTACACTGTGATGGATGCTGCTACAAATAAAAAAGGGTGTGTTAGATGACAAGTAAGGCAAACTAAATCCCCACACACTGGAAGACATGAAAGAGAACAGCATAGGCATGAAATCTATGGAGTTTTTGGTTAGAGCAGAAAACACTAGTCGACCAAAACCTTTTTGTTGTTGTTGTTGATTTTGGTGGAAGTTCACAAATTAGCAGATAGTAGTTACTGTCTAAAAAAAAAATCACCATTATGATTAATGATAAAAAATATCAGTAATTATTTCTTTTGCTCTTATTTTATATATAACAACTAAGTTGCCTTTATATACTATCTCAATATTGTTATCTATTTCATCTCCAACTTAAATAATATATGGAGTTTGAAAAAACATGGAATATAATATAATATAATACAATACATACCTGATGTCTTATTATTTATTAATTTATTATTTTTATATGTGTCAAATTAAAATTAAATATTAACCACCATTGTATTAATATATTAACAGATTATATAATAAATTTTATATTATATATTTATGTATATATTTATCTTATATTTATGATTTATATGTTATATATAATATCAAACTATTCAAAGGAATGACACAAGAGTGTTTACCTTATGAATTACAGTATAAATTCATGTTTGGAACACATGAGCTCTTCTTTTTAAATTAATTATAATTAGGAGGCTAGAGATACAGCTCAGTGGTTAAGAGCACTAACTACTCTTTCAGAGGTCCTGAGTTCAATTCCCAGCATCTATTTGGTGGCTCACAACCATCTGTCATGGGATCTGATGTCCTCTTCTGGTGTGTCTGAAGAAAGTGACAGTGTATTTGTATACATTAAATAAATAAGTAAAAAATATAATAATAAAATAATTCTAATAAACAAAATAAATTTTAAAAGAAATAGTTATAATTAAAAGAAATAAATAAATAAATTCTAGTCTCTGCACATTAACTACACAGTTTCACTGCCTCTCAGTTACAGAAGAACTTACTTTGTAAGGTTTATTTTTTCTTTTCTTAATAGTATAACATTGTACTGATTGTATGCAATAGAAAAACGTCATTGATAGGTAAAACACATCTAAACTCTGTGAAGATAGAATTAGGGATATGTATACAATCCTTGTAAAATTTATTTCCTTAAAAATTTCCTCTGACTCTATCAAATATGCCTGAATACCAAATTTAGAACCTGACTATCAATAAAATACTGGAAAGAAGCCTATCTAACCTAATCTTTGTTTTCATCTTTCCATATAAAATAAGACTTTGATTTTAATCCTTTGAATATTTTCTTTTCTTTTTTTTTTTTGTTTTTTTTTTGTTTGTTTGTTTGTTTGTTTTTTTGTTTTTTTTTTTGGTGTTTTTCGAGACAGGGTTTCCCTGTGTAGCCTTGGCTGTCCTGGAACTTACTCTGTAGACCAGGCTGGCCTCGAACTCAGGAATCCGCCTGTCTCTGCCTCCCAAATACTGGGATTAAAGGCGTGCGCCACCACCGCCCGGCCTTTGAATATTTTCTGAAGTTCTGTCCCTCAGATTAATCTATGATGTTGACTTTTGTATTCAATCAAAAATATTGATTATATAGTCATAAAAATCATTGATGTTGAAATGTATGGATGTTTTTGGAATTAAATAAGGAGAACTAATATCAGTTAAGATTATTTCATGTGTCAATGCCCTAGTTCAATTGACTACTCTAGAATTTGTCTAGGAAACACTTATTAGATAAAATTGTATTCTAGTATTTTATCTGATGCATGAAAACTATATACAATGGCCTGAAGACCATATGCAGAGTTCTGTAATAAATCCACCAGGTAGGAACATCCACAACACCCACAATACTCATTCTATCACAAGAGCAATTTATTTCCTGTGCATCTCTCTAGGTAGCATCATCCATTCCAAATGTGACCCCAGCAACTGCCACCTATGGTCTATCATTTGAACCTTTACAACAACACATAGATTTTTGAGTCATGAAATGAGAACCAGTGAAAGCTAAAGAATGCTTATTCTATACTGAGAAATTATATCTAAGCTTAGTTAAGCTATGGACTACTTATACTCTATTTGCATATCATAACCAAATTGTTCTTGAATTGACCTCCAATTACCACTCAGTTGTTTCAAAACCTGAAAAGTTAAGATAACAACAAACAGAGATCTGAATAGCTATGAAGTATGGCAGGGCCAAAGGGCAGATATCCACACTCAAAACACTATAAATGACCTAATTCTGAGGTACCTATCCTATGTTCCAACAGTAAAACCCAAACATTATAAACAATCAATACAATCCCCAAATTAATCCTCACATACTAATGTTCACTGAGAAAAACAGTTTGAATGACTCACAAAGCATTGATATCAAAATAAAAATTATGAATACATTAAAGGAATGCAAATAAGATAATAACAAGTGCCATAATGAAGACCATGAAAACAAAGTTAAATTAAATAAGGAAGCAATTCAGGATATGAAAAGAAATAAAGAAAAGTAGTTTCCGGAATTTTCCATTATTTATTTATTTTTATTACTTATATGTGCTGTTGGGCATTATTATATATGTAAAATGCATTCTGATTACTCTCCTTTTGCACCGTGTTCAACCACTCAGATTCCCTAATGTTTTTTTAACCACATTCATGTTTTTGTTTTCTTTTGTGCCCCATTTCCTGCCTTGAGTTCCTGACTTAACTTCCTTTGATGACAGACTGTAATCTGTCAGGTGAAATAAACCTTATTGTCCCCGAGTTGTTTTTGATCAGTGTTTTATCACAATGGTAGGCACCCTACGACAGGAATGATCCACTGGAGTGGGGCCAATCTGGCAGGATCCATACTCTTAAAGAAAACTTACTTTAGCTCCAAAGAAGGCTCAGCCTTCCACACTCCTCTGTTAGAGTTGAGGGCCTATGAACCACTTTTCATTCTACTGACTTGAACTTGTACAGGCTGTATGCAGGCCACTACAGCTTCTGTGAGTTCATGAATGCAGTTGTCACATCATGTCCAAAAGACACCTTTTTCTGTGGTATCCTGGATCTTAAAGTTGTTTCTGAGCCAACTCTATTATGGTCCCTGAACCTTAGGAAGGTGCTGTGATATAGATGTCCCATTGTTGTCTGAACAGTACACTAATTCTTATTTTCTACATTGTGACAAGTTGTGAGATTCTGCATTAAACACATTCATGAAACAAAAATGTCCTCTGATGATTTCTAATTAATTTATCAATGTATGAGTGTAGAGAAATAATTTAGAAATAAGTTTTATCCTATGGTCATTTAACAAAGTAAGAATAGTTGCTTCACATCTGTTTCCTGTGAGCTCCCAAACCATTGGATCTTGGCCAGATTTGTATTACATAGTGTATGTTTCCTCCTGTGGAGCAGGCCTTAAATTTAATCAGTAAATAGGTAACTACCCCTTTCACATTTGTGTCTCCATTGCAACTATGGTCCTATCATGCCACACGGGCCTTTATTGTAGTTTTAGGGGGTTCACAGTTGAGTATGACTGATGATGACTTTCCCCACAGTGGCTGGAGTAGTACATTTCCATAGGATGAGAGTTAGTCATCGGGGAGAAAGCTTCCTAATAAGTACTGAGTTGATTCTCTATGCGTGATGAACAATGTGTGCTGTCTTAAGCAGTTATAACATAGAATTAAGTACTGATGTGTGAAAAAGTTTAATAGCACTAGCTTATTGGTTTTGGAGTTCTTTAGGATACCGTTGACCAGAAACTTACAGGGAAATATCCCACACCTGGCACTGGGCTTTTTATTTGGTGATTTTATTTTATTTGGTAATTACTGGGTTTGTCATAATTTCTCTAGCAAGGTAATTCTAATTAGACTATATTATACGAATATACATTTATATATGTACATACATATATGTGTATATATTCATTTAATACAATAGTAGGAGTCTATATAGCTTTTCCCTTGTACACTGTTAGTCAGAGTGCAAAGTAGAAATCAATTTGGCAGTGAGAACACTTTAGAAAAGTATGTTTTCAGAGGACCAAGAGCGTCTTCTCATATTGATGCCCAACAAGGCCGTCCTCTGCTACATATGCAGCTGGAGCCACAGGTCCCTTCAAAAATTTTATTTTACAGAGGGTTGTGAACCACTGTGCTGTTGCTAGGAATTGAACTCATGACCTTTACAAGGGTAACCGATGCTCTTAACCACTGAAGGCACAATGCACCAATATAGGGGAATTCGAGGGTGGAGAGAGAGGCAGGAATGAGCAGGTGGGTGGGGGAACATCCTCATAGAAGCAGGGGAGGGGTGGGATAGGGGGTTTCTGCGGGGAGAAGAAATTAGGAAATGGGGTAACATCTGAAATGTAAATAAAGAAAATATCCACAAAAAAGGTGAAAAAAGAAATATAAACGAATAAAATATCCAATAAAAATATAGAAAAAGAAAAAAAAGAAAATTTAAAAGTAAATAGCAAGTCAAATGATTCCCAAGAAGAAGAAAGGAGAGGACCCTGGGCCTGTAAAGATTGCATCCAGTTTAGTAAAGAAACCGAGGGGGGAGGGGGAATGATTGGGGAACAGTTGGGGGGGGGGAGAGGAACTATGGGAACTATGGTGGGTGGGAACTGGGAAAGGGGAAAGCCTTTGGAATGTAAACATAGAATATAGAAAATAAAAATAAAAAAAAGTGTGAACTTTTATAAAATATTCTTAATTACCTCAGTGGTTTGAATGAAAATGGTCCCCACAGGCTCAAAGGGAGTAAAACAGTTTGAAAAATATTAGGACTCTGGCCTTGGAAGAGGTATAGACTTGTTGGAGGAAGTGAGTCACTGGGGATGGGGTGTGAAGTTTCAGAAGCCCAAGCCAGGCCCACAGTATGTCTTTCTGCTGCTGCCAGTCCAGATCTAGAACTTCTGACCACCTCTCCAGCACCTTGTCTAACTGTGCATCCATGTGTTCTTCCATGATGATAGTAGACATTACCTCTGAACCTATAAGGTAGCCCCAATTAAATGTTTACCTTTCAATAGTTACCATGGTCATTTCTCTTTACAACAATTGAAACACTCAGTTAGTGACAAGAAATATTTAACAAATTAGTTTTAATTTAAATTATTTTCATAATTAAAAATTGTATAAAGGAATGAATGGAAATAGTAATTCTCCTACTTTAATAATAAATATGCTTGTGAATAAAATATATGGTGAATAAAATACCAATTTATAAAAGGGAAAGGGTTTTTAAATAATATATTTTCAAATATAAATGTTATCATAAAAATAATATCCAAAATTAAAGTAATCTCAGAATATTATTTTACTCTAAAAAAATTTATACAAATATCAATATATCCTGAGGAGATATAACTGGCACACAACCAATTATAACCCATGAAATCTAAATCTAATGAGTATGACATTTACACTTTTATAAAAGTCAAATGTAATTCTTAACCATTATCCAGATTAAATGAATAAAAAATATCATTATCCATACTAATGGTTATTTTCCAATGTGTATTAGATTGTGAGAAATATTATAGAAGCTCCCAAAAATTTCATATATTGTATATATATATATATATATATATATATATATATATATATATATAAAGTTTATATTTCATATATATAGTTTAAAAGCCAGTTACTCTATAATGTGGGGCAATGCCTTTCAGATACCACAAGTATAAAAAAACAGTAGTGGGTATAGGTTAAATCTTTTCAAGTTATTGATCAATGATGTCCTATAGACACACCTCCAAATAAAACAGACTATTCCACTTCTCCTGGTTTCCCTTCAGTAAGGTCATATTGCAGAACACACCACATATCTGAATCTTAGGGCATGAAGGAATCAAGTTCGTACTTGATTTCTGTAAGCCCCATTTCTACTAAATAGCTTTCATAGAACTAAAAGGTTATGTGCATGCATGCTACTATGTTGAGAAGAGGGATCGGGAGTCTTACCAAGCTGTAAATTGTGCAGTCTACAGTAAGAGCTGACCTAGTGAAATTTGCCCACTGGTGCAATGCTGTCACAAAACCAATATGTGAATACCAATCACTTTCTGGTTGAATTTAAATCCAGCTTCATTCGCAGAGGATGGCTGTGTTAGTCATCAATGGGATGAGAGGCTCTTGGTCCTGTGAAGGCTTGATGCCCCAGTGTAGGGGAATGCCAGGGTAGCAAGGCAGGAGTTGGTGAGGGGATGAGGAAACACCATCATAGAAGCAGGAAGAGTAAAGATAGGGGGTTTCTGGAGAAGAAATGGGTAAAAGAGTATAACATCCATTTTTGGTGGGATTGCAAACTGGTACAACCTATCCAGAAATCAGTCTGGCAGTTACTCAGAAAATTGGACTTAGTATTACCTGATGATGCATCTATTCCTCTCCTGGGCATATAACAAAAGGATGCTCCAACATATAACAAGGACACATGCTACACTATGTTTACAGTAGCCTTATTTATAATAGCCAGAAGCTGGAAAGAACCCAGATATATAGCTGGTATAGCTATATATACCAGAAGCCTGATATAGCTGTCCCCTGAGAGGCTTCTCCAGAGTCTGACAAATACAGGGCCAGATGCTCTCAGCCAACCATTGGGCTGAGCACAGGGTCCCCAATGGCGGAGCTAGAGAATGGACCAAAGGAGCTGAAGGAGTTTGCAGCCACATAGGAGGAACAACAATATCAACCAATCAAAGCCGCACCACAGAGCTTCCAGGGACTAAACCATCAACGAAAGAGTACACCTGGAGGGACCCAAGGCTCCAGCTTCATATCTTAGCAGAGGATGGCCTTGTTGGACATCAGTGTGAGGAGAGGTCCTTTGTCCCTGTATAGGGGAGTTTGAGTGCTGGGAGACAAGAATGGTTGGGGGAATACCCTCATAGAAGCAGGGGCAGGGGGATAGGATAGGGGTTTTTTAAGAGGGCAGGGTACTGGGAAAGGGGATAACATTTGAAATGCAAATAAAGACAATATCCAATAAAAGAAATTATCCTACCCTGGGGCATCTAGTCCCACCAGGCTCAGGCACATCCTCCTCTCCCACTGAGGACCAACCAGACAGTCCAAGTAGGGAGAGGGGGATCCAATGGTGGGGATCAGAGACAGAGCCTGACCTCATTCCACTTGTTAGGGGAACAGCATGAACACTGAGCTGCACATTTGCTACAGATGGGGGGAGGGGTCTGGTCTAGGTCCAGTTCCTGCATGTTCCCTGGTTGGTGGCCCAGGCTCTGTGGGACCCCATGGTCCCAGGGTAGTTGACTCTGTGGATCTTCTTGTGGTATCCTTGACCTCTCAGACTTGCTCGTTTCTATTCCCCACTCTTCTGCAAGACCCCTGGGCTCTTCCTGATATTTGACTGTGGGTCTCTGCATCTGCCTCCATCTTCTGCTGAAAAAAGCCTCTCAGAAGACAGTTATACTAGATTCCTGTCTGCAAGCATAGCAGAGTATCATGAATAGTGTTGGGTTGCCTCACTTGGGATGGGTCTCACATTGGGCCATTCATTGGTTAGTTTTTCCCTCAGTCTCTGCCCATCTTTATCCCTGCAAATCTTGTGCGGTTGACAGTTTTATAGGTAGGTTGATGTCCCAGTCCCTCCTCTGGAACTCATACCTGGCTACAGGAGATAGCCATTTCAGTCTCTATATCCTCTTCTGATAGGAATCTCAGCCAGGGTAACACTCATAGACTCCCCATATCCTCTCCTATACCAGGCTTTTAGCTAGTCACAAGAAGTGAACTCCTCCCTGATTTCCATTCTCAATTACAGGCCTCTCTCACCCCCTTCTCCCCATACCTGGTCTCCATCCAAATTCCCCTCTTCACCTCCTCTACTACCTAGTTCCTTCTTTCCATCTGCCTCATGTGACTGACTGTTTACTTTCCTTTCTGAGTAAGATTTACACATTTACCCTTGGAACCTCCTTAGTACCCAGTTTCTTGTGTCTGGGGATTGTAGCATGGTTATCCTGCACTTAGACTTTATTCTCTACTATGGACATACACGTTAATCCATGTTCAACTGCTCTATTTTAAATAACTAGGCCTTGAACCAAACTAATTACTGATCAGTTAATGTCCATCAATGGGTAGTGACAATTTTGTACTTACATACAATGGAATTTTATGTGGCGGTAAAAAAATGGAACTTACTGGTAAATGGATCAAGCGGGAAAATTTTATAGTGAGTGAAGTAATCCAGATTCAAAAAACCTTCATGTTCTCTTCAATCTGTGGATTTTTTATTGATTATTTTATTTATTTACATTTCAAATGTTGTCCCCACTCCTGGTCTGCATTCTGCAAACACCCCATCTCCTCTCCCTCCCCTTTGTCTGAAAGAAATTACTCCCCCACCTACCTACCCACTACCACCTCACCCCTCTAGCATCGCTCTTTTTGGGGGCAACAAGCCTCCACACACCCAAGCACCTCCCCTCCCATTGATGCCAGATAAAGCCTCTGCTACATATGTAGCTGGATCCATGGACCCACCCATGTGTACTCTTTGGTTGGTAGTTTAGTCCTTGGAAGATCTAAGGTGTCTGGTTGGTTGATATTGTTGTTCTTCCTATAGGGTTACAATCCCCTTCAGCTCCTTCAGTCCTTCCCCTAGCTCTTCCACTGGATTTTCCAGGAGCAGTCCGATGGTTGGCTATGATATGTCTTACTAGGTACTGGCAGACCCTTGCAGATGTCATTGCTTACTGGTGTCCTGTCTGGATCTTTAGAGGTATATATTTAAATAGGGGTACTCATAGAACCCAGGAACCAAGAAATTACTATTGTTTTTGAAGAGTGAGGTGAAAGATCTTAAGGACAGGGTACAGAAGAGTGCACATGATAATAAGGAAAAAGAATAATGGGGAGAGAGATGGAAAGGTATGACTGAGGAAGGTATTGGGGGAGGGAAAATTAATACAAGAATATTTCTTTTGACATAATAATCTTCAAGTTGATTCATGAATTCACAAATTATAGGACATTTGTATGGATAAGAAATATTCTATCCATAGTTTCCACAATTATTCATCATTTGAAACATACCAAAACAGTTTCTGTTTCTGGGAATAAACTCATGAATGTGATCAATTTGTGAAAATACATGTCATAATGGGGAAATAACTGCTGACAAGTAAATTTCTCAAGAAGATGAACTAGACACTCCTGATATTTCATAATGGACTAAAATAATAATTAACAATATTTGATATTAGCAAAACTTAAAAACTTATTTATGAAGAAAAGTCAGCATTTGAAAATATGACTTTAGCTTACTCCAATGTAAGAACATACTCATTATAAGAAAAACTAAGCTTCAGAATTATGTAAACCTAGGAAGCTGTAGCTCTCTTTCCTTACTAATATGAGTTTAGAAAAATTAACCACATTAGGTCAAACTCGAGACCTCAATTTGTCACATAAATTTTCACCATAATGATAACATTGGCCAAAAATATATTGCCACAGGGCATTGAAAAGATCCTGTTCAAAATGCTTATGAAATACTTAGTATAGTATCTTCTGGTACAGGGCTAAAATTAATTAAAAGGCATTGAGGTCTCAATTCATGATATTCTTTCAGATTGATTCTAACAAGGATTACTAATAATGATCTTTTAATTATTTCAGTATATATTTGATAGGCAGTTACTTAAAAATATTGAAATAGTACATGTCCCTGAATTTCATAGTTCAAAGGGTGAGTGATGGTGAGTTTAAGATGAGGCTCTTAAGGGTGCTTGATAAATATCTTCATATTTTCAAAATATTTTAATGTTTCAATTTTAATTATATAGTAGAATTTCATTTTAACTTGATATTTCAATTTCAAGCTTAATTCATATAAATAATGTTATTATGATAACTCTAAATTCTCAGTAAAATGACATTAATTTCTATGGTCAAAGTTTTAAAAGATGCATTCTTTAATATGTTTGGCCCAAGTAATAATATTTGGAAAGCTCATAAATCTCTGAAAAACAGCTTAAGATAATGTTGAAAAACATTGTATACATTCTCATTTAAAAATAAATTAAGCTGAAACATTAGCACACAGAGGCAACTTCTCCAAATTGGCTAAGAAATTATGAGAATGAATAGAAAGCATGACATTTTCTATGGTCTCCGAACCAGTCCATAGATATTCTACAGTAGGTGAGAAATTCTCATCATGGAACTATTTCAACTCATAAACGATGGATCAATTAAGGTAATTGTGAATTATATAGGTTTAATGGTAAATTTTAGATGACTGTGTTATGATATTATAAGAAAAACCCCTGATTATTATCTTACCACACATGCCCTCATATTTATTTTCCTATAAATCATATCAGAGAAAGTACTTGCATTGAAAACTTCATGTGGGTTACTTAGTTTTCTTTTTAAACCTGTTCTATATTTAGATTGGGTGAGAGAAGCATAGAAAGAAAAGGGAGAAGCATTTTTGCATCATCCGACACAGTATTTCAGTAGAAGTAAACAGTTCATTTGACTACTAAGTTTATTTAGCTTATTTATTTTGTTATTTGCTTGTTTTAATTGAAATAACGCTATTTTTAATTATTTACACTTTTCTGTCTTAGCTAATTTTCTTTGTAATTTATTTAAGTTGAAAAATATTGCATTTAAATGCTGTCAATTTTTGTTTATTAATTATTTAATTAGCTTTTGAGACATAATCTTTCACTCGAAACTGGGATCTTTCAATGTAGTGAGACTTGAAGCAAATCTAAGTAATGAACCCATTTCCCCTTTCCCAGACCTGGGATTACAGTTGTGTGCTACCACACTTGGATTCCTGATAGGGGCTCAAATGCAGGTCCCCATACTTAAGACAAGCACTCTGTAATCATCTATAATCAATTGAAAATCTGTAATTCTCTTTTGAAAGACATTCGGTACAATGAGCAATAAATTACCTTTTGTCCTAAAAATGAAATGCTTTTGTTTCTTTAGTATAGTGTCAATTTATGCAAGTAGAATAGCTCATTAATGAGATATAGAATATAAAACGCATCTGATTACTTACATAGAGAGAAAGTTATATCTACTTAAAATTGATAACAACTTAAATCAGAGATGAAATCTCCACATTATTGCTTCATCAAACATACTTCATACTACCAATACAAATATTTATATTTTCTATATTGTGCATCCTTTAAGAGGCTTTGGTGGCTATTGTTATTTTTAACTCTTTCATTTGAACTTTTATATTAAGGGTTAATATAAAAGTTAATTACCACCATTACAATTCGTTTATGCATATGCTTTAGCAGTAAGATTTGTATTCTCATGTGCTTTTGTGCTCTTGTTTGAAGTTTATTCAGCTGGACTCCAAGGTCAAGAAGGCTGTTTGCTAGGCTCTCTAGTAGGGTGTGGCTGTTATTTAGCCTTTTGGTTAACCTTCACTGTTGGCTAGGTTCCCTGCTTGGGTGTGGTCTTGCCCTTGAAGTTCAGCATCCTTGGCAAAACTATTTTGCTTCCACAGTCAGCCAGTACAAGTTAAACTCCACTTTTGAGTGGCTCTTGATGGGAATTCTGGTGACAGAACTAGTACTATGGGTACAAAGTCACCATGAAGTTCTGTGCACTAATCAGTGTGATGCTTCCTTTGATTTGCTTGCTTTCCCCAGTAGTATAGCTGTACCTTTAACCAGCCCATCCTGTTTCCAAAACGGAACATAATAAAAGTGAGCCCAGCACCTCCTGTTCCAAAATGGAACATAATAAACACTGGATCTCTTGTTTCATACCTTGAATTATTGCCAGTGAACACTCACCTTAGTCTATCTTTCTTGCTCAAAAAGCAACTGTGTTCAATGGCACCTTTTTCTTCCTGGTGCTTTAGTGATCTAGGTAAGAGCCTGTAGAAACAAGTGCATTTCTACTTTATATTTTAGCATTTATTTAGCATTCTGTTCTATGTTCTCCTGTGATTCTCTGGCCTGACCCTATGTTCGGGATCATCTTTATGAATAATAGTTACATTTCTGTTTTATTCAAAGAACTGTAACTGTGGGCCTCTTATTCAAGTCTTGCTCCAAGATCTTATTTCTGCATTTCCTAAGCTATTCCACAAACTTTGTAATTCAGCATATTTTCTCTGAACATAATGTGTTTATGTATCTTTAAATATGCAACAATCTCTTTCTCTTATCTTTTCTTCATGCCTTAATAGTAATATGAAATATCCATGTAATTTACTTCTACAAAATTCCATCTAACTGCTCTATGTTATTTTAATAGTTTCTTAATACAATCCTCCAAGGAAACATTACTCCTTATTTCAATATTAATTTCAAATAATTCTAATCTTCATCCTTATTGTTCCATTGGGTTTTGTAAGTAATTTGGTGATTATAATATCTGATTTGAAAAGGGAAATCATCTAATTCTGTTGGGTTGTGTGGAATATGTCTGTGAAATTCCCTAAGAGAATATTAAATAGAAATGTTTTGAATGATGTAGATTTCAGAAAATATTCATGAAATTAATTATCTCTTAACAATAAGGAAGAGTAATAAAAAATAGAACTCTATAGAAATCTATTATTAACTGGAATGATGATTACATTATTGAAGCGATTCTAATGAGGTGACCTAGAATGATTCAAAGGCCAAATTTTGCATCATTTTTAGGTTATTTCACAACCAAAACGTGTGATAAAATTCCTTTAAAATGTCCTTATTAGCATATGTTTAGTTTAACAATTGAAATGATGGGTTTCAGTTATGACATATTTGAACAAGTATGTCATACACTTTTAGGGCACATAATGTTTTCCTAAGTTCGACTTACTTCATCTAAATTTTCCATCTCTCTTTTCATTCACTTTCCTGAAAATTATGCAATTTCATTGTCCCAAAGAAAAGGTGGTCTCTGCAAACAATGATGTTTTGCCTATCCATAAATTGTGCTGTAATTCTAATGATAATTGTTTACAGTAAAATTCCGTGTTTGCGTGCATATGTGACATGTTGAAATCATAGGGAAAGCATGGCTATTTGATATAAATTAGTTTAAAGATCAATCAATTCTATCTTTTTTGGCTACTGTGTGTATTAGCTTTTACTTTCTCTTGGGAAGGTAAAAGGCATATAGATAAGTAATTCCTAAAATAAGTGAAGAAGTAAGAAGTATTTGGATATCATAACTGTGCTAAATGGAACCCTTAAGATTTTGATTATTTTATATCTTATCAAAGCACATCTTTGTAAATGTCATAAAAAGCTGTGGACTTTCTCATAATGAGAATGAAGGCAATATTCTTACAAAAACCTACTGAAAGCCACTTATGTGTATTGCAAGGATAAAGAAATCCTGGTGCCAGAAGAGAGCTTAGTAATCCTGGATTAGTAAATGAGTATGAAATAAGTCCTGAAAGACAAATCTTGAGCTGTTTACAATGGAAATATTGTGTTTTAAAATAAGAGAAAGCAGTGTACATACATATGAAAAGTTGATAAGAATTAGTGTATTATTCGCTAATGTGCTTGGAATTGAAAATCCGAAATAGGAAATTTCAAGCGATATAAGTGAATAGCTACACATTTTAGGCTCCCCCAATACACATGGAAGTGAAAGGACCAAAATAATCTTGATTTTTGTCCATTTAGTGCTTGTTTACACATGTTGATCTTTAGTTTTACTTGTATTCTCTCCTCTCTCACTGGTCAGTGTCACTTTAAACGTTTAGCTCGTGTTATAAACCTAAGGGACTAATGGAGATCAATTTCAACCCAATGTTGTTTCCATCTTTTCTTTTTTATGGAACATGTTTCTGGTTCCACATTTTCAACTTAATTTGAGACCAGCCATTTAAGTGGAGACACTGAAACATTATACCCATAACATACTTTGCTGCCACATATGAACATAACAGAGCCAGCTTCCACAGGAATGGCTTTCTCTGAAACACAGCAAATTGTCCACAGCTTTTACTCATGCCAACATTTATCTCTTAATTTACTGTTTTGAGTTGATCCTAAATAGTCACAGTATAGTGTGTGTGCAAATGGACTATTCACTGCCTGGGAAATGAAAATTTTTACATATGCCAAGTCACTATAATATTTGTAATAAGTTATAATAACATCTATTACACTGCATCAAATCATTATGGAGTAGCAGGGTGGTAATTTCTGTTTTAACAGAGGGGAGAGAGAAGGGAAAACATAGCCTCAGCCATAAAAACCCTTAAAGTTAGCATTAACATTGTGTCACAGTTCTTCTTTCTCTACTACAGACCATATAATTTTATCAGGCTACTGGATGCCAATAGTTTATCAGCTAGACATCCCCAAATTCCACATATTTCTTAGTCAAACACTCTTCCACCAGTGGCAAGATACCATGCTTGGTGAAACACTTATGTTAATGTAGGACAGAATCCTAATTTGAGCAGTTATCCCTTATCCCCTTACATACATTAAAAATTGTAGAAATTGTATCTTTCCCTTCTCCAGATGTTTTTAAATGTTAACAAAAATAAACAAAAATCATGGAAAATATATCATCAGAAGGAATGAAAGCAAGCATCTGACACATAATTCTGGTGAAGCTTTGTCTACTTCTTCCATACATGATGAGTCCTCATCTCCTTCCAGGGGTGGCATTTGCTCAGTAACAGCAGCACTGGTATCATCCACAGTAGGATCATCCTCATCAATACCTAGATCAAGGTTGATCATCCTGTAGATCCATCTTAAATTTCATTCCCTGTGGTTAATTCTGCATGTACTAGTCTTAGAAGTAAACACAAGTTAAAACAACTTGACAGGAATTCCCCAAGTGGCTTGTTTTCCAAAGTACCAAGAACAAAACCCTGAGTTGCCCTAGGTCTTGTAACCCAGCAAGGCTTGTGAATAGAAATAATAGTGCCCAATCACATTCTGCTTTAAAAGGTAAATACAGATGAGATAAAAAGAAAAAGAAAATTATATTGATACCACATTAGAAATGGACCATATATGTTTCCTTTCCTTTTGTATTTCTAACTATACTCACTTCATGCAGGCCTGAGTCATCTCTTGTCACAATTGTTATAACATCTTTTATTCTGCCATCTTTAACAAGTGTAAGTGTTTTCATTATTCAACGACCAATTCAAACTAAATTGTTTATAGATTTTGCATTCTTAATTTGATAACACTACTAATTTGAGGCATTTTGCTGCTTATACAGATTAAAAAGAAATTCAGTAGGCCTCTGACCTATTTCATGACTGGAAATATCATGACTTATTAGCTGGCACCAAAGGTCCTTCTGAGCCATGCCACCATTAAAAATCACTTTGCCTGTGCAGCCCATTCTGGATCAAGCAATTATAGACATTCTGTTGCCTATACTGCCCATTACAAAAACTATAATCACCTTGCCATTGGTGATTCATTGCTGCACCTGGCTGCTGTTACTTCAGAGTCGAAATAAACCCATTATATTTCATTCATCCAACTGAGCAATATCTATCTTAATTTACAAGACATTGTGAACCATTTGAAGTGGATGGTAGAAACCAAACATTGGTCCTTTGCTAGAGTAGAGTAGAGTAGTGTAGATAAAAGTAGAGCAGTACCTACTTTTAACTGTTGAACTCTCTCTCCATCCCCATCTTTGAAAAGAAACTCTTTTTCTCTGTAGTGCCTGTGATTAAATTCATCATTTTGTGCATCCTAGGCAACTGTTCTGTCAGATTCACATCTCCAACCCTTCTGTTTTTTTCTCACATTGAGTTTTCCTTTGATTTCTGTCTTGAAATTTTCTACTTTTTTATTTTTTTGTTCATAACCTATCTGAGAATTTCTTAAATTCAGATATTAGTTTTTCTGCAATTTTCCATTTGTTTCTTTGATAGCATTTTAAAATTATTTACGTAGTTATTATTTTGAATAAACAAAGTCACTTTAAATTTGTCATAAATTATCTTACCAAAACTGATTATGAAATCTACACCTCCCAAATTTTTAAAATAAAGATGCTCAAATAGCATTGGTTCTATTATCTCAGGCAGGAAGAAAATCCCTAATAATATTGGTTTATTACTAGGAATGGGTTAGCTTAAGGCTAGATTTAGATGGCATATTTGATTATGAAAGCATGTGGAAAAACACTCTGATTTGCCCAATCAATATAGTAAAATGGCCATCATCTTGCAGGAAGCAATATACAGATTAAAGGCAATCCCCATCAAAATCCCAAATCAATTCTTCATAGAGTTAAAGAGCAATTCTCAAATTCATCTGTAATAACAAAAAACCCAGGATAGCTAAAACTATTCTCAACAGTAAAAGAACTTCTGGGGGAATCAGCATCCAAGACCTCAAGCTGTACTACAGAGCAATAGTGTTAAAAACTGCATGGTATTGGTACAGTGACAGGCAGGTAGATCAATGGAATAATATTGAAGACCAAGAAATGAACCCACACACCTATGGTCACTTGATCTTCAACAAAGGAGCTGAAAACATCCAGGGGAAAAAAGATAGCCTTTTCAACAAATGGTGCTGGTTCAACTGGCAGTTCAGATGTAGAAGAATGCAAATCTATCTGTTATCACCTCTTTGTACAAAGCTCAACTCCAAGTGGATCAAGGACCTCCCCATAAAACCAAACACACTGAAACTAATAGAAAAGAAATGGGGAAGAGCCTTGAGCACATGGGCACAGGGGAAATTTTCCTGAACAAAACACCAATAGCTTATATGCTAAGATCAAGAATTGACAAATGGGACCTCACAAAGTTATAAAGCCTCAGTAAGACTAAGGACACTGTCAATTGGAGAAAATGGCAATCAACAAATTGGGAAAAGATCTTTGCCAACCCTACATCAGATAGAGAGTTAATACCCAATATATACAAAGAAATCATGAAGTTAGACTCCAGAGAACCACATAACCCTATTAAGAAAAGGGGTACAGAGCTAAATAAATAATTCTCAACTGAGGAATATCGAAATGGCTGAGAAGCACCTAAAGAAATGTTCAACATCCTCAGTTATCAGGGAAATGCAAATCAAAACAACCCTGAGATTCCATCTCACACATACAGTTTTTATCACTTCTGCTCTGTAGTCCATCTTGAGGTCAGTGATAGTGATTCCCTCAGAATTACTTTTATTGTTAAGAAGTGTTTTAACTATTCTGGGTTTTCTGTTTTTCCATATGAAGTTGAGAATTTTGGTTAATGGGCCTACTATCCCTTTTTCTCAACTCCTGCCCCATTCTTATTCAATTCGTTAACCTCACAGTATTCCTGCCTTTGTTTCTCTTCACATGTATTCTGTAGTTTTACTTCTTAACATTGTTTTTGCGTTTTATAGGGTTATACTTTTACTCATGTATGTTAGTTGTATTCTGTTTACATCTATGAAGATCTTTAGTAGTGTTGATATTAACTTTGTTAAAATATATATATACATCATTCCTGTAAATGTATGTTTTCCTTATATGTATGTATTAACAATATACATTCTAAATGTAACCTGTTTATGTCTTAAAATATATATATATATATATATAGCCCTAATATGTGCCTATATTTTTTGTATTTTTTACAAAAACTAAATACATATTTAAATTAGATTTTCTTGCTTAATACATTCAATAAGACATATCATTGCCTACTACATCGCTATATTTTTTTTCTTTTTGACTATCCTATAAATCCTCCCAAATCCACCTACTCAAATGTATATCCTCTCTTTTTTTAAACATCAAGATCAATTTATCATATCTACATATTTTTTAATATATGGCCTTTCTACTTGAGCATGGTCATCCTACTAGGCCCTTACCCCCAAAACTAATTTTCCCTCTCCCAGAAGCTATTGCCAATAGCTTCTTGTCTAGGTGTATGACTTTTTATTCCTCCCTACTCTCTCCATGCTGTGAGTTCATATGTGTACGTCCTTTCTGTGTCCTGAAAACACTATTTCCTTATGTTCATCAAATGTTTCCTACTTATTATTCCAATCTTTATGCTTCATCCTCTGTAATGATTCCTGATCCTTGGAAGGATGAGGTGTGATACAGATGTTCCATATAGTCTGGAGTATCCTTTTCTCTGCACATTGATAAATTCTGTGTCACATTATTAATCTCCAGATTTTTCATGAAGAAGCTTCTCTTTTGAAGGATGGTTCTCTTAGTTGTTAACTTGACTATATCTGAAGTCAACTAAAGGCCAAACAGTTGAGAACAACTCTGAAGGATTTTCTTTGCTTTGCTTTCTTTTTCCTTTTCTTATGTTTTCTTTTCGTTTTGTTTCCTTTTTCCTTTCCTTTCCTTTCCTTTCCTTTCCTTTCCTTTCCTTTCCTTTCCTTTCCTTTCCTTTCCTTTCCTTTCCTTTCCTTCTTTCTTTCTTTCTTTCTTTCTTTCTTTCTTTCTTTCTTTCTTTCTTTCCTTCTTTCTTTCTTTCAGAGACACAGTTTCTCTATGTACCCCTAGCTGTCCTGGAACTCACTCTGTAGACCTGGCTGGCCTTGAACTCAGAAATCTGCCTGCCTCTGCCTCCCAAGTGCTGGGGTTAAAGGCATGCGCCACCACTGCCTGGCATGTGAAGGATTTTCTTGACTGGATCATTTGAGGTGAGAAGACCTACCCTAAATCTCAGCCACAGCTTCTGGTAGCAGTCTCTATAAAAAGACATGGAAGAAGGAAGGTGTTTAAGTTTTGTTTGCTTTCTCTCCCTCTCAGCGGTAAGGTCATCTATCCTGTTGCTGAGGTATGGCTTCACTGGCATTAGAACTTATGTCAGGATTCAAACCTAGACAGAAGAAGACCAGTTGAGATGACTAGCCTCATGGACTAATTTATTGACCTTTCCATCAGTAGGTGACCATTATTTATTAGCCATACAACAGGCTGTAACTTTTCAAACCTTATTTTTAAAGATGGTTCCTAAATGCTTTAACCTCCCTTTTAGCCTAGTACCCACCAGAAGTATTAAGAAAGAAAGGACACTGGGGGTGGGAGGTAGAGTGGGGTCGGACCTGTTTAGAAAGGTTCTTTGGAGCAACTCCCTTATGTGTTGTCAGAAAATTGGCAGTTCAGTTCCTAGGTCAGTAGTCACAGCACATTCCACTTGCAAATACTTTTTACCAGCAGTCTAGTTCGGGATAGCAACCATGAATCAGCAGTAATGCCACTACGTAGCAGAGATAGCAGGGCTCACCCTCCTCATGATACCAGATGGAATGCCAGAAGAAGTCCTCTATACCTCTCTCAGGGAGTCAAATGAAGATCAGTGAAGATGTGAAATCCAGAACCTATTCTCAGCTAGCTCTATACACAAGCCATGCTCAGCCCTGTCACTGTCTTTGGAGTCCTATTTATACTCCCTCCAAACATCACATGTCCTCTATAGGTCTTGCCTCAGCACATGCATCTGTTTCAGCTGACAGCTCCCTGGCAATCAGCCAGAGTCCACAAAAGGGGCAGGAAACTGCAGCACACTGCAAGAAGTTTTTTGGTGCATTTCTCTTTATGGAGTCTTGAAAAGTACAACTCAACTACACAATATAAAGCAGACCAATACATGTGTGTTGTTAGCAATGACATCACGTGTCCTTTCACATGCTTGCTTTAGCAGAACATCCTCTCTCCTGTGTCTGTTTTGGCAAAACATTCCTTCATTAGTCTTTCACACCTGTGACCACTTTAAACAAAACATTCTTTTGCATGTTTGACCCTGTAAAACACCATCCAACCAACTTTCCAAAGAACCCATAAGTTTCCACTTCAATAGCCTGTAAACTGTGCCATTAAATCCTGTATTTATTTATTAGCCCATTACAGTCATTGGGTGTTCTATTTGCTAACATGAAGTGTCTGATTGGGTTATTTCTCTGTTATATTGTAACTTCATTGAAACACTTTAAATACGTGGATTTATATAATTTTAGGAAGCTTCTACAGGAATAGATATCCATATGACTTTTTCCAAATGTCTTCAATGTTATATATCCCTTCGAATATTCTTTCCCCTATGCTGCCCTCTCATCACTCCACACCATTTAACTCATCATCCTGTTCTATTATTTCCCCTTATACTACTACAGTTACTGCTTTATTTTATTTAAACTAGATGTATAAAATGATAGAAATACAAGACTATATATAAGCTATATATAAAAATAAAATAATATATAAAAACACATAAAAATAATTTGGTTTTTTATTCTAGTTTCACATTTTTTTTAAAGTTTCTTTATTGTCTGTATGTGAGTACACTGTTGCTGTCTTCAGAAAACCAGAAGAGGGCATCAGATCTCATTACAGAACATTGTGAAGTACCATTTGGTTGCAGGGAATTCAAGTCAAGACCTCTGTAAGAATAGTTTCTGTATGAATTCATTATTTTTAATTGCTGAGTAGTATTCCATTGTATAAATATACCACATTTTCTGTATCCATTCCTCCTTTGAGGGATATTTGGGCTCCTTCCAATTTCTGGCTATTATAAATAAGGCTGCTATAAACATAGTGCAGCATGTGTCTTTATTGCATGCAGGGGAATCCTCTGGGTATATGCCCAGGAGTGGTATGCCAGGGTCCTCTGGAAGTGACATGCCCAATTTTCTGAGGAACCGCCAAACTGATTTCCAGAGCGGTATTACCATTGTACAATCCCACCAACAGTGGAGGAGTGTTCCTCTTTCTCCACATCCTCACCAGCACCTGTTGTCTCTTGAGTTTTTAATCTTAGCCATTCTGACTGGTGAGAGGTGGAATCTCAGGGTTGTTTTGATTTGCATTTCCCTGATGACTAATGATGTTGAACATCTTTTAAGGTGTTTCTCGGCCATCCAAATTTCTTCTGGTGAAAATTCTTTGTTTAGCTCTGTGCCCCATTTTTTGATAGGGTTATTTGGTTCTTTGGGGTCTAACTTCTTGATTTCTTTGTATATATTGGATATTAGCCCTCTGTCGGATGTGGGGTTGGTGAAGATCTTTTCCCACTTCGTTGGTTGCCGTTTTGTCCTTCTGACAGTGTCCTTTGCTTTGCAGAAACTTTGTAATTTTATGAGGTCCCATTTGTCGATTCTTGATCTTAGTGCGTAAGCTATTGGTGTTCTGTTCAGGAACTTTTCCCCTGTGCCCAAGTCCTCCAGGGTCTTCCCAAGTTTCTTTTCTAATAGTTTCAGTGTGTCTGGTTTTATGTGGAGGTCCTTGATCCACTTGGAGTTGATCTTAGTGCAAAGAGATAAGAGTGGGTCAATTCGCATTCTTCTGCATGTTGACCTCCAGTTGAACCAGCACCATTTGTTGAAAAGGCTATCTTTATTCCATCGGATGGTTGTGGCTCCTTTATCAAAGATCAAGTGACCATAAGTCTGTGGGTTAATTTCTGGGTCTTCAATCCTGTTCCATTGATCTGCTTGCCTGTTGCTATACCAATACCATGCAGTTTTTAACACAATTGCTCTGTAGTACTGCTTGAGGTCAGGGATATTGATTTCCCCAGAAGTCCTTTTATTGTTGAGAATAGTTTTACCTATCCTGGGTTTTTTGTTGCTCCAGAGCTCCAGATGAATTTGAGAATTGCTCTTTCTAGATCTATGAAGAATTGAGTTGGGATTTTGATGGGGATTGCATTGAATCTGTATATTGCTTTTGGCAAGATGGCCATTTTTACTATATTGATCCTGCCAATCCAGGAGCAAGAAATATTTTTCCATCTTCTGAGGTCTTCTTCGATTTCTTTCTTCAAGGACTTGAAGTTCCTGTTGTACAGATCTTTCACATGTTTGGTTAGAGTTACGCCAAGATACTTTATGTTGTTTGTGGCTATTGTGAAGGGTGTTATTGCCCTAATTTCTTTCTCTGCCTGCTTGTCCTTTGAGTACAAGAAGGCCACTGACTTGCTTGAGTTAATTTTATAACCTGCCACTTTGCTGAAGTTGTTTATCAGCTGTAGAAGTTCTCTGGTGGAGTTTCTTGGGTCGCTTAGGTAAACTATCATATCGTCTGCAAATAATGATAGTTTCACTTCTTCCTTTCCAATTTGTATCCCTTTGACTTCCTTATGTTGTCTAATTGCTCTTGCTAGAACTTCAAGTACTATATTGAAAAGATATGGAGAGAGAGGGCAGCCTTGTCTAGTCCCTGATTTTAGTGGGAATGCTTCAAGTTTCTCTCCATTTATTTTGATGTTGGCTACTGGTTTGCTGTAGATTGCTTTTACTATGTTTAGGTATGGGCCTTGAATTCCTGCTCTTTCCAAGACTTTTAGCATGAAAGGATGCTGAATTTTGTCGAATGCTTTTTCAGCATCTAATGAGATGACCATGTGGTTTTTTTCTTTCAGTTTGTTTATGTTGTGGATTACATTGATGGATTTCCGTATATTGAACCATCCCTGCATCCCTGGGATGAAGCCTACTTGATCATGGTGGATGATCGTTTTGATGTGCTCTTGGATTCGGTTAGCAAGAATTTTATTTAGTATTTTTGCATCTATATTCATAAGAGAAATTGGCCTGTAGTTCTCTTTCTTTGTTGGATCTTTTTGTGGTTTAGGTATTAGCGTAATTGTGGCTTCAAAGAATGAGTTAGGCAGTGTCCCTTCTGTCTCTATTTTGTGGAATAGTTTGAGAAGTATTGGTGTTAAGTCTTCTTTGAAGGTCTAGTAGAATTCTGCACTAAAACCATCTAGTCCCGTACTTTTTTTTGGTTGGGAGGCTTTCTATAACCTCTTCTATTTCTTTAGGGGTTATGGGACTATTTAGCTGGTCTACTTGATGCTGATTTAATTTTGGTATTTGATATCTGTCTAGGAAATTGTCCATTTCCTCCAGATTCTCCAGTTGTTTTGAGTATAGACCTTTGTAGTTGGATCTGATGATCTTTTGAATTTCCTCAGTTTCTGTTGTTATGTCTCCCTTTTCATTTCTAATTTTGTTAATTTGTATACTGTCTCTGTGTCCTTCGGTTAGTCTGGCTAAGGGTTTATCTATCTTGTTGATTTTCTCAAATAACCAGCTCCTGGTTTTGTTGATTCTTTGTATGGTTCCCTTTGTTTCTATTTGATTGATTTCAGCCCTGAGTTTGATGATTTCTTGTCTTCTACTCCTCCTGGGTGAATTAACTTGTTTTTCTTCCAGGGCTTTAAGGTGTGCCGTTAAGCTGCTAGTGTATGCTCTCTCCAGTTTCTTTTTGGATGCACTTAGAGCTATGAGTTTTCCTCTTAGCACTGCTTTCATTGTGTCCCATAGATTTGGGTAGGTTGTACCTTCATTTTCATTGAATTCTAAAAAGTCTTTGATTTCTTTTTTTGTTTCTTCCTTGACCAATTAAAAATAATGAATTTATGCAATTTGTAGGTAAATGGTTAGACCTGGAAAATATCATCCTGAGTGAATTAACCCAATCACAAAAGAATACACATGAAATGCAATCACTGATAAGTGGATATTAATGAGCCCAGAAGCCCTAAATACTCAAGACACAATTTGCAAGTCAAATGACTCCCAAGAAGAAGAATGGAGAGGACCCTGGGCCTGTAAAGATTGGATCCAGTATTGTAGACCCAGAACAGAGAAATTGTGTGTGGGGGGGGGATGAGTGGGGAATAGCAGGGGGGGAGGAATTATGGGACATATGGTGGGGGTAACTGGGAAAGGGGAAAACCTTTGGAATGTAAACATAGAATATAGAAAATTTAAAAAAAATTAAGAAAAAAAAAGAATTACCAGTGCTCATAACCATTGAGCCATCTCTTCATCCCTAATTTGACACTATTACAAACATTTACACAAGGTTGTCGAGGTGGCACAATGGTTTAAAGCATTTGTTGATCTTTCCGTGGACCCAAATTCAGTTTCTGGTACCAGTGTGGTGGCTCACAAATATCTGCAACTCCACCATCAGCGGATGAAATGCCCTATTCAGGCCTTCATGGGGGTCAGGGATGTAAATGGTACACAGTCGTGCAAGAGAGAACAACATAAACACGTTAATGTTTCTTTATTCTTCTCTCATGCATTACATCCCAATTGCAGTGTTCCCTCCTTCCATTCCTACCAGTCCCTGTCCCCACCTCCCCCAACCCTCTCCCTCAGATTCACTAACCTCCATTCCCCATCATAAAAGGACAGGATTCCCAGGGATGCCAACCAACCTGGCAGAACAAATTACAATAAGAGTAGATACAAACTCTCATATCAAAGTTAGTTTTTAATCTTTAAAATAAATACTTCCAAAATAAACTTAGGTACATTTATCTTCACTTCACAGATATATATGAAAATGTATCATGGTTCTATATTTGGGGGTAAAACACCTACCTGGCCACTGAGTACAAAAATTATTTTGCTAATATATCACTGTAACTCAGAATGATTTCCTGTTGGACTACTTTATATTTTAGTCAATGATTGATATTTTGATGCTATGAAATAATATTTTTTCCTTGCATTTTTCTTATTTCTAATAGCTTTTCATGCTTGAGTCTTAAGGTTTTCTATGTACAGTCCTCTATTTAAATTGAATATTTTCAGGGATACCACTATAGATAATGATAATTAATCAAAATGTATGCATCTACAAAACAATGTTATATCTAAGGCTCAGGGAACACTGTGAAAGAGAGGATAGAAAGAGTCAGAGGATCAGAAACTTTGCTGTGAGGTTGTATCTCCTGAAAGTATCAGAAGCTATGCCCATAACCTTACCAACATGACTGCCCAAACATGAACTGAACAAAGATGGCACCAAGAGATGTTCCAAAGGCCTGAACAAAAAATAGGCAACTTGAGGAAAGCTGTGTAGAAGGGAAGAATTCTCCAGAGATGACGACACCAATTGATTGTCCAGTACCAACTGGTCAGCCCTGAAACCATACATCCTATAACACTTTACAGACTAAACTGGTTATATTTAGGAATATATATGTATATACATATATGCATGCAATAACAATTAATGAAAAAAGAGGCTATGACTTGGAAGAAGCATAGTGAGTGGTATATTGGAGTATTTGGAGGGAGGAAAGAAAAGGAAGAATGTTATAATTATATTATAATCTCAAAAAAGGACATTTACAAATTGAATACTTATTACATCTATTTTATTTAATTATAAATATTACAGATCCCCCTTTTTTTTTTCTGATCAAAGCCCCAAGTTTAATGGAGGTTTGACAATTTAAGAGTTTGGGCGAGCCCCTCCCCCAAGACTCCTGACTGAGTTCCGGAGAAGTGGTCTGGTGGTTTTTGGCTCTACTGCTCTGGCAGCTGGGCGGGTCACCTGCTTAATTCAGGAATTAGTAGACCTGGAAGAACAATGAACTTCACCTTCACTCTGAGTGCTCCACCCTAGGTGAAGCAGGATCCTCAATAGCACAGGAATTCCTGCTCAACAAAGGCTGGGAGAAGTTCACCTTGATCAATGTCCTACCAAGTGGCATGACACCCCATTATGGCTTTGCATATATATCATACATAGGATTAATACTCTATTAATATATACATTTTGTATATGTTACATATACATATATGTGCACACATAGATTCACCACATACATACATAGAAAAAGAGGAAAACAGGCAAACAGAGAGATATAGTCAGAATTAGAGAGAAAGACTTTTGTTGGAATGATGTAATTACATTAAGCAAATTTAATTAAATGATCTGGTAAAATATATTTTAATATAAAACTATAAACGTTGATAAATATTTTGAAAAACAGGCATTGTCCCATTTCTACTCTTAATGATATTTTTTCTATGACAATATTAATGCCAGCACATTTTTAAAGATTTTTCCTGTTATATTGTGTTGATCATGCTAAACTGGCAGCTATACACATGTACTCACAAGAGAAAAATGGCAATATAAGTTAGCTCTTTGAAGGGTTTTATTTACCTTCCAATAAAAGAACTGCAGTTTCTTTTAAATATTACACTTAACCACAGTTTTAACAATCCCAGTGTGTCTGCCTATTCCATTACATATTAATTTATCTAGGACTGAGAATTGATGACTTTAATATGTTTTGTCATGGCAGTTGTTAGACAAAAAGATGCATCCAGATACATTATAATAGCTGTAAAATGGCATTTTCTACATTGCTTATATCTAGATATCTATCAATACTTTATCACTTAAATTACACTTTTCAACACATTTTATACACTAGAAAAATTTGCATAATTCTTTGCTTTATTTTGTAAAGAAATCCAGAGGCATAAGATAATATTTTAAATCATTTTTCTTAAATATGGAATTGACAAGGAAGCTACGAATACTATCACTTCAATTATTTCCCTTTAGGTGAAATGATTATTTCATTGTATGTCACTATTTATTATTTTTTCCAGAAATATTACTATATGTGATTGTACCCAAATCCTAGGAAGTTATTTTTAAATGTAATTTTACTCAGAATATCTCAAATATACACTGTATGTCTTTGATGGAGCTCATCGTTTCTGCATGACCAAGTGAGCACTAATCATGTTTCAAAGAAATAAAATTGTGAATTTAGCTCTTGGGTTATTATTAGCATCAATATAAGTATGTTCACTCAGCCTTGATATTCATTGGGATTTCCAATTACCTGGAATGCTTACAGTAAAAACTGATATTTGTATGCATTTTCATGTATTTTCACAATTCATATCTCCAAGACCACTGAAAATGCTGGTTATATAATGCTCATGTGAATTTCTTTCAATTTGATAGATAATTAGTATAAATAATGACTCATGAAATTTGCCTACATGTTGCTCTTTACATAAAACGATGTGATTCATAAGCAGTATAAAATTGAAATTTTGTAACCATGAGCTCAATGCTCTTTCCTACCCAACAATATAGTTTTAAATAATGTCAGAATTATAGCATATGAACTATATCATATAATAAGTCAGCTGTGTTCTACTGTGCCTAATTTGGATAATGGCAGGAATCTACTCTTTCCTACATTTTATTTTCATTCAATATCAATTATTGAGCATCCCTGGTTTTCACTAAATGGGAGAATATGAAATTGTATGAGTTGAACATGAGTTGAGTGGGTGGTAACAATATGGATATGATATGGGAGGAGTTGATTGAGGGTAAAACAAAGTCAAGATATAGTGTATGAAAAATTTAACTTAAAAACAGCATTTCCTAACCTCTGATTCTCAATAACTATTTTTTCTATTTCTCTTTCTTCCCCATTCTGACAGCCATTTTTCTACAAGTTGGTACATAAATTTACTTTAATTATTACATATATATTAAGTTATAAGAGGGGATTTGTTTTCATTTATTCATTCATTCATTCATTCACTTTATATACCAATCTTATCTCTCTCTCTCTCTCTTGCTTGTCCCCCTCACACAGCTCCTTCCATGATTCCACCCTTGACTTTACCTTTAAGAAGGAGGAGGCTGCTCCTGGGCACTTTGTAGCAACAAGTTACTGCAGGACAGATCTTCTCCCACTGAGGCAAGACAAGACAGCTTGGTTCAGGGAACAGGTTCTACAGGCACATAGGGACAACAGTTAGGGACAACAGCTGGTCCAGTTGTTGGAGGACCCACATGTAGATCAAGCTGCACATCTGATACATATGTCTGTATGTGTGTAGGGGCCAGTAAATCCAGCTTATGCTTGCTCTTCAGTTGGTGGTTCAGTCTCTAGGAGCTTCCAAGGGTCTAGGTGAGTTGATTCTAGGTGAGTCAGTCTTCCTGTGGATTCCAACTGAAGAGCAAGCATAAGCTGGATTTACTGGCCCCTACACACATACAGACATATGTATCAGATGTGCAGCTTGATCCTTCCTTGGATCCCTTTAGCCTCCACATAACTCTTCCACAAGACTAGGCCTACATTATAAAATGACCAAATCAGGCTAATTACCCTAATTTGACCACAAATACTTATAATTTCTTTATAGTAAGAACATTAAAATTGTTCCTCAAATATTTTGTAGTATTCAATAGGTCATTACTAATTACAGCCATCATACTGTGTAAATGAACAATAGAATTCACTTCTAATATCTGACTGAAACTTTGTACTCTTGACTAGTGTTTCCCTTTTCTCAATTAAAACTCTTTCCAGGCCTGATAATCATCCATTTTCTACTTATGTGAGTTCAATTCCTTTTTGATTCCATATATAGATGAGCTAATACTGTTTTTCTCTATACCTTGTTTTCCCCTCTTAACATTACATTCTCTAGATTCAGTCATGTTGTCATAAGTGACTTAATATATTTCTTCAAAGTCCAAGGAGCATTCCATTGTGTAGTAACATGAAATTTTTAATGCAGATGAACATTTAAACTGTTTCCATATTTTTATTACTGTTAGTAATGTTTCAATGAATGTAGTAGTACATTTGTTCAATATACCAATGTTAATTTCCACTTTGCATATACTCAATAGTAAGAGTGTTTGTTTATAAGATATTTTTATTTTTATTATCTTCAGACGCTTCCATCCTGTTATCTATAATGACTGAACTGATTTATCACTCTACCAAATATATAGTTTCTTTACCTGACCATTCTCTTTGACATTTCTTTTATTTATTTAATATATTTAAGTTAAAATATAATTATATTATTTCACCCATTTCCCTTCATCATTTAACCCATGTCCTCTCTCTCATTCTCTCCAGTATTTTACATGCCTCACATCTCCTCAAATTGATAACCGTGTTTTTTCTGTGATTATGACTACTTTGTACTAGATAAATATTAAGGGCGCATATCTCTGGGCTAGACTAATTTCTCACTCTCAGCAGTCATTAGTTTTGGGACTGTAGTTTTGGGGGTTTTGGGGTTTTTTTTTCTAGAGGGTAGGACTCCATGAGGTTTTTCTCATCTGCATTAGTATGTCTATTGATATTGACACTGTTCAGGTCTAAATTAAACCATGTTTCTAGAAGACAGTCTCACAGCTGACTTCCTGGTCCTCTAACACTTAAAATCTTTGTGTCCCCTCTTCTTCATTGTTTCCTGAGTCTTGGGTGCAAAACCTTTTTAACACTGGTTAAATATAATGTATATAATTAGTAATTAGGTTTTTTAAATAGATGACCACATAATTAATTTTCTGCAGTTGTATACTTTATTTGCTATAGAATATCTCAGAAATTGTATAACTGTAATATGTACCTAGATTCTATGTGATGTTATCTTGGAATTTAATTTAACTAAAATATTGTTACTATTTAGAGTAGCAAGCTATAACACCTTTGGCAACTTACTACTAGGTAGGAAGAATCTTATCCTTAATGATGTCATAGTAGTAGGAGCACATGCAAGAAAGGAGAAAATCACATAATGAGGCAGGAAGTCAGAGAATGAGTCAAGAATTAGTTCTGACCTTTTGAGTTTTTCTGCCTGGTAAACTGTTGGATCCTATGATAACTATGGTAATTGTTTCTAATAATAGGTTTTCTAAGCACTTCACGCCCATAGTTCCCATAGCTTCAAGGTCCTACTATTATTCACCATGGCTACATAGTAGAAGAAGCTTATGGCATATGAACTCTGGTGGGAAACCTACATTCAAACCTTAGCATTGTTATGGAGCTAAGTTAATTGGATTCAGTACTTTTTATTCTTGTCATGTGTCATGTGCAGCACATTCCTTAAAGTTGCTCATTTTCTCCATTTACTATAAAAATTACCTTTATCTTTGTGCAACTATATATATATGATCTAAAAGATATGCCCTAAGTCCTAAATATTTACTTAGAATCTTAGGTACTTAAATAGTAAGAAAGGATTCTGGATTTAGTTGTCAGTGCATATTGACCTTATAAAAAGATTTATTTTGAGGTTTTATTTAGTTGTTTAATGTTTGAATGATGACTACTGACCATAAAACTGTCAGACAGGTGATTATAGGTGTGAACATTAGAACAAAATAATCTATAAATAAATAGATTCAAAATTTGGATGTGAGAACAAATTTTCCATTACTCAAAAATAAGCTCTATATCTTATCAGTATGTATTTAATGACTTTTGAATATAGCACAAACCTTCTGAATTGCCCAGGGTTCTCTAGAGAATATAACTAATAGGGTGCTTAGTAGGAGAGAAGAGAGACTGATTATAAAAGCAAGGGAATAAAGCATAATATTATAGAGGGTAAAGTGCTCAGATATGCAGCAAGGAATCTTGGAATGCACATGATATGATGGTGTAGTTCCTGTTTGAATGATTTCAGGCTTGAGTCCCAGGAAGAGCCACCATTAGTTCAAATCTGTACATGAATTCAAGCTTTCAAATGACTGGCTATATCACAGTGAATTATGCCAATCTATTTTACTCACTGTTAATGTAAATATTAAACTTTCACTGACACCCCCACAGAAACAGCCAAAGGAAAGTCTAATCATATATTTGGGCACTTTATAGCTCAGTCAACTTAAAGTGTTTAAAATAACACCCATGTCTTACAAAAGCGAGATGGAAAAAGGAAGATGCAATTTGCGTTATATATAACTGGAGATAATCCCTAAACTTAGACAAGCAAATTTTCTTCTCTAAATTCTTTTTTAAAGAATTTAAAGAAGTAAAGCCATTTTACATTGGTCTTTATAGATACTTAGAGATCTAGTCACTTCTTCATAGTGCATGTCAAGAAACTGAGATACAAAGAAGTGTCTTTTCCAAGGTCACACAACTCATTAACTATAAAACTGAAACAAAAGCTTACAAATTTAACATTGATTTCAAGGATGTGCTAAGATAAATTCCCCTTTATTAATATGAGGATAAGACACAAGATTTTGGCATATTTCAAAAACAAATTACATAATGTTGGCATTTTACTATTGGTGTATGTTAGTTTGTGTTAGAAATATTTGCCTTGGCATGAAATAGTCATTCTGAACCAGATGTCAAAGTATTTTGGATACTACTAGCAATGTGGTGATTTTGAGTTAATTTAAAACATGTCCTCCTATATCCTTTTATAACAACTTCTGAACAAAGAAATAAGCCTGTGAAAGTACAAGGTATGATAAAGAGGTGTTTGTATAGGCAAGAGGCCAGAATGATCAGAATGATGTGTTCATTTTCAAGCTATCATCAATGATAGAAGACATCTCTCAATATAACTTAGTAAAGCACTGTTTCTCTTTTCATATGTTAGCTTAAGTTAGTTACTATCCAGGCAGCACTTTGTGTGTGTGTGTGTGTGTGTGTGTGTGTGTGTGTAGTGGGATGAGTGTGTGTGTGTGTGTGTGTGTGTGTGTGTGTGTGTATAGTGGGATGAGTGTGTGTGTGTGTAGTGGGATGTGTGTGTGTGTGTGTGTGTGTGTGTGTGTGTAGTGGGATGAGTGTGTGTGTGTGTGTGTGTGTGTGTGTAGTGGGATGAGTGTGTGTGTGTGTGTGTGTGTGTGTGTGTAGTAGGATGACTGTGTGTGTGTGTATGTGCACGCAAGTGTGCATGTGCGCTTGCGCGTGTGTAAGCACATGTGTGTGGGGGGAGTATGAGGGTGTAGTCATGTCTAATCAGCATGATTTTATGATTTTTGTAACTTCTATTTTCAAGTAGAATGTTTATATAGAGGCATTCACATTTTCAGAAGAGCTTTGCATATAATAACTGCAGATCTCCATAAGGAGACTGAGGATACGATGCTTTTCCTTAATGAGCTACATTCAAATTTTCCATAAGAAGAATCTCAAAATAGATCATAACGAATTCACTATGACAAATTCTCCTGGGACAAATTGGCACAGTTTTAGAAGTGGGCTATAGAGGAGTGAGTATGAGAGTGGGCAGGGGGGGAGGGGACGTAGGAGTGACTTTAAACAGTTTGCTTTTACTCACATGCCTGGGGTTTAAGTGACAGCTATGCATTTTGGTATCAAAGAAGCAGGGTTAGATATTTAAGAGTTCAGGCATAAGGGCTGTGAGTTTGCAAATCTAGCAGCTGGAGTGTGTTTGTGATAGCTGCTTTCCTGTGCTAAGCTGATTTACTTGTTTAAGATCTGACCTCATCATCCTGTCAGTATGGGTTCCCACCTACACTGTTAGCAGCAGCTTTCTGGCTTCAGCTAAGCTGGAAGTATTTCACTGTGTATCACAGGCAGAGGGGGAGGGGAGAGAAAGCAAGAAAAACTGCTCGCTCTCTCAGCACTTGTGCTTTTGTTAGTTCTACACAAGAGGCAGAGAGAAACAAGAGATAACAAAGGCTCCATTTCCTTTCTGTTAGAGAAGGCTTTTGTCTTTTCTCGGGCAACAATGTCAGTGTCCGGCAAGAAAGAGTTTGATGTGAAACAGATCCTGAGGCTGCGCTGGAGATGGTTTAGTCATCCTTCTCAAGGATCGCCTAACGCTGGAAGCTGCCTTCAGCAGGAAGGATATGAGCATAGAGGGACCCCGGCGCAGGGCAGGTTGAAGAACCACTCACGGGACAGAAACGGACTGAAGAAAAGCAATAGTCCTGTCCACCACGATATACTGACGCCAGTGCCAGGACCGGCCCCTGCCCATCAAAGAGTCCTTCAGAATTGGCACCAACAAAACGTGATAGTACATCTTCAAGCAAATGAAGACACTCCTAAAGCCGGTCCAGAAGGAAATTTGCTCGAAGAGGCTTGTGAGAAGCACTCACGAGATTTGGAGATGATGGGTGATGACAATATAGAAGATACTAGAGCACGGTAGGAGTTTTTGGTTATGTAAGTGAAAGCTTTAGCCTAGATTAACTTAGTCTATAAAACTCTCATTTCATGCTAAATAGGAAGTGTCAGAATAATGTGAGTTTGTGTGCAGCCAATCAGGGTCTTGAAGAAACCCTCGCTTCTAAGTCTATGAAAGAACATTGTAATCACAATATGTTTTGATAATTAATGGGAAGCTATTTTTCCCAGTAGTTTTCACTATGTTCCGTAGCCATTCAGAGTTCTTTCGATTTTAAGACACAGGTTTTGTTGTTGTTGTTGTTGTTGTTGTTGTTGTTGTTGTTTGTAATTACTAACCTCTGTAGATACCTTCAACAGCTTAGATGTTCCAACAGTGGTGGATGTTTTGACAAGCACATTAAATCAGAACTCTTTTTTTCATTTTGTGGACAGGATTAACTTTGGCAAAAATAAATACAAGTTCTGAGTGTTGAACATATCCTTGCTTACTGCTTAGGACATAGCAATAGTTTTGAAATTCTTTGGGTTTTGGTTTTGTTTTTCAGTGAGAATGCATAAAATTCCTTGTCATTTGAGAGTTATTTCAAGTGGTATTTCTTTCACAGCTAGTTTGTAAATAAAAGTGTTCATTGGACAAGTAATAAGAATTTGCACACATCAGTCAAGTATTAAAATAAGAAATGCCAAGCAATTTAAAGCAACAAAATTAAGCTAAGAAAGGAAAATGTATATTTTGGGTAGAGACATGACTTCATTCTAAATTGCATTTGTCAGTAAGCTTTGAGTGGAAAAAATTCTGTTCTCTAGTATTTTCAAATACAAGAAAACCTAGTGTACTCTTGATTTTTTTAATTGAAATTAAAATTTAAAAGTGCTGTATAAAAAAGAACCTGTTTTGATGTATTGAAAATCATATAATAATCTATCATAAAACTATACTAACTTTGGAAGTCTAGATGCTTCACAATGTGTTCCTGTTAAGGACTGGAATATTTTTCTCATAATGTGAATTTGGTTTGTATATTTAGAAAATGCTATTTGTTTCCATGAGTTCAAAACAGAATATCAAAAAAAGGTAATATATTAACATTAGGATAGAGACAAATCACATATGCAAAATAACAGCTTTAGAGGAACTTGGTCTTTTTGAAATGTAAATATGTAAAGAATTTCTGAAATTACTTTAAGTACAACATTAGATCACCTGTAATATAGATCTTTAAAGATTTCAAGCGTTTCTTTGTGAACATGTGTGTTTTTTCTTTACCTAGAGAAAACTATACAACTATTAAGATTGAAAACTCAATTTAGTACAACTAAAAAACATTCAGAATAATATGAAGTCAGAGTTTTTATTTAAAAGAATTTTCCTGAGAACTCTCTTCATACTACTTTTTAATGGACAATTTGAAGGCTAATGTAAATATTTAACTCAGCTATATACAAACTTTAAAAACCCACTCTCATTTCCTAAGAAAATCCTTTGAGTATCTCGACTAAAACTGAATAGAACAGAAAAGAGTAAAATAAGTTAGATGCTAGAAGAAAATGATGGCAAATATTCAGTCTAAAGTATCACTAGATGACTTTACTTATGATTTTGAAATTCCTTATATGCCTAAGAAATTTTCTGATAATTAACATTTCATAGGGAAGTTAGCATTTTCTTAAAATAAACACAGGGAATATTTGTAAGTTGTCAAGACTATGAATTCAGAAGGGGAGGAGTAAATTGAAGGGCTTATTAATTTAAATATCATGTCTTATTATCTATCCTCTTATTAACTATTATAAATTTCCATCTTTTGTTCCAAGTGAGTTCAAGAAATAGATTAGGAATTTCTTGCTTCTTTAATTCTCTCTTCTTCAGCAAGATTGAAGAACTGAAGGAAAAGATTGCGTTAAATTGGCACCAGTGTGCTGCATCCTTGTTACAATTCTTTTGACTAAAATAAAAGAGAATCAGCAGTCAGTATGGAGAAATCATGATAGTAGTGTGGGTGACCTCTGATAACTCATCAAATAAGGCTAAGACATTCCACTTTATATATTATAAAGGTTGAATCCATAATTTATATGTATTCAGCATAAAAAATAAGTCAGATTTCCCAAAGATATTAAAGTTTCTTTGGTAAAATTTTATTAATATTTCATATAATAATTTAAAATTTCAAATATAAATGTTCAAGCTTCATTCAGAAGTATGTAGTATACTTAGGAACAGGTGTCACATGTCTGAGCACTATGAAAATGCATATATGAATATTCCTACCATCAGAGTTCTGAATTCTTCTGACATTTGATTTTCATGATAGTCATCTGCCACTGCATCTTTGCTTTTGTGTAACTACCTTGTTTAAGAAAATATTTCTCTGCTTTGTTTCAACCATAAACTTCCAATAATAAATATTTTAATATATTTTATAATAATTCTAATCTTTAGCTATATGATAGATATGATAAATAATGCATAATATTTACCTATAGCCATAGCTGATTACTTCTAAATAAACAATTGTATTAGTATTTAGATGGAAATCGTGGTAATAAAAAGAATTCCCACTATAATAAACATTAGTTCTTAAATAAAATGAACATGACATGTTTGCAGTACCTGCACATACCTTAAGCTGCCAGTTAAAGAGCTGTTTAAAGACACCACAGGGAATGGGGATCATGCTGCTGTTCTGTCTATTGAACTTGTAAGGTGTGGAATAACTGACAGCTGCCCAGATACATTAATTTGCATTCCTTTCTAGTTTGGGAGTGTGAGGTGATACTCAAAATTCTGCTTCACTGATCACTTTGTGTCAAATAAAATTTGCTTTGAAAACTGTGGCTGTCACTATAAATATCAATATAGAACAGGAAAGGAGAACCATATTAATGACAAAATTTGTCAATAAGTAAATCCACAGATATTGAATATTCAGTATGTTCAGGAACTCGGCTAGGTGCTAGGAATAGAATGAAATAGAAGAGAATAATGTATTTAATAACATGTGTATTGTGATTTCATATATAAAATTTAAGTGGCTATAAGTGGTATTAAAGAAAATTAAAAGGAGGTATCCCTCACACAGTGACAGGGTGTCCAAAGCAATTACAGTTGAGCAGATATTCAAGTACAATGAAAGAATCCAAGCTTCTGAGTCACAAATGTGAGGCAAGTGCCAGGTCACTGCCCCTGTTTCACAGAAGAGTCCTTAACAGCCGTATGTTATTTTTCTGTGCAGATCAGTGCTACATGTTCAATGCTACATAACCACATTGAATGAAGTACAAAGATCCTCAGATTAAATGAAAAACTAAAAATTGCATTGTCCTGTTTATAGTGGTGATTTTATGATCACATCCATGTCCCCAGGACACAGAGGTGATTTCCCAGACATCCTGTAACCATGGTGGAATTGCTAGCTACGCAACTCGATACTCAGCTCCCACAGAAGTGTGCCTCATGGACAGAAATCTAAACCCTTTTAGTGTGTAGTTGATTTTTTTTTGACAAAAATATTCATAGAAAGACAAATTCACTGAGGGCTTTCATTCTCTCCCCAAACTATTCTGCAATATGGAATATACCTGGAAAATTCATAAGCATAAGGAGAAGCATAAACTGAAAATTATGAAATGTATTCTAATATTCTGATAGAATAAAGTACCAACTGTGTAGTATTTGTAGGTAGACTCCAAGAAAGCAAACCTGTAACTTTAATGACCCGGTGACTAAAGTGTACTAAGTACCTTAGAATACAAGTGAATCTTCCAGTAAAGTGCTCAACAGAAACAGTGAGAGAAGAGAGGCTTTGAAATAAAACACAAAGAAATCATAGTAATGTAAAAATAATACTTAAAATGTCATTGTTTACTTCTTGGCATAAAACATGTTTTAATAAACTAGTTTTAGATGTAGAAGCTATTGTTACATCAAAATGTGTAAAACATGTCTTTTAATATCTCATGAGTCTAAAACTCCTTTAAAATAAATGTAAACTTCTGGGGATGATGATCTGTGTTTATATACAAACAAAGTACAACCATGTTTGTTGTATCTGGGGTAATATGCATGGTATATGTTTTAAAAACACGCAAAAATGCTTAGATATTTTGATTTAAAAATCCAAATGCTAAAATCTATCTGGCACAGCCACAAATGCCTCACTGTTTTGTTTCCCATCCTTTCCTTACATAAACTTTTTCTAAGAATATCTAAGGGTTAATAACATACAACATATGACAATTTAGGGTTAAAAACCATGGATTTAGACAATGGTGTTTCAATTAGCAATGACAACTCAAAGTTATCAGGATCGTAAAAATTCAGTAACTTTGCTGTAAACAAAACAGTTTGAAAACAATGTTTTAACAAAAAAAAAAAATAAAAATGTATCAGCTAGTCCACTGTGAAGTGTGGTTGTTTATAGCAATGGGAAAGGTTAGCTACTGATATTGAGCTGGCATACCCAAAAGGCGTGATATTTCAACATTTACTATATTCTATGTACAGGGGGAGAGAGAGAGAGAGAGAGAGAGAGAGAGAGAGAGAGAGAGAGAGAGAGAGAGAGAGGGAGGGAGGGAGGGAGGGAGGGAGGGAGAGAGAGAGAGAGAGAGAGAGAGAGAGAGAGAGAGAGAAGGAGGAGGAGGAGGAGGAGGAAGAGGAGGAGGAGGAGGAGGAGGAAGAGAGAGGAATGGGTGGGGAGAGCTATACATTTTTGTCTGCTTCTCATGCTTTCAAAGGAAAGATTTTATTAAAGAGTTCTTATTCACATGGACAACTAATATTTCTCTGTGAAATGTTTGTCTGGGTATATGTTGGTACCTTCCTTTTTGCAATGCAAAAAAAATAGAGTGGTTTTCTAGGGAATAAGGCCTGAATTATTAACTTTACACTGCATTATTCAGTAGAAACTGATTTCAAAGGGAAGAATTAGGAATAAACTACAATGTTATCTTTGTAGAAGAACTGAGGTTAAATTTTGACTGTTACTTAAAGCAAACTGTATAGTAGCATATGAATTTTAAAAGTGTTTTGGCGAATATAGACAATTTTAACACATAATTTAAATGTACTATAGTAATTCAAAACATTTTAGAAATGTAATCCTTTGCTTGATTTTAAATTTTTTGTACCTCTAATCTACTTTTGAATAATTAAATAATGTGGTCACCATATTAAATAGAATTTTCTAAGTCAACATTAGTAGATCACAAAATTATGAAAAGTGAGAATTTGCTGTTTTTTAATTTGTATTCTTTCACAACAATTAAAATGATAATGTTCTCAATTCAATTCACCATCTCTAACGAATATGTCCTATTTTATATCAATAAGATAATGTTCTAAAGACAATCATGGTAAAATTAACTAAAGTTCTAAAGACAACATGGAATATGTTTCTCCAGATGAAATTACTCCTGATTATAATTTAATATGTACTGATTGAAGGAGTATAAAACTTATAATATCATAGTTTCCCATTAGAGAAAATCACATTTTAATCACTGAGTATATCATGGACAATAGTGACATAGTGAAAGGTTATTAATAATTTCAAATATACATATTGCCTATCAGTTTAAAATTCATTTGCATTGCTACTACTTTGATTTTTGGAAGAAATATTGATACACATAAAACAATATTCACTTTTATAAAATCTTTAGCTTCCAGTGATAAGTGGAAATTGTAGTTACTGAGTACAATTTATTTATGGTTCTTGTATTCACTTTAGATAATTTCACTAAAGAGCATATCAAATTTTTAAAACCTACCTAAGGAAAGTAAACTAGAAGTGAGAAAAATCTGAACCAAAATATTTTTAATCATCTAACATTAATGTAACAAAAGGAGTTGTTGACATTTTGAACAAGAAGCATTATGTATGTGTGTGTTCTGAAAACAGAATGAAACAGATGTTTTCCAAATCAACAAATAGATATAATACTTCATATAGCATAATTTATATTGGAAGAGATAAATGTCAATGATCATGTTTATGAAACATCCAGAAATGAATAATCAATTCTCTAGTAATACTCATTCTATTAGCCTGATCTTATTGGTTATAATTACTGACCCATTGTTTATTTTCAAATGTTACAATAAATGTGCCTCTCACCCTTTTCTGTACCTATTTCTATTAGTTCCTCAGTAGCCATACTTTAGTAATACTTACATCTTAGAGGAGTAATCAATGAAAATTAATTAAAAAATACAGATGTCAAATAAGCCAACTGCCCATTTATCATATTGCAATATTATAATTTTGAAAATCCTCTAATATCTATGTATATAGAATTGTTGTCCCTGAATACCAAAGATTAACACCAGGATTAGAAAATGCTGAGAAACTTGTGTTTTGTTTTGTTTTTTGCTGTTTACTGTATGTCATAATTCTAAATTATATCTTTGTTAATGAATAAGCTTACTTTATTCTTGTTAATAAAAAAGTAAAAGAAACTTTTTAAAGTAAATAGTTCTCTAGCTCACTTAAGTAAAAAAAAAGCCATATATATTTTTTCTTTTCTTTTATTGAATATTTTCTTTATTTACATTTCAAATGTTATCCCATTTCCTTATTTCCCCTCAGGAGACCCACTATCCCATCCCTCATCACCCTTCTTCTATAAGGGTGTTCTGTGAATGAAGTAGACACTAATAATATAAAAAAATGAGATATACTATAAGACAATAGATGGGTGTTTCCTACTATAAAGTTTAACTATACTGTTAAATTACAAATCTCTTGGGTAATAATTAGTTATCTTACATCCAAAATACTTCCTGTTTCACATGTATTAGGCCATTAGTATGTAATGTGAAGTTTTAATGAGAATAAACAAATAGTGCTCAAAGTAGCAGGTCTGGTATGTTAGAATTCATCTCCTTGAAAGTAATATATAACTTAGATGCTACAACCTTGTTAGCTAAAGCATTTTTATTTTTACATCTATATCGCATTAGCAAAAATAATTGTGTAGTCCAATAATTAGAAGTAGTGAAATTGATTAAATATAAGGGGAATTTAATAGAAATAACATTCACTTTATTTGTCAAAATACATAAAACTTCAAATCTGACTCTGGAGTAAAAGTAGCACAAAAAGCACAATGAATACAAAGCTAATATTAAAAGCTCAACAGTAATGTAAAGAATGAAGAACCCTTATTAAATGTTTAAGACTTAAAAGACTGTAACAAAGAAACCCTAGAAACAGAAGATACTCCAATCAGCCTCTCCCTGGAGAAATTCTGAGACTTATAGTGACAATTTCTTATAGTGTTTCAACAGGAAAATGCTTAACAGATAGTCCACAGCATTACTTAAGCCTTGTGCTACTTTGATATTTAAAGGGATTTATCAAGTTCTACAATAGAACAGCAAATATTTTAAAGATCATGCCTTTGAGCATTTACAGTGCAGTCAGAATGTTAAGAAGACAAGGATTGTGGAAGGAACAAAAAAGAAAATACTCTTCCCCATAAAAGCCTTAAGAACAATTACAATAGCAGCAACTTGTTTTAGACCCTAGTGTTTAGTTAGGACAGCAAAGATGGAAGTGAGTCTAGTAATTCAAAATACAAACAGGGCAAAGCTCAATTCAAGAATAGAAACAAATCCAACAATGTGAATTTTTTTATTTGGTTTCCATTTCCTGGATCAAAAACGAAATTACCAATAATGTGCTATTATCAGTAGGATTCCATTCAACTCTCTGATGAGCTGTTTGGTAAATTTCTAATATAATCCCATATATGCTGCAAATATTCATTCTGCCAATCATGTTCAGTCACAGCACTCAAATATTTTCCTCTTTTCCCCCAGGTCCCACAACAAATTTTCATAGATATTGTGTATTTGAGGATAAACAATACTAGTGCACTGGATTTTGATCATTTTACTTCCGTTGAACTTTCCACAATAATCACATTTTAAAAGAATGTGGTGTTTCTCGAGTTGAAAAGGCTTTTAAAAAGCTATACATATATAGAAAGTAAAAGCTAAGTATAACATGGCCATAGCTAATTCATACAGAACAAAATAGAACTTTAAGCAACATTTCTTAATTGCAGGACGCTCACCACATTCCTTTCTCAATTTCATGTCTGATTTCTTCATTCTGAAAGTATTATGAGACAGTTAACATTATAGTTATAATTAGAAAGTACCAAGATTAAGTTGCACAGAGAATTTTGTTGAGTTAATATTTGAAGTAACTGTGTCATTTTAAAATGTAACACTATCATATCAAAGATTCACTTTGGTACTTCACAAAATTTTGGAAAACAGATATAGTTAAGTCACCTTACTTTATTGTTTGGCCAGAATACATAATAGCTAGTCAATTTGTAAGTATGTATTTGTCTCTATAGGTTGTTTATCACAAAAGACAGGTTTAGCAGATTCTGTGAAGTTTAGGCAGGAAAGAAGGGCAAATTGTTTACTTGGCTTATGTCTGTTAGTAATAGAGATAGAAAAGAAGTAAATGAATTGCTATTTGAGATGTTTTCTGGTATTTTGTTTGTTTGCGGTTGGTATGGCATGGTTTGATTTTGACACAGGGCTTTTTTTCCCTATACAATATTTTCCGATTATGTTTTCCCTTCCTCTTTCTCCTCCCAGTTCCTCTCCATCCCCCCTCCCATCCAGACCCACACTTTTTCTCTTTCCCACTAGATAACAAACATGTGTCTGAGGTATAATAATAAAGTGCAATAAAATAAGACAAAAACAAACAAATCAAAAGAAGACAAAGACCAAGCAAGAACAATAGGGAAAGAAAAAGCATATGAAATGAATATAGATGCAGCAACACACATATGTACATACATATAGAAATTCCACTTAAAATGGAAGCTATAATATAAAATGTAAAAATCCCTGAACAATATGAGACAAAGAACCTCCACAGATTGTGTTGACTTAATTTTTCTTGGCCATCTACTGATAGGCATGGGGCCTATCCTTAAAAGTGGTTTGCTTTCCCAGTGATACTCTTCTCTTTTATCTTATTGCATTATTATTCCTTGAGCACATGCTGGTTATCTAATGGGAGACAGTAAGGCATGTATCTGGATGGATGGGTGATGGAGAGGAACTGGGAGTAAGGGAAGGAAAAAGTATTTGCAAGTGGCTATCAATTGTAGATAGCTTCTGAATTAGAAGGGGATTCACGAGTCCATTTCTTTTAGCCTTAGGACCCTGTCTGATGCAGATGCATGAAGGTACTGGGCAACAGTCATAGACTTTGCGAGTTCATATGAACATCAGCTTTGTTCTTGCTAGAAGGTCTTGATTCCTTGGCATCCTGTGTTCCCTCTAGCTTTTACATCTTCTCTGCATTTTCTTTCATGGAGTTCTGATCCCTGAATGGAGGGACTTGATAGAGAATTACCTTTTAGGACTATTTCAAAGTCTCACACTCTATGCATATTTTCTTGCTGTGGGTCTCTCTATTTGTCCTCATCTTCTGCTGGAGGAAAATTCTCTGATGATGACTGAACAGCAAACAAATTTGTGAGTATAGAAGAATGTCATATGGAGTTATTTTATTGTTATGTTCCTTCAGCAGACCACTAGTATTTGGATTTTCCCTGATTTCTTAGCATTTCTAGTCTCATATTGCTGGCCACTCAAGATATTGGGTAGGGGTACTATCCCAAGGGTTAGGCCTTAACTCAAATCATTTGTTAGTTGGTTAATACCACATGCACAAGTGTATATTTCAGATAAAGGATTTTGTAGCTGACTGGAGAGATGGTTCAGCCATTAAGGCTCACAACTTAAATTTTTTAATGTTGTATTAAAGGAAGACTTCTATTCTGTGACAGTTTGCTAGAATGCTGTAGTAGAGTATAATAAAGTCCTCACTTCCACTACCATATGTTATGAGTAAGTTTCACCATCACCCACTCTGTATTCTATTGTTTTCCTCCAGTTTAACCTAAAGGGTTTACTGCAAGAAAACAAGGTAAGGAGATAGCATAGACAGACCTCATGGCTGCATCTAATATTGTTTCAAATTCCTTTTATTTCTGGACAGTGCTGCAAAATCCCTTTAACTTTTTGTCATATTATAATCAAGAAGTTAAGCCATTTACAAACCAAATTAAGGAAACCACATGAGTTGTTTATATTTAATTTTCATTTTATGGAATAGCTGTGGTTATGATACGTATCAATACTTTTTCATACAATATATTTTAGTCATTTTCTATCCCTTTCACAAACTCTTCCCAGACTCCCCTACTCCTCTATGCTCCCAATTTCCCATTCTGTTTTTCTCAAGCACTAACAATAACTATAGAAACAAACAGCTAGTAATAGAAAAATATGAAACCCAAACATATTCATAAATGAAAGTAGAGTCTATTTTTGTGTTGGCCAACTATTCCTAGGCATAGGGCCTACTCTGGGATATGATTAATATAACCAGTTATATACCTTATTATAAAACAAACAAACAAACAAAACATATTTCCTCCTTTCCAAAAGCTATCAATTGTAAATAGCTTTTTGAGCAGTGGTGGGAATTTGTGTCTATCTTCTCACTGCTAAGCTTTTCTGTGGCTTGAACATGTGCAGGTCTTCTACTTGATTGTGGACAGTCTCTGTGAGTTCACATGTGTATTACTCCTGCTGTTTCTAAAAGACACTATTTCTTTATCACATTTAGGACTGTTCCATTTAACTGCTCCATGTACAATAACCAGTTGTGGATTTCTATATTAACTCACTTCTATTATCAGAAGAAGCTTCTATGAAGAGGTTTGAGTAGTACACTGATATAGGATTATAACAATAGCTCAGAAGGAGTCATTTTATTACTGATAAATGTAATAATGTTAGTAGGATTTCACCTAGAATTGTGACCTATCTAGTCTAAGGTTTTTAGTCTTATTAACAGTCATTTCCATAGGTTTAATCCATTGAATGCCTTTTAAATCCAATCTAGCAGTGGTTGTTTAGTACCATAACATTTGGATAATTATTTCAACAGTACATTCTATGGGCTGGTTCTTGATGTAATTTCACAGGTTTTATAGATAGTCTACCTTGATGATTACTTCTCACCTCTGGTAGTGTAGAGAGTGTCCTGCAGCACCATAAACTCTAATCAGTAGGAATAAAGCTTCCAGTTGGGTAATGCTAAATATTTCAATATTGGATGGCACTGTCTTCAGCACCAAGGACTTACCACCCCCATGTTGTGGAGGGTAAGCAATAGTATTGATATTAGCCTGGAATGTTTGAGTAGTGTATGCAAGCTCTTTGGTCAACAACTCAACAACATGTAACCCATTGCTGGCATCGAGAGTTCTACTTGGCAGCAAGAAATGTCTAGTTGAATGAAACATTGCCTCCCCTACTATGTGGATACTCCATTTTAATCTCTTTCATATATCTATATATTTTTAAAAACCTCTAAAGTAGTTGCTTTCAAATGACTTTCAAAAGGCCCTAAAGTGTCTTTTCCTGTATTTTACCTCTTATCCTGCTCCCCAATTAATTGCCCCATTCTACTTTCCCTTAATCTCTTCATAGTGGGTGTATTCTATTTCCCTCTTTTTTATTTAATTTTTTATTGAATATCATCTCCATTTACATTGCCAATGGTAAAACCTTTCCCAATATCCCCCCTCCCCTAAGATCCCAAACCCCTTCTCTTCCTCCTTCCCCCTGCTTCAACATATATGTCTCTCCACTCAAAACACACCCTTCTCCCCCACCCCCTTTGTTTCCCTTTGTTCTGCCCTCTGTTGAGCCTTTACTTGACCAAGGACCATTCCTTCCACTGATTCCCAACAAGGCCTTCCTCTGCCACAAATGATGCCCAAGAAGAAGGAAGAACAAAGTATGGATACTCTGGTCCTTCTTAGAAGGGGGAACAAAATATCCACAGAAGGAGATACAGAGACAAAGTGTGGAGCAGAGACCAAGGCAAAGACTATCCTGAGACTACTCCACCTAGTGATCCATCCCATATACAGTAAAACCCAGACACTATTATCAATGCCCACAAGTACTTGCTGACTGGAGCCAGATATAGCTGTCACCTGGGAGGCTCTGCTAGTGCATGAGAAATAAATAGGGGGACATTTTCAGCCAGCCATTGAACTGAGCACAGGGTTGTTAGTGGGGGAGCTAAAAAAAAGGACCCAAGGAGCTGAAGGGGTTTGCAGCTCTACAGGAGGAATAACAATTTGAGCCATCCAGTACTCCCAGAGTATACAAGGTGTTACCCATGGCTCCAGACACATAGGCAGCAGAGGATGGCCTTGTTGGACATCAAAAGGAGGAGAGGCCCTTGGTCCTGGAAAGCCTTGATGCAGCAGTGTAGGGGAATAGCAAGACAGGGAAGCAGGAGGGGGTTGATTGGGGAACAGGTCGAATGGAGATGGCTTATGGGACTTCCAAGGGGCAGGGAACCAGGAAAAAAGAAAGGGGAAATCATTTGAAATGTAAATAAAGAATATATCTAATAAAAAATAATAAATAATAAGAAAGATGCAGAGTCCTTTGAGTATATGAGCAAGAATTATATAACTCAACCTTGAGGTAGATAGTATATTAGAATTTGAAAGAGCATACCTAAAATAAATGCAACTGCTTTCTATTTTCATGGTATTAAAAAATATTAAAGCAATCAAGAATATGGAAATTATATTCTGTATGTCATATAGACATATAAACATATGGTAATGTTAAGAAATAAAGTGGGTGTAATTCTAAATTGAAGGCCATTTTCACTCTTCTTTTGCTTGGGGAGGTTGTTTGTACTCTCACTATACTCTGGCTATGGCTTTTGTGGAACTTACTATGTAGATCAGTCTGGCCTCAAACCCACAGAGATCTGTCACCTCTGCTTTCTGACTGCTGAGATGAAAGGCATGTACCCCAATACACCCAGCTGATTCTTTAATAATTGATTCACACACACACACACACACACACACACACACACACACACACATCATATATATATATATATATATATGTATATATATATATACACACACACACACACACACACACACACACACACACACACATAATTTCAACCAAGAAAATCTTGTTTTAATGCCACTGGTCTATATAGAAAATAAATTATATCTTCTGCTAAAAAATCACTGTTTTCTAATTTTTTCATAATCTTTGTGTTCTATAAACCTAAAGTACAAATTCACATTTTATGGCTTCCAACATAATATAAAACTACCCCATTTCTATGATTCTACTATTGTATACACAAATGTTTTCACATAAAAAATGTACATATTGTGGCATTATGTTAATCAGATGCTGGCACTTGTAGAACCTTTGTATCTGCCATTATTGATGAAGTAAATTTGCTTACTAAGAATTTTATTATTCAGTTCTCTTGTGGCCTAATTCCATCAATCATTTGACATTTCATTGCTATTTAGTATTTAATTTTCTTTCTGTGATGTAGTTAGAAGGGATGGGAAGAAAAACTACAAGTTAAATTTTATAGATATTTGGAGAGGAAAAATTTGGCATATAGTAGATATTTAATTTTTTACTTTTGCCAGGCAAAATGGAAATTATTCTTAAAATTTGGCTGAGTATATTTTAACATATGATAGTATAATATGCATTTACTGCCTTACATTTAATGCCTAACAGTTGATAGGCATAGACATTCTGCACCAGTTCATATAATACTATGCATGGTCTGGTCCAAGTAGTAGAAATTCTGGATTTTTCCTAATAAGTATTATCAACATACCACTGTCACCTATATCCAAATCAGTGAGTATATCTCAATTGTGACATCACTTTCTCAGTATCTCTAGCCATTACAGCAGTGAAAATCTTCTGTACCAAAAATTTACTTTGCTTATCCTTACATAGACACACATCCATTCCCACTGTTTCTCCCCCCCCCTTGGCATTTGTTTTCCCAGTGCTATAAGCCTTTGTATAAATTAATGTTGGATTCATGAAAAATCATCAAAAGGTGTACTGTAATAGTAAGAGGATATAAGAGCTGACATTTAAACTTGGATAGGGAGGGTCATACTGTGAGTTTGAGATCCTGAGATGGTGCTATTATTTATCTCACAAAGCAGAATTATTACTTGCTCAAGTTAGCCTTTTTAACTACCTGTGATTGTGGAGGGCAATTTTTTTAAGGGGATGTAGAATAGAAATTATGTAACTAAAATGAGAATAAGAGGATGAACATTCCTTCTCTTAATTTTCAATGAACAAATGAGAATGTTTTCACCGAATAGAGGTTAAGCTTTTAAAGTATGGATCAACTGTAATATAGATACTTCTAGTGAATTAACAGACTTTTCTTGTAACTAAAAATTGTCTGACATAAAACCAGTAAGTTGAGATTCCATATGAACAGCTTACCTAATAATAAGGAATGAACAATGGTGAAGTGATCTTGACCTAAACAATATACCATTAGAACAAAATACCTTTAATTTCCTAAGTGACCTGTAACTGAAAAAATAGAAATGGAGATTTGTCAAGATTAAATTCTTAAATCAATATCTCTAAATTTCAAGGAAACATCACCATAATCAGTCCTGTGCTGATTTATAAATGTATCATCTTGCTGCTGGGCAAATGCAAACTACTTTTCCTCCCATTTTTTTTTTTTTTATTTTTCACTTTGCTGCTGTCTCCAAGTGGAGAGATTAGCTGGTAATTGTTATGGATAACAAAGTGTGACATTGTAGTTCATTGTTTGTTTTCTCTGACATCATCTTTGTTTTCCTATTCTATGTCAGTTTGTAGTCAATTTCTTTTACAAGACTTACAGATTGAAGAAAAACCACTCTGATCAGATTTCTAATATGTTAAATGAAAAATTAAGTGGTTGACATATGCAATAGAATTTATTTTTTAATTATGGAAACCAACATCCCCAAATGTTCATTACATGTAACATAAAAACTACTGGTGTCAAAATAAAATTCGTTTCTTGCATACTCTGTACAGAAAAGCATAATTGAGTGCCTTTGCAAAGTGTCTAATTCCAAGTGCCATTTCTCGTATTTAATGATGTTATAAACTCCAGTGAACTGTTTAATCTCTGTGAGCCTCAATTTCTTTCATCTATGAAATGAAGAGTAGCTACAAATATTCCATATGACTGTGTGGACTATTGGCTGAGAAAATTAATTGAGAAATTTTGAAGCATTTCCACACATCTTCAGTAAATGTGAACATTGTCAATCTACATTTCTCATTAAATCTTGTGTGCCTTATTTATATTTTATGAAAATAAAAATAACTAAACAAGCATAGTTAGCATGGCTTTGAGGTGAGAAAAATGCCTCCTAAATAGTCATTTCTGATTCACTTAATTGTTTTATAAAGTGATAAGCCATTGCTATTTTTATAATCCCTTCACTTCTTATTTTGAGATATTTCCATATTCCAGTCTATTATAAATATCATTTGTTAAAATTAATTTCTGGAATAATGTTTAAAAGCAAATAATTTTCTTGCAATCCACACAGTGAATGGAATATAAGAAATTCAACAGGTGATTGTATCAGGTACCCTGACTCCTATCTTGTTGAAGATGATAACTGGGGTCTAGTGGAGCTCCTAGCAGGCATTGTTGTTTCAGCTGATGGCCACATGCCAAATGACAAGACCACTGGTGGGAGGAGAGGACTCCTGCAAAGCCTTCTTTAGTTAGCCAGGCACTGGCAGGTATGTGCCCAGGGCACTGATTGTAGACATGGAACCCAGTTCATTGATAAATTTTGCACTAGTACCTACTACTGACAGTTCATCCACTCTGAGCAGCTCGTCACCGGCAAGGAAGATGTTTTAACTAAATATGCCAGTAGCCACTATACTATTGGAAAATAGAACATTGACCTTGTCTTAAACCAACTCCTCAAGCTGGATAACAAATGCACAGGTCTTCAGGGATTCTTTGTTTTCTATGCCACAAGAACTGGCCCTAGGATCACCCCTACCCTTTGCTGAAGGAATGGCTCTCTTGATTATAGAGAGACATGCAAGCTGAAATTCTCCATTTATCCATCCCCTAGGTTTCCACTGCTATTGTTGAGCCATACAATCCCATACTCACTAACCACACAACCCTGTAATAGCCTGATTATGCCTTCATGGTACACAATGAGGCCATCTAAGCTATCTGGTTTAGGAGTATCAATATTGAGGACTCAACCTACACTTACCTTACCTACACTAACCTTAACTATATTTTAGTCAGACTATATCTCCCATCACCACTTTCCCCAGATTTGATTGGGTCCTGAATGTTTATCTGATAGAATTTCAGAAAAACCTGGCACACTACCCTCAAATATACTTCCTTCTGGCCACATATGCCCCTGCCATCTAAGCTGAGAGAACCTTCCACCAGCAGGTTTCTGTAGCAGGGATCATCAATTGTTATAAGCTGGCCAACCAGATGAAGAAATGTGACTCTACCCATAGTAAGTGCATGGCTTGCTGCCTGTTGTGCATTAGGGATTTGGTTCCCAGAGATGTTGATGCTGCGACTGCCACCATGAAGACTTAGCAGAGCATCCAGTTCTTAGGCTGATATCCCACTGGCTTCAGAGTTAGTATTAATTACCATCCCTCAATATGGTACATGATAGAGACCTTGACAACGTATTTGTGTGCATGCTGAGCAATAACACAGCATTGACTGAGGCTTGGGCTTATCTAGACCACAAGTTTGACCACAAGTTTAACCACAAGTATGCTAAATGTAACTTTTGCACTAGCATGTGGGCAAGGCCACAGAAGGGGAGGTCTCTGAGGTACTTGAAGACATGGCTGCCCTAGAGAAGGATTATGAGGAGGTTGATGTAGATTCTCTTGAGGGAGAGTGCAAGGAAGAAGGAAAAACACTAATCCATTCCTTTCAGTCACTTAGCAAGTCAGACTTGCAGAACATCCACTTCAACAGGAGCTGACAAACATCAAGGCTTCTAATTGGTTTATTTTCATTCTGTGTTTATGTAGATCTTTTCTAAGAGTATCTATAAGGATTTTTTATCATGTCTCAAAGAGAAAGCTTTAAGGAAAAAAAAAGAAATTTGACTATTGCCTTACTTTATCATTGCCTTGTTTACATTATACAAAATCAAACTAACAATGTATAAATATTATTTTAGTCTTTACTAGGTGCTATAGATACAGATTATGAAAATGAACTTAGTGCATGTGTTAGAATATAGATAAATGTATCTTTTCTATAAAATCACATGCAAAAATATTAAAATCAAATAAATATTAACACTGCTCTATTTACAACTTGTATACCAATGGTTTTCAATAAAACCATACTTATGGATACTGAATTTTGCATTTTACATGATCTACTTTAAAATTGTAAAATAGAATCTTAGTTCTTCATCATGAAAAATGGCTAGCTGGTTTTATTTAACCTACAAGTGTAATTTGTTTACCTCTATTCTAGAAGCATTCTGGGAGACATACAATTCATACTACCTAGGAGAAAAAAATCATGAAAATGCTTTCAGACACTGAGACTTATTTGAGCTTCTTGGAGCTTTGAACTTTCTCACTATTCTCAGTAGATGACTCTAGCTTACTCTTTTAGATGTGTTTTGATTTCACACTGTGTTTAGATTCATTATTTTATGTCAGGATGCTCTCAATAGTGTTAGGGAAACAATAAAGCTGACTGTGTGTTGTTTGACATTGAAAAAAACACATTTGGAAAGCACCTCCATACATGATCCTTAACTTTAATAGATACTTGCAGAATGCATAATAAATGTATGGTATCTTAAAAATCACGATTTCTATTTGCTTAATTTGCTTACATTGTAGGGAAGAATAAAAATTATATGCCAACAACTGTAATGGTATAATAAGATCTAAATAACAGTATATCCCATAAGTCATAAATAACATGTTTTTAACTCAATTAGAAAAACATGCTTTCAGGAACTAAATTTTTAATTCCAGTTTGTTATCTACTAATGTGAGTGTGTGAACATATGTGTGCATGTGTGTGTGTGTGTGTGTGTGTGTGTGTGTGTGTGTAAATACATACTTCTCACTTGAAGTACATACCTTAGGTACATACTATTTCATAAGTGACTAGATTGTCAATGTACATAAGAAATGTGTTTATACTGAAATGAAATCAAATTACTTAATGGGAATACTGCCAACCAGCATTTGTTTTTTGAATCTTGTCACAGTATTGTTTCACTCTGCCTTTAAGACTCCTCACAGCATTAACTTGGGTAGTCAAAGTATAGCTTAAGGAGTACTAAAACAACACTCAGGTCAAATATTTTGCCCTCATACATCCAGCTGAGTTTTCTAATTTATTTTTGGAGATTACTTCCTCTCTTTCAAGGCCATCATTGTCTTTTGTTTAGCCGTAAATAGCCACGGCCTTTCTGTTACTATTTAGAATAGGAACACATTCATTTGTAGACAACCAATACACTTTTCCATATGTTAGTGGTCATTGTTTTACTGTGGCAAGAATACTTAAATTTAGGTCTAATCTCTTTAAAATTTTGAATGTGCAATACAGTATTAGCTATAGAATGTTATTTTGTAGCATATTTCTTGAGTTTATTGGCTTGAGTTATTTCTCGAGTTTATTGGCCATATGTAACTGCAACTTTGTGATTCCACTCTGCCATAACCCATAACTTCTTAGCAACTTCTGTTCCACTCTACCTTTCTGAGTTTGACTCTTGAGGACATAGCATACAAGTCAACTAATGTGGTATTTTTTCCTGCTAATGCTACATAATTCCATCTCGTAAAAATTCTTCAGATTCATCCATATTTCACATCACAGGATTCCTTTTCAACCCCATAATGGAATAATAATTATATGAGTATACCATAATTTATCCTTTAAATCATCTATGTTAATTTATATGTTTCCCTATTTATGAATAGTGTGCCAATTAATAGGTAGCCAATGTGGACTTATCTAGATATTTAATTATATAGCTATCCCCCTTAGTCCAACTATTGATGGCCATATTCCAGTGAGTGTGGGGCCATCCACTGAAGCCTTAATTTTGTTGTTATTACAAATTTAAATCCTTTAATTCATTAATCCATTTCTTTGTATTCTGCCTCAACAAATAGGGTTGAGGTTATTTGAAATTTGCAAACTGAACTACAGACATTATGTAGGTAAATTCAATTATTGCTTAATGAAGATATATACAAAAATATCATTCAAGATTTATGTTTTGCCGGGCGGTGGTGGCTCATGCCTTTAATCCCAGCACTTGGGAGGCAGAGGCAGGCGGATTTCTGAGTTTGAGGCCAGCCTGGTCTACAGAGTGAGTTCCAGGACAGCCAGGGCTATACAGAGAAACCCTGTCTCGAAAAAAAAAAGGTTTATGTTTTAAATATTTGATTTAATTTTATGCATGGATATAGTTTTGGATCAAATTTGCTCTACCTTATCTTCATTTCAATTCCTTTCTTATCTACCCACTCTCCACTTCATATTGCTCTTTTGCTTTGTACCCAAAAGATGTAAAGATTTCATTCATTAAGGCCTATATGGACTCGAGTTTGGAACCATCCACTATGGTCCCCCAGGGCTCAATCCCTAAAGAAAACTGACTTTTGTTCTTCAACCTGCTATCAATTGCAAAATGATCCCCCATTTATACTGAGATTTTGACTAACAAAATGAAACTTCTCTGCTGAGTGTTGAAAATGCCCCAAATCTCTGTGTGTAAAGTTAACATCATCCGAGACAGTTTATGTTCATCTTGCAGAGAAATAGTCCTAGGTTCTCCCTCAAGGACTATGACCTAGAGAGCAATGGAGTTTTGGACTAGTTAATATTACCAGACATGTGTTCTAGCTCGTGAAGCTGGATTTAAATACAACCAGAAAGTGGTTGATTATTCACTGCTTCTATGATGGTGTTCCCTCACTCACACACCCCCTCCCTCCTCCCAACCCTGGCATTCCTTTATCCTGGGGCATCCAGCCTTCACAGGACAAAGGATTTCTCCTCCCATTGATGCCTGACAAGGCTATCCTCTGCTACATATGCATCTGGAGCCATGGGTCTCTCTGTGTGTACTTTTTGGTTGGTTGTTTACTCCCTGAGAGCTCTGGAGCAGGGTCTGGTTGGTTGATATTCCTGTTCTTCCTATGGGGTTGCAAATCCCTTCAGCCTCTTCAGTCCTTTCTCTATGTCCTCCATTGGGGACCCCATGCTCAGTCCAAAATGGTTGGCTGAGAGCATCCCCCTCTGTATTTGTCAGGTTCTGGCAGAGCCTCTCAGGAGACAGCCATATCAGGCTCCTGTCAGTAAGCACTTCTTGGCATCTACAATAGTGTCTGTGTCTGGTGACTGTTTATAAGTTGGATCCCCAGGTGGGGTAGTCTCTGAATGGTCTTTCCTTCAGTCTCTGCTCCACACTTTGTCTCCGTATTTGCTCCAGTGAGAATTTTGTTCCCCCTTCTAAGAAGGACACAAGTACCTACACTTTATTCTTTATTCTTGAGCTTTGTTTCATCTGTGAATTTTATCTAGGGTATTCCAAGCTTCTGGGCTAATATCCACTTGTCAGTGAGTGTATGCCATGTGTGTTCTTTTGTGATTCTGTTACCTCACTCAGGATAATATTTTCTAGTTCCATCCATTTGACTAAGAATTTCATTAATTCATTGTTTTTAGTAGCTGAATAGTACTTCATGTGTAAATGTACCACATTTTTGGGATCCATTCCTCTATTGAGAGACATCTGGGTTCTTTCCATCTTCTGGCTATTACAAATAAGGCTGCTATGAACATAGTGGAGTGTGTGTCCTTGTTATATGTTGGCGCATCTTTTGCATATATGCCCAGGTGTGGCATAGCTGGATCCTCAGGTAATCCTATGTTTAATGCCACACTGATTTCCAGAGTGGTTTTACCAGCTTGCCATCCCACCAACAATGGAGGTGTGTTCCTCTTTCTCCACATCCTCGCCAGCATCTGCTGTCACCTGAGTGGGAACTATACTTACTGGAAAAATTCTGTTTTGTTGTTGCTGTTGTTGTTGTTATTGTTGTTGTTGTTATTGTTGTTGTTGCTAAGGATCAAGAGTTGCTTTAACATGTTGCCAACAGTTTACTAAGATAATTTTTCTAGTGGATATAGTTAACTGTTGAAAGCTAATGAACTTTGGTAAATTCTAATTTACTACTCAGGATATTTTAAAATTTCTGTCTCTATACTATTACATCATCAAAGTGCATTAATTGTGAATTTTACAATGTGGTAATTGAAACAATTTTATTGAATTCATAACTTCATTTATTTCCTTCATACTTTACTGATGGCCACTGAGAAACTTTTTTATGAAAATCATCCTTGCATATTTGAATGTAGTAAAATAAATTCTCTTTGAGTAACCTAATGCTAGAAAATTGGTACCTGAGTAAAATTTTGACAGCAAGCAGTCTTCCTAAAAATGAACTTGTATACTTTTCTTTTTACACAATGTATGACAGCATGCTAATTTTTTGCATCCGTTTATTACAAGTGTAAGTTCTCCTATTTAAGGTAATTTTCTCTACATACCCAATCACTGACTCTTTTACTTGAAATATTCATTTATGTCTAGATATTTCTTTAACATTTTTCATCCTGAGTGTGATTACTCTTTCATACATACTTTCAAACAACAGACATCTTATCTAGTAAAAAGTAGAAAATATAAACATAGAATTTTTACATAAAACTCTTACCATATCTTTATTTACTTGGCTATACATATGTACATAAATATTAGTCATCCCAAAAGTAGGAACTCATCTTTTTCTTGCTAGAGGAGCTCCTAAGACTTGATATTATAAACCACCCTGCCTTTGTAACTATTTTCTTGGAGCTTTATATGTATTAATTGATTTTGTGGATTGAAGGGCTCTAGTTGTTGACCAAAAACCAAATTTCTGTTGATGTCAGAGAAAAGAAAATATAAGCAGACAACTTGAGGATCTGTCCTCTATGTATTTTGTTTCCCAAGAGCTCTTTAAGTAATATGATTCATTGAGAAGTGTGTTCATGTGAGAGCTTTTGAATAACTACCATGCTGTGCTGTGAAATTGAAGAAGTCCTTAAAGCACACTGTGTTTACTCAGAGCCAAACAGATTTAATACTGTAATTCTAAGAAATGGAAGTAGAAATAAAAGTTCCAGGCACTGCTTAAATGTTATTTCTTACTTCTCATAGAAATAAGAGTTTATTCTTTCATCAAGTACATGAACTTGTCCTTAGAGCCAAATACACCATTATATTATATTTTTCTCAATATCCCTTTGACTTCAATTTTAAAAACAGTAAACATACAGTGTTCAAAGATATTGTAAGAAATAGCTAATACTTATCACACAGAAACCAGAAAAACACAGAATTCAATCAAGAATAAGGATATTTTTGATAAAAATACATAGAATTATATTATATAAGGAAAATATTTGGTTTTATAAGGAATGCATATATTATAGTATAAGAGTATAATAATACTATTAAGGAATACATTTGACGTGCTATATAACACTAAAGAATCATTTTCTACAGCATTTAAGCATAATTGAAATTAGAAGAAACATTTTTCTATTTTCTTTTTTAATTGAATGTAATTTATTATTTATTAGATATTCTTTATTTACATTTTAAATGTTGTACCCTTTCCTGGTTCCCCCCTAAAATCCCATAACCCATCTCCCCTTTCCCTGTTCCTCAATCAACCCTCTTCTACTTCCCTATCCTGGTATTCCCCTACACTGCAGTATTGAACCCAGGACCAAGGACATCTCCTCCTTTTGATGTCCAACAAGGCCATCCTCTGCTGCCTATGTGTCTGGAGCCACGGGTAACTCCATGTGTACTCTTTGGTTGATGTTTTTGTCCCTGGGAACTCTGAGAGTACTGGGTGACTCATATTGTTGTTCCTCTGATGGCGCTGCAAACCCCTTCAGCTCCTTGGGTCCTTTCTCTAGCTCCTCCATTGGGGACCCTGTGCTCAGTTCAGTGGCTGGCTGAGAGTGTCCCCTTCTGTATTTGTCATGCACTAGCAGAGCCTCCCTGGTGACAGCAATATCCAGCTCCTGTCAGCAAGCACTTGTGGGCATCCACCTTGTTTTTCTATTTTCATAATCTTATTTTGTGTACTGGAATCAATGAGCCACAACATTTTTCATACTACTAAGACCAGATCTTCCTTGATATTTTAAATAATTTGGTCATTAGCCAACTCTTCAAATTAATAAAATAGTGTTGATCTTTGTTCTATTTGACCAATAATTTTGAGTTGTTTTATGGTCTTAACCTTTGTACTTTAATCAAGTGGGAAAAAAATATTAATCATGATGCTTCAATTGTCATAGAAACATTTTATAGGATATGATTTGTCATGGACTTTCCTTATTTACTCTTATTTTTTTATTTTTATTTAAAATAATTTTCTTATACAACATATCCGAACTGCATTTTCCCTCACTACGTTTCTCCAGCTCCACCTTCCACACCCCTCTTCTCAGATACACTCCTCTTTCTTTCAACTTCTGAAAAGAGCAGGCTTAAAAGAGACAATATCCAGACAAGACAAAACAAGATACAATAAGACAAGGCAAAAGCCTTCCTATTCAGGCTGGACAAGGCAACCCAATAGGAGGAAGAGTCCCCAAAACATGAAAATTACTAAGAGATACACCACTCCCACTGTTACAATTCCCACACACCCCACCAAGCTAACAACAACATATAAGGAAAGGACCTGGAGCAAAAACATGCAGGCCCTGTGCTTGACACTATTGTCTGTCAACCCATATGAGCCCTACTTATTTGATTCAGGATGGCATTTTCTTTCTTCCTATGTAGTCCATTATCTCTGACATTTATACTCTTTCTTCCTTCTCTTCCATGGAGTTCCACAATCTTTAAGGAGAAGAACCCACTAGAGATCTCTGAGTTAAACATTTTCCTTTTATAATGTCTGGCTGTGGGTCTTTGTACACACTCCCGTATGCTGTAGGAGGAAGCCTCTCTGAAGATTTGTGTGCAAAGCACCAATCTACGAGTACAGCAGAGTATCATTAGGACTCATTTCTTGATTGTTTTTGGAGGGGTTGGAGGGGAGGGAGTCCTGTATGATTCTCCTCTGTTTCTCTGTGCTATCCAGTCTCTGCTTCCTGGCCATCAGGCAGTGCATAGCATGTGATCCCTCTAGGTGTGTGGGCCTCAAGTTAAACCAAATATTGTTATGAGAGAAATAGCATTTGGCAGGGATGAGCCCCCTAGCTGGCTAATGTGGTACATTTAGGTAGTTAACTCACAGGATAAGTTCCACTTGGTCATTGCATGTATTCTTTTTCCACGATTATATCAAATTTATAGAATTGTATTGATGATTATTTCTTATTTGTATTCATGAAATAAGTACTTCTTTGCTATTCTGTATTTATATTACTTTATTTTTCAAGTAACATAAAATATAAGTTTTGCTACATTTTTTATTCTTTAATTTTTTACAGACCAGTCTTTATCTCCCTCCCAGTCCACACTCTTGACTTTACCATATCCCATACCTCCTCTCCCTATCTCCAACAGGATGTACCCACACACACACCCCCACTCCACCAGACTTCCCGACTCCCTGGAGCCTCAAGTCTCTTGAGGGTTGAGTGCATTTTCTCTCACTGAGGCCAGACCAGTCAGTCCTCTGCTGTATATGCGCTGGGGGCCTCATATCAGCTTGTGTATGCCTCCTGGTTGGTGGCTCAGTGTCAGAGCAATCTCAGGGGTCCAGGTTAGTTGAGACTGGTGGTCTTCCTATAGGGTTGCACTCCTCCTCAGCTTCTTCTAGCTTTTCCCTAATACAACTACTGGGGACCCTAGCTTCTGTCCACTGGTTGGGTGTAACTATCTGCATCTGACCCTTTCAGCTGTTTTGTTGGGTCTCTCAGAGGGCAGCCATGCTAGGCTCCTGCCTGTAAGCACACTACAGCACCAGTAATAGTGTCAGGCCTTGGGGCTTCCCCTTGAGATGGGTCCCAGTTTGGAGTGGTCACTGGACCTCCTTTCCCTCAGGCTCATTTTTGACACTGTAGCTTGTCTGTTCTCCTGAAGTTTGTTGACATTTACATACATAATTATCTTAGGTTGATAGTCATCCCCCACATGTTCCTCTCTCCCATCTCTTTCCCTGTCACTACTTATGTTCTATTTATGCATTCTTTCTTTTAATTTCATATCATATATTTCACCCCTATTTGCTCCTCCTTTAAAGCCTCATATTATCCCTCTCATGGCATATTTTCTAATTTCTGAGGCTTTACTCACAATTATTTTACACACACACACACACACAAACACACACACACATTAATAGGTAGTATATACCTACAAAAGAAAACATGAACTACCTTGAACTATTGATCCTTATGAGCATGAATGCCACACTTAAGTATAATATTTGCCAGTCTCATCTGTTACTGTACTTTAGCATCTGAGCTGGCTTTTTCCAGGTTCTTGGCATCAAAATTGAAACCATGGATTATAAGGATTGCAAAGATTGTGAGGAAGCTTGATTTAGAGCAAATGAATCATTCAGAACACAAAGAAATATGTTGTTAAAATCGACAGCAATCTACATTAATGAGAGTAATAATGGACTAAGATTTTTAATTCTGGTTTCCTTTTGTGGAGTTCAAGAGAAGTAGGAGTTTGTTTCCTAAGGATGGATGGCTCTCTGTTTAGGATTACATAAGCCTTTGTTTAATATATATTTTCCCATGATGTTTCAATTTTTAATCTTATATATAATCTTATATATGGCCAAATATACATAGACATAAAATACTAAGAAAGAGGTTCTTTAAATTCACTTAAAAGACATAAACCCTTTTACTATACATGTGCCCCAGACTAGTTCATCCTGTTATCATTCTTACCCTTAACTTTATATCCACCAGTATTCGAGATGCATTGCAAGAGAAACTGCCCAACTTGATTCTCAGAAATGGAAAAGAAACTTATTTAATTGTTTAGAGAAGGGTATAACTGACTTTAGGACAAGTGGGGGCCCTAGGTTACAAACAGGTATACTTTTAGAACAGGGAGGCATCCATAGTTTATAGAGACGAAGGCTGTAGGCCAACAAGGGCAGTATGAGAAGTGGAGTGGATGTATAACCTAAGCCAGGTGGGAGTCCAGGTTGTTAAGCTATTTCCTATGCTTATCACCCTAATGTCTATTTTCCTGAAAACTTCATAATTCTCTGTGGATAAATAAATTTCATTGGATAAAATTATCAAATAAAATTATCCATTCATCTGTTGCTAGGCAAGCAGTTTGAATTCATTTCCTTGCTATTATGAATTCACCACCAATAAATACATATGCACAGGTATCTCTGTGGTAAAAGAAAATGTTATTTGGGTATATCCTGAGAGAAAGGGCCGTAACTGACTCATAAGGCAGCCTTATATTAAGCTGTTTAATTGTGTTTGCTATCATCATCATCATCACCATTATTAGTATTATTGTTATTGTAATTATTATTACTATTATTTCCCTGGCACAAGTCAAGCTTGTGATCTGCATAGGCATGTGCATTTGACTTGGCTTACAGCAGCAGATATGAATGCTCTCCTGTAGAGGTGGCCTTATAGCCAATGAGAAATGTTTGTCTATTCCTATGTAAGTCATACCACTACACCAGTAGTAACATTTTCTATGGTAAGGCAGAAGTACAGAATGTGATGTCCAATATTGTTGATAAAAAATCCCCCCCAGAAGCACATTCTGATTTCATAAGTAACTGCACCACTTTACATTCCCAACTAGCAATGAATAAATGTTTCTCTTCCTCCTCTTTAGTAGCATTTTCACCCTTTTTGTTTTGTTTTCTTGATCATTTTGGGTTTTTTTAATTTTTTTTTATGGTGATAGCCATCTGACTGGGGTAGGGTGGAAATACAAATTAGTTTTAACTTGAATTTTGTTTATGCTTAAGGATATTTAACATTTCTTGGAATATTCATTGTATTTCTTCTTTATATAATATTTAATTAGTAGAGTTGATGAGCATATAATTTTATTTATTTTTTGTTATTCATTGAATTCTATATACTAAGCCTTTGTTTGAAGTATAAATGGCAAAGATTTTTCTCCCATTATGTATTCTGTCTGTTATTTCTAAAAAGTGTTTCTTTTGCTGGGCTTTTTAATTTAGTGTAACCTGTTTGTTAATTATTATGGCTGCTTTCTCTTTTATTGGGGTTCTCTTTGGAACTCTCCTACCTAAATCTATTTCCTGAATATTTTTATCCTGCAGTTTTAACACTTCAGACTTTATACTAAGGTCTTTGATTCACTTTAAATTCAATTTTGTGAAGATTGAGAGAACTGCATTATATTATTCTTCTGCAAGTGCTTATCCAGTTTTGTCGGGACTTTTTATTAAATAGATTGTATTTTTCTCTAACAAAGCTTGAAGGAGTCATCTGTAGGCAGTGGCCAAGGGTGAGGCTGGAGTGATCACAATTAATGACTGGAAGCTCAATGAGTTGCCTAGCTGAGTGCCAGGCAGGTGTGGCCACTGGGGGCCTCTACTGGGAGGAGGGGCCCTTGGTCCTTCCTGGGAAGGCTCAATGCCCCAGTGTAGGGGAATGCCAGGGCAGTGAGGTGTGGGTGGGTAGGTGGGTGGGGGAAAACCCTCATAAAGGCAGGGGGAGGGGATGGGAGAGGAGGTTTTCGCAGGGGAAATGGAAAGGGGATAACATTTGAAATGCAAATAAATAAAACATTCAATAAAAAAGAGAAAGAAAATGTTTCTAGTAATCAGCAACTAATAGAAGGCAATGAAGATGGGCTGCAGGGGAGGGTCTGTACAGGAGAGTCAAGCTGGCTCTTCCATAAGATAAATACACACTTTCCCAGGGAGTGGAAGTGTGGTGAGAGGCGAGCCACCTGCAAGCAGACTGCCATAGTACTATGGGTCAGACTGGAGAGATCTGGGAAAAAGCATAATGAAAATCACCTACCTGAGCCCTAGCACAGTGTGGCCAGTGGGTTTCCTTGGTAGGAGGTGCTTTTGAATATAGGAGGCAGAATCAAAGGAATGGGAATGGGCTAGAAGGGAAGCAGAGAAGGTCCACAGAGAGGAGCAGAGCAGACTCTACACCAAGAGTCAAAGAAGTTCCCAGGAGAGGAAGCATTTATATTATTGTCATTCCAAATTTGTAAGATAAAATTAATGATTAGACCTGGGAAAGGGGAAAGCCTTTGGAATGTAAACAAAGAATATAGAAAATAAAAAATAAAAATAAAAAAAGAAAGATAAAATTATTTGTCCAACATAACTTATACAATATATAGCTATGCTTTTATTGACCCCTTATGCTCCCCACCCCATGTTACAAACTGAAGTTAGAGTCTAATGCTGTAGTTTCCATTATCATACCTAGTAGTATAGTTTCTAAAATGAGGGAAAGTCAAAACACAATTATGAGCTCCAGGAAATTACCATGATCAAGTTAGGAAAATGGGCTGTCTTTGTTCATGGTAGCAGTGGCTTGTTTCATTACATTTTCTCAAATAATAATGACATATAAATTAGATTTTACTTCATATTATAACTTAAGTTATATATGTACTATATTTAGGATGTTATACTACACATCTACACATATCTTCAAGCACTAATTTCTTTTTTGTTTGTTTATTTGTTTGTATTTTGGTTTTTCAAGGCAAAGTTTCTCTGTATAGGCCTGGCTGTCCTGGAACACACTCTGTAGACCAGGCTGGCCTCAAACTAAGAAATCCGCCTGCCTCTGCCTCCCAGGTGCTGGGATTAAAGGCGTGCGCCACCACCACCCGGCTTAGCAATAATTTCTTAAACTCACTGAACATAGACTTCTGTTCAGTGAGGCAACTGCTTAGCTTCTGGTACTTACATGAAGTATTGTGCACTTATGTGGGGTTCAACTTTGTAAGACTTTTAGGCTTTAAAATCTGTATAACAAATAAAATGTATTTCAAGTCACTATATCTGTGCAAAAATCTAAAAGGGTGTTTAAAGAAAAAGATTTTTTTTTCTTTAACCAAATTGGCGTAAAGGAAACCCAGTATAATATCTGCCCATAAAATTCCAAATATCGACTCTTTTCCATTGAGAATGTTCCAATCTCTTAGTAACAACAATTAGATACAGAATCCTCAATTGACATATTAAAGTAAATTAAATTAGAGGAGAGAAAGTATTAAAATATGGTGAGTTGTATGTAAAAATCTTGAACCAAAACGAGTAAAAGTAGGCAGGGATCTCGTTGAGAAGTGGGTAAGGAAGAGATGAGGGCAAGGGGAACCAAATAAAGACAGTGACAGTCAGAAAAGGTATTAATATAAAAACAAATCAATTCAATGGAGTAATTATTTTTCAAAAATTGATACAGGACATTCGTAGAAAACCAAAAGATAATACAAAGTGACCCTCTGTACACAAATCAAAAACATGGCCTTTTTGAATCTACAGTAATGACTTAGCTCCTATTGCCTATACCAGAGAGAGCTGGAAATGTCAAGTTGCATGTTGGCATTTGTTTGTGCCTGGGGTCTGTATGAACAGAACTTTAACAAGTTATATATTTTAATGAGTTAATCCAACTAGCAAACTTCAAAACATGCACTAAATAGAAGCCTGAGTGATTCTGCAGGCATTTAAACTTTATCATTGGCGAACATTTAAAATCAATTTTCATGACCCTTATAGTCAATTTATGTCCAATTATAGTCAATATATGTCCAAATACTAAATATTGCAGAATGGATATTCATGATGGAAATATACATAATTGTTTTCTGACACTGTTATAAAAGACGTTATAATACCTTGAGACAATAGTCATCAAGATTATAAGGGCCAAAGGTCATAGATTATCCCAAGGAAACAGCTTCTTCAAGAAACAAAAGAATTGATTTTTGAATTGATATGAATTCAGATGAATTATGAGAGTATGTATAAAACCTGCTCAGGTTCAAACCAGACAAAATACCAGCACTGAGAAGGGGAAATGAACATAAAATGTTACCGCTAATGAAATAGATATTTGAAAATGATACCTGTTGGAAAAAGTAAAATCAGGCTTCTCCAATGGAGTGTCACACTAGGGCAAGCTTGACGTCCAGGAGGACCAGGAGTAGTTGGCACAAACAAACAAACAAACAATAACAATAATGATGATAATAATAAAGACTCAATGCTTTTCTCTGCTAACAACTTGGTTTTGCTTGTTTCTGTCTTTTCTTTATAAGAGAGAGAGAATAGTTTGAAGAGTTTGGGCTTGGGTAGTAGGGAAGCAGGGGATAGATTTGCGAGGAGTGGGAGGAAAGGAAAGAATATGATCAAATTATATTTTACAAAAAACTTTAAATGAATTTTTTAAAAAAGTATTTCTGACATAACCTCCTAGTACATAGGATTAAAAATATTCTTTTGAATTCAATGTAAAAACACTAAAGTAATAGCACAAAATGGTGTGACATTTAACTTAATTAACTTTATACACCATAAATATTAGATTGACGCATACCTAGTTGTAGTTTTGTCCTGAATAAAAATTGTATGACTCTCCATTTGAATGGAAGTAGAAAAGTTGAGGCAGTATTAATAGTGACATGTTTATTATTAGAACACAAGTTTTAATGTCATTTACTCAATATGTATTTTATAGAAGTGATGACTAGGTTTCTACTAAATATATACATATTAATTAGGAGAAAGTTGAAATGTTAAAAATGATACAATAAATTATATTCTCATCTTCACTTATCTTTCAGACAATATGTTGAGGAACCCGAACAAATGAATATCAGTTCTGAGGATCACTACCGTTCTCGAAACCATGCAGATTATACTCTCTGTAAAATGGAAAGCTATTTGAAGGAGAAAAAACTGTGTGATGTGCTCCTTATTGCTGGACCTCTTAAAATTCCAGCTCACCGGTAAATACCCTTATGTACCTACAGGGCACAAGTATGAATGCGGAAGACTTGATAAACTGAGTATATATTGGGCCACTTGGGAATCATTTTCTGCTTTGAAATATTCAAACGTTAATATTTTCTTGTCCAATATTTAGTAGACAAAGTTGGTGATTTTGATGATGACAAAATAACACAAACCCTAAAAAGGTCGGCCCACTTAATTTCCCTTTCTAACATCAGTGCAATTTAATAAATTGTGATATTTTTACATTTGTTTTAAGACAGGAGCTTACTGCAGAACCCAGTCTGGCCCAGAATTTGTCATATATACCAGGCTCACCTGGAACTCACAGAATCTGCCTAGATCTGCCTCTCATACCCTGACATTAAAGGCATGTGCAAACATGCCTGGCAATTTTAAACTTTTATGGAGAAAATATACTGATAAGTTTTAATAATGTATTAAAAGCTCTGCATGATTATTTGTGATACTGTTGACTAACAACACATATTGATTTAACCTTCTCATTCCTAGATTGGTTCTCAGTGCTGTGTCTGATTATTTTGCTGCAATGTTTACTAACGATGTGCTTGAAGCCAGACAAGAAGAGGTCAAAATGGAAGGAGTAGATCCAAATGCACTTAATTCTTTAGTGCAATATGCTTATACAGGTAAGCCCTCAATGTGTATTAATTAATATTAACTCTACATTATACAGCATGTGTTTCAATGTGCATTAATTGACATGAATGCTATAAGAATGGAAAATATATGATATAGCAGTTAAATCACTTTCTAAAAGCAGTAAAAAAAGACAAAATGTTACATTAATCACCATAATAAAAATTATAAAGAGTATGCTATTGAATATTACTACCATAAAAGCAGAGAGATATTTTAACATAAAAATAGAAGAATGTATCTAGTATGGGTTAGCAGTATTATTATTTTTTATTCTTTTTAATTATGCATATATTTTGGCAAGGCTGTGTGTCTGAGTATAAGTGCCCCCAAGGGCCAAAAGAGATTAATGGATCCTGGAGCTGAAGTTATACCCAATTGTAAACTCTTCAACATGGATAATTCATCAAAACATTAGAAGAGTTATAAGAACAAACATAGCATCTATCTGATTACAATTAAGTAAAACTAGAAATCAACAAAATAGTCACAGAAACGATACAAATACATTGACATTTCATATCATAGACTATTGAATGTTTAATGTATCATCACAGATAATCATGATGAAAATTAAAATATTCCTTTATTCAAAGGAAAATGGAAACATAGCATATGAGAAACAGTAAGAGAAAATGGAGCAGTTCAAAGAACACATTTTCACTACACAGGTCTACATTAAAAAGTTAAAGTAATCTTAAATAAGCAATTTAATGTACATTGTTGATATCACAATTCACTTGCAATTTTTGTGACCAGAAAACAATAATTAAGATCAGGAAAGACATTAATTAAATAGATAAATTTAATTAATATTTAAGTAAATATTAATAAATAAATTGATAAATTTCAATGAAATAAAGAGTTGGGTGTTTAAAAGCAAGAATTGACAAATGAGATCTCATAAAATTGCCATGCTTCTATAAGGCAAAGGACACTGTCAGTAGGACAAAATGGCAACCAACAGATTGGGAAAAGATCTTTAAAAATCCTACATCCGATAGAGGGCTACTTATCCAACATATACAAAGAACTCAAGAAATTAGACTACAGAGAACCAAATAACCCTATTAAAAATGGAGTACAGAGCGAAACAAAGAATTCTCAACTGAGGAATACATGATCGCTGAGAAACACCTAAAGAAATGTTCAACATCCTTAATCATCAGGGAAATGCAAATCAAAGCAATTCTGAGATTCTACCTCATACCAGTCAGAATGGCTAAAATTAAACACTGAGGTGACAGCAGGTGCTGGTGAGGATGTGGAGAAAGAGAAACACTCCTCCATTGCTGGTGGGAATGCAAGCTGGTAAAAACACTGTGGAAATCAGTTTGGCAGTTCCTCAGAAAATTGGACACAGCACAAGCTGAGGACCCATCTATCCTCTCCTGGGCATATACCCAGAAGATGCTCCAACATGTAATAAGGACACATGCTCCACTATGTTCATAGCAGCCTTATTTATAATAGCCAGAAGCTAGAAAATTCCTAGATGTCCCTCAATGGAGGAATGGATACAGAAAATGTGTTACATTTGCACAATTTACTCAGCTATTAAAAACAATGACTTCATGAAATACTTAGGCAAATGGATGGAGCTAAATAATAGCATCCTAAGTGAGGTAACCCAATCACAAAATAACACACATGGTATGCACTCACTGATAAGTGGATATTAACCCAAAAGCTCAGAATACCAAAGACACAACTCAAAGACCACATGAAGCTCAAGATGAAGGATGACCAAAGTGTGGATACATTGATCCTTATTGGAAAGTGGATCAAAATACCCATGGCTCAGAGTCAACCAATAGAATGAGTACAGGGTCCCCAATGAAGCAGCTAGAGAGAGGACCCAAGGAGCTGAAGAGGTTTGCAGCTCCATAGGAGGAACAACAATATGAAACACCCAGTACCCCCGGAGCTCCCACAGACTAAACCACCAACCAAAGAGTCCACATGGAGGGACCCATGGATCCAGCTACATATGTAGCAGAAGCTGACCATTTCATATATCAAAGAGAGGAGAGGCCATGGTCCTATGAAGGCTAGATTCCCCAGAATAGGGGAGTAAAGGTCACGAAATTGGAGGGGGTAAGCGATAAGGGGTTTTTGGAAGGGTAACATGGAAATCGGGAAAGGGGATACCATTTGAAATGTAAATATAGCAAATAACTAATAATAAAAAAATTTAAAAAACTAAATAAGTTCAGTAGAACTAAAGAGGAAAGGGAGACCATATCAGTAGATACCAATCAAATTCTGAGAATCATTAGGGTATATTTGAAAACATATTTCAATAAATTGGAAAATATAAAGGGTATAGGAAAATTTATAAACACACAAGAATTACCAAAATTATCTCAAGATAATGTGAAAAAAGCAAAACCTTGAGCAATCTCAAATAAGTATTGACATTGATAAAATAAAAGCACTAAAAATAACAATGTAAATAGCCTAAACCCTAATGCATTCACTGTTGAATTTAAAGAAATACAAATAACAAAATTTCTCATATGATTCTACCAAATAAGAAAAGGAATTCTGCTAAACTCATTGTATGAAGAGTGTTATGCAAATAAATACCGAAATGGAATACACATATAAAATAAAAATCACAGGCCAAACTTCATGATGAACATGAATGTAAAAAGTCTCAATAAAACTTCAAGTTCAACAATACAAAAAATGTCAATTGTCATGATAAAGTTGACATAAGAGAAGAATGAAAAATATGAATATATATAACTTGTTGAAAAGTATAGTAGATTACTTAGATACATAATATGGGCTGTTAATTGTCAAGAAAGCATGAAGTATGCACTGACAGATGTCCCGATAGCAATGAATTTTTAAATATAATACGACTTGATGGAAACCTACTGCAAAAGATCATTTTTCATATGGTTCTATTGGTGAAAGAATTTAGGAAAAGTGGCTATTTAAAAATTTAGGATATGCTTATAATTCTTGTTTTATGATACACTAGCAGTAATCTTTTAAATCCTAATTAAAGAAATAAGACAAGAAAATGTGAATGTGTACTGAACACATCTACAATATTATAGTTTGAAATAAATCGAGCAAATACCAATGTATATTACTCTTTTATTTATGGAATGCATTTACTCTTTTATTACTATGGAAAACATATAATAATTTTTAAAATGAAAAACTTTTAAGAACAATACTGTCTATGTAAATCATTTGAAACAATGTTGATACCTTCTGTAACTTGGCTAAAATTAAACAACATAAGGATATATTTTATTTAGAAGTGTTTACAATAAGGTATCAATAATGCTTGTTAAAACATGATGGATAGAGCATTATAAACATGTGATTTAAATTGCTTGTGATAACATCATATATGCCAAATGCCAAAATGTCAGTGCAAATGAGCAGTTTTCATTTGTGAACTCTTTGCAATGTTTTCTTTATTTTGAGACAGTGTCAGGTAGTTCTGAGCATAGTTCTCAGGCTAAGGTAACCTTATTATATAATAAATGTACAAACAAAAAATTAAAAATATGTGTATGTATCTTATTTATCAATATCTATGCCCCTACAAAAATGGACACCATACCATATGACCAATTTTATCTTTAGAAAATATGACATTACATTTCTTAACTCATAATGTAAGGTTTACCAGATTCATTTATATATGATTAACAATTTAAATTTGTATAAATGCAAAGTGGTGTTCTTATGTTTGTATGTATAAAATATGAAATGATTAATATAAAATTGAAATGATGCTTTAAGTCACAAGAAAATATGCAGTTACCATTACTTACAATATTCACTATTGATTTATTATAGTCATTTTGCATAATCTTCTCTGATGGTTTTTTCCTCATTTGCATGTGCACAAAAACTCCTTTGTATTTTTCAGTCTTAAACTACATTCCTAGTGAAGTTACTGAACATTAAAAGGTATAGATGCTATCTATGTATAAAACAATAAAAATGTCACATAACATATCAATGCACTATTTTATGTGATGTGTAATTATTCTTCACTAATTCACACCATTCAGGTATGCTGCAACTGAGAGAAGACACCATTGAAAATTTGCTGTCTGCAGCCTGTCTCTTACAGCTGACTCAGGTCATTGATGTCTGCTGCAATTTCCTCATAAAGCAGCTTCATCCTTCAAACTGCCTAGGGATTCGCTCATTTGGAGATGCCCAGGGCTGTATGGAGCTTCAGAATGTGGCACATAAATATACGATGGTAAAATCATTTGTTTAAAATTAATTTATTGTAAAAATATACTTTTTTCTGATAAAACTGAAAACCTATATAAACTTGCATAGTTTTCAGATAAGTTGTTCATAATATATATTAGAAAAACTTTTTATTTAGCTGAATAATACTCAATCACATTTTTCTTTTCAGACCTAAAAAAAGTATTATTGTTTTTATACTTAACAAGATTAAAATATTGCTACTATTAAATTGAATAGCTCTGTATTTCTAATTGAATCTACAGTACTAAAATCATTACCTCTCTGCCTTCTTGCAGAATTATCAATTTATTTTGTAATATTATACAAATTAGGATTTCTATTAAAATTAAACATTACTCAGTTTGGAAAAGTGCTAGGACTGTGGATACAGCTCAGATGGTAGGTTATTTGCCTAGATGCACAACATCCTGCATTCAATTTACAGGTCTTTCATAAACTGATCATGGTAGCTAATATCTGCATTCAAGCCTGTATGCTAGAGGCAGGAGATTCAGGAGTGCTTTGTCATCCTCTGCTCACAAAGAGGAGTCTCAGACCACCCTGGGATACTTTAGATTCTGTCTCAGAAAAGAAAAGGAAACAAAAAGAAAGATTAAATAGCAACAGATCAAGATTAGTAAAACAAATGATTTTATTGAATTGGATTTATATCTTAGAAAAACTTTGTCATTTAGTTCAAAGCAATTTTCAGTTTATTCATTGAATTTTCTAAATCTCTCTTGATTCTACCAAGCTAGACTGAATCAAGTAAATATGTCACTAGACTGTAATTAGAATTTATACAGAATAAAATCATGTATATTTAATTAGACAACACTTGGATGAAATATAGACCACAGAGGGTCAAGAAAATGAACACTGAGCATAGAGTATAAATCTTTACTGTGTCTACTAATTCTTACCTGATACAAATAAAATGAGCTATTTAACCTCTAAAGCAGTAGATAACAAGAGAGATGGAATATATTTAAAACTTTATCTAAAAAATAAATACTTTGAACAAATGAGATTGCTCCAGTCATCTGAAAATTTTAAAAGAGGCAATTGTATACTAGAGAACACAATAGATAACTGAACATAGAATTATTCAATACAAGTTAACACTTTTTAGGACATACATTTTTCTTAAATGTTAGCACATAGAATTTGAAATCTCTAATTTTTGTGTGTGTAAATATTCTTCATTCATTCCCCATGCCCACCAGCTCATTGCCCAGAATTCAAAGTTTCAAATAAAATCTTGAAACAATACCAATGTGTGGAGAATCACATTATCACAGATTGACATTTTACAATGTGTTTTACAATGTGTCATGCTATTTATATTCCTGTGTCCTAAATACAGTTGCCATATAATCTAAACGAACAGCAGTTATGTAAGTCAAAGGTTAATCCTACCATAAAAGCCAAACATGAAAACTTCCTGTTAAATTGCTTAAATTCTTGAACTAAGTATTAACAGTTTCCTGTCTGGTATCTTACTCTTGCAGACAAAATACATTCTGATAAACAACTTGGATTATTTTTTGCTGCTCAAAACGAACTTGTCTTCCTTTTTGCATTGTGCTATTCAAACTGAGTGTCAAAGCAGGATGTCCATAAAAATGCAATAGTGCTTTGTCCCTTAACACTCATTCCAATAATATTAGCATCTATTCTGAATACAATCAAATTAGAAAAAAAATGCTTCTTGCAGTACTTTTTACAATTCTGTATCAACTGGAATAGAATGCAAATAATTACTTTCTATGGATATTGGTAGACAATGTAGATATTCAAGTATGGTGGACATGCAATATTATAAAAATAGTTATTACATTCTATGAGATTATAGCTTTTCCTGGAACTTACAGCCAGAGTTAATAACACACTTTGAAGACACTTTAGAATTAAGACTGCTGTCCTACTGTGTACTCAAGCCAGATTTTAATAAAACAATGTGACAACCAGCTTTACTTCCTTTGGATTTTGCATGTAATTGACTTTTGCAAAGTAAGATAATGCATACTTCAAATCCGAAGTTCTCTATTGTTCAATGCCTCTGATTCAGACTACCCCTTTACACTATTTACTGAAAGCAGTAAAAGCAGAAGCTGAAAATAACTTCCTACAACCTAACATAGATGTTGAAAGCAAACGTGTGAATATTAGTGGATATAAAATGATTGTTGCTTCAGTCATTTGGACCCAGTTGGAGCAAGTGACTTAATATCTTATAAATCTCTGCTCACGATTTCTGTAAATTATCCCATCCCTTCACCATGTAATGTTTTCTATGGTGTTCAATAAAAACAATAACAACAACAACAACAAAAAACAAAGTCTTTTGTGGTCAGCAGACAGAAAGTCTCGTGGAGATAAACACAAACAGACAGATGCAGATACATATTCAGGCAAGAATTCAGACTCATACAAAAGAAATAGGAGAGATCACAGAGGGAGCATGAATTAAAGAGTTCAAATCTATTCTTGCTCTTGGGTAAATAGGTCCAAGGGGAATTCCAAAGGGAAGAGCATTTTATTTTTTCTTAAGGCCACACCACTGTATTACTAGTGACTCAAAGTTAATCACTAATGCATTATAATGCACAAAAATTATAGTTGAGTTGGTAGAATAAGGAAAGCAGCTTTACCTATACTGGTTTGTGTGGTTTTCATCCACAGTCTTCCTCAAATAAATACATGAAGTTGACATGTAAACGTCTCTATCTCTGTCATATAAGTACTTGGAACATATTAAAAAGTTACTTTTAGTGTATAAAAGTTATGAGAAATTATGTATGTATCTTTAATGATTAACCAAAAATATAAAACAAAATTTGGGGCAAATTGCATAAGAAAAAGTACATTCGGTTCAAAATAAGTACAAATTAAAACTATTCAAGATGATTACACTCTATAAAACTAAATTCCACAGTGGCCTGCACCAATCATTTAACATAATACATAGACTTTTATTTACAATAGTGTATATTTCTCATCAGTTTTCAATATTCTTATGGGGCAACAGCTCTGAAGTAATAGCAATAACAATTACTTATCATTACTTTAATTTTCAATACAAGCATTTTAAATAAATACATTTCTCTATGATGCACTTTGGCACTGATTAGGTTTTACATGCTGAAATTCTCCATCTCAGTTTTTCCATTTTTATTTGAAGAATACAGTTTCATAATTAACATACAATCACAGTGACAGTTAATGATACTTTTAAATTTTTAATGTTTCATTTTTTCGCAACATTTCTACAATTAGCTTATCACTTAGAAAAGACAGTTGCACAATTGAGCAAAATGTAATAAGCATGATTTATGGTTATGTTTACTATATCTGAACTATAAACATTATGATTAATGTTTGAGTTCAGAAATTCCAGACCATTATACAGGAGATCAAAAATGTGTACTACCTGCTTCTCATTAGTTCATTCCATCTCTTTATGAAATCCCATAATGATTTAGAATCTGTCTTAAGATGTCCCAAGAAAAATGTAACTACTTAATTCTGTTTTAAGAGTACAATAGTTTATTGCATTAAAAACTTGAGTTATTCACCTGTAAAATTATTTGAAATATTTTTTTCAGAAATACATATTTAAGAACTAGAAATTATGGTGATGTTTTGATGAAAATTGAGACATGGTTGCTTATAGTTTGATTGAAGATGAAATATATGACAATTATAAATGGAAACTTGACATAAGATACACTAAAATGTGTTCTGATCTTTGTGGAAGTTAACAAGATACTTTTGTATTTTTATTTTATTAAGACGCTTCTCAACTACTGTATCAGAAGATGTTGTTTCTTTTTAGGAACACTTCATTGATGTAGTAAAGAACCAAGAATTCCTGCTGCTTCCAGCAAATGAAATATCAAAACTTCTGTGTAGTGATGACATTAATGTGCCTGATGAAGAAACAATTTTCCATGCTCTTATGCAGTGGGTAGGTCATGATGCTCAGGCTAGGCAACGGGATCTGGCGAAGCTGCTTTCTTTTATCAGACTGCCATTACTCTCGCCACAGGTATGGAACATTATCAAGATAATGTAAATTAGATTTCTAAATGACCAGTAGGCAACAAACCAATCATTTGTCATTTTTTCAAAGAATATATAATAACAGTGTATACAGAATTCACTTCATAGAAAACCAGTCTTCAATTAAGGGTGTTAATAATGGAGAAAAAGAAATGCAGCTTAAAAGAGTAACCTACAGATGATCCCCAACATTGTAATATCCATTAGTTTCAGTTTCCTTCCTTGCCAAATAGCATTATAACAGGCAAAGAAAATGACTAGGGCTCCTTTTCTGTTTCCACTCACCTTCTAAGCAAAGTTGTAATAATCAACATAGCAGCTTTGTGTAAGGGGCTTTAGGAGGAGTCAGATCCTGGATAATACCTATGAACATGGGCAATTATCTCCTGTAATTGAAAGCAAGCTCCTGTCCTTTCAGATGCGCTCATTATAATGAAATTCTCATTGTGAATACTGAACTAAAGGATTATAGCACAGATTATTCTAAAAATAAATGTCCTTGAGGAAGATAGAAGATTGGCTCATTTGTTGTTCAATTGCAACATTTGCATTAACCACATTTTATCTCTGTTGGAAACTGATCAGTACTGAATATGATGTGTATAATACAGAAGAATATATTGCCAGTACAGATTTTTATATTTATTGAATTTGGCTAAAATAATAAAAATCATTTACTTTGGAGAAAGGGGGTCTTGTAAGATTAATGCAAAATTAATACATTTTATAACACTTTCCCCCAGTTAAATGTTAATGTTGAAGTAAATGCTAATATACCCAAAATTACTTTTACTTTTCATCTCTTAGTTACTTATATGTGTGTCTATATAAATGTTATTGTAAATCCAAGAAATAGGCTAAAATTGTTTTCTAAAGTGGCTATTACTCCAGTTCTAATGGAGTGAAAAATAATTGCCTGACATTATCTTTTATTTTTTAATTTGCATACAAAACCAAGGCTCTCCTTACCACATTTCAAGTGCACCTACTGTAGTTTGCTGACAGTTTGCTGACACCTCCCAGGTGTCTTTCTTTTATTCCCAACATGACATGAAAGTAGAAGGGGGACACACACACACACACACACACACACACACACACACAGAGAGAGAGAGAGAGAGAGAGAGAGAGAGAGACAGAGACAGAGACAGAGACAGAGACAGAGACAGAGAGACAGAGAGAGATAGAGAGACAGAGAGAGACAGAGAGACAGAGACAGAGACAGAGAGAGACAGAGACAGACAGGCAGACACACACACTTATATAACTAAATACTAGATTCTCTGTATATGTAGGAACAGTGATATTTCTTTCTATGACTAGCTTCTTTGGCTGAGAATCATTTCAAGTTTCCTCCATTGTCTGGAAAATGGTATTATCTAGTCCCTCTTTACACCTTAGTGAAACAACATTTTCTTGTATCCAGTTATCTGTTGATGGGCATCCAGGTTTATTCCATATGGAGGATTTTGTAAATAGTATTGCAATAATCATGGGTAAGTAGGTAACTGTCTACATAGAATGCTGAGTTGGATTTCTTTAGACATATTCCTAGGATGGTGTAGCTTGATTATATAGTAGTTCTTACTGAAGATTTTTGAAGAAACTTTATGCTGTTTTCCTTTTGCAACAGCGCTGTACAAGGGTTTCTTTCCACAGCTTCCAAATATGTTATTTATTGAAATTTTTGTTTTGAATTTTATTTTTTTTTGTAAACCCTAACCACATTCATGAAATAAATGCTTTCTTCTGCGTCCTTTAATACTGTTTAAACAACTATGGTGTGTGTATACTTGTATATAGATGAACCTAATAGAAAAAGGAGGACTGAAGTTTTGTGACTAATACACTACTCTTTTATCTTGCATGCAGTAAAAACAAAAAGGTGATTACTTGAAAATAGCAAAACCTGATACAAAACAATCGGTACAGCAGTGCACATGCAGCCATTGCTTTTGCAAGTTATATCTTGTGGGACTGTGAATTTTATTTTTTTAAATAATTTTCTTACAGGTATATACTGATGATGTCCATTCGGACAGAAGTGATGTGGAATGGCAGTATGGTCTTATGTGTTTCCTTGATGGCTAAGACTATTGAAACATTTTTTCATATGTCGGTTGGCCATTTGTGTTTTTTAGTTTGAGAATTTTCTGTTTTGTTCAATTCATTTGTCCTTTTATTGGTTGGATAAGTTGTGTATTTGGTATTTAAAGTTCTGAGGTTTCTGTGGATGCTAGATATTAACCATTGTTAAATGTATAGTTGGCAAAAATTATCCGGTATTCTGTAGGTGACTATTGCAATTATTTTCTGTGAAGATTTTTATTTTATGTAATCTTCAATTGTTGCTGTTCACTGAGTCTTTGGACTATTTTCAGATTTCTTCCTCTTTTTCTCAGTTTCAGCTGATCTGTTTAGGTCCTCAATCCATTTAGAATTGATGGTGTAGAGTAAGAGGTAGAAATTTAAACTTGCTCTTATGAATATCTAAATCTGAATTCTCTCCCTTCATGTGCTGAGGAGAAAAATCTTTGCTACTTAGAGGTTTAGCAAAAATTTATGATGTAGGAGAGTAGTTTCTGGGGATCTCTTTCAGTGGTATATTTGTCTTCACTTTTGTATGAGAATCATGCTTATTTCATTAAATGACTCTATTCTACTGTTTGAAATTGAATATTATGATGCCTTAGCATTCTTCTTACTTAAGATTTCATTGGCTATTTTGTGGTATTTTGTGTTGCTATATGAGTTTTGGGATTCTTCATTCTACTGCTATCTTTGACCAACATTACTCTAATTTTGTTAGTCACAACATTGAATCTGTTTTCATTAATGTAGCTTTCCCTTCTTCTGTCCTTTCGAGTTTCTTGGTAGAACACTTCTGCCTCATTAAATAGGTTGATTCCTGGGTAGTTTACTTTTTCAGCTATTATGAATGGAATTTTCTCCTTGCTTTCCTCAGTATAATTGCTATTAGTATACATAAAATCTACTGATCTTGATATATCAATTTTGTACATTGGTACTTTTTTAACAATGTTTATCACACCTAAGAGGTTTATACTCAAGTTCTTTATTACATATATAATCATATCATTAGCATATACAAATAATGGCAATTCTTTTTCTATATGAATCATTTTTTGTCTTATTGATTTGGTTAATAATTCTAACAGTTCATTGACTAAGAATGGGAAAAGTGGCCATTCTTGTCTTTCGGCTTTTCAGTTTCTTACCATTTAATAACTACCTTAGTAATATAGTTTTTCACACTCTTCTGCCTGTTCCATTGATCTACATATGTATGTGTGCATTCACAACTTTTTGTGCTATTACCATGCTTATTTTGTAATACTATATGAACTTCAATATCATAATTTAAGAAAACTATGAAGTTTCCATTTACATTCTTTATTATATTGACGTGTGTTCCTTCAAGTAGCATTTTTCAGGGCTTTTTATTCTGAAGAGATGTTGAAGTTCACTGAAGCCTTTTTTATTTATATCCAATAAAACCATTTTGTGGATATTATATCTTTGATTATTAATTTAAGATTTTACATTTGATGTACCTTCCTTACATTTTTAAAATGAAACCCATTTGATCATATGGTATGACTAGACTATTAATTTAAGATTTTACATTTGGTGTACCTTCCTTACATTTTTAAAATGAAACCCATTTGATCATATGGTATGACTATTTTAGCATACTATTCAACTATTTTAACAAATATTTTATTGAGATATTTAGTGACTATGTTCATTGAGAAAGTTGATTTTAAATTTTCTGGCATTATATTTGCTTGTTTGTATCTTTATATGGTTTTAGGTTTAGAAGAATGCTAGCTTATTTTAGTATGGTTTGTATTGAATCTTTCTGCTTTATTGGATATTCTGAGACATATTTACATTGTTTCTTCTTTTAAAATATGGTAGAATTCAGCAGTCAATCTGCCTAGAATTGTCCTTTTCTTTATTGAAATAATTGAATAAGGCTTGACTCTTTTAGGTTACTATTAGTATACTATTATGAACATGTTTATATCCCCCAAATTTAATTTTATTTTAAGAATTTATCCTTCATCATAGACTTTCCAGAAGTTTTTGAATATTAATTTTGAAAATATTCTCTAACTAATCTCTGGATTTAATCTTCCCCTATTATAATGTTCCTTTTTTCATCTATAATCTTTGTAAATTTGGCCCTTCTCTTTGATCATTTCATTCCTTCTTCATAATGTTTATTTAGTGTCCATTTAGTGGTGGTGGGGGCAGTCAGTGGGAGAGTGGAACCTGATCTAGTATTGGGTGAGGGAAAAGGATTAAATTTCTGAGGACCAGCAGAAAGAATGGAAACAGGAAACCTAGGGAGATGGGAGGTTAACGGGACCTTCCAGAATGCACTAGAGACCTGGGAGGTGAGAGACCTTAGATGAAATACCTGAAAGTAGGGAGATGGAACTCATAGAACCCACCTCCAGCAGAAAAACAGGGAATCAAATGAGGGAGTGGGGCCATCCCACAGTCACAACTCTGACCCATAATTGTTCCTGTCTGAAAGAATTACAAGGATGGAAATGGAGAGGAGCCCGAGGAAAAGAAGGTCCAGGCTGAGGAACGGGCCCAAAATGGGATCCAGCTCAAGGGGAGGTTCCAAGGCCTGACACTATTACTGAGGCTATGAAACACTCACAATAAGGGACCTAGCATGACTTCACTCCAGAAGAGCCAACAAGCAGCTGGAAGAGTCAGATGCAGATATTTGCACCCACCCAATGGACAGAATCAGCTGACCCCTGTGGTTGAATTAGGGAAGTCCTAAAGAAACTGAGAAGTGTGACCCTGTAGGAGGGCCAGCAGTCTCAATTAACCTAGACCCCTGAGATATCTTAAACACTGGACCACCAAACAGGCAGCATACGCTAGCTGATATGAGGCCCCCAACACACATACAGCAGAGGACTGCCTAGTCTGTGTTCATTCAGAGATGATGCACCTAACCCTCAAGAGACTGGAGGCCCCAGGGAGTTTTGAGGTCAAGTGGGTTAGGGTGGGGTGGGGACATCCACATGGAGAGAAGGATGTGGGGAGGAGGTATGGGATGTGAAACAGTTGGAGGGTAGATGGGGGGATAGAATATGTAGTGCAAAAAATAAATTTAAATCAATAAAAAAGTCACAACTGACAGTTTGTACAAAAATATACTTTCAAATTATTGCTTTCATATGATGATAAAGATACAGTATTCCTACAGAAGATAACACCTTAACTGATCATGTTTCCATGATCTCTGATAGTACAAATACAAACAAAAATAATGAACTTATCACATTAGCCATGAGCAGCGAACAGAGATACCTAGTTTTGTAGAGCTATAACTAGTCTATTTGATTACTTTTGCAATTCTTTTTCTAAGTGTCTTTTTCATACTCAGTACTTCATATAATAGAAATAAATCATATTCTTTCTGATGTTGGACACCTGATATACATGTCATGCATTATTACTTTGCAGTTGCTTGCAGATCTGGAAAACAGTTCAATGTTTAATGGTGATCTGGAATGTCAGAAGTTACTAATGGAAGCTATGAAGTATCATCTCTTGCCTGAGAGAAGATCCATGCTCCAAAGCCCTCGTACAAAGCCTAGAAAATCAACTGTGGGGGCACTTTATGCTGTGGGAGGTATGGATGCTGCTAAAGGTAAAAGCAACACATTAATTAGTTGGGAAAATGTCTCCATTTGAAAAAGAAGAGATATTTCTAACAGCCTCCACGTTATAAGGATGCTTTTAAATCCTTGTTATGTAAGTGTATCTAAAGCTGTTTTTCATAATTAGGGTAATTTTTGTGATTTTGTGATCTCATTTTCCTACTTATCTTTTGGATGATAATCCTTTAGTTGGAACTTATCTAACTGCTAATAGCAATTTTACTTTATGAACTGTGTTTAGTCTAGGTTTGAACATTCAGTTTTCCCTATCAAATCTGTTCAGGAACATTTATTTGTATTTATTTATTTGTTTATTTATTTATTTAAATTGAAAGAGATAAGTGCATCCAAATATATTTTGACACTAATGGAATAGTGAGTTCTAGATACTGCTCTCATTCATACTTAAAGACTAATTTCAAAAATATGGAATGAAGTGCTGAAAGTAAGATTATCACTTCAAATTTGCAGTTAAAGCTTGATTTTACATAAGTAATTATTCCATGAAATGAAAGGAGCAGTTTCTGAAGGCATTATCCTTGTCCTCCTTGAACATATTTTATCTAGAGCCTTGCTCATTTGCATGTGCTTTTTCATTCTTGCCATGTATTCTGCTAATATAATGAAGCAAAGACTTAATATTTTATTTTATTTTATATGCAAGGGTGTTTTCTTTTCCTGTATGTCTATGAACCATTGCATGTTTGAAATCCATGAATGCAATCTCAAGGAGACAAGAAGAGTCATTAGGGTTCATGAAACTGAACTTCCAGATGGTTTTGAGCCAACATGTGGCTGCTGGAATTAGAACCTGGATCCTGTAGAAGAGCAGCCAGTGCTCTTGCCAACCGAATCATCTCTCCAAACTAAAGCAAAAATTTTATAATTAAAATTGAATTGTAAAAAATATAGATCATACTTAGAGTCAATGATACTGATAAATGAAAAGCTGAAATTGTATTTGATACATTTGCAAAATGAATTATAAACTGAAGGTTTATTCATATAAAACTCCATTATTTTTGGTTGGAACTTGAAATAGAAAACAGGAAATATGCTAATTAATTACAATTTTTTTCACTTAATGAATTTTCTATTACTCTAAAAGTCTGAGTCTGGGAAGTCTAAAATAATAGAAATTTATAAAAATAGAGATGGAAGTCTAACATGGTGGAAAGTAGAAGCACAAAAAAAGTGAAAATGGCAAAAAACATATAGAGGAGCAAGTTTGATATTTTTAGTGTGCATTCATTTTAGAACACTATAGCTTCATTAAGACATTTTAAACATACATATAATAGGGCTTATTATTGTTTGTCCCTCTATTATCTTTTCTTTTTATTATTACCTTTTCTTAAAAATCCTGTCTGATTTTTGCTTGGTAATCACCTGTTCTCATGATAACTAATGGAGTCTTGTGAGAGCAGAATTGATCCATTTGTGAGGATAATAATTCATCATTTTATCAATTCTTCTAATTCAAACACCTTTACACATTGATTGCCATATTATAGACTAAGTTTTCAGTATACAAACTCTAGAAGAAGTTGGATAGTTGTGGTACACACCTTTCATGCTAGCACTCAGAGGCACAGGCAGGCAGATCTCTGGGTTTGATGCCACCTTGATATAAAGGGTGATCTCCAGGACAGCCAGGGCTACACAGAGAAACCCTCCCTTGAAACAAACAAACAAGCACAGAACTCTGGAAAATATATTTCAAATATATTTAACAGCTCTGAAAATGGGATTGTAAGTGGAATTATTCCTGAAATTGTTGAATTTCCTCATATAGCGAGTGTTCAGAAAATAACAAATACTATGTGATACCATAATTAATTTCATTCTGACCATTTGGCTTTTATTGTCTTTTATTGTTTTATTTTTCATTTTTAGGTTAATTTTTGCTTTCATGGCCTATGTTGACCTTAAAGGTCATTCTTATCATCCCATATGCTGGGATTATAGACATGAGCCACTATACCTTGCTTCATTGCAGTGAACAAAATAATAGTAACAGCTTTGTGGTACTTAAATTAAAATCTAAAGGTACTAAATGCAAAACAGAAATGCAATTATCATTGACTGTGCATTTGCTTTTATTTCTGGTCTGGGAATCACTTCAGGGTTTTACACATGCTAGGCTAATTTGCTATTTTTGAACTATAATTCAGGTTTGAGTTTGTGATATCTATAAAGACACAATCTGCAATATAGAAACATTTTTAAGAGTTGATGGTTTTGTTCCTTTTATTTATTAATTGCATGTGTGAGCACATATGTCACAGTGTGCACGTGGAGACAGACAATTTACAGGCATCAATTTTCTCCTTGCCATCAAGCAGCAGGCATCAGGCTTTGCTTCCAGCAACCTTACCACCTGAACCATTTCTCTGGTACAGTACAGAAACTTTTTATGTGTTTGCTTTTAGTTTGTCATTTTCAAGAATATTTTTTTATTTTAAACTAAAATGAAGTTTTTAAAAGAAAACAAAAAATTGATTATAAATATATCTGTCTACATGCTTGATTCTAAAAATAAGCAAAATTGGAGATTTTTATGAGTGAACTCTATTACCAAAGTTCAGTTTTGGAAGCAGTTAAGCCCTTCCTTTTGAAGATCTCTAAGTTCTTGGTAGATAGAGACACCATGAAAAGCTCTATGGGAAGTTGCAGACTATGAGGAGAATAATAAGATCTAGTAGTTGTGAGTACCTTTTGAAAACACTTTGTAAGTCTGACCACAATACTGGATGAGTGCTTCTATTACTTCAACTTTGGACATTTTAAAATTAGATAATCTTGAAATACTATTGAATGAATTCTTTCTGAAAGTATATGTTCCTTTATATCTATTGCCACTAATCGAGAAAGGATAGGAGCAAAACTCTCCCTACTATTTGTGGTTTCAGGTTCTTGAAAAACCAATGTGAGCACTTAAGAACAATAATAAAACAGGAAGAAATTAGATATAAAACCTAAGTAAGCAAAAACATGTAGTAGCATTTGCTTATATAAATATTATATTGATAAAGCATTTATCAGTAGTTTTTCACAGTAATATATTAGCCATTTCTTATATTGTTTCAATTACCATTAATAGGTGAATTTTTGAAGTTTTATGGATTAATGTCTAGGAACAGAGCACTTTGTTATTGAATTTTGGTTCTTGTATTGGTGATCAATACAGAACTACTTAATTAAATAGATATCACACAAATCTCTGAAGCTAACTTTAATGACTAGAATGTGTCATAAATCGAGTATCAGAAAGCTGTAATAAAGACGCAAGTCAAAGTTTAAAACTTGAAAAGTTAGTTTATCATTGAGGGTGAGAAAAGGAGCTGAGAAAGGGTTTGTAGCTGAAGTTACTTAATTACTAGTCAATGCCGTGGAAAAGTGATCTCACAGAGGGCAGATAGCTAAATATTTCAGATGTCCATGATAGTTAATGTGTGTGATAGCTAATTAATGTACTATGGTGTAATATCCTAACCTATTATCTATCTATTAGTCTATTTTCTTAATAATTAGCACAGTTGAATTTTGAGTTCTAATCTACACTGATGATGGTAATTTTCACTGATTAAAAACAAAAATAAACAACTAGAAGAAATATATTTGTAAAAAAATGGAGTAATTAAACAGAAACATAAAAACATTCACAGACCTGGATGTGAAATCATATATGAATTTGTATTTATTTCAGTTGTAGATGTATCATCCAAATATGATTACTACAGAAAAGATGACCGAAACCAAAATAACTTGCAATAGATACAATATATGCTCGGTTGCAGTTTTAACTTTTTTTTTCTCACAAATCTACCAGTAAAGAACAGGTGGGAAGTGGTTTGTTTATCCATGCAATTGATTTTATACAGTTAGGATAAGATACCCCAAAACATCAATTCATTTGCTTAAGTAAACTATAGAAGTGACGACTTAGACCAAATTTCAGTCTCAGAGTTTTTCATTAGAAGCCTAATCAGTGTGAAAAATCAGCCTTACATAAAAAACACATTGAGTAAATGACAAAATGCATTGTCTACAAAAGTGAAAAATCCATTACAGTACTACTTAGTACTGCTTCACTAAATTGATATTTCAGAATTCAAAACTTTCATCAATGAGGAAATTCCTCAGAATTGTTTACCTTTAGCCACAATTCATATAACCACCATGGAACATTTTGAGAAACATACTTGAAATCGTTTCATTCTTGATTATTTATTTAGTCATCTAAAGATTAATTCACACACACACACACACACACACACACACACACACACTTATATTCACACAATGAATAAATCTTTAAATTGTAGAATAACACAGAAGTAAAGAATAATTATTATAATTAAAATTTAAAGATAGGGGCTGGAGAGATGGCTCAGCCATTAAGAGCACTGGCTGCTCTTCCAGAGGTCCTGAGTTTGATTCTCAGCAACCACATGGTGGCTCACAACCATCTGCTACCATCTTCTTGTGTATCTGAAGAAAGTGTCAGTACACTCACATACATAAAATAAGTAAATCTTTTAAAAATTTAAAGATATATAAATATGCAATAACAGAATCCAATATATGAGCTTTTTCATTATAAATATTATGTTGGACACCTGTGTTTGTACCAACAATAACATAACTACGAATTTATTCTATTTTGTGTTATATTTAATATTAGCATGATAATCATATTTTGATGACATAAGCCATATAAATAAAACTATTTCCTTCTCAGTCTTCCAGTTCAACCCACAAGTATCACTCTTTGCCTTATGTTTCAGTTAGTACTATCATCTGAACTAGTTAATTTGAGCTCTCTTTCCTGGTGCTATGATGCAAATTAGAGCACAAAATGTGAAACAAGCCAATTCAGAATTTTAAGGTGGTTTCATCATTGCTAATTATATTTTTAACAGGTACCACTACAATTGAGAAGTATGACCTCAGAACCAACAGTTGGATCCATATTGGCACTATGAGTGGTCGTAGACTTCAGTTTGGAGTGGCAGTTGTTGATAATAAACTTTATGTTGTGGGAGGAAGAGATGGCTTAAAAACTTTGAATACTGTGGAATGTTTCAATCCAGTTACTAAAACCTGGGTTGTGATGCCTCCTATGTCAACACATAGGCATGGGCTAGGTAAGATATTTAATGTTATATAAGTTCTGAAGAAAATGTACAGGAAAGCTTTTAAAATTAGATCTAGCTGCACTTTATGTGGAGTTATTCAGAGTCACATTGGCTTCAAAGTTCTGGGGAGGTTAAGCGAACCTAAAATGTGCATGGAAATCTTTAATTGTAACATAATATATTTTAATTCTATGTCCCTTCTACCAACACTTGAAAGGGTTCCATTTCAGAGTAGATAATAATTTTCAGAAGGGATATTTTATGGAAAATATAAAGCGCAATAGAATAATTTAACCAAGCTCAGTTCAGAGTGTAAATTTTTTTAACATTTTTTGTTTCTTTTTTGTATTTTTTTGTTTTTGTTTTTGTTGTTTTTGTTTTTTGAGACAGGGTTTCTCTGTGTAGCCCTGGCTGTCCTGGAACTCACTCTGTAGACCAGGCTGGCCTCGAACTCAGAAATCCGCCTGCCTCTGCCTCCCAAGTGCTGGGATTACAGGCATGCGCCACCACCGCCTGGCGAGTGTAAAATTTTTGACAATGGGAAAGTATTTTAAGTTTTCATTAGAAAATTATGCATGGCACAACAAGCAAATATGCATTCATTGAAAGACTTAGGGTAGAGGCCTAGCATGAACATGTTTATGATTAGCACTTTTGTTGATCAGAGTTCTATAATTAAGGCAGAAGTTTCTAAGCAGTTGAAGTATGAGTACTGTTCTGTAGAATAGTGGAGAACTTTAATTCTTCTGAATATTTACCAAGTTATATATTTTTTATCCTACATTCCATATGCTCTAAATATTATGGTATTTGAAAAATAAAGTACTTGACTTTTTTTACATAATAGAGGTTTTAAGTTTAGTTTTTTTAAATCATGTGTAGGCAAATGGGTCTATGCATGGGTTTACAAACATGCATGTGGTGTCTTGGATCTCTTGGAGCTGGAGTTACAGTCAGTTGTGAACTGCCAGGCATGAGTGCTAGAACTGAACTTATATAGTCCTTGGCAATATCACCCCTGCTTTTAACCATTGGGTTATTTATTTATTAGCACAATGGACTTTAATAGGACTACTAAGTATCAGTTCCAGGATTGAAATTTTCTCTGCATTTGTTTTGATAAAATCTTTCTGCTAAGTCATACACAATGACGTGATTATCTGTTATATCAATATAATTCTTACACACATGCATGTTCTGTAGGGAAATAAAGACAAGCTTTATTAAAATAAAGTTTAACAGATGTGAATAATTGGATATGTGAGACAGGTGTACAAAATACAATGAGAGTCTGATTAAGATGAAAGTGAAAGCAAAGCCCAATGCTTGGAGAGGCAGAAAGAGGGCATTCTTAATTTCTATAAAAACTTCCAGCTAAACCTCAAAAAATGAATGTTTATTGAATTATGTCAAGGAAATTATTTTAGCCTTGTATTCAAATATGAATTTAGAAGAGATTCCACATTAAGCCTGAAAGTAGTGGTTTGTCTTAAATATACTGTCTTGTATGTGTTTATATTAATAAAATGTGTTGATATAATAACAGAAAAAATATTAGTTTCTATTTAATTCCTTTCCTGGTACTATACTACTTCTGTTAATTTTAGCGATACAAGAATGATAACTTTCTACGATATATATTGATCAGTGGAAGTTTTTTATGATAATAAGACCAAATTTACCCTAATATAAAAATCTAAGTATTCACACCTACAGAAAACTATTTCAAATACATAATACAGGGGGGTTTTGGTAGTTAATTGCTTGCTCATAAACTGAAAATAAGATTGCATGAGGTATGCCTAGGTGCGCCCTTAGATTTATTATATTATTCTTTAGGCGTATCCACACTTGGAGGACCAATGTATGCTGTTGGAGGTCACGATGGATGGAGCTATCTAAATACTGTGGAAAGATGGGATCCTGATGGACGTCAGTGGAATTACGTGGCCAGCATGTCAACTCCAAGAAGCACAGTTGGAGTTGTTTCATTAAACAATAAGTAAGATTAAACACACAAGCTCTTTTCCCCCAGACCTTAGAGTAGAGAGTCTCTGTGTTATGATCATCAATTAATAAAAATTCTACATGGTCAGGGCATCCTTGTTAGCAATTATAAATATCATTTGGTGGAAATGTTACTTCATTATGAAGAAAAATAGTTGTCTAAAATAAATGCTTCGTTAACTATATTATTTTTAATCTTTTATATTGATTATTCTATTAACATTTTAAAGGTTATCTACCCCCTTCCAGTTTCCCCTTCACAAACCCTTTATCCTCTCCCTGTCTCTCTGCTTCTATAAGGGTGCTTCCCCAACCCTTCCTTCCACCCACTTCTGCCTCAGGGTTTTAGCATTCCCCTACTCTGGGTCATCAGCCTCCACAGGACCAAGGGCCTCTCCTCCCATTGATGCCAGATAAGGCCATCCTCTGCTGCATATGCAGCTGGAGCCATGGGTCTCTCCATGTGTACTCTTTTGTTGGTGGTTTAGTCCCTTGGAGCTTTGGGGGGTCTGGTTGGTTGATATTTTATAGAACTCTTTTCAAAATTACGGTATGGTGGCCAGAAATTTCAGCATTTTCTGAACGAATTTTGCATATTAGACCTATCTCAAAATAGTCAGAATCTACAATTTAATGAAATCCTTAAGAAAGGTGTATATACATAAATTTAAAGAACATTATTGTAGATAATCATTCCGAGTTGATCTTAAATAAATGGCAAATTTTGCATGGCTATTTACTCTAGGTTTATAAAATTACTTGTCTGCCGGTGTTTAAAAGTACAATAAGGTTTTACTCCACAATCTATCTTCTGAGAGTTTAAAGTTCATAAGTATTAAATTCCATCTGGTTTTGCCCCGGAAGATTTACTTTTTCCTGGTCCTACAAGAACAAGCTAATAAACTAAATATAATGATGCTTCTATGTATTGAATTTGTACCACATAATAATAATGTTTTTCTTTATTTTTAAAATTTTCTCCTATTGTTAAGATTAAAATATAATTACATCATTTTGCCTTCCCTCCAAAGTGTCCCATATATCTTTCATTGCTCTCTCTAATTTATGATCTCTTTTTCATTCACTGTTTTCACATTCATATATACATACATAACTATATATAACATGTTTAGACTGTATAACGCTACATATATATGTGTGTGTGTTGAGTGTTTTCAGAGACACAGAATCACACAAGGATAGTTTCCATCATAGGAATTTCATACAACAGGGTAGGCAGTGTCTATAACTATGTGACTCAGTGCTTTATACTCTGACTATGCATAAAACCGGTACATGAACAAATAAATGAGCACAGTAAAAAAAATCAGCCCATATATATTTTAGAACGCAACATAAGAAGAAATAGGAAATATGTACAGCAGATAGGAGATCCATATTTGTAATACTTTTGGATTTCACACGATCCTAAATGGACTGTCTGATCAAACCTGGTGATATCAAGTAATTCACTTCCACAGTCTCCTCTATACATTACACCACGCTCAAATCATCAACTTGTACTAATTTCATTTTGTTTTATTACGATTCTACTGATCAAAATTAATGGTGAAAGAAAGTAATAAGCATATAGTTTAATAAATGTCTATTTAATAAATATCATTATCTTTATTATAACTCGACAAGTTTAAACATTATATTTCAAAATAATTAACAATTGAAAGTTACTAAGGAAAAAAAAGTTACATTATTTTTCCTGGGGATAATTCACCTTCTCTCTTCTATTTCTTTGGTTTTTCTTTTTTGGTTTTTTGATACAGGGTTTCTCTGTGTAGTCCTGGCTGTCCTGGAACTCACTCTGTAGACCAGGCTGGGATCAAACTCAGAAATCCACCTGCCTCTGCCTCCCAAGTGCTGGGATTACAGGCGTGCGCCACCACCACCCAGCACTCTTCTATTTCTTTAATTGACTTATATCACTATTTTTTAGGAAAATATTTTATACTAAACAATTTATACATTAATGTGCAAAGTCAAGTAATCATAACTTTGTTGAAAATGACTGTTGGAACTATGTGCCAAATGTTTTGATACCTTCTGGCTTTTCATAGATGCTTGTTTTCTGGACCTTTTATTGGTATCTTAAACTTACTTTGAAAGAATTGAAAAATGCTTAGTTGGGGGAGAGGAATTATGGGACGTAGGGAGGGGGGAACTGGGAAAGGGGAAAGCCTTTGGAATGTAAACATAGAATATAGAAAATAAAAAATAAAAAAAAAGAATAGGCTAAGGTGGACCAAGTATCACAGATAACTACCCATTCATAAACCAAGCGTTTCTGTTGCAAATAGTGATGAGATAGAGTATGCATCATGAAGTGTGAGAAAATATATAAATGTATTCATATTATTTCAATGCATGAATTTTGCATGACTATGTGCACACACATATGTATATATGTCTATACTTTTCTAGGCTGTATGCTATTGGTGGACGTGATGGAAGTTCCTGCCTCAAGTCCATGGAATACTTTGACCCACATACTAACAAGTGGAGTCTGTGTGCCCCAATGTCCAAAAGACGTGGAGGTGTAGGGGTAGCAACACACAATGGATACTTGTATGTTGTAGGGGGTCATGATGCCCCTGCTCCTAATCATTGCTCCAGGCTTTCTGATTGTGTGGAAAGGTAAGGTTTTTATTATATTTTGTTTTGATTTTTTGTTTTGTTTTTGTTAAAGTTGTTCAAATCTTTTTAACTGCTTATCTATTTATTTATTTATGTTATTTTTAATCCTTTTTATAGTTCAGTCTTCTACCCCTCCCAGTATGTCTCTGACCACCCCCTGTCCCACACTCTGCCCACCCCAGTCTCCAAGAGGATGTCCCCTGCCCCACCAGACCTCCCCACTCCCTGGGGCCTCAAGTCTCTTCAGGGCTAGATAGATCTTCTCTGATTGCGTCCAGATCCAGCAGTCCTCTGATGTATGTGTGTTGGGGGCATCATGTCAGCTGGTGTGTGCTGCCTGTTTGTTGGCTCAGTGTCTGAGAGATCTCAGGGGTCCAGATTAATTGAGAATGCTGGTCCTCCTACAGGGTCTCCCTTCTCCTCAGCTTCATCCAGCTTTTTCCTAATTTGACCACAGGGTCCCTGGCTTCTGTCCATTGTTTGGGTGCAAATATCTGCATCTGACTCAGCTGCTTGTTGGGCCTCTCAGAGGGCAGCCATGCTAGGCTCCTGCCTGTGCTTATTTGGATCATTTTGGTTTTTGTTTGTTTGTTTTTAGTGAGAAAAATGTGAAACGACCAGAATGTAATCTCCTGATATGTTAATCTTTTAAGTAAATTCATTCTTTGTAACATTCTACACTTATACTTAGACAAAATAGTTTGTAAATGTCTATAAAATTTAGCAAAAGACTATGAGATATATTTCTGTTAGTTACAATATAAAGTAGCAGCACAAAAGAGATAGGATCAGAACATTTTATGAAAAGCTATCAATCAACTCATCAGACTCAAATTAAGTTTATTGTTTCTAAATGCAGCTCAATGCACAAAGTAAATTTTTTAAAAAGTGTTATCACAAAATATAGGCAGAACTTTTAAATAAAATTAATTTTCTAAACAATGAGCTTATTGCAATAAATATTTTCTTGCTCAAAGCTTTGTTCTTTTAGTGGAATACATTTATTCAGATAAATAGCATGATTTGTTGCTTAAAATAAAGATCATCTGTTTGAATCCCCTTTCAAAGTAGACAGCTTGTGAAGGAAAAAAAAAGTTAAAACTGTAATCACAAATTTTCAGTTGCATCTCAGAAGACTTACTTGATACAGGGATTAAAGTAATTCATGGAACAGGTAAAATTAATACTTTGTAGACATAACTTTCTGTTGGAATTTCCTTGATAACACACACACACACACACACACACACACACACGAATATCGCATACATTTAAAACCATTGGAGCAAAGGAAGAGAAGGATTTCTAGTTTTCTGGTGTGCTTCTATGCTGCTGTGAGAAAACATTGACAAAAACTAAATTAGTGGAGGGAGGTATTTATTTCAGTTTATAGCTTAGAATCCATCATTAAGGAAGCCAAGTCAGGAATTCCAGCAAGAATTGTGAATTGGAACTGAAGTAGAGAATATGGAGGAACACTGCTTACTTGTTTGTTCCCTGTGTCCTACTAAGCTTGTTTTCTTATATAGCCTAGACCCATCTGCCCTGAGATGGCACTGCCCACCCTGGGTAGCATAACTCCACATTAGGCGTTAATTGAGAAAATACCCACACACATGCCTACATGCCAAAATCTTATGGAGGCAATTCCTGAATTGAGGTCTTCACTTTCCTGGTGATTCCAGTTTTTATGTAATTGACAAAAACTTACCAACATATAAAAATTGCTTTATTTTTCCGACATTATTACTTGTTTAAAAAAATGGTTTATATGTCCAATATCCTGGAATTTTCTTAGCTATTATTTAACTTGGAAGCATTTAACTTAAAAGGTACCCATTTTTTCTATAATTTTTATAGTTTCCATGTTTTTTCCTATAATGTTAAAAAATCTAAAAAATTGCCAATATTCTATCGTGTATGCAATGAGCCAGTGACGAATTATCTTATCTTTTCAAGATCATTAGAAATTAATATGTATTTATGTGTGTGTATAGCTAACTGGAAGAATGAGCACACCTGTCAAGCCTGTTAGAAACCCAGACTCAGGAAAGCCAATAATGAAGAAATAAACCAAAATCACAACTCAATATTTTCTGAATTAAATAATAACATAAAAATCATAATATTTTGAGATTTAATTATGCATGAATAGAAAATATGAGATTTTATGTAAATATGTAAGGATACACCTCTGACTTACCCTTTGTACATGTAAACAGGCTTATTTAATTCACTGCTGCCTTAACAACATTGCTTGGGAAATGCAGCATGTAGAACACCAGCTATAGATTCATTTTGGCTCTAGGTCTCAACATATTATAACAATTTAAGGTGATGCAATAAAAACATTCAATGGTATATAAAATACATAAAGGTAGATTTGATATTTATAATTTTCTGATGGTATTAAAATATTATTGAATTATATCAAATTAAGATACAAGTTAAAACGAGATAATGCTTTGGTTATCTATTAAAAAATTTAAAGTTTAAAGGCGATAGTAGTATAAATCAATTAGTAAAAGGTGTTATAAGAAAAATACTTTAAATGTGCTTTAACAAATAGGTCATGATTCAAAAGCATTTCATGTATAATTATATTCATTATTTAACTTTTCACATTTTTAGATTGAATGTTATATATTTTTAATGTACAGTTCAGAGCTGTAGAAATTTTTTCAATGGAAGGTTTTAATACTAAATTTGTATACCATATGAGAAAGAAGACAGAAGGAATCACTTCCTTTACTTTTCATATGTTTTGTGCGCCCTCTTGTGATAAAAGAGGGTTATGTCATGTACATGATCTTTAATAAAATTTATTTTGTCTTGAATAGTAAACCTATACTTGATACTTGCAATGTTTCAAATTCTGTGCTTTACAGCATAGCACATTTTTATTGATGACTATTTTTGCATTGTGACATTACTGGATTTTTATCTCTCAATTGTTTTTCTAAATCTCTTAAGATATGATCCAAAAAGTGATTCATGGTCAACTGTGGCACCTTTGAGTGTTCCTCGAGATGCTGTTGCAGTGTGCCCCCTTGGAGACAAACTCTATGTGGTTGGCGGATATGATGGTCATACTTATTTGAATACCGTTGAGTCATATGATGCTCAGAAAGACGAATGGAAAGAGGTATTCTTGTAAAAACATCTTCAAATTAGTATATATCAGTATTTAAGGAAAGATTTTAAAGCTAAATTTGGGAGTTCATTTTATATTATTCCTTTGTCTAGCCAAGTTAGGTCTTTTCTTACTAGAGAAATACCTAATAGACCTAGATTCTGTTTTTGACTCAACCATTGTTTCACTGATAAGTGGATATTAGCCCAGAAGCTCGAAATACCCAAGATACAATTCACAGACCACATAAAGCTCAAGAAGAAGGAAGACCCAAGTGTGAGTGAATCGGTCCTTCTTAGAAGGGAAACAAAATACCCATGGGAGGAGATACAGAGAAAAAGTGTGGAGTGAGGCTGAAGAAAAGGCTATCCAGAGACTGCCTGACCTGAGGATCAATCCCAGATACAGTTACCAAACCCAGCCACTATTTTGGATGCTAAGAACTGCTTGCTGACAGAAGCCTGATATAACTGTCTCCTGACAGGCTATGCAGAGGGGGATGCTCTCAGCCAACCACTAGACTGAGCACAGGGTCCCCAATGGGGGAACTAGAGAAAGGACCCAAGGAGCTGAAGGGGTTTGCAGCCCCATAGGAGGAACAATATGAACCAACCAGTACCCCCAGAGCTCCCAAGGACTAAACCACCAACCAAAGATTGGCATGGAGGGACCCATGGCTCCAGCTGCATATGTAGTAGAGGATGGCCTTGTTGGACATCAAAGGGAGGAGAGGCCCTTGGTCCTATGAAAGTTCAATGCCCCAATGTAGTGGAATACCAGGACAAGGAAGAGGAAGTGGATGGGTTAGTTAGCAGGGGAGGGAGATGGGATAGTGGGTTTTTGAAGGGGAAACGAGGAAAGGGGAGAACATTTGAAACATAAATAAATAAAATATCTAATGTTTTATTTTAGATCTCTCAAAGCATAAAATAACACTAACAAAAAATACTGGTATACCTATCTATGCCAAATACTTGTGATCCATTATTTCATTGAGTCCTCACAAAATCTTTGAGTAATTATCATTAGCTGCGCCTTTTCAACTGAAAAAAATATGTCGCACATGTAAAATTTTTCCCAAAGCAGCTGATCATCTAGCCATGATCTATTTGCATTCTGTAGTCTATAATGATCTGGGCTGTAGTTTCTTATTTTTAGACAAAGTAAAAGTTAGGTCAAAATAAGTAAAAATTCTTTAAAGGCCAACATTCTAGTTTATGCTAAAGAGTTTTTGGGTTTTTTTTTTGTTTTTTTTCCGTAGGAAGTCCCTGTGAACATTGGAAGAGCCGGGGCATGTGTTGTTGTTGTGAAGCTACACTGAAATTATCATTTGCTTATGCAATGAAATGGATTTCAAGAATGAAGAAAAACATGCTCTTTTATGAAGCTCATAAGCAAACTAAACACTGCTGTGTCATTCTCATGTATAGTTGAAACTGTTAACATTCGTAAGGCTGAAAATGAAACTTAAATGTGGATTACATATTAGTGTTAAGTGTATGTGTACTCAGTTTATAGTCTAATGAGAAACCCAATAGGCAATGATTTAGGCTCGTTACCATAAGATATTAAAGTATCTAGTGGATATTTGGTAGTGGACAATATTTGAAGGTGATGAATACATTAACAGTTTTCATGTATGGACCTGGGAAGTAAAAAGAAACAAATTCTGTCAAAGGTACTGTCTGGAATAGTTTGATACAAAAATGACAGGAGCTTTAAAGCATAACATCTGGTTTTCAAATAATAGCTCACATTGCTAATAATACCTCACATTTGTCAAGAAGAAAGGTTTTGCTGTATCAAAGTTGAGATTATCCATTGATATAATTTGCTATAATAATCACACTATTTCAAACTTTTCACAAACCTATTATTTTTAGTTAACTATCTGTCAAAATACATGTATAGATTTTCTATTTCATGAGGTGGTGTATTGATAGATTCATTTGCAGTAAAATATCATAATGTCACATATACAATCTTTATTGTGAAACAGTGAATCGGTGTATATTATATTGATATAAACTGTGACCTAAGCTTCAGAATGTGAGGGCCTCATTTGTACAAAAATTAATTTTCTTCTCAAACATTTAATGTGTTCTCTGTAATCACCTTCTATTAAGTTTAAATAGTTGATTTAAACAATTCTAAAGAAGATTATAATTGAGAAAATAATCCACAATGCTGACACTTGGATACACTGAAATGTTTAATATACACTATTCTATAATTTCTATTTACCTATCAATATCTGCTTCTCTTTTAATTTCATAATAATGTTTATCCAGTAGGAGATGGTAAGCATAAATGTACTACAAAACTACATTTTTGAAAATAAAAAGAATATTGAGTCATATTTTAACTTTTAACTATTATTTTCATTCATCCTACCTAATGACTAAACTATATGGTGAAATATTGAAAATTCATGTTTATGTAGTTAACTTTTCAAGTAAATGTTCCACTGTAGAATTTCTATAATAGCTTCTTTTAAATGACCTTTGCATCGTAGACTATCCAAAAAAAAATTCAAAAACCAAAAATCCAGAGAGATGCTTATCATATGTATTACTGCTACCTATTAATTTTTTAAAATCACATCATAAGTTGTGCAAAGATGTTTGTACTATGACAAGCTGAATTTAAATAAAATCTTTTCTCTCTGGCTATAGAGGCTATGCTTTTTGAATATACTGAATCGATGCTGAATTATCCTCCCGACGCTGCTGTGCCACAATTGTGAAAATATTTAAATGCTTATATATAGTTCACTCTTTTTTTTCTTATTTTGTCTGTAACTCTCAACAGAGATCAACAGATTTTTCCATGTCTAGAGGTGAGACAGAGTGACAGAGGCTATATAAAATATACATAAGACCTTTCTGGAGTTTTTAATGTTTGTTTAACCTGCATTAATTATACATAATAATGAGTTATCTTGTGACATTTATTACATGAGCATAATGCATTTTGAGCATATTTGTGATACTTTATACTTTCGCTAACCTTTTATTCTCTCTCCTATTAATCACCTTCCTCTTCTCAGCTAGCCCCTCATTTCATTTTTGTTTTGTTTTGTTTTGTTTTTTGTTTGTTTTTTTTAGCCCCTCCTTTCATGACATTCATTAGTGTTATTTACAGTACCCTGGATGAGAAGTTAGATGCTTTAAATTAACATTAAAACAAACAATGTAAAAGGAGAGATAGCTTGGCCTTTAAGGCCTCATACCATTTGCCTAGGTACCATGTTAAATAAAATTGTGAATGATTTCCTAAGTTACAGGTTAAATGCCCCATTGTTTACCAGAGATTCTCAATGTTACAATAATGATTACATGGTACCAAGAAATTATATCTCTACTAATGCCTGATCAAGCAAGTAAATATAGAATACCATCCTTTTTACCCAGCTTGCTTTGCTTCCATTGATATGCTTATTATTTTTAGGAGAAATGCACATGATATCCAACACTACCATTTCTCAGCTGCATTTGGAATTATGCTTTACAAAAAAAAAAGAAGAAAGAAAGAAAGAAAATTAGGTTTAGTCACGCTTTCCTAGAATGAACTGCAAAATGAAGTTCAAAGATCTGAGTGCATGTGACCAATAGGGATAGAGAGCTACAGATGCCCAAGAGCCAAGAGTATATAGCTCTGTTCCTCACAATGAAGCACAGTTGTGAAATGGAGTGAAGACAGTTCTTTCTTTATATGCATTAGTAGAGTCGATCAGTGGCTAATTTAAGTAGACTAAGGTAGGGAAATGTCCTAGCAACTGTTCTTTTGCTGTGTAGAACAGTATCATGGCCAAGATAACTCTTCTAAAAGAACATATTTAATTGTTTGCTTGAAGTTTCCTTATATTAGTTTACTTTTGTCATGAGAGGGAAGCAGACACACATGGGGCTAGATATGTAGCAGAGAGGTTTACATCTGGACACAGGGCAACAGGCAGAGAGACACTATGCCTTGCATGGGCTTTTGAAATCTCACAGTCTACCTCCAGTGACACACCCCTCCAAAGAAGACATAACTACTCCAACAGGCACACATCTCCTGAAGGATCAGGACATGTGTGTCCCAAACAATTCATCAACTGGGGATTAAGCATGCAAATATATGAGCCTATGGGACTCTTCTCATTCAAGCTATTACAAGAAATTATTTTTAATTAACATATTCCTTTAACATTCGTATGAACTCATACATTCAAACACTTTACACTTAGAAGACAAAAATGTTGCTTTTTGGCATATATGATAATATAAATGATCTTACTGGATAATGGGAGACAATGCCTCTACAACGCAGACAAGGAAATAAAAAATTCAGTGCCAAGAATGTGTGGGTTGTCTGTTTTAGAGTTGTTTTCCAGTGGAATCCTATAGAATCCTAAACATTACAGGCTATTACCACTGTTTTTGTTTACAACCCCTCTCCATGATGTTGACAATAAGGCCATCTATTGCTGATTGTATCACATATATGATTCATAAAATTCAGAGAAACCAAGCTGGTAGTGACCCAGTAGTTTCATGTCTATTTTCTAGCATTCAGAGTTCTGAAAGGTGCTGTCTATGCCGGCTACCAGAAGAGCAATGCAGTCAGCAATCTTACCCATATGTGTACCCTGCAAGATACCATAATGACAGGCCCAGAAAGATATGCCCATTGGTAAAACAGTGGTACAAATGTTATAGGGAATAACCAAAACCTTTCTGATTGGATTACTGCCCCCTCCACTAGATGGATAATATACCTAACACCAATATTGCCTCCAACAACCTGTAGCTAGATGAATTGTAGGCTCTAAGAGGAAGACATTATTGTCGTTATACTAAATGGACTCCTAATAACTTCTGGCACTAACATCAGACTAGTTCATCTATCAGTCCTCATAGAGAAGCTACTTTTTGCAGATGATGATGATAACATGTAGCAGAGGATTGCCTTATCTATCTGGTATCACTGGGTGGGGAGTCCCTTGGTTCCTTGTTTGAAACTGTGAAGCTCCTTATACAATTCATATTGTATCCTTTTATTTTTGCATAGATAAGAAATTATATAGCCATGCTGAACCTGGCATTAGGGATAGGCACTGCTTTATTTGTTGTGGACCAGCATGAAGACTAAGCTGCACATCTGCTACATAAGCACATGGATTCTTAGTACCATTGCAAAGATAGATCATAAATTCTTAAGAGTGTTTAGATAGATAAGGTGTGTTTTCAAAAATGGAAACTTTAAATACTAAGAATATTCACTCAAAAGGTGAAGTAATAAATGAGGTAGAACTCATAAGAGAAATACAGCAAATAAGATGGAACCATGAAAGCTGAAGGGGTGTGCAACCCCATAGGAAGAACAACAATATGAATCAACCAGTACCCCTAGAGCTCCCAGAGACCAAAATACTAACCAAATAGGGACTCATGGCTCCCAGAGATCAAACTACGAACCATGGAGGGACTCATGGCTCCAGCTGCATATGTAGCAGAGGGTGGTCTTGTCAGGCACCAATGGGAGGAAAGGCTTTTGGTCTTGTGAAGACTGAATACCCCAGTATAGGGGAATGCCAGGGCGGGAAGGCAGGAGTAGGTGGGTGGGTAGGGGAACACCCTCATAGGAGCGGGGGGGGGGGGAAGGAGGGATCGGATAGGAGGTTTCCAGAGGGGAAACCAAGAAAAGGGCTAACATTTGAAATGTAAATAAAGAAAATATCCGATTAAAAAAAGAGAAATGTTTGTAGACCCAGAACAGAGAAATCTTGGGGGGGGGATGATTGGGGAATAGTTGGGGGGGAGAGGACTTATGGGACTATGGTGGGGGGGGAACTGGGAAAGGGGAAAGCCTTTGGAATGTAAACAAAGAATATAGAAAATAAAAATTAAAAAAAAGAAATGTAAAAATAATATATAGGACTATAACTAAAATAGTGTATAATCAAACATGATAATGTTATTTCAGTCCTTGAGACCTATAATGGTGTAAGGACAGACATGAGTCCTTAAAGGTGTCCTGTCTTCCACATGCATGCAAGTACATCAATATGCAATAAAAGAGTAAGTCAATATAATTTTTAAATATTTTGATGAATAGAATATCTAACTAATTTGTTTTTCTTGATAATCATAAATTATACTGATATTGAGACAATGATTCTAAAGTTTAGGTAAAATTCCCAGCATAGCCACAATATATTGAGGAACAAAACTGGACAATTGCCATGATGAGTGTATGACTCTGACTACATCTACAAGAATTGAAGGTAACATTAGCAAAAACATACACAAATCAATCACTAGATTGTAACAGAGGGTTGCATAAATATACTAAACCAATATTTGACAAATGAGGGAATTTAATAATATTGATTGAAGTTTTTCAGCAAATAGTTTTCTAAACTAACTCCACTTTAAAACTGTACAATTCTCCATAAATTCTAACAAAATCGGAAAACAGAGAGAAACATGCTTTCAGAGTTCTCATAAAAATTAATTTAGAAAATACAACAATCTGTTTCTGAACATTAGTTCAAAATCGATTTAAAATCTAAAACTAACTCCCAAAATTGTTACACTTAAAACAATCTATGTGGTCTTTGTTTGATAGTGTCTCTGTAGAAGATATAAAGAGAATGAAAGTATAAGTTACAGAGTGGGGGGAGATGGTTTTCAAAAGATATCTAAAAAAAAATAGCTTTCCAAAATATACAAAGAACCTTTCAAATCAATAACACTAAATCAATTGGTATTTTCTTAGCTTGTGAATACTATAGACATTGTGGTTTATAAAAATTGATAATTTATTTGTAACTATGACAGATAGTAAAACTCCTTGGTTAGGGTTCTAGCATGATATGGTGAGGGTTCTTTTCTAACTGTACAATTCTCCCTAAATCCTAACAAAATGGAAAACAGAGAAAAACATGCTTTCAGATTTCTTATAAGAACATTCATTCTATTAAATATAGCTCTGTCTTCATGAGCGCACAATTGTTTTTGAAAGACCCCTATTTCTAATATCATTACAAATAGAAAATAAAATTCTATCATACATTTATGTAAGCAACATAGGTACTCTACTTATATATTTAGACACTGATTCTCCAAAATACAAGTCAATCTCCCCTGTAGTCACTCCATTTAAACAGCCACAGACAATAAATAATTTATAGATTTAATTCAAAATTCTGAAGTCTAACATTTAATCTAAACATTTAAATCAGATATGAATATAAATAAAGACATGCTTTATTTTAAGAAAAATGCTTTCCATCCATAAGCCTAACTCAGCACATTAATGTGAATATAAATTATAATGAAATTCCTTTGTGTCAGCTGCTTGTTTTTAAAAGTTCTTTCTACCTGAAATATCTAGTGGCCATGTTAGGCTGAGACTCAGATAAGTGGTTTGCACTTTCAGTCTTCTCCCCCATTATAATCTTCTTAGTCTCTTCCCTATCCCTTTAGTAGACTGCTAGCAGATACTACTCCTCCAATCCTATCTATAACCCTTGGGGATTTCTATCAAACCTTAGTGCTGAACCAGCTTTATTTTTACCCTCTCAGTTTGTGTTGACGCTTTCAGTCCTTCCTTCTAACCTATTCCCATCCCTGTGTGTCAGCCCCAGATACCTAGAAACCCTTCTACCTAGGACTGCCAGTAGCCACACCCACCTGAGACTCAGGAAGAAATATTTGTTCTTGCTGCTCTTTTCCATTATGATATCTCCTGTCTAGAAGGTACCACTTCTCCCAACTTCCATTCTCTGAGACCAATACTTGGTGAGAACACAGCTTTGTTTCTACTTGGATCCTCTCAGCCCTCTTTCCTAATCCACTTCTATTCATCTGTGTTATCTCTCTATGCCGTGAAACACTTTCTACCTAAGACCTTCAATGGTCACCATTCTAGTACTCACATAAGTGATTCATACTATACTTCCATTCTCCCATTACAATCTTTTAATTCTCACCCTCAGCCTTGTAAAAAAATAGGTTTGCACATTCCCCTTGTCCCATATCAACTCTGTTCACTAGACTCTAACTCTTGGTACAGACACAGTGTCCCTCTAAATCTTTCATCCCTGTCTCTCCACATCATTCCTTGTCTTACTGCAACTTACATTCAGAAGGGCCTCCTCACACCACACCTTCAAATCCCTATGGACCCTGTCTCTTGATGTGGATCAGATGAACTTAGCTCTTTCTAGTAGTCCTTCTTACTTACTCTTTTCTCCTATCACATCTCTATTCATCTCTGACACTCACCAACCAGCAATGTGTACCAATAAACACAATCACCCCGCTTTTATCAGATCTACAGCAAGCAAAATAAATGGAGAAATGGGACATCGACCCCACAAAGACAAAAACAGATATCAATACTTAAAATCACATCAATCATCATAACTCCAGATGACGAGATCCCAACACAAAAACATATCAGCTAAACCAATATGCCTCCATAAAAACCAAGTAAACCTACTATAGTGATCTCTAAGAAATGTAATATAGCTGAAGCATATGACAAAGACTTTAAAACAGCAATATTAAGTATGCTCAAATACATTAAAGAGGCTATGAATAAACCCCTTAATGAAATCTGTGAAAATACCAACAATTGAAGGAAATAATTAAAACAGTTCATAACATGAAAAGTAGAATTCAATGCCTAAATAGAAGCACAAAAAAATCCAAACTGACATAAATCTGGAAATAAAAAATTTAACCGCAGAATATAAGACAAGGAAGGGAGAAATAGACACTGAGAAAAGGTAGATGAAATGGATACCTCAATCAAAAAAAAACTTTAAATTAAAAACCAAGCATGTATATTCCATACAACCTGGGACATGGCCAAAAGGCCAAATTTACAAATAATAAGAATGGAGTAAGAAGAGGCCCATGCCAATGACACAGAAATATTTTCAACAGAACTAATGAAAAATTCCCCAACCTAAGGAAGGAGGCAAAAATAATGTATAAGAGCATACAAAATATCAAATAGACTGGACCAGAAAATACATTTTCTGTGACACACAATAATAAAAAAAAAGTAAGCATACAGAAGAAAGAATGTATTAAAAGCTGCAGAGGGAAAAGATCAAGTAATATGTAAAGGCAGAACAATTAGAATAGGGCCAGATGATGGGAAGAAGTGCTGTGAAATACTGTATCCTGTACATGACATGGATTTTGCCCTCATGAGTTCACAACTACTTTACTTATGTGAACAGGATTAGAATAGTTTAAGGAGTCAAAATTCTAGCAGGACTGCCTTGTCTTGCTTCAGTAGGAGAGGATGAAGGTGGGTAAATACCTATGTTGGGCCTCCATCCTCTCAGAGAAGAAGGGTAGAGTCAGATGGGGGGAGCAGGAAGGACTGTATGAGGGAGGAACCAGGAGGTAGGCAGCAATTGGGATGTAAAGTGAATAAATGAATAAATAAATAATAAATAAATAAATAAATAAATGTGAAAAATAAAATAGTATCTATTCTATGTAACTGTTAATAAGCAAAGTATCCAAAAATTATGATGCAGCAAAGATTAATTATGTGGCATGTTTACTGAGGATAACAAATGCAGCAAAAATTTAGGTATTTGGTTTTAGATCAGAGTCTTTAACTATGCTCTAGTCAAGTAACCTAGTCTGAAAGCTATTCTTCGATAGGCCATGTAGCAAAAGAACATTGACTTAATGGGTTCTTTGAGGTAAATAACCTTTTTTTCTTTTATTATTGAATATATTTGTTATTTACATTTCAAATGTTATACCCCTTCCTGGTTTGCCCCTGACTTAGTTGGGGTTTCACTGCTGTGAACAGATACCATTACCAATGCAAGTTTTATAGAAGACAACATTTAATTGGGGCTGGCTTACAGGCTCAGAGGTTCAATCCATTGTCATCAAGGCAGAAACAGGGCAGCATCCAGGCAGATATGGTGCAGGAGGAGCTGAGAGTTTTACATCTTCATCTGAAGGCTGCTAGTAGAAGACTGACTTCCAGGCAGCCAGGGTGAGGGTCTTAAGCCTATAACCACAGTGACACACCTACTCTAACAAGGCCACACCTCCTAATAGGGTCACTTCCTGGGCCAATCATATACAAACCATCACAGACCCCTCCTCGAAAACCCCCAACCTTTTCTCCCACACCCTGCCTCCAAGAATGTGCTCCTCCACCCACACCAACCCACTACCTGGAAAATCTACTGAGCCTTCACAGGACCCAGGACCTCTCCTCCCACTGAAACTCAACAAAAGAGTGGCATTCCTTTGCCACTCTTTTGGCTGGAACCATGTCTACCCACTTGGGTGATGGCTTAGTCCCTGGGAGTCCTGGAGCATCTGAGTGGCCTACTTCCTCGCTCTTCCCATGGGATTGCAAACCCCTCAAGCTCCTCCAGTCTGGCCTCCAACTCCTTCATTTGGAAACCCTTGCTCAGTCAAATGATTGGCTGCTAGTATCTGTCTCTGTATCTATAAGGCTCTGGCAGGGCCCCTCCAAAAGACAACCATAACAGGCTCCTTTCAGTATGCACTTCTTGTCATCCATAGTAGTTTCAAGGTTTGGTGACTGTTTATAGGATAAATCCCCAGGTAGGACAGTCTCTAGGTGGCCTGTCTTTCAGTCTCTGCCCCACATTTTGTCTCCAGAGTTGTTCCTGTGAGTATTTTGTTCCATTTTTCAGAGGAACTAAAGCAACCCCATTTTGGTCTTCCTCCTTCTTGAGCTTCCTGTGGTCTGTGAATTGTAACTTGTTTATTTTGAGCTTTTGGACTAATATCCACTTATCTGTTAGTGCATACCATGTGTATTCTTTTGTATTTGGGTTACCTCACTCAGGAGGACACTTTCTAGTTCCATTGATTTGCCTAAGAATTTTATGAATTCATTGTTTTTAATAGCTGAATAGTACTCCATTGTGTATATATACCACATTTTTTGTATCCATTCCTCTGTTGAGGGACATCTGGGTTCTTTTAAGCTTCTGGCTATTATAATTAAGGGTGCTATGAACATAGTGGAGCATGTGTCCTTATTACATGTTGCAGCACCTTCTGGGTATATGCCCAGGAGTGGTATAGATGGGTCAACTTGTAGTACTATGTCTAATTTTCTGATTTCCAGAGTGGTTGTACCAGCTTGCAATCCCACCAGCAATGGAGAAGTGTTCCTCTTTCTTTACATCCTCTCCAGCAACTGCTGTCCCCTAAGTTTTTCATCTTAGCCATTCTGATTGGTGTGAGGTAGAATCTCAGGGTTGTTTTGATTTGCATTTCCCTGATAACTAAGGATGCTGAACATTTATTTAGGTACTTCAGAGCCATTCCAGTTTCCTCAGTTGAAAATTCCATTTAGTTCTCTACCTCATTTTTAATAGGGTTATTTGACTCTCTGAAGTCTAACTTCTTGAGTTCTTTGTATACATTGGATAGTAGCCCTCTATTGGATATAGGATTGGTAAAGGTCTTCTCCCAATCTCTTGGTTGCTATTTTGTCCTATTGACAGTGTCCTTTGCCTTGCAGAAGCTTTGCAGTTTTATGAGGCCCCACTTACCAATTCTTGTTCTTAGAGCAAGAACCATTGGCATTCTATTCAGGAAATTTTCCCTTGTGCCCATGTGTTCAAGGTTCTTCCCTACTTTCTCTTCTATAAGCTTCAGTGTATCTAGTTTTATGTGGAGGTCCTTGATCCACTTGGACTTCAGCTTTGTACAAGGAGATAAGAATGGGTTGATTTGCATTCTTCTGCATGCTGAACTCCAGTTGATCCAGTACCATTTGTTAAAAATGCTGTATTTTTTCCACTGGATGTTTTTAGCTTCTTTGTCAAATATCAAGTGACCTTAGATATATGGGTTCATATCTTGGTCTTCAATTCTATTCCATTTATCTTCTTGCCTGTCTCTGTACCAATACCATACATTTTTTATCACTATTGCTCTATAGTAGAGCTTGAGTCCGGGATGGTGATTTCCCCAGGAGATCTGCTGTTTTGGCAAATAGTTTTTGCTATCCTGGTTTTTGTTGTTGTTGTTGTTGTTGTTGTTATTCCAAATAAATTTGTGGATTGCTGTTTCTAGCTCTATGAAGAACTGAGTTGGGATTTTGATGGGAATTGCATTGAATCTGTAAATTGCTTTCAGCAAGATGGCCATTTTTAATATATTAATCCTTCCAATCCATGAGCATGAGAGTTCTTTCCATCTTCTTAGTTAGAGGCACACCAAGGTATGTAGTATTATTTGGGACTATTGTGAAGGGTCTCATTTCCCTAATTTCTTTCTCAGCTTGTTTATCCTTTGAGTAGAGGAAGGCTACTAATTTATTTGAGTTAATCTTATATCCAGCCACTTTGCTGAAGTTGTTTATCAGCTTTAGGAGTTCTCTGGTGGAATTCTTGTGGTCACTTAAGTATAGGATTATATCATCTGCAAATAGTGATACTTTCACTACTTCCTTTCTAATTTGGATCCCTTTGATGTCCTTTTGTTGTCTAATGCTCTGGCTAGGACTTCCAGTATAATATTAAGATAGAGAATGGGTAGCCTTGTCCGGTCCCTGATTTTAGTGGGATTGCTTCAAGTTTCTCTCCATTTAGTTTGATGTTGGCTACCGGTTTATAATATATTGCTTTCACTATGTTTAGGTATGGACCTTGAATTTCTGATCTCTCCAAGACTTTTATCATGAAGGGATGCTGAATTTTGTCAAAAGCTTTTACAGCATCTAATGAAATGACCATGTGTTTTTTTTCTTTGAGTTTGTCTGTGTAGTGTATTACATTGATTGATTTTGGTATATTGAACCATCTCTGCATCCCTGGGATGAAGCCTACTTGATTGTGGTAAATTATTTTTTTAATGCATTCCTGGATTCAGTTGTCCAGAATTTTGTTGAGTATTTTTGCATCAATGTTCATGAGGGAGATTGGTCTGAAGTTCTCTTTCCTGGTTTGGTCTTTTTTTTTTTTTTTTTTTTTTTTTTTTTTGGTTTAGGTATAAGCGTTATTGTGGCTTCATAGAATAAATAGGGTAGTGTTACTTGAGTTTCTATTTTGTGGAATAGTTTAACAAGTATCGGTATTTACTCTTTTTTAAAGATCTGATAGAATTCCCCACTAAACCCATCTGGTCCTGGGCTGTTTTTTTGTTGGGAAAATATTAACAACTGCTTCTATTTCCTCAGGACTTATGTGAATATTTAGATGGTTTATCTGATCCTGTTTTAATATTGGCACCTGATATGTATCTAGAAAGTTGTCCAGGTCTTCCAGATTTTCCAATTTTGGTGAGTATAAATAAGCTCTTGTAGTAGTATCTGATGATATTTTTGAATTTCCACAGTTTCTGTTGTTATGTATCCCTTCTAATTTCTGATTTTGGGTTAGTCAGGCTAAGGGTTGATTTTCTCAAAGAACCAGCTCCTGGTTTTGTTTATTCTTTGTATAGTTCTTTTTGTTTCTATCTGATTGATTTTGGCCCTGAGTTTGATAATTTCCTGCCATCTACTCCTCTTGGGTATATTTGCTTCTTTTTCTTCTAGAGCTTTCAGGTATGTTATCAAGCTGTTAGTCTAAACTCTCTCCATTTTCTTTTTGAGGCACTTAGAGCTATGCGTTTACCTTTTAGCACTGCTTTCATTGAGTCCCATAAGTTTGGGTATGATGTGTCCTCATTTTCATTAAATTCTAAAATGTCTTTAATTTCTTTATTTATTTCTTCCTTGACCAAGCTATCATTGAGTAGAGCATTGTTCAACGTCCATGTGTATGTGTATTTTCTGTTGTTTTTGTTTGAACTGAAGACCAGCCTTCGGCTCTCCTGGGAGACCAGCTCTCCTGTGCTACCAGGCCTCTCCATACTTCAAATGACCTGAGTATAGCTGGTTCTCAAATGCCCTGAGTGGCTGGTTCTCTAGCAAGGATCAGGAGATGGATTCTTCACTGTGGCAGACCGAGCAAAGTTTTGCCACATCAGAAAGTGCTGGCAGCACATAAATAATTTTCTAAATGCAAACAAAACAAAGTAAAATAAAACAACCCCCAAAACCAATATAAATAATGTTCTAAACATAATGACCATATGCACTTTCTTATGTTCTGCCCACTGTAAATATTTTCCTTAACTTGTGGCAACAGCTGTCCACTTCTGTATGGTGCCTTTATAATATGCACAATCATCTGTAAACCAGACTTTATTTTTCTTTTCCTCAGTCAATCAATCATAGAGTACACTCTATGCGGTCTTAGGTGCATGTTGCAAACAGTGAGCATTACAACAACAATAGAAAACAAAGCAATTTGTTTAACTCCTTCAAATGACTTTATTTTTTTTTAATTTTTATTTTCTATATTCTATGTTTACATTCCAAAGGCTTTCCCCTTTCCCAGTTACCCCCCGCCATATGTCCCATAATCCCTCTCCCCCCCCCGCCATTCCCCACTCATTCCCCCCCCCCCAGAATTCTCTGTTCTGGGTCTACAATACCAGATCCAATCTTTACAGGCCCAGGGTCCTCTCCTTTCTTCTTCTTGGGAGTCATTTGACTTGCTAATTGCGCCTTGAGTATTTAGGGCTTCTGGGCTCATTAATATCCACTTATCAGTGATTGCATTTCATGTGTATTCTTTTGTGATTGGGTTAGCTTGCTTAGGATAATATTTTCCAGATCTAACCATTTACCTACAAATTGCATGAGTTCATTATTTTTAATTGCTGAGTAGTACTCCATTGTATAAATATACCACATTTTCTGTATCCATTCCTCTTTTGAGGGATATCTGGGCTCCTTCCAATTTCTGCCTATTATAAACAAGGCTGCTATAAACATAGTGGAGCATGTGTCTTTATTGTATGCAGAGGAATCCTCTGGGTATATGCCCAGGAGTGGTATGCCAGGGTCCTCTGGAGGTGACATGCCCAATTTTCTGAGGAACCACCACACTGATTTCCAGAGCAGTTTTACCATTTTGCAATCCCACCAACAGTGGAGGAGTGTTCCTCTTTCTCCACATCCTCGCCAGCACCTGTTGTCTCTTGAGTTTTTTATCTTAGCCATTGTGACTGGTGTGAGGTGGAATCTCAGGGTTGTTTTGATTTGCATTTCCCTGATGACTAATGATGTTGCACATCTCATAAGGTTTTTCTCGGCCATCCACATTTCTTCTGGTGAAAATTCTTTGTTTAGCTCTGTACCCCATTTTTTGATAGGGTTATATGGTTCTTTGGGGTCTAACTTCTTGAGTTCTTTGTATATATTGGATATTAGCCCTCTGTCGGATGTGGGGTTGGTGAAGATCATTTCCCACTTTGTTGGTTGCCATTTTGTCCTTCTGACGGTGTCCTTTGCCTTACAGAAACTTTGTAATTTTATGAGGTCCCATTTGTCAATTCTTGATCTTAGAGCATAAGCTATTGGTGTTCTGTTCAGGAACTTTCCCCCTGTGCCCATGTCCTCCAGGGTCTTCCCAAGTTTCTTTTCTAATAGTTTCAGTGTGTCTGGTTTTATGTGGAGGTCCTTGATCCACTTGGAGTTGATCTTAGTACAAGGAGATAAGAGTGGGTCAATTCGCATTCTTCTGCATGTTGACCTCCAGTTGAACCAGCACCATATGTTGAAAAGGCTATCTTTTTTCCACTGGATGGTTGTGGCTTCTTTATCAAAGATCAAGTGACCATAAGTCTTTGGGTTCATTTCTGGGACTTCAATCCTATTCCATTGATCTACCTGCCTGTTGCTGTACCAATACCATGCAGTTTTTAACACAATTGCTCTGTAGTACTGCTTGAGATCAGGGATATTGATTTCCCCAGAAGTCCTTTTTTTGTTGAGAATAGTTTTAGCTATCCTGGGTTTTTTGTTGCTCCAGATGAATTTGAGAATTGCTCTTTCTAGATCTATGAAGAATTGATTTGGGATTTTGATGGGGATTGCATTGAATCTGTAGATTGCTTTTGGCAAGATGGCCATTTTTACTATATTGATCCTGCCAATCCAGGAGCAAGAAATATTTTTCCATCTTCTGAGGTCTCTTTCTTCAAGGACTTGACGTTCCTGTCATACAGATCTTTCGCTTGTTTGGTTAGAGTTATGCCAAGGTACTTTATGTTGTTTGTGGCTATTGTGAAGGGTATTATTTCCCTAACTTCTTTCTCATCCTGCTTGTCCTTTGAGTACAAGAATGCTACTGATTTGCTTGAGTTAATTTTATAACCAGCCACTTTGCTGAAGTTGTTTATCAGCTGTAGAAGTTCTCTGGTGGAATTTTTTGGTTCGCTTAAGTAGACTATCATATCCTCTGCAAATAATGATACTTTGACTTCTTCCTTTCCAATTTGTATCCCTGTGACTTCCTTATGTTGTCTAATTGCTCTCGCTAGAACTTCAAGTATATTGAAAAGATATGGAGAGAGAGGGCAGCCTTGTCTAGTCCCTGATTTTAGTAGGATTGCTTCAAGTTTCTCTCCATTTATTTTGATGTTGGCTACTGGTTTGCTGTAGATTGCTTTTACTGTGTTTAGGTATGGGCATTGAATTCCTGCTCTTTCCAAGACTTTTAGCATGAAAGGATGCTGAATTTTGTCGAATGCTTTTTCAGCATCTAATGAGATGACCATGTGGTTTTTTTCTTTTAGTTTGTTTATGTAGTGGATTACATTGATGGATTTCCGTATATTGAACCATCCCTGCATCCCTGGAATGAAGCCTACTTGATCATGGTGAATGATCGTTTTGATATGCTCTTGGATTCGGTTAGCAAGAATTTTATTTAGTATTTTTGCATCGATATTCATAAGAGAAATCAGCCTGTAGTTCTCTTTCTTTGTTGGATCTTTTTGTGGTTTAGGTATCAGCATGATTGTGGTTTCGAAGAACGAGTTGGGCAGTGTCCCTTCTGTCTCTATTTTGGTGTTAAGTCTTCTTTGAAGGTCTGGTAGAATTCTGCACTAAAACCATCTCGTCCCATACTTTTTTTGGTTGGGAGGCTTTCTATAACCCCTTCTATTTCTTTAGGGGTTATGGGACTGTTTAGCTGATCTACTTGATGCTGATTTAATTTTGGTATTTGGTATCTGTCCAGGAAATTGTCCATTTCCTCCAGATTTTCCAGTTGTTTTGAGTATAGGCCTTTGTAGTAGGATCTGATGATCTTTTGAATTTCCTCAGTTTCTGTTGTTATATCCCCCTTTTCATTTCTAATTTTGTTAATTTGGATACTGTCTCTGTGCCCTTTGGTTAGTCTAGCTAAGGGTTTATCTATCTTGTTGATTTTCTCGAAGAACCAGCTCTTGGTTTTGTTGATTCTTTGTATGGTTCTCTTTGTTTCTACTTGATTGATTTCTGCCCTTATTTTGATGATTTCCTCTCTTCTACTTCTGTTACTTGTCCTTTTTCTCTTACTGCCTTTAATATTGTTTCTTTGTTTAGTACATTTGGGGTTTTGATTATTTATGTGACGGGAAGCATTTCTGTTCTGGTCCAGTCTATTTGGGGTTCTATAGGCTTCTTGTATATTCATGGGCATCTCTCTCTTTAGGTTGGGGAAGTTTTCTTCCATAATTTTGTAAAAGATATTTGCTGGCCCTTTAAGTTGTAGATCTTCATTCTCATCTATCCCTATAATCCTTAGGTTTGGTCTTCTCATTGTGTCCTGGATTTCCTGAATGTTTTGGGTTACCAGCTTTTTGCATTTTGCATTTTCTTTAATTGTTGAATCCATGGTTTCTATGGTATCTTCAACATCTGAGATTCTGTCTTCTATCTCTTGTATTCTATTGTTGATATTTGCATCTATGACTCCTGATATCTTCCCAAGGTTTTCTATGTCCAACGTTGTCTCCCTTTGTGATTTCTTAGTTGTTTCTACTTCTGTTTTTAGATTCTGTATGGTTTTCCTCACATCTTTCAATTGCTTGTTTGTGTTTTCCTGTAATTCTTTAAGGGATTTTTGTGTTTCCTCTTTTATGACCTCTACTTGTTGACCCATGTTCTCTTGTATTTCTTTAAGTGATTTTTGTTTCTCCCCCTTATTGGGATTCACTTTTTGCTCTATATTCTCCTGGATTTCTTTAAGTGATTTTTGTGTCTGCCTTGTATGGGCTTCTAGCTTTTGATCTATTTTCTCCTCTATTACTTTAAGAAATTTATCTAAGTGATCCTCAATCTGCATCTTTACCAGTGATTTTAGATCTGAGTCTTGTTTTTCTGGTGTGTTGAGATATCCGAGATTTAATTGTGTTTACCTTGTAAGGGCTTCTAGCTTTTGATCTATTTTCTCATGTATTACTTTAAGAGATTTATCTAAGTGTTCCTCTACCAGCATCCTGACCAGTGATTTTAGATCTTAGTCTTGTTTTTCTGGTGTTCGGGGTATCCAAGATTTATTGCTGTCGGGGAACTGGGTTTGGATGCCACCATACTGCCTTGATTTCTGTTAGTAACGATCTTAAGTTTGCCTTTTGCCATCTGGTTAACTCTGGTGTTAGTTGGTCCTGTAGTTACTAGCTGGTGCTTGACCCTCCTGTGGGCTCGTAAGGCTATTTCCCAGCGACTGAGACATCTGAACCACTGCCCTGCAGTGCTCCTGCTCACAGATTGCTGACAGGTGGCCTGAGTGCCCTGAGGTCTTAAACTCAGTATATCCCAGGTACTTGGTTCTGCCTGTTGGGCAGCTGCTCTGCACTGCTCCTGCTCAGAGTTTGCTGTCTGGTATCCTGATTCCCCAGAGGTCTTAAAGTTGGGATATCTCAGTTATCTGTTTCTGCCTGCTGGTCCAAAGCTTCTGGGGAGCTGGCTGAGGCTGGCTCCCCCGCTGCCAGCTAGATGGGAAGCAGTTGGTAAGATGGCCCTGTCTGCAGGGAGTTCGGGGTCTGCCCTGCGAGCGCAGAGAGCAGGCTAGGCCGCTGTCCCCCAAACTGCTACTCTGTGCGCAGCTCCCGCTCCAGCCCTGAGTCCCTGAAGGTCTTAAACTCGGGCTATCTCGGGTACCTGGTTCCGCTGGCTGGGTCTGGCTTCCCCGCCACTGGCTGGATGGGAAGCTGCAGGCAAGGTCAAATGACTTTCTTATGCCTGTAAGACCTGCGTGGACTGGAATACGTATACTACTTCCGTTTCATATTGGGTTACTGTTATACAGAATCTATTTTATGATTTTTAGGGTATTATATTAAGAAGAATAAATGGGTCAGATGTGACACTGGTCACTGATTCATGGGCTAAATGATTAGGGACTTGGAAAGAGCATAATTGGATAATTTCTGAGAAAGATAGCTTGGGAGGAAATATGTTGATATATTTCTCCAAATTGCGGAAGCATACTTGTGTTCCATGCAAATCCTTATTAAAAGGTGACTTTAACAGAGAAGGAGCTCAATAGTCAAGAAGATAGAATGAGCCATTCGCTGTATACACAGCTGCTTTCCGTTACTGCCCAGTCGGTCCTGGAACAAAGTTGCCCTGTTGGTAGAGATGGAGATTATACAGGGGCTTCACAACATGGAGTTCCACTCACCAAGGCTGACCAGATTAATACAGCTCCTGAGTTCCAGATCTGTCAATTAGAGAGACCAACACTGAGAATTTCTCACCATTTCCCATCATCACCAGCTGGTGGCCTGATGGGAGGTTGACTACTTTGGACTACTTCCTTCATGAAAATTGCAACTCTTTGCCCATACTTAAGTAGATATTTACTCTTGTTATGCATTTGCCTTTCCTGCACATAATTCTTCTCCCCAGGTTATCATTCATAAACATCCAGAACGCTATATTCACTGTAATGATATTCCACACAACATTGCTTCTGACTAAGGAACTCATATCACATCCAGAGAACAGAATCAATAGACTCAGAATTTGTAATACACTGGTTCTTAACATATACCCTACCATATTGAAGCCTCTGTCCTTATAGATAAATGGAATGGCCTTTGGAGACACAGTAAAGTATGAGTTTTGTAGCAGTATCTTGGCAGTGTGGGGCCAAATCCTCAATAAGGTAGTATATACTTTGATTGAGCATCCAATATATGGAATGTTCTTGCTTATAGAGAGGATCCATGGTTCCACGAATCAAGGGGTACAAAAGAGAATGGTTTTACTCATCTCATCCTTAGTGATCACTAGGAAAGAATTGCTTAGTGTTCCCATAACCTTAAATTCTACTGGCCTAGAATTTTGGTTCTGGAATGTGGAACACTCCAGCCAGGAAACACAACAAACGTTCCAGTGAACTGGAAGTTTAGACTACTTCCTGGACACTTTGGTCTTTTGATGCCCTTAGGTCAACATGCTAACAAAAGAGTAACAGTGGTTAGGAAGGGTGATTGATCCAGACTACCAATAGAAAATTGAATTGATTCTCCACAGTGGAGGCAAAAATATATTTGCAATGCCGGTGATTCTTTTGGTTGCTCTTAGGTGTTACCATGTTTTAGGATTAAAGTCAGTGGGAAACTACATAAACCAATTCCAGGCAGGTTGTCAAAGGAAACCATTTAGGGATAAAAGTGTGGGTAACTCCTCAAGGAACAGAACAAAGACCTCCTGAGGTACTTTAGAGGGAGGGAGGAAATAGAGAATGGTTAGTAGAAGTAGGTAGTTATAACTAGCCGCTAAGGCTATGTGATCAGTAACAGATATGAAGATTATAATTTATATGATTGTTTTTGTCATATTTTGTTAAGAATATGTTTTTGATACTCTGATTTCTCTTCAGATCGTATAACTTTTTCGCCTTTTAATAAAGAATATGTTTTTGTGTCCTCCAGTCTTCATCTGCTGCCTGGAGTTAACCCTGTGGCACAGCTAGCTGAACTCAAATTCCACCCTGAGAGAGCTGGTCTCCCAGTAGGCCTGTCACTCCTAAGTTCACAGGTGAGAGTTCACTTTTGCTCCAATAACTGGCCAAAGAGGGACACACCAGGAGACCTCAGGGCACAGGAACTATGGACCAAGTGGGGACAGGATTCTTCCAGTCTCCTTCTATGCCCCAGAGTTAACCCCGTGGCACAGCTCTCTATACCGAAATCCTTCCTAGAGAGAGCTCATCTCCCAGGAGTGCTGAGATACATAAGATCACAGGCTTATAGGCTCACAGGATGGACAGGCTCCAGGCAGAGGAATATCTATTGAATGGCTAAGAAGCACCTAAAGAAATATTCAACATCCTTAGTCATCAGGGAAATGCAAATCAAAACAGCACTGAGATTTCACCTCACACCAGTGAGAATGGCTAAGATTAAAAACTCAGATGATAGCAGATTCTGGCAAGGATCTTCCATTGCTGGTGGGATTGCAAGCTGGTACAACCACTGTGAAAATCAGTCTGGTGGTTCCTCAAAAAGTTGGACATAGTACTACCAGAGGGTCCTGCTATACCACTCCTGGGCCTATACCCAGATGATTCTCCAGCATGTAATAAGGACACCTGCTCCACAATGTTCATAGCAGCCTTATTTATAATAGCCAGAAGCTGGAAAGAACCCAGATGTCCCTCAACAGAGGAATGGATACAGAAAATGTGGTACATTTACACAGTGGAGTACCACTCAGCTATTAAAATCAATGATCTCATGAAATTCTTAGCAAATGGATGGAATTAGAAAATATCATCCCGAGTGAGGTAACCCAATTACAAAATAACACACATGGTATGCACTCACTGATAAGTGGATATCACCCAGAAGCTAGGAATGCCCAAGACAATTTACATACAATTTACATACCACATGAAGCCCCCCAAAAAAGAAGCCACCAAAGTGTGGATGCTTCAGTCATTCTTAGAAGGGGGACCAAAATACTCAGGGGAGGAAATATGGAGACAAATTCTGGAGCAAAGACCGAATGAAAGGCCATCCAGAGACTGCCCTACCTGGAGATCCATCCCATTCACAGACACCAAATCCAGACACTACACTGGATGCCAAGAAGTGCTTGCTGACAGGAGCATGATAAAGCTGTCTGCTGAGAGGCTCTGTAGGAGCCTACCAAGTACTGAAGAAGATGCTCGAAGCTAACCATTGGACTAAGCATGGTGTCTTCAATGGAGGAATTAAGGAAAGGACTGAAGGAGCTAAAAGGTTTACAAACTCATAGGAAGAAAGAACAACAGTGTCAACCAATCAGTACCCCCAGAGCTCCTAGGCAGTAACCTGCCAACCAAAGAGTACACATGGATGGACCCATGGCTCCAACTGCATATGTGGCAGAGGATGGCCTTGTCTGTCATCAAAGGGAGGAAAGTCCCTTGGTCCTCAGGCTGCTAGATGACTCAGAGTAGGGGACTGTCAGGGCAGGGAGGAGGTAGTGGGTGTGGGAGAACTCTCATAGAAGCAAGGTGAGGGAGAATGAAAAGGGGATAACATTTGAAACAAAAATACATAAAATATTCAATAAAAATGGAAAATGTGCTGTTAGATATTTCTGTTTTCTTTCTTTGAATTCTGTATCATGTAATATCAGATTAATTGAAATAATCTCAGTGGTTACCATATTTAAATTTTGAGATACTATTAAGTATCCCTCAAGGGAGATTGCCATCTATTTTAAGCTATGCAATGTCTTTGGATTTGTATATAATGTAGATATATCATGTTAGAAATAATTATGACATTATTGTTTTCTTTTAAAAATTAAGCATGTTATAAAGACATGATATTTTATCAAATTGACAACAGATGGAGTTGTAATGTCTATTTTTGGCTGTCAACTTGACTACGTGTGGAATTAACTAAAAACTCAAGCATCTGGGCATGTCAGTGAGGTACTTTAAGTTAATTGGAACATTTGAAGCCAGAAGGCCCATCTTAAATTCAGATCACATGGGCCACATCTTCCAGTAGCAGGCTGTGTAATGGGAAAGAAGTATTTGCTGTTTACCTTCTTGTCATTTCCCTTGCTGCTTAGTTCATTCATTCACTGGCATTAGAACTTACATCGTCTAGATTCGTCTAGCACTCAAAGCATCCAGCCTCATGAAATTAAACAACTACTGGATTCTTGAACTTTCCATTGGACAGCACACAAAGGGCAAAAACGGCCTTGTGCACACAGTTAAGCACTGGAAAATCCAGGAAAGTCAAAGACAGGGCTTATCTCTTCAAGGGAATGCAATGCTTGCACTATTCCTGGAATTCTGTGGCAAATGTAGTTTACAACCTGATAATCTTTTGCTGTTTGATTAGCCATATTGGTTCTACCCATATCTCCCAGATTTTATCCCGGATCCTTTCCCCCTAAAGATTGAACATTGCTTTTAGGCCTTAAGAACAATCCTCATGAATAAATATCACTTGTGCTTTACCACACCCTAGTGATTTCTATGTCTTTTTAGGGCCAGGCACCCACAGACATTATTCTTATTTCGCTCACTCACCCTAAACCCTAAATCTTTAGCACTATCTCTGACATGGTAATACATATTTTGTTGTGAAAGAAGCCAGATGTACGTTGTAAAGAATCTCAATGTAAACATGTCTTAAAATTGATGTGCACTTGTAATAGATAGTTGTTACCAGATTTTTCCCAAAAATTGTGCTCTGCTTAAATATGGCTAAAGTTAAATAATCTGGATCAGACTCTAGAAGTCTTGTCCTAGTACTTGTTAGCAAAACTGATCCCAGTTTAATTCGTACCTTACTCCGATTTTTTTCCATTGCTTGTTCTAAAGCCTACAGGGACCCTCCCACAGAGACAGCCACTGTTGGAATTATCTGACTTGTAAGCAACTGTAAAAGAAACTGCCACATGAAATATATATTATATATATTCATTCTATCAGTTCTGTTTGTTCTAGGAACTCTAATACACAGTTGTAGCTCCTGGTGTGACTTTTAATAAAATGAATGTGTCTGGATAAAAAGGATTAGAGTTGATAATTCTACCTCAGAGATCCTGTGGAAAATGTAGATACATATACACAACTATGAAGCCTTATAGCATATACTAGAAGGTGAAGATGAAAGTGTTACACCTAGTGATTACTATCAGAAATTGTTTATCATTTTGATGCCTTCAGAACACAATTCTATACTCCTGATACAATAATGTCTGACAAAATTATCAATAGATTCCCTGTTAAAGAAGTTCATCAGATTTCTTCCTCTTTTACCTAAAAGCAGCCGTGCACATTTCTACCAGATTTACTTATTCAGTCCTATCGTTCCTAGCTTAGCACAGCAAAGGAAAATCTCCTGATTTGTGCAGTCATCTGACTCATAATGATCACTGTTACTGCAACTCTATATGCATAGAAATGTGCCTTGTTACTGAGGTGATTACTCTGGATCACTGCTATTCTGAGTCCAGAAAGTGATACTTATACTGAGCTCAAGAAAGTGATATATTCCTATGAGCACTAACTACATCAAACACAAGGAAATGTAAACAGGTATGGATTTTGTTTCTCTTGCATGTTTTATTAAAATCAGTGAAGAATGTGATCCAGAAATTACTATTCCTACAAAGAAACCAGGATGTGCTGATGGATAATAAGCTGAAGCAGAATTAAACTTTGTTTTTATCAAATTTTTTGCAATCTCAGATTTTCTCAGTAGATGGTGGTGTATCACCACTTTTCTTCTCACTTCCAAAATCATGAACACTGCTATCAGCATCAAACTAGGTGGCAGCATCTCCATATGCATCTCACCATTTTAGAACTGTACATCTTTCTAGCCTCATAAAATCCTACATTCAGCCAGACAAACAGAACAGTTAGACAGACAGACAGAAAGACAGAAAGACGACAGATACACACAGAGAGGAGGCGGAGAATGGGAACATAGGCCAAGTTTAGAGCAAGGTGTAGCCAAGGATGGTAAATATTATCTGTAAAAAACATATAGTCGATATTTGGGATTTTAAAGAGATACACAGTGTCTTTCGTAGCTATTCTATTCACTGAATTTAACATAAGGCAAGTATAGAAAAGTTTTAGTGGATAAGCTTATGTCTCTTCTGGCAAAAAAGTGTAGGGAATAAGATAAAATTTAAATTTCAAGTAACGCTGAACCTAATACAGGAAGTGATAGGGACTAGTGCAGAATTAGGCTCAGACTTGCCTCACTGGGGGCTGCATGCTTCTGCTGCTGTGATCACTTCCTCATTGAGTTCATATACGTGATGCTAGGAGTAAGCTAGGGTCTTATAAATGTAAGTAGGGATAGTTACAAAATTTTGATTTTCAGGAAATACTGTTTCATAACCAATATTGCAACATTTATGTTCATAGATAATTTCTTGGAAAATTAAAAATTGTACACAGTAAGGTAGTTTTTCATGTAACTTAACTAGATGGCAGTACACACGAAATAAAACATCAAAGTCTCTATTATTTTAGACACAGTTTGTAGCTATTACTAATATTTAAATCAATAGAATCCATTGTGAGTATTACCTTGAACATATTGCTGGTCCTCATTCACCCAGATAAAAAGCCTCAGGTTAAAAAATTGAAATTTCAATATAGAAAGGGAAAGTCTGCTTCGAAATAGTTATAGCTCTTGCTTTAGAGTTCCGATTCTGCCAGTCTGTCCTACAAATCTCACACTTGGTAGCACCTAAAACACATTTGCAAATCTCTTAAAATAAATCTCTACTGGTTCTGTTTCTCTGGAGAGCCCTGTATGAGGCATGTGTACAAACTTAACACATATGAAAGAAGCTAGATATATCTTCATTTGTACATGTAACAATGGTTTCTTGAACTCTTCTTTCTAGGGGCAAATAATTATAGCCACAGTCATGTAACAGGCTCTATTTGTCTTCACAGTAATTAACAGAGATGATATCAAGGGGTAAAGGAAAAAGGGCAAATGTAAAGTTCCAACTAGGGAAAGAATAGAGATGTTAACAATAGAATGAGAAGGAGATATGAGGGCCAAATAACAAGGTTATTTGATAAAGCCTAAAGGTATTGTATTTATCTATAATTATGCTATACATGCATATATATCATAAAATATATACATTATATATACATATATATGTATATTTATAAACACATACATCTTCAATCAACTTATGTTACCTGGGTTAATTATGCACACCACAAGAACCATAAAGTAACACAAAAAGCCCATAAACTAAAAAAAAAATCTCAATATCATACATAAGACACCTTCTTTTAATCTACATGACTCCCAGAACAATATAGATTATTGATTGCTGTTGCTCTTGCATGTCTCTCAGAGGTTGGAGTTAAGCCCTTACTGATGAAAACACTGCACACACAAAAGACACTAAATATACTGAAGACACAGATCTCATAATATTCAAGTTAGATCTATTATTAAAGACTCCTTGCTGTAGTAAAGTTTTCATGGTACCAGAAAGCACCATGAAACTTCCATGAGATGGAATTAATTAATAGTCCTACCCAACTTTGATACCAATGCCCACAACAATAACCAACATAACAAGATATCTGTAAAGGTGTAACAGGGGCACTAATATTCTGGTGCTAACAAAACCTCTCTAAGTATAGTTAAGATCCATTCAGAAGAAAGTAAATAATGCTCTGATACTAGAAACCTAGTCAAATCACCAGAGTTAGTGAAGTTATGCATTTTGGAAAAAAATGCACTATAATTTTGTTGCTAAAATTAAGTCTGTAACTACATTATGAATCTTATTCTTAGGCTTACAGTTAAGTGTAACTATGATCAAAACTTTTCTTTAAAGCAAATGGAGAGCATTACAAAAAAATCCCCACAAATGTATGCAATACAGAAATCAGTGAATTATGTAGATATCCATCACAAAGGACACATTTGTAACAAGCTTTGTCATCTGTGTCTCAGGTAATATTGTGGAAGAGGCATTAGAAAGAATCTAAGACCCAGAGTGATAATAATTCTTAGCTAATAATTCTTATATGTAACACTCTCTCTTAGAAACTGATGCCTAAACAGGACCTAAACAACTACAGTATCAATAAACACGTATTGTGGATGGGAAATATTGTGAGATTCTTTCTCTAAATGAAGAACAAAGGGAGAAATAATGACTGTTAAGAGAAGGAGAATTAGCTTTTCTCACGTATGAGAAATGTTTATTGGTTATCCTATACAAAGTGGTCAGCCATAAATCCATATACATACAAAATATAAGTATGGATTCATCAGGTTGTATTTATATGTCTGCACACATGGATAATAATAATAATAATAATAATAATAATAATGAAAACTAAATTTTCAATTTGAGAATGGGAGGGACATGAGAAGAGCTGGGTATAGGAAATGTAACGGGGAAGTTATGCCATTATATTTTGATTAAAAATGTGCTTTAAAAATAATTAAAAGAAAAGGGCCACTTTTTTCAACCCTTACTCCTCTCAGACCAACACGGGTATTAGGGTTTGCTGAATGTAGAAATGCTGTTACTAATACCTGTTAGTAGCCAGGGTAAGGTGACCCATTAATGTCTAGAGTCTTAATGGTTGTGTTGTGATATTATATTTCTAAATTAATGTGAGTTTTTGTTGCCCAATCCAGAGCCTTCTGGTGTCTTCTCGTTTTATTATCATCTATTTTATCACATTCCTCTACTCCTGAAATTCAGGAAACAATCTGGGTAACATTTGCATACTATACACAGAGTAATTTTTTTACTTCCTCTCCCTTTATGTCCCATGAACAAGAATAAATTTCTCAATTTTCTTTTACCATCAATTATCTCCCAAGAGCTGTAGTACAATGTGACTTAATTCTTTCCTTTGGGTATAGTAAAGAAATGATTCACTAAAGGATAATATTTAATCTGAGACCTAACTGATGTGAAACATCTATAAAATTTCAAGTAGATGAGTAGGTAGAACAAAGAAACAGAGAAAAAGGTACAATGAATTGAACATGATGAGAAAATGCAAGATGAAATCAGCCTGGCAAGCTCCAGCTCATGTAGCAGTCACTCCATCATGGATACACTGCAATACACTGATATACAGAGCTAAGGTAAAGAGTTCAGATCTTACAATATGTCTAAGAAGATATATTAATGAGGAATTACATTAATAAATGTGTAATTATAAAGTCCACTAAATGAGTCCAATCATTAGATGTCAGAATTTATGACTAAAGTATACAGCGTGTACTAATTAAAGAGAAGAGATCCCCACAGTGGGGATAAAACGGTGCGTAGTCACTAAAGTTGAGAAAAGGATAATTATAATGCAAACCAAGTATGTTGCATTTTTCTAGGTTAAAAATCTTTTTCTTTAAAAAATACTGTGAATCAGCAAACTTATGTTTTAAAGAAAGAAATGTAAGATTACAAAGTAGCAAGTGTTTTGTTTTTATAATTTATTGTAGTGAGAAAGATCATTAAGTCCACAGAGACTGAGTTTCTTATGGTCATTGACTTCTCACTTGGAACTGCTGTGATATTGTAACATAGAAGTGAGAGCCTCACTTAGAGCATGTGAAGTAAAGCCAGTGTGAACGGACTCCTAATTACTGTTGCCACTTTCTAGGGTAGCTGAAGAGCAATTTTGTACAGGCAGTCTTATCAGCTTTTTGAACATTTCACTATCTTAGGTATTTGTATATTTTCTGCAATTTTCCTTAATGTCTCTCTATGAGGAATGCCTACAAAGTTTTGCCCTGATGGGGTTCCAGAGTAGATGATGGAGGTTGTTTGCTGTGTGTTTTTCTCAGGACACTACCCTAGTCTGACTGTCTATAACAGGATCAAGTGGCCCTCTGGAAGAAATTCTGTACTATCAGATGCCCTTATGGTGACTACTGTCTACTTTCTTCTTACTATATAGTCATTTTTCTCAGAAAGCCCTGATAAAGACAGAATAACATTTATGTGGGTCCTTCAAGTGGGACACAGAAACAGTAACAAAACTAAAGGAGAGAGTTGAAAGAAACAGGCATTGTTTATAAAGACTAGAGGACAGACACTAATGAAAGAATATGAAATATGAACCAAAGCGCTGTTTGATAATATATACTTGTGTGCATGTGTCAGTAAAATGACAGGAACAAATAATATAATTGACTATGTGGGGTAAAGTGGAATTTAAATGTATCACATATAAAGAACTGAAGCAATTCCCTAACTTGGTCCAGTGCCAGAGTCTTCTTTAGAAAAGATGTTGTTGTGATAGTGTTTAAAATATTTCTTACTCCATATTTTTAAACATTGCTATTTTGCAGTGTTAATATTGATGCTTCTGAATGTGAAAATGCATATAGTTATCACCACCACCAATAAGCTCTCTTGCTGGTATTTAAAAAGTAAGATGAATGTTAATCTGGTGACAGACATATCTCATATTCTGAGAGAAGTTAGAAGATGCTTAAAAACACTAAATGACATGTTCTCTGAAGTAGATCTAAGCTCTATTTCTTTAAGGAGTAAAATTTGGATATTCTCAGGTACAAATTCACATCAAAAATGAAAAATAAATGAAATAGTTATAGTTCCATAACTGACTGTTTCATAACTTTTGATGCCATTTAATTTTTAGAAACCAAACATATTTGACACTGGAGAACTGGAAAATTTTAAGATTCATCAAAGACATGTTTTCTGTCAGTAAAATTGAAATAAGCAAATAAATGAGCTAACAGCATATGAATCTGAATTTAAGCTCATTATGAAAACCCAATTGAAATGAGAAATATAATATATCCTTATGCATTTTATAAGCTATATTTTATAGCTCATGCTCATAAAATATAAAATTAAGACCATAAAAATACTAATTGGTGGCTATGAGGGCTTATGATATATGGATGTTTGGTTAATCTGTATTTTTCTGGTTCAATTTCAAATATAATTTTATCTACTGATGTAGAAGTGGTCTGTGCAATAACTAGTTTGTGATTCTGACTCTGTCACATTTAAACCTTACCAACATATCTCATTTAAGGATATTGTAGATAACTTCTTTTGAAGAAAATGCAGTGAGCTTGAGAATGAGCAGTTAAGTATTGCAAATTTCCAGCTACAAAGATTGTGCATAAATTCACAATTCAATTAGGTTAAGGAGCTCTTATTCGGAGTTAAGTCATTTGATTTTCATTCAGCTTGATACACAGGAAGAAAAGATTAAATGTTAGTACTTCATAGTCTCAGCGTAATCTCTGAGACATCAAAAATGTAAACAATTGTATCAAATTCAATGAAGAAACAATATAATACTCTTTGCTAACTGATAAACAGTAAAACATTTGAAATTATTTTGAAAAGTTTCTTAGTTTTTATTGAAAATGTTTGTTTTCAAACAATATATTCTGATCACCTGATCATGTTTTTCTGCCTCATAATTCCTCCTAGGTCCTCCCAACTTCCCTTCTTTGTCTGTCTGTGTCTGTGTCTATGTCTGTCTCTGTCTACTTCTCTACCTCTCTCTCTCTCTCTCTCTCTCTCTCTCTCTCTCTCTCTCTCTCTCTCTGTGTGTGTGTGTGTGTGTGTGTGTGTGTGTGTGTGTGTGTGTTTGTTCATGCCAACTTGTGGAGTGTGCTTACTCCTATTATTACTGGACTCATGTTGTCATGCTTGGCAGCTTGGACCTTTACCTGCTGAGCCATCTATTCAGACCTATAAATTATTTTGCTTAATTCTGAGTTACCCTATAAAACATTATGTTTCATTATGCAGTTTTTGAATATACACATTTTAATTTACTCATATATTCCCCATTGCCATCTTGAATGATATTTTAAATTTAGTTGAAACATTTAATGTACACATTAGATTAAAGTAACCGTCTGAACACACATATTAGTGAAATGATGAAACATAATATATTCTTCAGAAAATAAATTTTGGAAGATATTTGTGTAATTGTTTATACCAGAAATATTTTCTAAATACACCCAAATATTACTCTAACATACTGCCATTCAGTGTAAAATAACTGTTGATGTTTACCAAGAGCTTTTTTGACAAAAAACAATTAGTAGAACCCTTCATTGTTGTAAAGATTCTATTGAGTAATAATATTTTAAAGAGTCTTTTAAATGTAAGTACCTCTTTTCATCTTTGATGTCAATTATTAGTTGGAATTTAAACATATTTAAAAAGCTGTCTTTCTAAAACAAAATCCTCTTTATAACTACTTTTAATTAGGCTATTCTACAATTATAATAAATTGCTTTTAGCAAATGAGTACTTATTTTTTTCAGAATCAATTTGTATTCTTTAATTACTAAGAATGAAATGCCTTCCCACTGCTTTCCTTAGCTTTTAGTGTGTCCTGATAAATGAAAATAAAATTTGTTATTATACAAACAACAGATACTCAGGAAGATGACACTAGTCACTAAACTCATGGTGAATCTGGATAATATGCAGGACATGTCTCCAGTGAAAAAGAAGGCCTGGGTGTATATAGCTCAGTAGTAGAGATCTTTCCTTGTGCATACAAGTCCATGATTCAGTATACAGTAATGAAGAGAAAAGAGGGCCATAATAAGATGAATAGAACTCAAATTGTGTTAAAAACTGAAATTTATAATTTTATATTTCAGTTTGTAAAACCTTGACTTGTAATCTTTTCAAAGAGCAACTGTTTTAAATTTAATTTTATATCTGTTGAATTATCATTTCTTTAAGATAGAAAAATTGAGTCTTTTATTTTTCCATATGTAAATGTTATAAAATATCCAGTAGTTTCATAGGTAACTTCTCAGTTATTTTGTAGTTTGAAACGTATTTACTGATGGAACAAACTCTCAATAAATGTCAGAAATGATGCATCTAAATCAATAAGCACACAGTTCATTATAAACAATAGGATTGAGAATATACTCTAAAGAACAGAATTTTCTCTGAGTTTTCTAGGTGCCTCAGGATGTAAAGATAAACAAGTGGTGAATAAATAAATCAATATAGGGTGCATATCATCTCCAATTTGCGAAATATAAAACATGGCTATGAAGAATATTTCAGTAAATATTAACAATTGTAAGACTGTATTTTAAAATGTACTCAAAATACCAGTATCAGTAACTTTGTTGGTGCTTGGGATTAAGTGTGCTGGACAAGTTATAGATCCAATATCTTTTTTAACTGAAAATTTCATTCCCAGAAGAGTCTCAATCAATTTCCTTGCCTTCTTCCTGGAATTTTAGGCATATTCAAACACTAGGTTTCACCTGATATTTCGTATTCAGAGAAATAATTTGTCTTTAAAAATTTAAGACTTTAGTTTTTGAAACAGTTTCACTTTGAAAATGGTCTTTTAAATTTTACTTGTTTTATTTTATATGCATATATATCTGAGTATTTAGCCTGCATGTCTATTTATATATCACATGCATGCCTGGTGCATGAAGAGATCAGAAGAGATCATATCCTGTGGAACTGGAGTTACATATGGCTGTAATCCACTGTAGAAGTGGTATGTACTTAACTCAGGTCCTCTCCAAAAGCAACAGATGCTGTTAAACAGATGCTATATCTTTAGATGCTTGAGACTAATTTTCTTATTTGACTGTTTTTATTGTTTTGTTGATTTTGTTTTGCATCTTCTACTATATGCAGAAGAAAAGAAGGTGAATCACATCAAATGCTAGAAAAAATGAATGGATCACAATCAAAGCATCAAAAGCAAGAGTGAAGAAAAATAAGTTCTCACTGTCAGAAGGGAGTTGTAAACTAAAATAACAGAGCAACAAAAACCCTATGAACACATCCCTACAAACTTTGGAGCATGTCGTGATTTTCAGTGAGGTATCCCATGGAAAAGTGAATTTTGATTGTTTAATATGTCATTCTTGATATTGTTTTCACCTAGAGTGGTCATGAAGGTGCTTAGAAAAGTAATAAGTACTTAAGTACCCACTTCTGCTAGCAATAGTAAAACCCATAAGTATCAGGTGCAGAATGCACAAAAGCCAATGGTAACTCCGCAGCCCACAAGAATTAGTGCCTGCCATATTTCAGAGTATGAATAAGCCATTACACTAGCTCAAAATCTGCAGTAATTAATATTGAGAGAAGAGTGAAAAATTTTACAAAATAAATATTTAAAATATAATTTCATATTTGTTTATGGGTATTTGCAACAATAATAAAAAAGGGGAGGAATTTAAGACAGTATAAGGGGGGACATGGGAAAGGGCAAGGAGAAATGAAGTAATCTTAATTATATTCTCTCTCTCTCTCTCTCTCTATATATATATATATATATATATATATATATATATATATATATATATCAGGGTAAAGCAATAACCTAGCTTGTACCATTCCCTAATTTAGCTCTGCAGTTACTCCATCATGCAAACTAGTTTACTATTCTACAGATATTGTTAGAGTAATTTTTAAGATAATATATAATTTTTAAAAATATATACAGTTCTATTTGTTTTGACCTTCCCGTTCACTCTGTGAAGTACTGTAGTATACATTTGTAGATTAGCTCTCAGATTCACTATATTCATTAATCAGGTTCATCAAAGTCACTAGAAGTTCCTGTGTAAAGCAAAACACAGACTTTTTTTTCTAAAAAAAATGAGACTCTTTTGGAGTAGTCTTGAATCAGCTTTCTCAAAGGTTATTAATCATACTAAATATTCAAAGGCAATAAATATTCATAGGTGGTGAGATGAAACTTGTGTTATAAGAGACACAAGTCCCATGGGATCTGTACCAAAAATGGTTTATTTAGTCTTTTGTCAAGCAGCATATTCAAAACAAAGCCATCTTCTCCATAAGCAATAATTTCAAAATGCTTTCTTCTTCTAAATGCAATCCATTTTCATTATAGAAAATTAAAAATTCAGTGAGGGGAAATTAAACATGCATGCTACCTCCCTCTGGAGAAACCAGTTCTTGTGACTCATATTATTCTCAAATATTTGATTTGGGGAATTGCCTTCAACTGTGTTACTTATTGAAGTTTAATTTCAAAAAAGATTGCTTCTATTTCTGTTGCGTGTAGTAAGTCCAATAGAGTTATACAACAAGTGTATGTACAAATTATGGTGAATGTTTTATTGCTTGTGTACTGTAATTTGTACAAAGTTGAATTATACAGAATTATACTGCTTGGCTTAAACTTCTAACTTTAACGCTGACTTGCTGCATGTCTTTAGAAAGTTACTTCACCCCTCTGTGCATCAATGTGTGGGTATGTGGAAAAGCAGTTCAGGATAGTATATACCACATAGCAGTGACAGCATCAAATTAAATATAGAAAAAGCACCTAGGCTATTGTGAATGCTTACTGAGGGTTGACAAAATTTTAAGCATCATTTGCATGGATATCATCTATTTTACCTCAGCTAGGGACAAGAATAATTTCAATATTTTCATTCTCAAAGGACATATTACCTCTCTGAGCAAAAAAGACAAAGATAACAGTGTTCCACTTTAGGATTATTGTATTTATTTTTTAATTTCTGATTTCACTTTAAATTCTATTTTGCTTCTCTGCTTTTTTTCTTTAGCAAAGATTAAACTCGACATATTGTTTATACTAGGCAGGCACTGTACTAGTGATCTTTAATATCTGATATTCACTCATTACTTTAAATACAATTTTTATGAATTTTCTAGTATCAGGACTAATCTTTGCATTACCCTTACTTATTACCCCTTCCCAGATCAACTGTTGTTAATGTCCTACTCCATATGTACAAACATACATACACACACACACACACACACACACACACACACACACACTCAAACACACATATACAGAACACATTAAGAGTACTTTTTCTCAATTAATATTCATTAAAGCATCAATCACAAGAGAAAAAGAATCAGAATATTAACTTAGCTTTTCTTTGTTGAAAGCTGCAAAATTGAAAATTGGACTGTTTTTATGCTGAATAAAGTTTGGTAGATAGCCAACTTATTTGTCAGTCTATCTTCATTAATTTTTTTGACTTATCAATTTTACTTTAGTTTTATTTTCTCACTCAGATTTAGATATGCAAAAAGGTACAATTAGTTTTGAATCTGGAATGTTCTTTAAATGAAGTGTAAATGTGAATATGGTTTTATGTGCTCCAAGTCAAAATTATTAGTAAAATTATGATTAGTTTTGAATATTATAGAAATATTTCAGTTTTCCTTGAATATACATAAATTTCTAACTTCTATTGAAACATACCATTTTCATTTATTTTAATTCTGTCAAATAAAGAATGGCGTTGGATTCTAGATGTCACGGGTCCTATCTTTATACTGGTACTAAGAAGGCTGAAGCAAGAGGATTACAATTAATTTGCAGTCATCCTGGGGTATATCATGAGTGGTAGGTCAGTCTGTGCACTATAATAAAAGCCAAAATCAAAAACAAAGAAACAAAATATACATATAAAGTTAGTAGAGGCATTATCTAAAAAGATTATTTCCAGAAGATTTTGATTGTTGGAATATGGTAAAAGTTGCATGGCCGAAACTTGTCAAGTAAAGTAGAGAGAAATGCTCATCATGGCAAGGGATAAACATGGCTACAGAACACCTGAGAATGGACCAGAAAAAATAGAGAATGTGAATTCTCCAATTCAAAACCTGAATTAATTCCCTGCAGTCAGCCAAATCTTAGGTATAAACAAGAATTTGTGCTGTTGTATAGTGAGCTGCAATTCAGATGGATGTTAGGGACCAAAGGATAGAATTAAAAATGAAACCTTTATTTTATGACTAATATCCACCTATGAGTGAATACATATAATGCATGCCCTTTGAGATCTGGTTTACCTCACTCAGGATAATATTCTCAACTTCTATCCATTTGCCTGAAAAATTCATGATGTGTTTGTTCTTAATAGCTGAATAATATTGCACTGTGTAGATGTACCAATTTCCTTTATTCATCCTTCAGTTGAGAGACATCTAGGTTGTTTCCAGTTTCTGGCTATTATGAATAAAGCTGCTATCAACATAGTTGAACTAGTGTCTTTGTGAGATGTTTGAACATTGTTTTGGTATGTGCTCAAGAGTGGAATAGCTGGTTTTCTGGGTTTTCTGAGAAACCACCAAATTGATTTCCAAAGTGGTTGTACAAGTTTGCATTCCCATCAGCAATGAAATGTTCTCCTGCTCCACATCCTCACCAGCATGTGCTATCTCTTGTGTTTCTTATCTTATCTTATCCTGACTTGTCTTATCTTATCTTTTCTCCTCTCAACTTGTTAAGATGAATCTCAGAGTTGTTTTGATTTGCATTTCAATGATGGCTCAGAACTTTGAACATTTCACTATGTGCTCCACAGACATATGGCATTCCTCTGCTGAGAATTCTACTTTGTTCTGTACACCATTTTTAATTGGGTTATTTGCGTTGTTGGTGTCTAACTTCTTGTGTTCTTTGTAAATTTTGGATATTAGCTCCCTATTGGATATAGGGTTGGTGAAGATACTTTCCAAAGCTGTAGGCTGCTGTTTAGTCTTATTGACAGTGTTGTGGCCCTATACAAGCTTTTCAGATCCTTTCCCAATCCATGGGCTGCCAGATTTGCCCTATTGAAAGTGTTGCCTTCCCAGAGCCTTGCAGTTTCATGAGATCTCATTTATCCATTGTTGATCATAAAGCCTGAGCCATTGGTGTTCTGTTCAGGAAAGGTATTTCCCACTTTCTCTTTTATGAGATTTAGTGTATCTAGTTTTATCTTGAGGTCCTTTATCCGCTTGGACTTGAGTTTTGTGCAGGGTGATGAATACGGATCTATTTTCATTCATCTTCACAAAGACGTTGTTAGTCCAGCACTCTTTGTTGAAAATCTTTTATTTTTTGATTGAATGGTTTTGACTTCTTTATCACAATCAAGTGTCTATAGGTGTGGGGTTTATTCTTGCATCTTCCATTCAATTCCTTTGATAAATATGTCTGTTTCTGTACCAAGACCATACAGTCTTTATTACTATTGCTCTTTAGTATAACTTGATGACAGGGATGGTGATTCCTCCCAAATAGTTCAGGATAGTTTTGGTTATCCTGGGGTTCTAATTGTCCATATGAAGTTGAGAACTGATCATATGAGTACTATAAAAATATGTTGGTCAAGGTCAAAGTTAGCTGACTTTACTGTTCTTCCTGTAGAGTTCATATACCCTTTAGAACCAGCAATCTTTCCTCATATTTTTCCATAAAAGTCCCCAGCAACAATATGAATACAATTAAATTTTTAAAATGTGGTGGAATTGTGATGGGAATTACATTTAATGTTATATTCCACAAATCCAAAGAACTTAACAAGGAGGAAGCTTGAAATCAGTATATGTACTAAAATAGTCATAAGAGGCAGTTGGAGGAAAGGAAGTAGGAAGGAAGAGGTATAGGGAAGATAATGGGGCCTTAAGGATCAGGTGTAGGAAGGTCAGGAGGGATGGCCATGAGAAAGAATGGAAATCTGCAACTGATGTGGGTGAGGAGGTCTGGGGCATCTCCAGGACATGATAGAGACCTGACATAAGGGAGGCATCCAAGGATCAATGAGGGTGAACTTAGCTGTGACTCACTACATAGGGTATGGAACCTGAAAAGGCCACCTCCTAAAGCCATGCAGAAACCCCAGTGGACCAATTGAAACCCCAGCCCATCCACAAAACTTTTAAACCCAAATTTGTCATATCTATAAGAAATGCAGGCACAGGGGATGGAGTAGAGACTGAGGGAATAATGGACCCAACTCGTGATCCATCCCATGCCCAAGTACCAGCCACTATTAATAATACTCTGTTATGCATGAGACAGAAGCATGTTATTCTCTGAGAGGCTCTATCTAGCAGCTGACTCAGACAGTTGATGGAGCTTGGAGACTCTTCTGGAAGAATAGCAGGAAGGATTGCTTGTCCAGAAAGGGATAGGAAGTCCATGGGAAGACCAACAGAGTCAAATAACCTGGACCCTTGGAGCTCTCTTAGTCTCAAGTGCCAACCAAAGAACATACAGAGACTGGACCTAGGCCTCCCTGCATGTGTATAACAGATGTGCAGCTTGGCCTTCATGAAATTCCTGAACAGTTGGAACATGGGGATATTCCTAAATCTGTTGCATGCACTTTGGGTATGTTCTACTAACTGGGCTGCCTTGTCTGGCCTAAGAGGGAGAGGTGGTGTCTAGATTTTCAGAGATTTGAAGCTCCAGACTGTGGGTGGAGGGGATACCAGGGAGGCCTACACCTGCTTAGAGGAGAAGGGAAGGGGAGGGAAAGAAAGGTTGGAGTGACTGGGATGACAGTGAGTGGGATGTAAAGTGAATAAGTAAAATATTAAAATTAAATTTAAAAACATGAAGCCATATTAAAATGTTGTCAAGTCATATTATCCATTACTAAGTCCTCTTTATTAGATGGATAAAAGAAGACTATTATAAGGCAATAATAAGAATTTGAGGGTTATTTTCTGGCACTGTCATAGATAAACAAAAGTGTTACACAATTTTTAAAATTATATCTTATTTTTACATGAATTGTTATTACATACTTATGTGTATATTTTTTAAAGTTCATATATTTTGTATTCATTTATCTTTGAATGTTTATATAGATGGTAAGGTTTTCAAGTAAATAAGTAGAAATCAGTCATGCAAATCAGCACTAAATTAACCAATGTGTAGTAATGTAACAAGGAAGTGAGTCTATTTTTTATTATTGTTGTTGTCTGTTTAATTTCGTGGCTGCTATTTTGTTTGAAAGGGATCCTCATACAAGAAGGGTAATAATATATGAAATTAGTGAAAACACATCATCAGAAATATAAGTAAGATTATATCATCCTTCTATATTGAACTAAACTTAAGGTTTCCTACTTTGACAGCAGTTTCATTTGTATCTTTAGTAGTAATCTTGAGACTATTAGATTTGAAAATTTGCAAATTAGGAGATTATTATGAATGAACAAGGCTTAATTATCTGAGATGCATTGGCAATTCAAAGAACAGTACATATAATTAGAGATGAGATGAAATATGAATATTAGAAAAGTAGGAATCTTAAAATACATTAAACTATGAAAAATTGTTTTGAGATATTATGAAGAAAATTATTTGAGACTATTTAGTTTGTGAAAGAGGAAATGATCTAACCTCAAGAATAATTAAATGTATATTGTCCATTTTAATTAAAATTCTCTCTCTACTTGCTTTACTCTGTACATGTATATATATATATATATATATATATATATATTTCTGTTAATTGCACATTATATGTTATGTTTTATGTGAGAATATTTAAGTTCTTTAATATAATTTCATAAATCCACCAAAACCAGTATGGGTAACTGTGAGGATATTAGCCAAAGTATTAAGATCTCAATAGAATAGGTTATGTAAGTTTTGAAGAGAGGCAGGTTATAATAGAATGCAATGGCTCTAACATAGCTTTTGCATTTGATTTAGCAAGCGAATTGATGATAAAGAAAGAAATTCTAATCCATGTGGAAAACTACTAGTCTTCCTGAATATTATATTACTTCAGGTCACAAGAGCCTTCTTACAGCTAGAAGATGCTCAAAAATTTATCAATAGCCAGAGGATTTCTTCAATGTGACTGAATAAAATAGATTCTCTAAAGAATGTATGAAAGGAACACTGAAGCAGAAAGTTTCCTTCTTCTTCAAAAATGAATGACTATAGCCACAATGAACTTGTTTGTTACCTGACTGAAATTTCTAAAGAAGATTTTATCTACTGTCGACACCAATTTGAGGCTATTGCTAACTATTCCACTTTAAAGGAGACATACTTTCTATAGAACACAAAACCTCAAAATGTCAATGATGTTTTGCTTCCTCTAATATTATTATCCAGTCTTTTCTTATGGATTGAGGTGTTTTTGACAAGAGGACAGGGTGTACACATTGAGTCATAGGGGATGCTAGCTTAGATAGGATTTCTCAAGGATGTCTCAATAAGTGTGTTCCAGTCAATTAGCCTTAGATATGACCCTAGAGAATGAAAGCTTTCATAAAGCTCTGAGAAATTTATTCTAAATTCAGGTGAAAAAGTAAAAGTTGAAGTTTCAATTTTTATTATTAATAACACTTTAAATCTTCAACTGCCTATAAGAGGCACTTTGTAAAGAAGCCTATAGGCCAATCAGTATGAATTTTCTAAATTACTTTAGCCATTTTCTTACATTATATATTGTTTCCCTCAGGATTGAGTCTATGGATACATAATACTTCAAATTACCTCCAAACTGTAGGTGATAGACTTTAGGAAAGTGTGTATTATCTTATACAAATCAAATCCTCACTCTGTAGTATTGTGAAAAAACTATTATTATTAGGGCAAATTAAGACAAGAAAGGAGCAAATTGAAATAGGGAATAAATTTACTTTTAATTGTTGACAACCAATTTATTTTTCTCCTAAGTAAAATTTAAGAACAGTGAATGCATTTTACTACTTTTAAAATGTATACACTTATATAAACATAATCCTAATTAATATATTAACCTTTTTAATTATTCCACAAAGCTTCCAGAAATCTGCTTCTACTCAGTCCTGGCACCCTTATGCAGATACATTTTTAAAGATGTGTATTTGTTTTTGTTCTTTTATATATATGTATATATGTTTCACTATATGGAAATTATGAGTGTAAAAGGCCAAAAAGGCAATAGTGGGCATTGAGGTCACTACCCATGGAGTTACAGGAGCTTGTAAGCTACTCTATGTGGGTGCTGCAAGCTGAATTTCATCCTCTAAATGACCAGCTCATGCACTTAACTACTGAGCAATCTCTTCAGCCCCTCAAATGCCATTCTTATATTTACTAATAAAATTTAAATTTGACTGTTTCTGAAATCTTGAAAAGTGAAGTTATCAAATGTATACAGTTTTGGTCCTGTCTAATTTTGGTATGCATATTTTCTACATTCTTTAATAAGCATCATTGTGTTACCTTGTTTTCACATACATAGCTTACATCATTATTGGTACATGATATTGTCCTGTAGAATTGTTAAGTCATATAATAAATATATCTCAACTCTACAAAGACCTGCAAAACTTTTCCTAAAAATGATTGAAATTTATATTCCTACCAGAAGTGGTAAGTGAAACAATCCTTTACAAGCTGATTTTACCTTTACATTGATTCATTACTCAGACATGCATAGTAATAAAATTAAGGACAAAAGCTTGTCACTCCTGAGTTTATTTTCTGTTTGTCTCTTTTATTTTGAGTCACCTACATGCTTCTGCACATTTGCATGTTAACCACTCAAGGTGTATCTGTCTATCTAGCCTATCTCACTCTTCATAATTAAAGATATTACTATGCCTCAAGTCAACTTAGAAATACAAAAGAACAAAAGTTAACAGGACAGTCTATGAGATGAACCAATTATCCGTGAGTGTGACATACCACCCTGACACATAAGCAATCATTATCTGAGAACCATTTGTCCTTTCCAACAAGGAGAGCCACTTTGCTTCATCTTCAGTACAAGACCATGAGCAATACTCAACAAGACCATATCCAATTGCTTGATTATGCATGCCTTCTCTGCTTGCTTCATGTACTCTTTATTTTAAATCTAGAGATGTTATCAGTATTCCAGAGTCATACTTAGAGTCACTGGATTTTTATCTATGCTTTTTTTTTAAATCTATACTTTTCTTAAAGTCATCAATTTAAATAAAGATTTTTTTATTATTATTCTTTGTGGTCAACTTTACTGCTACATAATTATCTAAATCAAAAAATAGCAGACATACCTGTGAGAAATTTTTATTTAGTATGGAGGAAGATCCACTGCCAATCCTGATCTTCGGGCAAGAAGAAACATACCTTTAATCTGGGCCATACATACTGCTGGAAGCTTATATAAGGACATGAAAGACAGAAGCTTTTGTTCTTTGCTTGTGTGCTCTTGTCTTACTAGCAACATTCATTTCTTCACTGGAATTAGAGCCTATTTTGGGATTCCAGAGTCTACTGAAGACCAAATAAGACTTCATTTTCGTAAACTGAAAATTTTCTAATATTTTTTCAATAATTGAACCACAGACTATAATAAGCCTTTCTTTTTGTTTAGTTTATTATTTTTATTGGATATATTCTACATTTACATTTCATTTCCCTTTTTTGGTTCCCCACCCCCCAAAAGTCCCACATGCCCTTTTCCCTCCCCCTGCTCCCTCATCCACCCCTTCCCACTTCCCTTTTCTTGTATTCCCCTAAACTGATGCTTTGATCCTTTCCAGCACCAGTGTCCACTCCTTTCTTCTTGTCAGACATCACTTGGTATGTGAATTGTGTCTTTGGTGTCCCAAGATCCTAGGCCAATATCCACTTATCAGTGACTGCATACCATGGGTATTCTTTTGAGACTGGGTTACCTCACTTAGTATGATGTTCTCCAGCTCCATCCATTTCTCTAAGAATTTCATGAATTCATTGTTTCTAATGGCTGAATAGTATTCCATTGTGTATATATACCACATTTTTTGTATCCATTCCTCTGTTGAGGGACATCTGGGTTCTTTCCAGCTTCTGGCTATTATAAATAAGGCTGCTATGAACATAGTGAAGCATGTATCCTTATTGCATGCTGGGGAATCTTCTGGGTATATTCCCAGGAGTGGTATGGCTGGGTCCTCCGGAAGTATCATGTCCAGTTTTCTGAGGAAACGCCAGACTGATTTCCAGAGTGGTTGTACCAGCTTGCAGTCCCATCAGCCTTTCTAATAAATCCTTTTTCCCAATTTGTTGGTTGCCGTTTTGTCCTATTGACAGTGTCCTTTGCCTTACAGAAGCTTTGCAGTTTTATGAGGTCCCATTTCTCGATTCTTGTTCTTAGAGCATAAGCCATTGGTTTTCTGTTCAGGAACTTTTCCCCTGTGCCCATGTGTTCAAGAGTCTTCCCCTCTTTTCTTCCATAAGCTTCACTGTGTTTGGTTTTATGTGGAGGACCTTGATCCACTTGGACTTGAGCTTTGTACAAGGAGATAAGAATGGGTCGATTTGCATTTTTCTGCATGCTGACCTTCAGTTGATCCAGCACCATTTGTTAAAAATGCTGTCTTTTGCCACTGGATGTTTTTAGATCCTTTGTCAAAGATCAAGTGACCATAGGTGTGGGGGTTCTTTTCTGGGTCTTCAATTCTATTCCATGGATCTTCTTTTATTATTTCTCTATAGTAGAGCTTGAGGTCAGGCATGGTGATACTCCCAGGAGATCTTTTGTTGTGAAGAATAGTGTTTGCTATCCTGGGTTTTTTGTTATTCCTGACGATTTTGAGAACTGCTCTTTCTAGATCTAAGAAGAATTGATTTGGGATTTTGATGGGAATTGCATTGAATCTGTAGATTGCTTTCAGCAAGATGGCCATTTTTACTAAATTAATCCTGCCAATCCATGAGCATTGTAGATCTTTCCATCTACTGAGATCTTCTTCAATATCTAGTCCTACATCCTATAGAGGGCTAATATCCAATGTATACAAAGAACTCAAGAAGTTATGCTCCAGTGAGTAAAATAATCCTATTAAAAATGGGGCACACCAAATACAAAATCCACATATCAAGTGATATCCGACAAGAAGGAAGGAGTGGACCCTGGTGCTGGAAAGGATCAAAACATCAGTGTAGGGGAATACCAGAACAGGGAAGTGGGAAGGGGTGGATGGGGGAACAGGGGGAGGGAAAAGGTCATGTGGGACCTTTGGGGGATGGGGAACCAGAAAAAGGGAAATGAAATGTAAATATAGAATATATCCAATAAATAATCTAAAAAAAAAAAAAACAATGAGGGCACATATCTAGCTTATAAGTTTCTAGGAAAAGGTCAAGTGAAGTCCAAAAAGACACATTCCACTCCAGCATCTCAAACCCACAGTCTAGAGCAGAATATCCCATAAATGTTGTCCTTTGTCAGCCCTGTGCCCACTTAAAGAGTCCCATGCTTATACCTGGCTTCTGTGGTTGTGGCTGGCTGTTGTGTGGGGAAGATGTAGCCCCCTCGAAGGTGAAGTCCAATCTTGTCTCCAGGAAGTTCCATCTCAATGCTTTGCTTTCTCCATGCCAATTGTTCTCCCTGGGGTGAGCAGATAAATCAAACACATTGGCTTCTTAGTATGTGGACCTCCATCATGCTGAGCTCCCTACAGTGCTATCTCTTTCTACTTAGTAGGATTTAGCAGAATTACTCTCTACCCAGAAAATCAAACAAAGGAAGGCTAAAGTGTAGGTCAGTTCAGGGTTTGTAAAACTGTTTTTGCTGAGCCTGTCTGATGTGTGGTATGAGGACTGATACTTCTGAGCTAATCATCTGAATTCTGGCTAAGCTCACATCGTCTAGAAGGCTCTCTAATGCTTGCTCAGGAGAAGCACTTTGAGTCTTTATATTCTTGTTTACTGAAGTGTTTAAAGTGACAGACTCCCTCTTCCTAAGCTATGCTGTGAACTTATAGAAAAATGCTGCACCTGCAGAGCTCCCAAGGACTAAACTACCAACCAAAGAATACACATGGAGGGACCCATGGCTCCAGCTACATATGTAGCAGATGACCATTTCAGACATCAATGAGAAAAGATGCCATTGGTCCTGTGAAGGCTTGATTCCCCCAGAATAGGGGAATGCAAGTCAAAAAATTGGGGAGGGGTGAGCAGGGAGAAGGGGGATAGGATAGGAGGTTTTCAGAGGGGCAATGCAGAAAGGAGATACCATTTGAAATGTAAATAAAGAAAATAATTAAAAAAGAAAAGAAAAACACTACAAACGTACTCCTCTGTGCATGAATGGTGGGTCCAAAAAAAATTAGAAAAAAAATGGGGTACAGAACTAAATAGGGAATTTTCAACAGTCAACTCAAACAGTTCTAAAGCACCTAAAGAAATGTTTAGCATCTGTAGTTATCAGGGAAATGAAAATCAAAACAACGCTGAGATTCCACCTCACACTGGCCAGAATGGCTAAGATGAAAAACTCAGGGGACAGCAGATGCTGGAGAGGATGTGGGGAAAGAGGAACACTCCTCCACTGCTGGTGGGATTGCAAGCTGGTAAAACCACTCTGGAAATCAGTTTGGTCCACTTGGACTTGAGCTTTGTACAAGGAGATAAGAATGGGTCGATCTGCATTTTTCTGCATGCTGACCTCCAGTTTATCCTGCACCATTTGTTAAAAATGCTGTCTTTTTTATGCAATTCCTCAGAAAATTAGACATAGTACTACCTGAGGACCCAGCTATACCACTCCTGGGCATATACCCAGAAGATGCTCCTACATGTAATAAGGACACATGATCCACTATGTTCATAGCAGCCTTATTTATAATAGCCAGAAGCTGGAAAGAACCCAGATGTATTTCAACAAAGGAATAGAAACAGAAACTGTGGTATATATACACAATGGAGTGCTATTCAGCTATTTAAAACAATGAATTTATGAAATTCTTAGTCAAATGGATAGAACTAGAAAGTATCATCCTGAGAGAGGTAACCCAATCACAAAAGAACACATGGTATGCACTCACTGACAAATGGGTGTTAGCCCAAAAGCTCAAAATAAACAATTCACAGACCACAGGAAGCTCAAGAAGAAGGAGGACTGAAGTTGGCGTGCTTTGATTCCTCTGAGAAAGGGAACAAAATACTCAGAGGAGCAATAAGGGAGACTGAAATAATGGCCACCCAGAGACTGCCCTACCTGGGGAATCATCCTATAAACAGTCACCAAACCCAGACACTATTATGGACAACACGAAGTACATACCAAAAGGAGCATGCCATGGTTGTCTCCAGAGGGGCGCTGCCAGAGCCTTACATATACCGGGCAGATGCTAGCAGCCAAACATTGGACTGGGCATGGGGTTCCCAATGGAGGAGTTGGAGAGTGGTCCAGAGGAACTAAAGGGGTTTACAGCCCCATGGGAAGAACAATGATGTCAGCCACCCAGATGCCCCAGGACTCCCAGGGACTAAACCATCAACCAAGGGGTACACATGGTTCCAGCCAAAAATGTGGCAGAGGAATGCCTTGCCGGGTTCTTGGTCAGATGGAGGCTCAATAGATGCCCAAAGGAAGGAAAATCGATGGGGGTTTGGGGGCTGGGTGGGTGGGAGTGAGTCAGATGGAGGGTTTTATATGTGGAGGCAGGGGGTGGGAGGAGGTGTTGGGGTTTTAGGGGGAGGGGGAAAACCAAAAAAAGTTTTACCATTTGAAATGTAAATGAAGATTATATTCAATAAAAAAAGAAAAAGAAAAAGTCAATATTGATATATATCCATATGAAGATAAATACAGCTCTTAAGAAGCATCTAAGAGGAGAATAATCAACTGTGAATATTAAACTATGTAATTCAGATATATATCAGTATCAATAAAATAAATATAGTTGGTGGTTCAGAGTTAAAGTTAAAAATGAACTATTTCTTTTGGTGAAATTACCTAACCCCATTGTACTAATTATATAATAATAAAAATAACCAAAATTTAAAATAAATAAATGAATCCCTTTTTTCTTTATATATGTATATAGAGATTCTTCCTTTATGGTCTGCTTCTCTAAAGGACTATAACACAATATTTCTGTTTACAATCAATATCTGGCTCTCTAATCGGCATTTCAAGAGAAGGAAAGTTCTAGTTTATTGCAGTTGCTGAACCTTTGGTTTTTATTTTAAATCTCCACTTCCAATAATGATGTCATTTATTTTATATCTTTATAAATATTTAGTATATGATGGACTTTAAATTTTATATATTTTGGAAAATTGTAAATGATGTCCCATTTATTTTAATTTCTATTCAACTGTTTTCTAATATGCCTGTATTTTCATGTTTATAATGGCAAATTTATATATCCTTTTTTGAAATATTTACAGAGATTTTGATGAACATATTTTTGTTTTGATTATCATTTACTATTAAGAAGTCTTTATCATGTATGCAAATTATTGATTTAAATGTACAAGCATTTTAAATAAGTTATAGATTTAAACAAAACAGAAACAATATAATTGAGTTTATTTTATATATGTATTGCTTTATATGGTCAGACTCTGTCCACACATGAGTATATTCTTTTATGTTTTAATGCAGAAACTGGAGTTAGCATTTGCTGTTAGGTCTATATCACAAATTAGTTTTGTGTAGCGGTTTAGATTCACAGATCTCTTCTTTTCATGAGTATTCATTTCTTCTAACACTGTTTGTTGAAAAAAGTCTCTTTCCTATATTGAACACAATTTTTTTACCTTTTAAAATGAGATCAGTATGGAGTGACATCAGAAAAAAAAGTCATATGGGCAATTGTAAAGGGCTTCCTTGGTTATAATCAAAGAAAAATCTGGTAAAAGTGTCAGAATCAACCTGCCTGTGCTACTAAAGAGGCCAGAAATACATACTATATAAAATACAGCTTCTGTAAGAAATTATACTTGTTAAATTGGACAGCAACATATAACAGAATATAACTATAATATAACTAGCTTCCACTCTGTACAAAATTCAATTCCCAATGGATCAAGAACCTCACAATAATATCTGATATCAGGAATCCAATACTGAAGAAAGTAGAGATTACAATCCAACATAAAGACTCATAAAAAGACTTTCTCAATAGGATCACAGTAACATATGCATGAAAACAAACAATTGACAAATGGAACCTCATTATACTAAAAACATCTGTACAGGAAAGAACACCATCATTTGAGTGAAGAGACAACCTTCAGAATGGCAATACATCTTTAGCAGATATATATCTGATATAGGATTTTTGCCTATAAAAATGCAAAACATGAAACAACAAGAAAACTAATAAACCATTTAAATTTGGGGTGAATTTTTAAAAACTAATAAGAAAACTTTGAAACTGGGAGTTAGGGAAATGATGATTGAGACAATGGGTTAGGAGGAATCGAGAGATGGGAGTGAATATGTTCAAAATATAGTATATGAAATTCTCCAAAAGTGATTAATTTTTTAATTGAGTCATAGAACTAGTAATGTTCTCAAAAGAAGAAATAAAAGTGCATATTTTTTTTTTTTTTTAATTTTATTTTCTATATTCTATGTTTACATTCCAAAGGCTTTCCCCTTTCCCAGTTCCCACCCACCATAGTTCCCATAGTTCCTCTCCCCCCCATCTGTTCCCCAATAATTCCCCCTCCCCCCTCGGTTTCTTTACTAAACTGGAAGCAATCTTTACAGGCCCAGGGTCCTCTCCTTTCTTCTTCTTGGGAATCATTTGACTTGCTATTTGTGTCTTGAGTATTTAGGGCTTCTGGGCTCATTAATATCCACTTATCAGTGATTGCATTTCAGGTGCATTCTTTTGTGATTGGGTTAATTCACTCAGGATGATATTTTCCAGGTCTAACCATTTACCTACAAATTGCATGAATTCATTATTTTTAATTGCTGTGTAGTATTCCATTGTATAAATATACCACATTTTCTGTATCCATTCCTCCTTTGAGGGATATTTGGGCTGCTTCCAATTTCTGGCTATTATAAACAAGGCTGCTATAAACATAGTGGAGCATGTGTCCTTATTGCATGCAGGGGAATCCTCTGGGTATATGCCCAGGAGTGGTATGCCAGGGTCCTCTGGAAGTAACATGCCCAATTTTCTGAGGAACCGCCAAACTGATTTCCAGAGCGGTTTTACCATTTTGCAATCCCACCAACAGTGGAGGAGTGTTCCTCTTTCTCCACATCCTCGCCAGCACTTGTTGTCTCTTGAGTTTTTAATCTTAGCCATTCTGACTGGTGTGAGGTGGAATCTCAGGGTTGTTTTGATTTGCATTTCCCTGATGACTAATGATGTTGAACATCTTTTAAGGTGTTTCTCGGCCATCCGAATTTCTTCTGGTGAGAATTCTTTGTTTAGCTCTGTGCCCCATTTTTTGATAGGGTTATTTGGTTCTTTGCGGTCTAACTTCTTGAGTTCTTTGTATATATTGGATATTAGCCCTCTGTCGGATGTGGGGTTGGTGAAGATCTTTTCCCACTTTGTTGGTTGCCGTTTTGTCCTTCTGACAGTGTCCTTTGCTTTGCAGAAACTTTGTAATTTTATGAGGTCCCATTTGTCGATTCTTGATCTTAGAGCATAAGCTATTGGTGTTCTGTTCAGGAACTTTTCCCCTGTGCCCAAGTCCTCCAGGGTCTTCCCAAGTTTCTTTTCTAATAGTTTCAGTGTGTCTGGTTTTATGTGGAGGTCCTTGATCCACTTGGAGTTGATCTTAGTACAAGGAGATAAGAGTGGGTCAATTCGCATTCTTCTGCATGTTGACCTCCAGTTGAACCAGCACCATTTGTTGAAAAGGCTATCTTTTTTCCACCGGATGGTTGTGGCTCCTTTATCAAAGATCAAGTGACCATAAGTCTGTGGGTTAATTTCTGGGTCTTCAATCCTATTCCATTGATCTACCTGCCTGTTGCTGTACCAATACCATGCAGTTTTTAACACAATTGCTCTGTAGTACTGCTTGAGGTCAGGGATATTGATTCCCCCAGAAGTCCTTTTATTGTTGAGAATAGTTTTAGCTATCCTGGGTTTTTTGTTGCTCCAGATGAATTTGAGAATTGCTCTTTCTAGATCTATGAAGAATTGATTTGGGATTTTGATGGGGATTGCATTGAATCTGTAGATTGCTTTTGGCAAGATGGCCATTTTTACTATATTGATCCTGCCAATCCAGGAGCAAGAAATATTTTTCCATCTCCTGAGGTCTTCTTCGATTTCTTTCTTCAGGGACTTGAAGTTCCTGTCATACAGATCTTTCACTTGTTTGGTTAGAGTTACGCCAAGGTACTTTATGTTGTTTGTGGCTATTGTGAAGGGTGTTATTTCCCTAACTTCTTTCTCAGCCTGCTTGTCCTTTGAGTACAAGAAGGCTACTGATTTGCTTGAGTTAATTTTATAACCAGCCACGTTGCTGAAGTTGTTTATCAGCTGTAGAAGTTCTCTGGTGGAGTTTTTTGGGTCGCTTAAGTAGACTATCATATCATCTGCAAATAATGATACTTTGACTTCTTCCTTTCCAATTTGTATCCCTTTGACTTCCTTATGTTGTCTGATTGCTCTCGCTAGAACTTCAAGTACTATATTGAAAAGATATGGAGAGAGAGGACAGCCTTGTCTAGTCCCTGATTTTAGTGGAATTGCTTCAAGTTTCTCTCCATTTATTTTGATGTTGGCTACTGGTTTGCTGTAGATTGCTTTTACTATGTTTAGGTATGGGCCTTGAATTCCTGCTCTTTCCAAGACTTTTAGCATGAAAGGATGCTGAATTTTGTCAAATGCTTTTTCAGCATCTAATGAGATGACCATGTGGTTTTTTTCTTTTAGTTTGTTTATGTAGTGGATTACATTGATGGATTTCCGTATATTGAACCATCCCTGCATTCCTGGAATGAAGCCTACTTGATCATGGTGAATGATCGTTTTGATATGCTCTTGGATTCGGTTGGCAAGGATTTTATTTAGTATTTTTGCATCTATATTCATAAGAGAAATTGGCCTGTAGTTCTCTTTTTTTGTTGGATCTTTTTGTGGTTTAGGTATCAGCGTAATTGTGGTTTCGAAGAACGAGTTGGGCAGTGTCCCTTCTGTCTCTATTTTGTGGAATAGTTTGAAGAGTATTGGTGTTAAGTCTTCTTTGAAGGTCTGGTAGAATTCTGCACTAAAACCATCTGGTCCCGTACTTTTTTTGGTTGGGAGGCTTTCTATAACCCCTTCTATTTCTTTAAGGGTTATGGGACTGTTTAGCTGGTCTACTTGATGCTGATTTAATTTTAGTATTTGGTATCTGTCTAGGAAATTGTCCATTTCCTCCAGATTGTCCAGTTGTTTTGAGTATAGGCCTTTGTAGTAGGATCTGATGATCTTTTGAATTTCCTCTGTTTCTGTTGTTATATCCCCCTTTTCATTTTTAATTTTGTTAATTTGGATACTATCTCTGTGCCCTTTGGTTAGTCTAGCTAAGGGCTTATCTATCTTGTTGATTTTCTCGAAGAACCAGCTCTTGGTTTTGTTGATTCTTTGTATGGTTCTCTTTGTTTCTGCTTGATTGATTTCAGCCCTTAGTTTGATGATTTCCTCTCTTCTACTCCTCCTGGGTGAGTTAGCTTCTTTTTGTTCCAGCGCCTTCAGGTGTGCTGTTAAGTTGTTAGTGTATGCTCTTTCCAGTTTCTTTTTGGAGGCACTCAGGGCTATGAGTTTTCCTCTTAGCACTGCTTTCATTGTATCCCAGAGATTTGGGTAGGTCGTACCTTCATTTTCATTGAAGTCTAAAAAGTCTTTGATTTCTTTCTTTATTTCTTCCTTGACCAGGGTGTCATTGAGTAGAGTATTGTTCAGTTTCCATGTGTATGTGGGCTTTCTGTAGTTCTTCTTGCTATTGAAGACCACTTTTACTCCATAGTGATCCGATAGGAGACATGGGATTAGTTCGGTCTTCTTGTATTTGTTGAGGTCTGTCTTGTGACCAATTATATGATCAATTTTTGAGAAGGTACCGTGCGGTGCTGAGAAAAAGGTATACTCTTTTGTTTTAGGATGGAATGTTCTATATATATCTGTTAAATCCAATTGGTCCAAAGCTTCAATTAGTTTCACTGTGTCCCTGTTTAGTTTCTGCTTTCCTGATCGGTCCATTGAGGAGAGTGGAGTGTTGAAGTCACCTACAATCATTGTGTTAGGTGCGATGTGTGCTTTAAGCTTTAGTAAAGTTTCTTTTACGAATGAGGGTGCCCTTGCATTTGGTGCATAGATGTTCAGTATTGAGAATTCTTCTTGGTGGATTTTCCCTTTGACAAGCAGGAAGTGACCTTCTGTGTCTCTTTTGATGACTTTAGGTTGAAAGTCGATTTTATCTGATATTAGAATGGCTACTCCAGCTTGTTTCCTGGGACCATTTGCTTGTAGAACTGTCTTCCAGCCTTTTACTCTAAGGAGGTGTTTGTCTTTGACACTGAGATGTGTTTCCTGTATGCAGCAAAATGTAGGGTCCTGTTTCCGTATCCAGTCTGTTAGTCTGTGTCTTTTGATTGGGGAATTGAGTCCATTGATATTAAGAGATATTAAGGAATAGTAATTATTACTTCCTGACATTTTGGGAATTGTTATTATTATTTGTATTTGAGTGGTTCTCTTCTTTTGGGTTGGATGAGATGGGGTTTCTATCTTGTTTCTTCTGGGGTGTTGTTTCCCCCCTTGTGTTGGTATTTTTCCCCTATTATCCTTTGTAGGGCTGGGTTTGTAGATAAGTATCTTGCAAATTTGGTTTTGTCGTGGAATATCTTGGTTTCCCCATCTATGGCAATTGAGAGTTTCGCTGGGTATAGTAGTCTTGGCTGAAGTTTGTGTTCTCTTAGGGTCTGCATAAGGTCTGCCCAGGATCTTCTAGCTTTCATGGTCTCAGGTGAGAAGTCTGGTGTAATTCTGATAGGTCTTCCTTTATATGTTACTTGTCCTTTTTCTCTTACTGCCTTTAATATTCTTTCTTTGTTTAGTACATTTGGGGTTTTGACTATTATGTGACGGGAAGTATTTCTGTTCTGGTCCAGTCTATTTGGGGTTCTATAGGCTTCTTGTATATTCATGGGCATCTCTCTCTTTAGGTTGGGGAAATTTTCTTCCATAATTTTGTAGAAGATATTTGCTGGCCCTTTAAGTTGTAGATCTTCATTCTCATCTATCCCTATAATCCTTAGGTTTGGTCTTCTCATTGTGTCCTGGATTTCCTGAATGTTTTGGGTTACCAGCTTTTTGCATTTTGCATTTTCTTTAATTGTTGAATCCATGGTTCCTATGGTATCTTCAGCATCTGAGATTCTGTCTTCTATCTCTTGTATTCTATTGTTGATATTTGCATCTATGACTCCTGATTTCTTCCCAAGGTTTTCTATTTCCAACATTGTCTCCCTTTGCGATTGCTTAGTTGTTTCTACTTCTGTTTTTAGATTTTGTATGGTTTTGCTCAGATCTTTCAGTTGCTTGTTTGTGTTTTCCTGTAATTCTTTAAGGGATTTTTGTGTTTCCTCCTTTATGACTTCTACTCGTTGACCCATGTTCTCTTGTATTTCTTTGGGTGATTTTTGTTTCTCCCCCTTATTGGGATTCACTTTTTGCTCTATATTCTCCTGGATTTCTTTAAGTGATTTTTGTGTCTGCCTTGTATGGGCTTCTAGTTTTTGATCTATTTTCTCCTCTATTACTTTAAGAAATTTATCTAAGTGATCCTCAATCTGCATCTTTACCAGTGATTTTAGATCTGAGTCTTGTTTTTCTGGTGTGTTGAGATATCTGGGATTTAATTGTGTTTGTCTTGCAATGGCTTCTAGCTTTTGATCTATTTTCTCATGTATTACTTTAAGAGATTTATCTAAGTGTTCCTCTATCAGCATCCTGACCAGTGATTTTAGATCTGAGTCTTGTTTTTCTGGTGTTTCGGGGTATCCAATATTTATTGCTGTTGGGGAACTGGGTTCGGATGCCGCCATATTGCCTTGATTTTTGTTAGTAGCGATCTTACGTTTGCCTTTTGCCATCTGGTTAACTCTGGTGTTAGTTGGTCCAGTAGATACTAGCTGGTGCTTGACCCTCCTGTGGGGTTGTAAGGCTATTTCCCAGTGACTGGGATACCTGAATCACTGTCCTGCGGGGCTCTTGCTCACAGATTGCTGACAGGTGGCCTGAGTCCCCCGAGGTCTTAACCTCAGGATATCCCAGGTATTTGGTTCCGCCTGTTGGGCGGCTGCTCTGCACTGCTCCTGCTCAGGGTTCGCTGTCTGATATCCTGTTTCCCCAGGGGTCTTAGAGTTGGGATATCTCAGTTATCTGGTTCCGCCTGCTGGTCCCAAGCTGCTGGGAAGCTGGCTGGGTCCGGTTTCCAGCTTCCCTGCCACTGGCTGGATGGGAGGCTGGTTCGGCCTCCGGCTGGGTCTGGGTACCTGGCACACTGGCTGACTCTGGCTTCCTCACCACCAGCTGGACGGGAAGCTGCAGACAATATGGCAGCTGCCTGCAGGGAGCTCGGGGTCCGCCCCGCGCGCGAGTGCAGAGTGCACCCGCTATTCTGTGCCCAATTCCCACTCCAGGCCTGAGTCCCCGAAGGTCTTAAGCTCGGGCTGTGTCGGGTACCTGGTTCTGCCGCCGCCGCCGGATGGTTCTGAGCACCTGGGACGCTGGGTGACCCTCCGGCTTCCCCACCGCCAGCTGGGCGGGAAGCTGCAGGCAATATGGCAGCTGCCTGCAGGGAGCTCGGGGTCCGCCCCGCGTGCGAGTGCAGAGTGCACCCGCTATTCTGTGCCCAATTCCCACTCCAGGCCTGAGTCCCCGAAGGTCTTAAGCTCGGGCTGTGTCGGGTACCTGGTTCTGCCGCCGCCGCCGGATGGTTCTGAGCACCTGGCACGCTGGGTGACCCTCCGGCTTCCCCACCACCAGCTGGGCGGGAAGCTGCAGGCAATATGGCAGCTGCCTGCAGGGAGCTCGGGGTCCGCCGCGCGAGTGCAGAGTGCACCCTCTATTCTGTGCCCAACTCCCACTCCAGGCCTGAGTCCCCGAAGGTCTTAAGCTCGGGCTGTGTCGGGTACCTGGTTCTGCCGCCGCCGCCGGATGGTTCTGAGCACCTGGGACGCTGGGTGACCCTCCGGCTTCCCCACCGCCAGCTGGGCGGGAAGCTGCAGGCAATATGGCAGCTGCCTGCAGGGAGCTCGGGGTCCGCCCCGCGCGCGAGTGCAGAGTGCACCCGCTATTCTGTGCCCAATTCCCACTCCAGGCCTGAGTCCCCGAAGGTCTTAAGCTCGGGCTGTGTCGGGTACCTGGTTCTGCCGCCGCCGCCGGATGGTTCTGAGCACCTGGCACGCTGGGTGACCCTCCGGCTTCCCCACCACCAGCTGGGCGGGAAGCTGCAGGCAATATGGCAGCTGCCTGCAGGGAGCTCGGGGTCCGCCGCGCGAGTGCAGAGTGCACCCTCTATTCTGTGCCCAACTCCCACTCCAGGCCTGAGTCCCCGAAGGTCTTAAGCTCGGGCTGTGTCGGGTACCTGGTTCTGCCGCCGCCGCCGGGTGGTTCTGAGCACCTGGGACGCTGGGTGACCCTCCGGCTTCCCCACCGCCAGCTGGGCGGGAAGCTGCAGACAATCCAAGGAGAGTTTTATACACAAAAGTGCATATTTTTAACAAAATATTTAGCATCCTTACCTGTCAGAGAGATGCAAATTAAAATTACCTTCAGATTTTATTTTACTCTAGTCAGAATAGCTAAGAATAAAAACAAAAATAACAGTAAAAACTGTGATGATATGGAAAGGAAGAATCAGTTATTCACTGTTTGCAGGAAAGCAAATTGGTTCATTTATTGGTGGAAATTTATAGAACAGTTCCTCCTGGTAAGAACAGATATACCATATAACCCAGACACTACCATACCTGGAAACATTTCAGAAATCATCATATGAGATGTGGTCAAAAAGGTTGAAAAGGCCAAAGATTGTTGATTAATGCAGTAAAATTGAGTTTTCTAGACATGAGAGCACTCTTTTAGTTTTCAAATCAGTTGAGGCAGGAATGACAGGGTCACCTCTTTGTAACCACTGGGGGCTGCACAGCCACAAAAGCATTTCCTGAAGGAGGACATAATTGAGGTTTGCCTGAGAGACCAAGGATTGCTGGTGCAGACAATGCCAGCTGACCTGGAACTGCTGTTTAGAAGAGATGCTTTCTTGGGACCAATGGGAATGTGGATGGAGGGTATTAAAGAAGCTTGCAGCAGTGTTCAGATGAGCTTGCCAGCTTTTCACACCTACCCCTGGAGTCTATGTCATTGACTCTGTGTAACCTCACTTCCAACCCCCAAGGGCAGGTAGGGTCAAGAAATAGCAGAAGGGCAGAGATTCAGTGGAACTGGAGGGAAGTAAGTTGGGGATAAAGGATAGATTTGATTATTGTTACTTACTCATAAAGTCATTAAGTCAAAAGTAGTTATTGGAAAACAACAAAATATATAGGAATAGAATGAAAACAAAGAAGAAAAATAACTTGTACACTGAGAATTATAGAATACTACTGAAAGAAACTAAGTACACATGTTAAGTAGATAAATATGCTCTTCACAGATTTGAAGGCATAATATATTTTTACATCAACAGTACAAAATTAATCCATATATTCAATACCTATCAAATCCAAATAATTATTCTGCAAAACAAATAAGAACTTTGTAATTTATTATTAATCTGAAGGAAACTGAGTATTATTGCTAATAAAGAAAAAGTTTGACTTCTTGATTTGAAAACTTACGATAAACTTGCAGTAGTTTAAACTTTGCAATGCCAGTAAAATCTCAGGTACATATACCACCAAAACAGAGTGGATATTATACCAATAAATCTTTACAAGATATTTTTAGACAGGTAACAAGAAAATTTAACCAAATAAACTATGTTGAGAAAAATAAAACTTGCATTCAATCCATATGAATTAATTTTTCCTGATCTTAACACTACAAAAATTATCAAAATGTACCAATGACCAACCGGTTTTGACAATGTTTTTTGAAGTATGCCATTAAAAGCAAAATCTATATAACAAAAAGGTAAATGTACTGGACTTACTAGAATTTTTACATACTTATAAATAGGACAAGCTAAAGTTGTGAAAAATCTATTCTTGTTGGGTAAGAATATCTACAAGGAAGACAAAAAAGTAGCTAAAAGTATATGATAGGTTTTTAGTGTTACTAATCATTATGGAATTATTAGTGATATAATATTCTATGCCATCTATGATGGCTACTACCAAAAAATATAAATAAACTAAAATTTAAGTCAAATATGCTAGCATGTCTCTACAAAACTAAAAGAAATAGGCATGTGCTGTATGAATTAGAAGTTCAAGAAAAGATTGGATTATATATTAGGATTCAGTCTGAAAAAGAAAATCATGGGACTGGTAAGAAGTTCCACACAGAAGTAAAAGGCATTAACTGCTTAAAACTAGTAACCTGAAATCTATTCCTGGATTCCATGTAAAGGTGGATAGAAAGAACTGACTTTACAATGTTGCCCTCTGATTTCCACATACAAGCTATGGCACTTGTGACCAGCATATATCATGCACACCCAATAGTATTAATAATAATTTTTAAATGCAAAAACATACATTCAGACTATTCTCCAAAATATGCAAAAATGCAAAAAAAAAACCTGTTCCTAAGTATTTATTCAGACAACAAGCCCAAATAAGTATGTATATTAAAAGTATAATGTTAGGACACTCACAATACTTTCAAAAAAGAATTTTTATATAATAGAGCCTATGTAAAATATAAATAAAAGTTGTACTCTTTTAGTGCATCCTTAGCTTCATTTCAATAACTCTAGCTTCATCCTCATAGCTGTAGCTTTGAATGTGGCTTTGTGTTTTTCCAGTTTCCATGTTTCTGAAAGTTTAGCCAAGAATCCTTACTATGGTAACCATGGAAACAGAACTGAATGTACTAGAGTATCTGTAACTGTCTGCCTCTGAATAGCCACCATTACTTGTAACCCTAAGCTAAACAAAATTTCATGTAGCAAAAACTGTCTCTTTGTGTGGGAAGATTACATTTTATGACTACAGAACTTTCTTTGAGGATACAGAAAATTAACCATGGTAACAACACAGGGATGAGTTTGTGGTGCAGCAGAAAGTTCTAAAGATGCTTAGAAAAGAGCCTCTGCTAAGAAATTTGCCCATGGCTTTTACTTGTTTTTCCTCCGGAAGAAGAGGTTTCCATGTGTTTATACTGAGGAAAACAAAACAAAACAAAACAACAAAAATTGTACTCTCCATCCAGGAGTGCATAATAGTCAAATATCATTAACAAATGTCATTAATGTGTTTTTTTAAGACTAAGTATGAAGACTCAAAGAGAATTGTCAACATAGCAAAACTTTCATGTCTGAATTGTTAACAGCTATTCCAGAAGATGAGATTTGTGTTCACTTCATGTAAATTCTGAACAGTTCAATCTCAAGTAGCATAAGTTCTATTGTATCTGAAAAATTGGTATCCTGTATTCCACAAAAGGAAGGGTTGAGATGAGGGAACACAGCTCGGAGTCTTTTATATGCTACTGATTGGTACACTGGCTTGGGAAAAGTCAGTAATTTTTCAAAATTTCAGTTTCCCCACCTGACAACTTATGAGGTAATGAATGTTTCATAACAAAATTGCCATTTAAAATTTCAACATTCAGCCGGGTGTGGTGGTGCACGCCTGTAATCCCAGCATTCGGGAGGCAGAGGCAGGCAGATTTCTGAGTTCGAGGCCAGCCTGGTCTACAAAGTGAGTTCCAGGACAGCCAGGACTATACAGAGAAACCCTGTCTCAAAAAATAAAATAAAATAAGTAAAATAAAATAAAATAAAATAAAATAAAATAAAATAAAATAAAATAAAATAAAATAAAATAAAATAAAATTTCAGCATTCATGCAAAAGAAAACTATAAATACTTTAAAATTATATTTTATGCACATGTGCCCTGATTTATTTATTCATTATCAACTTACTAATGATAATGATAAATAAGTTATGAAGTAGCAACAAAATAATTTTATGGTTGGTGTTCATTCCAACATGAGAGACTGTATTAAAGGAATACAACATTAGGAAGGTTGAGAACCGCTGCTGTAGAAGGTATATTTTATATGTAGCAGTTGAAACTGGGCACCCCATGATTATTTCTCTACATTTTGAAAAATGTGGATCTCTGTAATCATCTCCATGTGTTGTAAATAAATTCATGGGTAGTGAGAGCTATGCTTATCAGTGAATATAAGTACAAGCTTTCAGAATGCATTTAGAAATTGTACTGTTTAGGTAAGTGGCAATAGCCACCTCTCCTTCAGGACCCATGACCTTAGCAGTTGGATAGCTTTACAGTGCCAGACATGAATTCCTTCCTATTCAGCAGTCCTTAAATCCAATTGCATAGCTATTGACTACTCCCAAAGTGCAGGGACTATTATTGTACCACTGGGAATATCTTACCAAGCCAGTCACTGTGGTGGTTCATAAGCATTAGAGATTGGTAGGACTATTAATTGCTTCCCCCCTTGGAAGCCTACATAGCACCTTTGTATCAGGAGAGACTGGAAAGGATCTAAATGTTATTTTGTGTATTTTTCAATAAAGTCTACAACATTATAAATGCTGTCTGGTCAATCTATGTGATCATATCACAGGTTCTCTTCTATAAACTTGAATACTTATTAGTTTCAGGAAAGTCTCTTGAATCGATAGGTGAACATGAATTCAACAGAATCGGGATGCTAGCAGCAAGAAATGGCAAAGTGTTATTACTTTGAAAAACTCTCTGTATTCTGGCTTTAGTGGCAAATTCCTTTAATCTCAGCACTTTGGGCAGCAGGGGCAGGCAGATCTCTATGAGTCTGAGGACAGCCTTGTCTATGTAGTCAGTTCTAGGATAGCCAGGTATATGTAGAGAGACCTTATCTCAAAGCAAAACAACAAAGCAAACAAAAGGGTTCACAGCAAACTAGGTGTGGTGGTTTGAATACATTTGGCTCTAGGAGTGGCACTATTAAGAAGCATGGCCTTGTTGGGGGTAGCTATGGCCTTGTTGAAAGAAGTATGTCACTGTGGGAGTGGGCTTTCAGTCCCTCCTCCTAGTTGCCTACAGACAGTCCTCTCTTCTAGGCCTTTAGTCCAAGATGTAGAACTCTCAGCTCCTCCAGAGCCATGGCGGCCTGGTTGATGAAAAGCACCTGCCTTGATGATATCAGATTAAACTTCTGAACCTGTAAGCCAGCCCAAATTAAATGTTATCCTTTATCAAAATTGCCTTGGCCATTATGTTTCTTCACAGCAATGTAAACCCTAAGACACTAGGAAAGGATGGAAACTTCAAGTTTTAAAGAGCAGGATAAGAAAGTGTACAAGATGAAGAGATAAACATATATTTCTTATTTTTACTTATAGTAAATATTAGTTAGCGGTCCTAAGGCATTAAAGTGCCAAAAGTATAGCAGATGAAATGGTTAAGATATGATTCTGATAATAGCCTGATGATCTGAGTTTGGTTTCTATGCTACATATAAAGGTAGAAGAAGAGAAGCAACTGACTGACTCCCCAAAATTTCTTCTGACTTCCACAAAGGTGCCCTGCCACTGAATAACTTTTAAAATACAGTGAAAAGAAAGAATACGTATCTTGGTAAACAGTAAGCAAAATTCTTCTTGTTCTCAGATAACATGATAGTTTATGGAAAATTCTAATGAACTGAAAAGAATGTGGAACTAATAAGGAATCATAAAATGGTAGATATAGACAAGAACAGAATCTGACCCAGGTAAGGTACATAGGATGTTTCAAAACTTATAGAGGAGATGAAATAATAATGTGGATCCAGGCAGGGTAAAGACCAGATTTGATACCAGGGTATAGTACACTGTTGAGGGTGGGGTGAGTTTCACAACTTGCACACACCCTTCAGACCCAAGATCCAAAATAACACACACAATTGCCATTGCCCTTGTGTATCCAACATAGCTACATGGCAAGATGATATTGCTGACACCATCAAATTGTGGACCATAAAGTCAGCGATCTTAAACCAAAATGGAAATCCCCTCCTGTTGGCTAGCTTTAGTAATACCAAAGCAAGCTTTTAAGTAGTACTTATGCAAGGTTCTGGAAGAGAAAAGAAATGTTAACAACGGTCTTACTTGGCACTGGAACCTACAATTTACAATACTAATCTATTAGACAAGTTATTGTTACAGATATAGCAGTGGTTAAAATGTTAAGGAGTAGCTAATTGTTTTCTGATTGTTTTTGAGGCCAGAATGGCATACTGTTACTGTAACATAGATCAAAACCTATTACTTGGGAGCTTATGGCCTCAAAGCTATGGTTCCTTAGCATAGAACCGATTATTTTCTTTTTGTTTTGTTTTATTTTATTTTTTATTTTTATTTATTTTCTATATTCTTTGTTTATATTCCAAATGATTTTCCTTTTCCAGTTTCCCCCTCCCCATAAGTCCCATAAGCCCTCTTCCCTCTGCCCATTCTCCAATCAACCCCCTCCTACTTCTCTGTCTTGGTAATCCCCTACAATGCTGCATTGAGCCTTTCCAGGACCCAGGCCTTCTCCTTCCTTCTTGGGAATGAGTTGATATGTGAATTGTGTCTTGGGTATTCAAAGCTTCTGGGCTTATCAGTGACTGCATTCCATGTGTATTCTTTTGAGATTGGGTTACCTCACTTAGGATAATATTGTCCAGATCCAACCATTTGCTGAAGAATTTCATGATTTCACTGTTTTTAATTGCTAAGTAGTATTCCATTGTGTAAATATACCACATTTTTTGTATCCATTCCTCCATTGAGGGACAACTGGGTTCTTTCCAGCTTCTGGCTATTATAAATAAGGCTGCTATGAACATAGTGGAGCATGTGCCCTTATTGCATGCTAGGGAATCCTCTGGGTATATGCCCAGGAGTGGTTTAGCAGGATCTTCCGGAAGTGTCACGCCCAGTTTTCTGAGGAACCACCAGACTGATTTCCAGAGTGGTTGTACCAACTTGCAGTCCCATCAGCAGTGGAGGAGTGTTTCTCTTTCTCCACATCCACACCAACACCTGCTGTCTCCTGAGTTTTTAATCTTAGCCATTCTGACTGGTGTGAGGTCAAATCTCAGGGTTGTTTTGATTTGCATTTCCCAAATGACTAATGATGTTGAACATTTCTTAAGGTGCTTCTCATGCATTCAAAGTGCTTCAGGTGAAAATTATTTGTCTAGCTCTGTACCCCATTTTTAATAGGGTTATTTGGCTCTCTGGAATCTAACTTCTTGAGTTCTTTGTATATATTGGATATTAGCCCTCTGTCGGATATGGGGTTGGTGAAGATCTTTTCCCAATTTGTTGGTTGCTGTTTTGTCCTTTTGACAGTGTCCTTTGCCTTACAGAAACTTTGTAATTTTATGAGGACCCATTTGTCAATTCTTGATCTTAGAGCATAAGCTATTGGTGTTGTGTTCAGGAACTTTTCCCCTGTGCCTATGTCCTCAAGGGTCTTCCCCGGTTTCTTTTCTATTAGTTTCAGTGTGTCTGGTTTTATGTGATGGTCCTTAATCCACTTGGAGTTGAGCTTAGTACAAAGAGATAAGAATGGATCAATTTGCATTCTTTTGCATGCTGACCTCCAGTTAAACCAGCACCATTTTTTGTAAAGACTAAGTTTTTCCCGTGGATGGTGGTTTCAGCTCTGTTGTCTAAGATCAAGTGACCATAGTTGTGTGGGTTCATTTCTGGATCTTCAGTCTTATTCCATTGATCTACTTGCCTGTCACTGTACCAATACCATGCAGCTGTTAACGCTATTTCTCTGTAGTAGTGCTTGAGTTCTGGGATACTGATTCCCCAGGAAGTTCTTTTACTGTTGAGAATAGTTTTAGCTATCCTGGGCTTTTTGTTATTCCAGATGAATTTGAGAATTGCTCTTTCTAACTCTATGAAGAACTGAGTTTGGATTTTTATGCAGATTGCATTGAATCTGTATATTGCTTTTGGCAAGATGGCCATTTTTACTATATTAATCCTGCCAATCCACAAGCATGGGAGAATTTTCCATTTTCTGAGGTCTTCTTTGATTTCCTTCTTCAGAGACCTGAAGTTCTTGTCATACAGATCTTTGATTTGTTTGGTTAGAGTCACCCCAAGGTACTTTATACTGTTTGTGGATATTTTGAAGGGTGTCATTTCCCTAATTTCTTTCTCAGCCTGCTTGTCCTTTGAGTACAGGAAGGCTACTGATTTGTTTGAGTTGATTTTATAACCAGCCACTTTGCTGAAGTTGTTTATCAGCTGTAGGAGTTCTCTGGTGGAGTTTTTTGGGTCACTTAAGTATACTATCATATCGTCTGCAAATAATGATAGTTTGACTTCTTCCTTTCCAATTTGTATCCCTTTGACCCCCTTATGTTGTCAAATTGCTCTATCTAGAACTTCAAGTACTATATTGAAAAGATATGGTGAGAGGGGGCAGCCTTGTCTGGTCCCTGATTTTAGTGGGATTGCTTCAAGTTTCTCTCCATTTAGTTTGATGTTGGCTACAGGTTTGCTGTATATTGCTTTTACTATGTTCAGGTATGGGCCTTGAATTCCTGCTCTTTCCAAAACTTTTAGCATGGAAGGATGCTGAATTTTGTCAAAAGATTTTTCGGCATCTAATGAAGTGACCATGTAGTTTTTTTTTTTCCTTTGAGTTTGTGGATTGCATTGATGGATTTCTGTATATTGAACCATCCCTGCATCCCTGGAATGAAGCCTACTTGATCATGGTGAATGATCGTTTTGATGTGCTCTTGGATTCCATTGGCAAGAATTTTATTGAGTTTTTTTCCATCGATATTCATAAGGGCTACTGGCCTGTAGTTCTCCTTTGTTGGATCTTTTTTTGGTTTTGGTATCAGCGTAATTGTGGCTACATAGAACAAGTTGGATAGTGTTCCTTCTGTTTCTATTGTGTGGAATATGTTGAAGAGTATTGGTATTAGGTATTCTTTGAAGGTCTGGTAGAATTCTGCACGAAAACCTGTGCTCTTTTTTGGTTGGAAGACTTTCTATGACCACTTCTATTTCTTTAGGAGTTATGGGACTCTTTAGTTGATCTATTTGATCCTGATTTAATTTTGGTATTTGGTATCTGTCTAGAAAATTGTCCATTTCCTCCAGATTCTCCAGTTGTGTTGAGTATAGACTTATGTAGTAGGATCTGATGATTTTTTGAATTTCCTCAGTTTCTGTTGTTATATCTCCCTTTTCATTCCTAATTTTGTTAACTTAGATACTGTCTCTGTGTTCTTTGGTTAGTCTGGCTAAGGGTTTATCTATCTTGTTGATTTTCTCAAAGAACCAGCTCCTGGTTTTGTTGATTCTTTGTATGGTTCTCTTTGTTTCTACTTGATTGATATCAGCCCTGAATTTGATGATTGCCTGTCTTCTACTCCTCCTTGGTGAATCTATTTCTTGCTACATTTTTTGTATTCTTAAGGATGCTCAAAACGCTCTATAAGTTACAAAAGTAACTAGCAAAAGATGTGTATCAAAATAGCTTTGAAAACATACTTATTAAAAGATGACAGATGCAATATACTTCATATATGGTCCCATTTATATTGTATTTTCAGCATAACCCAATAATTGTAGGTCAAAAAATGCTACAAAGTAAGGTATGTGTTTTTTTTTATTACAACAGAAGGAAAGTATATTATTCACCTTTAAACCCCAGTGATACAGTACTTCACACTCACACAAAAGGGTTGAGTTAATTAAGGGAACAGTCACAATAACAGACAGCTGGCCCATCACCTCCGGGATTTCAGTTCTTCCTTTCTGACAATGATCACAAGACTGCCTGACTTCTAGGTTCTACCCCTACTCAACCCAAATCGAGGAATTTTGGGTATTTGTCTTGAAGAAATTTCAGAGACATTTCTAATTCTCACTTTCCATATACTACATTTATAAAAGGAAAACAGACAAAGGAATTGTAGCAAAAAAAAAAAAAAAGCCAAGGCCCATTAGCTTTCTTGGTGGTGTATGTGCATGTGTGCATGTTTGTGTGTGTATGCTTGTGCATGTATGTGTGAATACTTTTGGATCTTTTGTGCGTGTTTGTTTTGAAGGGCTGGGATGCAGGGCAGGTCCTTGTGCAGGCTAGCTGAGCACCTTACAAAAACCTTAGATTTGTATCTGGGGACACATTGATCTAGCAGCAGTTCAACAAAGCCATTGGCTGCCCCGATGCTTTAAATGACTGCTCAGATTTCCTGGGCTGGACCCACAGATGGGATGGTGGGGCATGTAAGCTAACTTTCCATATGAGGTTTGTGATATAGTCAATGCCCCCATGCTGGCACGAGTATTACATAGGGGTATCAATATTCTCTATCTTAGCGGAGAGATTGCTTGCATCTATCTATCGAGCCCAGGATCACAAAGTTCAGGAGCTGTTCACACCCAAGGCCTTTTTGAGAAGACAGTTTATAGTGACCCTACAGTCACTTCAAAACCCCTTCTGCACCCTGGCCTGGAATCAGAGCCAACAAGCACATGCTGGTGTTTTGCTTGAAAGCACCTGTAAATATTTATCTGGAAGGAGTTCTAATCAGTTTTAGTTCTTAGACTGGTGATCGATACATGATTTTAAACACGAACTCATTTCTCTATTATACAACCATGTGGGATTTCATTCTTTTAAAACTTTGCATGTTCATAGAAGTTTCTTGCAAGTCAAATGATTCCCAAGAAGAAAGGAGAGGACCCTGGGCCTGTAAAGATTGGATCCAGTTTTGTAGAGAAACCGTGGGGGGAGGGGGAATGATTGGGGAATAGTTGGGGGGGAGAGGAATTATGGGACATAGGGAGGGGGGAACTGGGAAAGGGGAAAGCCTTTGGAATGTAAACATAGAATATAGAAAATAAAAACTTACAAAAAAAAAAAAAAAGAAAGCATTTCAGACCCAAATCCTAAAGTATCCACGGCTCTCCCTCATGAACAGACCTCCTCCGAAGGGTCCCATCCTCCAGTACAGATAACCACAACTGAAAACAGAGGAAGACAGAATTGCGCCCACCCAGCCAGCCTCTTCCTTCCAGCCCTTAGAAGAAGATTTATGCGTGCCTCTGGCCCAGAGCCTGAACCTCGATGCCTGCTTTGAGTTCAGCATCTTCTGAACACCCACCCCGTATTCTGTTTTGTCCTTCTGTACACGGAGCCAATATCTTTGGCTCCACCCAATGGTTTATTTTGAGAAAAGAGGTACGTGGTTTTTACAGGTAACTGTTCACAAGAATTGATTTTCATTTAAATTAGGTGACAATATTTTATGTTTTAAAACTGTATTGTTCACACAATTATTTGAATATAACTTGTATTAAACAATTTTTTAGATTGTGCTGAACTTTTGACATGTAGATTGTGTTTCAGTAATAATACTAATAAACAAGGACAATGAGGTAGTGCTGAGATCATCCCCAGCATCATAGATAAAATACAACTAAAATTTTTCACCAAGGTCCCCTTCTTTAATATATTAGTTCTTTTTTTCCACATCCTGTCCTCAGTGCTCTTTTGTCTTTGTCAAACACATGTTCATAATGATGTTGAACTAGCACTAATAACAGAACTGAAATAAAGTACATTGTTTGCATTATTATTCCTCATTTTATATAGATTATTGTTACTTAAAGAATAATTTTATTCCAATAAAATTTTCTGATATTACATCTGTCATTCTTCCTGGATTTTATTTAATTTTTTTTTTACATATTCACTTTACATCATGCTCTCTGTCACCCATTCTTACAATCCTTTCCCCATCCCCACTTTCCCTTCTCCTCTGAGTGGGTGAGAGCCCTGGGAATCTCCCCAACCCTGGCACTTCAAGTCTCCATGAGTTTTGTCTAGGCTCTTCCTCTACCACTAAGTCCAGACAAGGCATTCCAGCTAGTTGAACATAACCCATGTACAGGAACAGCCTGTGAGATACCTCTCATTTCAGTTGTTCAGAACCCACATGGGGGCCATGCTGCATATCTGCTATGTAAGAGCTGGGAGTTTTAGGTCCAGCCCATTAAAGAATAAAAAATTAATTAATTAATAGCTATCTGTAAGGACATGGGCTTGTCACCTTTTGTCATCTTGGGCCTCCGCCCCCTGCAGGTGGCGGTTCCAGAACTCTAGAGAAAAACACCTCCCCCCCTCCTGGGACTCTCTAGAGGAAAACAACTCTCTTGAGGAAAACAGCTCCTGGAATAACCACAGGGGTCCCAATAACCCCTATGGAATGTCCCAAAGCCCCAGGAATGTCACTTAATGTAACACATAGTAAATAGTAAATGTGTGACTTTAGACTTCCCCTATTTCCTCCCCAGTCCTCCCCCTCTTTTATGGTTTTTGCCTTTATAAGCTTGTCACAAGTTCAGGTGGGGGTCGAACTCCTCTACCCCTGCGTGGTGTATGAGTTTCGACCCCAGCATGCTGGTCTGAGATCTCGTTTAATTCCATCTTCAATAAACTTCCTCCTGTGATCACAACGATTTCGGTCTCAGTGCCTTACTGGGTGCACGCTACTCCCAAGACTTGAGTGAGGGTCTCCCTTCGGGGGTCTTTCACCATACATGTTCTTTGGTTGATAGTTCAGACTCTGAGAGCCACAAAGGTCCAGGTTAGAAGACTCTGTTGCTCTTTCTGTGGAGTTGCCTTATTCTTTCTTCTATGAGTCCCCAAGCACCATCAATTGTTTGACTGTGGGTGTCTGTGTCTCTCTGTGTCAGGTGCTGGGTGGAGACTTTTAGAATAAGCAGCTTCTTTTATCAGGTGTTTCACTGAAGTCTGGTGTGTGTGTGTGTGTGTGTGTGTGTGTGTCTGTATGTGTTTTATGTTAACTCACCCCTTGCCACTTTTAATTTTAGACTATGTTTTAATGTTCTCAAACCTCTAACTTCGCAACAATATACATACATGCACATATATATGCATATGTGTGTTGTAGTTATTTATATTAAATTTAATCCTATGATCTATTTTGAGTAATTTTTTAAGTATTTAAGTTTGTGTCTACATTCACATTTTTGGGAGGCAGGTAGGGAGATGTATGATTTTTCTAGCATCAGTTGTTGAACAGAATATCCTTTCTATTTTTTACTACCTTTGACAAGATCATTTTACTTTATGGTTCTAGGTATATCCATTTGCTAAAAAAAAAAAAAAAAAAGGTACTGTATTGAAGTAACAAAGGTTTATGGATTCTTCAATAATGTGTTGGTGATTCCACATGTAGTTTTTATGTAAAACTTGTACTTATCTAATTAATATTCATAGGATGACTTTCAGAAACTTGTATTGAATTTTCTGATTCTATGGGTCAATTGAAAGGAATTTTATATTGTGAACCTGAATCATCTTATTTTATTTTTTCTTTGATTTAATTTAAACAAAAATTGTATCAGTTTTCCTCAAGTAGACAGTACATTTTGTTAGTATTACATGAAAGTACTTAAATTTGACATTAATGACAGAATTCAAGGAAATATGTTCATCTCCAGTCCCCATTTCCCTCTTCCTATGCCACTAATATTTCTGCAAATACACCATCCTGGAACTTAACTTCTTTTAATAACTCACTTAGTCCAGTTTGTAAAGCTCCTATGTGTATATGTATAGGGACATCAACTGGAGCATGAGAAATTTATAAGTGCAAATACCCTAAGAGAACAGTTCTCCCCCTCTATCACACATAAATGTCCATTAGCTCCTCAATATAGTGACTGACTTGGAGAGCTCTTCCATGTATGTTTGAATTTTGGTTTGCTTCTTTTTTAATTTTTTATTGAATATATTCTATGTTTACATTTCATTTATTTAGCAGATCCTGAGCCTGTTACTACACTGGCTAATTTTATGACTGTAATAACTGTGCCATGTCCAGAAAGCATTATTTCACAGCACTCTTCCAAATACTCTAGCTCTTATACTCTTTCTGTCTCTAATTCTGTAATGTTACCAGAGCCTTGGCAAGACACAGTCAGTAGATGATAAAAGATGTTCCTTCTAAGGCTGAATACTCAGTCTCTTCTTCTCAACAATTTGACAATTCAGGCAAAGCTTCATTGGATTCCACCCACTAGAAAAAGAAGCTCCGTGTGGGATTGTTGGTCTGAGTCTATTCTGCCACAGGTGATGGATGCTTGGGGAAGCAGAATAAGGGGATTTTGACTGCTCTTATCCAATGCCATCACTGGGGAGGTTGCTGGTCCTTAGGGAAGCACCACTCTGGGGGTGAGAAAGAGCAGTTTGAGATGTAGGAAATCTGAATCTAGCTAGTTGCAGGGTCCCAGGCCCTGCAATGTAGGCAGGCTGTGGGGTTCTCAGGCTTATTTGTAATAGCGAGAAGCTGGAAAGAACCCAGATGTCCTTCAATGGAGGAACGGATACAGAAAATGTGGTATATTTACATAATGGAATAGTACTCAGTGTCCCTTCCCCCACTTCAGCATTTGAGTTGAGTGTTTAGCCTCTGCTCTGATCAATTCTCCTGGGCTTTGTTCTGTTGGAAGCATTCTGGATCTGCAGTTCTCAGGCCTCAGCAGGGGAGCTGCTGAGAAGGAGCCAACCACCTGCTGAGATCCGGAGCCAGCAAGATTTCAAGACTTCACCTCATGCCTGGGGGGGAGGGAATCCTCCAGACTATATATTGCCTAACATTTATTAAAGTTATGGTCTTGAAAGGCAGTGCCTTCTTGACCCAATTCTTTTTGCACCGGTTTTTCCCATCCATCCCATATGTTTCTCTTGCAGAGCCAGTCCGCAGTAGCTGCAGATAGCTACAGAACTCAACAACTCAGCAATTAAAAACAACAAATTCATGTAATGTTTAGGCAAATGGTTGGATCTGGAAAATATCATCCTAAGTGAGGTAACTCATTCACAAAAGAACACACATGAAATGCAATCACTGATAAGTGGATATTAGCTAGAAGCTCTGAATACCCAAGACACAACTCACATATCACTGATAAGTGGATATTAATGAGCCCAAAAGCTCTGAATACCCAAGACACAACTCACATATCAATTTATTCCCAATAAGAAGGAAAGAGAGGGCCCTGGTCCTGGAAAGGCTTGATGCAGCAATGTACGGGATTGCCAGGACAGAGAAGGGAGAGGAGGTTGATTGGGGAACTGGCAGAGGGAAGAGGACTTATGGAACTTATGGGGAGGGGGTAACTGGGAAAGGGAAAATCATTTGGAATGTAAACAATGGATATAGAAAAAAAAAAAGAATCACTTCACATTACTTGAAAAGGGGAAAATGAGTTTTAGAAGTTTTCACCTATTTGGAAATTCTAGAAGATTGGAAAGAACTAAAATCGAGTGAGATTGACAATAAGTACAGTTTTGAATGTAGTAATAACAGTTTAGTAGAGAGGGGGAAATTAGAAGAACTCAGCACAGGAGAATTTAATGAACTAGGACTTATAACAGTATAAATGCTATGTGTTATAATTTTGCTAAACATCAGTTATACAACTGTATCCAAATTTAAGGAAAGTATGTATATATACATATATATGTATATATATATATGTATATATATATATATATATATATATATATATGGTTGATGATAAAGAAGAAGAAAATACAGTTTGATTTACAGAGTCTTCTATAACTGCCAAAATTATAGATAGAATTTTTTTACCTCTAGAAACAAATGGATAAGCCTGTTTTCCTAGCACCAAACCGGCACACTAAGTCTGGGATCTTAAGGAGTCAAATTCAGTGCCAGGCAAAGAACATTTGCCATTCAATAATGCTTTGTTAAATGCATTAATAAATGAATGGGTTGGAATGAGTAAATGAAATAAACTAATTAATGAGTGGATGAGTGTGCAAATCTAACATTTAATTACTTAAGGAAAACATAGCTTTAATTACAGTGTAATTATGGTAAATATGGTAACATATTGCTTGCTCTACAGGGGGGATTGAAATTGAACACTGATTCTAAAACTTAATTTTCTGAAAGTAACTAGGTACTAATCTTTTTCTTTTCTTTTTCTACTTTTTATTTTGTGCGTATGCATGCATGTGTGTATACATGTGTGTGTTTCTGTGTTTGTATGTGCCAAAAGATTAAGTTAGGTATCTTCTTACCCACCTCCAAATCATAGCTCTCCAATTCTGTTAGAATGTCTAACCAGCAAGCTTCCGGTATATTCTTGCTTCATCTTGTAACACTTCGATGCTAGGAGCATGTTGCCATTCCTGACTTTTATTTGATAGTTGGGGAATTCACATTCAGGTCCTTATGTTTGCCTAGTAAACACTTTACACAGTGAGCCATCACCGCATCCCTTATTTCATATAACCAAGCATAGCCTCAGGCTTGCTTGCTATGTAGCAGAGAATGACATTGAACTTCTAATGATGCTCCAGTTTCTACCCCCAGAGTGCCCAGATCATAGATATATACCATCACTAACATTTTTTGCTTTATTTAAGTTCAGTGGGAATCTTTGCCATGGCTCCCTGCATGCTAAACAAGCATTTTATCAATGGCCATATTTCTAGCCTGACTTAGTTTTAGTAAGATTTAGTATCTTTTTAAAATTTTATTGCTATATCATTGTATCAGTTGCCTTTCTCTTGCTGTGATAAAACATCATAACCAAGTCTCTTATGAAAAAATTTACCTTGTTGTACAGTTCCAGCTGGATTAAGAGTCTTTCCTTGCAAAAAGGCACGGATGCAAGCAGTAGACACAGCAGTAGGAACAGGGAGATAGATGTACTGCAGCACAAAGCAGAGAGAGTGAATCAAAGTAGCACAAAGCTTTTAATTTCAAACCCTGACCTCCGTCAAATACTTCCTCCACATACACCTCCAAAACCAGTGCCACTAAAGGAACCAAGTATCAAGACTATAGGGAACTTCATAGACACTACCATACCTATTCATTATAAAAATACTGTGTCTTGTGATGACAATTTCTTTAAGATAAAGCATGTAAATTTACAATATTTATTCCCCTTACCCTTCCTTCATATTTCTCTCCTCCCATTCCTACTATGCTTCTTGCCTTGCTTTTTGCCTCTAATTTCTATGCTGCTTTCATTTTACAAATATACTATAAACAGCAATATGCACCTACATGAATTGTGGTCCAAAAGTTAAAGAAAGCACAGCTAACAGAGTCTTGATGGTTTTGATAATATAATGATGTCAAGCTGAATTCTTTTTTATGCAAATGTCATTATTTCAATTATTTGCCACTGAATAAAATTCATTTTCTTTTATCTGTTGATAAATGTCTAGACTGGTTTGCTTTCTTGGTTATTGTGACTGGTGAAATTATAAATATGGATGTGAAAATACCTCTATGGTATGTTCATTTCAAAACAAAGAACAGTATATACAATGTTTATTCATGTTTATTCATATACATTCAAAACTGGTAATTTTTTCTCCTACTATGACTGTTGTTACTACTAAAAATGAAAATTTTGAGAGTTATACTAATTACTAATAGGATTTCTATGTTAGTATTGAATGGTTTCTTATTAAAATAACTAAACATGGAGTTTAACATAGCGTCACTTCTCCTCTGAATCCCTATTAGTCTTATTTTTCCTATTTTACACATGTTGTCCCAGTTTTAATATACTTTGAGTATTTGTGTTTACAATGTAGTCCATTGGCAAAGAAAAGTCCTCTAGCATAACACAGGCCTTATCATTAGAAACGAACTGATAAAATCAAAGCTTCATTGTAAAATTGAGCACAATTAGCTATCTGATATCTGTATTGTTAAGAATTATATTGGTTAATTACAAGATTATCTTTGGTAAGAAAAGCACAATGAGCCCACATGAATTTATAAACTTCCTGTTTCATATTATTTTGAAAAATTAATAACCTTAAGGTTGACTAGTCATATACATAACTGCACAATTTATCATATTTTGTTTTAAAAATTTCAACAACTCTTTACAGTGTTCTTGTAAATTGAAGAATATTTCTTGTTCCATTTCAATTTTACTTTGAATTCCACATACAAGTTGTAGTAAAATATTGAAATTAATTATCCTGTGTCTGTTAGACTTCTATTTCAACCAATTCTTTGTAAATTATTTATGTTTTTCAAATGACTTATAATACCAAAGTGTTTAAAAATCCTTGAAACATTTTTGGTTTATTAAAATCCCAGGAAGTCTATATAAAATACTTATGTCTCCCTTGACATCTTTTCACAACTTTATATTGTCTATGGACCAAAGAGGCAATTCTTATAGTTATTGGGATTTAGGAACTTATTTAGTAATTGAAAATGATTTAAAATATTTAAAGTCTCAAAGGTAAAACTGAAAGCTTAACATATTTCTACCATATGTACCACAAAGATGTCATTTTTTTGGATTCTAACATTTGATAGATTCATTCATCTCTCAGGAGTTGTAAGCCACTACTCTTGAGTGATAGAAAGGTCATCTTGTAAATACAGATATTAAACAGACTGGCTTTGGCAAGAAGTAAAAAAAAATTCTCATCCAGTTTTTAATTATGAAAATTCATTAGAAAGTAATAATTCCTTGAGGGCTGCCTGATTATCCTCTCAGAATAATGTTGATATCAAATGAGGAAAACATAAATATGCTTTTAAATTCTTAATTTTAAGCATAATGTAGTATCTATGACTGAGTTGAAATTATAGTTATTATATGTATTCTCATTGCAGTCTTAAATTTAAATTATCTTAGCACATACTTTATAAAATATTATTTGAAAACATTTAATTTTATCTGAAAATCTTAAAAGATTCACAATAAAAATTATTATATAATCCATATTAACAGGAGGCCAAAAAATTGTCATGAAATTCCATAGCTCATGTCAGTATATTAGTAGATTAAAACAAGCCTTTTGCCTCTTCACTGGATTCAGAAACACAAACATTCACAAAATCAAGAAGAAAAATATTTTTTTCTCAGCAAAACCTTTTCCCTTTTTATTTTAATAACAGAAAAGAAATCTTATAGAAATGCACCAATGAAATATACCAAAATATTATTCTATTCCAACATTATTTGACATTCAATGCAACCACCTAATGAACCATTTAATGAAAGTTATTTAAACACTGACAGTTTAGAGTTAAGGTCAGTAACAGTTTCTTCAAGTTCACTAGAATAGTCCTATGAAAATCTTCCAAGAAGTGAATAATGAAAAATGGTTTGAGAAAGAAATAAATATAAATCAATAGTAACAGAAAATCCTCATGAATTTCCCAAGTGACAGACTTGGTGACAGTTTTAGTTGTGTCAAATATTGCAATCAAATATGATTGATGAAATACAATGTGATGTGTCTGATATAATGTATCTAAAGGGAAATACTAATCATGAGGAAAGTCAGCCAGAACAACAACCAAAAAAAAAAAAAAAAAAAAAACTTGAAAGCCTGTCTGCTGGATGCTATGAATACATTTTTCTCCCAAAAGAAGCAAACAATTTTTAAAGTGCAATCATAATGTGAATCTTTACATATGACCAACTATTTATTTCTCATATGTTTATATATTTTAATGGAATTGGTAAGCAATCTACTCTAGTATAAGGGGTGAAAATAAAATCCTCCTAAAGCCTTCAGTAAGACTTTTCTTTCTGAAATACAAGAATAAATCTGAATGTTTTGCTACAATAATTAACAAAACAAGATGCTGCTGCCAGTATGATGATTTTGCATATAACCATCAAAATTACCCTCTATCAACACTTCATTTCCAGTGTCTCTGTAAAGTTTCACATTCTGTCCATATCTATATTCATAGTAACTTTTAGACTGAATTTATATAAATATATAAATAATATCATTCAATGTCTGTGTTATCATAATGACATGTAAATATTGATGGCTAACAAGTTTAAAGAAGATGTTAAATACAAAAATTAGCTTATTAAAGAAACCTAAAGTAGATGAATTCATTAGCTTATTTAAGACCTGCTTAATAGAATTCCTGAAATTTCCTATTCTTACCATACATATTAACTTACATGCTTAGAGTTTAAGAATAGAAAAGTGATAATAAGTAATTTTATTATTGCTCAGTATTATTTGAGCAAATGGCATTATGCTGTTCTTCCCATGTGAGATACTATTTGGTGTCTATCCAGCAAATATCTTCTTTCTAGTTTCCCAAATATATTAAATAACAATACCTAGATTTAAAGGAAAGAGGCTCTGTCTCTACATTACTATTATCCATATGATCTACTTTTGTACAGTTAATGTAAGGATAACTTTGCCAAGTAAGAAACACTCAGACAAATGTTCCCTTCCCTGATACAAAATAAGCACAAAAAAAGGAAATGAAATCTACATCATTGTGTGATCTGCCTTTTAGCACATGTGTATAAAATGAATATACATATTTAGTGCTATTTTGTTTCTGAGAAAAAAAGGTAAAAGTATTATGAGGAATGATATTTACCATGACCAAGATGAGACACTAGTGTCAATATCTTATTCTTTGATGTTTTAGGTTTTGGCAAAGAAATCATAGTCAAACCATGATAAATGACCATTCTATTTCTTATGGCCAACAACCTTTTTTTACTTTCTCATCTTAGTTTTGACTTTTTAAGTGTATTATTACTTTTCTATTGTGGTTATAAAACACAGTGACTCAGGCAACTTGTAAAGGAAAGGGTTTGTTTGAGTTTCAGGTGTAGTGTTTATGGTTGTAGAACTGAGGTATCAAATAGGTGGCTGGAGCCACACCTGGGAGCTCTCATCTTAAATCATGACCCAGAAGCAGAAAGTTTGCTTTTTACACGGTAAAGTCTTTTCTAATCCTCAAATCCTGCCGTCTGTGACTTGCTTCCTCCAGCCTACCCAAACAATGCCATAAACTGGGGACCAAACTTTCAGTACTCCAGCAGTATGGGGAACATCTCATTTCAAGCACAAGAGTCCATATATGCTATTGGGGATTTTCAAAATAGAGAGATAAAATTCTCACATGATTCCATTATAGTTAAATGACAGAAAAATCATGAGAATAGTAACATAATAAATAGCAGAGAATGGATAGAAAGTCATTAGGAACTGGAGTGGATAAATAATATGTGAAGTAGATAGAGTAAAGTAGGGAAGATTTCAGGTTTTGCTGCTGCACTGACTCAACCATGTAATTATAGTAGATGTGCTATTTTACTTAAACACTTTGGATGGTATCACAAGTGGCTTATCACATCGATTACCAATAGGTGATTTTCAGGCTGCTCTGACAATTAAATAAATGAACATTAACCATGAAGAATGGACAAATAATAATAACTGATTCAAGGAATGTCTCCCAAATAGATTCTAGTACAGTTCAACCTTGAAGGAAAATTCTAAATAAAAGAAACATGGAAGGTATTTTTACCTACTTTGTTGGAAATTCTTCATGTCTTGTAGAAGTTAACATCTGATTGTGTAAAGCAAAGCTAATATACAAGTACACTGCAACAAAACGTTATATCTGAATAGACAAAATAAAATGAAAAGAGCTCAAACCAAGATTATGGCATGCCATCTCTTCCCCCTTTCATGTCTGCATTAGTAAACAGAACAATTGTATCCCAGCTACCAATTGCTTTGCTCTGTTTCAAAAATGTCTGCCTTCAACAATCCACTAAGTAAGTTGCATTTTCTGTAGGACCATTTCACATGTATTTCTTTTGATAGAATTCAGTGAGCAATAATTTGATGTATAGATGTTATGTTAAACATTTTAGCTAAAACTTAACATTAAAAAGTAATTAAAACAGATACTGGGACATGTTATTAAAATTGGAAGCATGATAATAAGGTAATTATCTCATTTGCTGTCATACATTAATAGTTTTTAACATATGATTTTATGAAATTCTAAACCACAATTGAAATCTTTTTTCTTTAAAAATGAATAAATCCATATTTATTTATTTTATTTTATCATGCATTGAGAAAACAAGAAAAAGTCTACCAATTTTGAGAGACATTCTTTGTATATTTTACTGCAGACAGTTTCAGTGACAAATTGCTTACCCTCACATAGCTTTTTATACTAATACATTTTTCAGTAATGCAAATTTAAAATCAACTTTAATTTTAAATACACTTTAAAAGTAGTGATTTCCAAATTAATATACAATATAACATTGTTTTCTGAATTTTATCACTGTAAATATTTTTGAAAGTTACATGCATAAAATAATACAATAGAAATGATTAAATCAAGTAACATATATCAATATTTTCTTAATATTGACATACAAAAAGAGAAATGTATTTGATTACAGATAGTCAAAGCACAGCATACCTCCTCTACCTTCTTACTGACATAATACACTGCTCTTGTGATGCCACTCTTTCTTTGATATGCTATGTGAGATATAATCTTGTGCTAGGTCTGGCTTATGCAAATTCTCTCCTTTGCAGCAAGCATAACACCCTCACACTGTGTATCCTCTACCAGGGATCTCTAAGAGTTTTTTTTTTTTTTAAGACCAATTCTAGTTAGAATTTACATTGAAAACATAAATGCCAACAAAGGAGTTTTAGTTATACTTAGTTTTATTTTTAATATTTCGAACACAGAGAAAGGATAAGTGCATAGAATAACATAAGTGCAAGGTACTCTGACCTGATCAATGCAGTTTGCATCTATGCATGGAAATGTCACACTGTAACCTTTAGTTGTGGATAATTTCTATGTCAATTAATGATTAAAGAAAATAAATGACATGACAGTATAGTCATTAGTATAATGAGCTTAATATCCATGAGACCTTGGACCCTATCCAAGCATCCAGCAATAATAATAATAATAATAATAATACTGATGATAATAACAATAGTAATATATTGAGGGTCATATATTTGAATCATATTTTCTACATGTATAGAATTGGAAATTTTTCAGTTTTAACATTTCAAATTGTTGTAAATAGACTGAACTCTCATTGGTTATGAAATTGTTAGAAACTTCAAGCAAGTTTTGCTGTATGAAAATAATAAGTTAGTCAATAGGGGAATTAAAAAATATTAAATGTGGGTTTGAACGGGTGATACATTCCTTTCAGTAGCTGGAAGGCAGAAGGCAGAAACTCTATAAGTTTGAGTGTCAGACTTGTCTACGAGGTGACTTACAGGCTGATAAAGAATACATAGGCAAGCCGGGCGTGGTGGTGCATGCCTGTAATCCCAGCACTTGGGAGGCAGAGGCAGGCAGATTTCCGAGTTCGAGGCCAGCCTGGTCTACAGAGTAAGTTCCAGGACAGCCAGGACTACACAGAAAAACCCTGTCTCGAAAAAACCAAAACCAAAAAAAAAAAAAACAAAAACAAACAAACAAACAAAAAAGAATACATAGGCAAACTCTGTGTCAGTAAAATAAAACAGGAAGTAAATTAAATTAAATGCATGTAATATTTTTGGGACCTAGTAAAATCAAAAAGCAATGAATACAATTAAAATATGCTTTGTCTTTATGCAATACAATTACATGAAAATACTAATTTTATGAAAAACATGTAGAGGAATATCAATCAAGCAATATGGTACTCTGGTAAGAGATCACATTTTCTGGTTCTGTGTGATCAGGTTGCAATGCAGGCATTCCCTGGCTTGTAGTGTGATATGGCTGGAACCTAGAGAAGTCTTTAATCCCAGGAGGCAGAAGCAAGCAGATCTCTGAGTTCTGTGCCTGGTACAGAGCAAGTTTCAGGTACAGAAAAGCTAAGGTCCAGGGTAGGTGGTATGTGTGTTTAATCCCCAAACTCAGGAGTCAGTTGAGGGACAGTGTATTGGAGTTGAGGAGGCAGGTCAGGTGGGGGCAGTTTTATTTTATTTTTTACTGCTATTGTTTTACAGACAAGTCTCAGAAAGAATAATCAAGACACAGGTGAAGACAGAAGGAGCCAAAGAATGCGAACGAGACTGAAGCTTATAGCAGATTGCTAGCGTTAGTTTGAGGCCAAGCAGAGCAATGAGAATTCAATGAGAAACGAAAAGCCAGTTTGAATCAGTTGGCTTGGAGAGGAGTTTGAGCCAGAACAGCTAAATTGAACAATCAAGCCAGAGTTCAGAAGGAGAAAGGATGATCTTATTCATCAGTAAACCTTCAAGTTGTCAATGACAGCAGATGAATAAAAGTTACATTTACAGAAATATAGTTTTGCTTTTAAAATTATTATTTTGTTGGTTTGAGTATTTGGCTTCATATACACTGCATATGTGCCTGGGTGCATTTCATTCATAGAACTGGAGTTAGGAATGGTTGTAAGCTGCTGGATAGGTGCTAAAAATCAAACCTGATTCCTCTTAACCACTGAGAAATCTCTTCAGTCCTACAATGTTTTCTGCCTGAGTTCTGCATGGCAATGTAGAAGGGACAGTATAGCATGGTTCCCTGACCCTGGAACAGAGCCAGAAGGGTGTGGAACTTCACAAGTGTTGATGGATGCTTGGTGTGAGACTTGTTTAAAAACATATATTTTACTTCATGTTCCTCCTTTGGGAAATAGTCTCCCTGCCAAGGTTATCAGGAAATGTCCTCTCTGCCAAGGTTAATGTTTCTATGGTAATCCGAGACATCATAAGTCTGGAAGGCAAGGGTACATCTAATGTGTCAGAAAAATGGTAGAACACTGTAACCTTCAGGAAAGCACTTAAGCCTGTAGAAAAGGGACCCGGAAAGCATGAGTTCAAAAATATATAATTTCTAAACTATGAAAAATATAAGGAAGCAATGTGAATTATATGAGAAGCTTCACAGACCTAAAAGAGGCAGCTGCACTATGAGCCAATTTGTCATATATATACATAGGTAGACAGATAAAAAGGCAGGCATATTCTGGAGTTCCAATCAGTGGGACAGAGCTAGTTTGGACTCAGGCATGGTGGGAATGGTTATTTTAGGATGTGATCCTGTCGCTACTATCTCCGACCAGCAGAAAAGAGCGACCACTCAGCGTTCTCCTCAATGCGGTTTAATCAGGAACCTTGAAACATACATCCATGAAAAAAAGCCCCTCTCGCTTCTCTCCTTGAGCAGTCCTTTTATATCCTCCCCAAGTCCGCCCCATCAGTCCACATCACAGTCTTCTCTGATTGGACCACATAGAATGGTCTGATCACACGTCATTGGCTACGCCTGCGCAATGCCCAAGAAAGGTGTGGCCTACTCAGGAGCAGGAAGAAGTCAGGTGCTTAGTCATCCGACTTGGCAGGCCTCCAGGCTTGAGGCTACTGCCACACCCACTCTCTACATGATCCCACTAAACTAAACTTATTGTCTTTACTTACAAAGGCCAGAAGATATTCACTTGCAATTTTTAAAAAGAAATGTGGTTGCTGTCTTTTTCTAAGAATTAGGGAACTGTGGTCATGGAACACTGATTCATGGAATAATCAAAATAATATAAATGACAGAATAAATGACAGAATTGATATGCAAATAAAAGACTGGGCCTTGGTCGTGGAGAGCTGACCTATCTGGATGAGCTGTCTGGAGATATCCAGTACAAAGCTCCAGCAGGCGGGGGTGGTGGTGGTGGCGGGCGGCGGCGGCGGCAGCGCACGCCTTTAATCCCAGCACTTGGGAGGCAGAGGCAGGCGGATTTCTGAGTTCGAGGCCAGCCTGGTCTACAAAGTGAGTTCCAGGACAGCCAGGACTACACAGAGAAACCCTGTCTCGAAAACCAAAAAACAAAAACAAAAACAAACCAAACCAAAACAAAAAAAAATATCTCCAGCAGAACACAGGCCATCAACTTGTAACTCCATTATTGAATTTGAGTTGCTTTTTCACGACTCTCAAACACCCCTTCCTACAAGACCCCCTTTCCAAGTCCAGGATGGACCTTGGTAGTTTTCTTTGGAATAGAAATTTAAAAAATACTTTTCCCCTTTAAATTTAGTCCTGTTCTTCCTCTTCCCTCCCCTCTTCCTCCTCTTCTTTCTCCACCTCTTCTAAGCATTTATCTTGTTCTCTTCTTGTTCTTCTACTATTCCTCTTCTTCCTCTTCATCCTATTCTTCTAACAGGTTCTTACTATTTATTCCTTATTGTCTTAGAATTTGCAGTGTCTGCAGCAAAGACAAGGCTCATCTTATATTCACAGTGACTTCTGCCCCTTCTTTGAGTGCTAGGCTTAGACTTTCTTTAAAAGTTTCATGTATTTATACAATGTGTAATGATTATATCCATCCACTATTACCTCAAACTCTACTAGTATACCCTACCTAACCCCCACCCAGGTTCATGTTCTCTTTCTACTTATTTTGGTATTAATAACTCCTGAGCCCAAATGGTCCCACCTATTTGCACTTGGGTATGTGTTTATCCAGTGGAATACAAGCAACCTACAATCAACCATGTCTACAAAGGAGAATGATACTTCCTCCCTCAACAAACATTATCTGCCAATAACTCCTTTTACAAGAATGAAGCCTATGGGTGTTGTATGAAATACTAAAAAGATGAGCAAGTTCCCAGGCTATACCTGGCTACTCTCTAACAAAATGTTCTCTCCGTCCAGTTCTTATCTCATGGAAACACTCTGACTCAGAGATCCAAAATCTCTCCATTTAGCTCAATAAGTTTCCACTGGTGCATCGCTACTCTGTCAGCCTCATGCTTCAAAACCCCCACAGCCTTTGTGCTGCACAACTGGCAAAACCACATTTTGCCACAGTACCTTTATCTCTTGAACCCAGTTGAACTGCTTGCTTAGTTCAGAAACAATGGTAACTCAATCACTAAGAACAACTAGAATCTAAATCTGGTAAGCCCTGGTGGCAAATCCTGGCGGGGTGGCCAAATAAGCCGTATAAGCCAGGAGACACTATTAGCTACATCTTGCCCTCTCACTATCCCTGTCCCAAAAGCCCCTAACTCTCTCTCTCTTGCTGCCTTTCTTCCTCCATCCAACCCTGAAATTCCACCTGCTCTCCCAGTGATTGGTCCCTTTATTAATTGGGAGAAGGTTCACAAGAAGTCACCTGAGTACTTGACTCGTTCCTTGTTCCAAACAGCCCCTTCTGGGAATGCAGAATTAAGATCATAATACAGGCATAAGTAGGGCCATCCACAACACATCCCCATTTCTGTTCTAATAGAAAACAAAACTTTTCTCTCACATATAAATTGAGTACAACTATTACCATTTTGTAACCAAGATTCCCGTGGACCCCACGTTAGACAGAATTTGAGTATCTTTATACCATCTTTAAAGTAATTAATTCAAAGTTTCACTAATATTTGCTTATAGGAAGCCGGTAGTTTTACTTGTTTAGTTCTTTGCCTAGAGCAGCCATCTTGTTATACCATCTATCTGTTAGGCTCTCTGCCTGGAGCTACAGACATTTATAATTAATACCTGATCATAACAGGTAATTATGACTGTCCTCTCTACTTGGAGTCAGTGATTAATTTTCCCTATCTTAGTTCCAAACCACACGCAAAATTTACCAAATGATTCAGACAGAATCTGTATATAAATCTATCCTAAAAATAAATAATCCCAATTTTGTAAATTAACAGTTCAATCTGTCTCTGCCCCAAAAGTAGGCAACTTCATTCTCCTTTTCCTGACTCAGAGCAGCCTACAATTCCCCACAGCAGGGAACCTCAGGGCCTGCTTTCTTTGTTTCAATTCCTGTGCTTGATCCTAAGTGACTCATCATAGCACTACACAGCTACTGACTTTAAAAAAAAAAATGAAATAAAACTCTCTCAGGCTAATCATCTTAAATTTCTAGTGGATTCTTGGCTCCACTTCAGGCTGGCACTACTTGTTGCTGGAAATATTAGAAAAACAAAAAACAGCAAGTTCCAGTGCTACACCCAGCTACTCTCTGCCCCACCAATCCCACTGCCTCCAAAGCTAGCTCCAAGCAGCAACTGATTGCAGTCTTCCTAGCTCTGGTTCACTTACCTTAATTCCACTAGTTCCTTCTCAGCCATAAATCCCTTGTGGTCTGCGGTCCCAAATAACATTAACCCAGAAAAATCAAAACTCAAGAAACTTATAATTAATCAGTAAGATTTATATATCAATAAATTCTCAATTCATAAGATGCCCACATAATAATTTGAGAGCCAACTGATAAGGATACAAGCTTCTCATCTAGATTAGACAAGTTATCCCAAGTATTCTAACATTTATGATATTTATAGACACCTGTGACTATTTAAAGCCATGTGGAATCTGGATCATCTTCCTCTTGCTCAATCTTTCTACCTTCTCCCTACATTTCTCCTCCATCTGCATCTCTGCAACTCTTAGCTCTGCCTCCCTTTTTCCTGTCCAGTCACAGGCTTCTTATTGTATTGATATTTAAAGTGATTGGAAAGGGAAAATTCTGCTACATATGGGGCGTTTTCTTAATCCTTACTGGAAAAAATAAGGGAATGGCATTTTTGTTGTTTTTTGTTTTGTTTTGTTTTGTTTTGTTTTGTTTTATTGGAGACAGTGTTTCTCTATGTAGCCTCAGTTTGACTGGAACTCACTATGAAGATCAGACAAGCCTCAAACTCATTGATAAATGGGCCGCTATACTGGGTTCCATGCTGCAATCTTTACTTGATTGATCTTATCTATTCCCACTATTCTGTGAAATTCCCTGAGTCTTGAATATTAGAAGGCTAATGCACATAACACACCCACAGGTGCCCACTTGGAGTTACTTATACTTGAAACATTACCAGTTATAGTTGCCCACATTAGCCACCACCAAATGCAAAATTTTCTCTTATCAATCTTTAAATAATAATGAACCTATGGCTATAAACCTGAATATTAAGAACATAGTATGGAAGCAGCTGGGGACAGGATCCTATTGGATTTAAGTTTTTTCGGGTGATAGTTTTCGATCTATTTACATTTACAAAGTTGTCTCCTCTGCCACTGTATTCAAGACTATTTGTTACTTTCTCTTCTATGAGGTTAAGAGGTTTTGGTTTTATATTCAAGTCTTTGATTCACTTGGAATAGAGTTTTTGGGTGGTGATAGGTATGGATCTATTTGGATTCTTCGACATATACACACATACCTACTTAGATTAGCACCATTTGTTGAAGATGCTATTCTTTTTTTTTTTTTTATGTTTTTCTTTTTTTTAATTTTTTTTTATTTTCTATATTCTATGTTTACATTCCAAAGGCTTTCCCCTTTCCCAGTTCCCACCCACCATAGTTCCCATAGTTCCTCTCCCCCCCCAACTGATCCCCAATCATTCCCCCTCCCCCCTCGGTTTCTTTACTAAACTGGATGCAATCTTTACAGGCCCAGGGTCCTCTCCTTTCTTCTTCGTGGGAATCATTTGACTTGCTATTTGTGTCTTGAGTATTTAGGGCTTCTGGTTTTCAATTTCTGGCTTCTTTATCAAAAATCAGGTGTCCAGCAGTGAAGATCAGACAAGGTCTTGGATTAGATTCTATTGATCAACCTGTTTTTTTTTTTAAGCCAATATCATGCAGTTTTTTTTTTTTAATCAGTATTGCTCTGTAGTACAGATTGTTGTTTGGCTGGTGATGCTTCAGGGTGTTCTTTTATTGTATAGCATTATACATTATAGCATCATTTTATCTATCTTGGAGATATATGGAGAAAATAAAGTTGAATATTATTCTTTCAAGGTCTGTAAAGCATTGTGTTAGAATTTTGTTGGGGATTGTACTGATTCTGTAGATTGCTTTTTTAGATGGCTATTATTAAATAGACCCTACTAATCCACAAACATGGAAGATCTTTCCACATTCTGGTATCTTCAGTTTCCTTCTTCATAGCCTTGAAATTTTTATCATACAGGTCTTCCAGTTGCTTGGTTAGAGTTATCTCCAAGTTATTTTATATTTTTTATGGCTATTGTGCTTTCCATGATTTTTTCTCAACCTCTTTATCACTTACATATAAGAGAGTTGCTGATTTTTTTTTTAGTTAACCTTACATAAAAACACTTTGCTGAACGTGTTTATCACATGTAAGAGTTCTACAGTAGAATATTTGGGGTCACTTATATACACTATCATATCATTTGTGAATAGCAATACTTTGACTTCTTCCTTTTCAACAGTATCACAGTTGTCTTATTACTCTAGCTAAAACTTCACTTCAAGTACTATATTAAATAGATTGAATAGATATTGAGATCTTAGAGAGTCTTGTCTTTTGCATGATTTTAGTTTGTTTTGAGTTTTCTGCAATTAATTTGATGTTGGCTATAGGTTTGCTATAAATTGCCATTATTGTGTTTATGTGTCTCCCTTGTATTCCTGAGGTTCAAAAGACATTTATCATGAAAAGGCGATAGATATTGGCAAGGACTTTTTCACTATGTATTGAGATGATCACTTGTTTTTTGTTTTTTTTTTTTCATTCAGTTTGTTTATATGTTGGACTACATTGACTTTTTTTTTTGTACATTGAAGCATTCCTCCATCTCTGGGATGAAGCATATTTGATCACAGCAAATTATCTTTTGTCGTGTTCTTTGATTCAGTTTACAAGTATTTTATTGATTATTTTTGCATCCATACTCAAGGGATATTGGTCTGTAATTCTCTTTCTTTGTTGAATCTGTTTTGTGGATTGGGTATCAATCTGGGTGACTGTGTCTTCATAAAATGAATTTGGCAGTGTTTCTTCTGTTTCTATTTTGTAGAATAATTTGTTCTTTGAAAGTCTGGTAGAATTCTGTGTTAAAACTATTTGGCTCTGGGATTTTTAGGGGGGTGGGCAGAATTTTAATAACTATTTCAATTTCCTTGAGATTTATAGGTCTATTTAATTTGTTTGTCTGACCTTGATTTAACTTTGGTAAGTATCATCTATAGAAAGAAATGGTCACTTCATTTAAATTTTCCAATTTTGTGGAATATAGGTTTTTGAACTATGACCTCATGATTCCTTAGATTTCCTCAGTATTTGTTATGTCTCTCTTTTAGTTTATGATTTTTTTTATTCTTTTTGTTTTTTGTTTGCTTGCTTTTGGTATTTGTTGTGTTTTTGTTTTGTTTTCTTTTTGTTTATTTTAATTGAAAATATTCTTCATTTACATTTTTTAATTTTTTTATTTTTAAGAGTTCTCTTTATTTGTTAAGGTTTTCATTTTTAAGCACATATGCCATCATTTTTTTAACCATATTTAGGACACTTTTTAAATCATAGTAGTTAATTCCTACTATTGACTCATAATGAAAAGGTCTTATTTTCTGGTCTTTCTAATACAAGTTAGAATTTCTCCAATTTTTGGTCACATTTCCTTTTCATGTATCATGCTTATGTATTATATCATGGCTTGTATTCTTTATCAAAAGGCAAACCAAAATAAAAGGATATATGAGACATATGGTGAGAGGGGAACGGGGAAAGGGAAAAGCCTTTGGAATGTAAACAAAGAATATAGAAAATTTAAAAAAAGTAAAAATAAAATAAAATAAAATAAAAGCAGAAAAAAAGAAGACTAGTTATCACTGTACAGACTGTGTTCGAGAGGATGAATGGTGAGTCTAAGCTAAGTCCTCACAATGAGTGATCAGAGCAGTGCGTGACTCTGAGAAGACAACTCTGATTCTGTTCCATCTTCCTTGGCTCACCAGTGTCCTGAGGAGAACTGAGCTTACACTTCCATAAAAGTAAATAAGGCACTTCAAGACTGTGCCCTTCTTAGATGGGCTTGGACATCTCAGCTTTGACCCTATTAATTCTGCAGTGATGAATCGTAAATAAAGTGAGTTTGGAGGGGCTCACAGCAAGGACTTAAGCAAGTACACTCCCCCATCTATCTATCAAAGTTGTTACTGGGTAAAATTGAAAGGGTTTCATTTACATTTTAAATGATAAAACCTTTCCCGGTTTCCCCTCTCCCCAAAAACCCCAACCCCTCCTCCCACCCCCTGCCTCCAGGTATAAGTCCTTCCACTGACCCATTCTCACCCTGTTCTCGATTTTCCTTCCTTTGGGCATCTATTGAGACATCACCTGACCAAGGACCACTCCTCCCAGCGATGCCCAACAAGGTATTCCTCTGCCACATTTTTGGCTGAAACCATGTGTACCCCTTGGTTGGTGGTTTAGTCGCTGGCAATCTTGGGGCATCTGGGTAGCCGACATCATTGTTCTTCCCATGGAGCTGTAAACCCCTTCAGCTCCTCCGAATGATCCTCCAACTCCTCCATTTAGACCCTACACCAAGACCAATGGTTGGCTGCTAGCATCTGCCCCTTTATGTGTAAGGTTCTGACAGGGCACCTCTGGAGACAGCCATGGCATGCTCCTTTTGGTATGCACTTCTTGTTGTCTATAATAAAGTCAGGGTTTGGTAACTGTTTATAGGATGAATTCCCAGGAAGGGCAGTCTCTGGGTGGCCTTTACTTCAGTCTCTGCTCCACACTTTGTCTCCTTTTATTTGTCTCCTATTATTTGTTCCTTTTCTCAGAGGAACCAAAGCACCCTCACTTAAGTTCCCCGTCTTGAGCTTCCTGTGGTCTGTGAATTGTAACTGTTTTATTTTGAGCTTTTGGGCTAACATCCACTTATCAGTGAGTGCATACCATGTGCGTTCTTTTGTGATTGGGTTACCTCACTCAGGACGACATTTTCTAGTTCCATACATTTGACTAAGAATTTCATAAATTCATTGTTTTTAATCGCTGAATAGCACTCCATTGTGTATATATACCACAGTTTCTGTTTCTATTCCTTTGTTGAAATACATCTGGGTTCTTTCCAGCTTCTGGCTATTATAAATAAGGCTTCTATGAACATAGTGGATCATGTGTCCTTATTACATGTAGGAGCATCTTCTGGGTATATGGCCAGGAGTGGTATAGCTGGGTCCTCAGGTAGTACTATGTCTAATTTTCTGAGGAGCCACCATACTGATTTCCAGAGTGGTTGTCCCAGCTTGTAATCCCACCAGCAGTGGAGGAGTGTTCCTCTTTCTCCACATCCTCTTCAGTATCTGTTGTTTCCTGAGTTTTTGATATTAGCCATTCTAGCTGGTGTGAGGTGAAATCTCAGGGTTGTTTTGATTTACATTTCCCTGAAGACTAAGGGTGTTGAACATTTCTTTATTTGCTTCTTGGCAATTTGATATTCCTCAGATGAAAATTATTTTTTTAGCTCTGTACCCCACTTTTGAATAGGGTTGTTTATTGGATATTAGCCCTCTATCGGATGTAGGATTGGTAAAGATCTTTTCCCAATCTGTTGGTTGCCATTTTGTCCTATTGACAGTATCCTTTGCCTTACAGAAGCTTTGCATATTTTTGGGTTCAATTTGTCAATTCATGATCTTTGACCATAAGCCCTTGGTGTTCGTGCCCATGTGTTTGAGGCTCTTCCCTACTTTCTCCTCTATAAATTTCAGTGTGTCTGTTTTTATATGGACATCCTTGATCCACTTGGAGTTGAGCTTTGTACAAGGAGAGAAGAATGAGTCAATTTGCATTTTGCTACATGCTGACTGTCAGTTAAACTAGCACCATTTGTTTAAAATGCTATCTTTTTTTCCTACTGGATGGTTTTAGATCCTTTGTAAAATATCAAGTAACCATAGGTGTATGAGTTCATTTCTGGGTCTTCAATTCTATTCCATTGATCTTCCTGCCTTTCTCTGTACCAATACCATACAGTTTTTATTACTTTTGCTGTGTAATATAGCTTGATGTCAGGGATCGTGATTGCCCCAGAAGTTCTTTAATTATTGAGAATAGTTTTTGCTATCCTGGGTTTTTTCTTTATCCCAAATCAATTTGCAAATTGCTTTTTCTAACTCTACAAAGAATCAATTTGGAATTTTGATGGGGATTGCATTTAATCTGTGGATTGCTTTTGACAAGATGGCCATTTTTACTATATTAATCCTGCCAATCCGTGAGCATGATTTTCCAGCACTCTTATGGGGTCTAACTCCTATAACTCATTTTTAGTTTCCTAGCTTTTATATGTCTTAGAGTTTTGGACTATACCAGACTCTAAAAATGTTTTTGCTCAATTAGAATCCACATATCAAAGGGAATATGCAGTGTTTGTACTTCTGAGTCTAGGAATCTTCACTCCTGAATATTTTTTTCTAGTTTCATTCCTTCACCTATAAATATCAGTTTTCTTTATGTTTGAGTAATATTCTATTATTTATGTGTATCACATTTTCCTTATCCATTCATTATCTGATGGGCATCTTAACTGATTCTACTTCCTAGCTACTGAACATTGAGCTGCAACAAGCATTGTCTTTGTAGTAAGATATAAAGTTTTAAGCCTGGAGAGATGGTTACATTGTCCAAGGCACTTGTTGCTCTTACAGAGGGACAAAGTTTGGTAATCTGAGGGGTATTTAGCTCTCTGTAACTGCAGCAAAAGAGATATGATACACTCTTCTTATTTCTGTGGACACTCAAACACATATGACATATAGGCATACACATCAGCATACATAAAATTAATTAAAATGAATTAAAAATACATAAAATTCTTTTTGGTATATTCCCAAATGTAATATAACTGTATCACATGGTTATTCTATTTCTTACTTTTTGATTACCCTCCAGAATCATTTCATAGTGATCACATTATTTTATACTCCCAAGAATATGTAGGAGCTCACTTTTCACATCTACACCCATTTTTTTTATTTTTACCATTTATACGCCTAATTGTTTGACCCAGTATAGCTCTAGTGAGATGTAGAAGATGTAGTGAAAGATATTTTTTTTTAATTGGGAAGGTACAGAAAGATATCCTGTGATCCCCAAATGTACTCTAAGGTCCTAAAATGAGCTGAAGTCTAAATAGAAGGTCAAGTATCTGGCTATCTGAATAGTCTTCATCCCACACATCATTGACTCACTGAGTTTCAGTTCCACCCTGATGAAACTGTCTGAAAACCCTTTCTGGAAGACAAATTTCCCATCTGACTGAGAGTTTTCCTTCTCTCAGCATCAGATTACTGAAGTAATTCCCATTTCCTTGATGTCTATTTGTTCAATAGTCTGACAGCCTAGTTAAGAGATGCAAGTGTTGTTCATATCTTCAGTTCTACCACTTTCTATTTTAACACCTATATCTTGAGATGGAATATAATATACATAACATAGCCAAAATAAATATAATTAAAAGAATATAAGTAGAGACTAAGACTAAGACACAATTATTTAGTGCAAGGTAGTCATGGTTAATCTTTAATTACAGAACTCTGGAATGAGAGGTGCAGTAATCAATGTTTTACTAAATATCCTGGTGTGGGGTTCCTTCCCACATTACACTACCTTAGTCTTTCCCGGATGACAGACACACACACACACATAGCTTCTATATTTAAATATGCCTTAAATTCACAGCCAAATTGGTCTATAATGTGAGCTCCAGGCATGCCAGGGATTCATAGTAAGATTCTTTCATTTAAAAATTAAAGAAAATAAAAAATTTAAAAGTGATAAACATAAAATACTGGAGTTACAGATGTGAGGATGGGAAGAATTTTCCTGATAGCCCTCTAATTCACAATCTCCACTATACATCTATCCATTTGTCATTCATAATGATATCATGAGGCTGTTTTTCCCCCTCATATTTTCAATTCTCAGCCTAATTAGACTAATCCATGGCTATGGGCAAGCCAGGGATATGTCAGTCTGTTATAACAATTGCTAAGCTTAGCTCTTGTTAGCTGTAGCCCCTGATATTTTCTTCCCTTCAACTACACATGGCTTCAGACCCTGTTGGTTATTTTGCATGCATTGTACTTACATGCTTTGAACTCTGCAAATTTTGCATAATGTATAAACTTTGAATTCATAATTATGCATGTTTCTAATCACAGATATATTTTATACACTGCAACACAAACTAGTCTCTAAATATGCTTTGATGTGGTTAAGAACATTTTCTAAAATGTCTGAAACAAAATCTCCAAAATGCAAAGAATATTTTTTTAAAAAAATTCTTTTGTTAAGTTTAATCACAATGAGCAAAACAGTATCTATAGGAACACCTTACTTCTTTAGGCAAAAGAATGGATTTCTAATTTTGCATTGGTATATTTATATTAGAGCACTAAAAATGTTGAAATAGAAAATCTTATTAATTCTCAAATTTTGATTTATATTACAGAACTGAGATATTAATTTTTATTTTTATTCTATTTAACCTTGCTCTAAAAGGTTAAAAAAAAGAAATTAAAAAAAAGTAAAGAAAATTCCAATGGTATCAATTAAATGATTTGTTTTAAACTGTCAGATGACAGGAAGACATTTACTTATGCCACCTATAAATTTAACAATCAGCATACCCAACACACAGACTACTTTTTAAGCAACAACCCAGATCTATCCCCTATACATTTTAAGAATTAAGTAACAAAGTTAAAGAACTATCTTCGTAAGAACAACACTCTGTGAGGTTCTTAATTGAATGAAAATACTTCCACAGTTAGGAAAACAATGAAAAATTACAGGACTATCTTATAAATCACACACCAATAGAGATGAAAACTCCAGATAGAAAGACATGTGAACAAAGCCTAAATAATCCCTAGTTCTTAAAAAGCCTTTTTTATAATCCAGGTTCTGTGAATTCTCTCCTGTGGTTCAATTGCACTTTTGATCACTCTTCCTTAACACTAGCTAACATTTTAGTATGTTGACCTGCTAGCTGTTTTTAAAATGTCTTTGCATCCTTTCTCTCCCCCTCTCTCTCTCTCCCAACCAACCCTCTTGTCTTTGCTGCCATAAAGGACAACGACAAATATGCCACTGAGAGTTGGCACCTCAATTTTGTTTTTTGGTTTTTTTTAAGAAACTTCTAGAGATCTTAAGTAATTGGAGGCACACTCCTATGATGAACACTCATTACCACACATGTGTGGTCCTTTTTCTATCACTAAGGGCTTGCATGCCACTTAACACTGTAACAAACAGTTATAAAATAAGACAGCATTCCAGTTTAAAGAATAAAAAACATTTGGCATCATCTGTTGTAATACCAAGTTTTTCAAAGACAAGTTTTGGTATTTCAAGGAAATACAATTATTCAAACAAAAGGGGAATTTTGAAGAAAGGTTTTGTTGAAGTAATGAACCAGACTGTCTTCACCATAACCTTAAAAACCATCTTATAGTAAAGACAAACAAGGTTTATTCTTATCCATAATTAAACCTCTGATTCTCAAGGATTGGACTATACCCCATCTGTAACCTTAACTACAAATATTTCTCTGCTGCCTGTTCCAGGAACTGACAACCATGTCTTTGTTTCAAACAATAATCGTATAACCCTACCTTTAGTTCAAAAGGTTGCTATGACTATTTTGTTATAATTGCCTTGTTTTGATTCTCTTGTTATGTTAAGTTCTTGTATCCACACCCATTTTGATGGCCAAATCCTCCATTTCGAAACCCTGTACTCCTGAGCTACAAAAGCCTTGCTTTTCTCACATCCAATACTGACCTCTCCAACCCTGTCTGTGGGGATGCAGCCAGCCATATACATGAATAAAAGCTTGCTTTAATTAATTGCTTGCTTTGATTAATTTGGCCATGATGATTTGGAATGGTGTTCTTTCTCCCATCTTTGAGATTAGCAGGAGCCAAATGTCTTTTATCAAAAAGCTATATGAGGGAAAGCTGTCTTTCAAACTGAATAGCTATTGAAACTGTCATGTTCTACTGGCATATATATGTTCATTTATGTGTGTGTGTGTGTGTGTGTGTGTGTGTGTGTGTGCGCGCGCGCGCGCGTGCATGCATGTGTATGTGTGCCACGCATGCATGTGCAGGTGTATGTTGTGTATCCATTTCTTCTGAGACTGATAAAATTCCATTCTGTATCACAGTAAGCTAAGGTTATTACACAGTGCACATTATATACCAAACTGATTTGTTCCCTCTTTAATGCATTTTTAACATATCTTTCCTATTAAACTTGTCTGAGTTTTTGAACTCTAACTTCAAAGAAAAACAATTTTAAAACTTTGGATTTTGGATATTGACTGAAATAAAATGCCTGGTTATTAAAACAGAGCAGAGTAAAATTATAAAAGACAAACAACAAATTGTAAAGAAACAGATATATCCTCTCAAGAAGAAAGTATCTTGACATAGCGAACCATTGATATGCAGAATAAATAAAGCCCTGGCAGGCTCACCTACTCACTCACCCACCTCCACTCTTGCCTGGCAAACCTACCATTCCTCAAAAGTGCTCTCTCTTCTGGCAGTTCTCCTTTCTTTACTTATGAATATGTTGATAAGAAAGCAAGGCTTAACATAATATAAAATGCTCTGAAAGAGTAATGTTCTAATCTTCAAGGAACTTCCTATGGACAAGAAAGAATTTATCTGTGTACAAAATTTTCATTTATTGTCCTACAAAAGCCTCTGAAATGCTTTTCCTTTTAACACAGGTGACTGCCTAGTTGTGAGGTGTATAGTTTCTTCTTCATTTTCTCTCTCTCTTTCTCTCTCTCTCTCTCTCTCTCTCTCTCTCTCTCTCTCTTTAAAGACTTATTTATGCATTACATGTAAGTATACAGCAGCTGACTTCTGACACACCAGAAGAGGGCATCAGATCTCATTACAGATGGTTGTGAGCCACCATGTGGTTGCTGGGATTTGAACTCAGGACCTTCAGAAGAGCAGTTAGTATTCTTAACCACTGAGCCATCTCTCCAGCCCCCTCTACTTCATTTTCTCAAAGCCATCGCCTCTACTAATTACTGTTTCCTGATGTATTTTATTTCCATAGAGGTGGCAGGTAGTAGGTCTACCAGATGCAGGTAACATCCCTGCTTTGGTTTACTCCACTTCCAGATCTCATATTGAGAAGACTAAGAACCAGGGAAATGGAGCCTGATAGCCATATTGAGACATTAAAATGCATAAATTATCTCTCAGCAACATTTGCAAGGCAAAATTTAGCTCATATGAACATTATCAGTATGTGTACATTTTAAATGGGCCATGGCCTCTTTAGGTTAATCATGAAATTAATCTTTTACTTTACATTTCAAGTTTGTCCAGCAAAAAAAGTTCTGATATTATTTGAGCATTTAATAATAAAAAAGGTATTATAGCTATGTTTAGATTATACTGTCCAAAGTCTGTAGTCAGATTTTCTCAAAACTGGGTTTTCCATAAATAATAACCAATGTACCAGATTAACATTTCAAAAAGTATGTTAAAAAGCCTTCCAGAAGTAAAGTTCAAAAGCTAGCTTTTTCCCCTTAAATTTAATTTTTTAATTCTTTTATTTTAGCTTTAAAAAAATACAGAAGCAACTCTTATGCAGTCTAAAATTATCCTAAACACAATCATTTCCACGTATTTCTAAAGACATGCTAGCCAATGCTAGCCATGATTTTCAGTACAAAATATGTTAAAGAAAGAAATGCAAAACTGAATGAAATGGCCAGAATTTTGTTTCCAGGGGCAGAGATTGGCTTTTGCCCCATTATTGTCTTAGAAATCATTCTCAATTCTTAAAAGATTAATCAGCTAAAAATCTAAGTGTCAGAGTCTTCTAAGGAATCCCAAACAAACGTCCAATTCATTTTTGTTTTCCACAAAGTAGAGGCAAAAACCAGCTGGGGGCCACTGAAGTGGACATATGGTAAATTGGCTCTGAAGTAAAATGACTCCAGCAGCTAGCTGCTTGGGACTTAAAATTCTTTCCCATCCAGACCAGTTCAATTTGAGTGGCAGACACACTGACATCTTTGTCCTTTCCTGGTGTGAGTGGAAACTCAGAAAAAGAAGCTTTGCCTTCAGTGAGTCAATGTAAGTTCATTCTCCTAGAACATCCATTCCTTACCATTGTCTGGGATAGACAAAATATCTGTTGAGTAATAGATAAAAATTCTTTGGAACCTACTAACTTGGCAGACCACTAGCTTCTACCAACCCAAAAGTTAAGAATGTCATCTGGTTTCTTTCCAGCTTCTGGCTATTATAAATAATGCTGCTATGAACATAGTGGATCATGTGTCCTTATTACATGTTGGAGAATCTTCTGGGTATATGTCAGGAGTGGTATAGCTGGGTCCTCTGGTAATGTTATGTTCAATTTTCTGAGGAACAGCCAAACTGATTTCCAGAGTGGTTGTACCAGCTTATAATCCCACCAACAGTGGAGGAGTGTTTCTCTTTCTCCACATCCTCCCCAGCACCTACTTTCTCCTGAGTTTTTGATATTAGCCATTCTGACTGGTGTGAGGTGATATCTCAGGGTTGTTTTGATTTGTATCTCCCTGATGACTAAGGATGTTGAACATTTCTTTAGGTGCTTCTCAGTCATTCCATATTTCTCAGTTGAGAATTCATTGTATAGTTCTCTATACCCCATTTTTAATAGGGTTATTTGGCTATCTGGAGTCTAACTTCTTGAGTTCTTTGTATATATTGGATATTAGTACTCTATCAGATGTAGGATTGATGAAGATCTTTTCCCAATCTGTTGGTGGCTGCTTTTGTTCTATTGACAGTGTCCTTTAGCTTACAGAAGCTTTGCAATTTTATGAGTTCCCATTTGTCAATTCTTGATCTTAGAGCATTTAGCTATTGGTGTTCTGTTCAGGAAATTTGTCCCTGTGCCCATGTCCTCCAGGGTCTTCCCCAGTTTCTTTTCTATTAGTTTCCGTGTGTCAGGTTTTATGTGGAGGTCCTTGATCCACTTGGACTTGAGCTTTGTACAAGGAGATAAGAATGGATCACTTTGCATTGTTATGCATGCTAACAGCAAGTTGAACCAGTACCATGTGTTGAAAAGGCTTTTTTCCACTGGATGTTTTTAGCTCCTTTGTCAAAGATCAAGTGACCATAGGTGTGTGGGTTCATTTCTGGGTCTTCAATTCTATTCCATTGATCTACCTGCCTGTCACTGTACCTATACCATGAAGTTTTTATCACTATTGCTCTGTGTACTGCTTGAGGTCCAGGATACTGATTCCCCCATAAGTTCTTTTATTGTTGAGAATAGTTTTAACTATCCTGGGTTTTTGTTATTTCACATGAATTTGAGAATTGCTCTTCCTAACTTTAAAGAAAATGAGGTACATTTACACAATGGTACACTACTCAGCTATTACAATGAATTCATGAAATTCTCAGGCAAATGGATGGAACTATAAAATATCAGCCTGAGTGAGGTAACCTAGTCACAAAAAAACATACATGGTATGCACTCACTGATAAGTGGATATTAGCCCAGAAGCTTGGAATACCCAAGATACAATTCACGGACCACATGAATCTCAAGAAGAAGGAAGACCAAAGTACGGATACTTTGGTCCTTCTTAGAGGGGGCACACGCTGGGCGGTGGTGGCGCATGCCTTTACTCCCAGCACTTGGGAGGCAGAGGCAGGCCGATTTCTGAGTTCCAGGACAGCCTGGTCTACAAAGTGAGTTCCAGGACAGCCAGGGCTACACAGAGAAACCCTGTCTCAAAACAAACAAACAAACAAACAAACAAACAAACAAAAACAGAAGGGGGCACAAAATACCCATGGGAGGAGATACAGAGACAACGTGTGGAACAGAGACTGAAGGAAAGGCCATCCAGAGACTTCCCTATCTAGGGATCCATCCCATATACAGTCACCAAATCCAGACACTATTGTGGATGCCACCAAGTATTTGCTGACAGGAGCCTGACAGAGCCTCTCCTGAGAGGCTCTGCCAGTGCCTGACAAATACAGAGGAGGATGCTCACAGCCAACCATTGGACTGAGCACAAGGTCCCCAATGGAGGAGCTAGAGAAAGGACTCAAGGAGCTGAAGGGGTTTGCAGCCCCATAGGAGGAACAACAATATGAACCAACCAGTAAACTCAGAGCTTCCTGGGACTAAACTACCAACCAAAGAGTACATATGGAGAGACCCATGGCTCCAGCCACATGCGTAGCAGAGGATGGCCTTGTTGGACATCATAGGGATGAGAGACCCTTGGACTTGAGAAGGTTTGATGCCCCAGTATAGGGAAATACCAGGACAGGGAAGCGGGGGTCGGGGGTGGGGGGAGGGGGACTGGGTTGGTGAGCAGGAGAAGCGGGGATGGGATAGCACATTTTCAGAGGGGAAACCAGGAAAGGGGATAAAATTTGAAATGTAAAGAAATAAAATATGTAATAAAATCAGTTTATGAAAAAGAATGTCATCTGGTTAGGAAGGGAGGAGGGGAAGAATTATGAGGAATAAAGCAAGGGAAAGCCATAATCAGAATATATTATATGAGAGAAGATTATAGATTCCATAGAAAAGAAAGTTGAGATCAACTAAAAAATAATATAAATATGTGTCTTTATACCACTTTATTATTATATCTTAATGTGAAATCATGGTATATTACATATAAGATGTCAAGATGAGACCTGTGTTTCTTGGATCAGCAGTGGCTGCCATTTTGTTATTTAAACTGAAATTTACATCCTGTTCCCTAAGCCAGGCCCAGCAACACTTCCTAAGAAAGGGTTTTATTTAAAAGAAAAAAATAGCAGAAAAATATTTCTTCAATGCAACCCCATTAATAGAGGGACAGAGAGATCCAGTGAAATTTCCCTACCCACCCCCAAAAGTCAGCCTTCCAATGATACATAATTAGTTATTTAAAGTTATTTAATTTCTGATAACTAAGGATGTTGAACACTTTAAAGATGTGTTTACTAGCAGGTCAGACATCTTAGAACTTGGTAGCAGCAGAGGGAGCAGGGGAGATATTATAAGTTCAAGGTTTATCTGGTCTACATTGTGAGGTCTTAGGCAGCCAGGGCTACATAGTGAGTTATATCTCTCTGTCTCTCTCTGTCTCTGTCTCTGTCTCTGTCTCTCTCTCTCTGTGTGTGTGTGTGTGTGTGTGTGTGTGTGTGTGTGAAATGTATTTAGCAGTCATTTGCATTTATTTTGAGAAATTTGTAGTACCACAATCCATTTTCTTTTAATTGGATTATTTGTTTTCTTAGTGTTTCTTTTATTTTTAGTTTGTTGTATATTTTAGCCACCAATTGTCTGTCAGATGTAGAACTGGCAAATCTATTCTCTCATTCTGTGGGTTGCCTTTTCACTCAATCATTTACATTACTGTATAGAGCATTTTACCTTTAAGATGACCCTTTTGTTGATTATTTATATCTATGTCTTACCCTAAGGGAGTTTCATACAGAAAGTCGATACCTGTGTTTAATAGTATGTAAATTTTCCATTTATTAATTTTTACATAATAAACAAACTCAGTATCCTTATTGGCAAGTTGTCTTTTGTTTTTGTTTTTGTTTTTCGAGACAGGGTTTCTCTGTGTAGTCCTGGCTGTCCTGGAGCTCACTCTGTAGGCAAGTTGTCTTTAATTCTGTCAATAAAAAGTTCCCAAAGGAGGGATGGAGAGATGATTCGGTAGTTCCGGACACTTGTTCTTTCAGGGCACTGGGGTTCCAAGCATATTGTGGTTCACAAGTATTTATTACTATGATTCCAAGGAAACCAATTCCCTTTTCTGACCTCTATAGGTACCAGGCATGCAAGTGTTGCACATTCAGACATTTAGACAAAGCACTCAGACACATAAAATAAAATAAATAAATGTTACTAAATTTAAATAAATAAAAATAAATACAAAAATTAAAACCTCTTTAAAATAAATTGAGTATGTCAATATAATTTAAAACTAGTATTCAGAAAGCCTTCTTCATTTTTCACATTATCATTTAAATGTTCTTCATTCTTTTTTTTTTTGATTTTTTTATTGTATATATTCTATATTTACAATTCATTTCCCTTTTTCTGGTTCCCCACCCCCAAAGGCCCCACATGTCCTTTTCCCTCCCCCTGCTCCTGCATCCACCCCCTCCCACTTTACTGTTCTTGTACTCTCCCACAATGATGTTTTGGTCCATTCTAGCACCAGTGTCCACTCCTTTCTTCTTGTGAGACATCACTTGATATGTGATTTGTGTCTTTGGTGTTCCAAGCTTCTAGGCTAATATCCACTTATCAGTGACTGTATACCATGGGTATTCTTTTGAGACTGGGTCACCTCACTTAGTATGACATTCTCCAGCTCCATCCATTTCTCTAAGAATTTCATGAATTCATTGTTTCTAATGGCTATATAGTACTCCATTGTGTATATATACCACATTTTTTGTATCCATTCCTCTGTTGAGGGACATCTGGGTTCTTTCCAGCTTCTGGCTATTATAAATAAGGCTGCTATGAACATAGTGGAGCATGTATTTTTATTGCATGCTGGTGAATCTTCTGGGTATATTCCCAGGAGTGGTATGGCTGGGTCCTCCGGAAGTATCACGCCCAGTTTTCTGAGGAACCGCCATACTGATTTCCAGAGTGGTTGTACCAGCTTGCATTCCCACCAGCAGTGGAGGAGTGTTCCTCTTTCTCCACATCCTCGCCAACACCTGATGTCTTCTGAGTTTTTAATCTTAGCCATTCTGACTGGTGTGAGGTGAAATCTCAGGGTTGTTTTAATTTGCATTTCCCTAATGACTAGTGATGTTGAACATTTTTTAAGGTGTTTCTCAGCCATCCGAATTTCTTCAGGTGAAAAGACTCTGTTTAGCTCTGTACCCCATTTTTGGATAGGGTTATTTGGTTTTCTGGGGTCTAACCTCTTGAGTTCTTTGTATACATTGGAGATTAGCCCTCTGTCGGATGTGGGGTTGGTGAAGATTTTTTCCCAATTTGTTGGTTGCCGATTTATCCTTTTGACAGTGTCTTTTGCCTTACAGAAACTCTGTAGTTTTATGAGGTCCCATTTGTCTATTCTTGCTCTTAGAGCATAAGCAATTGGTGTTCTGTTCAGGAATTTTTCCCCTGAGCCAATGTCCTCAAGGGTCTTCCCCAGTTTCTTTTCTATTAGTTTTAGTGTGTCTGGTTTTATGTGGAGGTCTTTCTTCATTCTTATATAAACCATATACACACAGTTATTACCTATTAGATGTAGTAAATTAGATGCAGAAAGTATTTCAAGATCATTTGATTTATACTCCCCAAACACTAATGAATTGGAATATAGTACAAAGTTATAATGCTTACTGACTAGCAAAGCTAATAAAATCTAATGTTCTTAAGTAAAAAAACAAAACATATGTGCAGTTACTATATGATGTGATAATACAATATACACATTTGAAATTACCTTATAAGACTTCTTATCAAATTCTTCAGATCTTCTGTGTGCTTAAATATCACTTCAAAATGTAATTTTTAGTTTTGTGGCTTTTCCCTATGTGTGAAATAGATTGAGTTGATTAGAAGAACTAAATTCCATTTTCCTCCAAACAAGAAAAAAATAGCTAATATATATTATTATTTCACTTTCAAAGGGAATGATTCATCCAAACAAAAGTGTGTGGTATGTCTTGGTAATAAAGAAAAGTTGTAAAAACTAAAATAGAACATACATACCAATGTCCAAGAGAGTACGCACACAACAGTCAGATATTTTTGTCCTTATAGAAAACTGTTCTATACTAGAATTCAGGCACAGACAGAATTTCTTTATTCGATCTGACTTTCTTAGGTGATCAAAAATGCTTTCTACTAGATTATAAATACCATATATACTTAGAAGTTCTTGGCAATCAGCTGAATAATACACATATGTCCTTATTTTTATATTGGTCAATTAACTGCATTAATTCCCAAAGATCTTTGGGACTGAGTTATTTCTTCAGTTTGTTTTGGGGTGTATTTTACTGTTCATTAAAGAGGACATTAAAATTTAGTAGTCTCATTATCAAGATATAATTGGATTTATTCAAATTAAATTCTGCTGAATATAACACTAATGGACCCTTCTTGTCATTGAAATTCTTATATTCAGGGATATATTGTCACACAGGGAGTGGCATATCCTAGCATGATCTAAAGAAAGGACAGTGATGAGAGAGGCACAAGCTATTTCTATAAATGGATGGAAATAGACAATTGTCAAAATTCATTTGCCAAATGTTGAGCTATAAAATCTATACTTCTCTGATAACAGAGTGGGCATGTGGCTATTCTCTGCCCAAGAGCTGATAATGCTTTGCTTGCTACCACTTTCCAACTCCCTAGGGAACATTTCAGAAGAGAACTGGAATAAAATGCAATCCTTTAGACATATTTTCAATTGCTGATAATGTCTGACGTACATAATCTTTAAAACATCATTGGAAATAAAAGTAGTGAAGTATGAAAAAACCCAGACAAAACAATTACTTAAAATCTAGCCATTAAGATTTTCATTTGTTCATTTCATTTTATTTCTCTTTCTTACTCAATTTTGTGAAGAATGCCACACTTTTTTAAAAGAACAAAGAAAACTAAAATTATTCACTAAAAATTCTTGAGTAACAGACATGGTAAGATGAAAATGATACTTTGGGAAGAACTTTGGGAGTACAGGTAGTTGGAGCACAACAAAATAGGAAAAAATTGGGTGAGAGTACAGCAAATCTGTTATAAATTTATTAATATTTGTAAAGCATTGTATAGAAAATCAGAGGAGAAAATATTTGTTAAATAATTATTTTTATATATATTATTATTAGATATTTTCTTTACTTACATTTCAAATGTTATCCCCTTCCCTAGTTTCTCCTCTGAAAACCCTCTACCCCATGCCCCCTCCCCCTGCTCACCAACCCACCCACTCCTGCTTCCCTGTCCTTGAACTCCCCTATACTGGGGCAGCGAGCCTTCTCAGGGCCAAGGGCCTCTCCTCTCATTGATATTCAATAAGGCTTTCCTCTGCTACATATGCAGCTGGAGCCATGGGTCCCTCCATGTGTACTCTTTGGTTGGTGGTTTAGTCTCTGGAAGCTCTGGAGGTACTGCTTGGTTCATATTGTTATTCCTCCTATGGTGCTGCAAGCTCCTTCAGGCCTTTCTCTAGCTCTTCCATTTGGGACCTTGTGCTCAGTCAAATGATTGGCTGAGAGCATTCACCTCTGTATTTGTCAGGTACTGACAGATCCTGTCAGGAGACAGCTATATCAGGTATTAATTAATTTTAAAAAAAAATGAAAGAGTAAACTGTAGCAGTTAAAAGCCCTGGCTGTGTTTTTAGAGGACCATGTTTCAATTCATGGAGCCTCATGGTACAATGTATAACTTTAATTCTAAGTGGCCTGATTCTCTATTTGGTCTCTGTGAGCACTGCACACATATGGTGTACAGATTCATATATGCAGTCAAAACACCCATACACACTGAAAAAATTGAAAAAAATCAAAACTCAGTGAAGAATGGATTTTAGAGAAAAAGTAATAATATAACTTCAAATTTTCAACTATAGCAACTAAGTGATAAGAAACAGTAATCTAGGTAGCAATGGAAGCTAGATTTTTATTTTTGTTTTAATTTTGTGGATGCTGCCTTTGTTTCACACATTTTGAATATGAGATATCAGTGCAATATTTCATATAATATCCATATTACATTTTCACATTCATGTAAGAGTTCATATATATGTTAATATAAGAATAATTTGCACTAAGATATTGAGATAAGAAAGCATGAACAATATTTAAATAGGCATGGAGTTTAATTTCATATTCACAATTACATGGTACAATGAGAAGACATAAGCAGCAGATACAAGGAATGAATGCCCAGCATAATAAGTATCAGGAAATCAATATATTATCAAACTTAAAAATCTTTATCCATTTACAGTGCATGATTTGAATTCTAATAAGTTATCACTGTATTCATTGATTAATTCATTCCTTAACCATCTTGCTGTAGGTGGATATTACTATAGTGACCCACAATTAATCAAGTTGCAGAAAAGAGACCATAGAGTACACAGATTTAAATGGAAGATCTGTATCACATCTCCTCTTCCCAAACCTCTTCCCAAAGTCGTCGAAGAAGTAGGGGCCAGAAAGATGGGAAGAGCCACGGGTGATAGATGACTTCATGAAAACAGTGTTTTCCAGACACAACAGGGCAGTTGCATATATATGAATGCACAACAGTTGGGACAGCATACACAAAACCTGGGAAGCTGAAGACACACAAAATTACAGGAAGGAAACTGGTGGTGGACATGATTCTTACTCCAAGCTAAGGAATGATTCGAGTGGAATCCACTATATTCCAGTGGCTTGCCCCACACCTAAATTTACCTAATTCAATTTGTGCAGTACAAATTTGAGCCCATGTTGTAAAAAAAACCCTACAATTATTAAACTATACATTTTCCTCAGTATGCCATATATAAGGAAGATAGGAAGATGGATACATATATTATGAGGACACACAGAATTGAATGAGTGGGGCAATAAGAAAAATTGAAAATGTATAGGGGAGATCTATATAATATTATTTTTTCAAGACAGGGTTTCTCTGTGTAGCCCTGGCTGTCCTGGAACTTACTCTGTAGACCAGGCTGGCCTTTATCTTAGAAATCTGCCTAGCTCTGCCTCCCAAGTGCTGGGATTAAAGGCAAACGCCACCACTGCCTGGCTATATAATATTTTTTAAAAGGAGGTATCAATACCCATGTACTCACGAATGAATCAGTACTGTAAATTGGAGATCAGTAAATTAAATATCTGTCAGGTTATGAGTCTTTTTTTTGCTTGAATTCCTTTTATACTATTATCTAAAGTCATTTTTACCAATGTTTAAATTGTATTAAAACTCATATTCAGAGCTATAGATTCTCATCTATCATTGTGATGCAGCTGGGATTCTGTCTCTCATCTCATTTACTAATGAGAAAGCACAGAAACATAAGGTAGCTTCTTCAGACCTCTACACTGAATCAGGGAGCAAATCATAGCTTAAACCTTATCTGCAACTTGTAATGAAAAGAACTAATATAGTTCCTTTGACAACTGTCAATATAACCTTACTTAAGTCTTACTAATAGCAATATTTAAAACAGACTGTGCAACGGATTGTGAGTCCTATTAATATTCAGAAATGATTAATCTGTCTGATTTAAGGTAATGTTTCTTTCCAATAAAATCATATAAAGCAATGGAAAATAGAAAACTTCCATTTTTCTCTATTTAATAAGAGATCCAACAGATAAGAATCTTAGTTATCCTTCATAGTGACAAACTTAAATTCCATATGCTATCCTGAGAAGATTTTAAACCATTGATTATATATTAATATATCAGTTATTTTAAATAAAATTACAAATCTTAAATCAGTAAATAATTTCTTCATTTCACTGTTATTTTTGGCTCATTTATATTGTTGAGTGTCTTTGAAGAAATTATTACGTATACAGAGGTTTTATCATACATGACAGACTAAAAGTCACACATGAAATGACTTATTAGTTCTTCCTTTCCCTATAAAAAATGAAGCATTATCATCATGGAAACCCTATACATTACCCATACACAAACCTCTGTATGGTCTTCATTTTAAATTTTCCATAATTCAAAACACAGGTTAATGACTTATAGCCCACTTCCCAGGTTAGGTATGCAAGCATTACCAGCATTGGACTTTGTACATTTTTTCTTCTATATCTTCAAAGACCATGAATTTTACTATTTCATTCTTTTTTTTCTTTTTAAGACATCTCATTATTTAGCTCAAGGTCTCTATAACTGTCTATACCCAAGGTTGACCTCTAATTCATGATCCTCTTGCCTTCGATTCTTGAGTGCTTGAATTATAAACTTGAACTACTATACATACTGGTTTCATCCCATTCTTCAATTAACAGCATTATACTTTAATAGTTATTTACAATATACTGCATCATTTCTACTATTAAGGGATAATTGTCACAAAAGATTAAAAAAAACATAAGTACTATACAATGAACAATTTAGGCTTTCATTAAACCCATTGCTAGAGAAACTAGTAAGACAGCATAACATATTCAAACAAGAAACAAACAGGAACTTATTTTTAATATATTGAATGGAAAAAATTAGAAGGCTTTTGTCCTCTAACCTTTTCTACAGTGCATAATAAAATTCAAATGAATCTATGAGTCAGATTTTGGATGTCAACGCAGAGTAACTCTTTTCATTTTTATCAGTAATCTATAATTCCCTGAATTGTATTATTCCTCTTACTAAATCTCAATCACATGACCCAGAATGATATATCATAAACAATACAGAAACATTTTGCATGCAATTACTAAGGTATGTATGCTTTTTCTTCAGATATGAACCTTTTTTTTTACAAGAGGCTATGAATTGAAATCAATTATTTATAGTGTTGTTGATGAGACCATTTTCTCATGTGATGTTTTTAATGGTTCTTAAAGATTAAAATGTATAAAGGCATGTCTTCCAAGAAAAAAAATGTATGGCCAAGCTCAAAATGCCTTCCCTCCTCCCCCCCCACACACATACACATCTGATTATAATGTAACAGATAACTTTGTTTGGGATGATTTGTGCAGTGATTTACATGCAAGTTCGAAACAGATGATAGAAATGTTTTAGTATGCTTATGTTAAGAAATATTAAAGCAAGAAAAAGGGGCCTCCTAACAGGTATTCATCAAGCAAATATGTAATAAAAGCACACTGTTTTCTTAAATAGCATAAGTAAGGCTTTGTTGATGTAATATCTCATTCTGTCTCTTGTCTATTTACACTCCATGTCTGAGGCTACTACTGTTGGGTTTTACTACATTTCTAAATTGGTGTCGAATGCCATTTTACACAAAGTCAAAAAAAAAAGTACCAATAATTTTTTGTGGTTAACTCCTGCTATTATATGTCTATTAAATGAGTATGTACACCAGTATTTCATGTGCTGGAAACTTGCTCCCCATTCTAATTGAGGATAATGAGAGAACCTTAGAGAGGTAGGCCTTATGGGGAGGTTGCTAGACAGCAATATCCTAATCTAAGACGATATCAATGCTACTTTACAGTGTATGTTGCTGTGATATTGGTTTATCACAAAAGATTTTGACTGGCCCCTTTTCAATCTCTAGATTTCTGGCTTGAATATGAGTTACACTCTTCTGAGCATCCCCCTTCCTTCTGAAGCTATCTGCTAAGAAGATATTGCCGGAGATAAAACAGATGAGGCCACAGGATCCTGGAATTTAAGCATCTACAGTTAATAGTGAAATAAATTTACTTTAATTTCAAATATTTTAGCTTGTGACAAATTACTATGAAACTAAATATGGACAAATATGCCTTTGACTGTTAAAAATAGGATGGGTATTTGAAACTGACTCAAGTCTATATGCAAACATTGTGGCTAACACTGAGTCACTGAATCACATTGTGTTCACTATAGTTGAATCAACACCCTTTTCATCAGTAGTGTCTGCTTACTTTTCTCTATTGGCTTTACATGAAAGAAACTATTTTTTTAATGAGCTTGAAATGTGTCAGCCTGCATTAGTAAGTCTTTATTTACTTCCCAAAATGTCTATTCTAATAAATACAACAAAACTGTAAAGGAAAAAAATTACTAATTTATGCCTTTATGGTCATCAACTGCAATGACAGGATCACAATGCTATATAAACTTAGATGAAAACAAAACCTGGAATATAATTATGCAATCAATGGCAGCGACAAAGACAAAAGTGGAATTTGGAAGTAATCTTTAGTGAAACGATCAATAACATAATGAATTGGAAAAACTCATACAAACAAAAAGAAATGACAACAAATGAATTAGTTAATTATATAAAATATCTGTAGGAATGTATTAGATTGAATATTCTTTATATTTTATCTAGATGAAGCCAGTTAGTCTCATTGGAAATCTGTCGGCATTTCTTATATTAAAGCTGAATTTGGAGATACACTGAAATCAATAAAAGCCAGATTTGTTTGAGAGTTCCTGACTATATTTTTTGAGGTCATTGTCATTTGAGTGGGTGATTTCTATTGCTTTATAGAGGAATTTTTTTCAAGGGCTTCCTAAAGCACTCAGAAGCTATAACTATTATTCTTCTAATCTAGTTCATATGAAAGTAATTCAATAAAATTTAGCTTGATATATTATGATAGCATGAAAAGATCAGTAGCACTTAAGATACAATCTGATATAATATTTTAGCAAGTGCACAAAATGCCATTGTTTTATTCTGACTGGATTGCCACCTATTGTAAAAACTCTCCAAAATTCAAAATTACTTCCATGATCAGATTTTGATAAAAACTACAGTGAAAGAAAATGAAAGGATGATATTTCATATGTATTTACACTGGAGTGAGTCTCAGCGATGTGTTAAATGAAATCCTTTATCAGAGATAGAGAAAAAAGAAAACCTTATACATGTGGGTAAAAATATAGCTCTATTGTTTTATGGAGTCATAGTTCTTTCAGATATTTCACAATTACCAGCCTAAAAGATGTATTGAGTGCAATTCTACATTTGATGAACCAAAACTGGCAGGTTTATGTTCATGTACATTCCCTGATTTCTAACATTCCTTAGTATAGAGGATGCTAGCAGAGCAGAGAAGGTCTATAAACTCAGGCAGCTCTGAATTACAAAGGAGAGATTTGAGTATCCCAGAACTTGCAAAGGTCATTTAAAAATTATGATAGAGGCCTGAACATAAGAAGAGCAAATTTATGTATTGTTACTCCCAGGTTTATTAGGGAAAGTATCAACAAGAAGGAAATGACATTAAAAGATTAAGGATATTATAGAATTTTATATATCAAATAGCTTTGGGAAGTACATATAAATATAATGTTTTTTCAAAGCTCCTAAAATAAAGGTACAAATTTCAATGGTATCCTGTGACTCCAGGCATAATTTAGTGATGGAAAGAAAGGGAACCACCCATTTCAGAGTTACACGTATTATTCTCTTAGTTTATTAGATACATTATGTTTCAAAAGCCAGTGTAGATTGAAATGAACCTCTGAAACTTTCTTCGCAAACCTCTAGGATTAGAATTATTTCTAATAGCAACATTAACAATGATATTGTCAAATTAGTATGGTAACTACTTGAGCTGAAATATGGGACATTTCTATGATGCTATGTTTTGGCATAACACTAAAGGGGATATAAAATATAAAGATTAATACTTGTCTATGACCAGTCTCCCTCACTAAAATAGCTAAAGCACAAATTAGTTTCCGAGGAATATGCAGTAGTAGGCTCCTTTATAGTAAGACAGATTTCCTGACTCAATCTTCCTAGGTTTGGTAGACAATAGTATGGTAATCATGTTACATAACCCAGAACTTTTGAGCAAAGGATGCTGACAAGTTTATTTAATAGTAAATATTCATTTATTGTCAGAGATAATTTACCACTTCAGAGTCAGTTGAAATCTTAGCTCATGTTTGCTTCTATACCAATGTAGTAAATCTGGAGCTCTTCCCTTCCCCCTAGCCACAAGAATTCATTTATATTTTCATGGTAATATAAAGCCTCTTACTCTCTACAGAGGGATAAATACTTACATATGCCAGCAGTCCTATCTTGTGGTATGAACTCACTGCACACATGAGCAACATTTGGAACTTTCTATGTTCCTATGGGAACTAATAAACTAGACTATGTACAAGGACTAAGGTGGCTTTTCTGCTTGCTGCTATTCTGGCAGTGATAATAGGATTTAAAAGGTATTTTTATCTGTATAATGTGATATATTGTTTTAATTTATAACCTTCTGTTTAATTTATGATCAATAAATTTAAACTTTAAAGTGAATCAAACATGTTTAAAGAATTTCTCAAACAATGTGATGATGTGTACATGTTGATAAAAGGCCTTAAAATTACTCAGCAGGGGTCTAACATATGGATACAAAGCGTTTTTTCAGTAAAAAATATTTCTCAACATTCCAATATTGCTGGAAAATAGTTTGAATATACATGTATTTCTGTGTTCCTATGGGAACTAAGAAACTAGACTATGTACAAGGACTAAGGTGGCTCTCTGCTTGCTGCTATTCTGGCAGTGATAATAGGATTTAAAAGGTATTTTTATCTGTATAATGTGATATATTGTTTATATCACATTTATACACATAATGGATATTGTGTAATTTATACACATAATGGATATATGTAGAGGAATTTTAATGCAGCAGCATGGCTACTCTGGCAAGGGATCACACAAAGACCTGTCATATGGCACACCCTTAGTACAGACCTTTAAGATAAAGTTCATTTGTAGAAGGAAGCAGTCATGTTTCAAAGTAACATCTAATTGAGGGCATGACAAAGTGATGAATCTGATAAAGATTTGACAGAATGAGTAACAGATAGGATATTCCCAACTTTCATGAGAACAGCTGAGGAATGAGAAGCTATTTAAGACCCTTGCAGGTCCTCTGAAGGCTTGGTGCCCCACTGTAGGGGAATGCTAGGGTGGTGAGGCAGTAGTGGGTAGATGAGTGTGGGGGGAGCACCCTCATAGAAGCGGAGAGAGGGGAGAGGGGGTTTGTGCAGGGGAAACTTGGATTGTAAATAACATTTGAAATGTAATAAATAAAATAACCAATATTTTTTAAGAGCCTTGCAGAGAGAGACAGTCAGTTGGGAGTCAGTGCAGTGAATGCAGTGCAGTGGACTTGAGTTCCTTTGAGGGTTCATAAAGTTCTATTTAGGTCATCAGAGGCAGTTGAAGCTGGAGAATAAGAAGGGGCCAGATTAGAATAAATTTCTAGGGTTAGTTTAAGGCCAAGCAAAGCAATTCAATGAGAAACTGAGAAAAGCCAGATTGAATCAGTCATCTTGGAGAGGAGTTTGTGACAAAACATCGGATTTGAACCAGTCATCCAGAGTTCAGAAAGAACTGGGAAAGGTTGATTTTATTGATCAGTAAGCCTCCGAGATGACAATTACATCTGGTGAGTAAAAGATACATTGACATATAAAGTGGTATTTTATACATATTTCTGCTTTTATTGTTTTAAATAGAAATTTTACTCTTCCTAGAATTGATTCCAAATACACTTTGAAGTTGCCTTTTTGTGTTCTGTAAAACATAATAATGCAAACATGCTGGATATTCTATGATTTCTCATCTCAATGATATAAACAAAACTAATTCTAAATGGAAAGCAATTAAACACTGAGACCAGTCTATATAAGAGTATGTATTTGCAAGCAAAACCTGTATTAAAAGGGCAAAGTATGGCAGACATGGTAAATGAGGAAACAGTCAAGGTTTTAAACAGTAAGACGAAAACATGTCCAGTTGGAAATTTTCTCTACAGTTTATGATTTGCTTGAGTTAGCTACATCCCCAAGTCAACAAACCCAAGAGAGAAGGCTTTTCTTCATAGTTCCAGGGTTTTTTATGTTTCCTCTTGAAAACTGGAGCATGTGTACTGACCTGCTCAAATGTAAGAAAAGGATGAAGGACATTTCATGTAATTCTCCACATTCAACACAGAAATAATCTTTGTATTTAGGTTTTAGCTTCCCAGAAAAAGCAACATAGTATGTATTTTTCCCCAAAAAAGATGTATCAGAAATTTCCTAATCAGGCACTGAAGTAAATTAGGAACATACTAACCACCTATTATTATTACTTATTTTTTGTTTCCTTTTCATTTGTTCCTTTAGTTTGTTTGATTAGTCTCTTTTTTTTAAAAAAAAAAAACTTTTTAAAAAAATTTTAATTTATTTACATTTTAAGTGTTATCACCTTGCCTGGTTTCTCCTTCTCCTGGAAAACCCCCTATCCCATTACCCCTCCCCCTGCTTCTATGAGGGTGTTCCTCCACCTACCCACCTACTCCTGATGCCCAGATCTCGATTCCCCTACACTGGGGCATCTATTAAAACTTCATAGGACTAAGGACCTTCCCTCCCATTGATGTCTGACAAGGTAATCCTCTTCTACATATGCAGCTGGAGCCATGTGTACTCCTTGGTTGGTACTTAGTCCCTGGGAGCGCTGGGAGTTCTAGTTGGTTGATATTTTTGTTCTTCCTATGGGGTTAGAAACCCCTTCAGCTCCTTCAATCCTTTCTCTATTTTCTTTCTTAAGTGGCAAACTAACCAATTTTCCTTCTTTTTTTTTAATTTTTTTTTATTTTCTATATTCTATGTTTACATTCCAAAGGCTTTCCCCTTTCCCAGTTCCCACCCACCATAGTTCCCATAGATCCTCTCCCCCCCCAACTGTTCCCCAATCATTCCCCCTCCCCCCTCGGTTTCTTTACTAAACTGGATGCAATCTTTACAGGCCCAGGGTCCTCTCCTTTCTTCTTCTTGGGAATCATTTGACTTGCTATTTGTGTCTTGAGTATTTAGGGCTTCTGGGCTCATTAATATCCACTTATCAGTGATTGCATTTCATGTGCATTCTTTTGTGATTGGGTTAATTCACTCAGGATGATATTTTCCAGGTCTAACCATTTACCTACAAATTGCATGAATTCATTATTTTTAATTGCTGAGTAGTATTCCATTGTATAAATATACCACATTTTCTGTATCCATTCCTCCTTTAAGGGATATTTGGGCTCCTTCCAATTTCTGGCTATTATAAACAAGGCTGCTATAAACATAGTGGAGCATGTGTCCTTATTGCATGCAGGGGAATCCTCTGGGTATATGCCCAGGAGTGGTATGCCAGGGTCCTCTGGAAGTGACATGCCCAATTTTCTGAGGAACCGCCAAACTGATTTCCAGAGCGGTTTTACCATTTTGCAATCCCACCAACAGTGGAGGAGTGTTCCTCTTTCTCCACATCCTCGCCAGCACTTGTTGTCTCTTGAGTTTTTAATCTTAGCCATTCTGACTGGTGTGAGGTGGAATCTCAGGGTTGTTTTGATTTGCATTTCCCTGATGACTAATGATGTTGAACATCTTTTAAGGTGTTTCTCGGCCATCCGAATTTCTTCTGGTGAAAATTCTTTGTTTAGATCTGTGCCCCATTTTTTGATAGGGTTATTTGTTTCTTTGCGGTCTAACTTCTTGAGTTCTTTGTATATATTGGATATTAGCCCTCTGTCGGATGTGGAGTTGGTGAATATCTTTTCCCACTTTGTTGGTTGCCGTTTTGTCCTTCTGAGAGTGTACTTTGCTTTGCAGAAACTTTGAAATTTTATGAGGTCCCATTTGTCGATTCTTGATCTTAGAGCATAAGCTATTGGTGTTCTGTTCAGGAACTTTTCCCCTGTGGCCAAGTCCTCCAGGGTCTTCCCAAGTTTCTTTTCTAATAGTTTCAGTGTGTCTGGTTTTATGTGGAGGTCCTTGATCCACTTGGAGTTGATCTTAGTGCAAAGAGATAAGAGTGGGTCAATTCACATTCTTCTGCATGTTGACTTCCAGTTTAACCAGCACCATTTGTTGAAAAGGCTATCTTTATTCCACCGGATGGTTGTGGCTCCTTTATCAAAGATCAAGTGACCATAAGTCTGTGGGTTAATTTCTGGGTCTTCAATCCTGTTCCATTGATCTGCTTTCCTGTTGCTATACCAATACCATGCAGTTTTTAACACAATTGCTCTGTAGTACTGTTTGAGGTCAGGGATATTGATTCCCCCAGAAGTCCTTTCATTGTTGAGAATAGTTTTAGCTATCCTGGGTTTTTTTGTTGCTCCAGATGAATTTGAGAATTGCTCTTTCTAGATCTATGAAGAATTGATTTGGGATTTTGATGGGGATCGCATTGAATCTGTATATTGCTTTTGGCAAGATGGCCATTTTTACTATATTGATCCTGCCAATCCAGGAGCAAGAAATATTTTTCCATCTTCTGAGGTCTTCTTCGATTTCTTTCTTCAAGGACTTGAAGTTCCTGTTGTACAGATCTTTCACTTGTTTGGTTAGAGTTACGCCAAGATATTTTATGTTGTTTGTGGCTATTGTGAAGGGTGTTATTTCCCTAATTTCTTTCTCTGCCTGCTTGTCCTTTGAGTACAAGAAGGCCACTGACTTGCTTGAGTTAATTTTATAACCTGCCACTTTGCTGAAGTTGTTTATCGGCTGTAGAAGTTCTCTGGTGGAGTTTTTTGGGTCGCTTAGGTAAACTATCATATAGTCTGCAAATAATAATAGTTTCACTTCTTCCTTTCCAATTTGTATCCCTTTGACTTCCTTATGTTGTCTAATTGCTCTTGCTAGAAATTCAAGTACTATATTGAAAAGATATGGAGAGAGAGGGCAGCCTTGTCTAGTCCCTGATTTTAGTGGGAATGCATCAAGTTTCTCTCCATTTATTTTGATGTTGGCTACTGGTTTGCTGTAGATTGCTTTTACTATGTTTAGGTATGGGACTTGAATTCCTGCTCTTTCCAAGACTTTTAGCATGAAAGTATGCTGAATTTTGTCGAATGCTTTTTCAGCATCTAATGAGATGACCATGTGGGTTTTTTCTTTCAGTTTGTTTATGTAGTGGATTACATTGATGGATTTCTGTATATTGAACCATCCCTGCATCCCTGGGATGAAGCCTACTTGATCATGGTGGATGATCGTTTTGATGTGCTCTTGGATTCGGTTAGCAAGAATTTTATTTAGTATTTTTGCATCTATATTCATAAGAGAAATTGGCCTGTAGTTCTCTTTCTTTGTTGGATCTTTTTGTGGTTTAGGTATTAGCGTAATTGTGGCTTTGAAGAATGAGTTGGGCAGTGTCCCTTCTGTCTCTATTTTGTGGAATAGTTTGAAAAGTATTGGTGTTAAGTCTTCTTTGAAGGTCTGGTAGAATTCTGCACTAAAACCATCTGGTCCCGTACTTTTTTTGGTTGGGAGGCTTTCTATAACCCCTTCTATTTCTTTAGGGGTTATGGGACTATTTAGCTGGTCTACTTGATGCTGATTTAATTTTGGTATTTGATATTTGTCTAGGAAATTGTCCATTTCCTCCAGATTCTCCAGTTGTTTTGAGTATAGACCTTTGTAGTAGGATCTGATGATCTTTTGAATTTCCTCAGTTTCTGTTGTTATGTCTCCCTTTTCATTTCTAATTTTGTTAATTTGTATACTGTCTCTGTGTCCTTTGGTTAGTCTGGCTAAGGGTTTATCTATCTTGTTGATTTTCTCAAAGAACCAGCTCCTGGTCTTGTTGATTCTTTGTATGGTTCTCTTTGTTTTTATTTGATTGATTTCAGCCCTGAGTTTGATGATTTCTTGTCTTCTACTCCTCCTGGGTGAATTAACTTGTTTTTCTTCCAGGGCTTTAAGGTGTGCCATTAAGCTGCTAGTATATGCTCTCTCCAGTTTCTTTTTGGATGCACTTAGAGCTATGAGTTTTCCTCTTAGCACTGCTTTCATTGTGTCCCATAGATTTGGGTAGGTTGTACCTTCATTTTCATTGAATTCTAAAAAGTCTTTGATTTCTTTTTTTATTTCTTCCTTGATCAAGGTGTCATTGAGTAGAGTATTGTTCAGTTTCCATGTGTATGTGGGCTTTCTGTTGTTTTTGTTGCTATTGAAGACCACTCTTACTCCATGGTGATCTGATAGGAAGCTTGGGATTAGCTCGATCTTCTTGTATTTGTTGACATCTGTCTTGTGACCAATTATATGGTCTATTTTGGAGAAGGTACCATGTGGAGGTGAGAAAAAGGTATATTCTTTAGCTTTAGGATGAAATGTTCTATATATATATATATATCTGTTAAATCCAATTGGTCCAGAGTTTCAATTAGTTTCACTGTGTCCCTGTTTAGTTTCTGCTTTCATGATCGGTCCATTGAGGAGAGTGGAGTGTTGAAGTCACCCACAATTATTGTGTTAGGTGTAATGTGTGCTTTAAGCTTTAGTAAGGTTTCTTTTACGAATGAGGGTGCCCTTGCATTTGGAGCATAGATGTTCAGTATTGAGAGCTCTTCTTGGTGGATTTTCCCTTTGGCCAGCAAGAAGTGACCTTCTGAGTCTCTTTTGATGATTTTAGGTTGGAAGTCAATTTTATCTGATATTAGAATGGCTACTCCAGCTTGTTTCCTGAGACCATTTGCTTGTAAAATTGTCTTCCAACCTTTTACTCTAAGGGAGTGTTTGTCTTTGACACTGAGATGTGTTTCCTGTATGCAGCAAAATGTAGGGTCCTGTTTCCGTATCCAGTCTGTTAATCTATGTCTTTTTATTGGGGAATTGAGTCCATTGATGTTAAGAGATATTAAGGAATAGTAATTATTTCCTCCAGACATTTTTGAAATTATATTTATTTATTTTATTTATTTTTTATATTCGAGAGGTTACCTTCTTTTGGGTTTGATGAGAGGAGGTTTCTATCTTGCTTCTTCCCAGGTGTAGTTTCTGTCCTTGTCTTGTTGTTTTCCCCCTATTATCCTTTGTAGGGCTGGATTTGTGGAAAGATATCGTGCAAATTTGGTTTTGTCATGGAATACCTTGATGTCTCCATCTATGGTGATTGAGAGCTTTGCTGGGTAAAGTAGTTTTGCCTGAAGTTTGTGTTCTCTTAGAGTTTGCATTATATCTGCCCAGGATCTTCTAGCTTTCATGGTCTCAGGTGAGAAGTCTGGTGTTATTCTGATAGGTCTTCCTTTATATGTTACTTGGCCTTTTTCTCTTGCTGCCTTTAATATTCTTTCTTTGTTTAGTACATTTGGAGTTTTGATTATTATGTGACGGGATGTATTTCTGTTCTGATTCAGTCTGTTTGGGATTCTGTATGCTTCTTGTATATTCATGGGCATCTCTCTCTTTAGGTTGGGGAAGTTTTCTTCCATAATTTTGTAGAAGATATTTGCTGGCCCTTTAACTTGTACATCTTCATTCTCGTCTATACCTATAATCCTTAGGTTTGGTCTTCTCTTTGTGTCCTGGATTTCCTGGATGTTTTGGGTTACAGCCTTTTTGCATTTAGTATTTTCTTTGACTGTTGAATCAATGGTTCCTATGGTATCTTCGGCTTCTGATATTCTGTCTTCTATCTCTTGTATTCTATTGTTGATATTTGCATCTATGGCTCCTGATTTCTTCCCAAGGTTTTCTATCTCCAATGTTGTCTCCCTCTGCGATTTCTTAGTTGTTTCTACTTCTGTTTTTAGTGCCTGGATGGATGTGCTCAGATCTTTCGCTTGCTTGATTGTGTTTTCATGTATTTCTTTAATAGATTTTTGTGTTTCCTCTTTCATAGCTTCTACTTGTTGGCCCACGTTCTTCTGTATTTCTTTAAGTGATTTTTGTCTTTCCTCCTTATTGTCTTCTTCTTTTTGATCCATCTTCTCCTGCATTTCTTGAAGTGATTTTTGTATTTGCCTTGTAAAGGCTTCTAACTTTTGATCCATTTTCTCTTCTATTTCTTTACGAGATTTTTCTATGTGTTCAGCTACCAGCATCCTGACCAGTGATTTTATATCCAAGTCTTGTTTTTCTGGTGTTTTGGGGTATCCAGGGCTTCCTGTTGTTGGCGAACTGGGTTCAGATGCTGTCATGTTGCCTTGATTTCTGTTAGTGACATTCCTTCGTTTTCCTTTTGCCATCTGGTTATTTCTGGTGTTAGTTGACCTTGTTGTCACTGGCTGGTGTTTGAATCTCCTGTGAGGCTGGGCTTACCTGTTGTTTCTCTACTGGTGGTTATGCGTGATTGCTGCTCAACGGGATCACGAGCTGGCTGCCACCCGCTGACTTTGTGCACGGCCTGAGGTCTCCGGGAAGTGTGGGGGAGTGCAGCAGAGCCTCGGCAGGCGCTGCTGGGCCTGCCTAGTAGCGAGAGCCTAGCAGATCCCCCCACGTGGTAGCCCCTGATGGAATCTGTCTACCTGTTCCTTTCCAGCTGTGTTCTGGTTGCAATATGGAGGCCTGCCGCTCTCGCTGGTCCGGGGTCCTGGGGAGCTGGGTGGTTCCGGCTGCCTCGGTGCACGGCCTAAGCTCGCAGGGACGTGCTGCAGAGCCTAGGCGCCTGGGCCCGCCTGTGGGCGAGAGCTTAGCAGCTCTCCCTGCTCTAGCCCCAGACGGAGTCTCTACCTGCACCTTTCCAGCTGTGTCCTGGTTGCAATATGGAGGCCTGCCGCTATAGCTGGTCCTCACTCTTCTTAATAAACAAGAATTGTTGCTTATCCTGGTTCCGCGGGCAGGGTCTGAGCACCTGGCAAGCTGGCTAGGTCTGGCTGACCTGCTACCGGCTGGATGGGAAGCTGCAGACAAGATGGCGCTGCCTGCAGGGGGTTCGGGGTCTGGCCTGCGAGCACAGAGCGCAGGCACGGCCGCTGTACTCCAAACCGCTAGTCTGTGCACAGTTCCTGCCCCAGACCTGAGTCCCCGGAGGTCTTAAACTTGGGCTGTCTCTGGTACCTGGTTCCGCGGGCAGGGTCTCAGCACCTGGCAAGCTGGCTAGGTCTGGCTGACCTGCTACCGGCTGGATGGGAAGCTGCAGACAAGATGCCCAATTTTCCTTCTAACTATTCATTTTAAGTAACCAGACTATGTACTCACAATTATTACAATGCTATTTTATACAATAAATGACGCAATACAGCTTGTTAAACAATTTAGACTATATTTCTACAGCAGGATAATACATAACTGAGGAAAACATTAGAAAAGTGTAAAACTGTAAGACTGAGCCACCCAAAATTTGAAACAGTATGTGTAATATGATCTTGACTCCATAAACCTCTGTGCACAAAGCACCTACAAAGATACATAAAAATTATTAATGATCACTGTCTGCTTTTGAAGGACAGTGACAGACAGTAGTTTTCTTTTTTGCATTAAAAAATTACTTGTAGAGACAAATATATAGCATTCTAAACTTTTATTAAAATATGATGCTTGAAGTGGACTGATTCAGCATGCAGTGAATGAAAGGAGAAAGGAATAAAGCAAGGAGAAGAAAGATTGTCTGAGTCTTCAAGATTAGGGTGAGTAAAAAGGAGAAAGGGGAGACACCATTAAAGTGAAAATAAATGGACTGAAACAGACTTTCTTCGAGTGATAAATCACAAGTAAAGTAGCATCTCATTTCATGCATGCCACATTTTACTCTCTTTATAGCGAGTGCTGGTAAGGATTCAATTTTCCAATTACTGTCCCGGGATTTCTTTTCATATCTACTATCAAATTCTCTTTCATTACTTTATTCAATTTTTTTTCTTCATTGAGCTATACAAGTCCCTTCTTCAACAAACATATCATTTCAGTCTATGCAATTTAAAGTCCTTACATCTGAAATTTTAGATACTGTTAATTAGCTTCTGTAATACAGATTTTTTAAAAAAGGAAACTACATCTCCTTTCAGTGTACAGTTAGATTAAATGAATTTTGGTTCAATTGGCTCTCTTAGTAGTATGTCCATAATGCTTTGAAGCACTTAAATATATATGTTCATTAGATGGTGGAACCCAATCACAGATTCATAAACCCATCAAATTCTGGATTGGAGTAACTTGCTAAAGAACCTAAGGATAAATAAGAAATTTTCAAGTGGAATAAAATGTTCATTTTTAAAAAAAATCAAAGAAAAGGGGAAGTTTTTTTATATAAAACAAATGACTAATTTCCCTGTGTTAAGAATGAAAAGCTTTATTTTTAACTATTTAATTTGACATAAGAACTAAAGTACTTAAAAATTTATCAATGTAGTATGTAATATCAAAGTGTATGTCAGGAAATATTTTAAAAGGAATAAATGATTCATTAAATATTTTAACAAACCCCTGAAGCACTTAGAAGTGAACTTTACATACTTTACATTACATACAAAAACATAATTCAAATAAATATTTTATAGAAATTTCAAATTTCAAGGTAACATTTTAAAATAAAAGCACACTTGCCACAGATTCTTAGGGTAATTCACAGATAATTAGGGTAATAATATATAGTGTTTTATATACATATATGTACATATATGCATTTATATCAATAAATGTCCTTTGAGAAGAATATATTTGTGTATTTATAATATAGAACTATGAAATTAATGATAATTTCCCACAGGCTTTAAGAAACATAACAAGATAGATAGATCAGTGTTCAAAATATGAAATGCCAATTTTTTTTATTAAATGTATTTATTTATTCCCTTTACAACTTAATATCAGCCCTTCCTCTCCTCCCAGTGCCCCATCATGCAAGTCCTCCCTCATTCCCCCTCTGGGTGTCCCTTCCGGCACATCAAGTCACTGCAGGCAATAGGCTCAGGGACAGCCCCTGCTCCAGTTGTTTGGGAGAACCATATGTAGACCAAACTGCTCATGTGCTACATATGTGCAGGAAGGCTTAGATCCAGCCTGCACTTGCTTTTTGGTTGTTGATTCAGTCTCTGAGAGCCCCCAAGGGTTCAGGTTAATCCTCCTGTGTAGTCCCTGTCCTCTTTGGTTCCCTCAATCTTTCTCCCAATTCTTCCATTAAACTCCCCAAACTCCATCTAATGTTTGCGTGTGAGTCTCTGCATCTCTTTCCATTGGCTTCTCCGTGGAGCCTCTCAGATAGTTATGCTAGGTTCCTATCTCCAAGCATAACATAATATCATTAATAATGTCATGTATTTTTTCTTGCCCATGGAATGGGTAACAATTTGGGGCAGTCATTGATTGGCCATTTCCTAAGTCTCTTTACTGAGATAGACAGTCTCTGGTCTATCTTTTTCTATTTTTTTTAAATTTATTTACATTTCAAATGTTATCCCACTTCTCCATTTCTCCTCCACAAATCCCCTGTCCCATACCCTCCCCCCAACCCCCCAACCCCGCTTCTATGAGGGTGGTCTCCAACCCACCCAACCACTCCCACCTCACTGCCTTAGCATTCCCCTACTCTGGGGCATCTATCCTCCACAGGACCAAGGATGTCCCCTCCCATTGATGACAGATAAGCCATGAAGCCATGGGCCTCTCCATGTGTATTCTTTGGTTGGTAGTTTAGTCCCTGAGAGCTCTGAGGTGTTTGGTTGGTTGATATTTTTGTTCTTCCTATAAGGTTGCAAACCCATTCAGCTTCTTTAGTCCTCCTCACTCTTCCATTGGAGTCCCCATGCTCAGTCTGATGGTTCGATGTTAGCATCCTCGTCTGTATTGGTCAGGCTCTGGCAGAGCCTCACAGGGAACAGACATACCAGGCTCCTGTCAGCAAGCACTTCTTGACATCAGCAATAGTGTCTGGGTTTGGTGTCTGCAGATGAGATGGATTGCCAGGTTGGGCCAGTCTTGGGATGACCTTTCCTTCAGTCTCTGCTCCACACTTTGTCTCCATATTTCCTCCCTTGAGTATTTTGTTTCCCCTTCAAAGAGGGACTGAAACATCCACGCTTTGGTATTCCTTCTTCTTTAGCTTCATGTGGTCTGTAAATTGTATCTTTGGTATTCAGAGATTTTAGGCTAATATCCACTGATCAGTGAGTGCATAGCATGTCTTTTCTTTTGTGATTGGGTTACCTTGCTCAGGATGCTATTTTTCTAGTTCCATCCATTTGCCTAAAAATTTCATGAAGTCATTTTTTTAATAGCTGAGTAGTATACCATTGTGTAAAGGTACCACACTTTCTTTATCCATTCCTCTATTGCAGGACATTTGATTTCTTTCCAGCTTCTGGCTATTATAAATAAGGCTGCTATGAACATAATAGAGCATGTGTCCTTGTTATACATTAGAGCATCTTTTGGGTATATGCCAAGGAGTGGTATAACTGGGTCCCCAGGTAGTACTATGTTCAATTTTCTGAGGAACCTCCAGACTGATATGACAAACAGTTCCATACTGATAACAAATATTAAGATTAGTATTTCAACATATGAATTTGAATAGGCAAAAGCATATAATGCATTGCACTAAAGAATGAATGCAGATACAAGTTGGGAAATCTACACTGTGCAAGCACAATACCATATCTGGTTAGCTAAACAAATATATAGTTTTTATAATTAATAATACATAGTTAAAAGTTTTCCAAATTTTTTCTCTTAAAGATTTAGATTGTCTATTTCAAATCAGCAGAAATACTAAAACTATAACAAAATGGTAGTTTTTAATATAAGAGTTTAAATTGATCTCTTTTTAACTCATATTTAATAAATAATTTGATAACATCTTTTAAAAATTCAATAAATATGCCATTATTGCATTTATTTTAATTAAATATTATATAAAGCAGGAATAGAAATTCAACAGTAATGCATGTTTAGATTAGTGTCAAAACAATTACTGTATATGATATGTCTAATTCTTTTGCTTTACTCTTAAAATATTATTCTAACTTTATGCCAACTATTAAAAGATGTTCAATTAATAGCTATTTGCTACCAAAATATCAAGAATTTTTAAAAAGTTAATTTTAATTATCATTAAAAAATACTTCACATGATCAATGTAATGGTGAGGTAAAGAAATTATATTTAAGATAAATAATTGTTGATTAGTTATTCTGGACATTGCTCATTATGTGCTATTCTAGGGTAGGAAATGAATAATTGAGAATCCTTGATTAGGGCCCTATGGATATAACTTTGAGTCCAAATAATTCAGACCTTAAAATACTTTGTGATAAGAAAAAAAAAGATGAAAATTTATTTTACTCAAAGTTTATAGTAGCAATGATCTGCTAATGACACAAGAGCAAACCATGGCTCTATAACTAAATTGAAACCTTTGTTAGATGACAATAAGTAGAGGAAATCAGTTAACTCATGTACTTCTTAGTCTACTCTTCACTCAGTGTAAGACTTCAAAATGTGACTTTTGTCTTTACATTTATTGAAATACATATGGTTAACCATTCTTCATCTCTGTGATAAAGCCCACTTGATCATGATGCATGATCTTTTTGATACATGTCTGTATTCAATTTACAAGTACTTTTTATTAAGAGAATTTTTTCATCTCCATTCATCTGTGACGTTTGCCTGATATTTTCTTTTTATTGTGTTTTTGCCATATTTTGGTATTAGAATAATTCTGGTTAGACATTTGGTAGAACTCATTCTTAATCTTTCAATTTTCTTAAAACAAGTATTGGCTATATTTCTTTAAAAGTCTAAGAGAACTGTAATATGAATCTGTCTGGCCCAGGGATATAATATTTTAATGGAAAGCTATATATTCCTATTTTAATCTCTGGTTTGTATCTGTTTAAGTTGTTGGTATTTAATTAACTGTGCTGGTTTGGATGAATCTAGAAATTTCTGATTTTTTTTTTTTTTTTTGGTTTTTGTTTCTTTTAGATTTTCCAATGTAACGGAATACCAGTTTCTAAAACATTCCCTTACAATGTTGTAAATTTAGTTAATTACTATTGCAATATTTCCCTATTCATCTCATATTCTGCTCCATTGACTCTCTTTCATTTTTCCCCTTTCTCTCAGTTAACTGGGCTAAAGTCCTTTTAAAGGATCAACCCTTATGTTCACTTGTTTTCTGTCTTGCTTTCTTCATTTTTATTTTGTTAATTTCTGCTCTGCTTTTTTTGTTTCTTCCTATCTACTGTATCTTGTTTTGGATTCTTGTGTGTGTGTGTGTGTGTGTGTGTGTGTGTTTCCAAATTCTAAGTTTAACCACTAACTCATTCATTTGTGCCTGTTATAGAAATTTTTAATCCCTACACATGGTTTCTACCCTACCTTTGACAATATAGTTCCCAGGTAAAAGATACACACAACCTATATATTTAAAATAAGCCTTAAATAGCACAAGAACTGGGAGAATACCTACCCTCCATGCTATTAGAATCTGCTTTCTTATCGATAATTTCAAGTTATTATTATTTACTATGTTTCATCTGCGCTGCTCTTAACTCCAATTGGCCAGCCCTCAGGGACACATTGTCTTGATTCCTAATCCATGATAGTGTCTCCTTCCTTCTCCCGTACCTTCTTCTCCTCATGGTCCTCCTCTTATCCAAAGCCCGTGAAAACTAAATCTAAACTATGTCTCTTCTGCCCAGCCATTGGCTGTTGGCATCTTTTTTTTTTAATTTTATTTTCTATATTCTTTGTTTACATTCCAAAGGCTTTCCCCTTTCCCAGTTCACCCCCCCTCCCTATGTCCCATAAGTCCTCCCCCCCCACTCTGTTGGCATCTTTATCTACCAATCAGAAATAACTTGGGGACAGGGTCACTTAGTCATGGATTCTCTTGTCTCTGGGGCAACCAGTCTTTGTTGCCAAATAGTAGCATTAGAACATAAGTAACATTAGGCCAACCCACAACATGTGCCCTTTCTAATATACTTTAGGTAACGCACTTTGAAAGGTATGTTCCCTTTAGGACTGATTTAGTGTATTTCAGAAGTTTTGGTGTGTTGTATTTTCATTTTCATTTAGTCCCAGGAATGTTTTGATTTCTTGATTGCTTTCTTCTAGAACCCATTTATTATTCAGCAATGTGTTGTTCAATATCCATGAGTTCATATATGTCCTAGGAAGTCTGTAGCTGTTAATTTTTAGACTTTACAGTATTGTGATTGGATAGGGTGCAAGAAATTATTTTTGTTCTTTTGTATCAAAAGGATGTAAGATTTTTTTCTTCTTTTGCATTTGTTGAAATGTGTTTTGTTTTCCAGTATGTAGTCTCTTTTAGAGAAACTTCTATAGGCTGCTAAGTTGAATGTTTATGTTTATTTTTTGATGCATGAGTGTAAAATTCTGTAAGTATCTACTAGGCCCATTTGATGTGTGATATTATTTAGTTTTAATATCTCTGTAGTTTTAGATTTTGTCCATGTGGTCTATTTATTGAAGAAAGGGAGTAACAAACCATCTACTTTAAGTTATTTTGATTAGTCTTCTACTTTATCTATTTTACTAGTAAATCTTTCCTTGAATTTTTTACTTGGGTAGTTCAGTTTTCATTTTCATCTTCATTTCAGATTGGACCTTATTCAATATTTCTAATTTTATTTTTAATTAATTAATTTAATTTAATAAAAATATAATAATTCAGCTTTGTGATCCAAATTATCTTTGTCAATTTATTCAGCTGCATATCGTATTTTCTTGGTCTTACTCAGGAGTGTATTCCTATTCTTATTATAGTTACCACATGTGACTGTAAGTCACATGTGTGTCTTCTTTGACCTTCTTAAATTCCTTGATCATTCTTTGTTTATTTTTTGTGTAGGGAGAGTACTATCTTTGGCTTTCATATTTTTATGTTTTTTTTTACAATGTCACCTGCATGTCTAATGTAATATTCTAAACAACCTCTATTCAGTGAATATTTTGTTGTTGTTGCTGTTGTTGTTGTCGCCAGAGTGTAGCGAATTTTCACTTGAGTGTGAAGAAGTAGTAGACCAAGCCTTTAGTGTTTTTGTTTAATTGGTGGGGCAAGAATGATTCTAATCTATTAATAAGTAAGAAAGCTTGTAAATGTGACTTCTACCTGTTTCTGCCTTGGTTGATGTGTAAGTTGTGCTACCTGAGTTATGCCTTGGTGTATGAGGATGCAGCAAGTAGACTGGCATATAGGGTACTCGCCAGGCTAAGTTAACTCACAGGCAGCAGAATACAACCTAGGCCTTTTAGTTGGGATAGGAAGGGTGGTCAGGTTTATTGAAAATTTGGAAAAGTTTTGGCTCCCAGGATGCAAGGTGATGCAAGGCTGAGCCAGAAAAATCATAAGACAAGGCCTGTTTTGGCAATATAGTGAGTCCATGGTTAGGCTAGGCAACTTAGTGAGATCTTGCTCAAAGTAAATGTTAGGGGTAGCAGAGGGCTGTGGCACTAGAAAAAATAGTTTGTTTGCTAGCATGTGCATAACGCAGTGTTTTAATTCCATCTCCAAATTATTAAAATAAAATAAAAATATATTATTATAGAGTAATGCCATTTGAAAATTTGTATCAGATTCTAACTTAATGGATATTAACTTTTTTCTGTAAAATCACAGACTATAATTTTAAAAAGAAACAAATTTTAAACATAAAATAAATACTTTCAAATTGAAGGGCAAAAAATGAGCAATAATATTATTGTGTGGGTAGATAATTCATTTTCTACCAGTTATTTAAGCAAGGAATAATAATTTATCTTTATGAATTCAAACTCCAGTTAAGAAGAATGAAATAGCTGGGCAGTGGTGGCGCATGCCTGTAATCCCAGCACTCTGGGAGGCAGAAGCAGGTGGATTTCTGAGTTTGAGGCCAGCCTGGTCTACAGAGTGAGTTCCAGGACAGCCAGGGCTATACAGAGAAACCCTGTCTCAAAAAAACAAAAAACAAAACAAAAAATGAGATAAAATATTTAATAGATAAATGTACTACTGAAGATCTTTATACTAAATTCTTTAAACTCCCTTCTCAAATTATTTAATTTGTATATTTGTTGTGTTTTATGAAGAAGAAAGTGAAGACATAGTTATGTTTGGTAGAGGTGCAGTATGGTGCTGGGGAAGAGGATGCCTCTGTGGGTCCATGCTGAGACATCCATTCCCTCTGAGGTCCCAGCCACATGACGGGTGTAGTATGTAATAGAATTTATTTAGGACATGGGAGAGGAGTTGAGGAGATAGTAGAGACAGAGTAAGGCAGAGAGAGAGAGAGAGAGAGAGAGAGAGAGAGAGCAATAGAGGAATAGATGAGTTGAGGCTGGCCATGAACACATTGGGGAGGGGGATAAGGAAATAAGGAACAGAGGGGGAAGAAGATAGGAGGGCAAGAGAAGCCATTCCACCTGGTCCTTTCTGCTGGAACAGACAGACTGCTAGCTATTCTATTCCTCTGAAGACACCATATCCTGAGGCATACCAGAAGATCTGCTGCACTCAGAGCATTTGGTAAGAACCCTCTCAAAGTCCCACAGCTACTGCTGGGAACCCAGTGGACTCAGGGAGCCATCACTTCCTAAAATTCCCATCTGCTGAATACCACACCCCTTCTGCCCAGGCCTTTCTGCTGGAATAGACTGCAGGCTAGTCTGCTCCCCTGAAGGCCTGAAGCCTTCTCCTGAGGCCTCCCAGTAGAACTTCTGTACTCAGGGCATCTGACACTACAGCTGGAGACAGCCCAGGAGATCCATGGCACCAAGGGTAACTAACACCACAACCTGAGGCATCCTGTGAGGTCCGCTGCATACAGGGCAACTGAGCAACTGATCACCAGTTTGCCTGCTCCCTTGAAGATACCAAAATTTTAAGGCATTCCAGGTGTTCCTCTGTACACAGGGCAACTGGGAAACTGCCACAGTGGTCTAAAGAACACTCTGGGGGCTCAGTGGCATGTGAGGCAACAGACCCAACAGTCTGAAAGCCTCCCTGGAGTTCTCCTGCACACAAGGAAACAGAAACCACAGTCTATAGGCACCCCTGGAGAACAGCTTCATACAGGAAAACAGCTTGACTACTCCTCTGAAGGCAGTCTGAAGGCCTCCCAAGAAGCAGCCAAGGCAATAGATCAATAGCTTCTCTGACCCTCTGAAGACTCCTCCCAAGTTGAAAGACTATACAAGAGGTCTGCTACAGCCAGGGCCACAGGCTTATCAGAAGAACTGAAGCAACCCAGGGACAAAAGAGGCTGCTGACTCTAGACAGAGTCACTCAGACCAGCAAATGCCAGGGATAACCAGATGGCAAGAGGAAAGTGCAAGACCATAAGCCACAGAAGCCAACATATGTGGGCATCATCAGAACCAAGTTCTCCCACCACAGCAGGCCAACACATGTGAAAAATCAGGAATCTGTCCTAAAATCCTATCTCATGAAGATAATAGAGTCCTTTAAGGAGGATATCAATAACTCACTGAAAGAAATACAGGAAAACACAGGTAAGCAGGTTTCTACCTTAAAGAGGAAACAAATAAACCCCTTAAAGAAATATAGGAAAACACAATCAAAAAGATGAAGGAATTGCATAAAGTGATCCAAGATGGAAAATTGGATGTAGAAACACAAAACACACACACACACACACACACACACACACACACACGGAGGCAAACTTGGAAATGGAAAATCTAGAAGTCAGAAATTACAGATATAAGTATCACCAACAGAATACAAGAGACAGAAGAGAGAATTTCAGGTGTAGAAGATACTGTAGAAAAGATTTAAAGAACTGTCAAAGAAAATTCAAAATATTAAAAAACTCCTAAACAAAAACATCCAGGAAGAGGGTTGGAGAGATGATTCAGCAGTTAAGCTTAGTGACTAGTCTTCTAAAAGTTCTGAGTTAAATTCCCAGCAACCATCTGTAATGGAATCTGATGCCCACGTCTGGTGTGTCTGAAGAGGGCAACTGTGTATTTATATACATAAAATAAATAAATTTTGGAAAACATCCAGGAAATTCAGTACACAATGAAAAGAACAAATCTAAGAATGATAGGAATAGAGGAGAATGAAGATTCATAATTCAAAGGACCTGAAAACGTCAACAAAATCATAGGAGAAAATATCCCCAACCTAAAGAAAGAGATGGCCATAAAGGTCATCTATAGAACACCTAATAAGTAGGAGAAGAAAAGAAAATCCTCTCCTCACATAATAATCAAAACACTAAATGCATAAAACAAAGAAAGAATATTAAAAGCTGCTAGGAAAAAGGGCCAAGCAATAAATAAAGGAAGACCAATCAGAATTACACCAGACTTCTCAACAGAGACTGTGAAAGCCAGTAGAGCCTGGTAAGAGGATATGTAGACTCTAAGAAGACACAAATGACAACCTAGGCTTCTATTCCCAGCAAAACTCTCAATCAACATTGATGGAGAAACCAAAATATTACAGGAGAAAAACAAATTCAAACAGTACCTATCTGCCAATTCTGCACTACAGAGGATCCTAGAAGGAAAATTCCAATGCAAGAAAGGTATGTACACCAAAGAAAAAGCAAGATATAAAGCATCTCATCACAAAGCCTAAAGGAGAGGAACACAAACACATAAAGCCACCTACAAAAACAAATATAACAGGAACCAACAATCTTTATTATCTCTCAATATTAATAGACTCAACTCACCTAAGAAAATACATAAGCTAACAAACTGGATATGTAAACACGATACAGTATTTTGCTACATACAAGAAACACACCTCAATAGCAAAGACAGGAACTATCTTTGAATGAAAATATGGAAAAGTGTCTTCCAAGGAAATGGTCCCAAGAAACAAGCTGGAGTTGCCATCCTAATATAAAATAAAATAGACTTTTAAGCAAAAGGTATCAAGCGAGTTGAGGAAGGATACTTCACATACATCAAAGGGAAACTCCACCAAGAGAAAGTCTCAATTCTGATCATATATGCCCCAAATTCAAGGGTACCCACATTCTTAAAAGAAACTTTACTAAAGCTCGAAACACACATTAAACCTCACACAATAGTAATGGGAGACTTCAATACCCACTCACAGCAATAAAACTAGCAGAAGTTATGAACCAAATGGATTTAACAAATATCTACAGTACATTATATCAAAAAAAAAAAGAATATACTTTCTTCTCAGCAGGTCATGGTACCTTCTCCATAACTGACCATACAATCAGACTAAACAGGCTTCAACAGATATAAGAAGAATGAATTAATCTCATGCATCTTATCAGATCACCACAGACTAAGGCTGGTCTTCAATAACAACAAAAACAGCAGAAAGCCCACATACACATGGAAGCTAGACATCTACTCAATGATAACTTGGTCAACGAAGAAATAAAGAAGGAAATTAAAGACTTCCTGGAATTTAATGAAAATGTAGAGACATCATACCCAAACTTATGTGACACAATGAAAGCAATGCTTAGAGGAAACTTCATATCACTAAGTGCCCTGGTAAAGAAACTGGAGAGATCATACACTAGCAACTTAACAGCACATCTGAGAGCTTGAGAACAAAGAATCAAATACATCCAAGAGTGTATTTATACTGCAGGAAATAGTTAATCTCAGGGCCAAAATCAACCAAATAGAAACAAAGAGAACAATATAAAGAATCAACAAAAGCAAATGCTGGGGCTTTAGGAGAATCATAAAGATAAATAAACCCCCAGCATAACTAACTAATGGGCCCAGAGGCAGTATTGAAATTAACAAAATCAGAAAGGAAAAGGGAGACATAACAACAGAAACTGAGGAAATTTCAAAAAAACATCAGAAAACTACAATAGCCTATACTCAACAAAACTAGAAAATCTAGATGAAATTGATAATTTTCTAGACAGATACCACATACCAAAGTTAAATCAAGAGTAGGTAAACTATCTAAACAGGCCCATATCACACAAGGAAATAGAAGAAGTTATTAACAACTTCCCAACCAAGAAAAGCTCAGGGCCAGATGGATTTAGTGCAGAATTCTACCTGACCCTCAAAGAAGATCTGATACCAATATTCTTCAAACTATTTCATAAAATGGAAACAAAAGGAACAGTACCTAACTCATTCTATGAAGGCACAATTACTCTGAAACCTAAACCAACAAGGACTCAACCAAAAAAGTCATCTTCAAATCTTATGAATATCGATGCAAAAGTACTCAATAAAATTCTTGCTAACTGAATCCAAGAACACATGAAAACCATCATTCACCATGATCACCAGGGATACAAGGTTGGTTCCATATACAAAAATCCATTAACGTAATCCAGTATATAAACAAACTCAAAGAAAAGAATCTTATGATCATCTCCTTAGATGCAGAAAAAGCATTTTACAAAATACAACACCCCTTCATGTCAAAAGTATTGGAGAGATCAGAAATACAATGTCCATACCTAAACATAATAAAAGCAATTTGCTACAAACCAACGGCCAATATCAAATTAAATGGAGAGATGCATGAAGCAATACTATTAAATCAGGAACAAGACAAGGATGCCAACTCTCCCCATATTTATACAATATAGTACTCGAAGTGCTAGCTACACCTATGAGACAACAAAAAGAGAACAAGGTGATACGAATTGGCAAAGAAGGAATAAACATATTACTATTTGCAGATGATATGATAGTATACATAATTTTTGGGATCTGGTAGATTCCAAAAATTCTAACGCAACTTCAGCAGTGTTGCCGGATGTAAAATTCAATCAGCAGTCTTCCTTTATACAAATGATAAACAGGCTGAGAAAGACATTAGGGAAACAACTCCCTTCAAAATAGCCACAAATAATATAAACTATCTTGGGGTAGCTCCAACCAAAGAAATGAAAAAATATGTATGACAAAAGCTTCAATTCTCTCAATAAAGATATCAAAAATCTCAGAAAATGGAGAGATCTCCTATGCTCGTGGATTGGCAGAATTAACATAGTGAAAATTGCCATCCTATCAAAGGCAATTTATAGATACAATGCAATCCCCATTAAAATTTCCATACAATTCTTCAAAGACATGGAAAGTGCAGTTCTCAAGTTCACCTGGAAAGGAAAAAAAAAAAAAAACACAAAAAACAGCCAACCAAACAAATAAAAAACAGAATAGTGACAAAAACAATTCTTAACAATAAAATGATTGGCTGGGGGGAAATCACCATCCCTGACCTTAAGCTTTGCTACAGAGCAATAGTGATAAAAAACTGCATGGTATTGGTACAGACACAGACTCATTAATCAATGAAACAGAATTGAAGACCCAGAAATAAAACCACACACTTACTGAAACTTGATCTTTGACAAAGAAGCCAAAAATATAAATGGAAAAATAGAAAGAATCTTCAATAAATGGTGCTGGTCTAACTGGTTATCTCCATGTAGAAAAAATGAAAGTAGACCCATATTTGTCACATTGCATAAAGCTCAAGTCCAAGTGAATCAAGGTCCTCAACATAAAACAAGATACACTGAATCTAATAGAAGAGAAATTAGGAAAGAGTCTTGAACTCATTGGTACAGGGGGAAATTTCTTAAACTCATTGGCACAGGAGGAAATTTCCAAAACAGGACTCCAATGGCTCATGTTCTAAGATCAAGAATTAATAAATGGGACCTCATGAAAACGGAAAGCTTCTGTAAGGCAAAGGACATAGTCAATAAGACAAATAGGCAATCTACAGATTGGCAAAAATTCTTCATTGGCCCCACATCCTATAGAGGGTTAATATCCAAAATATATAAAGAACCAAGAACCCAAGAAGCTAACCACCAAAAAAAAATAAAAAACAAAAAAACAAAAAACAACAACAACAACAACTAAAAAAAAACAAACAACCAAATCAAAAAATGGGGTATAGAACTAAACAGAGAATTCACAGCAAAGGAATCTCTAATGTCTGAGAAATGCCTAAAGAAATGTTCAAAGTTCTTAGTAATCAGAATGGCTAATATAAAAACCTCAGTGACAACAGATGTTGGAGAAGATGTGGCAAAAGAGGCACACTCTTATATTGCTGGTGAGATTGCAAGCTGGTACAAGCACACTGGAAATCAATCTGGAGGATCCTCAGATAATTGGAAATATATCTACCTTGAAACCCAACAATACCACTCTTGGAAATATACCCAAAAGATACCCCCACCATGCTACAGGGGCACATGTTCCACTATGCTCATAGCAGCCTTGTTTGTGATAGCCAGAAGCTGGAAAGAACCCAAATATCCCAATACAGAGGAATGGATACAGAAAATGTGGTTCATTTATACAGTGGAATACTACTCAGCTATTAAGAATTAGGACATCCTGAGTTTTGTAGGCAAATGGGTGGAACTAGAAAATATCCTGATTAAGGTAACTAAGACCCAAAAAGACATGCATGTGATGTATTCACTAATAAGTGGATATTAGCCCCCCCCCAAAAAAATACAGAATACTAAAGATACAGTCCATAGAACTCAAAAAGCTAAAGAGCCCATGTCAGGGCACCTCAGTCCCAATTGGGAGGGAGAAGAAAGCAACCACAAGGGGGAAGGGACGGACCTGGGAGGGAAAGAGGGGCAAGAGGTGAACCTTATTGGAAGAGGGGAAAGGACCCAAGCACTGAGAGCCAGCAAAAAGAATGGAAACAGGCAACCTCGGGAGGTAGGAGGATGGAGGGACCCTCCAGTATGAACCAGAGACCTAGGCTATGAGATACTAATAGCATTCAAAAGGAGGGACCCTAGATGAAATGCCCTACAGTGAGGAGAGGGAGAGCCCACCTCAAGCAGAAAGACAATGTGTCAAGTGAGAAATGGGGTTGCTATCCCATAGTCAAAATGCTGACCCATAATGGTTCCTGTCTGAAAGAACTGCATGGATGGAAATGGAGAGGATCCTGAGGAAAAGAAGGTCCAACGACAGACCCAGAGTGGAATTCAGAGGTCCCAAGGCCTGACACTATTACTGAGGCTATGTTTTGCTCACAAAAAGGGGCCTAGCATGACTGCTCTGCGAAAGACCCAACAAGCAGCTGAAAGAGTCAGATGCAGATATTTGCACCTAATCAATGAACAGAAGCTGCTGACACCTATGGTTGAATTAAGAAAAGCTGGAAGAAGCTGAGGAGGAAGGTGACCCTATAGGAGGACAAGCAGTCTCAAGTAACCTGAACCCCCAAGATTGATCAGACACTGGATCACCAATCAGGCAGTATATCCCTGCTGATCTGAGGCCCCCCAATACATGCACAGCAGAAGACTGTTGGGTCTTGTTTCAGTCAGAGAAGATGCATCTAAGGCATCTTCTGAAGGCCCCAGGGAGTTTAGAGGTCTGGCAGAGTAGGTATGGGGGACATCCTCATGGAGATACGGGGCAAGGAAGAAGTATGGGATGTGAAACAGTCGGAGGGTGGACCAGGAAGGGAATAAAAGCTGGAGTGTAAAAATTGAAAAAAAATAATAATGAAAAAAGAGGGCAAGAGGGGAAGAGAGCAAGAGAGTGAGGAGAGGGCAAGAAGCCCCTTTTATAGCGAGCGAGGCATACCTGGTAGCATGGGGAGGAGGCTAGAAGGAATGCTAACAATATTGATTCTCCTTTTTAAAACACTTAATTTCTTCATTTTGTATCAAATTTCATCTCATTGATCCTGTTTTCTTAAAAGACCTGGTGAATACATCTTCCCCACAGTACATATTTTCCTTAATAGTATAGATTCAATCTTCTTTTTTCATTTGAGAGGAAGAGATGAGTAAAGTGCAAATAGTAAATACAGTTAAAAGTTGCATGTGCATAAATGAAATCCATGTGGAAATTAAATTGATTTAGGCTTACACCTTTCAATATTTATTTTGCACATGAGTCATGTAAGGATCTTGAAAAATCATAATATTTCTAAGTCAAAGACAGAAACACATCTCTGACTAGGTCCAGATTTCTGATGTAGATCTGCCTAGCACACTATGAATAACAATGGTCTTATAGGTTATAGTTGCAATAAACTTGATGAGTTAAAAACATAATGTTCACCATTTATAAAGTGAGCATTTTATGCTAAACACTATATTAAGCTTTCTGATTGTACCCCATCTCCTAAATGATTTCAGATTTCTTCTTACAATTTTGTCTTACATGTTATATAACAGGCAGAGGTTGGGGAACTGCAAAAACTGCCACAAATAACACTTTCTAGAAATTCATGTAAGCTTTGTATTGCCTCAAAGAACAGATTTGTCCATACAATTATGTTTTCAGCTTCCCTGTTAAATTATCTGTCTTCAAAAAAGCAAGTTCAATTACCATTTCTATCCTTAATAAAGAGAATATGTGTAGTTATTTATACCTGGACTAAAAAAAAAAATACTTCCCAAGACAGTCTTCCAGTTTTAACCGCTCTGATAACAATTGGGAAAATATCTACACTGCAGTGAGAATTCAAATTGACAGTTAAGTGAAGGCTTTTATTTCTAACTCTCTGTAGGCTGAAGTAAGTGTCAGTTCTAAAAGCACTCCATTTCCCCAAACTCTAAAAGATAGTCCTGGACTCTAGGTGGATTTCAGGCAGTCAGATAAAAGCCAGCATTCCTCAGGAACTTGTAAATCCAGTTCCTCTCTGCTAAAATGAGTCCATTTTATCAAAGGCTGAAGGGACAAAGGGCTATGTGTCCTATCTATTAGCATACCAAAGGTCAAACTGGCCTCCAGGCTTTCTCAGAATTACAAATACCAGTTGCCCTTCTTCAGTGCTCACTAACCCTAATCTCTTCAAAGGTCACATGCTTTTCTTTCCCCACAATTCCAGAATA